>CM017765.1:1775113-3121464 GCA_008009225.1 Acer yangbiense | reverse complement strand
TTTTAGGATTTAATTCAACCCTTTTATTTCTTAGACAGTTTTTCGTTTTAGCATTTTTTCTGTGACCATGTTAAAGTTGCAGGAAGCATTCAATAAAGAGTAATTTATTACTGAAAATTCATGATTTCACTCGCCGGTCATAAAGGGCATTCGCCATCATACACCACTACCATTACGTAAAGATGAGTTTTATATTTGCAGCAATAAGAACTGGCGAGAAAAAAAAATGAAATCCCAAGTTAGAAAAATCAGCGATCGCCGTCACGGGGAAATAAAATCCCTAGAGAAGCAAGAAAGCCAGCTGAAAACAAAAAAGTATAAGCACAAAGCACAAAGCAAAAGGGAGACGTCCCAATAGTATGCTAAAACTCAGCAATGGTAGCTGAACAAGTAAATAAACATGTTAAAAACTTGGTGTATGGTCAGATACGTCCTGACAAACACTGAGTAAGCCAAAAACTCAGCAATGGCAGCTGAATAAAGCTATAAATTTGCTAAGAACTTGGTGAAATACTAAATAAGTCGAAAACTCAGCAAATGCAGCTGAACAAAATAAAGCTGAAGAAGCTATAAATTAATTTATAAAATTAAGAAGTCTTTTACAATCGAAAGTTCAAAAGAAAAAATGTATGTGTAGATATTTACAATTTTGACACTCTTTAAGACCTAAATATCAACTAGCTGCAGGAGGGCCCTCGCTGTCTTCCTCATCTTCCATCTCATCTTTAGAAGGCCAGGTAACGTCCTCATCCCCATCTGGCATAAAAGGCCCATAATCCCTGCCAGCAATAGGACCCAAGTCAGGTTCAGCGCCAGAGCCAAAAAAGCTGCCCTTCTGACCCGAATAGTAAGTATTGAAGGCACGCTTGCTGGGGATCTCTAAATGCATAGGATAAGGCTCAGTCCTGTTATAGCGGCAGTGGGCTTTCCATTGTTTTATTTGCTCTTTAATCGAACCCACTCCGCTGGCCATATGCTGTTGAAGAGACCTGTCGAAGCGCTTCAGAGCTTTCTCATTCGAATGGTCCTTCATGGCGAAGAACTTCTCCGACTGCCTCATGCCTTGTTCAAACTCACGCAGTAAAAGCGCATCATAGGCAGGGGATCTCTTGAAACGATCAACTGCTTTAACCTCCAGTACAGCTTTGAGATTATCAAAGATGAGTTCACGCGAAGACAACTGATTGCGCAAGTCTAGCGCCTCATGCTCAGCTTTTTCCTTAGCCTCCTCAGCCACCCGCTCAGCCTCCAAACGTGCTACGAAGGATTCTTGACTTGCAGACAAAAGCTCCTTCAGCGAGCGAATCTCCTCCTCAGCAGCAGATAGCTTTTCCTCGGCCGCCAGTTGAGCAGACAAAAGATCATCTAAGGACCCTCTTAGCTGAGCAAGCTGTTGAGCATGGGATTCTTCAGCAGAAAGCTTCTCAGCAGCCAAAATAGAAGCCTGCTCCCACAAACGCTTAATCTCTCGGGAAGCTTTGCTCCTATTCTTATAGGTATCAGCCAACTTAGACATCATCTGAAAAAGAGAAAAAGCCAAATTAGGAAGTGTATATAAAAGAGATACATAGATGTATGGCGAGAAGCTTACCAGAGAGTGGCAGTTGAAGAAAAATTCCATCTTCCTGTTGTAGGATTTGCCTTTGACATGCTCCCAGCCCTCACCTATGTACACATCATTATTAATCAGGTGCGCACAAATTTCGGTAGCCAAAAAATCAGATAGAGACACGGTCCCTTCATTGGCTTCTGTGGGTCCTGTGGGAGGGGCTTCATGGGCAAAACCTAAACCAGAAACAGAGGTCCTAGGTTGCTTCGAGGGTCCTGGCCGATCAACCGATTCTGGCTGACTAGACGGCCTAGGTTGATCCGAAAAAGCATTTGACTCGCACAGGCCCACCGGAGGAGAGGCTGTTCGAGGCGGAGTAGAAGCAGGGATATTTAATTCATTAACCTCCTCAGGAGGAGGCACAGCTACATTAGTCCCCTCAGCAAGCCCCTCGCTAGCAGCCGTTTGAGTAGGGGGAGTTGTAATAGCTGGCTCGTCAGCTCCCTCCTCATCCGAAGAGACAACATACTGCACTACCCTTGATGCTCGCTTAGGGGGTCGAGCAGCATGATCTGGGGTACCCTCAGCTGGGCGTTTACCTCTACCAGCTCTGGGGATTAGATCACTCGCAGGATCAAGAGGAGTCTCAGGGACATCCACATCAAAAGTAGGGATGTCACTGACCCCTCCTGAAGCACCCACTTTCTCTTTACCTTTACGGCTGGGGGTAGTCGCAGTAGGAGTGTTCACAGGAGGGGTAGCCACAACAGGAACATTCGTAGTAACCTCTGCACGCATAGGGGGCTCCCCCGACTCGACACCTCCCCCAGTAATATCACCAGCCTCCTCGCCGTCCGAGGGATCATCACCATCCGGGCTAGCAATTCCCTTCTTGGCCAAACCAGCAGCATGTCTTTTACTGGCAGCCTCAGAATTCTTTACTGCCCGGGCTTATAAGTCGCAAACGGTGTCAAAATCACTCACTGCAAGAAAAATAAACCAAGTATCACTAACAGAATAAAAAGAAACGATAATACGAAAGGAAAAAAGAACGGATAAACTTACGACGAGGTAGCCTAGTAGGTAGGCGTGGGAAAATCCGTTGAGCGATCATTTTTTCCTCATCCAAGAGGAAAGACCTATCCCTCAAGTCTAACGGGAGGATGGCCGCCGCGGCAAGGTGTGAGATCTCCCCATCTAGCAAAACGGAGACTGCCTTCGACCAGGCTTCAGGAGATGTGAAGTACCTGGGAACTTTCTTCGCTGAAAGGTTACGGCGACTGCTGGCTGGCACATCTCGACCCCACTCGCCACCAGCAAAAAACCAACTATTTTTCCACCTCTTGTTTGAAGTGGGAAAACCCCATATAAAACCTTTCTTCTTCTCGTCACCTGAAATCTCCACCTGACCAGGGTTCGCCGCACCCTCAGGGATCCAGTTCTCTACAGGTGAAGAGAGAAAGAAATACGTGCCACCATTGCCCACCTGTCTTAACGTGTAAAAATGACGGATCTCAAGAGGTGTAGGGGGCCCATAACCTTTCAACTTCCACATTAGGCACATGCACATCAATATCCTATAACTGTTTAGGGCGAGTTGTGCCGGTGCAATTCGGGCCTCCGCGAGGAACCTGGCGATGAAAGGCTAAAGGGGAAGGGTTACCCCATAACTGAGCATGGCGCCATAAATAGTGACCGCATTTTCAGGGGGATTCCAGACGGCTCAATCACCAGGTAGCATCAAGGTCACCGAGTCTGGAATATCGAAGCGACTCTTGTTCTTAAGGAGCTCGCCCTTGCCAACCATATTAACTTCCGTGTCGAAGGAGCATGGACGACCTAACGAAAAATGCAGCCTATCTCGCTGATGGGCTTCAACGTCAGAATCAACAGTCGTCTGCGCATCTAGTAAGGACTCACAATGAGCCCTAGAGGCACGTCATTTGCTACCACTTGGTTTAGAAGACCTCGGCATCACTGGAGAATCACTATTGGAGGACGAAAGAGAAATGTTAGGGATAAAATTATCTTCAGAAGATGGAACGAAAACATAAAGTGGAACCGGAGAATCCGGGTGAAAGTTACGAATCAAAGATTCAATTTTGTCCGCAGTACATTTGTCACCAAGCTCTATAGCTTGCATCATCTGGTTAAAAAGAGAAGAACGCAAGGAGGGATCCATGAAAACTCACCAGAAAAACCCTAGGTTCGGAGGATGAACAAGAGATTTGGGGACGTCGAGAAATAAGCACGATCGATTTCGAGGCAAGCCGTCTGACAGTGAAATAGAATAGAAGAAATTCGTGGCAGAAATTTCTGAGGGAGATGAAGGAACTCTGTTGTGAGAGAAAGGGAGAAAATAGGAAAATAAATGGAAAGAGCAAAGTGGGGAAGAAGAAATGATCGGGCCTTAAAAAGAGGGAACTTTGAAATTCAAAAAAAAAGGAGAGAAAATCAAATAAAAGATATGCAATTAATGTGAGTGATGGCCACAGTAACCAGCCGCAACAGTCACCACCAAGTATTGGACATGTGGCATCTCGGGGATCACCAAGCAGTCAGAATGTCCCGTCATCTGTCAAGTAAGTAGAAGCGCCGGAAGTTGTGTGGTTAAAATTAAAAGCTTGCACCAGAAGAATCAACCAATCAATGCAACGCGTGGTGAAAAGAAGAAAGAGGGGGTTAATTACGAAATGCGCCAAAATCTTGAAAGCATAGATATAAATACTGTTCGTAGAGGCAAACGAAGTAAAAAGAGCAAGTCATTCGCCCGGCTCGAAGTATTTATGGGGATATTGTTGTATGTATATATTCGCCAAATAGACACATCACCAGAGTAGTCAATAAAGGATTGCCACGTCACTCATTAACCGGGTCAAGAGAGAAAATGTGGCAAGTCAAGATGTTTACTTTGAAATCAATAAAGTCAAAGGTGTGGTCGCCAAAACTAGATACATACTCGCCAAAGGTAGAAACATGGTCGCCAAAGGATAAAACCCAGGATTGAAGGTGCTCACTGCATCAGCATACTGGGCCTGAACCGACTCGGCAGAAACACAGAAATAAATCCCAAGCCTTTAGAAGACCTATGGCAACAAGGAAACATAAAGAGGAAAAGAGACAAAAACATATCCGGATCCGCGATAGCATGGGAATCCTAGTACGAATAAAAGAGGGAAACCTAATACCAACACGGCTAAAAACAAGGGGAAACCCTAATTAGGCAGATATAAATAGAACCATCGATCCCATGAGGAAGGGGTTCGAAAAACAAAGAGAGAATAGAGCAATTGTATGAGAGATCTGAGTGTGTAACAAAGCAATCAAGTCTAGTATTATCTTTATGCCCTCTGGGGCGCCGTGGTTTTTTCCCATTCAAGAGTTTTCCACGTAAACTCTGTCTCTTGCATGCGTTCTTTATTTTCTCGTTTTACATTGAATTAATATAATTCTTGAGTGCGTGGCAATCCAAATTTCACCGTCAACACTACCCTTAAAGTTTATATAATTACTAAATATATAGGTTTTAGTAGGATGTTGATTATAACATCCCTTAGATTTTTTTTGAAAGTCAAAGGGAGAGTTGGTCGGTGAGATTCTAGCCTCCCTTTTTTGTTTGAATGTAAAATTACAGATATAACCCTTAAAATTTATATAATTACATCTAAAAAATTATAAATACTACCCTTAAAGTTTATATAATTACTAAATATATAGGTTTTAGTAGGATTTTGATTATAACATCCCTTAGATTTTCTTTGAAAGTCAAGTGACAAACACAAGCCTTCGAATTTGTAGAATTACTTAATAAACATGTCTTAGTAATAGTAACATAACAGGGATTGTATAGTAATTTTCAAGATTTATCTTAATTTACAATTTTAAATAGGTTAAATCATTGTTAAATAGTTTACCCCAATTATTATGAATTTAGATTGAATTTATTGTTAGGATTATGCTCAATAGTAAGAGTGTAATATTGTTTTTGACAATCTTTTCATATCAATAAAGTGATTTCTGATTTAAACAAATCTTATAGCATTTATAGATTGAATATTATAATCGTCAAAAGTAAATAATCATAAAGTCAAAAGACTATGAGAAAAGAAAAATTGTTCGTACATCGGGATATGTATGAGGTAGACACAATTCTTTAGTTAGTATTGAATAATGTTCACAACTTAAGTTAAAGGTTGGGCACCTGTATCTTGTTAAAGTTGTAGAATTCTTTTGCTAGCATTTGAGTGAGATCAAATGAGTTATGATGAGTCTGAAATCATCGAAGGGTCTTCGAGTAAAAGAATCTAGTGCACTGGATGCATTGAACTGGATCACAATGAAATACTTTATCTAGAACCATTAATAGATAATAGTCTTTTCATTATCAGGACAATTGGAGAGTCTATCTTAATCCTGAGATAAATGATGGACTTATGGTTGCAAGTGGTATCATTTGAGTTATTAATGAGTACGATTATATAGCATAGTCTATCCTCGATAGTTTGGTGATATTCATTTGTTAATCGATAGAGGACTTCATTTATAGATATGGACATCCTGGCTCCATTTATTAAATGAGAGTAGAATATCATCATATGGATGTTTTGAGGTATTGAGTATTGGATATTGAATCTTAACGTTAAGTTTTCGATAGAGTCTATTGAAACATGGCTTCTGGACAAGTCAAAATATCCAAGTTTAAAATGTGGTCATATGACACCATCTCCAATAAGATTGTCTAGGGTACGAATGAGAAATATTTACTTATTCTATCTTTATTTAAAAGTTCAATTTTAGCTCTTTAGTGGAATGAGTTAAAATTAATAGACCGGACCTAAGTGAATCATTTGTTGATTGTGATTAGGTTATGTCTATTGAAGCTTAAATTTAGATAGCCCGCCAAGATCCACAATCCACACGGACTTGCATGGATCACTTGATATATTCTACCGGACCAATTTATGGGTCCATTTAGAATTGTATTTAATATATTAAGAATATAATTTGCACATTATTTATTTAATGGGCTGATCAATTATATTAATATATTAATGAAAGGCATGTGGGCTTGTTTCTTTTAGTAAGAATGGGTCTGGTTCACATGTGGGCTTTTTAATTAAAGTCTAATGGATTAAATAAAATAATAAAATAATATTAGGCCCATGTATATGGTGTGGGCGGCAAGACTATAATAATAGTCTAGAATATTATTTTATTTTATTGATTGATTAAATGGAAATTAATTAATTTATTAATTAATCATTTAATTGAGAATCAAAATTTTTTTCTGATCAGGAAATATGTTTCCTAGAGTTATACTATTGGTAGTAGTATATTAAATATTAAAGACTTTATTTGGTAAGTAGATAAATAAAGAGAATTTATTTATCTAGTCAAATTAGGAAGTCTTTGATATAGTCACAAATACACTAAAGAGTTGGATTAGGGTTTGGAATTCTAAGGAAATCTACCTAGGGTTAGGATTTAAGTCAAAAGACACAAATCCTACATGGTAGAGGATTTTGGCCACAATATAAAGATATATATGAAATATATATGGCAATTGGCCGAATAATATATATATTTATAAGGCATGCATATTTAGCCGAATAATATATATATTTATAAGGCATAAACGAATTGATGGCAGTGATATATATTGAGATATATATATTACATATAAGACAAAAACGAATTGGTTGCACTAAAATATATTATATAGATGGCAATCAGGATTCGGTTATATATATATATTTTTTAATGGCTATAAGAATTGAAAAAAAAACCCTAAGGTCTTGGACTTGAGAGTTTTTTCTTTTGCTAGAGAAAAATAGAATCCAACTCTTAGACTAGTGTGATTTTCGGCAAAGAGGAATAGAGAGAAAAATTTATTCTTATTTCGATAGTGCACTAGTAACTTTTATATCAAAAGGTTTTGTGCACAATTTCGAATAAGGTTCACGCGAGTTTCGATCTAACAATTGTGAATTCAAAAGTGACCGGAACATTCTTTGTAGCCTCTTGGAATTTATTGTGACTAACAAAAAAGAAAAAGTTTTGTTAATCCATCCTCAGGTACACAATTCAAAGAGAAGGGAGACCACGCTCCTAGTTGATTCACGTTCGTGATTAGATTGGAAGATCTTGTGGATTACCATCGACGCAATGTCAATCGGATCATGCGACAAAGGTATGATATCTTTAGTATTATATGTTAATTAATTAAAGGGTTAAGGTTCAACTTATGGAAAAATTTTAAAACTGTACTAAAACCCCTTTTTAGTCTTGCTTCCGCTGCGTGACCGTATTTTTCCCTACAATTGGTATCAAAGCCTTGGTTGTACCATTTGATTAATTAAAGTATATATACGTGAATCTATTTCTTTTTATTGTGATTATGCATGTTTTAGAAAGAGATGACACTTTAGGTATTCTTATATATAATTACATGTTGAATGTATGGATTTATATATGTTGTTATAAAGTGAATTGTTGTTGCTCAATTTTGGTCCTAGAATTTCAATGTATTTTTGTTTCGGAATTGTAGCAAGAAGGGTGGCCTTTTATCGTCACAAGTTCCTTCTTGATAGTTGCTTAAATTATTTTTTATTGTAATTAAATAGTGCAGTTTTTAATGTATTAAAATATACTGCAGTATTTTTTATTTTTTAGTGCAATTTTTATTGTATTAAAATACTGCAATGATTAAAAAAAAAAAAAAAAAAAAATTCTGCAGTATTTTTATTGTTAAAAATATTTTGTAATACATTCAAGTATCGAAGATTCGAAAATTTGAAGAATGGAAGCAAACGGAACCTAGAACGAGCACCATGCGCACCCTTGAAGTGGATTGGGCTGCGCATGGCAAGCCCATATCATGGTGGGCTTTGCACGGCAGCCCTAGTATTCTTATGGGCTGCGCACGGCAGCCCTTTGTTGGGGTTGTGGAGTACGCACGACCATAGGGGCAGCCGTGGGACGCACAAGTGATCGATGGCCACTTGAAGAGTTGTTCGTCAAGAAGGAAGATCTTGTATTCCTAACAATTGTAATTTACTTGCTTTTCTAGGATGGACCAAAATTGTGGCTATTTATTTTGTGTAAATATTACAATATTTGTTATTGTTTGATGACATGTCATATAGAATAGGAGTGCCACTCATATATCTCTTTTGGTATGAACATGCATTGAATGATTTAGGTATCTAAATTGGCGTCTAGATAACTTGGTAAATCATTCTATGGGATTTAATCACACGCCTTAAATAATTGAGTGGGAGAAGGTGTTTTGCAACACCTATAGCCTCCAAGGTTAGTTGAGCTTTATTATTTATTGGTAATCCCCCCAAGGGGCGTCCATGAATGGAATTTAGCAACATACTTCCTTACAAGGATAGACTAGACAATTGACTCAAACGAGATCTATTCCCCAAGGAGGGATTTTCGTGAGAGAAAATATTGAGGGTTGATATCTTGGTAACACACTCAATGTGATTTTATTGCTATCCTCCCAAGAGTTCTTGTCAATAAAATCACAAGGCTAAAATTGAAAAACGCTGGTTGTTATGTTAACAATTAGGTGGGACCTAGTCCAACTAGTAAATGGTACGTACTCCCAAAGGAGGCGTAACATTTATGGGTGTTGGATCACCGTTGAATTTTTATGATTAAGTTATTTATTTAAATCAAGATAAATATTCGAAAGTGCTTTATCATGATTATTTACTCATATATAATTTTGTTTTATTAAGAAATCATGACCCCATCCCTAATGATCATCCTAAAAGATAAATATTTTAACTAGTGATAATTATGTCACATGGAAAAGGAAAATTGGGTTGTTGCTACAAGCTGAAAAACATAAGTTTGTTCTGACTACTCCTAAAAACCACTTGCTCCCACTAATGAATCTAATGTGATGCAAATAGACGAGTATGAGCAGTGGAAGACCTCGAATGAGATAGCCAAATGGCTACCATCTCCGACGTGTTGCAACAGCAGCATGAAGGAATGGGGTCTACTGCTGATATGATGATGTCTCTATAAAAGATTCATATGGTTGGTAAAGTTGCTACTGTTAAGACCCGTCAGAAGGTAAAGGGATAACAGAAGAAAAAGCAACTTGGGCCTACCAAGAAGGAGACTAAGAAAGTAACCAAGATCAAAAGGAAGTGCTTCTTTTGTGGTGAAAAGAGACATTGGAAAAGTAATTGCCCAAAGTCTCAGAATAAGAAGGAACAAGGTAATGTGAATATCTTGAAACATGTTTACTGGCAGATTCTACAGATTCTTGGATCGTAGACTCAGTAGCCAATAATCATGTTTGTTATTCCTTTTGGGGGTTTTCAAGAAAGGAGAAAGCTGAATAAGAATGAAATCAACTTGCGTTGAGGCAACGGAGCGTTGGTGTCTGCTAGTGCAGTGGGAGATATTAAAGTTAATCTAGATTCTAGTAGGAATTTAGATTTGATAAACATTTATTATGTACCTCAATTCAAGAGAAATTTAATTTCAGTTTCTTGTTTAAATAAATTTGAATATTCAGTTACTTTTAATAAATTTTTTATTATTAGTAAAGATGACAAATTTGTTTGCAAAGGTACATTGGAAAATAGTCTATTCTATTTACATAGAAATATCTCTCACTTGTTAGACACAGAATTAACGCAACCTAACCATAAAAGAGTAAAATTATCATAAGATGAAACCTACCTATGCCATTTGTGCCTAGGTCATATTAACCTTAATAGGATTAAAAGATTGGTTAGTGATGGACCTTTAAGTGACTTAAAGGTTGATGATCTACCAACTTGTGAATCCTGTTTGGAAGGTAAAATGACCAAAAGGTCGTTCAGGACCAAAGGCACAAAAGCCATTGAATGTTTAGGATTAATGCATACTGATGTATGTGGTCCTATGAGCATTCAAGCTAGAGGTGGATATGAGTACTTCATCACTTTCACAGATGATTATTCGAGATTTGGTTATGTGTATCTCATGAGACATAAGTCGGATGCTTTTGACATGTTCAAAGCATTTAAAGCTGAAGTGGAAGAATGAGCTAGAGAAACACATAAAAATCTTGAGATCTGATCGTGGTGGAGAATATCTATCTGGTGAGTTTCAGCAATATCTTGTTGATAATGGAATTGTTTCTCAGTTTTCTGCATCAGGTACACCATAACAAAATGGGGTGGTAGAAAAGAGAAATAGAACTTTTTTGGACATGGTTAGGTCTATGTTGAGTTATTCAACACTTCCTATTTCTTTTTGGGGATATGCTTTACAAACTGCAATATACATTCTAAACGATGTACCATCTAAGTCGGTTCCTCAAACACTGCATGAGTTGTTGACTGGGTGAAAGCCTAGTTTACAACACTTAAGGATATTTGGTTGTCCTGCGCATGTGTTAAAAGGAAAGATAGAAAAGATAGAAAAGATGGAGTCCCGTTCGGAAACATGCATATTTGTGGGGTATCCAAAAGAAACTAAGGGATATTATTTCTATAGTCCTTCAGATTTTAAAGTATTTGTTTCAACAAATGCTAAATTTCTGGAAAATGACTATATGAATGATTTTGTACCCAAAAGTAGAATTGTCCTGAATGAGATGTCAGGAGATACAATTCCACAAGAGGTTACACAACCTAGCCCAATTGTAAGTTCCGCACCATCACAAAATCAACAACCTACCATTCCTCGTCGTAGTGGGAGGGTTAGTAGAAAACGCGAGAGATACATCGGTCTGGGAGAATCAATGGAGAATCTCCCAGACGATGATAATCCCTACACATATAAGGAAGCAATGGAGCATGTTGATGGTCGCCATTGGCAAAAGGCAATGCAAGTTGCAAAAATTCAAATATGGATAAAAGCAAGCATCATGATCCTGGAACATAAGGTTCGATCAAGCTGTGACGAACCTTGTGTATGCAAAAGGATTAATGGCGACAAGTTGGTTTTCCTAAATTCTTTATGTTGATGATATACTACTCATCGAAAACGATGTAGGTGTATTGACATCAGTAAAAGAATGGTTAGCAAAACAATTTGATATGAAGGACTTAGGAGAAGCAAGTTATATTCTTGGTATCCAAGTAATAAGGGATAGAAAGAATAGAACGATTGCACTATCCCAAGCTTCATACATAGATAAAATCTTGTCTAGATTTTCCATGCAAGATTCCAAGAAAGGTATATTACTTTTTAGAAATGGAATCAAACTTTCTAAGGAACAAGTTCCTAAGAATGAGCATGAAGAGCAATTCATGAGTAGGATTCCAAATGCCTCGGCAGTTGGAAGTCTCATGTATGCAATGCTCTGCACTAGACCAGATATTTGTTTTGCTGTGGGCATAGTTAGCAGGTTTCAATCGAAACCTGGTCCTGATGACTGGACGGCAGTCAAGCATATTTTCAAGTATCTCAGGAGAACGAGAGATAATATGCTTGTATACTCAGGAGGGGATTTGATTCTCGTTGGGTATATAGATTCTGATTTCCAGTCGGATTCTGACTACTAGAAAATCCACATCAGGATATGTGTTTACTATTGGAAGAGGAACAGTCATATGGAGGAGTATCAAGCAATCTTGTATTGTTGATTCCACCATGGAAGCTAAGTATGTTGCTGCATGCAAAGCTGCCGAAGAGGCTGTTTGGCTCCGCCAATTCCTGATTGACTTGGAAGTGGTTCCTAGTGCGAATAAGCAAATCACTATCTACTGTGATAAAAGTGGAGCAGTGGCTAATTCGAGAGAACCAAAAAGTCATAAGAGAGGAAAACACATTGAAAGGACGTATCATCTTCTTAGGGAGATTGTGCATAGGGGTGACGTGACGATTACCAAAATCGCGTCAGCAAAAAATCTAGCGGATCCCTTCACAAAGGCTCTACCACAAAAGAGTTTTGATGGGCACCTAGAGAACATGAGAATGAGAGATATGACACATTTGCTATAGTGCAAGTGGGAGATTGTTAGGATTATGCTCAATAGCAAGAGTGTAATATTGTTTTTGACAATCTTTTCATATCAATAAAGTGATTTCTGATTTAAACAAATCTTATAGCATTTATAGATTGAATATTATAATTGTCAAAAGTAAATAATCATAAGGTCAAAAAACTATGAGAACAGAAGAATTGTTCGTCCATCTGGATATGTATGAGGTAGACACAATTCTTTAGTTAGTCTTGAATAATGTTCACAACTTAAGTTAAAGGTTGGGCACCTTTATCTTGTTAAAATTGTAGAATTCTTTTGCTAGCATTTGAGTGGGATCAAATGAGTTATGATGAGTCTGAAATCATTGAAGGGTCTTCGAGTAAAAGAATCTAGTGCACTGGGTGCATTGAACTGGATCACAATGAAATACTTTATCTAGAACCGTTAATAGATAATAGTCTTTTCATTATCAGGACAATCGGAGAGTCTATCTTAATCCTGAGATAAATGATGGACTTATGGTTGCAAGTGGTATCATTTGAGTTATTAATGAGTACGATTATATAGCATAGTCTATCCTCGATAGTTTGGTGATATTCATTTGTTAATCGATAGAGGACTTCATTTATAGATATGGACATCGTGGCTCCATTTATTAAATGAGAGTAGAATATCATCATATGGATGTTTTGAGGTATTGGATATTGAATCTTAACGTTAAGTTTTCGATAGAGTCTATTGAAACATGGCTTCTGGACAAGTCAAAATATCCAAGTTCAAAATGTGGTCATATGACACCATCTCCAATAAGATTGTCTAGGGTACGAATGAGAAATATTTACTTATTCTATCTTTATTTAAGAGTTCAATTTTAGCTCTTTAGTGGAATGAGTTAAAATTAATAGATCGGACCTAAGTGAATCATTTGTTGATTGTGATTAGGTTATGTCTATTGAAGCTTAAATTTAGATAGCCTGCCAAGATCCCCAATCCGTATGGACTTGCATGGATCACTTGATATATTCTACCGGACCAATTTATGGGTCCATCTAGAATTGTATTTAATATATTAAGAATATAATTTGCACATTATTTATTTAATGGGCTGATCAATTATATTAATATATTAATGAAAGGTATGTGGGTTTGTTTCTTTTAGTAAGAATAGGTTTGGTTCACATGTGGGCTTTTTAATTAAAGTCTAATGGATTAAATAAAATAAGAAAATAATATTAGGCCAATGTATATGGTGTGGGCGGCAAGACTAGAATAATAGTCTAGAATATTATTTTATTTTATTGATTGATTAAATGGAAATTAATTAATTTATTAATTAATCATTTAATTGATAATCAAAATCTTTTTCTGATCAGGAAATATGTTTCCTAGAGTTATACTATTGGTAGTAGTATATTAAATATTAAAGACTTTATTTGGTAAGTAGATAAATAAAGAGAATTTATTTACACTACAAAAAAAAAAGCCTATCAGTGACGAACTATTTCCGACGGCACTAATTGCCGTCGGAAAAGGCACCATTTCCGACGGCCATTTCAGTGCCGTCGGAAATGAGAAAAAATATGATACCACATTTCCGACGGCCTAAAAGCCGTCGAAAATAGTCATTTTTCTGTCGGAAATAGTGTTTGTTCCATTGGAAATAGGAAAAAGTAATTCATTTTTTCCGACGGCCTAAATGCCGTCAGAAATAGTCTACATTTTCGACGGTAAATGTTCTTTTCTGCCGTCGGAAAAGACCAATTTTTTATTTTAGTGTTAAAACCGTATTTTTTATATAAAGTTTCTTCAAATACTTTGTACAAATAAAAATTTCATGATTTATTTTTTCTTGAAAAATAAAAAGTTAGATAAAATAATTATATAAACTCTATTTCATAGTATGCATTTAATACACTTGATTTTCCACAAATTGCTATCCGGACAATGACATATATGTGCAAAAATCAAGAGTGAATACTTTGATACAATAGAAATACACAATACATTTGTCAGGATTATGATGAAGGGATTTGTGAGATATTTACGTCATTCTTTAGGAACTCCCTCATATTATAAGCATTTTTATCTTGAGAAATTGCCCGATGGTAAAATATCGCCATTCAACTGCCGGGAAAGTCACGTAGGGATGTCAAGGAACATTACAACGCCCTCATACATGACATCTGCAAGATTGATTCGGGTTGTGTCAAATTGTCGAGTTATGCCGATGACTTGTGGGACTTTTTGTGTCGTCGGAAAAAAAAATAACACTTTTCCGATGACTTTTGGGCCGTCCGAAAATAGTAAAATAAGCTGTCAATATTACCCACTTTTCTAACAACATAAAAAGTGTCATCGGAAATGCTAAAATTTAATTCGAATTACTTTATGGACACATCTTACTAAATTAACTAAATATAAAATATAGCAAAATTATTAGTAATCACAAGAACATTTAGTTATTTTTAATTATATTTAGTGACACTACTATATCAGATTTTTTAAAACAAACTCTAATAATTTTAATAAAATATTATTTTAAAAAACAATATTTCAATAGTTATATTTAAATAGTATACAAAAAAAATATTTAATTAGATATTATATAAACATATCAATAGCTTATATATAAATAGTATGCAAAACGTATCAGATATAAAGTTATAGCAAAATGGTAAGGGTAACCCCTTACTGTCATCCAAGTCAAGGGTTCAAACCACATGAATTTTATGGAATTAAAGTTGCTGTGTGACAGATGACGTGGCGCGTGACGAGTGATGGATGACGTGGCGACTATCAAGTCGAGTCGCACCATTTTTTTAGAAAATTCGACTATTTCCGACGGCTTATTGCCGTCGGAAATAGTGGTAAAGCCGTCGGAAATACAAGTAATTTTGACCACCTTGAATTACTATTACCGACGGTATTTTCATCTTTTCCGACGGCCATGGGCCGTCGGAAATGGTAGTATTTCTGATGGCTCGTCAGTAATTAGTTATTTCTTACCATCGTATTTGCGACGGCCTCCGACGGCTTTTTCCCATCGGAAAAGTGTATTTCCGACGGGAAATGGTAATGCCGTCGGAAAAGACATTTTTTTTTGTAGTGTTATCTAGTCAAATTAGGAAGTCCTTGATATAGTCACAAATACACTAAAGAGTTGGATTAGGGTTTGGAATTCTAAGGAAATCTACCTAGGGTTAGGATTTAAGTCAAAAGACACAAATCCTATATGGTAGAGGATTTTGGCCACAATATAAAGATATATATGAAATGTATATGGCAATTGGCCGAATAATATATATATTTATAAGGCATGCATATTTGGCCGAATAATATATATATTTATATGGCATAAACGAATTGATGGTAGTGATATATATTGAGATATATATATTATATATAAGACAAAAACAAATTGGTTGCACTAAAATATATTATATAGATGGCAATCAGGATTCGGTTATATATATATATATATATTAATGGCTATAAGAATTGAAAAAAAAAACCCTAAGGTCTTGGACTTGAGAGTTTTTTCTTTTGCTAGAGAAAAATATAATCCAACTCTTAGACTAGTATGATTTTCGGCAAAGAGGAATAGAGAGAAAAATTTATTCTTATTTCGATAGTGCACTAGTAACTTTTATATCAAAAGGTTTTGTGCACAATTTCGAATAAGGTTCACGCGAGTTTCGATCTAACGATTGTGAATTCAAAAGTAACCGGAACATTCTTTGTAGTCTCTTGGAATTTATTGTGACTAACAAAAAAGAAAAAGTTTTGTTAATCCATCCTCAGATACACAATTCAAAGAGAAGGGAGACCACGCTCCTAGGTGATTCACGTTCGTGATTGGATTGGAAGATCTTGCGGATTACCATCGACGCAATGTCAATCGGATCACGCGACAAAGGTATGATATCTTTAGTATTATATGTTAATTAATTAAAGGGTTAAGGTTCAACTTATGGAAAAAATTTAAAACTGTACTAAAACCCCTTTTTAGTCTCGCTTCCGCTGCGTGACCGTATTTTTCCCTACATTTATTTGAGCTTGTAGAATTACTTAATAGAAATGTCTTAGTAATAATGACACATAATGATATGGACTAGGCCCAAATTAATAGGTATTTGGATTGATGATTATTTTATATTGTAAAATGAGATAGGGGATAAAAATATAATTTTATATTTAATGACTTGAAAAGGAATAAGCAATATTATAGGGGTATAAATTTAATTTGACATGCAACTTGATGACTTAAATATAAATATATATACGGGGGAAATTTGTAAAGTGAAAAATAAAATAAAATGGATTTGACTGCAAGCGGTGGATTCATCTGATAAAGAAGATATGGATATCGGTTATTAAAGATTTAAATAATCATTTCATCACAATTTATGCAATTTAGTCGAAAAGTACTTTTGGATTTAAAAAAATATAATTTAGTTATTGAATTTAAATTGTTAAGATGTTCAATAAAAGTTGCAAACAATTGTATATAGATTACCATTGTTAAATCATCGTGAGAAGAATCTCTTTTGAGGCAAGTGTAGAAAAGCTTCTTGTCAAACCCATGAATTTAAGACTTCCTTAGGGTGTTATATCAATGTAATAACATTTACATGAATTAAAACTATACTGTATATTAACATCTTTTATTTTTCAAGGATATGTATATTTGTAAATATGAAACTCAAATACAAATTTAAGCACATGCCTTGCATGTGCCCCAAACCTAGTATATATATATATATGTATTATTCTTTACCGCGTTTTTGTTTTGTTAAAATATATATATATATATATATATATAAATGTGTAGCTTTGTTCAAAATACATAGACATATACAGTCTTTCTATTATCAGTTCGAACTAACAATAAATATATCAGGATGAAGAATGTGGACCACAGATTATGGAGAAGTTTTGACAAGTGCATACACTTTGAGTCAAAGTATGTAAATCTAGTGGTCCACATTCTTCGTCCTGATATATTTATTGTCAGTTCGAACTGAAAATAGAAAATCTGTAGACATATATATATATATATATTTTCTCTTCTTCGTTTTGTAGCTATTGCGAGCAAGAAAAATATAGTTTTGAGAGAGAAAAATATTTTCAAGAGAGAGACTCCCAAGATTCCATTTTCACTCATCCAAATCCAAAACTCATCATCTAGTGAAACAAATTAACGGTGTGTACAATATTATCGAGAGGGGGGGTGAATAGATTTCAACTAATTTTATCCAATTTTCGTGTATAGTCAAGATTACGAAAATACCCATAATAGTCAATATAATATAGCAAGTGTAATAAGGTGTGGAAATTAAATAACACTTGATATATACGTGGAAACCCAACCACTGGGAAAAACCACGGGCTATTTAGTGCACCACACTCGAACCTCGAAATCCACTAATTGAAATGGAGTTTACAACCTATGTAGACATCGTCTAACACTTCGGTCAATAACCCCCCACTTCTACCACGCGGGCCTTTAAAAGTGACTCTAGTCCAATTGCTTGAGGCCTAAGCAATCTTAGCCCCATGACTTTGTGGTTGATTGGGTTCAATCCTTCTTCGTTGTTGAACCGGTCTAGCTTGCTTCCTTGGTTCATTTTGCATGATTGGCCTCTTTCCATTTAGAGTCATTTGATGAGGAATGTTGACTTGAGAGACTCTAATGCGTTGAGCTTGAGGTTGTCTTCTTGGGGCTTCCTTCACTTGTGCACTTCTTCAACATTGTCTTAGATTGATTTTCTTCCTAGGAGTGTGCACCGGCGAGGCTTCTATCTTGCCCAAACTCTTGACAAAGACGGTCTTGGTTGGAGTAGAGATCTCCTTGCTATCTTCATACCCAATACCTCTCTTGTCACAAGGGTTGGTTCTTTTCAACCCTTCTTCATTCCTCTTAGACAAAGCTAGCTCATCTCTTAGCTTGTCTTCAATCATCTTGGATTTTTCCAATTGTTTACTTAAATGGTCATTGTGTGTTGAAAGCTCTAGATTTTCATCCTCTAACATCATCAATTTTCTATTGTTCTTCTTCAATGAACTTTCACACTTGACTATAAAGTCATGAACATCTGTTTTCTCTACATTTCCATTTGTAGAGTTAGATGAGGAGTTATCTTCACTTGAGTTATCTCCTACACTTTCCATCTCACCTATGGAGTCATTTCCCTCATTAAGACCTTCACCTTGGTCTCTTGAGTTAATGAGAGCCATGTACCAATGAGTAGCTACACCTATCTCCGCTAGAGCTACTTCTTCATCTCTTTCTTCTATGGGATCACTAGTCAAGGCATTCTTAACAACAACTTTATCTTCTACACAAGTGGCTCCAAAAGCCGTGTAGTTGATGGTAAGCTTATCATCACTTGATGACTTGTCTTCCTTTCCAAAGTCATCACTTTCACTCCAAATGGCGGCCATCACTTTTGCCATCCTGTTCTTCAAATTCCCACAGTCGGGTGAGTTGTGTCCTATACCGCCACACTCATAGCATTGGACCCCTTTCTTTTCACTATTCTCTTGCCTAGGCTCAAAACTCTTGAAGTGAGCCTTTTTCTTCAATTCTTGGCCTTTGGATCCAAAGCCCTTTTTCTCGAATTTGATGAATTTCTTGAATCTTCTAAGCAACAATGTCGTGTCTTCGTCCAAGTCACCTTTTTCCTCCTTCTCAACCTTGGAAGCTTTCAAAGCAATCCCTTTTTGCTTTTTAGGAGGAGTAGTACTAGGAGCCTTCCTAGACTCATAGGCGAGGAGTCTTCCAATTACCTCACTCAGCTTCATGTCCTTATATCCATAATTTTCTTCTAAAGCCGTAACTTTTGATTCAAACCTAGCGGGGAGAGACCTCATAATTTTCTGCTTAACTCTCCTATCCGAATAAGGATCACCGAGTTGATGGCTTTGATTATCAATATCCATCAACTTGACTTCAAAGTCATTGAAGCATTCGTCCTCCTCCATCTTAAGCAACTCGAATTGCTTTTGAAGGACTTGTAGCTTGGAATCCTTAACGACATCGGTTCCTTCGTGTGCAACCTCTAGAATATCTCATGCCTCGCTCTAAATGTTCACATTTAGCGCTCCCTTTTCCTATCTTTTTATGCTTGTTTCTCGGGTAAAACCAGGTATTTAACGGATAAATAAGTCTTTCAGGTAATTAGGGAAGTTCAGGGGCATAATTGTCATTTTGGACAAATCAGGGGCTAAAGTGAAAAATTCGTGACATTTATTGAAGATTCTGTGAATAAGGGAAAGATCAGGGGAGCTAACTGTAAAATGCCACGCAAAGCACAGCAGAGTGCCATGTCACCAGAGCAAACGGCGTCGTTTTGGGGGTCTTCTGCCTACGTCAGCGTGACGTCATGCTGATGTCATCGTCTTCAACTTCAAGCCAAATTCGTGTGCCCGACCCGGTAATCCAGTTGACCCGGCAACTTACCTAGCCGTTTTCGATCGTTTTCCGATGGTTTTTCTGGTGGTTTTCTGCCCAGAATTGCAGCCCAAATCCCGGCGGTCCTATTGCACCCATTTTTAGGCTCCCATGCAAAGGTTTTCAACTCCAATAAATCCTCCAAGTTTCCATGGCCATTTAAGCTTCAAGATCATTTTAGGGGCCATTGTCACGCGAACCAGAACGTCCAAACTCGCCAAGTCTCAGCGGTTTCATGCCGCTAGAACATTCCCGCAAACCAGGGTGGCTGAACTCGCAGCCAACTTCCATTTTTCCACTGCGAGCTCCACCGGTGGGAATGAACCCGCGAGCTAGGGGTTTCGAACCCGCAAAGACGACCGACTTGGAAGATATTTTTGTCCAAACCTTGCCCAAATCATTTCCCTATATATATACATCCTTTTCTAACCTAAAACACACCTCCCAACTCGTGTGCTTGAAGCACCCTTATGGTTGCCACCGTATCCACTCATTGTATATAATGAATGAAATGAAATGTATGCAAAATGTATGAATGAGCAAAAAACACACAAATGCAAAACACACCAAAAATGAGCTAAGATCACCTAAGTGTATCTAGGAACCCGCTCTGATACCAATTAAAACAAATTAACGGTGTGTACAATATTATCTATAGGGGGGAGGGGTGAATAGATTTTAACTAATTTTACCCAATTTTCGTGTATAGTCAAGATTACGAAAATACCCCTAATAGTCAATATAATATAGCAAGTGTAATATGGTGCGGAAATTAAATAACACTTGATATATACGTGGAAACCCAACCACTGGGAAAAACCACGGGTTGTTTAGTGCGCCACACTCGAACCTCGAAATCCACTAATTGAAATGGAGTTTACAACCTATGTCGACCTCGTCTAACACTCCGGTCAATAACCCCTCACTTCTACCACGCGGGCCTTTAAAAGTGGCTTTAGTCCAATTGCTTGAGGCCTAAGCAATCTTAGCCCCAAGTCTTAATTCTCAATGAAGAGATAATGCTACCTATGTGAATATGTAATGTTAGGTTTTTGGTTTGTCTTGGCATGTATTCCATATCAAAACGTGTTTCTCTTGTAATGTTTAGTGGTCTTAGTTTTGAAGATTTAAGACGTCAAAGATTGTCTTGGCCACAATTCATGCAAGATGTCGGCTTCAAGGAGAGATGTGCTTCATCGGTCTACAAAGGTATATAAGACCTCATTTCTCTTACAAGGCTAGGCACACACACACATGGCATCCTTGTGTGTTCCTTTATGTTTGAATATCATTTATATATTACTTTCACACACTTGGTAATGTATGCTCATGCATTAGCTTTAATTTCATAATCATTGGAATTTGCATGTTCTAGAACTATGTCTAGGAAATGCATACGTGTGTGATTTTGTGATTATTTGTTTCCGTATTTTTGTATTTAGACTTGAACATGATCTCTTATGATTCCTTATTGAGTTTCGGTCATTTCGGTTACTCATTCACTTAGTTTCGAGTCCAAACGATGTAGCTACGCTACTTTTCGTTCTCATTCGTTGAGTTGTGTTCGTCATCATTTTCCGAGATGAATTCTCAACCATTTGTCAACGTTTTATAGTCGTCGTTGTGCGTGAGGGAGTCACGGTTCGTAATCCGTAAAAGAGATTCAAATTTGGAGTTCGGATGCCCGAAAACGGCTGAAGAACGTGAGCGGTGCGCTAGAGGGGAGTGCATGGCCAAAGGCCAAGCCTTGGCCACCACGTGTGGAGGCCGTGGGGCCCACGCCCAGACCAGCCCTCTGGTCCCGTGTGGCCCACGTGCCCCACACAGGCCTAGGCTGATGTGGCCTCTTTTTATTGGCTGAAATCTTCCTTCTCTCTCCTTCCTTTTAAATTCCCAAATTCCCTCCATTTGGTTTTCAAGAAGAAAAAGTTTAGAATCCCGTCAGAATTTTTCTCTCCAATTTTCTCACCTTCCAAACACCATAACTTTCTCATACGAAGTCGGAATTGAGTGATTCAAGTTGGAGATTGTTCGTAATTGAGTCCTCTACCTTTTTCAAGTGGTTTGGCAGCTGTTTGATCGATTTTTCTGGTGGTTCTACACAGAAAACCGAACCAGCTCGTGAATCCAAGGTATTGGTCATATCTTTGGGATTTCTTCTTTTATAACCTTCAATTTGCTTGGGGTTTCTTCTTCTATATATACTTGTATGTTTGGTGAATGCTATTGAGAAAGATAGTTTCACAATCAATCCTAATCAAAAGTCTATTTAGAGACAAATGTGAACTAGTTTTCTTGATTCTAGGTTTTTCACATGTTTGTATGTTGTATTGTGATTAGGATGATATCTTAGGTTGTTTGTGACTTGATTGAATCAATTTTGTGATAAATGACCTTAAGATTTGATTTGATCCTTTGATCGATGAAATCTAGGATTATTGTATTTGTATGTGTTTTTAGAGCTATCTAGGATTTAATTGATTTATATCTTAAATCCTTGCTCTATATTTTTGGCTAGAATATTGATTGATTTGATCTCATGTCTCTAGCATTTTATTTTATGTTTATAGCATCTTGAACTTGTACTTCATGAATATATTTTGTTCAAGTGTTGTATGTGTGAATGAGACTTTGAGCTTTATGTGTTAGGTGTTTACACATGCTCTAGGTTTTATTATTGTATTTTGCATCTAGACATTTATTACTTGTGATATCACATGTTTAGGTTTTTTTGTACCATGGAATGTATTGATCACATGTTCTATGTTGAATTGATTGTTTGCATCATTTGCATTCACATTATCACACTAGAAAGTCCTTGTAAAAGGCATGAAGTCTTGGTTAGAGTCGAGATGACTCGGATAGCCAAGCAAGAAGACTTGTCTAGAGTCAGGGAGGACTCGGATAGGCAAGCAAGAAGTTATGGCTAGAGTCGGGAGGACTCGGATAGTCATGCATGGAAGGCTCCCTAAAGGCATGAGTGCCTTGGATAGGGAGTTGGCTATTATATTGGCAGGCCTAGGCGTATGGTTAGACATAGACTCCAAAAGAGCGGGGTACACGGGAGGTGTATGCACTCTTGAGGAATTTCTAATCTTCCATTGATGATGGTTTTGTGTGTTGTCCAATATATGGTGGTTCCGCATCATTGAGGGATTTCATACTTTCCAATAGGGTTGGGTAGACTTAGACTCCACTAGGTTGGGTGAGCTATAGATTGGTCACTTTGTGGATTCTCTATTTTTTTCATCCAATATATATAGTACCCAATGGTTGTAGTTCAACCCGTGGATGTTTCCTCTTTGGAGGTTTTACCACGTTAAAAAATCTCTTGTGTTAATTCTTCCTATCTCTATCTTTATATTTTATTTGTGTATGTTATTATCTTGTTTCATATTATTCACTTGTGATGTATAGTGAAGCAAGTATTTGTATAGTGTGATTTGTGGATTCATTATTTTGATCATTTTTGTATATATGATTCTTTTGTATATTGTAATTTTGGATAGTGATATTTGATCACTCTTGTAACTCATTGAACATCTATTGAAATACAAGTATTCTTTGTTGTTGTGTTTATTTGTTCTTATACTTCATACAACTAGATGATAGACATAGACCTTGTTCACATGATTACATCCTCACATTGTCTATGTATGTCTTTCTTGGTTTATTTTGTTGTGTGTAAGGCTACCTTGAGGGACAAACGAAAATTTGTTCAAGGGATTGGAAAAAGGTGTAAAAACCTATTCACCCTCCCCCCCCCCCCCCTCTAGGTATGCCTTAAGCAATTTAACTACGTTTGTATACTTTCAGTATGCTATGCTCCCCCTCAACAGGTTACTCCCCTCAATGTATATTCTCCCCAACATGCATAATTGCTACTACAATTTGCAACTCCCCTTACCACCATTCTACTCCCCCTTTTTGTCATGATATAGGCAAATGAGTAGTCCCCAATCGGGTCACTTAGCAAAGAGAGTTAATAGCATACTAGATACTTGCATAATCATATAAGCCACTTTATGCAACTCAATTAATTGGAGAGAGACAAGGAGATTTATTTTGATAAAAATGTGTGAATTAAAAATGCTTTGCATACAAGACATGTAGCATTCAAGTCCAACATACAATGGTATTTGGCAAAGCAAATGACAAAGGTTTCTAATAAGAATTCAAACCAATTTCACCATTGTCATGAGAGAAGCAAGGATATAGAGATTTCATTGATTTCAACTTAAGAGCAACTATATCCAACTTTATAAGCTAAATATGGCATGAGCGACTTTGCACCCTATTCGATTTTTCCGGATAGTATATCCGTATGATAGTAGCCATGTTCAATCAATAAAGAAAGAGAGACATTTGGATTTTAAAATCCTTTGAACGGATACAAGATCTTTTATTCATTTGAAGTCTCATTTTTGCTTTTTCACACAAGTTTTGCATTTTAAAAATATGCAATCATCAATTCATGCTTTTTCATTTGACATTAGCATGTTATAAAAGAATCATCATGTAATGGAGATAACTATAGTTCATTTATATCATACTTCCTATGAGAATCTCTTAGTCCAAAAATGCATGTTTGAACATAAATATGACATGGATTGTAAACAAGCATGGTTCACACTTATTGAATAGAAAACATATGTACATATGTGCAACCAAGCTTACTCAAGCAATCAACAAAGAATCATAAGATTTTTCAAATATTTGCTTGCAACCAATATGCAATAGCTCTCTTTGCTTGAGTTCCCCATATGGGGTTAATCACCATCCTTCATCAATGAAGGTCATGAGGTCCTATAGACCTCTCAAGTCCATTTGATTTGGTTGAACCTATGTGAGACAAGTTTGTCTCGTAGCAGGAGGGTTCATTTTTCCTTATCCACTTAGGTATAACTTTTTTCTTCCTAGTGGTTAGTGGTTCAAGAGTTCTAGAAATTATAGGATCATGAACATGAATTTTTTCCTTCCTATTATCATGCATTCTAGCTCTTGTCATTCTCTTTTCAATCATGCTTTTGACTTTACATAATTTAATGAAATGAAAGCAATTTGGTATAATGTGGCCATCAATACCACAAAAGTGACATGTAGGGACGAATTTAGAAATCATACCACGTCCTTGTGCATGCATAGGAGCCTTCCCGTAACTTTGTGGTTGATTGGGTTCAATCCTTCTTCGTTGTTGAACCGGTCTAGCTTGCTTCCTTGGTTCATTTTGCATGATTGGCCTATTTCCATTTAGAGTCATTTGATGAGGAATGTTGACTTGAGAGACTCTAATGCGTTGAGCTTGAGGTTGTCTCCTTGGGGCTTCCTTCACTTGTGCACTTCTTGAACATTGTCCTAGATCGATTTTCTTCCTAGGAGTGTGCACCAGCGAGGCTTCTATCTTGCCCAAACTCTTGACAAAGACAGTCTTGGTTGGAGTAGAGATCTCCTTGCTATCTTCATACCTAATACCTCTCTTGTCACAAGAGTTCTTTCTAACACCAAGTATGTGGTCAAGCTTCTTGGTGCTTGAAGTCATCCTAGTCAATGACTCTTTAGCTTCATCAAGCTCCCTCTTCAACCCTTCTTCATTCCTTTTAGACAAAGCTAGCTCATCCCTTAGCTTGTCTTCAATCATCTTGGATCTTTCCACTTGTTTACTTAGGTGGTCATTGTGTGTTGAAAGCTCTAGATTTTCATCCTCTAACATCTTCAATTTTCTATTGTTCTTCTTCAATGAACTTTCACACATGACTATAAAGTCATGAACATCAATTTTCTCTACATTTCCATTTGTAGAGTTAGATGAGGAGCCATCTTCACTTGAGTTATCTCCTACACTCTCCATCTCACCTATGGAGTCATTTCCCTCATTAAGACCTTCACCTTAGTCTCTTGAGTTAATGAGAGCCATGTCCTAATGAGTAGCTACACCTATCTCCTCTGGAGCTACTTCTTCATCTCTTTCTTCTATAAGATCACTAGTCAAGGCATTCTTACCAACAACTTTATCTCCTACACAAGTGGCTCCAAATGCCGTGTAGTTGATAGTAAGCTCATCATCACTTGATGACTTGTCTCCCTCTCCGGAGTCATCACTTTCACTCTAAGTGGCGGCCATCACTTTTGCCATCTTGTGCTTCAAATTCCCACAATCGGGTGAGATATGTCCTATACCACCACACTCATAGCATTGGACCCCTTTCTTTTCACTATTCTCTTGCCTAGGCTCAAAACTCTTGAAGGGAGCCTTTTTCTTCAAGTCTTGGCCTTTGGATCCAAAGCCCTTTTTCTCGAACTTGACAAATTTCTTAAATCTTCTAAGCAACAATGTCGTGTCTTCGTCCAAGTCACCTTTTTCCTCCTTCTCAACCTTGGAAGCTTTCAAAGCAATCCCTTTTTGCTTTTTAGGAGGAGTAGTACTAGGAGCCTTCCTAGACTCATAGGCGAGGAGTCTTCCAATTACCTCGCTCAGCTTCATGTCCTTCTATCCATAATTTTCTTCTAAAGCCGTAACTTTTGATTCAAACCTAGCGGGGAGAGACCTCATGATTTTCTGCTTAACTCTCCTATCCGAATAAGGATCACCGAGTTGATGGCTTTGATTGACAATATCCATCAACTTGACTTCAAAGTCATTGAAGCATTCGTCCTCCTCCATCTTAAGCAACTCGAATTGCGTTTGAAGGACTTGTAGCTTGGAATCCTTGACGACATCGGTTCCTTCGTGTGCAACCTCTAAAATATCCTATGCCTCCTTGGCTAACCTAGTGTTCTGAATCAGTTTATACTAATTTTCATCCACTACACATAGAAGAGCGTGCCATACCTTCCTATTCCATTTTGAAGTGTCAAACTCTTCAGTGGACCACTGAGCCTTAGGCTTGAGTACTTCTTCTCTTCCACCCGTGAGAGTCATCATAGGAGGCACATACCCATCTTCAATAGCCATCCATGCCCTATCATGGATTTGGCACAAGTATGCTTCCATCTTGCCTTTCCATGAGGCATAATTCACGTCGGTGAGAAGAGGAGGTCGTGTGCTTGAAGCACCCTTATGGTTGCCACCGTATCCACTCATTGTATATAATGAATGAAATGAAATGTATGCAAAATGTATGAATGAGCAAAAAACACACAAATGCAAAACACACCAAAAATGAGCTAGGATCACCTAAGTGTATCTAGGAACCCGCTCTGATACCAATTGAAACAAATTAACGGTGTGTACAATATTATCTAGAGGGGGGAGGGGGGAGGGGGGAGGGGGAGGGGGAGGGGGGGGGGGGGGGGGAGGGGGGTTGGGGGTGTGAATAGATTTTAACTAATTTTACCCAATTTTCGTGTATAGTCAAGATTACGAAAATACCCCTAATAGTCAATATAATATAGCAAGTGTAATATGGTGCGGAAATTAAATAACACTTGATATATACATGGAAACCCAACCACTGGCAAAAACCATGGGTTGTTTAGTGCGCCACACTCAAACCTCGAAATCCACTAATTGAAATGGAGTTTACAATCTATGTAGACCTCGTCTAACACTCCGGTCAATAACCCCTCACTTCTACCACGCGGGCCTTTAAAAGTGGCTCTAGTCCAATTGCTTGAGGCCTAAGCAATCTTAGCCCCAAGTCTTAATTCTCAATGAAGAGATAATGCTACCTATGTGAATATGTAAAATACTCAAAATGCAATAAGAGCTAGGTAAACCCTATATGCTTATCTAGGATTAAGATATATCAAATAAAGCAATCCTAGATATCAATAACTAGATGACATGTCAAATAGCTTAGCTAATTAAGATTAAGCAAAACCTAGATAGCTATCACAATACAACGCTCAATCAATTATATCACAAATAATCTCTAACTTGTATTTAGCATATGATCTAAAAACATACAAGTAATTAAAGAGATGTCTTAATATGAAAATCACTTAAAATAGATGAAATTAGTGAAGAACATACCAAGTAAGATGTGATGATCCAAAACCATGCATGGATGCATTCTATGTAGACATAGAAGATGCAATATGAAATTTGATGCAAAAAGGATTTGATTTGAGTGGTTAAAGGTGAGTTCTTGATTTGATTTTCTCTCAAATATCTCTCTTTGAAGTTTAGGGTTCTAAGGAGTAAAAGAACTTATTCAGAGAATGAGAAAGTGTGATATTTATAGACATCAAGAACAGGGCATGTGAAAAGACAATTTTGCCCCTGAAACACACCGATCGGTGGTTTAAATCGGCGGCCTGGCCGCCGTTCACAACCGCCGAATTGAGCCTGATAAGAACATAGCATCAACGGCGGTTTCATTCAGCGGTCGGGGCCGCCGATCTAACCGCCAAATCAAACCCGAGAGATTAAATCAATCAGGTATGAACGGCGTTTTCAAACGGCGGTCGTGGCCGCCGATCGTAACCGTAGAATTGCTCCAGACACTTCTTGATGAAAACGGCGGTTTCATTCGGCGGTTGGGGCCACCGATCTAACCGCCGAATCACCATTGAAGGTGAATCCTAAGGAGAAGCCAAGGCATTCTTCATCGGCGATCATCGCGCTAAACCAAGCACACTTTCGTGCATGTGCGAACGTTTCCGAACAATATCGGGAAATGAATTACCAGAGCCATAAACACACAACAAGATATAACAATAAAAGTGCTAGTGTGTAATGTGACATATGAAGAGAATGCACACAATTGTAAGAATGCAAAGTGTGTATGTGCTTCTAAATCTCTTCAAAGAAAGTAAGCACTTAGAATTTTACCTTCGGTGCTTATTAAGATGAGGTCTTGAAAGGGCATGAACTTGAACACCAACACCTAAGCTACCCTTACAATAAACCCCAATTGTGGTTTGTCTACGAAATGAGCCAATCAACAAATGGGAATCCTTACACCATATATACGTTTCATTATTTGGAGAAATCTTTTGTCGCTTTGTTTTAGGTGTTTCAACTTTAAACAATTCAGTATTAAGCAATGATACATGTAACGATGGTCTCAAAACATACAAGTTGTTTTCAGTCAAACCAGAACAAATATTCAAACCGTTTCTAGAAACAATAACTGATTTATTATTAAAAGAAACTGAATATAAACATTCCAATAATCTAGATACGTAAATCAAATTCCTTGTAAATCTAGGAATTAAATAAACATTGTCTAATGAAAGAAAACAATTATTTTTAAAAGCTAATCTAACTGCTCCCACTACTCTTGCTGAAACGACATTCCCTCTTCCAACGCGCATTGAATAGGCGCCCTCCTTAATCTCTGTCCACGAATCTGTAAATGCCTCATATTTTGATTGGCTTATTTCGTTGACAAACCATATTTTGGGATGCCTATGTATTGGGTAGCTTAGGTTCTCATTGACAAGCTTCCGAGCATCCTGGTGACTTCAAGAGCAAGAGCGAAAGGTAAAACACTTGACTTGTCTCTTGAAGAGATTAGTTGTACACACACATATCTCATGCATATTTTATTCATCTTGCATTTGTGCTTCAGTTCTTATATGTGTGCATTCCTCACACTTCACACGCACCTCTTTGTTGGATTTTGTTATGTGATAGTGTCTAGTAATTCGTTTCCGTTTGAGTGATCGGAAATGTTTGTGGTTGCACGATGGTGTGCATGTCTTAGCACGATGGTTGACCATTTAAGAAGGTCCTATTCTTCTCTTAGATAAGTGTTAGTTTTGGTTTGATTGTTTGGAGTAAAGTGTCTAGTTTCAAAAGATTGGATTTCAATGTTTTTCAAAACCGACCTTTGTACGGTCTTGTGACCATAACTTTTTATAAAAAGAATTAAATTGAGTTTTGTAAAATTTTGGACAAACTAGACACACATACCATTCCAACGGTATATTATTCATAATATTTCATGACCGTTTGGATTGGTTTTCAAATCTCCAAAGTGACCACCAAAACATGGCAACTCTGTTTTTGTCCGTTTCTGACATTTGGTCACTCAATTGACCATAACTTTTTCTACAGAAATCGAACTCTCATTCCGTAAAAATGAGTAGAAAGTAGACATCCATACTTTCCAATGATATATTAGACGAAAGGTTTTGATATCGTTTAGTTATGTTTCGGAGCACTCAAATCTTGATCTACTGCACTGACGCATGTACCGCGGAAATGCCCATAATTTTTCTAATTCTTCCAAAAGAACATAGTTTCACTTGGGCACTATAAATACATATCTTTCTCATTATTTTGAGAGTAGAGCAACAAAATCAAACCCTAGAGAGAGAGGCTCCATATTCTTGAGAGAGAAAGAGAGGTTCTTGAGAGAGAAAGCACCAAGCTTGCTTATTTAACTCTCCAAACCCAAAACCCATCATCTTCATGCATCTCTAAGCATCTCTAAAGCATGGGTCTTCTTTGTTTCATGACTAGGTAAGTTAGAACTTGATTGAATATCATTTATTGTTCTTCTAACTCTAGATTAGGTATTTATTGCTTGATTAAATACCTTGACTCATTTATTGTACATATTTATGAGTCTTAATAACATGATTGGGTTTTTATTGTGATAGCTAGGATTCTAAGTTTATATAACATCTAGCTAAGTTATCTCATTGATTAATTGAGATTATTTTGTGATAGCTAGGATTTCATGTTTATATAAATCTAGCTAATTTATCTCATTAAAATGATTGAGATTGTTTTTGATAGCTATTGTATCTAGAATTGGTTATCCTTCACATAGCTAAGTTGTATGCCATGACATATAGCAAACTTTGATATCTAGGATTGATTTTATTGTCATCATTTAATCCTAGATAAGCATTTAGTGTGACCTAGCATTATTTGCATAATTGAATATCATTGCATATTCACATAGGTTTTGATCTCTTCATTGAGAAGTAAGTCTTGTGACGAAGGTGGCTTAGTGCGCAAGTAATTGGTCAAGTGCCGCTATAAAAGGTCTGCGGGTAGAGTAGGAGGTGCTCACGCCAAGAGTAGTGATCGGGGGATATCACTAAGGATTGAACCAAGAGTGGCGAGTGGTAGTGTCCATAGCCTAAGGTTGTCTAGGGTGAGAGTCCGTGTATCGCTTGAGGGTGTAACCTTTACTCATATAGTGGATTTCGGTGACCGTTTGTGGCACACATATCAGCCCGTGGTTTTTCCTTGTTGAAAGTTTTCACGTAAAAATCAAGTGTCATTTAAATTCCGCATTTTACACTTGATTTATTGTTTTGTGAATTGGGGTTATTTTTGTAAAATTGACTAATTCGAAAAATTGGTAATAACCGGATTAACAACCCATTCACCCCCCTCTAGGTTGCATTTTAGACACGCATTCACTTATAATATTTGTTTCAATTGGTATCAAAGCAAGTTCCTAGACATACTTAGGAGATCCTTGCCATATTTGCGTGTCTTGCATTTTGTGTGTTTTGATTGATACATATATTTGAATTCATATTACTCAAACACTATGAGTGGATTTGAGAGACTAGAGGGTAAATTGACCTCCAAAGTGGAGAGGAAAGAAATTGACTCCGATGAGGAGGTGACTCTCTTGATAGAGAGATTTATGAGATTCATGAAATCTAACAAGAAGAAAATGACCTCTAAGGTGAAAGAGGAAAAAAAGATGACCCCGTCCAAGAAGGGAGGGGAAGCTATGATCGCTAATTGGAGAGATAGCAAAGTTGAAATAGTTGAAGAATGTTCCACAAGCTCGGTTGAGTGTGAGAACAACTACTTTACATTTCCGGTCTCCTACCAAGAAGAAGCTCAAATCGTCACCAAGTGTTTGTCACTTGAAGAATTCAAGAAGGGTGACTTGAAGAGTGGAGACCAAAGAGGAGCAAGTTTAAAAGAAGCTAGTATTGACGACATGACCCATGAAAGCACAAGTGGGAGTAGCTTCAATCAAGAGAGTACATGCTCTGAAATCTCTTATGATAATGTGGTGAATTATCAAGAGATTATTGACTCTCTTCAAAAGTGTTTGAAGATGAGGGAAAATGATATCCTTGAGTTGGAAAAGGATAACCTTAAACTAAAAACCAAAGTGACTCACTTGGATGTAAAAGTGAGATGTGGAAGAGAAATTGAAGGCAAGTTGAAGATGGAACTTGAAGAAGCAATAAGTTCACTTGCTAAGATGACTTCGAGTTCGGACATGGATGACTCCTTGAAGACGGACATGATTAATGTGTCTAAGCATGAGAAGGAGATTGAAGATTGCCACCAATAGATGAAGGCAATGAAAGATGAGCTTGCTAACAAAGAAAACTCGTTGAAGATTGTCAAGGAAAGAGAGATGAGGTGCCTTGAAGAATTGAAGAAGACCAAGGTCAAACAACCTCAAGCTCAAGGCAAAAGCAAAGCTTCACCTCTTCAACATCCTAGGAGAAAATTTGATCTTGGAAAGTCATCCAAGAATGGCCAAATTAAGATGCCAACAAAGGGTGTAGCTCAACCTCAACATCCAAGAGCTCCACACCCAAGCTTTGCTCAACTGATGCATGCTCAACCATAAAGGCACCAACATTCGGCGAATGCTCCAAGGAGAAACCAACCGGTGCATCTTCAAAGATAATCTCATCAACATGGCAATGCCTCAATGAGAACTCAATGCAATGGTATGAATTCTTTCTTTGTACCTACTTGTCATTATTGTGGTATGATTGGTCACTTAAGACCAAAGTGCTTTAACTACATTAGAAAATGTAGAATTGAGAGCATGAAAGTAAAGCGGTTGAACTATAGGGCTAGTTTGCATGAACCTAGGAAACCAAGAAATATGGTGTTGACCACTAAAAATTAAAAGGTGGAAACTAGGTGGGTTAGAAAGATTGAACCCAAATGCAACTGTACTTATATGGCACCCTTGGATACTATTGAGTCCAATGGACTTAGTATGTCTAGTGAGACTTGTCCCATGCCCTGATACAATACGGTAATTGACCCCATATGGGGAACTCAAGCAAAGAGAGTAATTTTGCATACTTGTCACATGAAAAAATTTGATAAACATTATGATTCTTTATTAATTGCTTGAGTAGCTTGGTTGCACTTATGCTTATATGTTTTTTCTATTCAATAAGTGTGAACCATTGCTTCGTGTGCAATCCATTTCATATTTATGTTTAAACATGCGTTTTTGGACTAGGAGATATACTTAAGAAGTACTCTTTGAATGACCTATGATTATCTCCATGACATGATGATTTCAAATGACATGCTTAAAATGAATAGCATGATTTCAAATGACATGCTCAAAAATGAAAAGCATGATTGTTGATTGCAAATTTCAAAATGTAAAATTGTGTGAAAAGCAAATTATAAGACTCAAATGAATAAAGGATCTTGTATCCGTTCTAAGGATTTTAAAATCCAATGTCTCTCTTTCTTTATTTGTGGAACATGGCTATTATCATATGGGTATCTTACCCGGAAAAATCGAATAGGGTGCAAAAAGTCTCTCATGCCTTGTTTTGCTTATAAAGTTTGATATAGTTGCCTCTTAATTGAATTTCATGAAATATCTATATCCTTGCTTTGATTCATGATAAATGGTAAAATTGGTTTGAATTCTTTTGGAAACCTTTGTCATTTGCTTTGCCAAATACCATTGCTTTTGGATTTAAATGCAACATGTCTTACATGCAAAGCATTATTATCACACATTTTCTTAAAATAAATCTCCTTGTTTCTCTCCAATTAATTGTGTTGCATAAAGTGTATTATATGATTATGCAAATGTCTTGTATGCTACTATCTCTCTTTGCTACAAGTGACCCGATTGGGGATACTTCTTTGCATATATCATGACAAAAAGGGGGAGTAATATATGGTAAGGGAGGGTGCTAATTGAGAGTAGCTAATTCACACATTGGGGATAGTGCTTAATTGAGGGGGAGTAACCCGTTGAGGGTGAGCATTGCATTGCACATTCATAGCATGTTGTTGCTTATTTTATTCAATGCAAATGCTTGTTTTTATCTCACTTGATCACTTCACATACACTTGTGTTGGAAAGTGTAGTTCTTATTTTGCAAGGATAGTTATTCTACAAGAGATGGAATGCTTGAAGATCTAGTTTGATTAGGCTTCTCTTTGTAATGTAGAATTAACTATTGTTGACCCTTAGCTTTTACTTTTTGTGAGGATCAATTGTGAGAGGTGGTTTTACCATGAAATAGCCAAAGGGGGAGATTGTAAGTGCCTCATATTTTAATTGGCTTATTTTGTTGACAAACCACATTTTGGGATGCCTATGTATTGGGTAGCTTAGGTTCTCGTTGACAAGCTTCCGAGCATCCCGGTGACTTCAAGAGCAAGAGCGAAAGGTAAAACACTTGACTTGCCTCTTGAATAGATTCATTGCACACACACACATCTTCATGCATGTTTTATTCATCTTGCATTTGTGCTTCAATTCTTATATGTGTGCATTCCTCACACTTTACACTTGCACCTCTTTGTTGGATTTTGTTGTGTGATAGTGTCTAGTAATTCGTTTCCGTTTGAGTGATCGGAAACGTCCATGGTTGCATGATGGTGTGCATGTCTTAGCACGATGGTTGACCATTTGAGAAGGTCCTATTCTTTTCTTGGATAAGTGTTAGTGTTGGTTTGGTTGTTTGGAGTAAAGTGTCTAGTTTCAAAAGATTGGATTTTAATGTTTTAAATGTTTTTCAAAACTGACCTTTGTATGGTCTTGTGACCATAACTTTTTATAAAAAGATTTAAATTGAGTTTTGTAAAATTTTGGACAAACTAGACACCCATACTTTTCCAACGATATATTATTCGTAATATTTCATGACCGTTTGGATTGGTTTTCAAATCTCTAAAGTGACCACCAAAACAGGGCAACTCTGTTTTTGTCCGTTTCTGACCTTTGGTCACTCAATTAACCATAACTGTTTCTACAGAAATTGAAATGTCATTCTGTAAAAACAAATAGAAATTAAATATCCATACCTTTCCAACGATATATTATTCAAAAGGTTTCAATGTCGTTTGGTCATGTTTCGGAGCACTTGAATTTTGATCTATTGCACTAATGCGTGTACCGCGGAAATGCCCATAATTTTTCTAATTCTTCCAAAAGGACATAGTTTCAATTGGGCACTATAAATACATATCTTTCTCATCATTTTGAGAGTAGAGCCACAAAAACAAACCCTAGAGAGAGAGGCTCCATCTTCTTGAGAGAGAAAGAGAGGTTCTTGAGAGAGAAAACACCAAGCTTGCTTCTTTAACTCTCCAAACCCAAAACCCATCATCTTCATGCATCTCTAAGCATCTCTAAAGCATGGGTTTTCTTTGTTTCATGACTAGGTAAGTTAGAACTTCATTGAATATCATTTATTGTTCTTCTTACTCTAGATTAGGTATTTATTACTTGATTAAATACATCGACTCATTTATTGCATATATTTATGAGTCTTGATAACATGATTGGGTTTTTATTATGATAGCTAGGATTCTAAGTTTATATAACATCTAGCTAAGTTATCTCATTGATTAATTGAGATTATTTTGTGATAGCTAGGATTTCATGTTTATATAAATCTAGCTAATTTATTTCATTAAAATGATTGAGATTGTTTTTGATAGCTATTGTATTTAGGATTGGTTATCCTTCACATAGCTAAGTTGTATGCCATGACATATAGCAAACTTTGATATCTAGGATTGATTTTATTGTCATCATTTAATCCTAGATAAGCATTTAGTGTAACCTAGCATTATTTGCATAATTGAATATCATTGCATATTCACATAGGTTTTGATCTCTTCATTGAGAAGTAAGTCTTGAGACTAAGGTGGCTTAGTGCGCAAGCAATTGGTCAAGTGCCGCTATAAAAGGCATACGGGTAGAGTAGAAGGTGCTCACACTAAGAGTAGTGATCGGGGGATATCACTAGGGATTGAAGCAAGAGTGGTGAGTGATAGTGTCCATAACCTGAGGTTATCTATGGTGAGAGTTCGTGTATCGCTTGAGGGTGTAACCGTTACTTTTATAGTGGATTCCGGTGACCATGTGTGGCGCACATATCAGCCCGTGGTTTTTCCTTGTTGAAAGTTTCCACGTAAAAATCAAGTGTCATTTAAATTCCGCATTTTACATTTGATTTATTATTTTGTGAATTGGGGTTTTTTTTGTAAAATTGACTAATCCGAAAAATTGGTAATAACCGGATTAACAACCCATTCACCCCCCTCTAGATTATATTTTATACACGCACGCGCTTATAATATTTGTTTCATAATCAGTCCACTATAAAGAAGAACAAACATGGTTAATTGCCCTTGAATCAACTATCACTACAACATATTGGGTCTTTTACGGCTTGAGTTTTACGGCGCACATATATGGCTCGTCGTAAATGTTATCATTCACGACTTATGTTTAATTCACGTCGTAATTGTGATGCATAATTTCTCAAAGACGGCGCACATTTGAGGAACGCCGTAAAAAGGGATTATTTACAGCTTACCTATTGTGTGTCTTATTTGAAAGTCTTTTAAAACGTACTACTCATGCCATGTATACATTTTCCAGAAACAAGTGAATGACTATTTACGACATTCAATGCAAGTCGTAATAGTGATAAATAATTTCTCAAAGACGGCGTGCATTTGAGGAACGCCATGAAAAAGAGATTATTTACGACTTACTTGTTGCGTGTCTTATTTGAGAGTTTTTTTAAGACATACAACTCATGCCATGTATACATTTTTCAGAAACAAGTTAATGACTATTTATGACATTCAGTGCAAGTCGTAACAGTGATACATAATTTCTCAAAGACAGTGCGCATTTGAGGAACGCCGTAAAAGAGATTATTTACGGCTAACATGTTGCATGTCTTATTTGAGAGTTCTCAAAGACGGCACGCATTTGAGGAAAGCCGTAAAAAATTATTCTTAAAGACGGCACACATTTGAGGAACGCCGTAAAAAAGGATTATTTATAGCTTACCTATTGCGTATTTTCCAGAAATAAGTGAATGACTATTTACGACATTCAATGCAAGTTGTAATAGTGATACATAATTTCTCAAAGACGGCGCTCATTTGAGGAACGCTGTAAAAAATAGATTATTTACAGTGCCTGTTGTGTGTCTTATTTGAGAGTCTTTTAAGACATACAACTCACACAATGTATATATTTTTCAGAAACAAGTTAATGACTATTTACGACATTCAATGCAAGTCGTAATAGTGATACATAATTTCTCAAAGATGGTGTGCTTTTGAGGAACGCCATAAAAAATGGATTATTTACGGCTTACCTATTGCGTGTCTTATTTGAGAGTCTTTTAAGGTTGAAACTTAATTTTTTGTTTGGCGGGTTTTTTGGGACAAAAATAATATTTGTTGATGATAATGATTTTAGGGACTACATTTTTCTTTTTTTTTTTAATCTTGATTTTTGGTTAACCACAACTGGCCATTTAAAAAAAATGGTTGTGGTATTCATGGAATTAAGTTTTAATTTATTTGTGGATTTGATTTTTGGTTATTGTTTGAGGATTTGAGCTTTGGTTTTTGTTTGTTAAGTTTATTTTTGGATTGTGTTTGGGGGTTGAGAAAATAAAAGAGAAAAAAAAATGATTGATTTTGTGTTTTTTTTTTCTTTGTCTTTTCTGTTTCGTTTTTTAATTATTAATTTAAATAATAAAATAGGTAAATATGGGCACTTTAGTCATTATATGTATTATATAATAGAGAGAAAACCAATAGTAACCAACCAAATTATCATACTTTTGTTTTTAACCACTTTTGAAATTATAATTGTTAATAACCACTTTTTTTAAAAAAATTCAGTTTAGTACCATAAATTACCAGAGTACCCCTGAAAATAGTGTTTGTTAAACCCCGAAGCAAACTTGAAATCACGACTAAATTGAAATACACAAACTTGAAATCATGCCTAAATGAAAATATCCAAACTTGAAATCATGCCTAAAATAGAAATATTCAAACTTGAAATCTGGACTAAAATAAAATTTTCCCCTCTTCTTCCTCTTCTTCTTCCTTAGGTTTAGGTTTTTTTTTTTCTTTTCTTTTTTGTTGCAGATCCATGGAGGCCATCGTCGTCCCGTCGGTGAACCAGTGAACGATCCCGTCGCCATCGTTATCCCGTCGCCATCCCGTCGTCGACGAAGCTGCAGCGAACCGGTGAAGCAACGAAACGGCGATCCAGCTGCGCGTGAGGGGCTGCCGCGACGCCCAGAAGCTCGGCGACGCCGGCGAGAGGCAGATCGGGGAGAGTGTGTGGCAGATCGGGGAGAGAGAGAGGCAAACCGGGGAGAGAGAGAGGCTGATCGTGAGAGAGAGCAGAGGAGAGAGAAAGAAAAAGAAAAGAAAGGAGAGAGAGAGAGCTGATTTAGGGGTTTTTATATGAGGGCTTTTGAGTAATTTCTCAAAAATATGGTTAAAAACAATTAAAAGTATGCATGTGGTTAAAAAAGAAAATCCCATAATTAGATGGGTCAGTTTGGGCAATTTCCACTATATAATATATATGTATTATATATTAATATATATATATTAATATATAAATATATATATATATATATATATATATATATATATATATATATATATATATATATATATATATGGGGTTGTTTATAGAACAACGGTGTACTAAACACCGCTACCTGTTGTTTACCTGTAAACTTGTTGAGCGGGTTACCATTTAATCCAAGGCAATTTAAATTTTTGCTTTATTAAATGTTCCCTAGGTAAAACAATCATTTCTTTTCAAATTTAAAAAACAATCAATGCAGGTGACAAAAACAATAAATGCGTTTCAAATTTTAACATCAATCATTTATTTTTAAAATTAAATATGTTCCCGTTATTCGATTTGCATTTGTACTGTGTGATAACACTCGATATGAGTAAACATCATTTGAAATGTGTGATTACATTAGATACAGGTAAACATAATTCGGAATGTGTGATAACAGTCGATACATGTGAATAGTTAAAAATATAATAGGGCTGGTAAATCTAATGTCCAACAAAGTAAGAGAATTGATAGAGCTTTGGGTACAGGCTTACAACCCCTTTGTCCTAGTGTCCGAGTTTGATATATTTAATTTTTTTTGTCTAGTAAGAGAAGTTTTTTTTGTTTTTTTTTTTTCGTTTAATGAAATAATTGACAATAGTCCCATAGTAGGCATACATGCCCATTGTACTTACATCATTCATATCAACAACAGTTGTATATATGGAAAAAAAAAAAAACAAAAAAACAAAAAAACAAAATTGTAATCCATAAACTTCATTTTTTGTTGTGCTTTTTATAGATCCAACATACATCTCTCTTAAAAAAAAGAAAAAAAAAAACAATTTAAAAAACCTTATTAAAGTCAGACTAGCCCAGGCCTCAAAGGGCTCTAGCTCGTTAAGAGACAAGCCCAAGAACCCCAAGACTCAAAGCCCATCGTTACTTCAATAGGTTTAAATGTTAGGCCCAGTTGGGAGGCCTATTGTTCAATGTCTAGGCATTACTTTACTACTTATAAACCATTTTAATCCCTTTTTATTTTTCGATGTGGGATTCGCATTACACAGTGTTTCAATAAAACTGTTCCACCCTCTACAACGAGTGATATTTACATAATCACGTTGTGATTGTATTAAAATATTTACGATCACAAATAGTATTTTAAGTTAAAAACCCTTATTAAAGTCAGAATAGCCCAGGCCTTAAAAGACTCCAGCTCGTCAAGAAACAAGCCCAAGAACCCCAAGACCATCGTTACTTCAATATATTTAAATGTTAGGCCCAGTTGAGAGGCATATTGTTCAATGTCTAGGCATTACTTTACTACTTATAAACCATTTAAATCCCTTTTTATTTTTCGATGTGGGATTCACATTACACAGTGTTTCAATAAAACTGTTCCACCATCTACAACGAGTGATATTTACATAATCATGTTGTGATTGTATTAAAATATTTACGATCACAAATAGTATTTTAAGTCAAAAACCCTTATTAAAGTCAGAATAGCCCATGCCTCAAAGGGCTTTAGCTTGTCAAGAGACAAGCCCAAGAACCTCAAGACCCAAAGCCCATCATTACTTTAATATGTTTAAATGCTAGGCCCAATTGGGAGGCCTATTGTTCAATGTCTAGGCATTACTTTACTACTTATAAATCATTTTAATCCCTTTTTATTTTTCAATGTGGGATTTGCATTACACAGTGTTTCAATAAAACTGTTCCACCCTTTACAACGAGTGATATTTACATAATCATGTTGTGATTGTATTAAAATATTTATGATCACAAATACTATTTTAAGTTAAAAAATCTTATTGAAGTCAGACTAGCCAAAGCCTCAAAGGGTTCTAGCTCGTCAAGAGACAAACCCAAGAACCTCAAGACCCAAATCCCATGGTTACTATTTACGATTATACTGTTTATTTAGTGATTATATAAATATATATTCAATCACATAATATATATAATATGAATTCTGATTGAAACTGTTTATATCGACTCTTTAAGATGTAATTATACTTCTGAAGTTGTAATTGTAATAATATATATTCAAACACAGAACTTATGTAGATTGTTTTCTAATGATTAGCCCAAGCATCAAAGGGCTCTAGCTCGTCAAGAGACAAGCCCAAGAACCCCAAGACCCAAAACTCATCGTTACTGATTATTTAGTTATTATATAAATAAAAAGTCAATCACATAAGATATGTAATATAGATTCTGATTGAAACTGTTTATATCGACTCTTTCAAATGTAATTATACTTATTACATTGTAGTTGTAATAATATATTTTCAAACACATAATATATATAAAATGTATTGTAATGACTAGCCCAAGCATCAAATGGTTGTAGCTTGTCAAGAGACAAACCCAAGAACTCTAAGACTCAAAGCCCATCGTTACCATTTGTGATTATGCTTTTTATTTAGTGATTATATAAATAAAACATCAATCACATAAGATATGTAATATGGATTCTGATTGAAGTTATTTATATCGACTCTTTCATGTGTGATTATACTTCTAAAGTTGTAACAGTAATAATATATATTCAAACACAGAATTTATGTAAATTGTATTCTAATGACTAGCCCAAGCCTCATAGGGCTCTAGCTCGTCAAGAGACAAGCTCAAGAACCCCAAGACCCAAAACCCATTGTTACAGTTTACGATTATACTTTTTACTTACTGATTATACAAATAAATAGTCAATCACATAAGATATGTAATATGTATTCTAATTGAAACTATTTATATAGACTCTTTTAGATATAATTATACTTATTAAGGTGTGATTGTAATAATAAATTTTCAAACACACAATATATATAAAATGTATTCTAATTTATATTTTTAGAATATGTTGTCATGCATTTATCAATACAAATATTCGTATATCAACAGTCTTTAAAATATGGATTTTTATTGTAATTGATACAAAAAGTGTTGTCATGCATTTATCAATGCAAATATTATATACGGAATACGTTTTACATGTGATTACACATATTAAATTGTGATTATATAAATAAAATATTATATAAATAAAATCAACTCTTTTAACGTTAATTATACATATTCAATTGTGCTTGTAACGAAATATAAGTAATCACAAAAAACATCTAATCTGTATTCTAATTGATATTTTTACAGAAAAAGTTATTATGCATTTATCAATACAAATCTTCGTATATCAACACTCTAAAAAATATGATTATGTCTTAAACTGTAATTCCAAAACAGACATTCAATCATGAAACATATATAATATGGATTGTTACTACAATTGATACATTGATTAAAATCGTGACCACAAAACATAGTTAATATGGATTCTAACTGATGCATATAACCTATCCCACCGACGTGTTGGTCGTAACCCACCAACGGTGTGTTATGCAATTCAATAGTGTGCGTAACAGACTGTTGGTGGGATACCACAAACACATTAACCGGCGATTCATGATACATTGAATAAACTCGTGACCACAAACCATATTTAATATGGATTCTAACTTATGCATATAACCTATCCCTCTAACGTGTTGGTCGTAACCCACCAACGGTGTGCTATGTAGCTCAATAGTGTGTGTAACAAATTGTTGGTGGTATACACATTAACCGACAAGTAAGACATACACTCATAATTTTTCTAAGTGCTTATGAAATTATGTTTAATGCCTTATAAAGAATATATATTTATTGAAATGTCAACAATTAGTAACTGAATCGCAATTCATGTACAATATCGATATATATATATATATATATATATATATATATATATATATATATATTTATTTATTTATTTTTGAATAAAACAATGTGGATATGTTATAATTAGAAAACAGTAAACGAGAATTCTAACCAAGACAAAACAACAATTATCATCATACAAGAATAAACGACAAAAAAACATAAATATGGGGAGCAAAAATTATCCATCGAAACATGTTCAAGCAAACATATTTATACATTTCAAAACTTGCATCTAGGAGATAATCATGTTCATATTGAACCGTTGCAATCAAATCTAACATTGGCCATTCATCAAGCACATTGCGGATCAAATAATAAGCAACAGATAAATTCTCTTCGAAGAGTAAAAATTATCTATCGAAACATGTTCAAGCAAATCTGGTTTCATTTTCAAAACTTGTATGCCGAAGGTAATCATATTTGTATTGAACTATTGCAATCATATCAAACATTAGCCATTAAACAAACAGATAATATCACTATAAAGCATTCATCAAACACGTAGTAGATCAAAGAAGAAGCAACAATAATAAATGCTTTTCAAATATGGATTCTATAAAGAATAAAACATACATATTTTTCATGTTCATTGTGTGCAAAAATATTTTACAAACACGAATTATCATAATAAACCCTTAAACAAACACATGCGGAGATTACGAAATCAATCAAAACATCTTCAAACTTTTGAGTACAAAAGCTTGCAAAAACCTAAAACAACAAAAATATAAACACTTACAAAGATCAGACCATGCGATTTTCACAAACCTTTAAGATCTATCAATCTTATCACATAAGCCTCTCGTTAACAGAAGAATAGTTGCGTGATGACAATGTTTAGTGAAAGGAACAACAACAGCGTGATGAAAAGAGTTGTATTTAGGGTTTCAAATCGTGAATCGAAGACAGAGAGATGCTAAATGTCTTTTGATGTTAAAAAAGGGTAAAAAATGAAATTATAGTTCTGCTTTGCATTGGAAGTTTTTTTAATAATAAATTTCAGGTTGTACATACGTAAGAGAATATGAATACAACCTTCCCCAACAAAACAAACAATTTGCAACTACTACTATTTTTCAATAAAAAAGAAATCTAAATATCCAGATTTATCAAATTTAGAAAAATAACAATCTAAAAGTTAGAATAATTACATGTAAACACTTAAGTAAATATATAATTGCAGAATATTATATATAAAATTTAAACAAGTTCAAACTTAAGATATAGCTATAAACTTTTGACAAAAAAATTTTTATAAAAAAAATACAATAGTGATAATAAACTTTAAACAAACTCAAAAATCATAAAAACATGACTACACCATCTGGGTATGAATGCGATAAACCATCACACCATTATCAGACTCAGTCAAGTATAACGATTAATCTTTTCGACTTCTAACTACATATGACAACCAGTAATCATCATAAAAAATTAAAATATATTGAATCGAAATTATTAAATTACAAAAACAGTAATCGAAAGTTATGAAATTACAGAAAAAAAAAAAAAGTAAGTAACCTGGCGTGGTGTAGATTGCTCCAAGTTTGATGAATGTACACAGTAAATTGTGAGAGAAACAGAGAGAGAGAGAGAGAGAGAGAGAGAGAGAGAGGTAGGGTTTCTGAATGTTATAGTGTGTTTTAGGGTTTTTTTTTAATTTATAGATCATATTTATAAAATTACTCAAATAGCCTTAACACACCATAAAATATTATTTTAAATGATGCATTTATTGCACAGATTTCAAAATATTTATTTAATCATTTTTCCTTTTTTTAATATCCCGAATCCATTAAGAATAGAAGTTTTCCGGAAGCAATTAATGTTTCATCTTCCCTTTCCTTATTACTATTTTCCATATACTTTTATTAAATTAGATCCATTACATTTAGGAAATAAAAAGAAAGATTTGAATTTTTATTATTATTTAGAAACGAAAGGTTTTAAAATATTAACTTTTTTTTTATTTGAACATATTAACTTTTTGAATATTGTTAGGCAGCTCAAATTAGTTGGTTATACGATTCCATTTTTTTTTTCTTTTTATACAATCAATTCAACTAAGGATATTTGACCATATGATGATATTTTATTGTTCTAACATAAAAATAAATTTATGTAGGGTTGCTTTATGATGCACGTTGTTTTTTTTTTTTTTTTTTTTTTTTTTTTTTAAGTTATGATGCATGTTGTTAACATATGATTAAGGATCCTTTTCATGTAAAATTGATCATTTTATCACATTCATTGATGTATATAAAATTAATTAGGCATTCATAGTGTAATGTTAATGTCAAGAGATGTTAATATATATTAATATGCCAAACATGTAACAACACAATTTATGTTCCAACATGTTTTTAATATTTAAAATTTAAGAACTTATAACGTTATTACAAAATGTTTATAACACAATTCATGTCTCCATATTCATATAAAGTTATTTAAACATTACTATGTAGCACGGATACGGATACGAGTACGGGATACGGATATGGTATGATACGGGGATACGGTAATTCTCTAAAAACTAGGATACGGATCTTTAGCTCTTTGTAGTGTTATATTCTTACTCTTCGAAGCGTTTTCGGTCTTTAAGTTGGTTCTTCAGAAAAAATTATGGAAAAAATATAATACATGCTTGATAAGTGATACCAATCAAAGCTTTTTTGGTATTTAACTTGATTCTTCTTCTTCCGCTTCTTGTTGGGGATTCTGAACCGATGAACGCGGAAATGTCGTGCCTAATACTCGCCCATAACTCATAGCAATTAATAACGTCAATATAGCAGAAGAAATAGATGAGAGAAAATAAACAATGACAACACAAGATATACGTGGAAAACCCAAATCGGGTGAAAAAAACCACGGGCCGTTAGGAGGACAGACAAAGTTCCACTATATGATAATACGTTACACAACCATATACTTCAGGATCCTCTCTCACACCTAACCCCAAACCACGCTCACAAGATCCTCACCATACCACCCCCCCCCCCCCCCCCCCCCCCCCCCCCCAATATCCCCTAGGTCTCCCATGAATATCATCCACGGATCTCTAACTAGATCCACCAATATTCCCTTGGATCTCTCCTCGGATATTCCCATGGGTCTCCTCAAATCTCACCACACTCTCTCTGATGTTACATGGTGTTCTTTTTGCTCCATAACCTTAAATCTAATAACATAGATATTAGGTATATTTATACTAGTTATAAGGAGTTTAAGATAAAAGGAAATTCTACTCCTAAACGTACAAGACTTACTTGTTCTACATAAATACTATTTCCTTTTTTGACAAATCTTCTTATAAAAAGTAAATCCTTTTCCTTTAGCACAAGAACTTCTAGAAAGAGAACCTTTCATATTTTATGCAACATTCCTGATCTCAGCAAAATACATCGTCTCTACGGTATGGGCCGCGATGTGCACCCCGCTTCCTATACTGTAAAACATTCTGGTCCCAACCGTTCCGGGTACCGCGGTCTGTGCCTCTCACCTCCGCCATGGTTTGCACCGGATCTCGGGAATCAACCGCTCCGTGTGCCGCGGTCCATGCGCTTGTCCGCACCGCGATCCATGCCACGCCTCCTTTTGGATTCCGTTTCTTCAGCTCTTCTTCGATCTTCAAACCTCCCTTAAACACCACCTTCAACTTCCAAACGTTATCCCACGTCTCCAGGAAGTAACACATAAGTTTAGTCTTGTTTGGTTCACATTTGGTTCGCTTAGGAATACAAGTCAAAACCTAACAATTCTCCTTTTTGACTTGAATTTCAAGACCTTTGCCCACATCCACAATTCTCTATACTGAGAATCAACATACCCCACCACAAGGTATAACCACTTAGGAACGAACCATCCTAAGATTTCCCTTCACATTTTTTTGTGTTTGTTGTTCCGACACTATGTCGAAATAACCCGCTGAAATTGTGGTTCAACTCCTTAAGTCAGATTTCCAGGGAGTTCATCAGCCATCGACATCTTTGTCCACTATACACCGTACATCACTTTTTGACCAATGCCTTTTGCACAATAATATAGGAAATCAAGGTTATACCTATATCATATGACTGTCCAATTCATGCATGTTCCCATATGCACATATTATGTTTCAAATAATTAACATATAGTATTTATAATGTTATTACTAAATGTGTACAATTGTTCAATTCATGTTCCCGTAGTTATATTTATTAATTGAAATTTATTAGTTATAACACTATTACAAAATGTTTTATAACTATACAATGCTTATCCCTATATGCACATAAAGTGATTTAAGCATTCATAGTGTAATGTTGATATTAAGGGATATCATAGTTGGCTTCGTGCTTTGATTAAAGATGGTGTAGTTTCTGCTTTTGCTGAGTAATGAAGTTTTCTTTAAAAAAAAAAAGTTATACATATATCATATTGATGTAGCAAGCAAAGACGATACGGCAAACAAAGGTTTGGATTTCATGGAGCGGAGGAATCGACTCAAAGACGAAGGGTGCGGAAAGAAGGAAGCAAAGACTCGGAATGGTTTTAACTGTCAGAATAGGCAAATTTCAGGGGCCTTTTCAGAGGGCAAACGAACTCAAAATCAATATTATAATATGTTTCCGGAAATTCCAAGACGATTCCTACAAATGTTATAAAAACTCCGTCCTCCGTAACAGATCACAACAGGCCCAAATTTGGCCATTTAGATTATTGCGCGAAGACTTGAGCTGGACGAGATAATCTGGGCTGAACTTCATGGACCTCTACAGACGGCATATGAGATCGAATCGTCTATTATAATATGTTTCCAAAAAGCCCAAGACGAGCCCTACAAATGTTATGAAGATGCCACCTTCTATAATGGGCTCCAGCATATCAGAATTTGGCCATTAAGTTTCATGCGCACCAAGACAGCTGTTTCGATTTTTATGGTTTTTAATTGTTGTCATGATTCTGTACGTTTATTTTATTTCCTTTTAGTTTATATATAATTAGGTTATTAATTATTTTATGATTTGATTTTATTAAATCAAATCCTCTTTCCTTTTTAGATAGGTTTTTAAAGTTTTAGGATTCTTTTGATTTTTAGGAGATTTGATATCTTTTTGTTTTAGGATTCTTTCCCGTTTGTTTAGGATTTTCTTGTTAGTCAAGTTTTGAAATTCTATTTAAGTATATTGTATTAGGGTTTGAAAGACAGCTTTTGATTAATAAAAAATACAGAGAATGTTTCTCAACTATCCATTTACCACATCCTTCATACGCGAAGTTGATTATTGTATTTGAAGCCTAATATTCCGGTATTCGTGCGCGAATCAACGGAACTTTAGGGTTGTTTTCAATTTGTTTCTTGCAGGTTTTTCTTATTCATGCATGTTCCCATATGCACATAATATGTTTCGAATAATTAACATATAGCATTTATACTATTATTATTAAATTTGTACAATTATTTAATTCTTGCATGGTGTCATATTAATTTTTTAAAGTATGAAGTATAACAGTATAATATTTTTTATTTGCAAAATAATCAAAGTTTGATAAGATCAAACATGTTGACACACCATTGAACAGTTTACTTGATCAATGTGTGAATATTTTCATAGGGACTTGGTTTCAAATAAATATATCAATGCATGCAGCTACAATTAATGGTTTTAATAAATTATTATTATCAAGTTAGAATTAATTTATGTAGGATCTGCAATTTGTACAGCTCAAAGAGATTCTTAATGACTCTCTTAATTAGAATATGTTGGAGCTCACTCTCTTAATTAGAATCTGGGAGATGCTTTAGTACCTCTGGGTCAAGAGATGAGTTGGCATGCTCGGCCAGTCAAATTTCGCCATGTCATTAATTTTATAAACCCAACACCAACACTGCCACATCAAAAACTCCTCCTCTCTCTTCACGTCTCTACAAATCTCTATATTTTCCCTTTTATTTTATTTTGTTTTTTCATATCTACTCCTTTTTCCTTTTCCATCATTCGACCAAGAAACTTCTTCTCTTCTTATTTTCAATCGATTTATTTTCCTTCTCGCTTGATGGCTACGCAAATCCATTTGTTTTATTATTTTTTTTAAAAGTTTAAATAATTTGATTAGCCTCCATTCTTTTTTCTTTCTTTTTTTTGTTTAAATCACTAAATCAAAACATTTTTTTTTGAAACAAACACACACACACACACACACACACACACACACACACACACATATATATATATATATATATATATATATATATATATATATATATATATATGTTTCTGATTTATTATGGTAAAAAAAAAATTATACCCAAATGCAGTATACAAAAAATTTAGTTGATGGGTTTTAAAATTTTGAGACTGAGATGATGGGTCGAAGATGATAATGAGAGATGGTAAGAGAAAGAGACCTGAGATTCATATTTATAAAGGTTTTATCTTTTAAGTTTTAGTTATTTTTAATTTAATTTCTTTATATATTTTTAATAATCAAATGTATGCAAATTTTAGTTATTGGGTTTTAAATCTAGAGATGGAGCTGTGAATTTTTTTTTTTCCAGAGATGGTAGTTAAAAACAATAAATGGAAGATAGGTTGGAATTCATGACTTGGCAGGTTTTTTTTCACATGGCAATGTTGGTGTTGGGTTTGTAAAATTAATGACATGGTGATATTTTAATGGCCGGGTGTGCCAATTGCAACTTACCTCTAACCCTTGAGGTACTTAAGCATCTCCCCTAATACATAAGGTGTGTCTTCAGCCTCCCTTAAAATATTAATTGTTTCATTTTCCTATAAAATAAATTCAATATATCTTCTCTAAAATCATTCTTTTGCTCCATTTACAGACAAAGACAATAGCCTACAATGTAAAGTCTATATCTCTCTATTTAATTTTATATTGTAAATCTCCTTTTGTTTCTTCCTTTATTTTTTTCTCTATTATGATATTTGTTACATGATAAAAATATGATTAATCTCGTATTTTCAAATGGAGTATAGTTCCAAAGAAGAGACGTATTTTAGTATTTCTGAGTTCAATGAATACACTGAGAAGCCGTATGAAGATCCGAAGGCTAGCAACTATAAGGTGAATGTGAATGATAGGTTAAGTTGCCCATTCTGTCCTGGAAAGAAGAAACATGATTACAAGTTGGAGCATTTACTTCAACATGCTTCAGGAGAGGGTAAACCGTCGTACAACAAAAGTGCTAAACAGAAAGCTAATCATCATGCCCTTGCAAAAATATTTGAAGAATGATCCCTACCAATTTCTTCTTTTACTGCCACCACCACAACCAGTGAAGCAAACTCAATCCACTACCGATGAAGCAAACTCCAGTAATCAACAATAATCAAGTTGCTAACGCTTGGTTGCTATTCTTTGGTGATTGATCGATAGAAAAAAGGGTACTTTTTTTTTTTTTTTTTTTTTTGGAGATGTGAATACAAATGATGATGTCTCACAATTTAAAAACCTATAAATGCTTGACTGAAACAGTGCTTGTTATTAATTATTTATTTTTGTGTATTTTTAATTTTATCTTATGTAATCACATCTTTAAGGTGTTATTATTTTCGCGATCACATCTTTTGGGTTTGTTTGTATTTCAGATAACACCTGCTATGGTGCATTTCGTAAGTGTATGAACTCTTAAAGAATTTGGAGAAGAGTTATTCCATATATTTTTTGTTCATTGTTTTTTTGTCTTGTTTGTATCAACATATAAAAAAGAAACCAAATCCCTATAAAAATACATCATGGATCACTAAACTACATAAGATAATTTGAAAAATAGTCATTCCATATATTTTTTTTTGTCTTGTTTGCATCGAAATATAGAAAAGAAACCAAATCCCTATAAAAATACATCATAGATCACCAAATCACATAAGGTAATTTAAAAAGTGTCCTTTCATATATTTTTTGGTCATTTTTTTTTCTATCCTAGGTTGTATCTAAATATATAAAAAAAATTAATAAATCTCTATATAAAAAAAAAATGCAGGGATCACCACTCGACTTAAAAAAATACAAAAAAGAGTTATTCCAACTTTTTTTTTTTTTTTGGGTGGGGGGACATGCAATTGACAATCATTAATAGTGATTAGTATTCCTAATAATTGAATTCTACACCTTATTTTTTTTACAGTGTTTTTTTTTTTAAAGGATGGGAATAAACTCCTGTAGATGTATATAGTTTGAAATTTTGTATGAAAAAAGTCATTCATAAATAATAATTATATATCTCGGAAAACATCAAATTAATTGAGTAATGTACATGCATTATTGTATCTACATGCATTTTTCAATAAATACTTAAATGGATAATAAAAGGATAATATAACAACCAAGGCACATAGATAAAGTAATTAAGTTATTCATCCAACCAAATTTGCAATCGCGTCTTAAACGTATCAATAAATTTTCTTGGATAAAGGGATGAAGCTAATTCATTGAATAAAGCTCTACAGCTTACATGATATGGATGTTTTATTTAAACTTCATTAAAATATTTAGGTTTTGATAACCCTATAGACTTTAACTAATTACCCAATGTATGATCAATATTTTTATTAAATAGAAAAACAAAAGGATAATATTACTTTCTCGAAAATGCAATATAGGTTATTATTGCTTCGTAATGTATGGTCAATTAGTGTTTTCTTACTTGCCAATTGCACACTTCTTATGTGAATTATTAAATTAAATTTCTCGAAAATATCCATATTAATGCAACTGACAATCATTAATATGGATATTAGTATTCCTAATAATTGAACTATACACCTTGTTTTTTTTACAGGTTTTTTTTTTTTTTTTAATTTGTTTTTTAGGATGTGAATAGACTCCAGTAGGTGTATATAGTTTGAAATTTTGTATGAAAATAGTCATCCATAAATAATAATTATATATCTTGGAAAACATCAAATTAATTGAGTAATGTACATGCATTTTTCAATAAATACTTAAATGGATAACGAAAGGATAAAACAACAATCAAGGCATGCGGATAAAGTAATTAAGTTATTCATCCAACCAAATTCACCATATTAATGCAATTGACAATCATTAATATGGATATTAGTATTCCTAATAATTGAACTATACACCTTGTTTTTTTTACAGGTTTTTTTTTTTTTTTTAATTTGTTTTTTAGGATGTGAATAGACTCCAGTAGGTGTATATAGTTTGAAATTTTGTATGAAAATAGTCATCCATAAATAATAATTATATATCTTGGAAAACATCAAATTAATTGAGTAATGTACATGCATTTTTCAATAAATACTTAAATGGATAACGAAAGGATAAAACAACAATCAAGGCATGCGGATAAAGTAATTAAGTTATTCATCCAACCAAATTCACCATATTAATGCAATTGACAATCATTAATATGGATATTAGTATTCCTAATAATTGAACTATACACCTTGTTTTTTTTACAAGTTTTTTTTTTTTTTAATTTGTTTTGGATGTGAATAGACTCCAGTAGGTGTATATAGTTTGAAATTTTGTATGAAAATAGTCATCCATAAATAATAATTATATATCTTGGAAAACATCAAATTAATTGAGTAATGTACATGCATTTTTCAATAAATACTTAAATGGATAACGAAAGGATAAAACAACAATCAAGGCATGCAGATAAAGTAATTAAGTTATTCATCCAACCAAATTCACAATCGCGTCTTAAACGCATCAATAAATTTTCTTGGATAAAGGGATGCAGTTAATTCATTGAATAAAGCTTTGCCGCTTACATGCAATGAATGTTTTATTTAAACTTCATTAAAATATTTAGGTTTTGATAACCCTATAGGTTTAACTAATTGCCCAATGCATGATCAATATTATCACTTTCTCGAAAATGCAATATAGTTTATTATTGCTTCGTAATGTATGGTCAATTAGTGTTTCCTTACTTCCCAATTGCACACTTCTCATACGAATTATTAAATTAACTTTCTCAAAAATATCCATATTAATGCAATTGGCAATCATTAATATGGATATTAAGGGATTAGTATTTCCAATAATTGAATTATACACTTTTTTTTTTTACAGGATATTTTTTTTTAATTTTTTTTATTTTTTAAGGATGGGAATAGACTCCTTTAAATGTATATAGTTTGAAATTTTGTATGAAAATATTCATCCATAAATAATAATTATATATCTTGGAAAACATCAAATTAATTGAGTAATGTACATTCATTGTATTTACATGCATTTTTCAATAAATACTTAAACGGATAACAAAAGGATAACACAACAACCAAGGCACGCGAATAAAGTAATTAAGTTATTCATCCAACCAAATTCACAATCGCGTCTTAAATGCATCAATAAATTTTCTTAAATAAAGGGATGCAGCTAATTCGTTGAATAAAGCTCTGCTGCTTACATGCAATGGATGTTTTATTTAAACTTCATTAAAATATTTTGGTTTTGATAACCCTATAGGCTTTAAATAATTGTCCAATACATGATCAATATTTTTAATAAATAGAAAAACAAAAAGATAATATTACTTTCTCGAAAATGCAATATAGGTTCTTATTGCTTCGTAATGTATGATCAATTAGTGTTTCCTTATTTGCCAATTGTACACTTCTCATGTGAATTATTAAATTAACTTTCTCGAAAATATCCATAGTAATGCAATTGGCAATCATTAATATGGATATTAAGGGATTAGTATTCCTAATAATTGAATTATACACCTTGTTTCTTTTACAGGTGTTTTTTTTTAAAGGATGGGAATAGACTCTTGTAAGTGTATATAGTTTGAAATTTTGTATGAAAATATTCATCCATAAATAATAATTATATATCTCGGAAAGCATCAAATTAATTGAGTAATGTACATGCATTTTTCAATAAATACTGAAATGGATAACAAAAGGATAATATAACAACCAAGGCACACAGATAAAGTAATTAAGTTATTCATCCAACCAAATTTGCAATCGTGTCTTAAACGCATCAATAAATTTTCTTGGATAAAGGGATATAGCTAATTCATTGAATAAAGCTCTGCCGCTTACATTCAATGGATGTTTTATTTAAATTTCATTAAAATATTTAGGTTTTGATAACCTTATAGGCTTTAACTAATTGTCCAATGCATGATCAATATTTTTATTAAATAGAAAAACAAAATGATGATATTACTTTCTCGAAAATGCAATATAGACTATTATTGTTTCGTAATGTATGATCAATTAGTGTTTCCTTGCCAATTGCACACTTTCCATGCAAATTATTAAATTAAATTTGCATTGTTGTTCATTTAAAATTAATATATAATATGGATTCTTATTGTAATTGATACATAAAGGGTTGTCATGCATTTCTTAAAGTAAATATTATATATTGAATACCTTTTAAATGGGATTATATATGTCTGGAAAGGGTTATCACAGACACTATTTTTAATACGGATTCTAACTGATATTTTTACACAAAAGGTTTTCATGCTTTTGCCAATGCAAATCTTCATATATCAATACTCTTTTAAAACATATTATGTGCATATTAAGTTGTGATTACTGAACAAATATGCGATCACATAAATTAGTTCATATGGATTCTAATTGATAGTTTTATAGTAAAGTTTTTCATATATTTGACAATGCAAATCTTTCCATACCAATACTCTTTTAAATGTTATTATATGTTTTACGTTTTGATTATACAAACAACTATTCGATCATATAAAATATATAATACGGATTCTAACTGATATTTTCACATGGATAAGTTTCTTGTTAACATCCCGAATTAACAAAGGCTGCGTTTTCTTTCCACCATTTTTCATGATATTAAGTATCAAATCCCTACAAAACACTAATTTTAAAATTTTTACAAAGAATAAGACATACATACCAAATTTGTAACTAACTATGAAATTATGTTTAATGCATTATAAAGAACATATATTTACTGAAATGTCAACAATTATTAACTGAATCACAATACATGTACAATGTTGATATGTTATAATTAAAAAACAATAAACAAGAATTTTAACCAAGACCAAACAAAAATTATCATCATACAAGAATAATAGCTAATAAAACATAAATTTTTGGAGCAAAAATTATCCATCAAAACATGCTCAAGCAAACCTGGTTTTAATTTCAAAACTTGCATGCCGAAGTTAATCATGTTCATATTGAACCATTGTAATCATATCTAACATTGACCATTGAACAAGCAGGTACTATCACTATAAACCATTCATCAAACACATAGCAGATCAAAGAAGAAGCAACGCAGATGAATGCTTTTCGAAGAGTTTGGGATTTTGACAGTACAGTTATGTGTTCAGTGCGTGTAAAAATATTTTTCAAACACGAATTATCACAATAAACACTTCAATAAACACATGCAGAGATTGCGAAACCAATCAAAACACCTTCAAATATGTGAGTACAAAAGCTTGCAAAAACCTATAAAAAAAAACACAAATATAAACATTGATGCGGAAATATAAACATTTACAAAGAGCAGATCGTGCGATTTTCACAAACCTTTTAGGTCTGTAAATCTGATCACATAAGCCTTTCGTTAACAGAAGAATAACTGCGTGATAGACATTTTTTTGTGAAAGGAACAACAGTAGTGTGATGAAAAGAGTTTCATTTAGGGTTTTAATTTGTGAATCGAAGAGAGAGAAAGAGAAGCTAAAAGTCTTTTTAAGTTAAAAAATAAAATAAAATTATATTTCAGCTTTATATTGGAAATTGTTTTAATAATAAATTTCAAGCTGTGCATACATTACAGATGGCTTTGTATTAAATTTGGACCAACCATTGTCAACTAAAACAACCAATAGAAAGGAAATATATTAAAAGGTTGAATATGAAGAGTTTGAAGTTAAGAGATCTGTAATCTATATCAATGATTACAATCTATTTTATTAATATATATATATATATATATATATATATATATATATATATATATATATATATATCAACCAGCAAATAAAAATTTCATTGAAGAACGTAAAAGGTGTGGATAAACCTGTATCCCAATTGGCCAATCTTATTAAAATATAAATAATAACCAGTCACATATTCATGAATGCATAACAAAATTTAAACCAGAAACCCTACATCTTTATATTTTTGGAAAGCCCTAAACTCTTCACATATTTTATGCCATAAATCAATGTCCTACATCTTTCGTATGCACACACCTAAATTCAAAATCTATGGATTTCATATATTAATACAGTCTCATTAAATTTTAAATATCAATCAACGATATTTAAATTAAAATAACAACATGCTTGTATATTTTCCAATTCAAATTACAATAGTTACACAACATGCATGTCCCAATGTATTTACATAATTCAAATCAGCTTTGTTTTTTATGTTATTTTCACCTTACATAATTGCATAGAACTTATTGTGTATAGTTCAATGATATATAGTATCATCTAATTCAATCTTATTAAACTTTGATTACTTTGCAAATAAAAATATTCTACTGTTATACCTCATGCTTTAAATAAATAACGTCAATTATACTATTATATTAACAAAATTTGATATCATCATTAAACTATGAGTGCTTAAATCACTTTATGTGCATATGGCGACATGAATTGTATAGTTATAAAACATTTTGTAATATTGTTATAACTAATAAATTTCAATTAATAAAAATGAATATGGGAAAATGAATTGAGCAATTGTACACATTTAGTATTAACATTATAACTACTATATGTTAATTATTCGAAACATATTATGTGCATATGGGAATATACATGAATTGGGCATTCATATAATATATGTATAACTTTGATAATGCTTAAATCACTTTATGTGCATATGAGGACATGAATTATATAGTAACAAAACATTTTGTAATATTGTTATAACTAATAAATTTCAATTAATAAACATATAATTACGGGAACATGAATTGTGCAATCATATGATATAGGTATAACATTGATATTCTATTATGTGCATATGGAGACATGAATTGGGCAATCATTTGATATAGATATAACATTGATATCCTATATATCAATATTTAACTATGAATGCTTAAATCATTTTATGTGCATATGTGAACATGAATTTTATAGTTATACAACAATTTATAACACTATAGCTGCATGCTTTGATATATTTATTTGAAAACAAGTCCTTATGAAAAAAAATCAGGCATCGGTCAAGTAAAATGTTCAATGGTGTATCAACATATTCAATCTTATTAAACTTTGATTACTTTGCAAATAAAAAATATTATACTGTTATACCTCATACTTTAAAAATTAATATGAGATGATGCATGAATTGAGCAATTGTACACATTTAGTAATAACATTATAACTACTATATGTTAGTTATTCGAAACATATTATGTACATATGGGAACATTCATGAATCGGGTATTCAATGATATAAGTATAACTTTGATATCCTTTGATATCAACATTACACTATGAATGCTTAAATCACTTTATGTGCATATGGAGATATGAATTGGATAGTTATAAAACTTTTTGTAATATTGTTATAACTAATAAAGGAAAGATTAAATATTAATTGCTGCTAGAAAACCTATATTAAAAAAATGGATTCAGAATATTAAAAAAAAAAAACGAAAAAACAAATATTTTGAAACACATGTAATAAAAAAAACACAAACCTTTCTTTTTATTTCTTAAATGTAATGAATCTAATTTAATAAAAGTATATGAAAAATAGTAATATGGAAAGGGAAGATGAAATATTAATTGCTTCTAGAAAATCTTTATTCTAAAGGATTCGGGATATTAAAAAAAAATAAGGAAAAATGAATAAAAAAATGTGTTGAAATCTGTGCAATAAATGCCTCGTTTGAAATAATATTTTATGGTGTGTTAAGGTTATTTCAGTAATTTTATAAATATGATCTATAAATAAATAAATAAAACCCTAATACTCACTCTAAACACCATACATAACTTTCAGAAACCCTAAAACTCTCTCTCTCTCTCTCTCTCTCTCTCTCTGTTTCCCTCACGATCTGCTGTGTACATCCATTAAACTTGGAACAATCTACACCACACCAGGTTGCTTAATTTTTTTTTCTCTTATTTCATAACTTTCGATTACTGATTTTGCAATTTAATAATTTCGATTTAGCATATTTCAATTTTTTGTGATGATTATTGGTTGTCATATGTAGTTAGAAGTCGAAAAGATGGAAAATTATACTTGACTGGGTCTGATAATGGTGTGATGGTTTATCACATTCGTATAGAGATGGTGTAGCTAAGTTTTCATGATTTTTTAGTTTGTTTAAAGTTCATCATAACTGTTGTATTTTTTTAAAAAATAAATAAAAATAAATTGTCTGAAGTTTATAGCTGTAGCTAAGTTTGAAATTCTTTAAATTTTATATATAATATTCGCAATTATAGACTTAATCAAGTGTTTGCATATACTTAATCTGACTTTTAAATTGTTTTGATAAATCTAGATATTTAGATTTCTTTTTTATTGAAAAAAAGTAGTAGTTGTAAATTGTTTGTTTTGTTAGGGAATGTTGTATTCATATTCGCTTATTTGCACAATAAAAGGTTTTATTAATGTCATCTTCCTCTTCATCAAACGTACATGGGTATGGGGAGGGAAAATGCAATTGTGGGTTACCATTGAGATAATATATTGCCATGCATAACACCTTGGAACCATAAGAGACTATTCGAAGGGTGTTCCAAAGGAAATGTTAGTGAACTATAAGTGACTATTTTAAGTTATATTCATATAGAATGATTTATGAAATAATACAGCTTACATTTCAATATTATACTACAGAAAGAATTTGGTGGATGCAATTTTTTCAAATGGTTGGGACCTGAAGTACCGGTTGCAATTATCACAGCTGATATGTCATTGAATGAACAAATGCAGAGGTTACAGAGGGAATTTCATAGGTCGGAATGACTTCATCAGTTCTACGAAAGAGAAAATATGAGCTTAAAAGATCATGTTCGGGTGTTGGAGTTTGATTTAGCTAGGAAGAGGGCAACCATTCAGAAAACTCGGGCTTTTATATTTCTGTCTTTGATTGCCTTTCTTTGGCTACTATCTAAATTCCTAAAACAATGTGTACTGTGGTGTAATCGATTAATATCAAATGTGATATCCTACGTAACGTTACATTACTATGGTTCCTGTAATTGCATTTTTTTTTACGTGATCGCATTACATCTATTTTGTAACCATGTGTTTCAAGTCTAAAATTTCTTCATATTAGGTTATCTATGTTGTACCTTAATAGTTGACATCGGAGGTAAGATAAGTGCAGGTTTTGAATTAGAAGATAATTTTGGTTAAGTACGTATAGGGCAACTTTCAACAAATAAAAACAAATTGGCTTTTATAATCAACACTGGCCCTTTTGTAATCAATAAAATCTTTTGGGTTGTCTTTGAAGCATTTGTTGGGCTTATAGACACGTAATTAATTCTTTTATAATATAATTGATCCATCTTTTATTTTATCGTTCTTTTCTAAACGTAATCTCAAACTTTTTCATTTATTAATACATCTTAAAACATATTGGTTCCCTGTGGCCTAGTACAAAATATACAAACAAAACTACTTAAATTTCAATGGAAGTCATCTTATAACATTTGAACTTTTTTAGTCTATAAAAAATTATGTGTCCAGGTGGTCCAGTTCAAACTCCACAAATCAAACAAAGTACATGTCAATTGAAATCATATAACAAACAACCCTATGAGAATTATCAAAACAACAAACAATAATGAAAGTAACTAACATTCAGGATCATTAAAAAACAACCCAATGAAAACACAATGCATAACAAACAACCAATGACAAAATTCAAATGCATCATGAACCCAAACACTAATGAAAGTGACTAACTATCTGATTCTTTTTTTGGACAATTACGCCAGTCGTGCCCAGAAATGTGGCAAATACGGCATTGATTTGGTCTTTCACGCTTCTGCAGCTTGGCTGCTGGTGTGGTAGGTGCAGTCAGACTAGTGGGTCTGCCTTTGGTTTTTACAACATTACGAAATTGCTGCTTGTGAATCACTTTAAAAAAAAATTAATTGTCTCATCTTAGCAATCTTGTTATACAAGTTCTTTCGAGTGAATCTAATTTTCGGGTATCCCCATTTTTGGTCAACAATGTACTCAAATGTTTGACAACCTCTTATGAAGTTTTTGCCCATGGCGTCAATTTGGGCATAGTCTCCTTCATTTACGTTTCTGTGAGATCGATGGCATGAAACCTCACGTAAAGTTGCTAGTTTATGTGAATGATCATCGATAAATACCTTTATCATGTACTTTAACGTATGACTGTCTATGCTAATTGAGAAACAAGCTTTGTAATTCTGTCTTGTCTACAGCCTTGGCTTGCGTTTCCTATTTTTATCGATCAAATACCCCTCCTTTCTTGATTCCTACTTATCACAAACCCACTTTCTCCTTCATACTCTACATTCACGGTCATAGTCCAAGTTCGTCGCTATTATACCAAACCCATTACCCCTAGCATAACCAAGATAAAATGACCTTGCATCTTCCATAGAATCAAATTTCATATTTTTGATATGATTCAAATCAACATCTTGATTGTCACTGCCTTACTATGATGAAATTTGCACAGAATTAACCCCAGCAGAATACATATTATTTGGTGTTAAAAACAATCCATCCTTGTTATCAGGCTTACTTTGCGATCCACTCCCAGCCGTTACTATACAAAGTCAAAACAAGATGATAGAAATATAAGTAACTTTTTTATCGCAATAATATGTGTTGATCGAATTATAATAAAAGTAATAGCAAACAGAAAAACAATATTGATGCGAGGAATCATCGAGATTTTGAATATGCATCATCCGGCATAGAATTTATACATAGATTATAGACAACATTATTGATGTAAGGAATCACCGAGATTTTGAACATGAACCATTCACCTTCAAAATTATAGAAAGATTATTATAAAGATAAGATAAAGAAACAAGTACAAACAAGAAAACATTATTGATTCTATGAATTCGAACCCTAAGTAACTTCATATTGATTTCGAAACTAATCAAAACAACCATGGATGTATTGTAGAGATGAGATAAATAACGATTCAAACAATAAGTAATTTCATATTGAATTCAAAACTAATCAAAACAACCATGGATATATTGTAAAGATGAGATAAAAATAACGATTCAAACAATAAGTAATTTCATATTGAATTCAAAGCTAATAAAAAAAAATATATACACGAAAGAGACATACCTATGAGATCAAACTTGATGAAGCAAAAAAGAATGGGTTGGAGGTGAGATTTTAATACGAACTCAAATAGACAAGTAAGAACACCAAACCAAAACACCAATGAGCAAGATGAATGATCGATTGAAGTGGATGTTTACTTGTGAGATCAAACTTGATGAAGCAAAAAAGAATGGGTTGGAGGCAAGATTTCAATACGAACGCAAATAGACGAGTCAGAACACCAGTCCAAAACACCAATGAGCAAGACGAATGATCGATTGAAGTGGATGTTTACCTGTGAGATCAAACTTGATGAACCAAAAAAAGAATAGGTTAAAGGTGAGATTTCAATACAAACACAAATAGACGAGTCAGAACACTAAACCAAAACACCAATGAGCAAGACGAATGATCGATTGAAGTGGATGTTTACCTGTGAGATCAAACTTGATGAAGCAAAAAAGAATGGGTTGGAGACGAGATTTCAATACGAACACAAATAGACGAATCAGAACACCAGACCGAAACATCAATCAGCAAGACGAATGATCGATTGAAGTGAATGTTTGGAAAAAATTCGATTGAAGTGTTTGAGCTGGTAACAAAGAAAAGTGCACAAGAGTTTTTGAGCTAGTAAACCAGAAAAGTTCAGAAGATAGCGTTGGGAAGGAGAAGAATTGGATTTGGAAAGGAGAAGAAGTGTTTCTGTACGTTTAAATAAAAAAAGAGTTGGATTTGGAAAGAAGAAGAAAATAGCGTTGGGAAGGAGGAAAATTAAAAACAGTAACTATTGGGCTTTGTGAAGAACAAACGGTCATTAGGTTTTGTGACCTGCTAATAAGGTAATATTAGAATGCATAGGGAATCACAACAACTTTAAAACATAACCATCAGATGTGAAAGTTGGACAAATTAGGGGTCAAGATTTGATGAGCTGGATTTTTTTTAAAGGTGTATAGAAACACCGGTGTTCTATAGATTGTCCCTATATATATATATATATATATTCCAAAATTTAGTAGAATACACGCATATCCCTGCCTCAGCCCAGATAAATGAAACGTCACTCCCTCTGCTTAACCCATACAACATCTTCAAGAGAAACAAGTCTCTCGCTACTCGATTGACTCGACTTGTCCATACCAAACCTCTTCCCATCAAAGAATACGTTCAATCCATAGGCTTAGATCAATGCTTAATTTCGGCCTCCCCAAGTGAACAATATGTCACTCTTACCATTGATCAGAACATGATCGATCAATGGATCAAAGAAGGCTACTCTCATCTCCACATAGGTGTTATCCGTATCATCCTCTCTCTAAATGGCCGTAAAGGCTTACCTGTCACTGCCAGGCTGGCCTTGCTCAACACCATTTATACTCAGTATGAACAGGCTGTTGTTGGCACTTGCCTATCTACTCTTCATGCTGGTAGTATATCTCTCACTTACTACCCCAATTTCAACATTCCTCTGAGAGATCAAAATCTCCACAATCGTCTTAAAATCCAAGTTCAGATCCTTAGTGTACCCATGCAAGCTAACTCTAGAGAGGTACCCCTGGGTGCCTCTTTAGAGTTTTTAGAGCTTTCCCCCACAATGACGGCCTAACCACGGCCAGAACAGGGTACTAACATTTCAACCATCTAGAGACAGACAAGGACCTTAAGCCTAAAAATCTCATCTTCTAATGTGCAGGATCCTCAACTAGAGGCAAGCACAGAGCATACTGAGATTATTACAGACTTTTACTTATATCATAGACAGGCAATCGAAGAAAGAAAAGGAAGTATTTAGAAAGACATGAGAATTATAATACAAGGGAAATATTTATTGGTTTCAGCTTCTGAGTTTTTACAATGGACGAGCTTTCCTTATATAGAGGAAGAGATAGGATACCTCCAAAACATACACACAGGAAAACCAGCAACGTGGCAGACAAAGATAAAGGCAAACTAGAGGGGCCATCGGCCTATCATAATTACAAGCTTACAAACAAAACATAATAATTAAAGCAGTACAGGATAGGGATAAGATCAGGCACAGGAAGCTGATAAGATCACGAGCTTCAATCTCGGGTTGGTAGGGAACATGCGAGCCATAATCACGGACTGGATAGATTACAAGTGGCATGATATTCATCATCTGAGTCCTGGGCTCCACAGATGGAGTAGGGCCAAGCGAAATCAAAGGGGTCCTGGGAGTCAATCATGTAGGAATCTTGAAAAGGGTTCCAACTCTAAGTGGAGTCTCTAAGGATACCAGGAAGGATGAAAACTTCATCGGTGGAGACGTTATTAGATTTGGAGATTTTTGGGATACATCCTTGGATAGTCATAAGTGGTGTGCCATTCATAATTGGTGTTAGTTGTCCATAAGAGTCGTTTGTGGGGGTTGTATCTGTAGGGCCTATGGAGGATCCATATACATCATACAGAGGCAGCTGACTCATAATCAAGTTTCCAAAGGTTATATTGTCCCATAAGCTTAGTGAGTTCTTTTTTCCAGTTTGTCAAGGACGTGAACCATTGGAGGAAAATCCATAACAGAGAGTTTTGTTGGGAAGGATCATGGAAATGCCCATACAAAGCCTGAAGTGGGAAAACGATGGCGTGATGATGTAGAACTGATAAACACCAGAGGAACCAAAGGAGTTGAGGGGAGAAGTAATAGAATGACGGCATTATGAATGGGTCAAGAAATGGTCTGGATAGGTTGTTGATGGTGTGACGGCAATCTTGACTATTAATGAGGGATAAGTAAACCGGAAGATGAGCCTTAGCAAAGGTCTGGATCTGATCTAGAGAAGGTGGATGATTAGGTGGCAATGTGGCCATGAGTTCTCGCAGAAATGAATAATCGGGTGTGTCTGGGGAGGATGATGAGGGACCAGAGGATGATGAGGGACCAGCAGGAGCAGTCATGAAGATAAGAGGATAGTGACCTTTGGGTGTAATGAGATGAGTGAGTGGAGGCTTGGAGAGCATATCAGCAATAATATTATGGTGGCCTTTCACGTGGCGCATAATGAAGTCATAGTGAGCAAACCAATCTTTGAGCCTTAAAAGAAGAGGATTGGGAGGAATCTTATTGCAAAAATCGAGTATCTTTGGGAAGGATGAGTTGTCCATTTCAACAATAAAGTTTCTTATCCTGAGGTGAAAATCTAACTTCTGGATTCCATATTTGACAGCAAGAATCTCTTTATAGACAGTGTGATAATGTTGATGCCCGACCACAGTATTTCCTTTGACCGTCGCGGTCTTCAATGAGAACGGCACCCTAGAAAATATCACTGGCATCAGTTTGGAGGATAAGCTGGTCAGAAGAAGGGATGGTGAGGGCCGGAGGAGATTGAGAGATTTCTTTTAACTTGATGACGGCCTCAGTATGGGTGGAAGTCTAGGGAGGAGGACGCTTCTTGAGGAGTGTGGAGAGAACTGAGGAGTAACGACTGACATGAGGAATAAAGTCTCTGACATAGTTGACAATACCAAGGAATTGTTGAACCTATTTCATGCTGAAATCAAAGTCAGGGAAGTCTAACAATCGAACAGCCAGGTGAGGACTAGGACGGTATTGTCCGTTAGAGATGTGCATTCCAAGAAATTCAATCTCGAATTTTCCAACTATGCTTTTCTTTTCAGAGAGCATGATACCATAGTGATGAACAATGTCATGGAACTGTTGAAGAAGGATGTTGTGAGAGGTATCATCTGGAGAGAACAGGAGAATGTCATCAATGTAGATGAAGGCTAAGTGTAAGAGGGGATGGAAAATTCTAGTAATGGCCTTTTGGAAAAGGGATGGAGCAGTTTTTAAACCAAAAGGAAGAACGGTCCATTCATATTGTGCATTGGGAAGACAGAATGCTGTCTTATATCTTTCTTCTAGATGAATACCAATTTGCCAGAAGGCACCTTTAAGATTGAATTTTGAGAAGATCGCGGCCCCTGGAAGTTGAGAGAATAAGACATTTGGCCTGGGAACAGGAAACTTGTCATCTCTGAGAAAAAGGTTGAGAGGCTTATAATCCACGACTAATCTCTTTTTCCCTCTGAGCAATTCGAAGCGTTTTTCAACGTAAAAAGCTTGACAAGCCCAAGGGGAAGAGGTATATTTTATCAGACCTTGACGAAGGATTTCATTGCATTCCGCATGGGCCAACTAAAGGTCCAAGGGTGAGAACCTGTGTCAAAGTAGGCGATGACATCAACCGGTCTGGAGTATTTGTCAGGTAGAATCCGAACCGGAGCTTGGGGACCGGGATGAGAAACGAGCTGGGTAGCCTGATAGGATTCTGGGATAGAACTGTAGTCTGAGGAGGAGCCAGAATATTCAGAGTCAGAAAGATCCTCTTGGAGAACAAAGGTCGTGGTGTGATCTGCCTTATCTTGTTCAGAGAAGATTGATTCAATGTCGGCATCGGATGGAACTTCATCAGCAATGTCTTTTAACTGCTGAACCAGTCTGGCAGATTTTGCCTTTTTGTTGGGACATTTCTTTGCAAAATGACCGGGTCGGCCACAGATGTAGCATCGTTGGGATTTATTCCATCCTCGCTTTACTTTCTTTCTGAAGAACTTGAACCTTTTGGAGCTGCCTTTTTTGTTTTTGAAGTGTTTGAAATGATTCTTCTTCTTAGTCTTACAGATGTAGGAGCCTAAGGATTTGCACTTGATCTAGAGAGAAGGTTGTTTGCACTGAGATTGCAGTTTCTTTCCTTCCGTAAGCATCTTGGAGAATAATCTTTGAGTGGCACAAAGTTTATCAATGGAGCTTAGAGGGAAAAAAAGATTAGTCGTGGATTATAAGCTTCTCAACCTTTTTCTCAGAGATGACAAGTTTCCTGTTTCCTGTTTCCTGTTTCCATACCAAATGTCTTATTCTCTCAACTTCCAGGGGCCGCGATCTTCTAAATCGCAATAAGATTCCTCCCAATCCTCTTCTTTTAAGGCTCAAAGATTGGTTTGCTTGCTATGACTTCACTGTGCGCCATGTGAAAGGCCACCATAATATTATTGCTGATATGCAATATAATATATATTTATTATATATTATAATATTATTATATTACATAATATATAATTATATAAATAATATACTTTTATATTTTATTATTATTATCCATAATATATCATGTTATTATGAATGTTTTATAATTAGGGGTATTTTGGTCAAAATACAGTTAAATCCATTCCATTCCGTTGTTAACCAAACAAAATAATATTGATTCAGAGACTAATTCTAAAGTTCCAACCAAACAAAAAACTTAGTTTTCCTTTCCTTTCCATTCTCATTCTCATTCTCATTCCGATTACCATTCCACCATGTAACCAAACATGACCATAGAGTATTGACCGATAACTCGACTATATATGTTTTAAAAATATAATTTTATTAAAAGTTTCAATAAATATTTTGTAATATATGTCTGTCGTAGAAATTAGAATTTTGATTTGTTGAATAAATTTAAATTTATCTAACAAGGTTGTTGTATGTATATATTCGATAATAGGACACGTCAGCAGAATATATGAGAATGAACGCCACGTCATCTTTTGACTAGTCAACAAGAGAATATGACTGGTTACCACGTCACCAAGCCATGTCATCAAAATCATCAGAAGCAGGAAATGTATTCGCCAAATGAGATAGTCAAAAGGATAAAAGATCATACTCGCCAGACATCAAACTGGCAGGAGCCTACTCACCAGAGACTTACTCGCCAATATAATTAGGAAGAATTATATTCACAGGAAACCCTGTGAAACGAGGTTTCAGCTATATACAAGGTCTACTAAAGTATATCCAGATAATGTTACATTCGAGTACCTTAAAAAAGGAATACCAATCCTAGTCGGTCTACAATACTAGAATCCTAACGTAAAACGAATTAAGGATTCCACCACTAACATGGCGTAAGCAAGAAGAAACCTTAGCCAGGTTCCATATAAATAGAACCACATAGTCCACGAAAGGGGGGTTCAAAATTAGCAAGAGAAAAAAGAGCAATTGTATGAGAGATCTGAGTGTGTAACATTACAACGAACCATAGTTTTATTTTTCTGCCCTCTGGGGCGACGTGGTTTTTTCCCATTCAAGGATTTTCCACGTAAAACTTGTTTCTCACATTCATTGATTGTTTTCTTATTTCTTATTTAATTTGATATAATTGTTGAATCTTAACAATCCAGAATTTACCGTCAACAATTGGCGCTAAAAGGAGGGGGTAGAACATAAACTTCGAGGAACCCTCACGAACAAACACAAAACATGAGCAACGACAGCGATAAAGATGGAAACTCCAGTGACGATTAGGTCCTTGAAGCAGCCGTGGCGGCAGGGGATGGAACGTTGGTGACCGGGGAACAATCCGCAGCAATGCCAAAAACTAGGATAGTCAATCCAGGGACTTTACAACACTTCCAAACCGCACTAATGAATTTGGTCAATGAGGCTAGCAAGATAGGACTCTCACTTCCTATAGGTCTGGGGGTTTCTTCTCCCTATGAGTTAACGACAAGCACGCCTGGAAATCATCCACCAGGAAGATTACGATCATAAATCCATATCACAACCTCTGATGCCCAAACGAAACCGTCCATGGAAGAGACGCCCCAAGACCATCATGAGACCTTTGAAGGAAGAAAACAGAAGAAAGGAAAAGGCTTATTAAATGAGGAACCTTTGGAGAGGTGAGACCGCGGACGGGCTTATGGGACAACCCCAAACTACACACACCAAAGAAACCGGTGGAGACACCGTTCTATCTTATCTAAAGATAACAGCCCTCAACCGAGAAGGGGATTATGGTCAAAAAGGGCCCGACAAAGAAGATCCGAAAGCATGGATGACCAGAGGACCAGTGGGAGCATAGATGACAAAAAAGACTATAGAAGGATGACAATTAAGAGCCGGCTTGACCCGGAGGGAGAACCGACTAGCAAACAAAGCGTCACCCTACAAGAACTATCAATGAAGGTCTCAGTAATGGCTCGAAGATATGGCCATAATATTTCTTCAGATGATGAATCAGATAGCCCATTTATCGACCAAATTGCTCGCACCCAATTTCCAGAAAGGTTCAGAATGCCGACCATTAAACAATACAAAGAGAACAGAGACCTTAAAGAACATGTTCGACGATTCCATAATGTCATGGCTCAATATTCATCCAATGACGGACTCCTGTGCCTAACATTCCCACAGACATTCGGCGATCTCGCTTCCAAATGGTTTGGGCGACTCCCACCCAAAAGCATCAATGGATTTTCAAGTCTCAGCAAAGCATTTGTAAGACAATTTATAGGAAGTGTGCAGAGAAGAAAATCACTCGCCCACTTATCAAATGTGAAGCAATGAATATAAATACTACTCACATAAACAAAGGAATTGGAAGGCCAAATCACTTGTTCGACTCGAAGTATTTATGGTGGTATTGTTGTATGTATATATTTGATAACAGGACACGTCAGCAAAATATATGAGAATGAACGCCACGTCATCTTTCGACTAGTCAACAAGAGAATCTGACTGGTTACCACGTCACTAAGCCACGTCATCAAAATCATCATAAGCAAGAAATGTATTCGCCAAATGAGATAGTCAAAAGGATAAAAGATCATACTGTCCAGACATCAAACCGACAGGAGCCTACTCGCCAGAGACTGACTCGCCAATATAATTAGGAACAATTATATTCACAGGAAACCCTGTGAAGCGAGGTTTTATCTAGATACAAGGTCTACTAAAGTATATCCAGATAATGTTACATTCGAGTACCCTAAAAAAGGAATACCAATCCTAGTCGGTCTACGATACTGGAATCCTAACGTAAAACAAATTAAGGATTCCACCACTAACATGGCGTAAGCAAGAAGAAACCTTAGCCAGGTTCCATATAAATAGAACCACATAGTCCACGAAAAGGGGGTTCGAAATTAGCAAGAGAAAAAAGAGCAATTGTATGAGAGATCTAAGTGTGTAACATTACAACGAATCATAGTATTATTTTTCTGCCCTTTAGGGCATCGTGGTTTTTTCCCATTCAAGGGTTTTCCACATAAAACTTGTCTCTCGCATTCATTGATTGTTTTCTTATTTCTTATTTAATTTGATATAATTGTTGAATCTTAGCAATCCAGAATTTACCATCAACAAAGGTTTTATTTATTTATTTATTTCTAACAACTCATATAGGTTATATATAAATATTGTTCAATTGTTAACACATCAAATGTTGTAGTCAAGTGGTAAAGACTTACAACTATTAATTTGAGGTCTCAGGTTCAATTCCTAATAATGCCAATTAATTGTCATTATTATCAGAAGTGGGTGGTGGCCGGTCGGCAGCGGTGACGGTCCGGAGGGAGGTGGCGCGCGGCCGGTCAGTAGGGGCTAGCGCACATTTTTTTATGGGTCGTAAATACAATTACGACGTTTTTTTAAAACATATTGATGGCGCGTTTGGTACGCCGTATTTGAGGGATATCATTCACGACATTTTTTTTAAAACATATTGACGGCGCGTTTGGTACGCCGTATTTGAGGGATATCATTCACGACATCATCTAATGTGTCTTGCAGCTGAACTCTGTAAATAGTCATTTATGACATTCTTTGCGCGTAGTAAAAGGGGTCATAAATACAATTACGGTGTTTTTTAAAACATATTGACGGCGCGTTTTGTACGCCGTATTTGAGGGATACAATTACGGCGTTTTAAAAAACATATTAACGGCGCGTTTTGTACGTCATATTTGAGGGATATCATTCATGACATCATCTAATGCGGTTTGCAGCTGAACGCCATAAATAGTCATTTACGGTGTTCTTTGCGCGCAGTAAAATACCCAATCTATTGTAGTGTATCCAATGTGAAGACTCATCTTCCACTAAACATGATTCAATGACAAGTAAATTAGATTTACCTTTCACTCTCTTTGAAACAAATAATAGAACGGTGTGTATAAAACTATCTAGAGGGGGGTGAATAGATTTTAAGCTTTTTACCCAATTTTTCGTGATAGTCAAAATTACGAAATTACCCCTAAATAGATAAAGCAATAAATCAAGTAAAATATGCGGAAATTAAATAACACTTGATTTTTACGTGGAAACCCTCACGGGAAAAACCACGGGCTTGTAAGTAAGCCACACTCGAACCTCGAATCCACTAAATGTGTAAAACGATTACAACCTAATCCCGGAAGTAATCACATACCTACCTAATCCCGGTATGAGTGAACCTAGTCCAATTTGCTTGCGTTCTAAGCAACCTAATCCCGGATGCTACACACAAGACTTACTTTCTCTATGAAGAGAATACAACCCTAAGTGAATATATGAATATCCAAATGCAACATAGAGCAAGGGAAACCCTATATGCTTATCTAAGATGATTAATATGCAATTAGAACAATCCTAGATATCAAAACTAAATGACATGTCAAATAGTTTAGCTAATCAAGATTAAGCACAAAACTTAATTAGCTATCACAAAACAACTTCTCAAACATACATCATACTAATCTCAAACTTGTATTCAAAGTATATAAAATAACATACAAGTAATTAATTGAGATTGCTAGCTAAGAGAAACACAAAATATGTAAGATATTAGTAAAAAGCTTACCAAGCAAAGTATGATGAAGAATCCATGCAAGATGACATCTAGAAGATCAAGGATGATGCTAGATGATGATTGATGATCATGAAAAAGTGTTTGAGTAATAAAAAATGAGTTCTTGGAATTTTTCTTCTCTTTGAAAAATATCCTAAGTATGAATTCTGAATATGAGCTCTCTTAATTGACCTAAAGACAAAATGGCATATATATAGGGGGCCAAATCAAAGTGTGGTCGTTTAAGTAAGTTTCAAAGAAACGCGCCGATCGGCGGTTTCAATCGGCGGCCAGGCCACCGATCATGACCGCCGAATTGAGCTCGTGAAGAACAGAGCATAAACAGCGGTTCATTCGGCGGTTTCGTGATCGCCGATCCCAACCGCCGAATCAAAACAGAGAGATTAAAAACAATCAGGTATGAACGGTGGTTTCGAACGGTGGTTTCGAACGGCGGTTTCGTGACCGCCGATTCAACCGCCGAATTAGACTGAGAGATAAAACAATCAGGTCTTGAATCGGCGGTTTTGAACGGCGGTCGTGACCGCCGATCTTAACCGCAGAAATGCTTCAGACCAATCTGGACTGAAACGGCGGTTTCATTCGGCGGCCAGGCCGCAGATCATAACCGCCGATCACCTAGAAAGGTGAAAACCAAGGAGAAGCCAAGGGCATTCTCCATAGACGGTCCTCGCGCTAAACCAAGCACATTCTAGTGCATGCGCGGACGTTTTCGAAAGTTATCGGGAAACGAATTACACGACAACAAGACACAATTACACACAACAAAATATAATAAATAAGCGCAAGTGTGAAATGTGACAAGTGAAGAGAATGCACACATATGCAATGAATGTTAAGTGTGTGTGTGCAACTAATCTCTTCAAAGAAAAGTAAGCACAAAGAAATTTACCTTCGGTGCTTATCAACATGAGGTCTTCAAAGGGCTTCGAACAATAAGACCGATACTTAGGCTACCCTTACAAAGAACCCCAACATGTGGTTTGTCCACGAAATGAGCCAATCAACAAATGGGAACCTTACACTCTTCTTCTTAGAGAGCTCCTCGAGGTACTGCGGGCAGTTCCTCTTCCAATGACCAACCTTGTCGTAATGGAAACACTTCCCTTTTGCTTTGTCAGTCGTGGTGCTATTCTTCTTATTTTGAACTTGTTTCTTCTTGGGCTTAGCCTTTGCCTTGCCAGCAGACCTCTTCCTTTTATTTAATCCAGAGGAAGATGTTCAGCAACATTTGCCTCACCGACCTTACTTTTGTTGTCCTTAATCATGGACTCAAAAGTTGTGAGCTCATTAAGAAACTGAGTCGGATTGAACTTCAACTTGTTCATCTTATATTTGCTTTTGAACTGATCAAAGCTCTTTGGAAGAGTTGTCAGTATGATGCTCACCTGGCAAGCCTCATCTATGGTCCCACCATTGACTTCATTAGTATTGAAATGGGACATCATACCCAGGACATGTTCCCGAACTAATGATCCTTCCTTCATACGAGCTGTCATTACGGAACGAACAGCTTCGTGCCGCTTTTGCTCAGAATGTTGCCCAAACATGGCCTACAATGACTCCATCATCTCATATGTTGTTGTCATTGCTTCATGTTTTGTATAAAGCATTTCTGTCATGCTAGCTAGCAAGTAAATGCGGGCCTTTTCATTTTCTGAAATCCATTTTTCATAGGCTTCACGAATAGTTCGTGCTGCGTTGGCTGCAGGCTGTGGAGGACATTCCTCCGTAAGCACAAATTTTAGGTCTTTGATGACCAGGATTGCATTAATGTTGTTTTTCCATTTTGTATAGTTATCCCGGTTAATTTGTCATTGGCAAGTATTGAAAGTAAAGCATAAGACATTGCTGAAATAAATATAAATAAAAACTTATCCATTCATTCATACATTTAAATCATATATAAAATTATTCGGCATATAATTAAACATGATGCATGAAACATGTTTAATGAACAATAAAAATTCCTAAAAAAAAGTTAATATGCCACGATAATCCAACATGCCACAAGTAAGTGCCGCCTTAGGGTAGGTCAAGTTCTTGTATGTCGGATCAAAACATTCTCAATTAAATGATACTCCAGAATAACTCTTTATTCTTATATTATTTAATCATTGTTTATTTTAGTCAGGATTATAATTAACTATTTAATTAAATCCTTGTGAGTATAACCAATCATTTCAGATCTCTAAAACTTAACTTGAGAGTTGCTGCCTTAAGGTCAGTCAATCCCGAAATACATCCAGAAATCCTATCATTTAGGAAGTTAACCTTGGTATTGACTCTTATGGAGACCTTCCTTAGGGAGGACGAAAACAAAGCCGTCTCTAGACCCCACTTGAATCTCATGGTGTTCTACTAATGATGGAGACTGCGGGATATAATGTTATATATCCCTCTCCTACTCACTATTTGCTGGTTAGGGTTTTATAGTGTTTCTAGATGAATCTAGATTAAACGGCTAAGAAAAATCTAGTTCTTTTAGGTTATGTTACTAGAATCTCATCCTATTAACATTAAATAATAAGCCAGATTTTTAACTATTAAAAACTAATTTATTATTCGAATTCTAATCTATGTTGTTGACAGTGATTTTTGGATTATCACAGAGTCAATAACTAAATCAAAACAAACGTCAAACAAGAAAGAAAATTAGAACATGCAAAAGACAGATTTACGTGGAAAACCCTTGAATGGGAAAAAACCACGGCGTCCCAGAGGACAGGAAAATATCACTGAATTACTTGGCTTTGTTACACACTCAGATCTCTCAAATTCTTGCTTTCTTTCTCTTTTGGTTTTTTCGACCCCTTCCTCGTGGGATAGGTGGTTCTATTTATACATGATATTTAGGGTTTCCCCTTGATTTTAGGCGTGTTTGTAGTAGGACTTCCTCTTGGACTTGTATTGGGAATCCCATGTTGTTACGGATTAGGATAGGCTTTCCTGCCTCTTTATTCTAAGACTCCTTGGTGTAGAGGGTTTTCCGTGAGTGGGGGTTTTACCATTGTGCTTCTGCGGGGTCGGTTCATGCTCAATAGGCTGATGCAGCGAACACCCCCGCTTCTGGGTTTTATCCTTTGGCGACTACATTTCTGACTTTGGCGAGTATATATTTGATTCTGGCGACTACACCCTTGACCTATTAACTAATCCATGTTTTTCCCCTTTGACTTGGTCAACGAGTGACGTGGCATCCCTTCTTTTAGCAATTATTGGCTTTTATGATGACGTGTCCTGTTTGGCGAATTTGTACACACAACAATACCCCCATAAATACTCCGAGCCGGGCGAATGGCTTTACTTCGTTTGCCTCTGCGAGTAGTATTTATATCTATGCCTTCAGAATTTTGACGTATTTTTGTAATTAACTCTTTCTCTTCTTTTCACCGTGTATTGTGTTGATTCTTCTGGTGCAAGTTTTTAATTTCAGCCACACAACTTCTGGCGCTTCCACTTACTTGACAGGTGAGGGGATATTCTGACTGCTTGGTGATCCCCGAGATGCCATATGTCCATTACCTGGTGGTGACTATTGCGGCTAGTTACTGTGGCTGTCACTCACATTAATTGCATATCTTTTATTTGATTTTCTTTTTTAATTTCAAAATTCCCTCTTTTTAAGGCCCGATCGTTCCTTCTTCCTCACTTTGCTCTTTTCATTTATTTTTCTATTTTTTCCTTTGTTCTTCTCTCAAAACAGAGCTTCTTCGTCTTCCTTAGAAATCTCTGCCACGAATTCCTTCTATTCTACTTTGCTGTCGGACGGCTTGCTTCGAAAATTGATCGTGCTTATTTCTCGACGCCCCCAAACCTCTTGCTCATCCTTCGAACCTAGGGTTTTCTGGTGAGTTCCCATGGATCCTTCCTTACGTTCTTCTCTTTTTAATCAGATGATGCAAGCCTTAGAACTTGGTGATAAGGGTACTGCAGACAAAATCGAATCTTTGATTCGTAATTTCCACCCGGATTCTCCGGTCCCCATTTCTGTTTATATTCCATCTTCTGATGATGACTTTTTTCCTAATGTTTACCCTTCTTCGTCTTCCAATAGTGAATCTCCAGAAATGCCGAGATCTTCTAGACCAAGTGGAAACAAACGACGCGCTTCTAGGATTCCTCGGAGGTCCCTTTTGGATGCGCAAACGACTGTTGATTCTGATGTTGAGGACCATCAACGGAACAGGCTGAACTTTTCATTTGATCGCCCATGTTCCTTTGATACTGAAGTTAATGTGGTTGGTGAAGGTGAGCTCCGTAAGTATAAGAGTCGCTTTGGGATTCCAGACTCAGTGACTTTGATGTTGCCTGGTAGCCGAGCAGCGTGGAATCCTCCTGAGAATGCGGTCGCCATTTATGGTGCCATGCTTAGCTGCGGGATTACCCTTCCTTTTCAACCTTTTATTGCCAGGTTCCTCGCGGAGGTTCAAATTGCACCTGCTCAACTTGCCCCAAACAGCTATAGGATCCTCATGTGTTTGGGTTTAATGTGGAAGTTGAAAGGTTATGAACCCCCCACGCCTCGTGAGATTCATCATTTTTACACTTTAAGGCAGGCTGGCAACAGTGGGACATACTTTCTTCTCTCTTCGCCCGTGGAGAACTGGATCCCTGAGGGTATGGCAACCCTGGGCAAGTGGAGGTTTCCAGTGATGAGAAGAAGAAAGGTTTTATTTGGGGCTTTCCTACCTCAAATAAGAGATGGAAGAACAGCTGGTACTTTGTTGGCGGCGAGTGGGGTAGAGATGTGTCCGCCAATGGTCGCCTAAATCTTGCGGCGAAGAAGGTTCCTAGGCATTTTACCTCTCCTGATGCCTGGTCCAAAGCTGCCCCTATTTTGTTGGATGAGGAGGTGTCTCACCTTGCTGCTGCAGCTGTCCTTCCTTTGAATGAAAGGGGTCGCTCGTTTCTTTTGGACGAGGATAAAATGATCGCCCAGGAGCTTTTTCCGCGCCTACCCGCCAGGCTTCCTCGCTGTAAGTTATACCTGTTTTCTTTTAGTATTATGGTTTTCCTGTCTCCACTTGCTAACTTTTGGTGAGTTTCTGCAGTACATGATTTTGACACAGTTTGCGATCTGCAAGCTCGGGCAGTTAAAAATTCTGAGGCTGCCAGTAAAAGGCAAGCTACTGGTTTGGCTAAGGAGGGAGTTGCTAGCCCGGATGGTGGTGATCCCTCAGATGATAAGGAAGTTGGTGATGTTGATGGGGGGCGTGTCGAGTCGGGGACATCCCTTGTTCGCCCGGAGGTTGCTGCGAGTACACCTGCTACGAGTACTGCTGCGACTGCCACCGCGAGTGCCTCCAGTCGTAAGGGAAAGGAGAAGGTGGGGGTTTCAAGTGTGGCTAGTGACATCCCCATTTTTGATGCGGATGTTCCTGAGACTCCCCTGGATCCTTCAAACGATTTGACCCCCAGAACCGGTAGAGGCAAACGTCAGGCTGAGGGTACGCCTGACCATGCTGCTCGACCTCTGAAACGGGCGTCAAGGGTCGTGCAATATGTTGTTTCTTCAGATGATGAGGTCGCTGAAGACCCTGTGCTCGCCGAGGCTCCCTTCGCTGAAACGGCTGTCCCTAGAGCTTCTGTTGAGGGACCAGATTTGACGGAGCATTCTCTTCTGGAGCGGGTAAATAATTTTGATGCTCCTACCATTTCCCCAACCGGTTTAACTCCTCCTCCGGCAGCCGCGAATAAGCCGGACACCTCTTTTGCTGGCCAGCCAGGGTCAGCTGATCGACCAGGGCCAACTGATAAGCCGGGGTCATCGAGACAGCCTGGGGCTATTGCGTCTGGTTCCGGTGTCGCTCATGAAGCTCCTCCCATTGATCCAACTAATGCTGGTGAGGGAGTCGGGTCTGTCTCCCTTTCAGATTTTACGGCTGTAGAAATCTGCTCATATATAATGAACAACACTGTCTATGTTGATGAGGATTGGGAGCAGATGAAGAGAGGGTCCTGCAACAGGAAAATGGAATTTTTCTTCGACTGCCACTTTCTGGTGGGCTTCTTGCTTTGCCCATGTATTTTTTATTTGCACGTATCCTGACTTCTATTTTTTCTTTTCAGATGTTGTCCTTGTTGGCTGATAATTATAGGCGAGGAAATTTTCTTTCAAAGGACGTGAGACGCCTGCGAGAACAAACCTCCCTTTTGGCAGCTGAGAAACTCTCTGCTGAGGAAACCCATGCTCAGCAACTTGCTTAGTTGAGAGAATCCACAGATGGTTATCTCTCAGCCCAACTGGCTGTTGAAGAGAAATTAGCTGCTGCTGAGGAGGAGATGCGTTTGCTGCGAGAGCAACTTTCTGTTAATCAAGAATCGCTCGCAGCACGCTTTGAAGCTGAGCGACTAGCTGAGGAGGCAAGGGAGAAAGCTGAGCGTGAGCTTTGGACTTGCGCAACCAGTTGTCCTCGCATGAAGTTATTCTAAACGATCTCAAGGCTGTGCTGGAGGTTGAAGTGGTTGATCGTTTTAAGAGATCCCCTGCCTATGATGCGCTTTTATTGCGTGAATTTGAAAAAGGCATGAGGCAGTCGAAGAAGTTCTTCGCCATGAAGGGTCATTCAAATGAGAAGGCTCTGAAACGTGTCGACCGGTCTTTTCAACAGCATATGGCCAGCGGGGTGGAGTCAATTAAAGAGCAGATAAAACGTTGGAAAGCCCACTGTCGTTACAACACGACTGAACCTCACCCTATGCATTTAGAAATCCCCAGCAAGCGTGTCTTCAATAATTACTACTCGGGTCAGAAGGGCAGCTTTTCTGGTTCTGGCGCTGAGCCTGACTTGGGTCCTGTTGCTGGAAGGGATTATGAGCCTTTTATGCCAGAAGGGGATGAGGAAGTTACCTGGCCTTCAGACGAGGAGATCGAAGATGAGGAAGATAGCGAGGGCCCTCCTGCAGCTAGTTGAATTTTTGTGTCTTTCATACTGAAGGATTGTAAATCTTTATATCTTCAGTTTCTCTTTTTGTATCTTCATTCTTAATTCTTTAATTGTAAATGACTTTATTTATTAAAAGTTATAAACTTTTTCTTTGTTCAACTGCCTTTGCTAACTTTTCGGCTTACTCAGTATTTCATCAAGTTTTTAGCATATTTTTGTGTATTCAGCTGCTATTCGCTGAATTTTTGCTCAGTATTTCACTTTGTAGCATTTTTGTTGTATTCAGCTGGCACAGCTGGATTTTGGCGTACTCAGTGTTTTACTAAGTTTTTAGCATATTTTATTGTATTCAGCTGCCATTGCTGGATTTTGGCGTACTCAGTGTTTGTCATGACGTATCCGACCATACACCAAGTTTTTAACATGCTTTTATTTATTCAGCTGCCATTGCTGAGTTCTGGCGTAATTGGTGCTTATTCAGGGCGTATTTGCCCACACCAAGTTTTTATCTGGAGATTTTATTCTCCTAGTAGTGGCGATCCCCAATTTCTGTAGCTTGGGCTATGGCGACGTAATCGCTTTTGTCTTGCTTTAGTTTCGTTGGGTCGCCACTTATTTTCATTGCTGTGAGTATGAAACTCGTCTTTACGCAATGGTATTGATATAAGACGGCGAATGCCCTTTGTAACTGGCGAGTCAAGTCACGAATTCTCAGTAATAAATTACTCTTTATTTGGATAGTTCCTGCAACTTTTGTCAAAACAGTAGCATAGAAAAAATGTTAAAACGAAAACTGCCTATGAATAAAAAACTGTGAACTAAATCTTTAGAGATAATGAAAAAGTCAAGGGTAATATATCTTCAGGTACTGCGCATTGCATGGCCGAGGTAGTTTGCCGAAACCTTCTCGAGTGATGCGATATGCCCCGTGGCCAGCTATGCCCGTGATTTGATAAGGCCCTTCCCATTTGTCTGCGAGTGATCCTACAGCCTTGTCTCTAGTTCCTGGGTTCACCCTTTTCAGCACCAAGTCTCCGAGTGCGAACCTCCTTTCACGCACATGTGAATTATAATACCTGGCTACCCTCTGTTGGTATGCAGTGTTTCTTATCTATGCACGTTCTCTTCTCTCTTCTAATTCATCCAGACCGCATTTTAACATATCAACATTGAGTTCGGGTTGAAAGAGTTGTACTCTTAGTGAAGAGAAGGACGTCTCTATGGGGATGACTGCTTCAGCTCCGTAAGCCATGGAATATGGGGTCTCACCTGTTGAACCTCTTTCTGTGGTTCGATATGCCCAAAATACCTGTGGTAATTTCTCTGCCCAGCTTCCCTTTTTTGCTGCCAATTTGGCTTTCAGGTTGTGTTTTATGATCTTGTTCACTGCTTCAGTTTGGCCGTTTGTCTGCGGGTGCGCTAGGGAGGCGTAGTAGTTGTTGATACCATACTTGTCACATAGCTCCCTGAATTTGTTTCCGTCGAATTGGGTCCCATTGTCAGTGATGATGGTGTTGGGTATCCCGAATCTGTACAGGATATTTTTCTTCACAAAGCTTATAGTATTGGCTTCTGTTATATGTACCAATGGTTCGGCTTCTACCCACTTTGTAAAATAATCTATAGCTACTATAGCGTGCTTCGCTCCTCCAGTTGCTGTTGGCATTGGGCCGATCAAGTCAATTCCCCATATGGCGAACGGCCAAGGCGAGGTAATACTCTGCAAGAGTTCAGGTGGTTGGCGAATGTTGTTGGCAATCTTTTGACATGCCTCACATCTCGCTGCCACTCTTTTGGCGTCGGTGAATAGTGTTGGCCAGTAAAAACCCTGCCTTAATGTTTTGTGGGCTAGGCTGACACCCCCAGTGTGATTCCCACAATTCCCACTATGTATGCTTCTCAGGATACCTTCTGCTTCTTCAGTCCCGACACATCTCTGCAGTGCTCTTGAGTACCCCCTTTTGTACAGTTCTCCATTGAGTATTGAATATCTCGTAGCTCTGTACTTCAATCGTCTTGCTTCTAATGGATCACTTGGGAGTACATCATTGACGAGGTACTCTTTGATGGGTGTGATCCAGCTATTCCTCTCGTCAAAGATTGCCCCAACTTCCTTTGTTTTTACTATACTTGGTTGCAATAGGCGGATCATAGAGATAGTTTTGGGCCAGATGTTGATTGTGGCAGATGCTAGCTTGGCTAAGGCATCAGCCTGCTCGTTTTCTTCTCTAGGGATATGAATAATTCTGTATTCTTTAAATCTTTCCAGTAGCTCTCTCGCTAATTCTAGGTAGGTGATCATGCTTTTATCTCTTGCCTGGTATTCATCTAGTACATGATTAACAACAACTTGAGAGTCGCTGAAGATTTCTACCTCATCTGCTCCTAGGACTGTGCAAACTTTTAAACCTGCTATGAGTGCCTCATACTCAGCTTGATTGTTAGTAGCTTTGAAGTCAAAACGCAAGGCACATTCGACTGAATCTCCTTCCGGGGTTAACACTACTACCCCTGCCCCGCTGTCGTGCGTGTTTGACGACCCGTCAACGCGGAGTTGCCATTTGAACACTCTCTTATTTTGCTTCACCATCATTCTTGCCACTTCTACACTTGGCTCGGTGAACTCTGCTACAAAGTCTGCCACTGCTTGGGCTTTAATTGCCGTCCTTGGCAGATACTCTACATCGAATTCACTTAACTCGATCGCCCACTTCGTTAATCGACCGGATACTTCTGGTTTCTGCAGAATTAGTTTCAGTGGGCAATTGGTGTATACTCCGATTTTATGAGCCTGGAAATATGGCCTTAACTTCCTTGCTGCTGTGATTAGAGCGAGTGCCATTTTTTCAGCCGGTGAGTACCTGGTTTCGGCTGGTAACAATGCCTTGCTGGTGTAGTATATTGGTCTCTGGATTCCCTCTTCCTGTTTTACCAGCACGGAACTTGTGGCTGCTTCAGAAACGGACAAATACATATACAGCGTCTCTCCTGTTTCTGGTTTTGACAGTAGCGGTGCCTTCCCAAGGTAATCTTTCAGGGCCTGGAAAGCTCTTTCACAATCTTCGTTCCACTCGACTCCCTTTCCTTTCTTTAGAGCTTTGAAAAATGGTAGGCATCGGTCTGTCGATTTAGCTATAAACCTACTCAGCGATGCCAGGCACCCTGTGAGCCTTTGGACGTCCTTCAAAGTTCTTGGCGAAACCATTTCTGCTAATGCTTAGATTTTCTCCGGGTTCACTTCGATTCCTCTTTGATGTACTTGATATCCGAGAAATCTTTCTGATGGTACGCCGAACACGCATTTTTCGGGGTTCAACTTCATTCTGTACTTTACCAACACATCAAATGTTTCCCTCAGGTCATCTATATGTTTATCTGCTGTGATACTTTTTGTTAGCATATCATCAACGTAGACCTCCATATTTCTTCCTATTTGTCTGGCGAACATCTTGTTGACTAAACGCTGGTAAGTTGCTCCAGCATTTTTCAGGCCGAACGGCATGACTGTGTAACAGTATAACCCTTGGTCTGTGGTGAATGCCGTCTTTTCCTCATCAGGCGCATGCATTTTTATCTGGTTATAGCCCGAGTAAGCATCCATGAAGCTCAATGTCTCATGTCCTGCCGTTGCATCGACCAACTGGTCAATTCTTGGTAGCGGGAAGCTGTCCTTGGGGCAGGCCTTGTTTAGGTCGGTGAAATCGACGCACATCCTCCATTGATTATTCTTCTTCTTCACTAGAACTACATTCGCCACCCATTCTGGGTACTTAACTTCCCTGATGGACCCTACGGCGAGCAACTTGGATACCTCCTCTTTTATCGCCGCACTTCTCTCTGGGTTGAAGCTTCTCCTTTTTTGCACCACTGGTTTGCATTTTTCGTTCACAGCCAGGTTGTGTGAAATAACACTTCTATCAATTCCCGGCATGTCCTCATGGCTCCAAGCGAATATCCCCTTGTACTCTTTCAGCAGGCTTGTTACATCTCTCTTGAATCGTTCAGCCATCCTGGCTCTAATCCTGACTGTTTTATTCGATTCTGCTTCATCCAGAATAATGGACTCAGTTGGCTCTTCCTTCTCTCTGCTTGCTTTGTCCCTTGGGTCCAATTCGAATGCTTCCGGATTTTCTTCCCGTGCCTCCTTATTCACTTCGAATATGTTTAAGGTCTCCATTCCCGCTTTATCTTTAAAGATTGAAAGGTTAGCGCGGCGAGCCATCTCTTGTGACCCTTTCAGTTCCCCGACTCCAAATTCTGTGGGGAATTTTACCTTCAAGGCGTGGGTTGAAGTGACAGCTCGGGCTTTGTTAAGAAAAGGTCTGCCAAGCAAAGCATTATATGGCCAATTATGGATGTCGACTACAACGAAATCCAACAGGATTGTTCGCCTGCATGGCGCCGTACCGAACCTCATCGGTAGTTTTACAGTTCCCAAAGATCTTACTTCTGCACCCCCGAAACCTTTCAGCGGTACATGGAAAGGTTCTAGATCCTTCATATCCAGTCGCAGCTCATCGTATACTCTAGCACTTAGAATATCTGCTGAACTTCCGTTATCAATCATTACCCGAAGGACATCCCTGTGTGCAATTTCAACTCCCACTACAATTGCATCGTTAGGCTTTGCATCGATTCCGTCGGAGTCTTCCGCCGTAAATGTTATGGGGTCATGTCATTCCCTTCCTTTCTTAGGGTTCCTCTGCACAGAATTAATCTCCATATTTCTGCTGTCATGCATTACTTCTCGGACTTCTGACATCCTTTCTCGATTGCTTCTCCCAGTATGGGGCCCGCCAAAGATGGTGTTTATAGCGGCGTTAGGGCTGTTCCTTCTTGGACTCCTCCTTTCCTGCCCGATCCGTTGGTGGTTATCTTGGCGACCACCTTACTTATCGTTTTTCAACGTAAAATCTTTCAGGTGCCCGTCCCTGATCAAGCTCTCAATATGATCACGTAACTGGAAACACTTTGAAGTTTCATGCCCATGATCTTTATGAAATCGACAGTACTTGGTTGTATCTCTCCTGGCGTTAGCTGATTGTTGCCGAGGGTATTTGGCGAGTCCTTTGTCTTCTACCACAGAAAGTATTTCCTCCTGGTCGCCAGTTAAGGGGGTGTAACGGTTGTGCCTTCCTTGAAACCTGCTGGATCGAGCGTTTCCTCTGCTTTCCCTTGGATGTCCCTTTTGGCCTCTTTCGTCTCCCTGGCGATCATGCGACTGTGTCTTCTTGTTGTCCTTATGGTCCGACTTCGAGTCAGGCTTATGGCCATGTACGTAGCTACCCTTTTGTGCTACTTCTTCCTCTTCTGCCAATGCATAATCATCGGCTATTTCCATCATCTCCTCGTAAGTTTTTGGCATATCCCTTCGCAGATCAAAGGATAGTCGCCCACTTTGCAACCCATTGGTGAAAGTGGCGATAACAGCTACGTCACTGGCATCCTCAATTTGGGCAACCTCTTTCCCGAATCTTGCTAGATACTTCTTGATCGACTTATTGCGCTCCTGCTTTAGATTCGATAGATGGGCGAGTGACTTCCTTCTCTGCACGCTCCCTATGAATTGTCTTATGAACGCTTTGCTGAGTTTTGAGAAACTGCTTATACTTCCGGGTGGAAGTCTTCCAAACCATCTAGAGGCGAGGTCGCCGAATGTCTGTGGGAAGGTGAGACATAGCAGTCCGTCATTATATGAATACTGGGCCATAATATTACGGAATTGGCGAACATGCTCCTTCGGATCCCTGTTTTCTTTATACTGGTCGGCATTCTGAACCTATCTGGAAACTGGGTGCGAGCAATGTGATCGACGAATGGACTCTCTGATTCGTCATCTGAAGATACGTTGCGACCATACCTCCGTGCCATTGCTGAAACCTTCCTTGACAACTCTTGTAAGATAACTTCTCGATGGCCAGTTGGTTCTCCTGCTGGGTCGAGTCTGCTCTTGATTGTCATTCTCCCATAGTCATCTTTATCATTCGGATTCCTGACAATCTGATCATCCGCGCTTTCAGATCTTCTTCGTCGTACCCTTTTGGATGGTAATTCTCTTCTTTGTCGGGGACTTCTGTCTTCAGATGAGATAGAGCAGTGTCTCCGCCGTCTCCTTTAATGCGTGTCATTAGAATTTGTCCCATGTATCCGCCCGTGGTTTTGTATCTCCAGGGATTCGTCGTTCATCACAGCTCTTCCCTTTCTATATCTTCTTTCCTCGAAACCTTCAGGGTTGTCCTGGGGAGGTTCTTCGGGGGTCTGCCTCACTTGAGTGTCGGGGGTGGCAATGTGGACTTCTGACCGTAATCTCCCAGGTGGATGGATTCCAGGTGTGGTTAATTCGTAGGGAGAGGAGACTCCCGGGCCTATGGGAAGTGAGAGTCCTATTTTGTTAGCCTCACTGATCAGATTCATCAACGCAGTTTGAAAGTGCTACAGAGTTTCTGGGTTTGTTGTCCTAGCTCCTAGCGTTGCCGCAGATTGTTCTCCGATCGTCGCTGCTCCATCGCCTGTTGGCGCAGTTATTTCAACAATCTGATCTCCACTGGAATTGCCTTCCTTGTCGCTGTTCATGTTTTTAAGTCACAAGGGTTCTTCGAAGTTCTTGTTCAAATTGACCCCTCCTTCTAGCGCCAATTGTTGACAGTGATTTTTGGATTATCACAGAGTCAATAACTAAATCAAAACAAACGTCAAACAAGAAAGAAAATTAGAACATGCAAAAGACAGATTTACGTGGAAAACCCTTGAATGGGAAAAAACCACGGCGTCCCGGAGGACAGGTGATCGGACTATTTTATACCTATTTGAGGTCCCCCATTTCCGATCGTTTGTCTCGTTTTCGAGCGTATTTTTGTATATAATGTTTTGTTTGAGCTATGTGTAGGTACATATTCCCTACAATAGGTGTTTGAGCATAAAGGAACGTTAGGGAAGCAAAATGAGCCAAAAACGGATCAAATGGAGTATATGTTGAGTGTCGTGCCTCTCCGTCGACACAGACAACGACGTGATCTAAGCCTAGCCGTACCCACGGTTGATCCGTCGTCGAGATAGAATGCGACAACGAGACTGCGGCAGAACCCCCTCGACATTCCAGTAGCTTACGGATGAAGTGTAGAAAATCCAAATTCGGCGGTCAACATCTGCGGCCAGGCCGCAGAATTGAAACCGCCGATCAACATCAGTGAGTCCAGAAGCAAATCGGCGGCCACGATTCAACCGCCGATTCAACCGCTGATCAATTCCAGAATGTCACTTTTCCATTCTGCGGTTTGGAATCTGCGGCCAGGCCGCCGATTCAACCGCCGATCGCCCAGCGAGAGGTCGATTTTGGGCGAAATGAGAGGGGCAAACTCGTCAATTCATCCCCATTTCAGCCCTAAAACTCCCAACACTATATAAACACCCTTTTTGCCTCATTCTTTCAGAACACACTCCCCACAAACTTCCTCTTCTTCTTCTTCTTCATTTTCTTCACCAAATAAGAGAGAGAGAAGCTTCCAAGAGCATCCATGGAGGTTTTTCCTCCATGGATGCTCCCCATCTCACCTTCTACACATCTTCCACCACATTTAGGAGTAGATTGCATAGAGATAGGAGTGGGCTTTGGTCAATTTCGAGCTAGCAAAGGAAGGAGCTCTTGGAGGAGGTTTTCTTCAAGGGTTGTATCTATTTCTCACTCTCTATGTATTTCTTGTTTTCTTGAATGTGTAATCCCCACTTGGGAATATTTGTAAACCTATTTTGTGCTCAATATATATATGGTTGTTTTTATATCCAATTTGTGTTTTGATTCATTCTTGATTGTTATTGAGTATATCTCTTATCTTGAAATGCATGTTTGTGGATGATTGGAAATTGATATGTGTTCATGGATGGGATTAGGAGTAGATTAACTTAATTGTAGGAGTAGTTGTAATCAAACATTCCATTTGTGTATGTATGTCTTTGGAAGATCGAAATTGCATGTCATGAATTGGTTTGAGTGAATTAGAGTTAGGATTGTGCTTTAGGAGGGGCTCTCCGGGCATAGTTTTGGCTAATTAGCTAGGAAGAGTGAGTGAACCTATAAATTGTCATATTAGAAGGGTTTGGTTCATTGTTCTTGTAAACAATTGGACTTTAGCTATTTCTCATGCTAGGGGCTCTAGGTGAGTTATGGTCGGAGATACAATCACTCTTTCCACACTCATTAGACTTTCACGTTGCCATTTTACATTACGAAGCAATCATTGGGGCTCAATGTAGTTTTGTTTGTAGAATCGGTTCACAAATGTTGGTTGCGGTTTCGTGTACGAGGGGCTCTCGACACACTCTTCAACCGTTAGCTCTATGAGTGGGTATAAATCGGATTGAGGCAAGAACGAACCCTTAACTAAAATTGGATGTCCTTAATGTCTAACAACCAACTATTTGTGCACTTATGTATGGTGAACTTGTTGAACCTTGTGTGGCCATTTTCATGCATCTCTCTTATCCACCATTTTATTTATCGCTTTAAACACCATTCTCACCCTTCCATATTCTCTTTGTTTTTATTTATTTTTATTTTTATTCTCTACACACACACACACACGGCATTGTACATACATTTCACACACATCATTCTTACCTTTCCGCATTCTATTTACATGCTTACAATAAACTCTAGAACTTGATATGGTTGACGAATCACACCTCCCTGCGGAACGATACCCTCGCTTGCCGCTTTACTAGTCTTTTGCTAGTTTAGAGCACATTGCGTAGGAAACCCCTTTTTAAATGAATAATCTTTTGATCCTTGCGATTTCTTAACGACGGAAAAAGTGAGTATCAACAGGAAAATATCACTGAATTACTTGGCTTTGTTACACACTCAGATCTCTCGAATTCTTGCTTTCTTTCTCTTTTGGTTTTTTCGACCCCTTCCTCGTGGGATAGGTGGTTCTATTTATACATGATATTTAGGGTTTCCCCTTGATTTTAGGCGTGTTTGTAGTAGGACTTCCTCTTGGACTTGTATTGGGAATCCCATGTTGTTACGGATTAGGATAGGCTTTCTTGCCTCTTTATTCTAAGACTCCTTGGTGTAGAGGGTTTTCCGTGAGTGGGGGTTTTACCATTGTGCTTCTGCGGGGTCGGTTCATGCTCAATAGGCTGATGCAGCGAACACCCCCGCTTCTGGGTTTTATCCTTTGGCGACTACATTTCTGACTTTGGCGAGTATATATTTGATTCTGGCGACTACACCCTTGACCTATTAACTGATCCATGTTTTTCCCCTTTGACTTGGTCAACGAGTGATGTGGCATCCCTTCTTTCAGCAATTATTGGCTTTTATGATGACGTGTCCTGTTTGGCGAATTTGTACACACAACATATGTAAACCACTTTAAATAGACTAGAATTAAATGTGAGAATTACCAAGTTTTAACTATTAAAACTAAAACACATTATTTGGTCCAATTATTATTAAGGCCTTAATCATATTAATCTTAATAATGTCTTGGTTTTACTAATCTATTTAATTAAACCCTTTAACGAAAGATCAGTAATTAATGAGTATTACCAAGTTTTTAATCCTAAAAACTAATCTCATTGAAACAAATAATAGCACGGTGTGTATAAAGCTATCTAGAGGGGGGGTGAATAGATTTTACGCTTTTTACCCAATTTTTCGTGTTAGTCAAAATTACGAAAATGCCCTCAAGATAATATAACCAAGCAATTGTAATATGGTGCGGAAATTAAAACAACACTTGGTTTTTACGTGGAAACCCTCACGGGAAAAACCACGGGCTATGTAAGTAAGCCACACTCGAACCTCGAATCCACTAAATGTGCAAACGATTACAACCTAATCCCGGAAGTAATCACACACCTACCTAATCCCGGTATGAGTGAACCTAGTCCAATTTGCTTGCGTTCTAAGCAACCTAATCCCGGATGCTACACACAAGACTTACTTTCTCTTTGAAGAGAATACAACCCTAAGTGAATATATGTGAATATCCAAAATGCAACATAGAGCAAGGGAAACCCTATATGCTTATCTAAGATGATTAATATGCAATTAAGTATAATCCTAGATATCAAAACTAAATGACATGTCAATTAGTTTAGCTAATCAATATTAAGCACAAAACCTAATATTCAAGCACAATATAAAATCTCAAACATACATCATACTCATCTCAATATTGTATCTAAAGCATACAAAATAACAAACAAGTAATTAATTGAGATTGCTAGATAAGAGAAACACAAAACATGTAAGATATTAGTGAAAAGCTTACCAAGCAAAGTATGATGAAGATTCCATGCTAGATGACATCTAGATGATCTAAGATGATGCTAGATGATGATTGATGATCATGAAAAGTGTTTGAGAATCAAGAATGGAGTTCTTGGAATTTTTCTTCTCTTTGAAAAATATCCTAAGTATGAATTCTGAATATGAACTCTCTTGATTGACCTAAAGTCAAAGTGGCATATATATAGGGTGCCAAATCAAAGTGTGGTCGTTTAAGTAAGTTTCAAAGAAACGCGCCAATCGGCGGTTTCAATCGGCGGCCAGGCCGCCGTTAATGACCGCCGAATTGAGCTCGTGAAGAACAGAGCAAAAACGGCGGTTCAGTCGGCGGTTTCGTGACCGCCGATTCCAACCGCCGAAACAGAACAGAGAGATCGAAATCGATCAGGTATGAACGGCGGTTTCGAACGGCGGTTTAATGCCCGCCGTTTCAACCGCCGAATTAGACCGAGAGATAAATCAATCAGGTCTTGAAACGGCGGTTTCGAACGGCGGTCGGGACCGCCGATATTAACCGCAGAAAAGCTTCAGACCAATCTGGACTGAAACGGCGGTTTCATTCGGCGTCCAGGCCGCCGATCATAACCGCCGATCACCTAGAAAGGTGAAAACCAAGGAGAAGCCAAGGGCATTCTCCATAGGCGGTCCTCGCGCTAAACCAAGCACATTCTCGTGCATGCGCGGACGTTTCCGAAAGTTATCGGGAAACGAATTAACACAACAACAAGACACAATAACACACAACAAAATATAATAAATAAGTGCAAGTGTGAATTGTGACAAATGAAGAGAATGCACACATATGCAATGAATGTTTAGTGTGTGTGTGCTTCTAAATCTCTTCAAAGAAAAGTAAGCACATAGAAATTTACCTTCGGTGCTTATCAACACGAGGTCTTCAAAGGGCTTCGAACAAGAAGACCGATACTTAGGCTACCCTTACAAAGAACCCCCACATATGGTTTGATCACGAAATAAGCCAATTAAAAACAACGGGAATCCTTACAATCTCCCCCTTTGGCTATTTCGTGACAAAACCATCACTCACAATGATTCCTCACAAAAAAAATAGAAACTACGGGACTATAATGATATTCTACAATACAAAGAGATAAGATAATGCAACTTGAAGTCTTCAATTCTCTTGTAGAATAATCAATCCCTGAAAAGAGTTTCTAACATTTCTAATACAAGAAAAGTGTGAGATTAATCATGTGAGAACAATACCAAGCATTTGCATTTGTAGAATTTAGGCACAACATTACCAAATGTATGCAATGTATGATAAATGCAATGCTCCCCCTCAACGGGTTACTCCCCCTCAATGTATGTTTTCCCCAAAGTGCACAAAAGCTTCTATATTTTGCACCTCCCCTTACCATATCCTACTCCCCCTTTTTGTCATGATATAGGCAAAGGAGTAGTCCCCAATTGGGTCACTCATAGCAACGAGAGATAGAAGCATGCAAGATATGCATATACATATAAGTCACTTTATGCACTTCAATTAATTTGAGAGAAACAAGGAGATTTATTTTGAGAAAATGTGTGAATCCAACATGCTTTGCATACAAGACATATAGTATTCAAGTCCAAAATACAATGGTATTTGGCAAAGCAAATGACAAAGGTTTCTAATAAGAATTCAAACCAATTTCACCAATGTCATGGGAAAAGCAAGGATATAGAGATTATGAATTTCAATTTAGGAGCAACTATATCCAACTTTATAAGCGAAACATGGCATGAGCGACTTTGCACCCTATTTGATTTTTCCGGATAAAATTATCCGTATGATAGTAACCATGTTCAACTAATAAAGAAAGAGAGACATTTGGAATGTAAATTCCTTTGAATGGATACAAGATCCTTTATTCATTTTGAGTCTCATAAGTTTTCACACAAGTTTTGCATTTTTAAGAATATGCAATCATCAATTCATGCTTTTCATGTGAGCATGTTATATGAATTTCATGCTTTTTCATTTGACATTAGCATGTTATTAAAGAATCATCATGTCATGGAGAAAACTATAGGTCATTCACATCATACTTCCTATGTAAATCTCCTAGTCCAAAAATGCATGTTTGAACATAAATATGACATGGATTGTAGACAAGCAAGGTTCACACTTATGGAATTTTAAAACATATATACATATGTACAACCAAGCTTACTCAAGCAATTTAAAAGAAGAGGCATAAGATATTTCAAATTTTTTGCAAGATACAAGAATGCAAAATAGCTCTCTTTGCTTGAGTTCCCCATATGGGGTCAATCATAGAACATCACTCCACAAGACATACCCCAATAGATCTACTAAGAGTTTTAAATCGAGTAGCATCTAAGGGTTTAGTAAATAGGTCCGCAAGTTGATCATTAGTACCTACATGTTCAAGTACTATGCATTTATTTTCAACAAGCTCTCTAATGAAGTGATGGCGGATGTCAATATGCTTAGTTCTAGAATGTTGCACCGGATTCTTGGAAATATTAATGGCACTCATGTTATCACAAAAGAGAGTGAGAGTACCTTGGTTGAATCCGTAATCTACTAGCATTTGCTTCATCCATATAAGTTGAGTGCATCCACTCCCCGCGGCTATGTACTCGGCTTCCGCCGTGGACAAGGAAATCGAGTTTTGCTTCTTGCAAAACCAAGACACCAAGTTGTTGCCTAGAAAGAAGCAACCGCCCGATGTGCTCTTCCTATCATCACAATTTCCTGCCCAATCCGCATCACTATATCCTACAAGACTAGGATTAGTGTCAAATGAGTACCAAATCCCATAGTTGGAAGTCCCATTCACAAAGCGAATGACTCTCTTAACCGAAGAGAGATGGGACTCCTTGGGATCGGATTGGTACCTAGCACAAACTCCTACACTAAAAGATATATCGGGCCTACTTGCAGTCAAATAGAGCAAGCTCCCTATCATGCCACGATATAAGGTTTGGTCCACACTTTTACCGCTAGCATCCTTGCTTAGCTTCAAAGTGGTGCTCATAGGAGTGTCACAATGTTTGGCTTTTTCAAGACCAAACTTCTTCACAAGGTTTTTGGCATATTTGGCTTGGGTTATGAAGATCCCATTATCAAGTTGCCTAATTTGCAAACCTAGGAAGTAATTAAGCTCACCAACAAGACTCATCTCAAATTCATGAGACATAACATCAACAAATTGTTGGACCTTGGTGTTGTTGGTGGAGCCAAACACTATGTCATCGACATATATTTGAGCTATGAAAAGCTCATCATTGTCTCTCTTGATGAATAGTGTCTTGTCAACACTACCTCTTGTGTAGTTATTGTCAACAAGAAATTGAGTGAGGCGCTCATACCAAGCCCTCGGTGCTTGTTTCAACCCATATAGTGCCTTCTTGAGGCGATAGACATGGTTGGGGTGGTGAGCATCCACAAACCCCTTGGGTTGTTCAACAAACACTTCCTCTTGCAAGAAGCCATTGAGGAAGGCACTCTTGACATCCATTTGGTGCAATTTGAACTTGTGCACACAAGAAATGGACAAGAGAAGCCTAATAGACTCTAGACGGGCAACGGGAGCAAATGTCTCCTCAAAGTCGATACCCTCAATTTGAGAGTACCCTTGTGCTACAAGTCTAGCCTTGTTCCGCACTATGTTGCCATCCTCATCGGATTTGTTCCTAAATATCCATTTAGTGCCTATGACATTAGTGGTCTTAGGCCTAGGAACTAGAGTCCAAACCTCATTCCTTTCGAATTGGTTTAGCTCTTCTTGCATGGCAAGAACCCAAAATTCATCATGTAAGGCTTCTTCAACCTTTTTGGGTTCAATTTGAGAGGTGTAGCAAGTATAGCTAATAAGATTAGCAAGTTGACGTCTAGTCCTAACACCCTCATTTACCTCTCCAATGATATCTTCTTTATCATGGAGTTTCCTAACCCATGGAGCGGGTTCTTTAGAGTCCAAGAGAGGAACTCTAGTAATGGGTTGTGTGACTTCATTAGATGTCCCAACATTGGGAGTCACCACAACCCTCTCCAAAGGAGTGTCATCCTCTAGAACATCCTCCTCCTCATGGTCATTAGACTTGAGCCTAGTATCATCAATGACCACATTTGATGATTCCATGACGGTTCGAGTCTTCAAGTTGAAAACTCTATAGGCTTTACTATTCAAGGCGTAGCCAATAAAGATACCCTCATCACTCTTAGCATCAAACTTGCCAAGTTGATCACGGTCATTTAAAATGTAGCATTTGCTTCCAAATGTGTGGAAGTAGCTAACATTTGGCTTCCTTCCCTTCCATAGCTCATAGGAGGTGTTTCTAGAACCGGGCCTTAGGAACACACGATTTCCTATATAGCAAGCCGTATTGATGGCTTCGGCCCATAGGTTCCTAGGGACATTGTTGCTAAGCAACATCACTCGGGCCATCTCTTGGAGGACCCTATTTTTCCTCTCAACAACTCCATTTTGTTGAGGTGTCCTAGGAGCCGAAAACTCATGGGAGATGCCTAAGCTATCACAAAAGCTTTCAAAAGAGGCATTCTCAAACTCTCTCCCATGGTCACTTCTAATCCGTTTAATGCTTCTAATGTTAGATTTCATTTCATTTTGTAATTTAGTACAAAGCATTTTAAACTTATCAAAAGTTTCGGATTTTTCTCTAAGAAAGTATGTCCATGTAAATCTAGAGAAATCATCAACACATACAAAAATGTATCTCTTTCCACCCAAACTTTCGGTTTGCATGGGACCCATGAGGTCCATGTGGAGAAGCTCAAGAGGCTCCTTGGTGGTGAGATACTTACCCTTTTTGTGCATGCTTTTAGTTTGCTTTCCTTGTTGGCAAGGTCCACAAACACCATTGGCTTTCTTCCCAAGCTTAGGGAGGCCACGCACACACTCGAACTTTCCAAGGGTCCGTAGATCCCTAAAGTTCATGTGGCCAAGTCTTTCATGCCACAACTCAATTTGCTCATCCATGGACACATTGTTTGAGACTATTCTAGCTTCAAGACAATAGCAATTGTCGCTAGATCTCATACCTTTCAATAAGGTTTGTCCATCGGGCTTTAGGATTGAGCAATCATCTTTACAAAACAAGACGGAATATCCTTCATCACTTAGATGTGAAATGCTTATTAAATTGGCTTTCAAGCCATCAACAAATAAAGCATCGGATAAGGAGGGTAATCCGGGAACGGAAATGGTTCCTTTCCCTACAACTTTCTTTTTGGATCCATCACCAAAAGTGACATATCCACCTTCCTCCATAACAAGAGTCTCGAAGAAACTCTTGTTTCCCGTCATGTGCCTAGAGCACCCACTATCTAGATACCAAAAATTAGAAGAATTTGCCTTCAAGGCTATTTGAGCAACATGGCAAACAATGTCATTCTTTCTAATCCACCTAGAAACAATCTTAGCTTTCTTAGTGGTCTTTGGTATATGGGCTCTAGATGTCCTAGGATCATGCATAATAATATTATCATTCCTAGGAACATGCATCATGGCTCTTTTCTTTTTCTTCTCAATCATGCTTTGTTTTCTACACATTTTAATATATTGAAAGCAATTTGGTCTAATATGACCATCACAACCACAAAAGTGACAAATAGGGATGAAATAAGAAATCATACCTTGCCTTTGTCTTTGTGGATGAAAGGGTTCAATCCTTCTTCGTTGTTGAACCGGTCTTGGTTGCTTCCTAGCTTGAGGTTGCATGATAGGTCTCTTTCCTTTGTGAGCCATTTGAGGAGGAATGTTGGCTTGAGAGACCCTAGGGGGTTGAGCTTGAGGTTTCCTTCTTGGACCCATCTTCACTTGTGCATTAGAGCATTGTCCTACTTCTAATTTCTTTCTAGGAGCTTGCACAAATGAAGTTTCTTCTTTCTTCAAGCTCTTGACAAACACGGTCTTGTTAGAGGTAGAGATCTTCTTGTCATCTTCATACCCAAGACCCCTCTTGTCACATGGACTCTTTCCAACACCAAGCATATGGTCAAGCTTCTTGGTGCTAGAATCCATCCTAGTCATAGAATTTCTAACTTCTTCAAGCTCACTCTTTAGACTTTCTTCATTCCTCCTAGATAAAGCTAACTCCTCTCTTAGCTTATCTTCTATCTTCTTGAATTTTTCCACTTGTTCACCTAAGTGGTCATTATGAGATGCAAGCTCAAGATTTTCTTCTCTCAACATCTTGATCTTTCTTGTGCTCTTGATTGCTAAATCATTAAACTCGGCATGGCATTTAGCAAGCACCTTTTTCTCCACAAAACTACTTATGGAGTTAGATGAGGAATCACTTTCTTCTTCACTTGAGTCATTTTCCTCTTGACTCATTTCCTCTTTCTCACTACCACTTTTGCTCTTATGTGAGGAGGCAAAAGCTAGGAGGTTAGCCATGAGCTCTTCTTCACTTGAAGACTCATCTTCCTCATTGGAGTCATCACTACTCCCACTCCAAGTGGCGGCCATCACTTTGCTCTTCTTCTTATCATTGTGATTAGCACATTCGGGGGCAAAGTGACCAATCCCACCACATTCAAAGCATCGGACCCCTTTCCTTTCGGTCCTCTCTTGTCTAGGCTCAAACTTCTTGAAGGAACTCTTTTTCTTCAAATCTTGTCCTCTTGACCCAAATCCCTTCTTCTTCTTGAACCCCATAACCTTGTTGAACCTTTTAACAAATAAGGCAAGGTCTTCATCCGATTCATGCTTTGCCTCCTTTGCATCCTTAGATGCTTTCAAAGCTATTCCTTTAGACTTCTTAGGAGGAGTAGTGGTGCTAGGAGCCTTCCTAGACTCATATGCAAGGAGACGCCCAATCACCTCACTTGGCTTCATATCCATGTAGCCACTATTTTCTTCTATGGCCGTCACCTTGGATTCAAACCTATCGGGGAGAGATCTCATAATTTTTTGCTTGACTCTCCTATCCGAATACGGGTCTCCGAGTTGATGGCTTTGATTTACAATATCCATCAATTTGATTTCGAAGTCATTGAAGCATTCATCCTCTCCCATCCTAAGTAGCTCAAACTGAGTTTGGAGGACTTGAAGCTTGGACTCCTTCACCACCTCGGTTCCCTCATGTGCAACTAGAAGGATGTCCCATGCCACTTTGGCAATCTGAGTATTCTGAATAAGCTTGTACTGATTCTCATCCATAGCACACATAATGGCATGCATAGCCTTCCTATTCCACTTAGAAGCCTCAAACTCTTGCGCGTTCCATTGCGCCTTAGGCTTCAAAACATCTTGTCCTCCACCATCGGGAGTCATCATAGGGAGATCATATCCGTCTTCCACCGCCATCCATGCACGGTCATGAATTTGGCATATGTAGGATTCCATCTTCCCTTTCCATTGGGAATAGTTCAATCCGGTAAGAAGTGGAGGCCTTGTGCTAGAAGCTCCTTCGTGGCCACCACCATTTCCACCGTTTCCACTCATAGTGTTTATGAATGAATGAAATGAATGCAAATGTATGAAAGATCAAAAATCACACAAAATGCAAAACACACCAAAATAAGCAAGGATCACCTATGTATGTCTAGGAACCCGCTCTGATACCAATTGAAACAAATAATAGCACGGTGTGTATAAAGCTATCTAGAGGGGGGGTGAATAGATTTTACGCTTTTTACCCAATTTTTCGTGTTAGTCAAAATTACGAAAATGCCCTCAAGATAATATAACCAAGCAATTGTAATATGGTGCGGAAATTAAAACAACACTTGGTTTTTACGTGGAAACCCTCACGGGAAAAACCACGGGCTATGTAAGTAAGCCACACTCGAACCTCGAATCCACTAAATGTGCAAACGATTACAACCTAATCCCGGAAGTAATCACACACCTACCTAATCCCGGTATGAGTGAACCTAGTCCAATTTGCTTGCGTTCTAAGCAACCTAATCCCGGATGCTACACACAAGACTTACTTTCTCTTTGAAGAGAATACAACCCTAAGTGAATATATGTGAATATCCAAAATGCAACATAGAGCAAGGGAAACCCTATATGCTTATCTAAGATGATTAATATGCAATTAAGTATAATCCTAGATATCAAAACTAAATGACATGTCAATTAGTTTAGCTAATCAATATTAAGCACAAAACCTAATATTCAAGCACAATATAAAATCTCAAACATACATCATACTCATCTCAATATTGTATCTAAAGCATACAAAATAACAAACAAGTAATTAATTGAGATTGCTAGATAAGAGAAACACAAAACATGTAAGATATTAGTGAAAAGCTTACCAAGCAAAGTATGATGAAGATTCCATGCTAGATGACATCTAGATGATCTAAGATGATGCTAGATGATGATTGATGATCATGAAAAGTGTTTGAGAATCAAGAATGGAGTTCTTGGAATTTTTCTTCTCTTTGAAAAATATCCTAAGTATGAATTCTGAATATGAACTCTCTTGATTGACCTAAAGTCAAAGTGGCATATATATAGGGTGCCAAATCAAAGTGTGGTCGTTTAAGTAAGTTTCAAAGAAACGCGCCAATCGGCGGTTTCAATCGGCGGCCAGGCCGCCGTTAATGACCGCCGAATTGAGCTCGTGAAGAACAGAGCAAAAACGGCGGTTCAGTCGGCGGTTTCGTGACCGCCGATTCCAACCGCCGAAACAGAACAGAGAGATCGAAATCGATCAGGTATGAACGGCGGTTTCGAACGGCGGTTTAATGCCCGCCGTTTCAACCGCCGAATTAGACCGAGAGATAAATCAATCAGGTCTTGAAACGGCGGTTTCGAACGGCGGTCGGGACCGCCGATATTAACCGCAGAAAAGCTTCAGACCAATCTGGACTGAAACGGCGGTTTCATTTGGCGTCCAGGCCGCCGATCATAACCGCCGATCACCTAGAAAGGTGAAAACCAAGGAGAAGCCAAGGGCATTCTCCATAGGCGGTCCTCGCGCTAAACCAAGCACATTCTCGTGCATGCGCGGACGTTTCCGAAAGTTATCGGGAAACGAATTAACACAACAACAAGACACAATAACACACAACAAAATATAATAAATAAGTGCAAGTGTGAATTGTGACAAATGAAGAGAATGCACACATATGCAATGAATGTTTAGTGTGTGTGTGCTTCTAAATCTCTTCAAAGAAAAGTAAGCACATAGAAATTTACCTTCGGTGCTTATCAACACGAGGTCTTCAAAGGGCTTCGAACAAGAAGACCGATACTTAGGCTACCCTTACAAAGAACCCCCACATATGGTTTGATCACGAAATAAGCCAATTAAAAACAACGGGAATCCTTACAATCATTATTAATAGCAATTTATATGATTATTCAATTTTAATCATATTAAAAAAATAAACATCATATAAAATAAATGAGCTATTAATCATGTATGATATATTATAATGCAAGTGTAGGCACATCTAATATATATGGCATAAGTATGCATGATAATGCTTTAATCATCTCATAAATAAAATATACATGAGTTGACCGAGTACGATGAGCTATCTAACTTTAAAATAATAAAAAAAATTTAATTACAAAATTTAATCCAAGGCATTCCTTGTTCTTCTTGTAATCTCTTTTTCTTCAAGTCCATCGTTTGCATCAATGAGTTTTTAACCAAGTCCAACTTGATTAACCCTAATATTTTTAATGGTGATCCATCTCATGAATCATAAACTAAGGCCCATATATTACACTTAACATTTATTGGAGGCTCAAGTTATTAATAAAAAATATTCCGGTCCATTCACGCTTCCGAATACGTAAACCCAAGCGTCACGAACACTCGGCCTTGTACTTTCATACGTAGCCGTCGTCTGCACGAGATATTCGCTTTCCGCAGCCATGTGCGACGTTCGCACGGCCAAGCGTGCAGCAGCCCTTGCGCAACCCATGCACGGCTGCTGCCTTTACGCACGACCAACGCGCAGCACAGTTGACTGCTGCATAAACAAACAACAATTGCATGTTTTAGTATTGTGTTGCGAAACACTTGTGCATGGGATTGCATAACAGCTGCCCAAATGCATAACAATATTATATACTGTATGTTGCAGCAGTGCATCGGACAAAAGCTCTTGCGCATGTTAGTGCGTTTGCACATCTGTTGCGCATGCAGCAACATTACTTTTGCCTGCATGCAAGCAACTATTGCGTGCAGCAACATTACTTTTGCGTGACAATCACGCACGCGTTGCTGTGCCATCGCACAACGGATTCATGCGGCTGCTGTGCTTCACATTCCGGATCGTTGTTCTTCGTTTGTTCTCGATTCTTCTTCTTCGTACAAGATTACATTGATCATATTACAAAGTATTGATTTACATAGAACGATTACATCCGAATTAAAAAAGAAATTAATAACTAATTATTACAACCCGGAAACAAATTTAACTAAACTCATCGTACCATACAATTAACAATCAACCATGTTTATAAAAAAAATAAAAACATCATACAACCCTAGATTGTGCCTACACATATCATACATATCAAAAAGACTTTGAAAACAAATATAACATATTCGTGTATTATAAAAACCTGGCTCTGATATCAATTGTAAGTCGCGCAGAGGAAAAGATTTGAAATTAATCAATAAAATAAGAACGATAGGTTTCAAAAAATTTCTATCGTCTTCTTGGGACCTTTTGTATATACACGAATATAAGAAAGAGATTTGTTTTCATACCTTTGAAGAACACTCCTTCGTTTTCTTTTCAATCCTTTACCACTAAGCCTTCTTAGCTATGTCCTGCGATCTAGCAACTGTGTGTGTGGGCATGTCACGGATTCCGGGAGTAGTTGAACGGAGGCTTGAGAGAACCGGATGACAACACGTTACTTCCTCTTTGAATTCGGCCAACCCTAGTGAGAGAAAACAATTTTTCTTTTTCTTTTTCCTCCCTTGTGGCCACACCTCTTCTGTTCTCTGTAGGTTTTTGAATAGCTTCTTTTTCCTGACAAGTATATCTTATATACTAGAAACCTAGGGTTTAGTAATCCAAGTTAAAATAGGATTCTAAATCTTTTTTTAATTATTACTTTTACTAGGGTTTGAACCTTTGACCTATTTAGAGTAAATAAAAATAATCACTTATTATTTTATTGCTCTTGTCAAGGTTAGAAATTGAAACCTCCATATGACAATTAATAATTCTTAATTATTAATATATCAATTAAATAATCATATTATTTAATAACATTTAATTCAACAATTAAATAATCACATCATTTAATTAATTCCCAAAATATATTTAAGTTACTTTCGTAACACAATTAATTGGACCATCCAATTCTCCGTGAGTCTTTGTTACTATCAATCGTATAGAGCTAGCAAGGGGACCTAATGGACCCACAGTTTTGAGCTCCAATAATTCTTAGAAAAAATTAATTAAACTCTTTAATTAATATTTCACAATTATTAACTTTGAAGTTATTCCACTAAAAATACAAGGTTGTACTCTCGTAACTGTAGATGTTTTACACAACCAATTTTATCAGTGTCCATTGATATAACTATTACATATGGCATGATCCTCCATAAGTAGTTCATAATTAGAGATAGGTCATAAAGTCCGTTATACCTCTCTAATTATATCTTTTCCTTAAGTACCATTGATTATCTTGAATGATTATATCCTACATTCCTTCACAGAAGAAGGAGAGCACTCTTAATCGTTCAAGCCTCGAATCAACCATTAAGGGAACTACTTATCTACTTCTCACAAGAAGAAGTGGTTAAATCACCCATATATAGACATCTGAAACAAATAATAGGTGTGTTCAATATTAATCTAGAGGAGGAGGAGGTCAATATAATAAATCAAGTGTAAAGGTGCGGAAATATAAATGACACTTGATTTTTACGTGGAAACCCTCAACAGGGAAAAACCACGGGTTGGTAAGTGCACCACACTCGAACCTCGAATCCACTAATTGTGATAATGTTTACATCATAGGTTGACCTCAACCATGCTCAGACTATAACCCGCTACCACTACCCGTAGGCCTGTAAAAGTGGACCTAGTCCAATTGCTAATGTGACCACCTAATCCTGGTGTACGACCTAATCCCGGTCATCACACAAGACTTACTTCTCCGAAGAGATCAAACCTTAAGTGAATATGCAATGATATTCAAATATACAAATAATGCTAGGGTATACTAAATGCTTATCTAGGATTATATGATGTCAATAAAATCAATCATAGATATAAAAATAGCTATATGACATGGCATACAACTTTAGCTATGCTAAGGATAACCAATCCTAGATACAATAGCTATCAAAGACAATCTCAATCATACAATGAGATTAATTAGCTAGATGACATATTAGCATGAAATCCTAGTTATCCAAAAAAAACAATCTCAATCATACAATGAGATTAATTAGCTAGATGGCATATAAGCATGAAAGCCTAGCTATCACAAATAACCCAATCAACACATAATCTCAATCTTATATGTAGAAATTAATCTAAACACATACAAGTAATATATGAGATAAAATTGATAAGTAAAAATATTAATTATGTAAGATAATAGTGTTCAACATACCATCCACCCATGTGTGTTGAAGAAGACCCATGCATTAGCACATGCTAGATGATCCTAGATGATGCTTAGATGATGATTTATGCATGTGGAAATGGGTTTAGAGAAATAAAGATGTAATCTTTAAGCTTTTTCTCTCAAGTCTCTCTAAATATCTCTCTAGGATTCTTAGAATGCAAGACTTGTGTTTTGAACCAGAGATAAGGATGTATTTATAGAGAGTGAAAAGGTTGGGTGAAAAGACAATTTTGTCCCAATTTTATGGGCCAAATCAGCGGCCAAATCTGCTGCCCGTGCCCGCAGAAACAAGGGCGTAGAAATGCACCTGACATACTTCCGCGGTACACGCATCAGTGCAGTAGCTTAATATTGGAGCGCACCGAAACATGACCAAACGATATCAAAACCTTTCATATGATATATCGTTGGAAAGGTATGGAAGTCTGCTTTATACTCCAATTTATGGAATGACATTTAGATGTCTGTAGAAAGAGTTATGGTCAATAGAGTGGCCAAAGGTCAGATTCGGATAACAGTTGTGATGCCCTCTTTTAGTGGTTACTTTGGAGATTTCAAAACCAATCCAAACGGTCATGAAATATTACGAATAATATACCGTTGGAAAGGTATGGATGTCTAGTTTGTCCAATTTCAATCTTTTTATAAGAAGTTATGGTCACAAGACCATACAAAGGTCAGTTTTGAAAAACATTTAAATCATTGAAATCCAATCTTTTAAAACTAGACACTTTACTCCAAATAACCAAACCGAATCTAACTCTTATCCAAGAGAAGAATGAGACCTTCTCAAGTGGTCAACCATCGCGCTAAGACATGCACACCATCGTGCAAGTGTGGACGTTTCCGATCATCCTTCGGGAAACGAATTACACCACACTTAAAGCTAACAATCATGAAGTGCAAGTGTGGGTATTGAATGCATCCTAATGGCTAACATGTCATGGCATTGTAATAAACTAAATGCAATCAATTAAAACATGCAAGAAGAGATGTTCAAGAACATGCATGCACACATATAAAAACACACAACATACAAGTAATAGAAATATGCATGAGTTGTGTGTGTGTGCAACTAGATCTCTTCAAAGCAAGTAAACACTAGAATATACCTTTGGTGCTTCTTTTCTTGAGGTCTTGAGAGGGCCTTGGTTGTGCAAGTCATCAACCATCACATGCCTAAGCTACCCTTACATCAAGCCCCAATATGTGGTTTGTCCACGAAATAAGCCAATCAATAAATGGGAATCCTTACACCATCATTAGTCGATATATATGAATCTTTTCAACTAATTGATCTTAATGACAGATTCATGTAGATCGTGGCCAAATCCTATATGATCACATCATATAAGGTGTCTCCATTCTCATAACACCATATGAGTAGTCTTGGATAAGACCAGTATACAATATGGAATGGACCGCAGTTGTAGATTAACCACAAATAAAGTACCCAGCTTTATTTGCTTTCTACGGACTATTTGGATTGCATGTCTCAAACTGAATTCATCTGTATATGACATTCATATACTCAGTTTGAGATTACATCTAGCAATCTTGGATGTTTACATATATAATATAAGCGTATGAATTAATATATTTGAATGAAATAACTACTTCTTTTATTATTGAATTTATAATATTTACATTTTACAAGCTTTAGGGCATAAATCCCAACATAAATCACTTGTGCTTAATTTCAATGAAGAGGCTTAGTTGCACACACACATACAACTCATGCATTTCCATACTTCTTGTTTTGTGTGTTTTCATGATTATGTACATTCCTGTTCTTAAACTCTCTTCATGCATATTATAATTGCTTGTATCTTGTTTAATAATTGATATGTCATCATAGGCATTAGGATGCATGTTTTTATAATAGGCACTGTACAGCCACTGGTGGCTCACTGTACGTGCATCGCCTATTAAATGCATTGTGCCTTTTTGCTCTTACCTGCTGTGCAATTGTTGTACGTACAGCGAGACACCTGATTGTTTTTATAATCACCGGTGCATCGCTGTTCAGTCGCTATATGTACAGCAGTGAACTACGGTTGTCCAAACCTGAGAGCAATTGCCCTTGAGTCGCCCAAAAGTCGCCCCCGTGAACAACGGTTCATGAAGAACTTGTTCTTCATTTTCCATGCAAACCGCTGTACAGCCGTTGTACGTATAGCGGGTGTAAAGTGGTCAAGGCAAAAAAATTTACAAAATGATCAAAACGATGTAGCTTCAACTTGATCTCATATATATATATATGCTGTTTTCTCTCTAAGTCGTTTTTAAGAGTTCAAAATCATATTTTTGAGAGATAGTATTTTCCAAGAGAGAAAATCATCTAAGAACTCACCTTTGATCATTCAAACTCATAACCATATGCATCAAACATCATCTAGCATCATCTAGCTTCATCTAAGATGTGCTCTTGCATGGGTCTTCGTCAACACATATGACTTGGTAAGTTGAACACCATTTTAATCTATTTTAGTGTTCTTACTTAGCAAGAAATCTCATTTATTACTTGTATGCATCTAGATTAGATTTTATCTACAAGACTTAGATTTTTGTGTTGATTGATTGAGTTGTTATATTGTGATAGCTATTGCATCTAGGATTGCTTTTATCTAATATAGCTAAGTTTTATATGACATGTAGCCACATGATATCTAGGATTGCTCTTATTGACATCTTAAATTCCTATATAAGCATTTAGTGTAGCCTTGCATTATTTGCATTTATAATATTATCATAATATTCACATAGGTTGTTGACCTCTTCTTTGAGAAGTGAAGCCTTGTGACTAAGTTGCTTAGTGCACAAGCAAGTAGGTCTAGAATCGCTATTAAATGCACGTTGGGTAGAGTGGAAGGGTTAGTGACCAAGCATTGTTTGACTTGAGGTCAACCTAGGTTGTAAACTTTCGTTCAAGTAGTGGATTTGAGAACCGTGTGTGGCTAGCACAATAGCCTGTGAGTTTTTCCCAGTTGTGGGTTTCTCAAGTAAATCAATCAACGTGCAATTTATTGTTTTCCGTACTTAGATTTAGTTGATTGTATTTTGCTTAGATAGAGTGTTTATTGAATATCCCAACCCCCTAGGTATATTTAGACACACCTTAATAGTTTCACCAATATCAAATCTTGAAACTTACATATTTGAAACACACATCATAAAATAAAACAGAGTACTATTCAATGGAACATTACACCATAAATAGAGCCACGAACATCAAACGCATGCAACGATTACATCCTCATGAAATGAAACAGGGTACCATTCAGGGAATAGTGCACCATACCAAAAGTCACAAACATCAAACATACCATGTCAACAACAGATAATGAAACATGAAATGAAATAGGCTACCATTCATGGAATATAGCACCATACCAGAAGTCACAAATATCAAACAAATGAAACAAGCATTCATTTGAATAGAACACCATACCAGAAACCACCAATATCAAACTAATTTGACAAGCAGTTTGTTTGTTTGTTTGTTTGTTTGTTGTTTTTTTTTTTTTTTTTTTTTTTTTTTTTTTTTTGTTAAACATATTTCAATCCACTTCAAACAATTTTTTTTCCCGAAATATAAGACCTCCATTTCAAAAAAAAAAATTTAAAAAAAAAAAAAAAAAAACCCTCTAACTCTAAAACAATATTTCCATTACAAAAGCCAAATTTATAAATACATTTAACGTGACATTGTTAAACAATTTTTGAATTCATTAACGCAACATTTTTTTGAATTCATTAACAAACACTTTCAATTGACGGTAAAAAGCCATTTTAAACATTTTTTTCTTCAAAAAGTCAAAAACCAAAATCTGTTATGTTTTAAAATGAACAAAACTCTAACTCTAACAAAAATGATGAATGATTTCATCGTTCTCAGTCAATACAACACATAAAATAACAAAAACCATCTAACTAGCACAAAGTTGAAGATTTTCCTTATTGTTGCCCCATCTCGTAGAGAACAACCGTTCTTCCTCTGGAACTTCCCAAGCAATGAGATTGTTCTGTGAAGATGATGAAGAATATGGTAACTAAAATGATGAAGCTTTGTATTCTTTAAGGTTTCATACTGGAAATCTGAGAAATAGAGAAACTCAATGGATAGTTCTAGAGTAAGAGTACAATAGACCATTCACCTTCACGCCTTTTAGCATATCTTTTTATTTTATTTTTTTATTTCAAAATACTTTTTTTTTTTAATATTATTTGGTACAAGCTTTAATTGTCAATGTGACGTGTACACAACTTTATATTTAATAAACAAAATTACCCTTCAAGCTATTAACGTTAACATGAGTTGACTAACGGTAGGGAAGTTCTGTGTAAATTTTGTGAAAAGTTATATTTTACCTGTTAATATATATACCTCAAGTAGGTTGTGTGTAATTACCTATCTTTTGTGAAAAGATAAAAGGATAATTTTGGAACAAAATGGATTTTCTTTAGAATTTTTTAAAATTCAAGTTTTTATGTAATAATTATGTATCCATTAAATGTGTAATGTTTTGGAAGTAAAAACAAAACAAACAAAAAAACTGTGTAATGTTTCACTGTAAGGGCATGTTTGTTATATGGGACGTTTGTGGTCTATCCAATCATGTTTAGACAAATAGTATAGACGTGGACGGATTATTGAATCCTGCCACAAAGGTAGGGACAGCTTTTTTTTTTCTTTTTTTTAATTAAAATATTTATATAGCTTAAAAAATATTAAAATATTAAATTTATATTATATATATAAAATATTAAACGAGCCCTAGAGGAAGCAAGAAAGTATGACTGTATGAAGTAAGCATTATTTGAGGTCGCACGTGCGCAGCCAAATTTCATTTTGAGCCCCCGAAAAGCAAACAGTACGCGGTTTCTTTCTCTTCAGTTTTCAGACATAATAACATAATTTAGAATTGAGAGAGACTCTTTTACTCGTGTTTTTCTTTTCTCTTTTACATTTCAACATAAATTTTCAATCCCACTTTTCAATAAAAATAATCAGTGGATTCACTTCACACACACCTTTGATCAACCGAAAAACACTTAACTGGCTTCACAAGAATGGAATATATCAAATCTTCTTCGCTGTCTTTTTATTTTGGTGAGGTAACAGCATTTGATCAGTGAAGTGATCATGTAGTTTATGTTCTTGCTGTGGATAAAAAGATAGATATATATATTGAGAGAGAGAGAAAAAATGAGTGTTTCTTTGACTGTAATGACTTTCAATCTTCATGAAGATCAACCAGAAGACAGTCCAAATTCATGGGTGAAGAGGAGGGATTTGTGTATCAGTGTCATCACCAGCTACTCTCCTATGATTATCTGCACTCAACAAGGTGTTCTTTTTTCTTTTTCTTTTAATGTTTTTGTTTGTGGATCTTGTTAGTTTTTCTTTCAAATGGGTGATCTGGGTTATTCTTGTTTGTGTTTTGGAGGTGGGGTTTTGCTCTTTTGAGGATTTGGTTTTAGTTTTTCAGTGTTTCTAATGATTGAAGATTGATTGAATTGAGGCTTGAGTTGTTTAGTCTAGGATCTAGGTTGCATGTTTTTTCTTCAAGTTCTTGATCTGAGATTGTTTCAATTGATATTTCAAGGTATTCAGTTTAGCCTTTTGTATTTGGATTCAGGTGTTAAATCACAGTTGGATTATCTTCAGCAGTGTTTACCAGGTAACTTGCTTGGATGATTTACTTGTAAAAGTTTTGAACTTTATACTGAATGTATTTTGCTGTTAGTATATTCAAAATGGTCAAAGTTTGAATCAAGAAGATTTTGTTTAGCTATTCAATCCAGAAAAATGATGAAGACATGTTTGTGGATATAGTGGCACAGTCATTTATTTGATTTGATAAGTTTACGTGTGATAGTATGTTGTAGAGTACGTAAATCTAAAGTAGGATATTGTTTTCTCTTATGGTTTGTTCGGATTCTATATGTACTCGTACTGAAATAAAGTAATTCCTTTTTTGCTTCATTGTTCGAAGGGGAAATAGTAGTGAGCTTTGTTTGCATAGTAAACATTTTAACGAGCGTTATATTATTGTACTTATGAAACTGATGAATAATCTAGTTACCTTTTTCTTTTTCTTTTCTAATTATTTGTGTGTAACTTGTCAATGTTAATATGTGTAGAATAGGGAAATATTAAAGTTTCAATTATGAAGTCAACTGATGTGAAAATAATGTGTTGATTACATCTGTTTCGTAATTGTTGAACTAAGTGGCGGATACTTTTACTGAGTCGTTGGATGTTTTAACCATGTCTTCTCAAGCAACTAGTTTAGGCCTGGAAGTTACACTTTGTTTTTCTTAATTAGGAATATTGCAATTTGAGCAGTGGGGAGATTCCTTCACTTTATGCATTATGGTTTTTCCATTCCCTTTTCAAACATCATTAGTAGTTACAGACATAAACGGCAAGCTAAATGCATACAAGAGTAGGGATTTGGATTGACATTTCTATATTCAATTTTATAATTCAATTTCTTTTGTGATGAGATGATTTCAACGGGCAAATAGTTACCATTATAAATAATGGGATTGCTAGCATTCAAGCATCATGAATTTGAAACCTGTGATTTTCTGTCTTTGTTGCATCCAAATATTCCTTGCTCTTCTCATCTTAAACCTGAAAATTTTATGTATACACTGCTTCTTTTATATCCTTCAGGGTATGATCAATTTGGAATATCAAGAAAAGGACCCGAAGACACTTCAGATGAACATTGCACCATCTTCTATGACAAGGAGAAGGTATTCAATATGTTTGTTGAGATCACCTTCTAAGTTTGTTTTCTAAAAAAATATTAGTCCAAGTGGCCCATGTTAATTTCCATCTTGTTTTTAATTGAAGGTAGAGCAGCTAGAAGGTGGAACCTTTTGGCTGTCTGAGTCACCTTCTGTACCTGGAAGCAAAGCATGGGGTTCCGAAGTTCCATGTATCGCGACTTGGGCTATATCCTTATTTATTTCACTATACAAACTAATAGTTTTCTTCTTCTTTTCTTTTTTTGGGTTGGATCCCTTTTTTTCCTCTAAATTTTTACAGTTTTAATATTATATTAGAGCATTGATGATTTGTTTCTTTGACGTGATGCCCACACATTCCAACTGAAAGGAATTGAGCCTCCGGGATTCTCATTTCAAATAGTGAATACAATTATGGATGAGTTTAGTCCTCGTGCCCGTAGGCGAAGTGCTTTGCTGACATGGCAGCACATTGCCTCCCTACCTCCTAGCTTGCCAGTTGTATACTGTGGAGGATTCAACACTCAAAAAGAATCAACGACGGGACGTTTTCTTCTTGGCAGATCAAGGTATTCTTTAAAAAAAATTATCCATCGGTTTCTTTTGATAGTTTTTCCCTTTTGCCCTGTTTGTTATGTGTCACCCACATAAACAGCTCATATTCTATTTGAACCGTAAAACTTCTGCTTCGTAGAGAAAGGGTTGCACAATGATCTGATAAGCTGAACCAAAAATATTAAAATCCAGGAATTTTGGAAATGATTATGTTACTTCCACATATTAGCGCTTCAGTAAGCAAATAGTGTTCTGATTTCTTAGAATGATGGGGAATCTACAATTTAGTTCCGACTTTCAAGGATAGTAACTTTCATCAGGAGTGGACATATATGTTTTATCCATTCAATAAATTGCATTTTACAACGATAATACTCTTTGTTGTCCATTGAAAAATGACATTAAATTTCTGTTAGTATAGTCTTATTAGAAACATCTGTTTCAGAGCACTGTTGTCTCTTTTTCCCTAATATGTTTTCAGGTGAAAGTTAATGTAGTCTTGCTTTCTTCTTCTGTTTATTAGGTTAGGTGCATCAACATTGTATAATTTAACGGCAAACAACCCTTCTTTATTTTAGAAATTAAGAGGTGACTTGAGTGGTACTTTCCTGCAGGATCTGTGATGCAATAGATACTTGAAGTCAATTTTGGTTTTTGGGTTTTTGCTTCAGCTTTCATTCGTTTTTTTTTTCCCTTCAGAACAACTCCCAAGATTCCTTGATTTTAATAACCGGAAACAGTTCGGAGTCATCCAACTAGTAGTCATCTTGGATTCTCATACACTATGTTATATAGAATGAGAATCATTTCTGATATATGCCCTTTTGAGTCCTAAATCGTACATAGACAATAATAGAATGGCATAAAAGGGGAGGGAGCCAATCTCATTTGTTATAGATTGCAGCTTGGAACTGTTACATATTTTTTTTCAAGTTATTTTGTACTGTTTATGTTGGTCTGGAAGGAAAATGGAATTAAAAGAAATGATAGAGATGCTCCTGGGTGAAATATTTATCAAATCATTTGTTAATTTGGGATCATAGAGGCATTCATGTAAGCTGATAGAATTGATCTTGCGTTTTTTTGGTTTTAAAAAATGACATTGGAGTATTGCAGCTTAGCTGCATCAACATTGTAGTTCCCTATATATTTTAGTCTTCATCGTAATAGATTGATGATTGGTTGGCTGCTGGCTTCCCTCTATGCTTGCCTGCAGAGAGCATGGTGTGGTGGGAGACATGAGGGATGCATGGCCCAGTGCCCGGGTACGAAAAAACGTCTCTCTCATACGCACTTACCATGGATTCAAAGGTATCATTCTTGCAAATTTTTAAGGTTGCTTTGATAATGCCGACTGTGGCCTAACTTTATTCTTCGGCGTTGTTAGGTGACAAGCAAGGAGCTGTAGAATTCCTCAAGTTGATTTTTAGAGCGCTCTGCCTCTGCTGGGACCGCCAAACTCAGGATCTACACATTGATTGGATTCTCTTCAGAGGTAGATCTCTCATTCCTGTTTTGTGCGAAGTGGTCAGCGATAACATTGATGGGTATTATCCATCCTCTCACTATCCCATATTTGCTGAATTCATGCTTCCTCGTACTGTGAGAATGATTGAGCAGCCCAATCCTACTCAGGAAGAAAACTAATAACATATTCCGATTTGTTTTAATGTGGAGATTAATCCACTTCCCCGAAGCTTAACATTCATTCATCGCTTACAACTTAAAACAAGAATGCCTTGTGTGGTTATAGTGTCCCTTCATCTGTCAAAGAGGAAGTAGAGATTTGCAAGGTGGTGTTTTCAACTTGATTGTGAAGTTATTTCAAATTTTGTAGGATAGGGGGGAATTATTCGTTTATTGTGAAGTTTTTATAGCTAGTGTTTTCAAAATTGTTTGTGAATCCCCTTATTTTTCTACTTGTGATGATTAGTGACTTTGAAAGATAATAAAGTTTGAGATTTATGAATGCTTTTACTTCATCTTTTTCCTTTCTATAAATCTTTGCTGTTTTTGTATCAATTCAAAACTCATGCAAAACAGCTCATGCTACACGTCACTGAACCAAGAAAAAAGAAAATGTCTTCACTCTTCAACTAAGAGCATGTTGATTCAGCAAGATTCATTTATTATATGTTTACACTCACATAATCATATTTCCATAGAGGAGCATGTGTGAACCCTTGAGGCTTTTTATCTATTTTTATTTTTTTGTGGAAATCATATATCAAATGAGTCAGAGGTTTGTTGAGACCTAACAAGATCAAGCACTATATGTATGACCTAGATATCTACACCCACAATCAAAAGATATTTACTCCCACAACACTAGAGAATAGAGATAATACTCTATGCGTAATTAATGGTGAGATTCGAAACCCCATCACTAACCTGGAAGATAAGGTTGACCACCTCTAGATAGATGTGATTAAGGTTCATTTTGTTGGTGGAGTGAAAGTATTACAATGAATTAGTCATGCATCTATTGTTGTTTGTAAATTCAAAAACAATCTGGCTCGAATCTAGAGAAAACAGAAAGTAAAAATCACCAAAACAACACGTTAGAAATCAGGTTAGGGAAATCGAGGCCCTTGTTTCACATGGTGTCCTTAAGATAATTTCACCGTATGTGAATAGCGACTGTCTCCCAGGATACAACGATTTAACAGTGGAAGTGTGAAACACTAACCACTCTCAACAAACTCAAATTAAGTCCGAACTTACCAAGCACAGAAAGGGAAGAACGAGAAGAGAGAATCGGCTGCTCTATATTTTCATAATGTAAATTAGGAGGAATAGACTAGAGTTTTTAAATAGAAAACCTAATCAGTAGGGTTCAATTGGATTGATATGGAAATAACTTGATTAAACACCAATTCTGTTTTCTTAGTGATCAAGTAAGTATCAGAATAGGGAAGTAGTAAAAAGTCAGTTGTACTCTCACAGCGGTCCAATCAGAGCGGCATTTGTGTATGCAGGAAACGCCCACACACGAGTCGTGCAACCGAAGGTTCGAGGTCCATGATTTGCACCCCCTTGCGCGAACAAGAGAGAGCCTCTATGCCACACATGTTGATAAGCTATTATCACACAATCACTTATATACCACATATAAGTGTTTTTCCTAGCCAATGTGGGATATACAATTTTCCCTACACTATGGGCTCACATTGAGACTTAATTTCTCATTCACCCATTAATCATTTTATGAGTTTAAGTATACCGTTTCGAAGCTTTCACGGAGGAGAATTTGAATATACTTTTATCTTCCATTTTCATGGAATTAATCATACCCAAATAATGCTCTCAAAATGTGTGTTCATCACAAAATTTCCAACAATCCCCTACATGAATGAAATTAACCTAGGAGACACGAGAGATAATTTTTGGTAAGTTCAAACGGTCGAAACATGTATAGGATAGGTAGGTGTTACCCTTTGAACCTTCCCTCATAAAGGTATGCTTACTTTACTAGCTGATCAGTAGATATGATATCCTTGAACTGTTCTACTATTTATGTAAACGATAGCACACCTCACACAGGCATCTTCCAAACCTAATTTGGTTCTCACTGTTATGTTCGTTTTGGCCATGAACATGCGCCTGGTTTTGTGAGAGTTCCTAGAGAATATAGCCCTTCAATATTCTCTTTTAGAAGTGGCCCCACTTCTCTCTCACATAGTTGATTTCTTAATTAAAAGTAATCCTCATTACTCTTCTCAGAATTCTATTACTTAGAATTCCGACGCATAAGAATCATTAAAAATATAGTGTAATGATTCTCATTCATTGATTGGCTTATTTCGTAGACAAACCACATGTTGGGGTTTGAATTGTAAGGGTAGTTTAGGTGATTAAGGATCAAGCTCAAAGGCCCTTTCAAGACCTCAAGGTGACAAGCACTCCAAAGGTATATCTCTAGTGCTTAGTTTTCTTTGAAGAGATTTATATTGCACACACACACTTAGCATACTTGCATTTGTGTGCATTCTTTTTACGTGTCACTTTACACACTAGCACTTTGATTGATATATCTTGTTGTGTGTTTATGTTTCTTGTAATTCATTTTCTGACATTGTTTGGAAACGTCCGCGCATGCACGAAAGTGTGCTTGGTTCAACATGAAGATAGCCTTAGGAGAATGCCCTTGGCTTCTCCTTTGGTTTCACCAACAGTGGTAAAACAACGGTTTTATCAGCGGCCGTGATCGCCGAATGGAAACCACTGTTTGATTCCAGAATGTTCTAGAGTAGTTCTGCGGTTACGATCGGCGGCCGCAACCGCCGTTCGAAACTGCCGAATAGACTTGATTGAAATTGGTTTGAATTCTTATCAGAAACTTTTGTCATTTGCTTTGCCAAATACCATTGTATTTTGGACTTGAATGCCATATGTCTTGTATGCAAAGCATTTTTAATTCACAGATTTTAATAAAATAAATCTCCTTGTTTCTCTCCAATTAATTGAGTTGCATAAAGTGGTTTATATGATTATGCAAGTATCTAGTATGCTACTATCTCTCTTTGCTAAATGACCCGGTTGGGGACTACTCATTTGCCTATATCATGACAAAAAAAGGGAGTATAATGGTGGTAAGAGAAGTTGCTAATTGTAGTAGCAAATGCATATGTTGGGGAGACTACATATTGAAAAGGGGGAGTAGAATGGTGGTAAGGGGAGTTGCTAATTGTAATAGCAAATGCATATGTTGGGGAGACTACATATTGAGGGGAAGTAACCCATTAAGGGGGAGCATTGCATTCACATACATTGCATGATGTTATGCTTAAATTCTTAAATGCAAATGCTTGTTTTATTGTCACTTGATCATCTCACATACACTTGCTTTGGAAGTGTAATTTTTTTTGTTTTGAAGGGTTGATAGTTCTACAAGAGATTAAAGACTTGAAGTGTTTTACATTTTTATATCTCTTTGTAATGTCGAATATCTTTGTTATCCCATTAGCTTTAATTTAATTGTGAGGATCAATGTGAGTGGTGGTTTTGTCATGAAATAGCCAAAGGGGGAGATTGTAAAGATTCCCATTCATTAATTAGCTTATTTCATGGACAAACCACATGTTGGGGTTTGAATTGTAAGGGTAGTTTAGGTGATTAAGGATCAAGCTCAAAGGCCCTTTCAAGACGTCAAGATGACAAGCACTCCAAAGGTATATCTCTAGTGCTTAGTTTTCTTAGAAGAGATTTAGATTGAACACACACACTTAGCATACTTGCATTTGTGTGCATTCTCTTCACATGTCACTTTACACACTAGCACTTTGATTGATATATCTTGTTGTGTGTTTATGTGTCTTGTAATTCATTTTCTGACATTATTCGGAAACGTCCGCGCATGCATGAAAGTGTGCTTGGTTCAGTGTGAAGATCGCCTTAGGAGAATGCCCTTGGCTTCTCCTTTGGTTTCACCAACAGTGGTGAAACAGCGGTTTTATCGGCGGTCGTGACCGCCGAATGGAAATCGCTGTTTGATTCTAGAATGTTCTGGAGTAGTTTTGCGGTTACGATCAGTGGCCACGACCGCCGTTTGAAACCGCCGAATATACCTGATTGAAAATGAATATCTCGGTCTCTATTCGGCAGTCATGATCGGCGGTCACAAAATCGCTGTATGAAACCGTCATTGATCCCCTGTTCTCTCGGGACTCAATTCGACGGTTTAATCGGCGGTCAGTGGCCACCGAATGAAACCGCCGATCATGCGTTTCAAGGGCAATCTTGTCTTTTCATATGCCCTGTTCTTGATATCTATAAATATACCACTTTCTCATTCTCTATAAACAAGTTCTTTGACTCTAAGAACCCTAAACTTCAAAGAGAGACATTTGAGAGAAAATCAAATCAAGAACTCATTTTTAACACTCAAAAACCATTCTCATATGCATCAAAATATCATCTAGCATTTTCTAGCATCGTTAGGATGCTTGCTTGCATGGGTTTTGGTCAACACACACTCCTTAGTAAGTTCTTCACTATTATCTTACATAATTAGTGTTTTATTTATCATTGACATCTCTTATATTATTTGTATGTTCTTAGAATATATTCTAGATACAAAATAGAGATTGTTGTGTTGACATGATTGAGTGTTGTATTTTAATAGCTTCATAGGATTGCTTAATCTATGTTTAGCTAAGCTTTATGACATGTCATTTAGCTATTGATATCTAGGATTGTATTAATTGTCATTTTATCATCCTAGATAAGCATCTAAGGTTCTCTAGCTTTATTTGCTCTTTGAATATTCATACATATTCACATAGGCTTTATTATCTCTTCATTGATAATTAAGACTTGACGGCTAAGGTTGCTTATGCCACAAGCAATTGAACTAGGTCCACTTTTACAGGCCTACGGGTAGTGGTAACGGGTTATTGATCAGGATTAGATCATAAACCGGGATTAGGTTGTAAACATTATCACAATTAGTGGATTCGAGGTTTAAGTGTGGCGCACTTACCAGCCCGTGGTATTTCCCTGTTGAGGGTTTCCACTTAAAAATCAAGCGTCATTTAATTTCCGCACTTATATGCTTGATTTTTTAATTTGACTAGTTTGGGGTATTTTCGTGAAAATTGACTAATCGCGAAAATTGGGTAATAATCGGATAAAATCTATTCACCCCTCTAGATTAATATTTAGAACACATCTATAATTTGTTTCATATGGTTTAACTTTTTCCCTATGGGTATCACTGTTTCATCATAGGTATGGACTAGGGGTTAACCCCCACAGTGATCCAACTCAGTCTTACATCTTGGTGTCCCATTGAACCTCGATCTTGGGAACTCCAGTTAAGTAGGTTGGGTTTCCATTGTATCGACTTTTTTTTTTTTTTTTTTTTTTAAATTTCATGGGCTTTAGTCCCATTCCCCTCGATGACGTCTCAACTAATTCTCTATTTAACCCCTTTGGTTAGCGGATCCACAATGTTATCTTTTGACCTTACATAGTCAATAGAGATAACTCCAGTTGAGAGTAGTTGTCTAATGGTATTATATCTTCAATGTATATGTCTAAACTTCCCATTATACATATTGCTCTGTGCTCTTCCTATTGTTGATTGACTATCATAGTGGATGCAAATCGCCAGTACAGGCTTTGGCCATCTTGGAATATCTTTAAAGAATCGGCGTAGCCATTCAGCCTCCTCACCATATTTATCTAAAGCAATAAACTCAGATTCCATGGTGGATCTGGCTATACATGTCTGTTTGGAGGATTTCCAAGATACTGCCGCACCTTCTAGTGTGAACACATACCCACTAGTAGATTTTGAATCTTTCATATCAGATATCTAGTTTGCATCAGTGTATCCTTCTAAGACAGTAGGATATCTGGTATAAACTTGACACCGGTTCCGGTTCCGGGTCAAGTGGAACCGAAACCGGAATCGGCCTTATGCGGTTCCGGTTTCGATTCAGCGGTTCTGAACTGGGATTTTTTTTTTTTTTTTTTTTTTTTTTTTTTTTTTTACATTACAAAATATTACATTTTATTTATATAAAAAAAAAATTGTTAGAAAAGACATTGTAGAGTATTGGGCTATGGCCCATAACCCTTATCCAAGTGATTATGTTTTCCCTTCCCTTCTCCTTTTTTTATAGGTTAGGCATCTTTTCATTACTTTTATTTATCCGATGTGGGATTTGGGATCTCTTCATTGCTCTTATTTATCATGATCAAAGCTAGTTGTAGTTGAAACATTTTAACCTTAGCAAATGCTACACAATATTGCTTGTCTAATGTCTACTTCCTATACATTTAAGATACATTTATGGGGTGAATTCAAAAAGAGCCAAAAAATTTATTGGTTTATTGTTTTTAGCCACCAATTTATATTGTTTTCATCACTTTTGACAATATATATATATATATATATATGTTTCTCATAAATTCCCCTATAAAATAGAATCAAATAGATATTTACATATCTGACTATTAGTCCAAAGCGATGTTTGATTCAAAGTTTCTAAATGCTTAAAATCTCACTTAAGCAATTCCGTTAATATGTTAAGTTCAATAAACTCAACTCAAAACCATATGATTTTACAACCATTTAGAATTTAATAAAATTCTCAAGTCTCACATCAGGTTCTTATATGTCTTACCTAATTTTCTTTGGTACATTAATGAAATGCACAACAGCTGTCAAACGTCAAATTTTAAGTTGTAAATAAACTTATACATCATCTTTCTTCATTACCCAACATCGCGCCAAACAAGGGTGCTGAAGCTATATCTCTCATTCCAGTTTACAAACCCAATTCAGAATTCATTAGTTCTTTATGACTTTAAACCACTACAAACTATACTAAACATTTATTTCACAGTTTAGATATATTTGTGCCATGTATATGCATAACCTATAGCATACTTATTTAACAATTTCCTTTGGGCTTGAGTTTGAGATTTACAACCCAAACACCTACGTACCCTATACTTAATATGGATAAAAGCCCTCATAGTTCATTAACGATAAATCAATTGTAAAAACCAGTATCCATATCATATAATTTAAAATAACCATGTTCAATACATTTCTCAAACCATATTTAATAGATTCATCTTTTCAAATCTATCCTTAGAATAACAATAGCATATCAATCAGATACAAAATATAATATATTCTCAGAATAACAATGGTATATTGATCGAGCCATAAATGTATATGATTTTGGCCCCTATTTCCGACTCTTTTTGCATATTCTCCGGTAAATCCTCATCATTTGATAGCTTGAATTGAGCGTTGCAGGTGAAATTAAGTCACAAGGGCAATTGTGAGCAAATAGAAGAAACTCAAGTTCAAAAGCACAAAAAGAAGGAAGATTTGAAGCAGATCATTAGAGTCGTTGCTAATGTCGCTATGTGAAGACCGTGAATCCAAACCAGAGGATGTCATTGGCAATGCATCGCGGTTTGCCAACCGCGACATCTGAAGAGGAGACCAGCGAAGGCAAGCCCAGAAGAATGTCACAGCAGTTGCGTAGTCATATCAACATTGCGACAGAGAGGAAATAAATTGTTGAACCAATCAGGTCCAGACGTCATGGATGTAGTGTCGTTGTCATGTCAACCATGACACCCATTGAAGAAATCAAATCATGTTGTCACTACTTGCCAACTATGAAAACCAAATCAATGCATGGATAACCGTCTGTCGCGGCTGATGTCACGGTGTCCAGACCGCGATAGTCGGGCTGTGACACCTCCTAGCTCAGCAAATCTGGTGGTTACAAAGGACCTCTATGTAAATCCGCCTCATATCATTTACAGATTATCTTTGGTCTTTGATTCCGGATCTCTGATCTCAGATCTCAGATCACCATCCTCCATAATACCCATCTTAAATTCCTCCATTTCTACTCTTGAACTCATCTTCTCCACCCAAACTCAACATCAAATTTAGATTACTTTCCCCCAATCATTCCTCTCTTCTCATTCTTTACACTCCCAACCTTTATCATTATCCATTTGACATCCATATATCTAGACATCTCCTCATCTACCACTCTTTGCACAAGGAACAACAAGGCAAGGATGGATCAAGCATTCAAGAAGGTGGCCCATGGTTAATTTCCTTATCTTTTACTTCTTTTCCTTTGTTGTAACTATGTGTAACTAAACCCCAATCTAGGGGATTGATGTGAGGAACTTGTGGATGTGGGTATTTGTTTGAGTTGTAGTATATGAATCTCCATTTATTTTCTATTCACTTGTTAATTATATTTTATTTAATATGTGATTGATTTTTTATGCCACTAGCTTATTACAATCTTGTTAGGATAACTTATGATACAACTAATTAAGGATTGACACACTTGACTGGTTAGAGCACATAAATGGATAGGATAGATAATTGGAGGATATATCAACCCCAATTATCTAGGCCTTGGTTTGTAATTAACCGATCTCACCTTTATCCTCTCTCTCTAAATACCATAGGTGAGGAATTTAGGTGGGAAGTGTCTTGGTTTTGTTTTGACGGCCATTTCACACTTAAGACTACAATCGGTCCATAATTGTTAGATTGGCTCATTAAAGTATCTTAATAAGCATTGCCCAATATTCATTTGCAACTCCATCAATTCCTTAGTTACTCATTAATTGATTAAATCTCATCTCTTATCTAGATTGTTGAGCATTCTATTTTCCATTACCCTTTCATTTTACTTTACTTGTTATGCATTTTAATTTGTATTGGTCTTCAAACCAATCAATCTATCTCCTTTTATGATCTATGTTTTATGCACCTAGATTAAACTAACTTATAGTAGATTGAAAATCTATTAATCTAACCTGATCCCTGTGGACAATCCCTTACTTACCACTTTACTAATTTTACATCATAAGTGGGTATACAAGTGGTGAAACTTAGTTTTCAAAGTGAAATATAAAAATCTCTTTGTTGAGCACAAAACGACCTCCTCAAAAATGGCGTCGCTGCCGGGGATTGGTGTTTAGAGTATTTGATTTGTGATATTTCTTTGTGTAGTTAGCTTTTTTAGTTATTCTTTATGTAGTTAGATTTTCTAAGTAGTGTGTCAATTTTGTTAATTTTAAGATTTTCTAGGATTGTTTTTGTTTTCTTTTCTTTTTCATTTTTCTATTTATTTTCTTTTCAGGAGCAATGGATCCTCTTGTTATGCAATTGGCTGATTTTAATAGGCAAATGGAGTTGTTTGCTTCAAGGACTTTGGGACTAGGAAAAGCGGAGGCTATAGTTTGCACATACCGTGGAATGTGTGGGCACGAGACATGGGGCTGCCCTTTAGTAGGAGAATATTTTGAATATGATGGAGGAGAAGCCCAAGCGTCAAATTCCTACAATCTGTGGCCTATGCATGGACCATGTGAAGATTTCTACAATCCGGGGCCAAGCTATGATCAATATGCCGATTCCTTCAAGTTGGAATGGAGGAGAGATCAAGATTTCTCACAGAGTGACACTAAAGATGTTCGTTCTGCAAAGATTGCTCTTATAAAGGAGGGAGCATCAGTTCGGGAACATGTCCTGGGCATGTCCCATTTCAATACAGCTTAAGTCAATGGTGGGGCCATAGATGAACCTAGCCAAGTGAGCATCATACTGACAACTCTTTCGAAGAGCTTTGATCAATTCAAAAGCAACTATGAGATGAACAAGTTGAAGTTTAGTCTGACTCAGTTGCTTAATAAGCTCACAACTTTTGAGTCCATGATAAAGGACAACAAAGGTAATACTGGTGAGGCAAATGTTGTTAAACCATCTTCTTCTGGATTTAAGAAAAGGAAGAGGTCTACTGGCAAGGCAAAGGATAAGACCAAGAAGAAACGAGTTCAAAGTAAGAAGAAGAGCACCACAACCGACAAAGCAAAAGGAAAGTGTTTCCATTGCGACAAGGTTGGTCATTGGAAGAGGAACTGCTCGCAGTACCTCGAGGAGCTCTCTAAGAAGAAGAAAGTGAAAGGTAAATCAGATTTACTTGTCATTGAATCCTGTTTAGCGGAAGATGATTCTTCACCTTGGATAGTAGATTTAGGGGCAACTAACCATGTTTGTTCTTCTTTGTAGTGGACTAATTCTTGAACGGAGCTAGAGAAGGGGGCCTTCTGAATGCGTGTTCGATCAAGGGATGTCGTTTCAGCTTATGCAGTAGGAGTAGTTAGACTAGCTTTTAATTATTGTTTTCTTTTATTGGGCAATGTTTATTACATTCCTGGGTTTACCATAAATTTGATTTCGATATCTAAATTATTAGAACGATTGTATTCAATTTCTTTTAGTAATAAATCAGTTATTATTTTTAGAAACGGATTGAATATTTGTTCTGGCTTGATTGAAAACAATTTGTATGTTTTTATACCGTTAATTCATACATCACTGCTTAACACTGAATTGTTTAAAGTTGAAAAACCTTAAACAAAACGACAAAAGATTTCTCCAAATAATGAAGCGTATATGTGGCATCTAAGACAAGGCCACATCAACCTTAACAGGATAGATAGACTAGTAAAAGGCGGATCTTTAAGTCAGTTAGAGATCGGCACTTTACCTGTCTGTGAGTCTTGTTTAGAAAGTAAAATGACCAAGAGACCTTTTACTGGAAAAGGGTTTAGAGCTACACAACCACTAGAGCTTATACATTCAGACGTTTGCGGACCTATGAATGTTAAAGCAATGGGTGGTTATGAGTATTATGTCACCTTTAGTGATGATTACTCTAGATACATATATGTTTACCTAATGCAATGTAAGTTGGAAACTTTTGAAAAGTTTAAAGACTTCCAAGCTGAAGTTGAGAACCAATTAGGCAAAACTATCAAAGCTCAACGATTAGATCATAGAGGTGAGTATCCTGACCAATAGTTTGAGGACTACTTGGCTGAGCATGGGATTGTATCCCAACTCACAGCTCCAGGAACACCACAACATAATGGTGTTGCGGAGATGAGGAGAAATAGGACCCTGATGGAAATGGTGAGATCTATGATTAGTTTCTCATCATTACCAAACTCTTTTTGGGGATATGCGCTACAAACAGCGGCCTACATATTGAATGTAGTTCCATCCAAATCTATTTCTAAGACTCCTCTAGAGTTGTGGAATGGTCGTAAAGCTAGTTTGCGACATTTTCGCATATGAGGGTGTCCAGTACATGTACTGAAGAACAATTGTGGAAAGTTGGAACCTCGTTCACAAGTATGCCTATTTGTAGGTTATTCTAAAGAGACTAGAGGAGGATACTTCTATAGTCTTCAAGAAAACAAAGTGTTTGTATGGACAAACGCAACGTTTCTAAAGGAAAACTATATGAATGATCATAAGCCTCAAAGTAAGATTGTATTAAATGAATTAGAACCTGGTTCGACCAGTGATCAATCAACAAATGTTGTTTACAAAGTTGTTGTTCCATTGACGTTTGATAGTCAGACAATTCCTAGTAAGATTACACTACCACCTAAACGTAGTGGGAGGGTTGTACGACAACCTGATCGCTATTTAGGTATTGGAGAGGCATAGGGTGTCATCTCTGATGATAGTGTGGATGATCCATTATCATTTAAACATGTAATGGAAGATTCTGACAAAGAGGAATGGCTTATAGCCATGAATCTCGAGATGGAGTCCATATACTCCAACTCAGTCTGGGAGCTTGTAGACTTACCTAATGGGATAAAACCCATAGGATGTAAGTAGTGGTATCAAAACAGGCCGGCCTGGCATGTTAGAGAGACAAGCCGAGCCGAGCCGAGTCGACCTATTTGAGGGGATGGGGGAGGGTGGGCCAGCCCTGTGCCGGGGCATGCCAGGTTGTGCCTAAGCCGAGCCTGTGGCGGGCCGGCCTGTTAAGGCCTTAACGGGCTTTTAATTTTTTTTGACATAAAAAACATTGAAATTTTGAATTCTGATGGGCCCTAATAGGCCGGCCTGTTAGGGCCCGCCAGAATTCATTTTTTTCAAAAAAACTTTAGGCCCACAGGCTTAGCGAGTCGGCTTATAGGCCGCGCCACCTGGGCCCAGCACGGCATGCCGGTTTAACAGGCTTGGGCCTGGCTTGTTAAGCCGGCGTGCCGTGCCGGGCCAGCCTGGGCCCGCGACCGAAACAGGCCAGGCTGGGCGGCCCGCTAGGGCCTGGCCCATTTTGCCAACTCTAGATGCAAGTGGATCCACAAGAGGATGAGATGAGTAGACGGAAAGGTGGAGACCTTCAAAGTAAGGCTAGTAGCAAAGGGTTACACCCAATAAGAGGGGGTTGATTTTGAAGAAACATTCTCGCTATTGGCTATGTTTAAGTCTATTAGGATACTCATATCCATTGTAGCATATTTCGACTATGAAATTTGGCAAATTGACGTCAAGATTGCAATTTTAAATGGCAATCTTGATGAGAGCATCTACATGATGCAACCAGAAGGATTCATGTCCCAAGATCAAGAGCAAAAAGTTTACAAGTTACAAAGGTCCATTTGTGGACTCAAGCAAGCATCTAGATCTTGGAACATCATGCTTGATACTGCTATCAAAACCAATGGTTTCAAGCAAAACGTTGATGAACTTTGTGTTTACAAATGGATCATTGACAAAAAAGTAGTTTTCCTGATCCTTTACGTAAATAATATCATACTCATTGGGAATGATGTAGGAACATTATCGGAAGTAAAAGGCTGGTTTGCTAACCAATTCCAAATGAAAGATTTGAGAGAGGCAAGTTATGTTCCAGGGATCCAATTAATAAGGGATCACAAGAACAATTTGTTAGCACTGTCTCAAGCATCGTATATTGACAAGATACTTGTGCGATTCTCGATGGAGAACTCCAAGAAAGGTAATTTACCTTCTAGGCATAGGGTTCACTTGTCTAAGGAATAGTAACCTAAGACACCTCAAGAAATTAAGGATATAAGACGAGTTTCATATGCATCAGCAGTAGGCAGTCTCATGTATGCTATGTTATGCACGAGACCTGACATTTGCTTCGTAGTGGGAGTAACTAGCAGATTCTAGTCTAACCCAGGATTGGATCATTAGGTTGCTGTGAAGCTTATTCTCAAGTATCTTCATAAAATGAGAAACTATATGTTAGTATATTTAGAACAGGATCTGATCCCGTTAGGATATACGGATTCTGATTTTTAGGCAGATAGGGATTCTAGGAAATCCACATCTGGGTCAGTGTTCACCCTTGGTGGTGGAGCCAAAGTGTGAAGGAGTATCAAGCAATCTTGTATTGTTGATTCCACCATGATGGCCAAATATGTAGCAGCTTGTGAAGCAACTAAATAGGCTATATGGCTCCGTAAGTTTTTGAGTGATCTGGAAGTTGTTCCAGATTTAGATAAGCCCATAACACTTTATTGTGATAATAGTGGTGTTGTGGCTAATTTCAAAGAACCAAGAAGCCAAAAAAGAAGGAAGCATATAGAGAGGAAGTATCATCTCATCTGGGAGATAGTGCATAGAGGAGATGTAACCGTGACCAAGATCGCGTCGCAGGATAATCATGATGATCCATTTACAAAGACCTTAACGGCTAAAGTGCTTGAAGGTCACCTAGAGGGTTTGGGATTACGAGATATGTCTCACTTGCTTTAGTGCAAGTGGGAGATTGTTGGAATTTATGCCCTAAAGCTTGTAATTTGTAAATGTTATAAATTCATTAATAAAAGAAGTAGTATTTTATTCATTTAATAAATATGACTCATACGTTTATATCATATGTAATCTCAAACTGAGTATATGAATGTCATATACAAAGGAATTCAATTTGAGACGTGCAATCTAAAGAGTCCATAGAAAGCAAATAAGGTTGAGTGCTTTATTTATGGATAATCTACAGCTGCGGTCTATTCCGTAATATACAGTGGTCTTATCCTAGACTACTCATATGGTGATATGAGAATGGAGGAACCTTATATGATGTGATCATATAGGATTGGGCCATGATTTATATGAATCTATCACCGAGATCCGTTAGTTGAAAAGATTCAGATACATTGACAAATGATAGCTGTATATGGGTGATCTAAATCCTGAGTGTCAATGGTGAAATTCCCTTAAGTAATAGTGTAAAATATACCTAGGGGTGAATAGGTATAGGCCAAAATCTCTTCCAATATTAAAAATGATGCAGAATATAACAAAGAATATGCACACTTGCTAAGATTTGACAAATGGATTGATTTAACTAAAGCAAGAGTAAATCAATATACAAGATATGCAATCAATGCAAGATATGAAAGATAATGAAAAGTAAAGCGAAAATTGACACAATGATTTTTACGTGGCAAAACCTCAAAGAGGAAACATTCACGGGTTGATACCACAACCACCGGTAAAGCAATCTACTATACGAAAAGGATTTACACACTCAAGCTATCAACACAAGATATCCGCTCAAGCTATCACCTCCTAATCTACCCTCAGGCAAGTGAACTATCAAGTTTACTTCCTATCCGAGATGTGTCTTACACCTCTAGAAAGCAACTTCCTATCCAAGACGCTCACGTCTCTAGGAAGATTTCTTGCTTGTCTATCCGGATCCTCCCGACCCTAGACAAGTCTCCTTGCTTGACTATCCGAGTCCTCCCGACTCTAGTCAAGACTTCTTTGCTCTATCCACAAAGCTTCACTCACTTTGCTAGAGACTTCAACCTTATGCAAGGCAATGATCTAAGTGATGCAAATGATGCAAATCACAACAAATAAAGTATGATGATCAATCAAACTCTATGAACATGCTTAGAGATATACTAGGATATGCTTTCAACACATAATCACAAAAAGTACCTGGAAATCAATGCATGTAAAAACAATAAGAACAAGTCAAGAATATTCAATGTATCACACTATAAAACCTTTTTCTTAGAACATGAAATTAAACCTAGAACATGTCATGAGGCACATCACATATAGCATTTCTAGAATCAATTTCAAACAAAATCAAGTTTAGCAAACTATGTTCAAAAATGAATCACAATGCTAAAACTCAACAAACAATCAATCATAACACCCCTAGCATATGATCTAACATTCTTCTCAACATATTTCATCAATCAAATAGTAAGAATAAAAGAGATGATCAAAGATGAAATGAAAAAGAAGAAATTGAACATAGAAAGTTTGACCACGTACTGAAAATCAGTCCACTGAGAAAAATGACGACATCAGCTGCCTCTGGAAATGCTTGAGGTTTGTAGCGCTCATCAAGACCAACAATTTTGGCTTTTGGATCAATCAATTTCGAGTTTGTATGAGAAAGTTATGATCGAAATAAGAAAACTAAAATGTGAAGAATTCTGCAGAAATTTCTTTTCAAAATGTTCTTCAAGTTCTATGTTTGGAGGGAAAGAGAGGAGTTCAAATGGAGGAGAGAGAGAGGATTTTTGGCCAACCAAAGGAGGCCAACTCAGCCTAGGCCCGTGTGGGGCGCGTGGGCCACACAGAACCAGAAGGCTGGTCTGGCCGTGGGCCCCACGGCCTCCACACGGGGTGGCCAAGCTTGGCCGCTTGGCCGATTGGCCTCGCTTGCTCTCCCGCGCACCTCTCACGGTTTTCGACCGTTCTTGGGCCTCCGAACTCCGATTTTGAATCTGTTTTTGGATTACGAACCGTGACTTCCTCACGCACGACGAAGACTAAGACACTTTGACAAAAGGTTGAGAAATCATCTCAAACAATGACAATGAAGTCAACTCAACGAATGAGAACGCAAAGTAGCCTAGCTAAGTCATTTGGACTCTAAACCTTATGAATGAGTAACCGAAACGACCGGAACTCAATAAGGAATCAAATACAAACATATTCAAGTCCAAAATAAAAAACACATAAACAAACAAACACAAATTCACACAAGCATGCCATATCAAAGAGATAGTCACAAAACATGTAATTCTATAATGTTTGTCTATAAAAGACCAAAGCATGAGCATACTAAGAACTGTGTGAATGTGTTATACCAAATGTTTGAACTATGATACAGGGACACACGTGTATGAATTGTGTGTGTGTGCTCTAACGCCTTGCAAGAGGATAGAAGTCAAAGTATACCTTTGACGCTTTCACCTCTTGAAGATGACATTTGCACTAGACGTTGCTCTTCACCTTTTAAGTTTCTTTTCTTCCAAGAACATCCTAAGCAATAACTAATACAAATATAGAGCGTTTTGCAATGGAATCAAGCCAATACAAATCGTAAACCTTACAAATGGTACTTAAAGGAAAAAATATAATTAAAGGTTGATTAAGCTAAGCTATTTCATATAAGTATGTCCCTTAAGGGTTGATTCGGGACTTGAATAAGAGCAGTCTCCTTCTACCGTAAAGGAAGAAAAGATATAATTGTTCATTAGAGAATCAGTGGTATTAAAAGGAAAATATATAATTAGAGAGGTATAACGGATATGACCTAGCTCTAAGTATGAACTACTTATGGAGGATTATACCATATAAAATAGCTATATCGATGGACACTGATATTTTGGTTGTGTAAAACATCTATAGTTACGAGAGTGCAACCTCGAGTTTTTGGGTTTTTAGTGGAATAACTCCGAGGTTAATAATCGTGAAATATTAATTAAAGAGTTTAATTAATTTTTCTAAGTATTATTGGAGCTCAAAACTGTGGGTCCATTAGGTCCCCTTGCTAGCCCTTTACGATTATTGGTAACAAGACTCACGGTGAATTGGATGGTCCAATTAATTATGTTACAAAAGTAATTTGAATTATTCTGGGAATTAATTAAATAATCATTAATTAAATATAATTAAATAATATGATTATTTAATTGACAAAGTAGTAATTAAGAATTATTAATTGTTGATTGGAGGTTGCAAGATTGAACCTTAACAAAAGCAAAGGAATAAAATAATAGAGATTATTTTATTTACTTTAAAGAGGTCAAAGGTTCAAGTCCTAGTTGTAACCGAATTAAAAATGATTTATAATCCTATTTTGACTTGGTTAACTAAACCCTAGGATCCTGGTAAATAAGATATACTTATCAGGAAACAAAAAAGCCTAACCCTAATACAGAGAGAGAGAGAGAAAGAGGTGCATCAAGGAGGAATAAAAAGAAAAAAAAAACCTTTCCTTTTTGCTCAAGCTTAGCCGAACTCAAGAAAGGGGACAAGGTGTTGTCTTCTCTATCTCTGGAACCTCCATTCAAGTACTCCAGGAATCCGTGACGTGCCCACACACAGTTGATAGATCGCGGGTCATAGCTCGGAAGGTTTAGTGGAGACGGATCGAAAAGAAACGAAGGAGTAAGCTTCAAAGGTATTAATCAAATCCCTCATTATATTCGTGTATACAGAAAAAGGTCCAATATAATTTTTCAAAAACCTATCTTCTTTTTCACTGTGCAACTTACAATTTCATGCGGTCAAACACACTAACCTATATGCAACATGTGCAAGTGTGTGAAAGGTGAAATGCACACATAAAGGACACACATGAATGACATGAGAGAGAGAGAGAGAGAGTGTGTGTGTGTGTGTGTGTGTGTGTGTGTGCAACTAATTGTCTTCAACAGTTCAAGTCTAGTGTTATACCTTTGAACTCTTCATTTTTGAAGCTTTGGGGATGCTGGAGGGTGCTTTGATCACGATCAAGTCCAATCACCTAAATCTACCCTTACAACATTAACTCTATTGGTTTTTCACAAAAATGAGCCAATCCCAATTAAGGAACTTACAGAAGAGATTAGGTGCACACACACTCTTCTTATTCAATTCTGTTTCGTTGTTAGTGTGCATATCATCATTTTCACACTTGCACATCATGCATATTAGTTAGTGTGTGTTCTTGACCACTTAAGAAGGTCATTTCTCTTCTCTTCAAAGTGGTGTGCATCACATCTCGCAAATCTCTCAAGGGGATTTGTGCGAGTTCGTGAAATGTGAGATAAAGTCACACTTTGCAACTCAAATCGATCTCCAATAACTTCTGTGTGATCTTATGTGCGATATAACGTCACACTTTGCAACTTGCATCGATCTCCAGTAACTTCTGCGAGATCTTATATGCGACATAAAGCTGTACTTTGTTACTCGCAACGATCTCTCGTAACTTCTATGAGATCTTATGTGCGAAATGAACTCGCACTTTGCAACTCACATCATGCTCTAGTAATTTTAGTGACTTCAAAAATGCAAGACAAAGTCGTATCTCTTGGTTGAACTTTGAGCGCCGGGGCCAAAATGACGCAATGTCATTTAGGGCTCTATATATGCATCCTTAACTTCACCAAGCCATTTTAGAACTTTAAAATTTCAATCTTTAGAGTGAGAGTGAAGTTTTCTAGTGTGATAAACTCCAAGAAAGCATTTTTTTAACACTCCATCCCCAAACCCATGTGCATTTAAGCTTTGTCTAGCATCATTAAGCATGGTTGTTCATCATATATTCACTTGGTAGGTAAGAACAAATATATCATCTTATTTATTGTTCTACTTGTCCAAGATTTCATTATTATTGCATGTTTATTGCAAAGACTTCATCATTATTGCATATCTTGTGAAGTTGTGAATTTGATTGAAGTTAGCTAATAACTAGGTTGTCAGATTTACATTCTCTACACCTAGTTAAGTATTTTGTGTGTTTGTCTAACATATACTTGCATTGAGTATTCATACATGTTCACTTACATATTAATTCTCTTCTAAGAGTCCAAGTCTTTTGGCTACATGTGGTAGTTACATAAGAAAAGTGTCAAGAGTCACTATAAAAGGACTATGGATAGATAGGTTTAAGTTATGATCCTTGAGAAGCGTGACTAGGTTGTCAACTTAGGATGTAATTAAACTATCATATATTGGATTTCTATGACTAAGTGGCTAGCAAGGCTAGTCCTGAGGGTGTTTTCCGATTGGAGGGTCCCACGTAAAAATCAAGTGTCTTTTACTGTCCACGTTATTTACTTATTTTTTATTGTTATTGTTGGTTGTTGTTTTTAATCTTGAATAATCAAAAAGATGGTTACTAGATCGATTAACAACTCATTCAACCCCCTCTAGGTTATTTAGACACATTTTAGGTAGTTTCACATTTTGGCCTAGTGATATGCGCCTCACACCTACACCATGAGGTTGTGGGTTCGAGTTGTGTCTCCTCCCCCAAGTCCTGAATTATTGTAATATTTCAACAAAAAGTAAAATTTTAAATAATTATAGGGTTTTTAGCAACAACAACAACAACAACAAAAACCCTATTTTAAGAGGCCATTAGCAAATCTACCCTAAAATCAAAATCTATTGAAAAAATGCCTCAAAATGACCTCAATACTCTTTAAAAACTCCTGCCCACTCATCTCGAATCCTACCCCAAATCGTCGCGAAAGCAGATTCGTCGATTTTATTTTATTTTATAAAATCTACCCTAATCGACTTTGCCACCACAAGATCTACCCTAACCGACTTCGCCACCACAAGATCTACCCTAACCGACTTCGCCACCGCAAGCTTCGTCGCAGCAGCAACATATTCATCACGAAAGTAGCAATTTCGATGAGTTGGCAATCCGTTCGTCACGATGCTTCGTCAGTGGCCCGATCGTGGAACCCGTTCATCAAGAAGCAGGTCTAAAACTGTAGGGAAAAATCACAGTGCACGCAGCGGAAGCGAGACTAAAAACGGTTTAGTATAGTTTAAATTTTTTTCATAATTTGAACCTTAACCCTCTAATTAATTAACATATAATACTAAAGATATCATACCTTTGTCGCGTGATCCGATTGACAATGCGTTGATGGTAATCTGCAAGATCTTCCAATCCAATCACGAACGTAAATCACCTATGAGCGTGGTCTCCCTTCTCTTTGAATTGTGTACCTGAGGATGGATTAACAAAACTTTTTCTTTTTCGTTAGTCACAACAAGTTCCAAGAGACAACAAAGAATGTTCCGGTCACTTTTGAATTCACAATCTTTAGATCGAAACTCGCGTGAACCTTATTCGAAATTGTGCACAAAACCTTTTGATGTAAAAGTAACTAATGCACTATCGAAATAAGAACAAACTTTTCTCTCTATTCCTCTTGGCCGAAAATCACACTAGTCTAAGAGTTGGATTCTATTTTTCTCTAGCAAATAAAAAAACTCTCAAGTCCAAGACATTAGGGTTTACTCAATTCCTCTTGACAAAATAAAGTATTAGTACCGAAAACTAATACTTCTTGCAAGAATCATATATCTATATTTATATATCCGGCCAAGTGCCATATATGTTTATATTATATATTACGGGTAAGTGCCACATATATTTATAATATATATTCTGGCCAAGTGCCATATAAAAAAATATATATATATCTATTTATATTTCCGAATTCTTTGCTGCCATGTATATATATATATATGTATATATATTTATATTAGCTATATATATCATGTGGTCGAAAATCCTCTACCATGTAGGATTTGTGTCTTTTGACCTAAATCCTAACCCTAGGTAGATTTCCTTAGAATTCCAAACCCTAATCCAACTCTATAGTGTATTTGTGACTATATTAAAGACTTCCTAATTTGACTAGATAAATAAATCCCTTATTTATCTACTTACCAAATAAAGTTTTTTATATTTATTATACTACCACAATAGTATACTACTAAGAAACATATTTCTTAGTCAGAAAAAGATTTTGATTTTTAATTAAATAATTAATTAATCAATTAATTAATTTCCATTTAATCAAATAATAAAAATAAAACAATATAATATCATATATATATCCCGGCCATGTGCCATATATATTAATATATATGTATATTGTTTTTTCTATTTTATTAAATCCATTGGACCTTAATAAAAGGCCCGCATGTGAACTATGCCCATTCTTACTAAAAGAAACAAGTCCACATGCCTTAATACAATTCTAGATGGACCCATAAATTAGTCCGGTAAAATATATCAAGTGATTCATGCAAGTCCATGTGGATTGGGGATCTTGGCGGGCCTATCTAAATTTAAGCTCCAATAGACATAACCCAATCACAATCAACAAATGATTCACTTAGGTTCAATCTATTAATTTTAGTTCATTCCACTAAAGAACTAAAATTGCACTATTAAATAAAGATGGAATAAGTAAATGATTCTCATTCATACCCTAGACAATCCTATAGGAGATAGTGAATCTTCGTGAAAAATATCAGTAATCGCCAAGAGCTCATAAACCGCCTATAGCTCTCCAAGTTACCATATTTACTCATATGACCACACTTTGAACTTTGGATATATATTATGACTTGTCCAGAAGTCATCTTTCAATAGTCACTATTGAAAACTCAACGTTAAGATTTAATATCCAAAACCTCAAAACATCCATATGATGATATTCTACTCACATTTAATAAATGGAGCCACGATGTCAATATCTATAAATGAAGTCATCTATCGATTAACAAATGAATATCACCAAACTATCGAGAATAGACTATGCTATATAATCGTACTCATTGATAACTCAAATGATACCACTTGCAACCATAAGTCCATCATTTATCTCAGGATTAAGATAAACTCTCCGATTGTCCTGATAATGAAAAGACTATTATCTATTGACGGTTCTAGATAAAGTATTTCATTGTGATCCAGTTCAATGCACCCAGTGCACTAGATTCTTTTACTCGAAGACCCTCCGATGATTTTAGACTCATAATAACACATTTGATCCCACTCAAATGCTAGTAAAAGAATTCTACAACTTTAACAAGATAAAAGTGCCCAACCTTTAACTTAAGTTGTGAACATTATTCAAGACTAACTAAAGAATTGTGTCTACCTCATACATATCCAGATGTACGAACAATTCTTCTTTTCTCATAGTCTTTTGACCTTATGATTATTTACTTTTGACAATTATAATATTCAATCTATAAATGCTATAAGATTTGTTTAAATCAGAAATCACTTTATTAATATGAAAAGATTGTCAAAAACAATATTACACTCTTGCTATTGAGCATAATCCTAACAAAAACACCGTCTGCTAATTTGGGTGTTGGAGTTATTTAAAGTAGCAATTTCGATGAGTTGGTAATCTGTTCGTCACGATGCTTCGTCGGCAGCCTGATCGTCGCAACCCATTCATCGAGAAGCAGGTCCAAAACACTGTCCGCTGATTTGGGTGTTGGAGTTATTTTGAGTTTTAATTCGAATTATTGTAGCATTTTGAATTATTTTGAGTTAAATGCATAAACTAATTAGAGATTTTATGTGAAGTCTATCAACAAAGTATTTGGTGGTTGTATTTGTGTTCAAGTCAAAGAATATCCTCTTTCTAGCATCTGGATTTGATTACACCAGTTGTAAGTATTAGGGAATGAAATTGCTGACAACTACAAGGAAAAGTGTTTTTTTTTTTTCTATAATATTAATCGATTACATTTATAAAATCAATTAATCATATTGATGCATTGTTGTAGTTTTATGCAAGGGCAGAACAATGAGAATGCTGTCTCAGGCTGTAGCCCTGGCAGCCCTCTTGAATATATATACATAAGGTTAATTATAAAAATATCCCCTAAGGTTTGATAATTGGACTAATTGCACAAACGTCCCACAAGTTTAGGCATAATTGCATACATATGGAACTTTTACCTATAATTGCACAAACGTCCCCTGCTATTAGTTGACTTCCGTTAACTCTAACCGTTGAACATAATTTTAACCCACAATGACTAAAGTTCCCTTAGTTACCTATTTTGTTATTTAAATTAATAATTATAAAACGAAATAGAAAAGACAAAGAAAACAAAAAAACAAAATCAATCATTTTTTTTCTCTTTCATTTTCTCAACCCCCAAACACAATCCAAAAATAAACTTAACAAACAAAAACCAAATCTCAATCCCACAAATCAAAACCAAAACTCAAATCCTCAAACAACAACCAAAAATCAACCACAAATAAAAACCCAAATCCATCAATACCACAACTAGTTAACCACATCCATTAAAAAAATAAATAAATTAGAACTTCAACCTAGAAAGTTAAAAATCCACCGTTGAAGTTCTAATATTTTTTTAAATAAAAATTTTAGATGTGTAAGGTCTCATTTGTTGATTGGCTCATTTTGTGAACAAACCACAATTGGGGTTCATTGTAAGGGTAGCTTAGATATTATGTTCAAGTTCAATGCCCTTTGAAGACCTCATTATTGATAAGCACCAAAGGTAATTTCTAAGTGCTTACTTGGAATTGAAGAGATAGTTGCACACACTCACAAATCATGCATACGTTTAATTCTTGTTTGTTGTGTGTCTAATATGTGTGCATTAATGTTCATTAATCTCTCTTTTTGCTTGTTTATATGATTGCATTTTATATGTCCAAAGCCATGTCATTTAAAGCCTTAAGATTGCATACATTGTGTAAGGCGTTGTTCGTACAGCGCCTATCTCAGACCTGATGAAATTGGGTTTAGCGTTGTACAAACCTAATCGATTTTAATCGGTCACTGTACAAAGCGCTGTACGTACATCGACTCTCTGTTTTCCTGAGAGAACAGAGTTGTGGCGCTGTTCAGGCGCTGTACAAAAGCGTTGTTCGAACAGCGCCAATGAAGAATGTTCTTCATTTTCCCAGATAGGCGCTGTACAAGTCGCTCTACGTACATCGACCTGTATAGCGCCCAAGGCAATTTTTGTGTCACTTATCAAAACGCACCACTTTGTTTTTGACACCTTATATATATGCCTCTATGACTTTAGGTCACTTAAGAGAGTTCATATTCATATTTCATACTTAGAATATTTTTCAAAAGCAAGAAAAATACCAAGAACTCACCTTTGATTACTCAAACACCTTTTCCATGATCATCAATCATCATCTAGCATCATCATTGATCATCTAGATGTCATCTTGCATGGATTCTTCATCACACTTTGCTTGGTAAGTTTTTCACTAATATCTTACATATTTTGTGTCTTTCTTAACAATCAGTCTCATTCATCACTTGTACGTATTTCATATATATTTTAGATACAAGATTGAGATTAGTGTATTGAATGTTTGAGAGTTGTATTTTGATAGCTATCTAAGTTTTCACAATCTATGTTTAGCTATGCTATTTGATATGTCATCTAGCTTTTAATATCTATGATTGAATTTATTATAAAATCATCATCCTAGATAAGCATATAGGGTTACCTAGCTCTTTATTGCATTTTGGATATTTCATATATTCACATAGGCTCTTTATCTCTTCATTAAGAAGTAAGACTTGTGTAACTTCTGGGATTAAGTTGTGAAAATCACAAGCAAATTGGACTAGGTCCGCTTATACCGGGATTAGGTAGGTGTGTGATTATATACCGGGATTAGGTTGTAATCTTAACATATTTAGTGGATTCGAGGTTCGAGTGTGGCTCACTTACTAGCCCGTGGTTTTTCCCGTGAGGGTTTCCACATAAAAATCAAGTGTTATTTACATTCCGCACCATATTACACTTGCTATACTATATTGACTATTAAGGGCATTTTCGTGATCTTGACCATACACGAAATTTTGGTAAAATCGATTAAAATCTATTCACCCCCCCCCCCCCCCCCCCCCCCCCCCCCCCCCCTCCCCTCCCCTCCCCTCCCCTCCCCTCTAGATTAATATTAAATACACCGAGTATTTGTTTCAATTGGTATCAGAGCGGGCTCCTAGAAATACTTAGGTGATCCTTTGCTCATTTTGGTGTGTTTTGCATTTTGTGTGATTTTTGATCATTCATACATTTGCATTCATTTCATTCATTCATAAACACTATGAGTGGAAATGGTGGAAATGGTGGTGGCAACGAGAGTGCTTCTAGCACAAGGCCTCCACTTCTTACCGGGTTGAATTATGCCTCTTGGAAAGGCAAGATGGAGTCGTACATATGTCAAATCCATGACCGGGCTTGGATGGCGGTTGAAGATGGCTACACATCACCCATGATGACTTCTACGGGTGGTGGAGAGGATGTGCTCAAGCCGAAGGCACAATGGAGCGCGCAATAGTTTGAGGCATCAAAATGGAATAGGAAGGCGATGCATGCCATCCTATGTGCAATGGACGAAAATTAATATAAATTGATTCAAAATACTAGGATAGCTAAGGAGGCATGGGACATTCTAGAGATTGCACATGAGGGAACCGAAGTGGTGAAGGACTCCAAGCTTCAAGTCCTCCAAACTCAATTCGAGATGCTTAAGATGGAAGAGAATGAGTACTTCAACGATTTCAAGATCAAGTTGATGGATATAGTTAACCAAAGTCATCAACTTGGTGACCCATATTCGGATAGGAGAATCAAGCAAAAGATTATGAGATCTCTCCCCGATAGGTTTGAATCCAAGGTGACGGCTTTAGAGGAGAATAACATATACAAGGATATGAAGCCGAGTGAGGTGATTGGAAGGTGTAAGGATTCCCATTAATTGATTGGCTTATTTCGTGGTCAAACCACATGTTGGGGTTTGGTTGTAAGGGTAGTCTAGGTGATTAAGGTTGAAGATCAAAGACCCTTTCCAAGACCTCAAGAGGACAAGCACCAAAGGTATATTTGTAGTGCTTACTTTGCCTTGAAGAGATATAGTTGCACACACACACAACATGCATAACTCTTATTCTTAAATGTTGTGTTTATATTTTGTGTGCATTGTGCTTTATTATTTATTCAATGTCTCTTCTTGCATTAAATTGATTGCATCTTTTTATATGAAATGCCATGACATGATAGGCATTAGGATGCATTCAATACCCACACTTGCACTTCATGTATGTTAGCTTTTAGTGTGGAGTAATTCATTTCCTGAAGGATGTTCGGAAACGTCCGCGCGTGCACGTTGGTGTGCTCGGTTTTGCCGAAGACCGCCCACAGAGAATGCCCTTGGCTTCTCCTTGGTTTTCACCATTATTGGTGATCGGCGGTTATGATCGGCGGCCTGGCCACCGAATGAAACCGTAGTTTGCTTCCAGGAGCAAGTCTACGGTCACGATCGGCGGTCATGACCGCCGTTCGAAACCGCCGTTCATACCTGATCAATTTCGATTTCGATCTCTCGGGCTTGATTCGGCGGTTGGGATCGGTGGTCACGAAACCGCTGAATGAAACCGCCGTTGTTCCCCTGTTCGTCTCAGGCTCAATTCGGCGGTCTCTATCGGCGGCCTGGCCGCCGATTGAAACCGCCGATCGGTGCGTTTCAAGGGCAAAATTATCTTTTCATTTGCCCTGTTCTTGATGTCTATAAATATCACACTTTCTCATTTTCTAAACAAGTTCTTTGACTCTTAAGAACCCTAAACTTCAAAGATAGATTTTGAGAGAAAATCAAATCAAGAACTCACCTTTAACCACTCAAATCAAACCCCTTTTGCATCAAATTTCATATTGCATCTCCTATGTCTATATAAAGTGCATCCATGTATGAGTTTGCATCATCACAACTTGCTTGGTAAGATTTTGATTAATTTTATCTTATTGTAGTATTTTAAATACCAAGCCATCTCTTTTAAATTACTTGTATGTTTTAGATCATATGCTAAATATAAGAAAAGAGATTATTTGTGATGAATTGATTGAGTGTTGTTTTTGATAGATATCTAGGTTTTTATAATCTATGATTATCTATGCTATTTGACATGTCATTTAGCACTTGATATCTAGGATTGATTTAATTGATTATATCATCATCCTAGATAAGCATCTAAGGTTCCCTAGCCTTGTTTGTTATTTGAATATTCATACATATTCACATAGGGTGCATAATCTCTTCATTGAGAATTAAGTCTTGGGGCTAAGGTTGCTTAGGCCTCAAGCAATTAGAACTAGAGCCACTTTTAAAGGCCCGCGTGGTAGAAGTGGGGGGTTATTGACCGGAGTGTTAGACGATGTCTACATAGGTTGTAAACTCCATTTCAATTAGTGGATTTCGAGGTTCGAGTGTGGCGCACTAAACAGCCCGTGGTTTTTCCCAGTGGTTGGGTTTCCACGTATATATCAAGTGTTATTTAAATTCCGCATCTTATTACACTTGTATGTATTTTTGTCTAGTAGGGGCATTTTCGTAAAATTGACTTGCATGCGAAAATTGGGTAACAATAGTTAAAATCTATTCACCCCCCCTTTAGATAATATATTTAGAACACACCGTATTTGTTTCAGAAGGCTTCTAGCTTATGAGTCTAGGAAGGGTCCTACCTCCACACCTCCTAAAAAGCAAAAGGGAATTGCTTTGAAAGCCTCCAAAGTTGAGAAGGATGAGAATGATGACTCAGACTAAGAAATGGCTTTGTTGATGAGAAGGTTCAAGAAGTTCTACAAGTCCGAGAAGAAGGGTTTCGGATCCAAGTGCCAAGACTTCAAGAAAAAGACTCCATTCAAGAAGTTTGAGCCTAAGTAAGAGAAGACCGAAAAAGAAAGGGGTCTGATGCTATTAGTGTGGTGGCATAGGCCACTTTGCCCCCGAATGTGCTAATCACAATAACAAAAAAAGGGAAAAGTGATGGCCGCCACATGGAGTGGAAGTGATGACTCCAATGAGAGAGATGAGTCTTCGGATGATGAAGAGCTCATGGCTAACTTCATAGCTTTTGCCTCCTCTCACAAAAGCAAAGGTTCTAGTGAAGAAGAGAATGAGAGTCAAGAAGAAATTGACTCAATTGATGATAGCTATTCATCTCACTCCACTAATGGAAATGTGGACAAGATGGATCTTAGAGACTACATGGTCAAGTTTGAGAATTCAAGGTTAAAAAACAAGAGAGAAATTATGAGATTGAAGGAGGAAAACCTAGAGCTCTCAACACATATAGATCAATTAAGGATTCCCATATCTTGATTGGCTTATTTCGTGGACAAACCACATATTGGGGATTCATTGTAAGGGTACCTTAGGTATTGGTGTTCAAGTTAAATGCCCTTTGAAGACCTCATCATTGATAAGCACCAAAGGTAAATCTCTATGTGCTTGATTTGCTTTGAAGAGATTTAGTGCACACACACACATTCCATGCATTTACATACTTTGTGTATTTTGTGTGTCCTTATTGTTAGGATTATGCTCAATAGCAAGAGTGTAATATTGTTTTTGACAATCTTTTCATATTAATAAAGTGATTTCTGATTTAAATAAATCTTATAACATTTATAGATTGAATATTATAATTGTCAAAAGTAAATAATTATAAGGTCAAAAGACTATGAGAAAAAAAGAATTGTTCGTACATCTGGATATGTATGAGGTAGACACAATTCTTTAGTTAGTCTTGAATAATGTTCACAACTTAAGTTAAAGGTTGGGCACATTTATCTTGTTAAAGTTGTAGAATTCTTTTACTAGCATTTGAGTGGGATCAAATGTGTTATGATGAGTCTAAAATCATTGGAGGGTCTTCGAGTAAAAGAATCTAGTGCACTGGGTGCATTGAACTGGATCATAATGAAATACTTTATCTAGAACAGTCAATAGATAATAGTCTTTTCATTATCAGGACAATCTGAGAGTCTATCTTAATCCTGAGATAAATGATGGACTTGTGGTTGCAAGTGGTATCATTTGAGTTATCAATGAGTACGATTATATAGCATATCTATCCTCGATAGTTTGGTGATATTCATTTGTTAATCGATAGAGGACTTCATTTATAGATATGGACATTGTGGCTCCATTTATTAAATGTGAGTAGAATATCATCATATGGATGTTTTGAGGTTTTGGATATTGAATCTTAACGTTAAGTTTTCGATAGAGTCTATTGAAACATGGCTTCTAGACAAGTCAAAATATCAAAGTTCAAAATGTGGTCATATGAGTAAATATGGTAACTTGGAGAGCTATAGGCGGTCTATGAGCTTTCGGCGATTACTGATATTCTTCACGAGGATACACCATCTCCTATAAGATTGTCTAGGGTACGAATGAGGAATATTTACTTATTCTATCTTTATTTAAGAGTTCAATTTTAGCTCTTTAGTAGAATGAGTTAAAATTAATAGATCGGACCTAAGTGAATCATTTGTTGATTGTGATTACGTTATGTCTATTGAAGCTTAAATTTAGATAGCCCGCCAAGATCCCCAATCCACACGGACTTGCATGGATCACTTGATATATTCTACCGGACCAATTTATGGGTCCATCTAGAATTGTATTTAATATATTAAGAATATAATTTGCACATTATTTATTTAATGGGCTGATCAATTATATTAATATATTAATATATTAATGAAAGGCATGTGGGCTTGTTTCTTTTAGTAAGAATGTGTCTGGTTCACATATGGGCTTTTTAATTAAAGTCTAATGGATTAAATAAAATAAGAAAATAATATTAGGCCCATGTATATGGTGTGGGCGGCAAGACTAGAATAATAGTCTAAAATATTATTTTATTTTATTGATTGATTAAATGGAAATTAATTAATTTATTAGTTAATCATTTAATTGAGAATCAAAATCTTTTTCTGACTAGGAAATATGTTTCTTAGTAGTATACTATTGTGGTAGTATAATAAATATTAAAGATTTGATTTGGTAAGTAGATAAATAAAGGGAATTTATTTATTTAGTCAAATTATGAAGTCTTTGATATAGTCACAAATACACTAAAGAGTTGGATTAGAGTTTGGAATTCTAAGGAAATCTACCTAGGGTTAGGATTTAAGTCAAAAGACACAAATCCTACATGGTAAAGGATTTCGGCCTCAATATATAGATATATATGAATATATATGGCAATTAATTGCCGGAATATAAATATATAAATATATATATATTTATAAAGCATATGGCCGCAATATATATAGATTATATAAAGCATGCAGAATGTGCAATATATAGATGCATGCATAATGCGCAAGATATATATATATATAGGCATGCAGAGTCGCAATATATATATATATATATATATATATATATTATGAGGCAAGAGAATTCGGTAGACACATTATATTATGTGAATAGAATTCAGCAAACCCTAATGTCTTGGACTTGAGAGTTTTTTCTTTTGCTAGAGAAAAATAGAATCCAACTCTTAGACTAGTGTGATTTTCGACCAAGAGGAATAGAGAGAAAAGTTTGTTCTTATTTCGATAGTGCATTAGTTACTTTTACATCAAAAGGTTTTGTGCACAATTTTGAATAAGGTTCACGCGAGTTTCGATCTAAAGATTGTGAATTCAAAAGTGATCGGAACATTCTTTGTTGTCTCTTGGAACTTGTTGTGACTAACGAAAAAGAAAAAGTTTTGTTAATCCATCCTCAGGTACACAATTCAAAGAGAAGGGAGACCACGCTCCTAGGTGATTCACGTTCGTGATTGGATTGGAAGATCTTGTGGATTACCATCGACGCAATGTCAATCGGATCACGCGACAAAGGTATGATATCTTTAGTATTATATGTTAATTAATTAGAGGGTTAAGGTTCAAATTATGGAAAAATTTTAAACTATACTAAACTCGATTTTAGTCTCACTTCCGCTGCGTGCAAACGTATTTTTCCCTACAATTGGTATCAGAGCCTTGGTTGTAACCTTTAATTAATTAACGTATATATATATGAATCTATTTCTTTTTATTGTGATTATGCATGTTTAGAAAGAGATGGCACTCTAGGTATTCTCATATATAATTACATTGGAATGTATGGATTTATATATGTTATATGCTGTTATAAAGTGAATTGTTATTGCTCAATTTTGATCCTAGAATTTCAATGTATTTTTGTTTCGGAATTGTAACAAGAAGGGTGACCTATTATTGTCACAATTTCCTTCTTGGTAGTTGCTAAGTTATTTTTTATTGTATTAAAACTAAGTGCAGTTTTTTTTATTGTATTAAAATATAGTGCAGTTTTTTTTTTGTATTAAATACTGCAGTGATTAAAAAAAAATAAAAAAAAATAAATAAACTGCAGTATTTTATTGTTTAAATAATGTTGTAATACGTTCAAGCATCGAAGATTCGAAGACTTGAAGAATTGGAAGCAACTGGAACAAGTTTGGGACCGTGCACACCATAACAACATGCATGCACGCAAGATTGCACGCAGCTGTGCATGTTGGACTGTGGGCTGCGTACGGCAGCCCCATGAAATGCCATGGGCTGCGCAGGCAGCCCTTGTTGGGGTTGTGGAGTGTGCACGCCCATAGGGGCAGCCGTGGGATGCACAAGTGATCGGTGGCCGCTTGAAGACTTGTTCGCCAAGAAAGGAGTTTTTTGTATTCCAAACAAATGTAATTTACTTGTTTTTCTAGGATGGATCAAAATTGTGGCTATTTATTTTGCGTAAATATTACAATATTTGTTATTGTTTGATGACATGTCATATAGAATAGGAGTGCCACTCATATCTCTCTTTTGGTACGAACATGCATTGAATGATTTAGGTATCTAAATTGGCATCTAGATAACTTGGTAAATCATTCTATGGGATTTAATCACACGCCTTAAATAATTGAGTGGGAGAAGGTGTTTTGCAACACCTATGGCCTCCAAGGTTAGTTGAGCTTTATTATTTATTGGTAATCCCCCCAAGGGGCATCCATGAATGGAATTTAGCAACCTACTTCCTTACAATGATAGACTAGACAATTGACTCAAACGAGATCTACTCCCCAAGGAGGGATTTTCGTGAGAGAAAATATTGAGGGTCGATATCTTGGTAACACACTCAATGTGATTTTATTGATATCCTCCCAAGAGTTCTTGTCAATAAAATCACAAGGCTAAAATTGAAAACGCTGGTTGTTATGTTCACAATTAGGTGGGACCTAGTCCAACTAGTAAATAGTACGTACTCCCAAAGGATAAACATTTATAGGTGTTGGATCACCGTTGAATTTTTATGATTGAGTTATTTATTTAAATCAAGATAAATATTCGAAAGTGCTTTATCATGATTATTTACTCATATATATTTTTGTTTTATTCAGAATTCATGATCCCATCCCTAATGATCATCCTAAAAGATAAATATTTTAACTGGAGATAATTATGTCATATGGAAAAGGAAAATTGGGTTGTTGCTGCAAGCTGAAAAACATAAGTTTGTTCTGACTACTCCTAAAAACCACCTGCTCCCACTAATGAATCTAATGTGATGCAAAGAGACGAGTATGAGCAGTGGAAGACCTCGAATGAGATGGCCAAATGGCTACCATCTCCGACGTGTTGCAACAGCAGCATGAAGGAATGGGGTCTGCTGCTGATATGATGATGTCTCTAGAAGAGATTCATATGGTTGGTAAAGTTGCTAATGTTAAGACCCGTCAGAAGGTCAAGGAATAACAGAAGAAAAAGCAACTTGGGCCTACCAAGAAGGAGACTAAGAAAGTAACCAAGATCAAAAGGAAGTGCTTCTTTTGTGGTGAAAAGAGACATTGGAAAAGTAATTGCCCAAAGTCTCAGAATAAAAAGGAACAAGGTAATGTGAATTATCTTGAAACATGTTTACTGGCAGATTCTACAGATTCTTGGATCGTAGACTCAGTAGCCAATAATCATGTTTGTTATTCCTTATGGGGGTTTCAAGAAAGGAGAAGGCTGAATAAGAATGAAATCAACTTGCGTTTAGGCAACGGAGCATTGGTGTCTGCTAGTGTAGTGGGAGATATTAGAGTTAATCTAGATTCAAGTAGGCATTTAGATTTGATAGACATTTATTATGTACCTCAATTCAAGAGAAATTTAATTTCAGTTTCTTGTTTAAATAAATTTGAATATTCGGTTACTTTTAATAATTTTTTTATTGATAGTAAAGATGACAAATTTGTTTGCAAAGGTACATTGGAAAATGGTCTATTCTATTTACATAGAAATATCTCTCACTTGTTAGACACAGAATTAACCCAACCTAACCATAAAAGAGTAAAATTATCATAAGATGAAACCTACCTATGCCATTTGCGCCTAGGTCATATTAACCTTAATAGGATTAAAAGATTGGTTAGTGATGGACCTTTAAGTGACTTAAAGGTCCATGATCTACCAACTTGTGAATCATGTTTGGAAGGTAAAATGGCCAAAAGGTCATTCAGGACCAAAGGCACAAGAGCCACTGAATGTTTAGGATTAATGCATACTGATGTATGTGGTCCTATGAGCATTCAAGCTAGAGGTGGATATGAGTACTTCATCACTTTCACAAATGATTACTCGAGATTTGGATATGTGTATCTCATGAGACATAAGTCGGATGCTTTTGACATGTTCAAAGCATTTAAAGCTGAAGTGGAAAATCAGCTAGAGAAACACATAAAAATCTTGAGATCTGATCGTGGTGAAGAATATCTATCTGGTGAGTTTCAGCAATATCTTATTGATAATGGAATTATATCTCAGTTTTCTGCACCAGGTACACCTCAACAAAATGGGGTGGCAGAAAGGAGAAATAGAACTCTTTTAGACATGGTTAGGTCTATGTTGAGTTATTCAACGCTTCCTATTTCTTTTGGGGATATGCTTTACAAACTGCAATATACATTCTAAACGATGTACCATCTAAGTCGGTTCCTCAAACACCGCATGAGTTGTGGACTGGGCGAAAGCCTAGTTTACAACACTTAAGGATATTTGGTTGTCCTGCGCATGTGTTAAAAGGAAAGACAGAAAAGATGGAGTCCCGTTCGAAAACATGCATATTTGTGGGGTATCCAAAAGAAACTAAGGGATATTATTTCTATAGTCCTTCAGTTCTTAAAGTATTTGTTTTAACAAATGCTAAATTTATGGAAAATGACTATATGAATGATTTTATACCCAAAAGTATAATTGTCCTGAATGAGATGTCAGGAGATACAATTCCACAAGAGGTTACACAACCTAGCCCAATTGTAAGTTCCGCACCATCACAAAATCAACAACCTACCATTCCTCGTCGTAGTGGGAGGGTTAGTAGAAAACTCGAGAGATACATTGGTCTAGGAGAATCAATGGAGAATCTCCCGGACGATGATAATCCCAACACATATAAGGAAGCAATGGAGCATGTTGATGGTCGCCATTGGCAAAAGGCAATGCAAGTTGCAAAAATCCAAATATGGATTAAAGCAAGCATCCTGATCCTGGAACATAAGGTTCGATCAAGCTATGACGAACCTTGTGTATGCAAAAGGATTAATGGCGACAAGTTGGTTTTCCTAAATTCTTTATGTTGATGATATACTACTCATCGGAAACGATGTAGGTGTATTGACATCAGTAAAAGAATGGTTAGCAAAACAATTTGATATGAAGGACTTAGGAGAAGCAAGTTATATTCTTGGTATCCAAGTAATAAGGGATAGAAAGAATAGAACGATTACACTATCCCAAGCTTCATACATAGATAAAATATTGTCTAGATTTTCCATGCAAGATTCTAAGAAAGGTATGTTACTTTTCAGAAATGGAATCAAACTTTCTAAGGAACAAGTTCCTAAGAATGAGCATGAAGAGCAATTCATGAGTAGGATTCCAAATGCCTCGGCAGTTGGAAGTCTCATGTATGTAATGTTCTGCAATAGACCAGATATTTGTTTTGTTGTGGGCATAGTTAGTAGGTTTCAATCAAAACCTGGTCCTGATCACTGGACGGCAGTCAAGCATATTTTCAAGTATCTCAAGAGAACGAGAGATAATATGCTTGTATACTCAGGAGGGGATTTGATTCCCGTTGGGTATACAGATTCTGATTTCCAGTCGGATTCTGACAACCAGAAAATCCACATCAGGATCTATGTTTACTATTGGAAGAGGAACAATCATATGGAGGAGTATCAAGCAATCTTGTATTGTTGATTCCACCATGGAAGCTAAGTATGTTGCTGCATGCGAAGCTGCCAAAGAGGCTGTTTGGCTCCGCCAATTCCTGATTGACTTGGAAGTGGTTCCCAGTGTGAAAAAATAGATACTATCTACTGTGACAATAGTGGAGCAGTGGCTAATTCGAGAGAACCATGAAGTCATAAGAGGGGAAAACACATTGAAAGAAAATATCATCTTTTTAGGGAGATTGTACATAAGGGTGACGTGACGATTACCAAAATCGCGTCAGCAGAAAATCTAGCGGATCCCCTCACAAAAGCTCTACCACAGAAGAGTTTTGATGGGCACCTAGAGAACATGGGAATGAGAGATATGACACATTTGCTATATCGCAAGTGGAAGATTGTTAGGATTATGCTCAATAGCAAGAGTGTAATATTGTTTTTCACAATCTTTTCATATTAATAAAGTGATTTCTGATTTAAACAAACCTTGTAGCATTTATAGATTGAATATTATAATTGTCAAAAGTAAATAATCATAAGGTCAAAAGACTATGAGAAAAAAAAAATTGTTCGTACATCTGGATATGCATGAGGTAGACACAATTCTTTAGTTAGTCTTGAATAATGTTCACAACTTAAGTTAAAGGTTGGACACATTTATCTTGTTAAAGTTGTAGAATTCTTTTACTAGCATTGTAGTGGGATCAAATGTGTTATGATGAGTCTAAAATCATTGGAGGGTCTTCGAGTAAAAGAATCTAGTGCACTAGGTGCATTGAACTGGATCACAATGAAATACTTTATCTAGAATCGTCAATAGATAATAGTCTTTTCATTATCAGGACAATCTGAGAGTCTATCTTAATCCTGAGATAAATGATGGACTTGTGGTTGCAAGTGGTATCATTTGAGTTATCAATGAGTACGATTATATAGCATATCTATCCTCGATAGTTTGGTGATATTCATTTGTTAATCGATAGAGGACTTCATTTATAGATATGGACATTGTGGCTCCATTTATTAAATGTGAGTAGAATATCATCATATGGATGTTTTGAGGTTTTGGATATTGAATCTTAACGTTAAGTTTTCGATAGAGTCTATTGAAACATGGCTTCTAGACAAGTCAAAATATCAAAGTTCAAAATGTGGTCATATGAGTAAATATGGTAACTTGGAGAGCTATAAGCGGTCTATGAGCTCTTGGCGATTACTGATATTCTTCACGAGGATACACCATCTCCTATAAGATTGTCTAGGGTACGAATGAGGAATATTTACTTATTCTATCTTTATTTAAGAGTTCAATTTTAGCTCTTTAGTGGAATGAGTTAAAATTAATAGATCGGACCTAAGTGAATCATTTGTTGATTGTGATTACGTTATGTCTATTGAAGCTTAAATTTAGATAGCCCGCCAAGATCCCCAATCCACACGGACTTGCATGGATCACTTGATATATTCTACCGGACCAATTTATGGGTCCATCTAGAATTGTATTTAATATATTAAGAATATAATTTGCACATTATTTATTTAATGGGCTGATCAATTATATTAATATATTAATATATTAATGAAAGGCATGTGGGCTTGTTTCTTTTAGTAAGAATGTGTCTGGTTCACATATGGGCTTTTTAATTAAAGTCTAATGGATTAAATAAAATAAGAAAATAATATTAGGCCCATGTATATGGTGTGGGCGGCAAGACTAGAATAATAGTCTAAAATATTATTTTATTTTATTGATTGATTAAATGGAAATTAATTAATTTATTAGTTAATCATTTAATTGAGAATCAAAATCTTTTTCTGACTAGGAAATATGTTTCTTAGTAGTATACTATTGTGGTAGTATAATAAATATTAAAGATTTGATTTGGTAAGTAGATAAATAAAGGGAATTTATTTATTTAGTCAAATTATGAAGTCTTTGATATAGTCACAAATACACTAAAGAGTTGGATTAGAGTTTGGAATTCTAAGGAAATCTACCTAGGGTTAGGATTTAAGTCAAAAGACACAAATCCTACATGGTAAAGGATTTCGGCCTCAATATATAGATATATATGAATATATATGGCAATTAATTGCCGGAATAGAAATATATAAATATATATATATTTATAAAGCATATGGCCGCAATATATATAGATTATATAAAGCATGCAGAATGTGCAATATATAGATGCATGCATAATGCGCAAGATATATATATATATATATATATTATAGGCAAGAGAATTCGGTAGACACATTATATTATGTTAATAGAATTCGGCAAACCCTAATGTCTTGGACTTGAGAGTTTTTTCTTTTGCTAGAGAAAAATAGAATCCAACTCTTAGACTAGTGTGATTTTCGGCCAAGAGGAATAGAGAGAAAAGTTTGTTCTTATTTCGATAGTGCAATAGTTACTTTTACATCAAAAGGTTTTGTGCACAATTTTGAATAAGGTTCACGCGAGTTTCGATCTAAAGATTGTGAATTCAAAAGTGACAGGAACATTCTTTGTTGTCTCTTGGAACTTGTTGTGACTAACGAAAAAGAAAAAGTTTTGTTAATCCATCCTCAGGTACACAATTCAAAGAGAAGGGAGACCACGCTCCTAGGTGATTCACGTTCGTGATTGGATTGGAAGATCTTGCGGATTACCATCGACACATTGTCAATCGGATCACGCGACAAAGGTATGATATCTTTAGTATTATATGTTAATTAATTAGAAGGTTAAGGTTCAAATTATGGAAAAAAATTTAAACTATACTAAACTCGATTTTAGTCTCGCTTCCGCTGCATGCACTTGATTTTTCCCTACACTTATGTGTGTACATTCATGTTTATATAATATCTCTTCTTGCATATTTAGTTGATTGCATCTAGTAGTTCAAATGCCATGACATGATTAGAACTAGGTTGCATTGTGTATGTTTGGACGCTGTTCACCCGCCCTACAGGCACTTTTCGAACAGCGGTCCAAAAAGGGGAAAGAGCAAATTTACTCTTAACCGCTCTACACCCGCTCTACGTAGAGCGGGTGAACAACGGTGCCACTGGTGATGTTTTTCACACCTGATGGTTCGCCTCAAAATCGCTCTACGAACAGCGGGTGAAGGGCGGCTCTCCAGACCCGAGAGCAACTGCCCCTAGGTCACCTGGAATCTGTCTTACGTAGGGCGGTCACGAAGAACTTTGTTCTTCATTTCCTAGGTGAACCGCTATTCATCCGCCCTACGTAGAGCGGGTGAATAGCGGCCAAGGCATATTTTTTAAAAAATATACAAAACTGTGTCACTTCATTTTGGCACTTTATATATATGCCTCTTTCATTTTAGGTTCAGTAGCTAAGTTCAAAATATCATATATTTTCCTTAGAATATTTTTCAAGTGAAAAATTCTCAAGAACTCACCTTTAAACACTCAAAGACATTCCCTTGTGCGTCAAAGATCATCTTGCATCATCCATGCATGGTTTTGCATCATCACAACTTATTTGGTAAGATTTTTACTAACTTCATTTTATTTTAGTATTTTTCCTATCAAGCCATCTCTTTAAATTACTTGTATGTTTTAGATCATATGCTAAATACAAGAATAGAGAATTGATTGTGATGAATTGATTGAGTGTTGTATTATGATAGATATCTAGGTTTTTATAATTTATGTTTATCTAAGCTATTTGACATGTCATTTAGCTCTTGATATCTATGATTGATTTAATTGTTATATCATCATCCTAGATGAAAGTAATACAATAACGCTCGGTGTGTTCGATATATATATCTAGGAGGGGGGGTGAATAGATTTTAACTATTATTACCCAATTTTCGCATGCAAGTCAATTTTACGAAAATGCCCCTACTAGTCAAAAATACAAGCAAGTGTAATATAGTGCGGAATTTAAATAACACTTGATGTATACATGGAAACCTAACCACTGGGAAAAACCACGAGCTGTTTAGTGTGCCACACTCAGACCTCGAAATCCACTAATCGAAATGGAGTTTACAACCTATGTAGACCTCGTCTAACACTCCGGTCAATAACCCCCCACTTCTACCACTCGGGCCTTTGAAAGTGGCTCTAGTCCTAATTGCTTGAGGCCTAAGCAACCTTAGCCTCAAGACTTAATTCTCTATGAAGAGATTATGCAACCTATGTGAATATGTAAAATACTCAAAATGCAATTTAGAGCTAGGTTACTCTAAATGCTTACCTAAGATAATAATATGCAATTAATTCAATCCTAGATATCAATAGCTAGATGACATGTCAAAATAGCTTAGCTAATCAAGATTAATCAAAAACCTAAGTAGCTATCACAATACAACACTCAATCAATTCATCACAATTAATTCCATATTCTTGTATTTATCATATGATAAAAAACATACAAGTAATTAAAAGAGAATATGCTTGATTAGTAAAATACTAAAATAAGATGAAATTAATCAAAATCTTACCAAGCATGTTGTGATGATGCAAACCCAATCATAGATGAATGCAAGATGAACTTTGATGCAAAAAGGATTTGATTTGAGTGTTTAAAGGTGAGTTCTTGATTTGATTTTTTTCTCAAAAATCTCTCTTTGAAGTTTAGGGTTCTAATAACTCAAAGAACTTAATCAGAGAATGAGAAGGTAAGATATTTATAGACATCAAGAATTGGGCATGTGAAAAGATAAGTTTGCCCTTGAAACGCACCGATCGGCGGTTTCGATCGGCGGCCAGGCCACCGATTATAACCGCCGAATTGAACCCGAGAAGAACAGGGGAACAACGGCGGTTTCATTCGGCGGTTTCGTGACCGCCGATCCAACCGCCGAATCAAACCCGAGAGATTAAATCGATCAGGTATGAACGGCGGTTTAGAAAGGTGGTTGTGACCGCCGATCGTGACCGTAGAATTGCTCCAGACACTTTTGGATGTAAACAACAGTTTCATTCGGCGGCCAGGCTACCGATCATAACCGCCGATCACCAACAAAGGTGAAAACCAAGGAGAAGCCAAGGGCATTCTCCATGGGCGGTCTTCGCGTAAAACCAAGCACATAGAAGTGCACGCGCGGACGTTTCCGAACACTATCGAGAAACGAATTACTAAGCACATATACACACAACAAGATATAACAATCAAAGTGCTAGTGTGTAAAGTGACATGTGAAAAGAATGCACACAAGATCAAGTATACTAAGTGTGTGTGTGCTAACTAAATTTCTTCAAAGAAAACCAAGCACAAGAAATTTACCTTTGGCGTGCTTGTCCCTTGAGGTCTTGAAAGGGCCTTCGAGCATGAAGTTCAAACACCTAAACTACCCTTACATTATCAACCCCAACATGTGGTTTGTCCACGAAATAAGCCAATCAAGATATGGGAATCCTTACATTAGATAAGCATCTAAGGTTCCCTAGCCTTGTTTGTTATTTGAATATTCATACATATTCACATAGATTGCATTATCTCTTCATTGAGAATTAAGACTTGTGGCTAAGAGTGCTTAGGCCACAAGCAAATTAAACTAGAGCCACTTTTAAGGGCCCGCGTGGTAGAAGTGGGGAGTTATTGACCGGAGTGTTAGACGAGGTCTACATAGGTTGTAAACTCCATTTCAATTAGTGGATTTCGAGGTTCGAGTGTGGCGCACTAAACAGCCCGTGGTTTTTTCCCAGTGGTTGGGTTTCCACGTATACATCAAGTGTTATTTAATTTCCGTACCATATTACACTTGTTTGTATTTTTGACTAGTATGGGCATTTTCGTAATATTGACATGTATGCAAAAATTGGGTAAAATTAGTTAAAATCTATTCACCACACCCCCCCCCCCCCCCCCCCCCCCCCCCCCCCCCCCCCCCTCTCTAGATAATATTAAACACACCGTTAATTTGTTCTTTCAACATCAAAGCATTGATTTCAAGTACTAAATATTTAATATTGTAACTGTTAATATGAGCTGAGATTCTAATCCTCAATTGTTTGGTACAATTTTTATACCTCTGTTGTAGTGCTACGAGCATCCTCAATTTCTGGGCCTTCCTGGTTCACCTCCTCCAACTCAACCTGAGAAATATCACATTTTAATTATCTGATAGCCCAAAAGGAGATCAACATACGTTATAAATAAATAATTTGCAACTTGAACTATAATTTTTACAATCGATACTTCAATTACATGACAAACTCCCACAAATTTAAGTATGAAAGCAATACGTGAAGTGCAGACAGGCAACCTCAAAAATTACAAGATTTTTTAAACGATATCTTCGACAACAAAGCAACAGAGTCAGATTCATAAGAAGGTTTCATAAATTCTGAGCATCCAAATGTGGTAATTGAAAAGGTTGTAGTAAGATCACTATGAAAGCAAGCATACTAAACATTAATGATATAATACTAGAACTTCATAGTATTATGGCTTTTAACATTAAAAAAAAAAAAAAAAAAAATACACATAGTATTATGGCTTTTAACATTATAAAATTAAGTCATTTGTATTTTGTAAGTTTAAATAATTTTTTTTGAACTACAAGTTTTAATAATTGTTTATGCATAAAATTTACAATATATTTTATATTATTGAGTTGTCCATTATTGGTGTCATCTTATTATTAAAAAATTAAACAAATAATATCATCAAGAAACATATAAAAAGTTTGTTATTCTTAATCAATGGCTCATATATTTTGCACTGACTTTATTATAGCAATGTCCATGGAGGAGGAAAAATGGAAAATCACAAGAGTTTTCTCTACATTGCACACCGAATTTAATAAATTCAGTGTGAGAGTTTGTAAGTTGTCTAAACCAAAGTAGATAAATTCAACTATTGATAATTAATAAGTTGTCTTTGTAATGTTAGTGTGTAATGAGGAAAAAAAAGACTATTTATACATATAATTTAGCCCGAGCAGCAAATATTTCCTGGGTACCCTTGGTTGTATGCCTCATTTTGGTGGGTATTGATTTGTTGCTCAAAGGTTTATGCTTTCTAGTTGTCCAAATTCGCTTGCAGGTGTGTTGCTTTGAGTTTTACAAAGCAAGAGTGTGAGCATTTCACCTGGGAAACATGAAAAATGAGCTTCGAGTCACCTTGTCCGAGGCTTAAAAAATCCATGTAATTATTCATATAACCATGGTAAATTTGTGTAATTTACCTATAAAAAAAATTGGGTGTATAAACAACTTCTTTGAGTAGCAATATCTAGGATCAGTTGGTGGGGGTCAAAATAGGGTAGGCATAAGATCAGTTGGCTCAGCTGGGATAAGCTCCACCTTCCCAAGTTCCTAGGTGGGCTGGGATTCAAGGCTATCCCTATTCAACCAAGCGCTTCTTGCTAAACAAGCTTGGAGGATATTGGCAGCCCCTTCCTCCCTGGCTGCACAGGTCCTAAAGGCAAAATACTTCAGGAAGGTTGATTTCCTTGATGCCTCTACCAAATCAGGGTGTTCCCATGTTTGGAGGAGTCTTACTTGGGGGAGAGAGCTGCTGTCAAAAGGTTTACGCTGGGTTGTAGGAGACAGAAATAATATTATAGCATTTAAGGACAAATGGATTCTAAGACCAAGCACCTTTAAACCCATCTCCTGTGATCCTGGTGCTGATATCAACGTGGCATACCTTATGGAATAGGAGGGGTGGAATCCAAAGATTATGAGACAGCTTTTCCTTCCAGTTGACATGGCAGAAATCCTCAAAATTCCTGTAAGCTGGGGGGGGCCAGGATAGGATCAAATGGCATTTTGAAAAAAACAGGGAATACTCGGTTAAGAGTTATTATAGGTTGGCTTTGTTAGAAAAAACCCATGTCTCTAGCTCAAATTCTTCCGTTCAGTTTATTGGTGGAAGTCTCTTTGGAATTTGAATTTGCCCCCAAAAGTTAGAGTGTTTGTTTGGAGGGCTTGTCGAAATGCCCTTCCCTCTCTTGATAATCTCTAAAAGCGGAAAATGGTAGGGGACTAGTGTTGCCCTAAGTGTAATGGCCATTTGGAGTCCTCTAGCCATGCCCTATTCATGTGTAAATCAGCTCGAAAAATCTGGGTAGGGTCCTGTTTTGGTACGCAGCTATATCGCCTCAGTTTATCCTCTTCCTTGGATATTTTTCAATCTATTGCTTTTAAGGTTTCGCCGGTTGACTTCAAGCTTTTTGTATGATAGCTTGGGCCATTTGGGAGGATCGGAACTCGCTGCTAAACTGTGGTAAAGCTAGAGAACCTGAATCGGTTGTTTACTTATCTTCTGATCTGCGTGAGGAATTCCAACACAGCAGGTTAGCTTTTTCCCTCTCGATTGTCCAGCATGCAAGAGTGGCCTATGTGGACTGGTTAGCCCCTCCTCCTGGTCAGCTGAAGCTGAACTCCACTGTTGCATTTCGCAAAGGCTCTAACTTCGTAGGGATTGGAACCACTATCAAGGATGTCAAGGGCAAGGTTCTGGTGGCTCAGTCCTCTCTCGATAATAGTCTGTTCCAATGGCGATATTGGCCAATTCTTGGCTCTAAGGGATAGTCTTATGCTTGCAAAGTTTTATAACTTGCCTGTTAGGTTAGTTGAGGTAAACTCTCGTATGGTTGTGTCTTCCTTGAATTCTAATGTCCTTTCCTGTGAGGACTCTAGTTTCATTGTCTTGGATATTAAGGCTTTATTGTCCGAAGTGGGTTCCTGTAAGTGCACATTTGTTCCCAAATCCGAGAACGTTTTGGCACATAACCTTGCTTCGCAAGCCTTCTCCTCTGTGTAGGAGCGTATTTGGCTGGACTTCAGCCCTTCTTGTTCCTTTGTTCCTTTATAATGTTTCCTGTTTGTTTTTAAAAAAAAAAAAAAAAAAAAAAAAAAAAAAAAAAAAAGTAGCAATATCTGCACCCTTTGATTTTATGGCACATTTGCAAGTGGTCCTCTAAAATAAGGCATTTTAGCTAAAAACCCATAATTATATTAGAGAAAATTGTCAAATCTAGCCAAATAGATTATGGGAAAATTGTTTTTAGCCTTGTTTCATATTTTAATTGTTTATAACCATTTTGTAATAAAATTTTTCAATCCCTATCCAAAATTACAAAAATACCCCAGTCAATTAATTTTTTAATTTTTTAAATTTTTTTTCCTTTTACTCTTCTTCTCTTCCATACTTTCTTCTTTCTTCTTTCCTGCTCTTCTTTCTTCTACAAAAATATCCCAGGCCATTGTTAAGTGCCTCAAAAACAAAAACAAAAAAAAACAAAAAACCAGATTGCTCTGCCACTATTAACTAAAATTGGGGCACAAATTCAAATGTATGGTGAGAAATTTCAGATTCTGTATATGCATTGTTTTCAAACTAAGACATGTTTTACAGGGAAAGAAAGTTGGAACCTTATAATATCCACAGGTTCTCCGTTTTTTGGTGGCGACAATCGGTAAACCATATGCAGCTGCCTACATATGCATTTGAAAGGAGTATAAGAAATTGTCATATTGGTGCGTGAAGGATTGATTTATGATATGCTTGGAAGCACGGTTTTCTGTTGATTAGTGCTCATGTGCTTAGGTTTTTTTTTTTTTTTTTTTTTGGTTGTTTTTCTGAATTTTTTTACAAGATCTGTTGATTTCAAGTCATAGGGAGGAGAAACAGCTTCCTTTGTTTATCTGATTGGATGCCCAGAAATTGCAAGAAAGCTTGAGAAACCTAGGTGGGGTGTTGGATGAGATTCCAGCTCTTGAATATGGATTATTGGATGAAATTCTAGGCGGAGTGTTGAATCTAGATTTTTTTTTTTTTTTTGTTTTTGGATTTTCCAAATTTTTGAGATTTTTTTTTTTTGGATTGAAAAATATGGATTATTGAAAAGATTTTTAATTTTTATTTTTATTTTTATTTTTTTATTATTATTTTTTTATTTGATTTGTTTTTCCTTGCTTGTGGAATTTAATGGAATTTAATTTGAAGATGATGATGTTTTTGGACAAGATAATGTTTTCAACTTTTATATAAGGGCATTACGGTAATAGCACGTGTTAACCGTCAAAAATGGCAGGGATCAAAGAAGAATTTTCCATCGGCCTTGGAAGTTAAGACTGGGTAAAAAGGAACCATGGGAGAGACATCCTGATACCCCGCCTGTCTACAAAGGTGACCATGGTACGGACTCCTATCTACCACGATCAAGTCTAAGGCTTCTAGAACCCAGAAAGTACCAGGAAACCCTAAAGACAAGGACTCCACTGTCGCAAGATCTTAGTACCTGTCTGCCTCTAAGTACCCCAACATCCCGATACCCCAGTACCCCGGTACCCCGATACGGTCGAGCATAATTCGAGAAAAATAAAAATAAGGCGAGGTACTTGAGTATCCCGATCCACTAAAAGCTAGGGGTAGGCACCTAGTGAATAAATCACGTGTTAATATAAAAATCCCAGTGCTCCGACCCTGCCTAAAGCAAGAAGCAGGTACCCCGAACAGCAAATCGAGAAGAAAGACAAGCATTAAACGCCATCGTTTGAGACAAAATGTCACATGCATTCCCGCCATTCAAGAGTCTCATTCAAAAGTGGAGTCAACTCTTTCAGTTTTAAAAGGAATCACTTGATTTTAGGGATCAATTTCCCGACGAATTCGACGATCGCCAAGGAAAGACCCGTAAATTGCTAAAACCCTAGACCGAAATTCTAGGAGTGCATGGCAAGAAACAGGCCTATATATTCATCATATAATCACAGAAAAAAGGGGGACCCGACTTGATACTTTTCCACTTATCTACATGCACGAGAGCTCCATCGCCATTGCCCATTAAGTTTGCTTTTTATCACATAACCTTAGCTATGAAAAAGATTGATTGAAAACCCACCATGTATTCAATAAAATGAGTTGCATATTGATTCTATTGTTTTCTTGAATCTTTTTCTCACTACTGTCATCTATCATTCTTATTGAATCTCTAGGAAGCTAAAGGTATCGAACTACTTGATACCTCTCCGACCAAGATCTACCTCGATCCTGGTCCCCCTTGAATTGTTAATTGGAAAAATCACCCCAGTGACAATTTTCGGTTAACACTTTTGGCGCCGTCTGTGGGAAACAACTCCCCACCTTTAATCAAACTACCAAGCTCTACCCTGAAGAAGTATAAGATGAGGCTCCGATCCTCTCAAGGGCAACCCGCCACCTCAGGGCCCCATTCCATCGCTTCCACCCAAAGAAATCAAGGGAAGATGAAGGGAATAAGAAGCCAGATCCAGGCACCGATTCCACCACCTAACGCCGGCTCCGCGCCACAGGACCCCATGGTCTTAGAGGTAAATCGAGATGCCATGGAACAACATGCTGCCGTTTATGTGGAGAGCATCTGTCTCCGGATGATTGCCCAAGGAATACCTTTTGAAGCACCCAGACTTGCAGAAGGAGCGGGACCAAGTACCCGGGTACCGGTCTTTGACAGACTCGGGCCACCAATACCAGTGCCAGGTCATCTTGGAGATCTTAGACCTCGACAGGTGAAATCAGCATTCGACATCCCACCCAGAAGGATCCAGCCAATAACTAGACCGGCAGTAGACAGGAAGAATCCTCAGCCTGATGCAGGTGGAAGTACTAAACCCAGGAGGAACCAGCGGGATACCCGGCCTCGGAAGGAGGAGCACAAGGAGCCAACGGTGGAGTTAGAAACTTCAGACAACAAAGGTTCAGTAGCCCGATCCAGGCATGACGGATCCAAGCGCTTTGAGGATCAGATGGCCAAGATGGCAAAGGAACTCGAGGAGTTAAGGAAGAGGGAACACCGGGGTACCCAGAAGAATCTCTTGGGGGAGATGAATGCTCCATTCTCCATAAGGATTAGAGAAGTAGAATTACCTACCAAATTCAAGATGCCCACCGAGAAGTATTCCGGATCAGAGGATCCCGTGAGTCATATGGAGAGCTTTGTACACCAGATGGAGATCCAAAATGCCACCCAGTCAGCTATGTGCAGAATGTTCCCTTCCACTCTGACCAACTGTGCGAAGAATTGGTTCAGAAAATTACCTCCAGGTAGTGTGGATTCCTTTACAAAGCTTACTACAGATTTTTATGTTCAGTTTTAGGGGATCCAGCCTCGCCCCAAGGACCCCGTCCTACTGCAATATGTAATCCAGGAGCGAGGTGAAACATTGAGGTCCTATGTAGAGAAGTTCCACAAGGAAGTGATCCAGATGGGAGTGTTTGCTAAGAAGGAAACCCTGGCCAATTTCAGAAGGAACTTGTAGGCTGGCAGATTGTTCCGATCATTTGCCAAGCATCTGCCTGAGACCTACCAGAAAGCCTACGACAGGGCACTGGAGCAGGTAGATATAGATGAGCAACTCCGAGTCAAGGTTGAACATGATGAAGCCCGAACAGCTAAGCGACCTAAGAAAGAGTCTCCAAAATCGGCACCTGCTAAGAAGTTTCATAACCATCCTCTAAACCGATCGACTTACATGCCACCTCCTCCCCCACACCGGGAAAAACACCCGGTCAGAAGGACTCCTCCCCGAGCAACCCCTTCTCTAAGAGAAGTAGCCCGGATAGCAAGCGAGGAAGACCGGTACAACCACAACACTCCTCTCAACGCCTCCCGAGAAACCATATACCTGACTATTCGTGATAAGGGCTTGCTCAAGAAGCCTAGTCCAATGAAGGTCACAGCTGATCAAAGAAATTGTTGCAAATACTGTGATTTCCATAAGGATGTCGGGCACAACACATCTGAGTGCTACAACCTCCGCAACAAGATCAAAGGATTGGTAAGATGAGGGCTTTTGGTTGAATTTTTGCAACAGGTACGGGATAGCATCAAGGCAAGAAATAAGGTACAAGAGGAAATGCGAAATGCAGAAGAGAGGAGGAAGGATGAAGGAAAGGATTTGATGCAGCAAATTCAAGTCATTCATACTATTAGCGGAGGCCCAACCCTAGCAAGGACTTCTAACAATTTAAGGAAGAACCATGCTAGGAAGATCCCAAGGCTCACCGCTGGCCAAGATGTACTCTGGGTCTCTAGAGGATCACGAGAATATCCTCGCTCTGCTCAGATAATTTTCACCGAGGATGATGCCTACAACACAGTACAGCCCCATGATGATCCAATGGTGATCACGATACAGATTGCCAACTGCCGGGTTCACCGCATCCTGATAGATACAGGGAGCAGTGTGGATATTTTGTTCAAAGGAGTGTTGGAGAAGCTCAACCTCAAGAACCCTTGTTACAACAGCTGCACCACACCTTTGTATGGTTTTATAGGAGATTCCATGATGCCAGTAGGAACACACATTTTGTCGAAGATAATCGGAGAAGCCCCCCTCCAGCAGAATATCATGACGGAATTCATAGTGGTTGATACCTCCTCAACCTACAATGCAATCCTGGGAAGACCTTTCCTAACGGGAATCAGGGGAGTCTTATCCATTTATCACAACGTACTGAAGTTCCCAGTTGGAACCAAGGTAGAAGAAGTCAGGGGGGATCAGCAAGTAGCCCGCACCTGTTATGCAGTGTCCACTAACCCTACCGCTTTAGCCAAGCAGTGTGCCCATGTTACCAGTGAACCGGGCCATAAAATTCCAGAGTCGGATTACTATATCTTGGAAGAAGGAGAGGTGCCAGACATGATTGTAAAAGAAGCAGAAGAGGAAGAGCGGGGATGGATTGGAGGGCACCCCGCGGAGCAGTTAGAAGAAATCCATATCAGAAAGGGAGATCCAACTAAAGTAGTGAAGATAGGAGGTGCGCTGGATTGCGAGGTCAGAGGGAATTTGGTAAACCTTCTTGAAGAGTATAACGACATTTTCGCCTGGAGTCATGATGAAATGCCCGGTATCCCTCTCAACCTAACAGTTCATCGGTTAGCTGTTGATGCTACATTCAATCCCGTTGAACAAAAGCGGAGACACTTCAACGCCGAGCAGAATGCCGTGGTACAGGAAGAGGTGGATAAACTCTTGAAAGCCAGATTCATTAGGGAATCCCGCTACCCCGAATGGATTGACAATGTGGTCATGGTAACCAAAGCTAACGGGAAGTGGCGTATGTGTGTGGACTATACTGACCTTAATCGGGCTTGCCCAAAGGATAGTTTCCCTCTTCCAAAAATCGACCAGTTGATTGATTCTACTGCAGATAACAAGCTTCTAAGCTTTATGGATACTTTCTCGAGATACAACCAGATCATGATGCACCCCGCCGATCAAGACAAGACCCGCTTCATCACTGGACAAGGCCTTTACTGCTACAAGGTCATGCCATTTGGCCTCAAAAATGTTGGAGATACTTACCAACGTTTGGTGAACAAATTATTCAAACAGCAGATAGGATGGTCTATGGAAGTGTACATAAACGACATGATCACCAAGTCTCAGATGGCCAACCAACACCCTAAAGACTTACGCCAGACTTTCCAGTTGATAAGAGAGAATCAGATGAGACTAAATCCGGCTAAGTGTGCTTTCGGGGTAGCAGCAGGAAAATTCATTGGCTTCATAGTGCATGAGAGAGGAATCGAGGCCAATCCTAAGAAGATCAAGGCCATCATGGATTTGAAATCTCCTACTACACTCCAACAAGCACAAGGGTTGACTGGTAGGATAGCAGCGTTGAACCGGTTCATATCCCGATCTACAGATAAGTGCTTACCTTTCTTTAAAATCATCAAATAGGACAAGAAGATGAAGTGGGATCAAGAAGGTGAGCAGGGGTTTCAAGCACTGATGGAGTACCTAGCCAGTCCACCTCTACTGGTAAAACCCCTCCCAGAAGAGGAACTACAACTTTACTTGGCAGTGTCAGAGATCGCAACAAGCGGAGCCCTAGTGAAAGAATGTAGTGATGGAGCCCAAAAACCAATCTATTATGTAAGTCGTGCTCTGACGAAGTCTGAGAAGAATTATAATATCCTGGAGAAGCTCGCCTATGCACTGGTAACCACGGCTAGAAAGCTTCGGCCTTATTTTCAAGCTCACGCAGTTGCAATGGTGACAGACCAACCCCTGAGACAGTTCCTTCAGAGGTAAGACGTTTCAGGCAGGCTAGTCTTATGGGCCTTAGAGCTTACTCAATATGACATAAAATACAAGGCAATGACGACAATCAAGGCTTAGGCCCTAGCCGACTTTGTAGCAGAATTCAGCATGATCCCCCATCCGGATACCTCTGCAACCCTGAGCTCAGATCCGAAACCCTCGGGATGGCCCGCTGATTGCAAGACTTGGATCTTGTATACAGATGGGGCCTCAAATCAAGCCGGATGTGGGGCCGGGATCGTCCTTATTGATCCTGAAGGGATTGAGTGTAATCACTGTTTTAGGTTTGAGTTTAAAGTTACCAATAACGAAACAGAGTATGAAGTTCTGTTAGCATGAATGAAGGTTGCTACAGAATTGGGGCTGATTACCTACTAGTTAGAAGTGACTCCCAGCTGGTAATTAACCAGGTATCCGGGGTGTATCAAGCAAGAGGTGACAACATGATTGCATATCTCAGAAAAGTCCAAGAAGCTGCAATGAAGTTTAAGGGTATGAAGATGGAACAGATTCCCCGGGAGAAGAATCACCGAGCAGATGTCCTGGCTAAGATAGCTGCGACTGGAGGATGAACATTACCTAAAAGAATACCACTCTAGTTAATACCCCTACCTAGCACGGCCACAGCACTAGAAGTGAACCCAGTCAATCGGCTGCCTTGCTGGATGGATCCCATTGCTGACTACCTCCAAAATGACATCCTCCCAGAGGACCAGGATCAAGCACGCAAGCTCAAGAGAATTGCCACTCGGTACTGCCTAGTAGAAGGGCACCTCTATCGCAAAGGAAGATCACTCCCATTGCTGAGATGTTTACACCCGGATGATGCTCAATAGGCGTTAGACGAGGTACATGCAGGGGACTGTGGCAACCATGTTTCAGGAGAGACTTTGGCATACCAGGTTCTCCGGATGGGGTACTACTGGCCTACTATTCATCAAGACACTAAAAAATTTGCACAATCCTATGAACCTTGCCAGAAGACTGTAAACCTTCACCATCTACCACCAAAAAGGCTCGCCTCAATCAGCACACCTTATCCATTTGCCATCTGGGGACTGGACCTGATCAGTCCACTTCCTACTGCGCCTGGTCAAGCCAAGCACGCTGTAGTAGCCATAGATTACTTTATCCGGTGGGTGGAGGCAAAGTCTCTGGTCTAGATAACTAAAGCCAATACCACCAGCTTCGTCAAGGAAAACATCGTCTGCAGATTCGGTACCCCGATGGCCATAATCACCGATCTTGGTAAGCAGTTTGACAATGCCAACTTTAGGTTTTTCTATGAATAGCGGGGTATCGACCTTCGTTTGGCCTCGGTGGCTCATCCTTAGTCTAATGGACTAGTAGAAGCTACCAATTAAACTATCAAGAAGCTCCTCAAGAAGAAACTCCAACAGAAGAAAGGGGGATGGGTTGATGAGCTTCCAAATGTTCTTTGGGCATATCGGACTACCAAGAGGACTGCTACCGGAGAAACCCCTTACTCGTTTGCTTTTGGAACAGAGGCAGTCTCACCTATCTAGCATAGGCTAACATCTTTCAGGGTCCAGCACTTTGAGTTAGAAGTGAAACAAATTAACGGTGTGTAATATATTAATCTAGAGGGGGGTGAATAGATTTTAATCGATTTTACCAAATTTTCGTGTGTGGTTAAGATTACAAAAATACCCCTAATAGACAATATAGTATAGCAAGTGTAATATGGTGCGAAAATTAAATAACACTTGATATTTACGTGGAAACCCTCACGAGAAAAACCACGGGCTAATAAGTGAGCCACACTAGAACCTCGAATCCACTAAATGTGTAAACCGATTACAACCTAATCCCGGTAAGTAATCACACACCTACCTAATCCCGGTATAAGTGAACCTAGTCCAATTGCTTGTGATTTATGCAACCTAATCCTGGAAGCTACACAAGACTTACTTTTCAATGAAGAGATGATATAACCTAAGTGAATATATGAAATACTCAAATATGCAACAAGAGCTAGGTAACCCTATATGCTTATCTAGGATGATGATATATCAAGAAATACAATCCTAGATATCAAGAGCTAAGTGACATGTCAAAAAGCTTACCAAATCATAGATTATGCAAACCTAGAAAGCTATCACAATACAACTCTCAAACATTCAAAAACACTAATCTCAAACTTGTATCTAAGATATTTATGAATAACATACAAGTAATAAATGAGATTGCTTGCAAAGAAAGACACAAAATATGTAAGATATTAGTGAAAAACTTACCAAGCAAAGTGTGATGAAGAATCCATGCAAGATGATATCTAGATGATCAAAGATGATGCTAGATGATGATTGATGATCATGGAAATAGTGTTTGAGTAATCAAAGGTGAGTTCTTGTGTATGTTTCTTGCTTTGAAAAATATCCTAAGTATGAAATCTAAAAATCAACTCACTTAAGTGACCTAAAGTCATAGAGGCATATATATAGGGGGTCAAATTCAAAGTGATGCGTTTTAATAAGTTCCCCTGTTTTTGCCTTGGGCGCTATACAGGTCGATGTACGTAGAACGACTTGTACAGCGCCTACCTGGGAAAAATGAAGAACTTTTTCATTGGCGCTGTTCGAACAGCGCTTCTGTACAGCACCATAACTCTGTCTTCTTGGGAAAACAAAGTGTCGCTGTACGTACAGCGCTTTGTACAGCGACTGTACAGCGACCAATTAAATTGATCAGGTCTGTACAGCGTCTATCCCATTTCCTTCAGGCCTCAGATGGGCGCTGTTCGTACAGCGCTTCTGTAAAGCTCTTTGGACCGCGCCCTTTGCAAAGATGCACTCCTAAGTCTATACATGACATGGCATTTGGACATACAAGATGCAATCAAAAAAGGCATGCAAGAAGAGATGTTAATGAACATTAATGCACATAAATAAGACACACAACATACAAGATTTAAACATATGCATGAGTTGTGAGTGTGTGCAACTATCTCTTCAATGCAAGTAAGCACATAGAAATTACCTTCGGTGCTTATCAATAATGAGGTCTTCAATGGGCAATTGAACATGAACACCAATACCTAAGCTACCATTACAAAGAACCCCACTTGTGGTTTGTCCATGAAATAAGCCAATCAAATAAATGAGACCTTACAAGAAGAAAATGAAATAAAGTTAAGAGCCAATCTAGACCTCCTTGAAGAGAAGCAAGATAGAGCTGCAGAGCGGGTAGCAGCCTACCAAAACAAGATAGCCCGATGCTTCAATAAAAAGGTGAAGACTCGTAGTTTTAAAGAAGGGGATTTAGTCCTCAAGAAGATAACCCAGAATACCCGGAAGAGGTCTGACGGGGTACTGGCCCCCAACTGGGAAGGTCCTTACCTGATAAAGATAGTGGTTTGTAGGGGGCATACAAGTTAGAAGACATGGATGGCTACCCGGTAGATCACACCTGGAATGCTAATCACCTTAAGAGGTTTTACCCTTAGAGTTTGAAGAAGAATGTTATCTCGGTTGGTATACTCTTGATATATACCCCGATTTTGCTTTGTATTTGCTTTTGAGAAATTCAATAAAGTCAGTTTTTTCTCCTACGTGATTCTCCAAAGTTTACCTAGCAAATTTCGCCATTTTGTATCGCCACAAGACCAGGAAAGGCCACATGGCATTCCTGCTGCCTTGGTCGGGGTATACCCTCCTCCAAGAAGGATCTGGTGCATAAATGCATAAGAGGCGTAGTCGCCTGCCAGACTCTACATTCTCAAGACTAGGAGGATCTATACAGACCTTCTGAAGCCTCGGACGGGGAATTCCCCTCTCTAGGAGAAACCTGGTGCTAAAGTGGCCTTAGTTGCCTACCAGGACAGATCGCCAATGGATCAAGATACCTTGTCAGGGTACTTGATACCTCACCTCATTATATCGCCATAATCAAGAACCTGGTGCTAAAGTGGTCTTAGTTGCCTACCAGGACAGATCGCCAATGGATCAAGATACCTTGTCAGGGTACTTGATACCTCACCTCATTATATCGCCATATCTTCATCAAGAACCTGGTGCTAAAGTGGCCTTAGTTGCCTACCAGGACAAATCACTAGAGTATCAAGATACCTAATCGGGATACTTGATACCGCACTTCTCCATATCAACATACAAAATCCTGATACTAAAATGATTTTAAATACCTACCAGGAAAAGGCACCGAAGAGTCAGGCTACCATTTCAAGATGCCAGACACTTCATCCCAATAGGCAATCATGATAAATCCATCATCAGGATCCCCAATGAAGAATTCATCAAGTTTCCGGAGTGTCAGTGTTCAAATATGGGTATCTAGGCAACCTTGGCTTCACAGATTATTCTAGTCGAGATGGTTCCATACTTAGACAAATTTACTTAGCCAAAAACACCGCCAACTTATGCTAAGGGGACTATCTTCCAAGAATTGCTTCCAGAAGATAAGACAAATGTAAATTCCTCTATTGCCAGCCAAGCAAGATTGAAGCTAAGTGTTATAATAGCCTGGGTAAGCCTTACTTGGATCACACTCAAGCGTACAAGTATCGTCCTATACCGAGATACAAGTTCTACAAACATGAATATGAGGAAAGCAAAACAGAATGATTGCAAGAAAGTTTCATTTAAATTAATCAGGGTGCCCAACCCCCATTCACGGGCTACAAAAATATAAATAAAAATACAACAGACAAAATCATGCATCCTGCCCTCCTCCTACTGACTCCTTCAACCTAGTCTTATCCACTCCCTCCGTGCCTTGGTCCCCAACAGCAGCCTGAACTTCTTCAGCTCCAGGCACACCTAACTCGGCAGAAGGATCCATCGCCTTAGTGGGTTGAATAGAATCCTGCCCTAGATCTTCTTGAGCAGACGGAGGATCCTGAGCTTCTGCCTCAATAATACCTCCTGAACCAGTAATAGGCTGATGAGAAGATGAATCCAGAAAATCAGCAGCCTGTGAAGGGCACCCTTGGTCAGGATCAGCGTGAAAGCGTGGTAGCCCTAGCCATAATATAGTCCCGGTCCCAACCAAGGGGGGTTAGCAAGTTGAAAGGGGGAGGAAAAGCCCTGGCAACCTCGTATGAGGCGGTAAAGTATCCATCCGCGAAGGAAGAGTCCACCCGGGATTCAAGAATCTTCATGGTACCCCACAGAAACCGATTTTCATCCAAGAGGACGGCCTTCTTTGCCTTGACAGATTCTTTCTCAGCTTTGCGACGAGTTGAAATGATGGTCTCGGTGTCGAAAGCACGCGTCATTCTCTCCAGTTCTACCAGGGCAGCCTGCCTCCCAGATTCAGTTTCAGAAGTGGCTTAAGCCAGGAAGTTAACATTTTCTTCAGCCTGGGCTAGATTGCCTTCGGCCTCCTCTAACTTAGCCTGAAGTGCCAAGTTGGCTCCCTTCAGGGCTGTCACTTGCTGCCCCATAGCCAAGGCGAATTTAAAACCCTGCAGAAGGAAAGAAAGAAGATAAAACACCTAAAAGAAAGTTATACCTAACAAACTAAATGGTCAAGGCTCATACCTCAGCAAGCAAAGAAGCTTCCTTGGTAGCCAAGACCTCAGTAGGCAGGGAGGACATCGACTGTAGGCTCCCACCTGGACACGCGGCGATGAACTTGGAGATAACTTCATCCTGGCCGTCATCTGGTGACCTCGATCTAGAAGGAAGGTTGATGGGAGGAGCAGCCTTGGTAGTGGCAGATTTTTCTTTTTCCACCCTGGCAGATTTATCCTTCTCTGCCCTGGCAAGACGCCTGATTGATGAAGCTGAAGGAGGAGGAAGAGAGACCACAGCTGCAGGCTTGCGAGTAACCCCTTTAGTAGCCGATTTCGGATCGGGGAGTAGAGAGACCTTGACTTTGGCAGCTTTCACCAACATCTCGCTCAAAGATGAACGTGCCGCGATCTTCACATGAGAAGAAACTGGAGAATGGGTTGGCAAGCCCGTGAAAGAAAGGGAAGATAAGACCTGGATGCACCCCCGACACCTGGAGGAGAAGGAACGGAGGAACGGAGGAACGAGATGCAAAGGAATCTGGAAATACCGGTCCTGAGAAGGCAGGAGAAGATGATAAGAGGGGAGTGGCTGAAACTGCATAAAAGAAGAAGTGTTAAATATATATATAAATATATAAGTATACAATAACCATAAAATTGAAGCACAGTCACCTACCCGGATCGGCAACAGATATCCTCAGATATCTCTCTAGTCGGGCTCCTTCGAAGGGGTCGCAGGAAGGGTACTTCATGTTCATATAACCCCAATCTTGGATCTTCTTCAAGATCACCCTGGATTCTGAAGAAAGAACCCCTGCACTCCATTTATCTTTGGGAGAGAATTGGGTGGGTACAGGATACTCAATCCCTCCAATATGCACCGAGTGACCCCAGTCTTCTTCAACCACGACCCATTCATCCTTCCAGGATTGGTTGTACTTCATATTCACCCCGGGTACAATGAACTTCATTTTGTTACTAGGCCTCAAGTAAAACTGACCCCGAGGTACCAAGTTGGCCACCTGATAAATATAGCAAATCTCGTCAAGATCTGGTTCCCTCTGCAAGTTATCCTTTTCACATTGCTCTTTCTAGAGCACCAAGAATCCCGTCAGATTCTTCTAGAACCTAGGAGAAATTTGGAGAGGGGCCAACTCTAGGGCTACCAGTAGCCTGCGAAGTGAGGGGTGAAGAGGGAGCCGGACCCCGCACTCAAAGGCGGCCACATGAATTAGCAGGCGGCCTATAGAAGGGGTATAGACGTCATAACCCCGATGTGGAAGAGAGAGAGATATGTAATCTGGGATCCTATAAACCCACCTTAATCGAATAAGGGTGTCAGCCATACAAACCAAATCCAGGATAATCCGGCCGTCATGAAAAGAAGACAGAGGACCAGTTTGAACCCCTACTAAGCCGATAGCCAAAAAGTTCCCTTCCCTCTCCTCATCGTCTTCTTCTTCAGCTATTTCAACCAGGCCCTCAGGTCTACTATTGGAACTCGACCCGGTTCCAAAATTCCCATCAGAACGATGGCGTTTAAGCGGAGTGCTATCATCAGCGGCGTCGCCCTCGTCCCGACCACGTTTCTTCCCTTTGGATGTCGGGGAACTCTCCCCTGACTCTACCCGCTCCATTTTTAACAGTTCGTCAAGGCTATCGGGAGGATTTGAGGAGGCAGGTTGAGGGTTTAACAAATCCAATGGGAGATTCGAGGTGGGAATGGCTGGAGCAGAAACTGAGAGCTTCGATGGTGAGGCCATTTCAATAGAGGAAAGAAGAAAGTGAGAGTTCTTGAAGAAGGAAGACTTGAGAGAGAAGAAAAATTTTACTCTTTAAAGAAATGCAAGTAAGCGTGAGCGTATGAAAGAAGAAGAGACAGTTTATTTATAGGCAGAGGAGGACAGTTACCGAGATAGAAGAAGAAATGTAACTGGAAACGTATCGTGACGGTTTCGAAGGAGTCACGCCAAAATGTCCCATTTAAAATCTGAAGGCAATCGTCTTCCAGCACGTGGACTGTGCATTAAATGCCACCGAATCTAAGGGAGATCTCCCTCTTAATAGTGGAAGCCAGCCAAACGAGACTAGTCAGGCAGACATGATGGAAAATCCTTCAAGCGGACTAAAAATCCTGACTCCAACCCCAGCAAGATACCGGTGTTCAAGTCAGGGGGTACTTCTGTTAACCGTCAAAAATGGCAGGGATCAAAGAAGAATTTTCCATCGGCCTTGGAAGTTAAGACAGGGTAAAAAGAAACCATAGGAAAGACATCCTGATACCCCGCCTGTCTACAAAGGTGACCATGGTACGGACTCCTATCTACCACGATCAAGTCTAAGGCTTCCAGAACCCAGAAAGTACCAGGAAACCCCGAAGACAAGGACTCCACTGTCGCAAGATCTTATTACCTATTTGCCTCCAAGTACCCCGGCATCCCGATACCCCGGTACCCCGATACGGTCGAGCATAATTCGAGAAAAATAAGAATAAGGCGAGGTACTTGAGTACCCTGATCCACTAAAAGCTAGGGGTAGGCACCTGGTGAATAAATCACGTGTTAATACAAAAATCCAAGTGCTCCAACCCCGCCTAAAGCAAGAAGCAGGTACCCCGAACAGCAAACCGAGAAGAAAGACAAGCATTAAACGCCATCGTTTAAGACGGAATGTCACATGCATTCCCGCCATTCAAGAGTCTCATTCAAAAGTGGAGTCAACTCTTTCAGTTCTAAAAGGAATCACTTGATTTTAGGGATCAATTTCCCGACGAATTCGACGATCGCCAAGGAAAGACCCATAAATTGCTAAAACCCTAGACCGAAATTCTAGGAGTGCATGGCAAGAAACGGACCTACATACTCATCATATAATCACAGAAAAAAGGGGGACCCGACTTGATACTTTTCCACTTATCTACATACACGAGAGCTCCATCGCCATCGCCCATCAAGTTTGCTTTTTATCGCATAACCTTAGATATGAAAAAGATTGATTGTAAACCCACCATGTATTCAATAAAATGAGTTGCACATTGATTCTATTATTTTCTTGAATCTTTTCTTGAATCTTTTCTCTCACTATTGTCATCTATCATTCTTATTGAATCTCTAGGAAGCTAAAGATATCGAACTACTTGATACCTCTCCGACCAAGATCTACCTCGATCTTTGTCCCCCTTGAATCGTTAATTGGAAAAATCACCCCAGTGATAATTTTCGGTTAACAGTACGAAAATTAGGTTATAAACAATTAAAATTTAAAAGTAAGTTATAAAAGATTACTCAATATTCCAAATGGTTAGAAATGAACTTGTCCCATTATATTATGAGCACTACATTGGGTTACGTGGAGTGTGTTTAAAAACCTGCTGTGGTGTATTTAGTGCTACTTTTCAACTACGAATTTCTGTGCCAACGTCCAATCCAATCAATCGAGAGACGATGAAGAACATGTTCGTACTGCGATCCCTCTGCCGAGCAGTCTCCGCCGCTAACAGCCGCCACGTCGGCCACCGCATGTTCTCTTCTCGCGCACTTTTGTCGGTTTCAGCTCCTCCCAAGATCAAAACCCTCCCTTCCTCCGGTACTCGATTTTTGTTTTTAGATCCAAACTTCATTAATTTTCAAATATCACTGGTTGTTTCGAGATAATTAGTAGAATTTATCACTGGGTCAGTTTATTATTTTTATACAAAATGCTTTATTTTAGATTGTTTTGTGATTTGTTTTTCTTTGAAGAATGAGTTGATAACAAATCTATTTGCATAGTGTTATTGATATGGTTTTGTTGGATACATATTAATTTGCAATGCCTGGATGCAAATGAGGTGGCAGTGTTTAGTTTGGAGACCTTATTTGATTTGTTTTCGAAAAATCTTTTGAGATTCATTGATTGATTGGTAAAATGTACGAATAGCCATTTCGTGTATGGATATGTGGTCTATAGTCTATACTATCTCGATTATAAAGAGTTTTGCTAGGTTTTAGTGGAAGTGTCTCTTGTCATAACCTTAATACGGGTCATTTGGCAAAAGAGGGTAAAAGTAATTTTTGAAAACTAATGCTATTGCAAATTCGGTGTTTATAATCATTGTGGGATTCTCTGTTCTTCGTTCAGCTTAGTTGGGAAGGTCTCTTTGTGCTTTGTCAGGTCTGAATTTCGGGTACAGATTTTGTCTGCAGTTAATTTTTTAGCAATTTAATGGGGAGATTTTGATTATGAGATCAGTTATAAGTTTTACTAATGTTATAATTGATCTCAGTTCTCTGGATGATTAACATATTCTCCTTTTTATTCAAACCGATAAATTTTTTGACAATATTTGGTTACGTTTTGATAGTTCTAACTTCTAAGTATGTATGTAAGTAGCCCCTCTTTGTTGACACAAATACTTACACCCTTTATAGACCATTATACTTTTTAAATGGCTGATGTCTAATCTGACATGCATAATTTATGTATATTGAAAATTTCATGTCAAATGCAATTTCAACCATTCAAGTGTGTTAATCCAATGATCACGAAATGACTATTAATACAAAGAAATTTCAAGGAATGAAACAGGCCTTTAGATAGACGAAATTGTAACTGTGTATTGAAAGCTATAAAATTTATCATATATGTTGATCACAATTTGATTTGTGTTGTTAACGAGTATCTAGGCATGGGTACATGTGGCTATAATTGTTTCTGAACTATTTGCACAACCTTTTCTGATTTACTAGAGTTTTTATGTTGAATGTTCTGAACCTGTTTCTCATGGTGAAAATTCACAGATTCCCGGTCTTCTCTTGCAATGGGAATAGGGTCCACCCGTTCTTTCAGTGAAGATGTTAGTCACATGCCTGTCATAAAAGACTCTGAAATTCATCGCATTTTCAAGGACTTGTTGGCTGTAAACTGGGATGAGCTTCCTAATAGGGTCATCCATGATGCAGAGCAGGCATTGTCTAAAAACACTGATGACAAGGATGGCCAGGAGGTCTTGAAAAATGTTTTCCGTGCAGCTGAAGCAGTTGAGGAATTTAGTGGGATGATTACGCAAATAAAAATGGAAATGGATGACAGCATCGGGATAAGTGGCGAGGTATTTATAATTTATACAAGAATGTGGAATTGTTTCTCTTTCTGCCTCACCAATTCTTGTGGTTTGATGATTTAAATTTATCTGTAGAATGTCAAACCCTTGTCAAATGAGTTATCCAATGCAATCAGTACAGTTTTTCAACGTTACATGACATACTTGGATGCATTCGGGACTGATGAATTGTACTTGCGGAAGAAGGTAGAGACAGAGTTGGGTTCTAAGATGATTTTCTTAAAGATGAGATGTGGCGGCCTTGGTCCTGAGTGGGGAAAGGTACTTTATCTCGATGTTTGTGAATAACTAGATAACTTATATATGGGCGTTGGATAGACGCAATCTGTTTTGTGTTCGGTGGAAGCTTCATCTTTGCCACCAGTTTAGTGGATATAAATTTATAGTGGTGTTAAGGCCATTTTAGACCATAAGAAGCTTGATAGTTTTCACACAGATTGAGCTTATATATGCTGCTATCTAGGTGGTCTTGTCTTGTAAATGGCTGCAAAGCTTATTCATTTCATAATGCTACTCCTTTTTGTGCTTTTGAATGCAGGTTTCTGTTCTTGGAACCTCTGGACTTTCCGGATCTTATGTTGAGCAGAGAGCTTAGCACCTTAGCTGAAGCAAAAACCTTGTTAGTTAAAATAAGAGCCTGTTTGGATCAACTATGAAATGAATTAAACAATGTTTCTATAATGTCTTAATTTGGCTTTGGAAATATTTTTTTCATAGTTTGAAATGTTGATCATGTTACCATTTTGTTTTGAATTTGTGATTTCCAACTCTTGATGTTAAATGGGTCCAATCCAATGCTCGGTATGGCGTATATTTTAAGGGGTTAACAACTATAAAAATATTATAAAAGGTAAATGTTTCTATATCAATTATTTTTATATTTGATAAGATAAAAAGACCAAAATACCCTCCTCACGTTAAAAGATTATGATATCAGTTGGGAAATTTGCCTTTTTATTAAGGGGTTGAGAAAACTTATTAGTTTTCTTTAAAAATATATATATATTACAATAAATATAAATCATTCCCTTTACTAACCCTATTTATGCCTCACTTTTAAAATTTTGATTTAATTATATAAAATTAAATGGTTTTACTAGTTTTTTGATTTATTTCTAGAACTGCCCTTTTAATTATTTTTCAAACTTAATATATCTCATCTCTTTTTCAAAAAAATAAAAATAAAAATACACTCTACCTCTGATCTCTCTATACAGTTTCTCACCTTCATAATAGGATTTGTTTTTTCCTCTTTTTTTGTTTTTTTTAAGATAAGGTTGGGGATCGGAATCAACCCTATCCCAACATTTTATTAAAGAAAAAAGAAAGAGAACAAAAGAGAAAAGAAAACAAAATAAGAAAACAGATCAACAGAACCTAAAAGAAGGTCTGCTACAAAAATCATTGAAAATAAAGAAATTGTAAAAATTTGAAGCGGTCCACCACCAAGTAGGAGAGACGATATTGGGGCTCCTGGATGTTAAACTATCTGCAACTTGGTTACCTTCCCGATAAATATGAGTGACAGCAAAGTCCATTTGAGAGATTAAGCTCAAACACCTATCCCAAGCGGGGGCACCAACGCCAAGGAACCTTACAAGACCTAGAACGAAGGATATCCATTACAAAAGTCAAATCGCTCTCTAACCATAACCGACGCCAACCAAAAGTCCAAGCTTTCATGGTAAAACCATCCTTTTTGGATGCGATTTTTATCTTGTTTCTATAGTCGACTGGATTTGTAGGTGGTAGATTGGGAGTGTGGTATTGATCGTCTCTGGTGATTTTTTGAGCGATTGAGTTAGGGTTTTGGTGTGGTTTCATTACGTCAAATATTAGGTTTTCTTGATTGCGATTTTGTTGTTTTGATTGTTGTTGGTGTGTGGTTCCGTTTTCATTTGCTTGTTCCAAATACATGATATCATTCTCATAATCATTTTTAAACAGTTCTTTAAGATGCTTAATATCATTATCACTCTTCAATAATATTTTGTATGTGTAAGAAGCAAATTTTAGGATTTAAGAGTTAAAGAAAAAAAATTTCAAGAAACGTAGTACCATTGAACGTGGGTTTTTGTTTTATATTATTTTTTTTGAAAAGGAAAGTGTAGTTTCATTAGATTTACTTTGTACAAGATTTTGAAAATATATATATATATACTCTTTTAAGTGATTTTGTTAAAGGAAAGACAAGATGAAGTTGGTCCACGAGATTGTAGATTCGAGGTCTCTCCCTCCCAAAAAGAAAACCCGAATTTATGTAATATTGTAGTAATTAAAAAAAAAAATTAGTAAATAATTTTATAAGTGGGACATAAATAAGTCATTAGACTAGAAAAGGGGTGCCAATAGGATTATTTTTTTAAAACCGACTTGAACTAAAATACAATTTAAAGTTTGAAAAGGATTTCCCAATGCAAATGAGCTCAAAAGGATTTTCGACCAAAAGTTTGAATACAAAATCTCCATCTAAATTGATCAGTGGCACCAACACTTCCAAGTAGAAAAAGAATAAACAAGAAATTCAACAGCTGTGAGATCAATACAAGAATTCCTTTTTCTTCTCTTTTCTTTTTTCATTTATAGAATAAACATTGATGGCAGGGGAGACTGATTAACAATCCTCTCATTTGTCGCAATACAAAAAACAATGAAGACACAACAATTATAAAAAAAAAAAAAAAAAAAAAACACTAGAACTGTAAATGAACCTGTATCAAGAAGGCTAAGAATAAGAATTTCTTTTCTATCATTTTATGATTCAAAACCGTATTGAAATCACCTTTTGGAAGTTTTAAGGATAACCCAGATTTCATTGAAATAATTCCATTGAATTTGCTATGGACTGATCAATCAATCTTCACCGATGAATAGATAAGCCTTGTAAACCAAAAGCATGCATAGAAACCAATTGTACCGGTGAGCACAAAGAAAGCATAAGAGCCGATAAGCATATAACCGAAGTACAAGATCCCGGAGACTGGCTTGGTGATTTCGAGCTTTGTGAAGAAGTAGAAAGCAGCGTAAAGGAAGAGATAAAATGCTGAGGAACCTGAAGTCAAGTATGATCTCCACCACCAGAGGTAATCCTCACTACACAGCTGGAAGTAGCAGAGCACAATTGTGATCTCAGCACAAGTGATGATGAGAATGATGAACACAATGAAGAGGAAACCGAATATGTAATAGAACTGGTGCAACCATATTGAGGTGAGTATGAAAAACAGCTCAATAAAGATTGCTCCAAATGGGAGTATGCCTCCAATTAGAATTGAGAAGATCGGGTTCATATACCAGGGCTGCTCAGGGATCTGCCTAGGGATTTTGTTGGTTTTCACAGGATCCTCAATTGTCGGCTTCTTAAAACCAACGTAACTACCCACAAAGACAAGTGGGACTGAAATGCCGAACCATAAAAATACCAGTGCAAACATTGTTCCAAATGGCACTGCACCAGAGGATTTTTCACCCCATATTAAAGCATTCAGGACAAAGAAAATGGCAAAGCAAGTTGCAGGGAACATGAACGCCGTCTTCAGAGTAATTTTCTTCCATTCTGTTCCCTTGAACATCTTATAGAGACGGGCTGAAGAGTATCCAGCAAACAACCCCATAAAGATCCAGAGTAGAAGCATAGCCATCATCAGCCCACCTCGGTTTGATGGAGAAAGAAATCCAAGGACGGCAAAGATCATGGTGACAAGAAACATTCCAAAAAACTGAACGCCTGTTCCAACATAAACACACAGTAAATCTGGGTTTGAAGGTGGCCTGAAAACATCCCCATGGACCAGTTTCCACCCCGTCTCTTCTTGGGCTTCTTCCTGAGTTTCTAGCTGGTTGTACTTGGAGATATCTCGGTAAAGTGTGCGCAACATGATCATGGCAACCATGCCCGAGAGGAAAATAACAATCATCAAAGAATTAACAATTGAGAACCAATGAATCTGATCATCAGCCATCAGTAGATATGTATCCCACCGAGATGCCCACTTAACATCACTTTCCTGCAAGGTTAAACAATGGGCAAGAAATTATAATGGAACAGCATCGTAACTTCAACCCATAGGGACAACAAACCAGAGCACAGGTTCTTTCTTTACTGAAAAGTATGAGGTCTAACCTGGAATTCAACATCATATGTAAAGATAATTTCCTTCTTGTCATCAACCTCCTGTGGAGATTCAGAGTTGGTAACTGCTCTTTTTGCATGGGGATCACAGGTTGTTAAACGTGTCTTATCGTTCCAGTTACCTTCATACTCATGTTTGACACTGGATTCATCAAAACATAGTTTATATTAGGACATGGGCTGACGGGCATGAATTACTATTTAAGAGAACAAGATCACAATATAGAATGCACAAAAGATGTGTAAGAATCATAGAATATGACCTGAATGGTTTGACCTCAAATCCTACAATCCTTGCTGTGTCTGCCTGAGGATCTTTGTGATACTTGACAGTAAATGCCAAGTGATTGTGGATAAAATGCTTTTCTTCTTTACTCTGGAAACAATAAAGTACAAAAACCGATCAATTTTTAGCAAAGCTTTGGTTACTGTTCAAGAAAGATGGTGATTGGTGTAGACTTTACCCCGGCATACTGTCCTCTGAGACCGACGTGGAATCCTTGTTGGTACACTACGGTATTTTCCTGATCAGGTCTTCTTATAGGAACAACCAGAGGAAGGTTATCTAAGATCCTATCATAGATAGATCATATCATATGTCAAACAATTATGCCATAAACATCATAGTTTACTTTCTATGAAGGAGTAAATAAACAATCTATAAATTTTCTGAAAAGATGCCTTACATGTTCACCCGGTACTCATCATTTATCTTTTCCTTGAATTCCTTTGCAGTTTTCTTATTAGGCATTATACGACATACAACACTGCACATTTGTGGCTCCCTCATTTTAAACTGCAAAGAAAAATTTGTTCAACCACTCAATATGTAACAAAGAGAGAGAGAGAGAGAACCAAGTTGTTATAAAATTTGAACTTACCACAAAAGGAGAGTTTTCAATGCGATCACCACGAAGAACTTCCCCAAGATTCTCTGCACTGTCAACTATACGATCTGGATGACAATAAGGCAGGGAATAATAGGAGTAGGGAAGTTGTGTCTTTGTGGATGTCAGTTTGTTCACTTTCACCTTCAACTCATCCCCCTGCACCACTCACACACATCAAATATTGAAGAGGTTTAATGCTTTATCATCCACAACATGCACCATTTACAGCAACTACTCCAATGTGAATGCACAATAACGCCTTCACAGAACCATTGTACATAATTACAAGCCTTAAATCTTAAAAGACTCTGAGCATGCTTGATATGTGAGAATTTGGGTTGGATCTACAATCCACCACGCAGTGTCTACATATTAGATCTCCACAAAGAAGTAACTAACTCTACAAATCCAAGTCACTGTCTACTGCAAATTTAAAACTTCATATAGCTTCATCTTCTAACTGTTTCTAAGCCTCCTAAATCATTGTGAAAAAAAAAAAAAACATCCAACTAAAACACATTGAAATTATGAGGAAGAAAAAAAAAATCTCCTTCTCCAAACTAAATTACAAATCTTTCATTTATTTTTCTATAAATTTTCACTTCAAGCTAAAAAATTTGCATTAACCAACCCATAATAAATCTAAGCTTGATCTCACGCAACATTCACTTCACAAAATACACACCAAAAACAATGTATCAACCATGTACACAACTGACAGATCTCAATAAACCAACATAAACTACGCATCATAAACACCAAAATCGCCAACACCACCACAGATCTAAATACAACCCATCACTGGAAACACCAACAAAAATTCAGAGTCTTTTTACATGCACATGCAAATACATATACACAGATAATAATTATACGTATATGTGTATGTATGTATGAGAACTGACCTTGACGAAATCTTGAGGAGCCACACCAGGAAGATAAAAGCAATGGCAATGGACAAAAAACAGAGCAAAAACAGCGATCCAAAGGAACGGTCGTTTTAGACCCGCCATGACTGCAACGGATCTAGATCCGAATACCCAATACCCACTTCCTCTCTCTCTCTCTCTCTCTCTCTCTCTCTCTCTCTCTCTCTCTCTCTAACTGGTGATGATGTTCTTGGGTGTTGTTGGTTACTCTGTTTTTGAGAAATGGTTTTGGTTGCTTTTGCTTTTGATAACAATAAGAAAGGACCTTGAGAATCAGATGGTGAGTTATTTTTATATATTATGTGAATTGTTGGTGACCATTGGATTGGGGTAAATGATTGTGATGTGCGGTAGAGATTGGATTGGAAGTACATTACATGACAGTTATCACCGACTAACTAGAATTTAACATTTTTTCTTTTATTGACCAAAATGATTGATTATCCTTAATTTTGTTTAATTTGGAATAAATTCATTTCAAGACATCCAAAAAAAAAATAAAAAATTATTAATTTGAGTAAAAAAAAAATCCTACAATTTTAAATAAACATTTCATGTTGGCCAAGAATGCTTATTTCGGTAAAACTTTAAGGTTAATCGATGTGAAATCTATGACATGATTAGTTATAAACGTGTTTTAATCATTTTTTTTTCTTGAACTATTAAAATTAGAGGGTCGATATTGACACCTATAAATATGATAAGAACACATATATTTTAATAAAAAAAATAATTAAAAAAACATCTCAATAGAAATTTATTAATAAGGACAAATTAGTTTAATTAAAAATAAACCAAATACAATTTACACTTATTAATTACACCCATTATCTCTTTATAAAAAAAAATAAAAAATAAAAAAAATAAAAATAAAAACTAAACCCTGATTAAACCCTAATTATATTTCAAGTATCAAAATTTCTCATTATCATATAACAAAATGATTGAAAAGGAATTTTCAAAGGACTCTGATCATATAGAGGTATGTAACTTTTTTTTTTTTTTTTTTAAAACTCTATCGATAAATAAAAAGTGAGAAGTAATTTTTTTTTTGCCCATTCTTGCATTACACCATACAATTTTAAAAAATAGTCCACGTCATTCTAATCTCAACCATTGATTGCTTTTAGACAAACATCCAATGGTCAAGGCTTATTCTCTTAATGAATGCATAGGAATCCTAAAATGACCTTCTAAGCAAGTCACTTCCCACCCACTAAATTACTTGACCGTTTGTTCTTCACTCCTTTCAATAGTTACCGTTTGTTCTTCTTTTCTTGGTATAAGTTGTTCTTCTTTTCTCTTCCAGCCATAAACATCTCATCTCTTACCGTTTTTCTTCTCTTCTTCCTCTATATTTCTCTTCCAGCCTTAAAGTTTCACTCCTCTCAATAGTTACTGTTGCTCTTCTTGTCTTGGTATAAGTTGTTCTTTTTTTCGCTTCCCTATAAACATCTAATCTCTTACCGTTTTTCTTCTTTTCCTCCTCTATATTTCTCTTCCAGCCTTAAAGTTGTTCAGTTCTTCATATATCCAGAATCCACAAAGTTCTTTGCTGCTTCAATTCTTCCTTAAAGTTCTTCGCTGCTTCATCAGGTGTGTCTCCAAATTTCGTTTTTAATTAGGGTCTTCACTGTAGTGATTAGTCGTATCAATAGTTACTGTTGTTCTTCTTGTCTTTCCAGCCTTAAAGTTTCACTCCTCTCAATACTTACTGTTGTTCTTCTTGTCTTGGTATAAGTTGTTCTTCTTTTCACTTCCCAATAAACATCTAATCTCTTACCGTTTTTCTTCTCTTCCTCTTCTATATTTCTCTTCCTGCCTTAAAGTTGTTCAGTTCTTCATATATCCAAAATCCACAAAGTTCTTCACTGCTTTAGTTCTTCCTTAAAGTTCTTCGCTGCTTCATCAGGTGTGTCTCCAAATTTTGTTTTTAATTAGAGTCTTCATTGTAGTGATTATTTGTATCAATGGTGTTTTAATATCTGTTGTATTCGTCATTCTATAGTTTTTAGGTGTAAATGGAAAATAACATCACGTTACTTTGATACCTATTGTTGCGATTACTATACTGTAATGGAAAACATATAGAAAACATAATCATTAGATACAAATACATTCGAAACTATTATAATTATTGAGTCGGACATATAATCATATGATCGATCTTAATTTACTGTGATTACTGTTATTATAAGATAATCGTTACGTACGTATTGTAATGATTTGTTTACATGTTGTGATAATCATATGTTGGTCATTTTTTAATTTGTTTTTATCTTTGTAGTAATGGAAACGCATGGAGGTGAAAGTTCGGTTGATACCAATGACGAATTGAATAAATTTGAAGTGTCCCTAGATATGGACTCTTCTGCTGTTGATTCTGTGCCTTATTCATCTTTGGTTGGAACTTTAAAAGAAATTTGTGGTTTGAGTTACAAAGATGTCATTGAAAAGAAATTTGATTCGGTTGAAGACGCATGTGCATTTTATCATGGTTATTCCAGGGCAGTTGGGTTCGGTGTAAGATTGTCCAACAAAATCCATGACAGTGAAGGTATAATAACCAGCAGAGTATGGGTCTGTGAGAAGAAAGGTTTTCGAGATAAGAAGTACATGTGCAATACAAATTCGAAACGCAGGCCACGGCTGCAGACAAAAGTAGGTTGCAAAGCTCGTTTCTCTATTAGCTTAGACTGTGATACTAACAAGTACAACATAAGGGCATTCGAGGAAAATCATTGCCATAAACTAGCAACGTTTCGTGAGGTTGCTTGGGTACGATCTCACAGGAACATTGACACTAAAGAATTATCCCAAATTGATGCCATGGGAAACTGCTGCATAAGACCTTGTTTGACATATGAATACATGGTTAACTAGAAAAGGGGTTACTCCAAAATTGGATTCACACAAAAGAACATGTACAATCGAATTGATGCAAAGAGATGGGATGAAGCTTTTGAAAGCGATTCACATGCCGCACTTATGTACCTGCAGTCAAAGGCGAAATCTGAAACCAATTTCTACTGTAGGTTCAGCACAGACGAGAAAGATAGGCTAGCTAATATATTTTGGAGGGACTCACATTCCCTATTCGAATACCAGTGCTTCAGAGATGTTCTTGTTTTCGACAACACTTACAAGACAAATGCCTATGCCAAGCCTTTGGTCCTATTTGTTGGTGTAAACAACCTGTAGGGAAAAATACCGTAGTACACGCAGCGGAAGCGAGACTAAAAATAAGATTTAGTGACTTTTAAAATTTTTCCTTTATGAACCTTAAACCCTTTAATTAATTAAACATGCATATACAATAACCAAAAAGTAGAATACCTTTTGTCGCGTGATCCGATTGACTTACGTCGATGGTAATCCGCAAGATCTTCAATCCTAGCACGAACGTGGATCACCTAGGAGCGTGGTCTCCCTTTTTCTTTGAATTGCAAACCTGTGAATGGACAAAACAAACTTTCTTTTCTTTGTTAGTCACAAAAACAATCAAAAGAATGACTGAGATTATTCCGGTCACTTTTGAGTTCTCAATCTAATGATCGAAACTCGCGTGAACCTAGATCGATATCGTATACACAAGCTTATTGATTATTAAGCAAATAGTATACTATCAAAGAATAATCTTACACTCTTTTATGTTTTAGAAGAAATAAATTAATCTCTCTATGAATTGAGAAGAAGAAGAAAATAGAATCTCAAGCACCAAGCATTAGGTTGGCCGAATTCTATAAGTACATATATATAGGTGGCCAATTTTTCTTTCCTTCTTTCTATTAGGGTTGCCGAAATCCTTACCAAAAAACAACTAGGGTTGCCGCAAATCATATGCCAAAATAGGCTTGTGTTGCACCCTAATTTCCATCTAGTTTAAGACTTCAAACCCTAATCCAACTCATAGGGTTTTTTATTCCTTTTTTATTTGACTAAATAAAAAGACTTCTTATTTGATTAAATAAATAAAATTAATTATTTATTTTCTTATCAAACAAGTCTTTTAATTTTAGTAAACTACTACAATAGTATTACTCTAGGAAATATATTTCCTATTCAGAAAAGATTTGTTTCTTAATTAAACAATTAATTAATAAATTAATTAATTCTTATTTAATTAAAACAATGAAACAAAATAATATATTAGGTTATAAAACCTACTTGCCGCCCCACTTAAACAAATGGGCTATATATTATTTCCTTTATTTCATTTAATCCATTGGACTTTAAATAAAAAGCCCACATGTGAACCAGACCCATTCTTACTAAAAGAAACAAGCCCACATGTCATTCATTAATATATTAATATAATTGAGCAGCCCATTACATAAATAATGTGCAAATTATATTCTTAATATATTAAATGCAATTCTAGATGGACCCTTAAATTGGTCCGATAGAATATATCAAGTGATCCATGCAAGTCCGTGTGGATTGGGGATCTTGGCGGGCCATCTAAATTTAAGCTTCAATAGACATAACCTAATCACAATCAACAAATGATTCACTTAGGTCCGATCCATTAATTTTAACTCATTCCACTAAAGAGCTAAAACTGAACTCTTAAATAAATATAGAAAAGGAAGATGCTCCTCATTCATACCCTAGACAATCATATAGGAGATAGTGTATCCTCGTGATTAATATCAGTAATCGCCAAGAGTTCATAGACCTCCTTTAACTCTCCAAGTTACCATATTTACTCATATGACCACGTTTTGAACTTGGATATTTTGACTTGTCCAGAAGCCATGTTTTCAATAGACACTATCGAAAACTCAACGTTGAGATTTAATATCCAATTACCTCAAAACATCCATATGATGATATTATACTCTCATTTAATAAATGGAGCCACGATGTCCATATCTATAAATGAAGTCCTCTATCGATTAACAAATGAATATCACCAAACTATCGAGGATAGACTATGCGATATAATCGTACTCATTGATAACTCAAATGATATCACTTGCAACCATAAGTCCATCATTTATCTCAGGATTAAGATAGACTCTCCGATTGTCCTGATAATGAAAAGACTATTATCTATTGACGGTTATAGATAAAGTATTTCATTGTGATCCAGTTCAATGCACCCAGTACACTAGATCCTTTTGCTCGAAGACACTCCGATGATTTTAGACTCATCATATCTCATTTGATCCCACTCAAATGCTAGCAAAAGAATTCTACAACTTTAACAAGATAAAGGTGCCCAACCTTTAACTTAAGTTGTGAACATTATTCAAGACTAACTAAAGAATTGTGTCTACCACATACATATCCAGATGTACGAACAATTCTTCTTTTCTCATAGTCTTTAGACCTTATGATTATTTACTTTGACAATTATAATATTAAACTATAAATGCTATACGATTTGTTAAACCAGAAATCACTTTATTAATATGAAAAAGATTGTTAATTACAACATTACACTCTTGCTATTGAGCATAATCCTAACACAACCATCATGCGACTTGTGTGTTTGGAGTTGCACTGTTGTCGGATGAGACTGTGCAGTCGTACAGATGGGTCCTTAATACTCTCATGGATTCCATGGGCCACAAACATCCCATTTCTATACTGACCGATGGAGACGAAGCAATACGACAAGCCATCAACGAGATATTTCCCAACTCACGGCACAGGATATATGGATGGCATGTATCTAAGAATGCATCCACTCACCTTCACAAAGAGGAGAAGAAATCACCATTTCGATACTTATTGTATAAGCAACTATCAGATGATGAATTCGAGGAACTTTGGAACGAGTTGTTGGAGCAGCATGGTCTAGAAGAAAACTATTTGATGAGTAGGATGTACGAGAAGAAGCATAGGTAGGCAGAAGCATATTTTAAGGGCCATTTTTTTGCAGGCATGCGCACAACTCAACGATGCGAGGGTATGAACAATTACATGAAGGATTATGTTTGCAGCCGTGAGAAATTGTTTGAATTCGTCCCTCAAATTGATAGGGCCCTTATGCAGTTAAAAAACAATTTCTTTGGTGACAAATACGTATCTAAGTGTAAGAGTCCGGTCATTTTAAGCCACCTGAAGGCATTGGAGGAGCACGCATCTTCCGTATACACTTATCAAATTTATCTTGACATTGTTGAACAGATTATACATAAATCAAAACATATGCACATTGCGCCGGAGGCAGAGGATAACTGTTGTGTATACCATCTGTCCAGATATCAATTTCCTGATAAGAAAAGGAAAGTTGTTTACCATTTGGACAGGGTTGGCTTTTAGGAAGTCGATGAAGATAGTGTTTGGGATTCAGAAAAACATAATCAACCTTTAATTTTGTGTGACTGCAATTTGTTCGAAGCTAAAGGAATTCCTTGTCGTCATATGTTTTATCTTATGAAAGTGGAGCACCTTAGAAAGATTCCCGAGTCCATGATATTTAAGAGGTGGACAAAGTCAGCTGCACGTTATGTTCTTATGAAGCTTCAGCCAGATGATAAGTTTTCGAAAGGAATCGATATTTCTCGGTTCGCTTCATTAAGTGTAGAGTGCAACTATCTCTGTCACAACGGGAGCCAAACTGAATAAGGATTTAATTTGCTGAAAAAGGAACTCCTTGTGTTTGCAAAATACTTTGCAAGGGTTGAACGACGAAATTAGAAATAAGGCCAAAAAAAATCATAATGATTCAGGTCCACGGAGCCATATTATAAAAGATCTAAAGGTTATCAAAACAAAAAGGAGGCCGAGTGGGCCGACTGCACCTAGCACACCGGCAGGAAAACCCCATAAACGTAGAAGACCAAATTAGTGTCATATTTGCCACACTCCCGAGCATGACTCGCGCAACTGTAAACTAAAGGACTCCGACAAATAGTCACTTTCATTAGTGACTACTTGAATGTAGTCATTGTGTTGTTTTTTGTACTCATAATGGGACTTTTTTGGAATTGTTGGACCGCCTAAAAATATTATTTCAATTTATTGGTGGAGTTTGAATTGGGCCACCAACTTCATTAGTGTAGATGCAATTGAGTATATTCATTGTGTTGTTTTTTGTACTCATAATAGGCCATCTTGGAATTTTTGGACCGTCTGAAAATATTATTTCAATTGACATGTGGAGTTTGAATTGGGCCAGACGGACCCCATCACTACAACACATTGATACAAGAAAAATTGACTTGGTCCACTACAATCCACAAGTAGAATGTGAAAAGCTTAGTCAACTACAAGCAAAAGGCCAAGCTAAATTGGACCAGGATAAAACTGGCAAAAATTGGCAAAAACTAAATTGACTTGTTCCTTGTATACAATATTATCAGACCTTGAAAAAAAAATTGTATTACTCAAAATAAATAAATTTCAAATTTTCTCAAAATAAAAAGATATAAATAACGAGGGATAACTATAGGATCCCTAATTTATATATATATAATTTGTCAAGCTTAATATTATTCCACTAGTGTCAACTTTTTTAGAAATTTAATACGATTATAGATAATAGTTTGTGATCGTTTAAAGACATTTGTAATGACACTAAATGTATAATATGGATAGAAACTGAACATTTTACAGAAAGGTTTGTCATGCTTTTAATTTCAATTTGACTAAATATATTGCCATGGAGGCATGGAGCCATTGCCTGTGTTTCCATCAAACATAAACCCTAATATTAAATTGAAATGGTCACAAATTATTAAGCAAGCATGTTTTGTAATGTGGAATAAAGCATTACTGTAACCGAACAATAAACATAATCAAAGTACAAAGTTTATACCAGTAGCAATGAAAACTCATTAACCTGCAAAGAGTTGTGATATGGTCACAAATTAATAAGTTAGCATGTTTTCTGGTTAACGAAACAACAAATATAATATATTACTTTGCAACAAATTTCAAATAAAATCACTTTCAAACATGTGATTACACAAAACCTAAAACACATGTGATTCACTTACAACCAACATCAGCCATGATGAACTGCTATAAAAATTATCATCACTTCAAAAAGAACATGTGATTAAACAAAACCTAGAAAACTCTCAAACTTAGAACCAACATCAGCCATGATGAAAATATTTAACAGATGTAGAAAGTATAATCACTTCACAAAATCTTCATAATCTTCTAATAACTCTCTAACATGTGATTAAACAAAACATAAAAAAAATAAAAAATAAATAAATATATAAAAACCCTCAGTTTCTAGTGGAGGGGTGCTCCTTTACAGCCAAGAATCTTTTCAACTAAACACATCTGCTCCTCATTAATATTACAAGATAGGTTCCATTGGAGTCGATTCAAACAGTATCACTTCGGAGGAATCAGATGGTGAGTTGCTAGTCGAGGGGTGCTCCTTTACAGCCAAGAATCTTCTCAATTGAACACATCTACTTCTCATTAAGATTACAAGAGATGGGTACCAGTGTAGTCGACTAAAACAGTATCACCTCAGAGGAATCAGATGGAAAAACAAGCTTCTTGGCTAGAGTTACCCAAAACCTAAAAAGAACTCAAACATACAATATACCATCTTCACTTACAACCAACATCGGCCATCATGGGTTAGCCTAATGAAATACATCACACCAGTAAATAGTATAATCACTTCAAACATATTTCATGAATTGTCACTTTACAAAAAAATTTCACATCATTCATTTTCACTTTCCTCTTCCAAAAGATCTTGCTTAAATTGTGTTTATTTTGAAAGAGTCTTATAAACAAATAAATCAATGGAGACAAGATATTCTATAAAGAGAAAAATGAAAATGAATAATGTGAAAAAATTATGTCACGTGGCAGTTCATGAAATATGTTTGAATTGATCCTAATCTGAGAAGAAGAATCTCGTTCAATAGTAAGATGAAGTCGAAGAAACAAAGATGACTTATGGATTTAAGAAGAAGATGAAGATAAAAAGAGGGACTAGGGATTTAATTTTTAAAAAAGAAATGAGGATTTTTGGATTTTGAAAGATGGGTTACAATAAGAAACTTAGATGTATCTGGGTTGTTACGTGTTAGCGATTCATCTTTAGTTTGATGAATGTGTCTGTTGAGAGAAAAAGTGAGGTAGGGTTGCTCAATATAATGCATAACAATTGAGGTAAATTACACAAATATCCTACATAAATAAATTAAAACGCTTGCAGTTTTTACACCAAGAAAAGCGTGATAATTACTTATTCTGCCTAATCGCCACTTTGAAATAAAACGATGCAAAGTTCAACAGTCGAGCAATTATTACAATCCCTTTACTATCTCTCAACCAAATCAAACTGCTACAAGCTTTTCAAACACTTTCTAACTTTTCTTGCAGTTTTTCTGCTTCCAACACAGTCATTTCTCTGTGCAACCTCTGATATTCTTCATCAAGTGACGTCAAGGGATGGTTACTTCTTCTGCATGCCGGCGAACCATTATTACCATCCCTCTGTACATAGTTTTCAACACCATTAATTGTTTTGTTTAAAAATTTAAATTATTTATTTTTTGTTTTCTACAACCAATTTCTTTCCATTTCGCCATTATCAAAGGCATCTAATTTAAAATTTTGTACAGGTTAATTCAGTCGACATTTGCACTATTGACGCAAAAAAAGGGGGGGGGGGCAAGAAAGTGATAAACCCAATAGTTTGCCAATGAACGATAATTTGAAGGGTTTAGTGCCTAAAAAAAAGGTACATGGGGCATAGTACAAATTTTGGAATAGTTTATGAGGCATCAGTGCCAATTAGACTTTCTTTTAAAAATGTAAAACTTGACTTTTCAACGATCCACAACTTTTGAACAAATATAAAAAAAATTAAACATCATTTACCATATACAGTCACACAACTAAAAATGTGATCATAAAAAAGAGTTTACAAACGATAGTAACATTGTTAATAAAGTAAAAATCATCTAGGGAAAAACATCAGCGGCTTGGATTCTGTATAGATTTTATTAAATGATCTCAATTATATTTGGGAGATGGCATGAAGCATTGTTGCAAATAAATTAAACAATTTGTAACGTTACACAAATTAACATTCAAAATCAATAAGAAACTTCAATTTTTTTTATAAAGATCAACAACATCACTGGTTAACAATCAGACAATATATTTAACAAACATAGAAGACTATGTTTACAAAGAATCAGGTAAAAACATCAGCGGCCTAGGGTATCATTGACAACAGTGTGGTTAACCTCATCCCAATTTTCATCCGGCTGCATCTTCTTCATGTAGTCTTTGAAGAGGTTGAAGCCGGTCTAGTGACCATTTGAATAACACTGTTGGAAATCATGAATAATGTATCTAGATGCCATGAATCGCTTCAAACTGTCGTCATCAGACGCTTGATAAGCGAGGTCAACGTGTTCCTCCTCCAAGGCTTTCACTCGTTTTTCCAGTAGTTTGAAAAAGAATTTGATGAACTCATTCATTTTAGTATTTTTAGCCGATTTGCATTTTTTTTTTCATCCATTGTGCAGAACCGATGGATATCGAGATTTCGTAAAATTAATATTTTTGTAAACAGTGAAAGAGAAGAGAAGAAAAGGATATTATGATAAAGACAGAGACTTGTAATCCTAATTTATACACAATTTAAGTGGTAGTCGAGGATTAAAAAGGTTGCTTATTTTTTAAAAGTAATAAATGTTTTTGAAAACTTTTGAATAATAATTAATAAGTAATAAACGTTTTTGATAATATGTTGAGGAGAGTTTGATTTTTAATTATCTACACATCATTATTCTTAAGTTGTGTTTGCCTTTTTTTTTTTTTTTTTTTTTTAATTTACGAACAAGTGTTGATTTATATAATTAAAATTGTTTTCAGATATTAAAAAAAAGACTAGTAAAACTTTTAACAATGATATTTAACAATCGAACATTACATTTAATGAAATAAAGAATAAAGTAATTGTGCAACTAAATATCAAACTAAATTAAGGTATTGAGTTCAAATATATCGGTTGATTCATGGTTTGCCTAGACTTGTAAGTTTAAAAGGGTTTGACGACAATCGTAATTCACAATAAGGACCTTGATTATAACCAATTCATAGAGACTTGTAAGTCTTGTAACTCTAATTTATATACAATTTAAGCGGTAGTCGAGGATTACAAAGGTTGCTTATTTTTTAAAAGTAATAAACAAGTGTTTATTGTTTTACTGAGTATGATGGCTATAAAACATCATATATTATTAAAAACAAATGTTGTTCAAATTATCGAATCGGACATGGCTGAATCCATATCTAAAACATATAATTCTTAAAATCAATCAATATTCGGATATTTTATTTATCTAATCGGATTGGATCGATCCTGTATAATACAGGATTGGATCGGAATTGGGCATCAAAAAGACAGATCGGACTCGTATGCATTCGAATCTGTATGCTTAAGTGAGTAGAAGAAAATTTGTAATTCATTCCGATTAAGCTTCCTTCTTAATAATCTTGAAGTTTTTCTCAGATACAAGGAAATGAATCAGTTCCAAAGCCAAAGATCGTAGTTCTCGAACGAGCAATCGAAAAAGATTTCGGAGCATCTTCGGGTTTAGGTATTGTTCCTCTAATGATCTTAGTACTAGGTACTTCTTGGCGAGCTATAATATGATCGAATTTTGTAAGTAAGCATCCCTTGTAAAATATGAGCAACATTAAAGCCCTGAAGAGCCCAAACCTTCATTCTTCGACCCATTGCCTCCACTGGAACATCCGTGTATTGTACCTATTGAATCATGAAACAATAGCCATAAATTTTAGTCTATATCGTGTTAAAAGTATGCATAATCACAATTAAAAGAAATCGATTCACGTATATATACATTAATTAATAAAAGGGTACAACCAAGGCTCTAATACCAATTGTAGGGAAAAACGTACGTGCACGCAACGCAAGCGAGACTAAAATAGGTTTAGTATATTTCAAAAAAATTTCCTTTTTAAAGATGAACATTAACCCTTTAATTAATTAAAATATAATAAAGATATCGTACCTTTATCACAGGATCCGATTGACGTTGCGTCGATGGTAATCCGCAAGATCTTCCAATCTAATCACGAACGTGAATCACCTAGGAGCGTGGTCTCCCTCTCTTTGAATTGTGTACCTGAGGATGGATAACAAAATCTATTCTTTTTCGTTAGCCACAATAAATTCTAAGAGACTACAAAGAATGTTCCGGTCACTTTTGAATTCACAATCGTCAGAACGAAACTCGCGAGAACCTGTTATAGGTAAAAGTAGTCGTAAAAAACACGTCACCACCATAAGAGGCCACATAAGCAGAAGTGAAGGCAAATTAACCATGAGTAGCAAAATCCCAACCATAGACCAAGGAAATCGGCTCGGGCAACATAGCCTACGTGGGCATAGTCGGGCATACTCAGGGTTCAACCAGAAAGATAGTCACGGAAATTCACTTCCCAAACATATGGGTAGAATCAGCAACTAGCACCCCTACAAAAGGCTACAGTGTAGCTACTCAGAACCCAGCAAGGAAACAAGCAGGTTTCTCGTAAATAAAGGAATACGAATCCTGTCCAAATTAGGACTCAGCCAAACCAGAAGATATGCTACATCCAAAATAGGAAATTAAGTCCTTTTAGGACTGAGAAAACTCCTAGAACGTGGCCACCACGACACCAAACCCTAGTGATACCCACAAACCCTAAATAACTATGTATAAATACCCATGTAAAACACAAATAAGGGGACGTGAGAATTGAGAGGAGAGATCAGAGTGTGTATTCAATTAACAGTTTTTATAGTGGATTTGACTTCGTTGCTTAGGCAACAACCCGTGGATGTTTCTCCGGACATCATAGTTTTACCACGTATTTTTGTTCATCATTGCTAATACTTTGTAGTGTTAATTTCAATCATTCTCATTCATAAAATTGCAACAATTGGCGCTAGAAGGAGGGGAGAATAAAAAACTTGTGAAGCAATGGCTGGCAAAGGAGATGGTAGCGATTCCAGATACAGTCAAAGATTACCAATTAACGAGTTGGAGGATGACACCACCCTAAATACTGCGGATGTAACCTTAGCAACTACAGACCAATCAACTGTCCTGGTCGGTGTCCAGCGTTTCCCTCCAACTAATGAAGAAATCGTGCAACGATTCCGGGCCTCTCTACAGCAACTCATATCTGATGCAGCAATGCAAGGAGTTGATCTTTCCACTACGGAGGGTTTGACTTCACCCCACAACTTGTCCGCTCCACATCAACAAACAACAAGATTGCGCTCCACGGTGGTGATACCAACACCTGACGCACCTTTAAAAACAAGCCGAGACCCTACAGACAGGCCAGAGATTTTGTCCGAAAGGCAAGCCAAGGGTAACAGGGAGCGTAGAGAGGAAGGTTATTCCGATATAAGGTATGATCCGGATCGGATGGGGCGGAGTCGGGACCAACCCAAGAAGCGTATTCACCGGATAGATCGATCATCGTCTTTAGGGGAGAGTGAGCAGTATTATCGTCACAAACGCTAGAGGGGCACAGTTCGATTACATGGCCTAAACCGAGAACACAGGGAGCAGGAACCAGAGGAGAGAGGCCAGAAGTTGACCATCAGTCAAAATTTCAATACAATAGGGGAACCAGAAGGAGATAGAGACATACTCATACAGAGCCTGACCCGGGAGGTGCAAAAAAATCGTCGATAGATGGATGCTTTGGTCAGGCGGTACGGGTGCAATGAATTGTCGGATGATGAATCCGGCAGCCCTTTCACCAATGGAGTTCTAAGGATGCCCTTCCCGGAGAGGTTCAGGATGCCACACGTAGAGCAGTTCAAGAAAGATACCGATCCAAAAGAACACGTCCGGAGGTATAAGAGTGCCATGGCCCAATACGTCCACAATGACGCTCTGCTATGCTTGAACTTTCCACAGACTCTTGGGGATCTAGGTTCTCGGTGGTTCGGCAGATTACCAGCAGCAAGCGTAAGCAGCTTTGGCGAACTGAGCAAAGCTTTCTCAAGGCAGTTCCTTGGGAATGTACACAGGAAGAAGTCAGTGGCTCACTTGTCTCAGCTTAAGCAAGGAAAAGACGAGTCTTTGAATAAATACTTGGGGAGGTTCGGTTAGGAAGTATCAGAGATCGAGAGTGCAAACGATGAAGCCATCATTGCAGCATTCATCAACAACCTTCAGAACGGCCAGCTATCCTTTGATTTAAGAAGAGCTCGCCTAACCAATTATGCCAACATAATGGACATGGCTGGGGGTTATACCTTAGCCGAGGAAGAAGAAATTGCGACAGGAGGTTACTTTGTACATGGTGGTCATCCAGAAGGAACCAAAACAAAAGATCAAGCCAAGGCACCAGACATCAAAGGTGACAAGCAAAAGAACAAAGCACGAGATGGACGGGATGGCCGGCATGGCCGCCGAGCTAATGATCCAAAAACTGATCAGCCGCGCCAAAAGTTCCAAGGCAGATACACAAATTACACCCCGTTGAAGAAAGACCAGGAGGAGATATTAGATATCTTGGAAGAAAAGAATATGTCCAAAGAACCGCCTAAGCAGTTGACTTATGCTCGGAGGGACACCACCAAGTATTGCAGATTCCATAAAGAGAACGGACATGAGATATCCAAGTGCTTCCAGCTAAGGGATCACATTGAGACCCTCATCCGAGAAGGGCACTTGAAGGACATTGTCCTAAAGAAAGCCGATAAGGCAGATGGACAGAAAGATAGCCGACAGGGTGGACGAGAAAGGAAGCTGAGTCCCTAGAGAGCTGGAGATGAAGGAGCAATCAACACCATCTTTGGTGGGCCAACAACTGGTAAAAGTAACAAGGAGAGAACCCAGGAAATTCGGGAAGCCATGGAAGCCCGAAGAGACCTCGACGTTAACTCCATTGAACCTGACCCGAAAAGGATCAAGGAAGGCTGGGATCCAATCGTCTTCACAGAGGCTGATTCTCACGGAGTAGATGTAAAACCAAACGATGCACTGGTCATCAGTGCTCGAATTGGTCACAGGAAGGTCCACCGGATCTTGATTGATAATGGAAGCTCAGCGGATATCTTAAGTGCAGATGTGTACGATCAGTTAAGATTAGATAGAAAGGACATGCAGCCCTTTCATACCCCACTCAAAGGATTTGGCGGAGCAGAGGTGAGGTCACTCGGCACAGTAAAACTACCAGTGAAGATCGGGAAGGCCCCTTGTCAGAAGACAGTGTTGCTCGATTTTGTGGTTATGGATACAGAGAATTGGCCATACAACGCCCTGCTCGGCCGACCATTCCTGAATAAAGCAAAGGCAGTAACGGCAACGTATGCCCTTATGATGAAGTTCCCAACTGAGTATGGGGGTAGGCGTGGTCAAAGGATCACAAGAGATGGCGCGAAGGGCGAACCTATCAGTCTACAAGGATAGGGAATTACACCAAGTATACACTATATTAGCTGAACAGGCCGCCGATGAACCTGAGGAGCAAGCAGAGGCACCAAAGGAATTTGAGCTAGACCCCAGAGAAGAGCCTGAAGCTAAAAAAGATGAGCCGACCGAAGAGGTGTCATTAGACCCAGATGAGCCAAGTAGAACAGTAAAGATAGGAGCAAGCCTAAGTGAACACATCAAAGCCAAACTCATCACACTATTAAGGGATTACAGGGATGTGTTCGCTTGGAGTCATAAAGATATGCCCGGGATAGATACAAAGGTGATATCGCATTATCTCTCCATCGACCCGGAGTTCCGCCCAGTGGTACAAAAGAGAAGATTGTTCAATCCAGAGAGAAACATCGCAATCAAGAAAGAGGTGGAGAAGTTGCTTTCTGCAGGGTCAATAAGGGAAGTCAACTACCCGGAGTGGGTGGCCAATGTAGTATTGGTTAAGAAGAAGAATAATCAATGGAGGATGTGTGTAGACTTCACGGATTTAAACAAAGCTTGTCCGAAAGATAGCTTCCCACTGCCAAGGATTGACCAGTTGGTAGATGCGACAGCAGGACACGAACTACTGAGTTTCATGGATGCTTACTCGGGATACAATTAGATCTGGATAAACAAGGCGGATGAAGAAAAAATAGCTTTCACCACGGATCAAGGATTGTATTGTTACAAAGTGATGCCGTTCGGACTAAAGAATGCTGGGGCAACGTACCAGAGGTTGGTAAATAGAATATTTGCTCAGCAGATTGGGAGAAACATGGAGGTCTATGTGGATGACATGTTGACCAAGAGTATCACGGCGGAGAAACATTCAGAAGATTTGAAGGAAACCTTTGATGTCCTGATAAGGTATAAGATGAAGCTCAACCCGAGTAAGTGTGTGTTCGGGGTACCATCGGGAAGGTTTTTAGGTTTTCAGGTACACCAAAGAGGAATTGAGGTAAATCCCGAGAAGATTAAAGCATTAGAAGAAATGGCTTCACCAAGAACATTGAAGGCTGTGCAGAAGCTGACGGGATGCCTTGCATCACTCAACCGGTTCATAGTAAAATCAACAGACAAGTGCGCCCCATTCTTTATGGCAATAAAAAAAGGAAAAGGGCTCGAATAGAGCGAAGAGTGTGAAATAGCCTTTCAGAAGTTGAAAGGGTATTTAGGACAAGCACCAATTCTTTCAAAACCGTTGGTCGGAGAAACCCGGTACCTATACCTCTCGGTCACAGAAGTGGCGACAAGTTCGGTACTGATTCGGTTAGAGGAAGGAGTACAAAGACCGGTGTATTACACGAGCAAGGCGTTGCTACCAGCAGAAACCAGGTATTCGCCAGCTGAGAAAGTAGCACTGGCTCTGATCACAGCAGCCAGGAAATTGAGGCCGTATTTTCAAGCACATGCAATAGAAGTATACACGGACTGCCCGTTAAAACTCATCTTACAAAAGCCAGAACTGTCAGGAAGGTTGACCAAGTGGGCAGTGGAATTAAGCGAATTCGACATCAGGTACACGCCAAAAGCAGCAATCAAAGGGCAGGCGGTGTCAGATTTTATTAGGGGTGTGCGGCAGATCGGATCCAATGGATTTACCATGATCCAAGATCCGATCCGATCCAATTGGATCGAAGAAATTACAATCTGATCCGATCCGATCCAATTACTATTTGATTTGATCCGATCCAATCCAATCCAATATGATCCGATGGATCGAATTAATATAAAGTCATTCGTAATATATAAAAGTTATAATCTGAAATAAATAAAATCAAATAAATTATTCAAACATTACTAATTAATTCAAATAAAATTAACATTAAAAAAATACATGACATAACTTGTAAACTTTATATAATTCAAAAAGTTTATAAACATTATACATCAACTCCAAATGTAAACTTAATAAACCGTGATGTTGATGAAGAAGATTAGAAGAAAAGAAGATGGTGGATTGTTGGATGTAGAGAAATTGAGATAGAAAACCCAAAATAGTAACATTAAAAATTGTATTTTGGTTAGGCATTTACATTAGAAAGTAGTGAATAAAATAAATTGTCCAATATAAAAATAAGGCCTAATATTTTAGGTGTATTCGGCGGATTTCCAAACGAAAATCCAAGATCCGATCCAATCCAATCTAATGGATTTTAGAATTTAGGATCCAATCCGATCCAATGGATCGTATTGGATTGGATTGGATCGGATCCTACACACCCCTAGATTTTATAGTGGAATTCACCGAGCCGGATGCCAAGGTAAGAAGAATGATGGAATGTGAACAGACGAGTGGGTTCCAATGGAAGTTGCATGTAGACGGATCATCAAACACACATGGCAGCGGGGCGGGAATAGTTATAACAACCCCGGAAGGAGACGCTGTGGAGTGTGCCATGAGGTTCGATTTCAAAGCAACCAACAATCAAGCAGAGTACGAAGCTTTATTGGCCGGCTTAAGGGTCTGTATAGTATTGGGAGCAGATGAGTTGGAAATTTACAGCGATTCGCAGGTTGTGGTTAACCAAGTACTGGACGAATACCAGGCGAGGGATGAGCACATGATAACTTACTTGGACATTGCAAAAAGGTTGCTCAGAAAATTCAAGATGTTCAAAATCTCTCAGATCCCCCGGGAAGAGAATGAAAAGGCAGATGCCTTGTCCAAATTAGCTTCAGCCACCACAAGTATCAGGTCCAAAGCAATACCGGTGGCACACCTGACTAAGCCGAGTACTGCGGAATCTGCGGAAGTCATGATAGCAGATATCCGACCAGGCCCAGGCGACTGGACAATCCAACTCAGAAAGTACTTGGAGGAAAACATATTACCGAAAGACGCTGTGGAAGCTAAGCGCATCAAATACAGGTCAACCCGATACACAATTCTGAGGGGTGAATTATACAGAAAAGGGTTCTCAAAAGTACTGCAAAAGTGTGTTGCCGGCGAAGAAACCAAAAAGATCCTAAAGGATGTTCACAGTGGGGTATGCGGGAACCATACCGAGGGTAAGAGCCTAGCACATAAGGTACTTAGACAAGGATTCTACTGGCCGACTTTGTTTGCAGAGGTGCAGCGATTCGCGGAGAGCTGTGAGACATTTCAAAGGATAGCAAACGACATTCGGCAACCCCTAGAATTACTCAGAAGCTTAACCTCACCTTGGCCCTTTGCCATGTGGGGCCTCAACCTAATAGGACCAATGCCCACAGGAACTAAGGGAGGTGTGAAGCACGCTATTGTGGCAGTGGATTACTTTACCAAATGGGCAAAAGCAGAGGCACTCGTGCACATCACTGAGGCAAACACCACCAACTTCGTCAAAAAGAACATAATATACAGGTTCGGGATTCCGAGCATCATTATAACAGACAACGGGATCCAATTTGACAACAGCAAATTTAGGAAGATGTGCGAGGAATACAAAATCGTAAATTATTACGCATCACCCGCCCATCCTCAAACCAATGGTCAGACTGAGGCAGTAAACAAAGTGATCAAGCACACGCTGAAAGCGAAGCTGGAGGCAAGGAAGGGTTGTTGGGCAGACAAGCTGCCTGAGGTACTATGGGCATACCGAACAACTATGAGGTCATCCACAGGGGAAACTCCTTTCATATTAGCATTTGGAACGGAGGCTGTTATCCCGGCAGAAACAACTTTCACCTCTCCCAGGGTTCGGTTATACAGCTCAGAGCACAATGTCAGCATGTTGCAGCAGAACTTAGATAAATTGGAAGAAGTCAGAGATGCAGCACAAGTAAGGAATGCAGCGTACCAGCAAAGGGCTGCGAGGTACTACAATTCTCATGTTCGCGTGCGTAAATTCCAGCTCGGAGATTTGGTACTGAGGAGGGTATCCCCAAGCACCAAAGACAAATCAACAGGATCTCTCGCTGACAAATGGGAGGGACCGTACGTCATTAAAGGAGTCGCTGGACATGGAGCTTACATGATAGCCCGACCAGAGGGTAGCCTAGTGCCCCGACCATGCAATGCACAGTACCTCAAAATCTTCTATCCTTAAAAAGGAACCTATCACCCCCCCCCCCCCCACCTTTTGCTTTAATTAGTTTCAAATTTCGTATTTTTTCATATTTTAATTTTCAGATTGTCATTTTGATCATTTGAAAGTTCAGTTGCTAATAAAAAGATTATTTGCTGAAGTCAATGAATTCACCGTCAGAAAGGAATAGCGGCCACTCAAAAGCCGACCAAATAAACATTGAAAAAGAAAAAATTTCGGGCGCTATGAAGCCACGAGAGAGTGGACGAATAGTGCTCGAAGGGCGAAAAAGCTGAAGTAGCGTGCCCGCCTAGTTAAGAAGGTACAAACGCACCTCTTAGTAAAAAGGTGAATCCGAGGCACCATGATAACTGGAAAACTGCTCGGAAGCGCCGCTAGAAAGACTGGTGAGATGCGCAGCCGTGTTGGCCGGTACATAAATACCCTAACGATTCGGCGAAAACCTTGCACAGACAATACCGGGAGACGTCCTAGGTGACATGTGCAAGGACCTTGGCGTATGGTTGTGGTGAGCTTCGACGTAACGCTTGGGCAAAGTAACTTCAAATATAAGGCTGCATTAATTAATTGCCAGTTAATAAGATACTTGGCAGAATAATCTCACTTATGCCAGTTAAATAAGATACTCGGCTGCATTAATTAATTGCCAGTTAATAAGATACTCGGCAGAATAATCTCACTTATACCAGTTAAATAAGATACTCGGCTGTATTAATTAATTGCCAGTTAATAAGATACTCGGCAGAATAATCTCACTTATGCCAGTAAATGAGATACTCGGCTAAAGTAAAGGGTTTCAAAAACCCTTAAGATCAGAGATAGCTGAGTACAGGCTATCGAATAAATTGTACTCATATAGGTTTAGTTCATCTCATTTATATGTATTTATCATGCAGGGAGTCAGAACAGAAACAGCGGAACAGGATAAGAATAAAAGTTCATATAGATATAAGTGAAGGTACATACAAAAATCGTTACAAAAATAAAAAATAAGAGATCAAGAGGACGACGCTGGGGGTTGCGAGCTGCTCCTGTCGACGCTCGGGTCAGGTTCCATTACGTACTCACTCAGGAGGCTATCATCAGAAGGCCACACGACCACATCTTCTTCATCATCTATCCAGGCACTATAATCAGTCCCAGGGACGGGTCCAACGTCAGGATTCTCACCATCGATACCCGCTTTCTGATAAGCATGAAAAGTAGAGAAGGCATCGGCAGTGGGAACCTCCAGATGCATGGGATGTGGCACCTTACCTTTACTTCGGCAATACGCTCGCCACTCTATCATCTGGATCCGAAGAGGCTCCAGAGACGTATCCATATGCTTCTTAATTGAAAGGCTCCAGTTGGCCCTGGCCTGGTCAGTCGCCCTATTCTTCATCTTGAAGAACTCTCCAGCCGAGACCATCCCCCGCTGGAACTCCCGTAGAAGCAAAGCATCATAGGCCAGAGATCTTTTAAAACGATCAACACCCTGTATCTCCAATTCCAGCCTAGCTTCCTTCGATAGGGAATTGACTGTCAAGGCCTGACGCTCCAAGTCTTTGATTCGGCGCTCATAAGAGGATTTAGCATCATCAGCATTCTGCTCGGCCTGAAGCAAAGCATCCTGAGTAGATGACAACTGAGCTTGTAAAGTCTTGACCTCCTCAGTAGCGAAAGACGCCATCTGCTCAGCCTCCATCTGACATGCCAAACATTGATCCAGGAGCACCTGATTTGACCTGGCTCCTTCCTGACAAGCCAACTCAACCCGAGCGCAGCGATCTTCACTCTCCTTTAGTTAGGCCTCTTGCCGCCTTATTCTTTCTACCTGGGCTTCACCGACTTGTCAAGCCTCGGACATCTCAGCTACCATCTGCAGCAAATCAATAGTGAATAACAAAGTGAAGCAACAGTAGCAAAAGAAAATACAAAATCATACATATAGTTGAGGCGTCACTCACATAGGATGCACTGTTGAAGAAGCTGCAGAGTCGGTCAGATGAAGTACCAACCCTAAAGCGACTCCAATGATCCTCCCCAATGTAAGCATGGCCCGAGGACATGGCTCTCAACATGGACTGGAGGGTGGGACCACTAGGTTGGCTCGGTAACCCCGAACCACTGGCACCAGCATCGGGCATAACAGCAGATGTTTAAGCTGAGGGGAAAGAGCCGGCAAAATTTCCAGCCTGAGTCTCAGCATGATCTCCAGGGGGTAGGAAAAAGCCTTTTTTCAACTCTAATGCCAGTCTCCTCGTCGCCCGAAGATGAGTCAACATAGGTAACCACCCGAGGAATCTTTAGGGCAGGACGCCCAGGAGAAAATGAAGCTTTCCTTTTTCTGGATTGCCTCCCACGAGTGTCGAGGTTGGAGGCAGGATCCTCCACCTCAACATCAATCCCAACCTCAGGTGATAAGGGGACAAAAGTTAGTGTAGAAACCGGAACCACAACAGGTGCAGTACTAGAAGGCCCCCCGACCCCGTCGATGCCTTGGGACGCAGCAGCCGCTTCATCAATAGCAGGACCCCTCAGATTGCCCTACTTGTCAGGTAAGCAGTCTCGCTTACCGGCACTGTCTGTAGCCGGGGCCGGAGTAACCCTAGCAGAAACTGAAGCCGTCGGCCCAGGTTCTTCAACCTCAGATGGCTCCCCAACCTTATCTTTCCCCTTGGAAGAAGAAGTGCCCGCCTGATTGCCCTTCTCAGCAGCAGCAGCAGCCTTGTCTACAGCAAGGTCCCCCGGATCGCCCATATCTTCTGCCAAGTATGTCTCCATTTCTTGACCATGAGTCTCCCCGGGCGTATAATTAGGCACGTTCCCTTCACCATCTTCCTAGGGAAGATCCTCAGGAGAACTCTCATCGGAATCAACTTGTGGAGGGGCTACCCCAGCATCCCGCTGACGAATAGCCTCTTTACGGCTCGCCTCCACAATACCCTTCATCCGGTGCGCCTGAGCATCACAAACAATATCTACATCGAACACTAAAAGAGATTTTCAAGTTAGTAAGCCGACTAGGAAAGAGAACAGTCAATAAAGTTCTATGAAAACTTACGGCGTCGTTGGTGTGCAGTATGTAGGGAAAAATACCGTAGTACACGCAGCGGAAGCGAGACTAAAAATAGATTTAGTAACTTTTAAAATTTTTCCTTTTTATGAACCTTAAACCCTTTAATCAATTAAACATATATATTATCTAACAAAGAAGAATACCTTTTGTCGCGTGATCCAATTGACTTACGTCGATGGTAATCCGCAAGATCTTCAATCCTAGCACGAACGTGGATCACCTAGGAGCGTGGTCTCCCTTTTCTTTGAATTGCAAACCTGAGAATGGACAAACAAACTTTTCTTTTTCTTTGTTAGTCATAAAAACAATCAAAAGAAGACTAAGATTATTCCGGTCACTTTTGAGTTCTCAATCTTATGATCGAAACTCGCGTGAACCTCAATCGATGTTGTACACACAAGCTTATTGATGAACAAGCAATTAATGTACCATCAAAGAATAATCTATTCACTCTTTTATGTTTTAGTAGAATAAAAACCTTTCTATGAATTGAGAAGAAGAAGAAAATTGTATCAATGAACAACCATATGGCCGAATTCTATAAGTGTGAATATATAGGTGGCCGAAATTTGCTTCATCTTTTCTTTTAGGGTTGCCGAAAATCCTTCTCTAAAAGGGACTAGGGTTGCCGCAAATCACAAGCCAAAAAGGGTTTGTGTTGCACCCTAATTTCCATCTAGTTTAAGACTTCAAACCCTAATCCAACTCATAGATATTTTATTCTATTATTTGACTAAATAAAAAGACTTCTTATTTGATTAAATAAATAAAATTAATTATTTATTTTCTTATCAAACAAGTCTTTCAATTTTAGTATACTACTTCCAATAGTATATCTTTAGGAATCATATTTCCTAATCATAAAATATTTGTTTCTTAATTAAACAATTAATTAATAAATTAATTAATTCTTATTTAATTAAACAATGAAACAAAATAATATATTAGGTTAATTTATTCACCTTTGCCGCCCCACTTAAAATAAATGGGCCATATATTATTTTCTTATTTCATTTAATCCATTGGACTTTAAATAAAAAGCCCACATGTGAACCAGACCCATTCTTACTAAAAGAAACAAGCCCACATGTCTTTCATTAATATATTAATACAATTGTGCAGCCCATTAAATAAATAATGTGCAAATTATATTCTTAATATATTAAATGCAATTCTAGATGGACCCTTAAATTGGTCCGGTAGAATATATCAAGTGATCCATGCAAGTCCGTGTGGATTGGGGATCTTGGCGGGCTATCTAAATTTAAGCTTCAATAGACATAACCTAATCACAATCAACAAATGATTCACTTAGGTCCGATCCATTAATTTTAACTCATTCCACTAAAGAGCTAAAATTGAACTCTTAAATAAAGATGGAAAAGGAAGATGTTCCTCATTCATACCCTAGACAATCAAGTTGGAGATAGTGTATCCTCGTGATTAATATCAGTAATCGCCAAGAGTTCATAGACCGCCTATAACTCTCCAAGTTACCATATTTACTCATATGACCACGTTTTGAACTTGGATATTTTGACTTGTCCAGAAGCCATGTTTTCAATAGACACTATCGAAAACTCAACGTTGAGATTTAATATCCAATTACCTCAAAACATCCATATGATGATATTATACTCTCATTTAATAAATGGAGCCACGATGTCCATATCTATAAATGAAGTCCTCTATCGATTAACAAATGAATATCACCAAACTATCGAGGATAGACTATGCGATATAATCGTACTCATTGATAACTCAAATGATACCACTTGCAACCATAAGTCCATCATTTATCTCAGGATTAAGATAGACTCTCCGATTGTCCTGATAATGAAAAGACTATTATCTATTGACGGTTCTAGATAAAGTATTTCATTGTGATCCAGTTCAATGCACCCAGTGCACTAGATTCTTTTGCTCGAAGACACTCCGATGATTTTAGACTCATCATATCTCATTTGATCCCACTCAAATGCTAGCAAAAGAATTCTACAACTTTAACAAGATAAAGGTGCCCAACCTTTAACTTAAGTTGTGAACAATATTCAAGACTAACTAAAGAATTGTGTCTACCACATACATATCCAGATGTACGAACAATTCTTCTTTTCTCATAGTCTTTAGACCTTATGATTATTTACTTTGACAATTATAATATTAAACTATAAATGCTATAAGATTTGTTAAACCAGAAATCACTTTATTAATATGAAAAAGATTGTTAATTACAACATTACACTCTTGCTATTGAGCATAATCCTAACACAGTAATCTCAGGAAAAAGGCGAGCTCTAATCATTTTCTCTTCGTCAAAGAGATAAGGTTTCCCTCTCTTCTCTAAATGACGAACGGCCGCCCGGGCCAGAGTTTTAAGCTCGTCGTCAGTAAAATAAGGAGTCGTATGATTCCATTTGTCGGGCAAGCAAAAGTACCGAGGGACCTTGCGTGTCACCCGTGTACCATCAAGATCGAAGCTAATCGATTGGCCCCAGCGTTTACCCACGAAGAACCAACTGTTCTTCCAGAATTTATTTGAAGAAGGGAAGCCCCAAACAAATCCCTTCATCTTCTCATCCGCGGCCAGTTCGACTTCACCCTTGACCATTACGTCTTTTGGTATCCAGTTCTCGGGCTGAGTCGAAAGAAGGAAATAAATCTCGAATTTCCCCAGAGGCCTCAACGAGTAAAAATGCCTAATTTCGCGAGGGGTGGGAGGTGGCCATTTCATCCTATGCCACATGCATATCAAAATCCGATAGCTATTCGGAGTCAGCTGTGCCGGGGCAAGCTGAGCCTCAGCTAAGAACCAAGTAATGAAAGGCTGAAGAGGAAGAGTAATACCACAAGTAAGCATCGCCCCATAGATTGCCACTTGGCCGGGTGGAGGGTTCCATACAGCTCGGCCGTCAGTAAGACTTAGTGAGATAACACCGCTGTCCAGATCAAACCGTCGCTTGTATTTGCTGATCTCCTCAGGACCGACCACATTCGGCTCGATGTCATAAGCACACACCCGCTCAGGAGAGAAAATAATGCGAGCCCCCATGTGCTCTTCTTCAATGTCATTCTCAACAACTCTCTAGGTCCCGATTTGGCTCTCCAAGGAGTAAGAATCCTTGTAGATTTTACGCTCACTCTTCTTCTTCCCTATTCGTTTCCACGGCCGAGTATTGCCACAGATGGAAACAGAAGAATCTAACTGAGCTTCGGGTTGATACGACTCAGGTTTTGAAAAGTCAGAAGAAGCGGAGGGAACTTCAGAAGCAGGTGGAACATCAGAAGTAACAGGGACTTCATGAGAAAGCCCAGAAACATCGGTGTCTAAAAGCAAGGTTGATCGAAAAGAGGATCTCTTAGCAACCTGTGGATAGCCATGGCAGTAAGAGTATCATTTCGTTCAATAGCAATCATACCAACAGTAAAAAGACGGTGCCTAGCTGCAAAATCCATGATAACTAACCTTGATATATCAGAAAACCGGAGATACACGAACTGTAGAGGAAGGGTCTTCAAGTAAGGATCAGGGGGTTGAAACTGAGTATCTCGGCAAAGCAAGACCAAGAAACGTTTAAACTCAAAACGAGTTAAAGAACAAAGTGTAGTTTTAATGAGTTTCCCCAGAAATATAACAGATGCAGGCGAATTTTCCTCGAAGATAGAAGAAAATGGCGGAGGAAAAATAGAGATTTTCCCAAAAGTGCAGTTTATATAGGCACGATATCGGTTTCAAAAAGAAACCAAAACCCTAGGAGATATGTGGAGAAGCGGGAAAACAGAGGGACGTGGGTCGTGACATGGGCTGCGCATAGGCGAGCAGAAGGGTTGTGTCTTATAAATGCCTTGTACCACGACCAAGCAGAAAAAGACAGGTGGCAACCAAAGAACGCCTTGAGCCGTCGGAGAGCCAAGACGTCACCATCAAGAGATCTCTAAATGAGTGGTAAATCGGATGCATGCGTATGCAATTAAAACACGTCATTCAATGCTTCGAATCAAACGAGGATACATTAATACAGAAAATGACGAACGAAGGCAAGTTATAACAAAAGGGAGTATATGAAAGTTAAACATTTGTCCTGAGAAGACCTGATTCAACACAGTCGGCTCAAATATTTAAGGGGGTATTGTTATAGGTAAAAATAGTCGTAAAAAACACGTCACCACCATAAGAGGCCACGTAAGCAGAAGTGAAGGCAAATCAACCATGAGTAGCAAAATCCCAACCATAGACCAAGGAAATCGGCTCGGGCAACATAGCATACTCGGGCATACTTGGGCATACTCGGGGTTCAACCAGAAAGATAGTCGTGGAAATTCGCTCCCCAAACATATGGGTAGAATCAGCAACTAGCACCCTTACAAAAGGCTACAGTGCAGCTACTCAGAACCCAGCAAGGAAACAAGCAGGTTTCCCGTAAATAAAGGAATAAGAATCCTGTCCAAATTAGGACTCAGCCAAACCAGAAGATACGCTACATCCAAAATAGGAAATTAAGTCCTTTTAGGACTGAGAAAACTCCTAAAACGTGGGCACCACGACACCAAACCCTAGTGATACCCACAAACCCTAAATAACTATGTATAAATACCCCTGTAAAACACAAATAAGGGGACGTGAGAATTGAGAGGAGAGATCAGAGTGTGTATTCAATTAACAGTTTTTATAGTGGATTTGACTTCGTTGCTTAGGCAACAACCCGTGGATGTTTCTCCAGACATCGGAGTTTTACCACGTATTTTTGTTCATCATTGCTAATACTTTGTAGTGTTAATTTCAATCATTCTCATTCATAAAATTGATATCAAATTGTTGATTGAGTGACTACGAAAAATCACCGTCAACAGAACCTTATTCGAAATTGTGCACAAAACCTTTTGATATAAAAGTTACTAGTGCACTATTGAAATAAGAATAAACTTTTCTCTCTTTTCCTCTTGGCCGAAATTATCACACTATTGTCTAGAGTTGGATTTTATTTTTCTCAAGCAAAAGAGTAATAACTCTCAATCCTTTCAATTAGGGTTAGCTAAATTCTATACCAAGAATATATATATTAGCCAAAAGTCACTAGCCAATATATATATATAGTGGATGAATTCTTGCTGCCATATATATAATATATATTAGGCAAATTCTTTTTTCTTATATATTTTGGGTTGCTGAAATCTTCCACCAAAATAGGATTTATGTCTTTTGACCTAAATCCTAACCCTAGGTAGATTTCTTTAGAATTCCAAACACTAATCCAACTCTTTAGTGTATTTGTGACTATATCAAAGACTTCCTAATTTGACTAGATAAATAAATTCCCTTTATTTATCTATTTACCAAATAAAGTCTTTAATATTTATTATACTACCACAATAGTATACTACTAAGAAACATATTTCCTAGTCAGAAAAAGATTTTGATTTTTAATTAAGTAATTAATCAATCAATTAATTAATTTCCATTTAATCAATTAATAAAAATAAAACAATATAATATTATATATATCTCGACCATGTGCCATATATAATACATATATATTTCGGCCAAGTGCCATATATATTAATATATCTATATATTGTTTTTCTATTTTATTAAATCCATTGGACCTTAATAAAAGGCCTACATGTGAACTAGGCCCATTCTTACTAAAAGAAACAAGTCCACATGCCTTAATACAATTCTAGATGGACTCATAAATTAGTCCGGTAGAATATATCAAGTGATCCATGCAAGTCCATGTAGATTGGGGATTTTGGAGGACTATCTAAATTTAAGCTTCAATAGACATAACCCAATCACAATCAACAAATGATTCACTTAGGTTCAATCTATTAATTTTAGTTTATTCCACCAAAGAACTAAAATTGCACTCTTAAATAAAAATAGAACAAGTAAATGTTTCTCATTTATACCCTAGACAATCTTATAGGAGATGGTGAATTCTCGTGAAGAATATCAGTAATCGCCAAGAGCTCATAGACCGCCTATAGCTCTCCAAGTTACCATATTTCCTCATATGACTACATTTTGAACTTGGATATATATTTTGACTTATCCAGAAGTCATCTTTCAATAGTCACTATTGTAAACTCAACGTTAAGATTTAATATCCAAAACCTCAAAACATCCATATGATGATATTATACTCTCATTTAATAAATGGAGCCACGATGTCCATATCTATAAATGAAGTCCTATATCGATTAACAAATGAATACCATCAAACTATCGAGGATAGACTATGCTATATAATCGTACTCATTGATAGCTCAAATGATAACACTTGCAACCATAAGTCCATCATTTATCTCAGGATTAAGATATACTCTCCGATTGTCCTGATAATGAAAATACTTTTATCTACTGACGGTTTTAGATAAAGTATTTCATTGTGATCCAGTTCAATGCACCCAGTGCACTAGATTCTTTTACTCGAAGACCCTCCGATGATTTTAGACTCATCATAACACATTTGATCCCACTTAAATGCTAGTAAAAGAATTCTACAACTTTAACAAGATAAAGGTGTCTAACCTTTAACTTAAGTTATGAACATTATTCAAGACTAACTAAAGAATTATGTATATCTCATACATATCCAGATGTACGAACAATTCTTCTTTTCTCATAGTCTTTTGACCTTATTATTATTTACCTTGACAGTTATAATTATATAAATGCTATAAGATTTTGTTAAATAAACATAAATCACTTTATTGATATGATAAGATTGTCAATTACAATATTACACTCTTGCTATTGAGCATAATCCTAACAAAAATGAAATGACATCATTTTGGAAAATTGACCAGAAAAAGGTAAATATGCGCCCTTGATTCTGCGGCCGGTGACAACATAACAAGGGCGCCGAATCCCAACAGTCGTGTTGACTTGGATTATGCGGCCTTGTTATGCACCTTGGCCGCCGAACAAGGGCGCCGAATTAATACCTGACATTCTGGTCCCAATTCGGCGGCCTTGTTTTGCGGCCACTAATCGCTGAACCAAGGGTGCCGAAAAGGGACCAAAACCACTGGTCCTAAATCGGCGGCCTTATTCTGCGGCCACCAACCGCCGAATAAGGGTGCAAAAAGCCCCTTGGCTTTGCATAAAGCCTAACATGAAAAGGCAAAACAAGCAAGATGCAATCAATTTAAACATGCATGCACACAAATATTTACACACAACAAACAAGTATTAACAACATGCATGGGTTGTGAGTGTGTGCAACTACATCTTTTCAATTAAGAGTCAAGACAAGTAAACTACCTTCCTTAAAGCTCTTAATGTCCACAATGAGGTCCATTAGCATTTGAGGAGATTTCTTCAATCCTAAGTTACCCTTACATAGTTGAACCCCATTGTGGTTTTGTCAACGAAATAAGCCAATCAAAAGTGAGGCACTCACAAAAGTAAAACAAATCACAAATTGCTAAGATTTTGGAATTGCTCCCAAATTTAAAACCAATAGAAATCAAACCGGTGAGTCTAAAAAGCATCAAAATACTTGTATTCAGCTTCGAAAAATTCTCCTCCATAATTCAAAATCATTGGATAAAATACCCTTTGTCACCTTTAATTTTACTTTTCTGCTTTGCGAAGCAAATCGGTTTATAATCAGGTGCCAGAAATAGATTTCAATACTATTGAGTGGATTCAATTCGATTACTATAAAAATACCCTCACCAACATTTAAGAAAGACCAGGGTTTAGACGTATGTTCGTATGAGAAAGACTGAAAAGAAAAAAAAAAAAAAAAACAATTCCAAATGCTAGATAATTGAGCAGTTATATTGTGGAAGGAAATAGAGAGCATACGACCTCTTCGGAGATAATTGCCAGCTCACCTAGCTTAGCACCCCGCTTGGCAAACTCCCTAGCAACCTAGTTGTATATCCCTACAATGCCAAATATCAAACTTCTGTGAAAGAAAGAAAATTTATATATATAATTGAAAGAAATTAAAATGATAAACAACATTCTCATTAATAAACTATATCCGGCATACCTTCATATTTATATCATGCCATTGGAGATCATATTGAGAGTTAGGTCAAAAGTTTTGAAAAATGACAAATGTCCATGCCTACATCAATCAGCATCAAATATAATAGTTCCATCTTTTCTGGAAGGCCATTGAGAGCATATGACCTCTTCGGAGATAATTGCCAACTCCTCTGGCTTAACACCCTGGTTGGCAAACTCCCGAGTAGCCTAGTTGTATATCCCTACAATGCCAAATATCAAACTTCTGTGAAAGAAAAGAATATATATATATAATTGAAAGAAATTAAAATGATAAACTGCTAGCATTCTCAATAATACATTTTATCTGGCATGCCTTCGTATTTATATCACACCATTGAGATCAGATTGCATTCTAAAATGCTAGGTCAAAAGTTTTGCAAAATGACAAATGTCTATACCTACATCAATCAGCATCAAATATAATAGTTCTATCTTCTGTCCAATTAAATTTCAACCATCAAACTGTTTGAGTTTAATATGCACAAATGAAAATGACTTAACAACAAAAATATGCATTTCGGTAAACTAAATAAATTCTTACCTTCTAGGAAAAAGAAAACAGAACAAAAATGAACCTAGATAAGTAAATTTATTGATTAATTTTATGGAAGAAATAAAAGTCATGAGGATTATTCATTATTTTCTCCTCTAGACTTGAAGAAATAGACACCAAGGCAACATAATGGTTAGTGGCTTAGCTAAGCCTTTGGTGGGGATTTTTTTCTGTTGATCTGGGTGAATTTTTATGGCCTGGGAGCCCTGGCTTTTGCGAAACGGCTGGGTTTAATGATTAGTTGGGTGGAGGTTGATGCTACTAACATGGTGTCTAGGATCAAGGGTAAGAGTAGTAATAGTAGTGTGGATGATCCCATTATTGGTTATATTAAGGGCTCTGTTTTCAAAGGTTGGGTTGTGAACTATCATGCCTTTCCTAAAGACAGGAATATGGTGACACATACCTTAGCAGCTGTTGCGTTCTCCTCTAATGAGGAAAGTGTCAGGCTTGATTCCAAGCCTGCTTCTATTGCCACTTTTCTTTGAATATAATGTCTTTTTCCGTCAAAAAAAAAAAAATCTCTTATGTCTCAATTAATGATAAGATGTAGTAGATCTGCAAGAGTATTGATCAAACTCTTATTTCACGTTAACCTTTTGAAGTTAAGGACCAATTCAAAAATTTCAAAAATCTACCGATGATATAACAAAATGATCAACAGAAACAAAGTGATTAAAGATAATAATCATAATCACGGATAAAATTAAAAGATCTATGGAAGAGAACTCACAACATACACACCACCACCAACGATGATGAACTTGAAACTCTTTTCTGCCATTGATGTTCGGTCCAGAAAACACTCGCTCTATGACTTTCTGTTTATCATTGAGAAATGGGACTTTGTGAAATATTGAAATGCATATTAACTATCACAGGATTGATTACAATCAAATACAAAGAAATACAGATAATAATAACCGAGTTTAACTAAACATAATTTATTTATGTTCCAAATTTACATATCCTTCAATGTAACACTTTCTGTGAAACCAATCCTTCTTTGATCAAAATCAAATAAGTGTCTGCGGGTCTCCTTTAAATAATTACGAAAACAAGCAAAACTGAATCAGAAAACTCATCCTCCAGTCCAATTTCTAAGAATACATAATTTTTGTTTCAAGAAAAAATAAATTAAGACTCAACTAATTAAAATAGTAAAATCGAACTATACTGAGTAAAAAAAACTTTAACTACATTTAGAAATATAAAATACATAATTACATATTCTTCAAAATTCCCACATTTTCTCGAGAAACCAAACAGAAAGTAAAGAGAAGGAAAGTACACAAACCTGGAGTGAGGAGGAGAGACGAAAATGGATCTGAGATCGCAGGCCTTGTTGATCTTCAACTTCATTTTAAGTTTATAGAGCACAATGTCAAAGACTTTTGAGGGAAAAAAAAAAAACTAAATCATAATCTTATTATTTAGAAATCCTAGGCGACCAGCGACTATATTAGTGTGTGACTCGAATGGAACTGAAAAGACAATCGTTTCAAAATAATTTTGAATTTAGAGAGAGGGAGAGAGAGTCAATTACGAATCGTCAAGCAATCAATAAGGGAGGGAGAGTGGGAGAGGAAAAGGGGAGGTTTCATGGAATTATCCCATTAATAATGTTCTTGATTTGTGATTTACAACAAAACGTCCATTTAGTTTCAAAAAATAAAACGTCCATTTATTGAATTTTTTTTTTCCCTGAAAGAATATTGAATTGTTATTATAGGTAATTTATGTCCAGAGCTCCCACACGACGACACATGTCAAGGTGAGGTTTCATTTTACTATATTATATAAATATAAATATAAATATAAATATATATATATATATATATATATATATATATATATATATATATATATATATATATATATAAATTTCAAATTAGTGCATCCTGATATAACTTTGTGAGGATATTAAATGTGAGTCACTCGTTTTACATACTTTGACTCAAGTGTGTATGCACTTGTCAAAACTAGTGGCTCACATTCAATATCCTGATAAAGTTATATCAGGATGCACTGACCAGATCGGGACTGTATATATATATATATATATATATATATATATTTTCTATTATCAGTTCGTCCTGATAATAAATATATTAGGACGAAGAATATGGACCACTAGATTTACATACTTTGACTCAAAGTGTATGCACTTGTCAAAACTTTTTCATAATCTATGGTCCACATTCTTCGTCCTGATATATTTATTATCATGACGAACTGACAATAGAAAGACTGGATATATATATATATATATGAAACAAATATTACGGTGTGTATGAAACTATCTAGAGAGGGGAATAGATTTTAATCAAGTTATATTACAAAATTCTTGATTAGTCAATATTCCAAATTTAATCCCCAAACTAGTCACAAAATAAAATCAAGTGTAATAATACAGAATTTAAAAGATACTCAATTTTTACGTGGAAACCTTCAACAAGGAAAAACCACGGGTTGTTATGTGTGCCACACAGGAACCTCGAATCCACTAATTACAATGGTGTTTACAACCTAAGTTAACCTCAACCTCTCATAGTCTATAACCCACCACTACTACCCGCAGGCCTTTAAAAGTGAACCTTGTCCAATTTGCTTGTGGCCTAAGCAACCTTAGCCACAAGACTTACTTCTTAATAAAGAGATTAAATAGCCTATGTGAATATAAATGATATCCAAATTGCAAATAGAGCTAGGGAACACTAAATGCTTATCTAGGATTTAAAAGATGTCAATTAAATCAATCCTAGATATCAAGTGTTCTATGTCATGGCATAAAGCATAGCTATATAAGATAAATCAATCCTAGGTATAGTTATCACAATACATCACTCACTACTACAAAAATATTAAAAAACATCACTAGATATCACTAAAAGAAATCGGTTTTTGGTAACCGATTTAAAAAAATCTTTTCGACATCGGTTTTTATAAAAGCCGATGTCTTAAAAATTACAGTTTCAAAAGACATCGGTTTTTAAGAAAACCGATATTAAAAAAAAAAACGTTTAGACATCGGTTTTTATAAAAACCGATGTCTTAAATTTTGCGTTGAAAAGACAACAATTTTTATAAAAACCGATATTAAAAACAAGCATTTAGACATCGGTTTTTATAAAAACCGATGTGGATTCAAAAGCAAAATTCTACAGTGCAAATCTGACCTATGTCCACAATCAAGTGTGCATCTCTAAAAATACTCAACGTTATTTGCTCAACTTTTGACACAAGAAAGTAGACATGCAAACAAACACTTTTAAATTAGAAAATATTCCAAAAATCAATTTGAAAAAGTGTGAAAATGAGCGATGAAAACAGCTCACTCGCGGATTCACAAATCGCTTCTGACCTTTGACTGAATAATTGATCATAACTTTCAAAATACCGCCCAGAATTTTACGTTCTTTATACCGTTGGATTCGTATCAAATAATTGAAGAACCCAACGTGGACAAAAAAATTTATTTCCTTGCCAAAAGATACAGTTTTAAGGAAAGAGTTTGCACAAAAATATCTCCAATCGCTTCAATTCTGACATTTGACTGAATAATTGATCATAACTTTCAAAATACCGCCCAGAATTTTACGTCCTATATACCGTTGGATTCGTATCAAAAAATCGAAGAATCCACCATGGACGATAAAATTTATTTCATTGCCAAAAGATACAGTATTAAGAAAAAAGTTTACACAAAAATATCTCAAATTGCTTCTGACCTTTGACTGAATAATTGATCATAACTTTCAAAATACCGCCCAGAATTTTACGTTCTATATACCATTGGATTCGTATCGAAAAATATAAGAATCCAACATGGACAAAAAAAAATTATTTCGTTACCAAAAGATATAGTTTTAAGGAAAACGTTTGCACAAAAATATCTCCAATCGCTTTTAACTTTTGACTGAATAATTGATCATAACTTTCAAAATACCGCCTAGAATTTTACGTTCTATATACCGTTGGATTCGTATCAAAAAATCGAAGAACCCAACATGGATGCAAAAATTTATTTCCTTGCCAAAAGATATAGTTTTAAGGAAAAAGTTTACACAAAAATATCTCCAATCACTTGACCTTTGAGTACTCATGAATAATTGATTATAACTTTCAAAATACTGCCCAGAATTTTACGTTCTTTATACCGTTGGATTCATATCGAAAAATCGAAGAATCCAACGTGGATGAAAAAATTTATTTCGCTGCCAAAAGATACAGTTTTAGGGAAACAGTTTGCACAAAAATATCTCCAGCAGAACACAAAACCACACAATAAAAAATTAAATGAAAAATAAACCCACCAATAAAATTTATTTAATATATATATGTTTGTAGTAGAAATTAGAATTTTGATTAGTTGAGTAAATTTAAATTTATCAAACAAGTTTTTTATTTTATTTTATTTTTTTTATTCCTAACAACTTATATAGGTTATATATAAATATTGTGCAATTGTTAACACATCAAATCTTGTAGTCAGGCGGTAAAGGCTTACCACTTTGATTTTGAGGTTACAAGTTCGGTTCCTCATAATTTAATTGTCATTATTATAAGAGGTGGGGTTGGCCGGTTGGTGGCCGAACGGTGGAGCAGGCCGGCGACGGTGGGATTAATTTTTGTAATACATCAATTTTACATCAGGGTTTTTAAATCGGTTTTAACTAAAACCGATGTCTTTTCTCCTAGGTTTTTAAATCGGTTTTAAGTAAAACCGATGTCTTTTACGCTTTTTTTCTAAATCACTCAAAAAGATATCGGTTTTAAACATTTCAAAAACCGATTTCTTCCATATAAAAAAACTGATTTCTTTTGCATTTTTTGTAGTAGTGACTCAATCAAAACAACACAATAATATCTATCTTGTATAATATAATATAATCTAAGAACATACAAGTAATTAAAGAGATTTCTTGTAAAGTAAAACACTAAGATTATAAGAAATTAGTGAAAAAAACTTACCAAGGCATTGTGTTGAGTAAAACCCATGCAAGAAAGCATCCTAGATATGCTACAAGATGCTAGATGAAGTTTGATGCATATGAAAATGGTTTTGAGTGATCAAAGATGATCAAAGATGAGATCTTGAATAAAAATCTCTCTTTGAAAATGCTCTCAATTAAAAATATGATTTTTGAGTCGGAGACGACCTAAAGTGAAAGCATTGGTTATATAGGTGTCCCAAATGAAGCCATGCCGTTTTGACAAAAATAGGACAAACCGCTGTGGGTACCGCTAGCACTGTGGGTACCACTGCCAAAGCCACAACGGTGGACAAAATGGTAATCAGGTGTCAAAAGCGATGCTTTGACCGCTGTGGCTTCCACAGTGATTATGACAGCAGTATGCACTGGGCACAAACCGCTGTCCCTACCGCTGTGGAAACCCACAGCGGTTGACAAGGCGGTCGAGACAAAGCATCTCACAGTTGCGGAAACCGACTGTGATACCGACAGCGGTCGCCTGAACCATGCAAAGCTTAAGTGAAAAACATGCATTCTTAAGCTACTAAGGCATGGCAATGAACAAATGCAAGAAGAGTTAAACACAAGAATGCACATACAAGAGACACACAACATACAAGTAGAAGAGACATGCATGAGTTGTGTGTGTGTGCACTTAAATCTCTTCAATTGCAAGTAAGCACAAGCATTTTACCTTTAATGTGCTTCTTCTCTTGAGGTCTTGAGAGGACCTTTGTTGTGCATGATCACCAACAATCAAAAGCTTAAGCTACACTTACATCAAACCCCACAAGTGGTTTGTCACCTAAATAAGCCAATCAAACTTTGAGGAACTTATAATCTCCCCATTTGGCTATTTTGTGACAAAGCCACCATTCACATTGATCCTCACAACAAAATAGAAACTAAAGGTCCATAGTGATTTTCTACATTACAAAGAGATAATTAAAAGCAAAAATCTTCAAGTCTTCAATCTCTTGTAGAACAACCAATCCTTCAAAAAAAAGTTTCTACACTTTCCAAGATAAGTGCAATGTGAATTGATCAAGTGAAATCAAAACAAGCATTTGCATTTAAAGAAAATTAGCACAACATCATGCAATGTATGTGTAATGCAATGCTCCCCCTCAACGGGTTACTCCCCCTCAATTCATAATCTCCCCAATATGCAAATTTGTTACTCTCATTTAGCAATCTTCCTTACCATATACTACTCCCCCTTTTTGTCATGAGATAGGCAAAGGAGTTTCCCCAACTAGGTAACTTGTAGCAAAGAGAGATAGTAGCATACAAGACATTTGCATAGTCATATACAAGCACATTATGCAAGTCAATTAATTTGAGGGAAACAAGGAGATTTATTTTATGAAAATGTGTGATTAAGATGCTTTGCATGCAAGACATGTTGCATTCAAGTCCAAAAATCAATGGGATTTGGCAAAGTAAATGACAAAGGTTTTCTAATGAATTCAAACCAATTTCACCATTTGTCATGAGTAAAGCAAGGATATAGAGTTATCAATCATTCAATTTTAATGAGCAACTATATCCAACGTTATAAGCAAAACATGGCATGAGCGACTTTTTGCACCCTATTTGATTTTTCCAAGTATGAAACCCGTATGATTGTAGCCATGTTCGACAAATAAAGAAAAAAAGACTTTGGATTTTAAAGTCCTTAGAACGGATACAAGATCATTTATTCATTTGAGTCTCATAAGCTTTTCACACATAATTTTGCATTTTGAAATTTGCAATCAACAATCATGCTTTTCATTTTTATGCGTGTCATTTGAATTCATGCTTTTCAATTTAAGCATGTCATTTGAAGAATCATCATATCATGGAGATAACCATAGGTCATTCAAGTCGTACTTCCTATGTAAATCTCTTAGTCCAAAAATGCATGTTTGAACATAAATATGACAAGGATTGCAATCAAAGCAATGGTTCACACTTATTGAATAAAAACATATAAACATATGTGCAATCAAGATACTCAAGCAATTAATAAATAAGCATAATGTATATTGAAATTTTTGCATGTGACAAGTATGCAAGATTGCTCTCTTTGCTTGAGTTCCCCATATGGGGTAAATTACCACACCTCATCAATGAAGGGTATGAGGTCCTATAGACCTACCAAGTCCATTGGACTTAGTTGAACCTATGGGAGACATGATAGCATCATAGCAGGCGGGTTCATGTTTTCTTATCCACTTAGGTGACACATTTTCAATCCTAGTGGTCAAAGGTTCATGAGCTCCAGATGTCAAAGGATCATGTAAATGGGTTTTATCCTTATTAGGAACATGCATCTTAGCTCTAGCCTTTTTCTTTTCAATCATGTTTTTAACTCTACTCATTTTGATATAATGAAAGCAACTTGGTCTAATGTGACCATCAATACCACAAAAATGACAAGTGGGAATAAAGTTAGGAATCATACCGTTCCCTTGTGCATGACTTGGTGCTTTCCCTTGTCATTGTGGTTGTCTTGGTTGTTGGATTGGATCTCTCCATCTTTGTTGTTGACCAAGACAAAGTTGCTTGCTCGGTTGAGCTTACATGATTGGTCTCTTCCCTTGATGGATTTTTGGTTGAGGGAAGTTAGCATGAGGAGCCCTTTTTGGTTGAGCATGAGCTTGACCCTTTGGTGCCGCCTTTACTTGGGCACTTTTTGAACATACTCCTAGGTCAATCTTCTTCCTAGGGTGTTGAGAAGGAGGAGACTTCTTGAAGTCCATGCTCTTGACAAAGGTTATCTTGCTTGAAAATGAAGCATCCTTGTCATAAATGTAGCCCGGACCTCTCTTGTCACTTGGCCTTTTTCTAACTCCCAACATGTGTTCAAGCTTCTCGGTGCTTGAAGCCATCTTAGCCATTGAGGCTTTAGCTTCTTCAAGCTCTCTTTTTAACCATTCTTCTCTCCTCTTAGATAAAGCTAACTCATCTTTTAGCTTGTCTTCATCCTTCATGGATCTCACCACTTCTCCACTCAAGTGGTCAACTTGCGTTGAAAGCTCTAGATTCTCCTCTTTCAATCTTCTAATTTCTTTCTTGTTCCTCATCCTTAAGCTTTCAAACTTGACTATGTAGTCATGAAGATTCATACTCTCCACATTTCCATTTGTGGAGTGAGATGATGAATTCTCAACTCTTGAGTCATCTCATATACCTTCCATCTTACCAATGGAGTCATTTTCCTCATCATGACCTTCACCTTGGTCACATGATGTTATATGAGCCATATCCTAATGAGTAGTTACACCAACAACTTCTTTAGCTACTTCTTCATCTAGTTCTTCTTTGGGATCACAAGTCAAGGCATCTTTGACATCTTCTTCAACTTCTACATGAGTGGCTCCAAATGCCGTGTAGTTAATAGCAAGCTCTTCATCACTTGAAGGATTTTCTTCACTCTCATCCTCACTCCATGAGGCAGCCGTCGCCTTTCCTTTTCTTCTATCCTTCAAGTTTCCACACTCCGGAGAGATATGCCCGAATCCTCAACATTCGTAGCATTGAATCCCCTCTCTTGAAGACATCTCTTGGTTTGGCTCATCATTCTTAACCTTGGTCTTCTTCTTGAAGCCATCCCCCTTTGAGCCATAACCATTCTTTTGTAGACTCAAGAACTTCTTGAATCTCTTGACAATTAGTGTCATGTCTTCATCCGAGTCATCCTCCTTCTTGTCATGCTTGGAAGTCTTCAAAGCAATATTCTTTTTCTTCTTAGAAAGTGAGGTGGTAACCTTTCTTGACTCATAGGCTAGAAGTCTTCCAATGACTTCACTCGACTTCATATCCTTGTACTCACTATTCTCTTCTAAAGCCGTTACCTTGGACTCAAACCTCTCGGAAAGCGATCTCATTATCTTTTGCTTGATCCTTCTATCCGAGTAAAGGTCACCAAGTTGATGACTTTGGTTTACTATGTCCATCAACTTGATCTCAAAGTCATTGAAGCACTTGTTCTCCTCCATTCTTAACATCTCGAATTAAGTTTGGAGGACTTGAAGCTTAGAGTCCTTAACCACTTCGATTCCCTCATGTGCAACTTCTAGAATGCCCCACGCCTCTTTAGCGATCCTAGTGTTTTGAATCAATTTATATTGATTCTCGTCCATTGCACATAGGATGGCATGCATCGCCTTCCTATTCCATTTTGATGCCTCAAACTCTTGCGCGTTCCATTGTTCCTTAGGCTTGAGTACATCCTCTCCTCCACCCGTAAGAGTCATCATCGGTGGAGCGTAGCCGTCTTCAACTGTCATCCAAGCCCTATCATGGAGTTGGCATATGTATGACTCCATCTTGCATTTCCAAGAGGAATAATTCAACCCGGTGAGTAGATGAGGTCTCGTGCTAGAAGCACCCTCGTTGCCACCACCATTTCCACTCATAGTGTTTATGAATGAATGAAATGAATGCAAATGTATGAATGAACAAAAATCACACAAAATGCAAAACACACCAAAATGAGCAAGGATCACCTAAGTATATATAGGAACATGCTCTGATACCAATTGAAATAAATATTACAGTGTGTATAAAACTATCTAGAGGGGGGTGAATAGATTTTAATCAAGTTATATTACCATGGACGAGGTAGTTCGCTCAAACCCTCTCGAGTAATGCGATATGCCCCGTGGCCAGCTATGCCTGTAATTTGATAAGGCCATTCCCATTTGTCTGCGAGTGACCCTGCAGCTTTGTCTCTTGTTCCTGGGTTCACCCTTTTCAGCACTAAGTCGCCAAGCGAGAACCTTCTTTCATGCACATGTGAGTTGTAGTATCTGGCTACCCTCTGTTGGTATGCAGTATTCCTTATTTGTACGCGCTCTCTTCTTTCTTCTAACTCATCCAGACCACATTTTAGCATATCAATGTTGAGTTCTGGTTGAAAGAGTTGTACCCTTGGTGAAGAGAATGCTGTTTCTACGGGAATGACAGCTTCAGCCCCATATGCCATGGAATATGGGGTCTCCCCTGTTGAACCCCTTTCTGTGGTTCGATATGCCCAGAGTACCTGTGGTAATTTATCGGCCTAGCTCCCCTTTTTTGCTGCCAACTTAGCTTTCAGGTTGTGTTTTATGATCTTGTTCACTGCTTCAGTCTGGCCATTCGTTTGTGGATGTGCTGGGGAGGCGTAGTAGTTGTTAATGCCGTACTTGTCGCACAGCTCCCTGAATTTCTTACGGTCGAATTGGGTCCCATTGTCCGTGATGATGGTGTTTGGTATCCCGAATCTGTACAGGATATTTTTCTTCACAAAGCTTATAGTGTTTGCTTTTGTTATATGTACCAATGGTTCGGCTTCTACCCACTTCGTAAAATAATCCACAGCTACTATAGCGTGCTTTGCTCTTCCAGTTGCTGTTGGCATTGGGCCGATCAAGTCAATTCCCCACATGGCGAATGGCCAAGGCGAGGTAATACTCTTCAAGAGTTTAGGTGGTTGGCGGATGTTATTGCCAATCTTTTGACACGTCTCACATCGCGCTGCCACTCTTTTGGCGTCGGCGAATAGTGTTGGCTAATAAAAACCATGTCTTAATGTTTTGTGGGCTAAGCTGACACCCCCAGCGTGGTTCCCATAGTTTCCACTATGTATGCTTCTCAGGATACCTTCTGCTTCTTCAGGCCCGACACATCTCTGCAGTGCCCTTGAGTACCCCCTTTTGTACAGTTCTCCATTGAGCACTGAATACCTTGTAGCTCTGTACTTCAACCGTTTTGCTTCCAATGGGTCACTTGAGAGTACATCATTGACGAGATATTCTTAGATTGGTGTGACCCAGCTGTTCCTCTCACTAAAGACTGCCCCCACTTCCTTTGATCTGACTATACTCGGCTGTAATAAGCGGATCATAGAGATAGTTTTGGGCCAGATGTTGATTGTGGCGGATGCTAACTTAGCCAATGCGTCAGCCTGCTCGTTTTCTTCTCTGGGGACATGAATAATTCTGTATTCTTTAAATCTTTCCAGTAGCTCCTTTGCTAGCTCTAGGTAGGTGATCATGCTTTCATCTCTCGCCTGGTATTCATCTAGCACCTGATTAACAACTTGAGAGTCGCTGAAGATTTCTACCTCATCTGCTCCTAGGACAGTGCAAACCTTTAAGCCTGCTATGAGTGCCTCGTATTCAGCTTGATTATTAGTTGCTTTGAAGTCAAAACGCAAGGCACATTCGACTGAATCTCCTTCCGGAGTTGACACTACTACCCCTGCCCCGCTGCCGTGCGTGTTTGACGAGCCATCAACGCGGAGTTGCCATTTGAATACTTTCTTATTTTGCTCCACCATCATTCTCGCCACCTCTATACTTGGCTCGGTGAACTCTGTTACAAAGTCTGCCACTGCTTGAGCTTTAGTTGCCGTCCTTGGGAGATACTCTACATCGAATTCACTTAACTCGATCGCCCACTTCGTTAATCGACCGGATACTTCTGGTTTCTGCAGGATTAGTTTCAGTGGGCAATTGGTGTATATTCCGATTTTATGAGCTTGGAAATATGGCCTTAACTTCCTTGCCGCTGTTATTAGAGCGAGTGCCATTTTTTCGGCCGGCGAGTACCTTGTTTCGGCTGGTAACAGTGCTTTGCTGGTGTAGTATATCGGTTTCTAGATCCCCTCTTCCTGCCTTACTAGTACGGAGCTTGTGGCTGCCTCAGAAATGGACAAGTACATATACAGTGTTTCTCCTGTTTCTGGCTTTGATAACAGCGGTGCCCGCCCAAGGTAATCTTTCAAGGCCTGGAAAGCTCTTTCACAATCCTCATTCCACTCGACTCCCTTTCCTTTCTTTAAGGCTTTAAAAAATGGTAGGCATCGATCCGTTGATTTAGCTATGAACCTGCTCAGCGATGCCAGGCATCCCGTGAGTCTTTGGACGTTTTTCAAATTTCTTGGAGAGACCATTTCTGCCAGTGCTTGGATTTTTTCAGGATTCACCTCTATTCCTCTTTGATGCACTTGATATCCTAGAAATCTTCCAGATGGTACGCCGAACACACATTTTGCCGGATTCAATTTCATTCCATACCTCACCAACACCTCGAACGTCTCTCTTAGGTCATCTATATGCTTATCCGTTGTGATGCTTTTTGTCAGCATATCATCGACATACACCTCCATATTTCTTCCTATTTGCCTGGTGAACATTTTGTTGACTAAGCGCTGGTAAGTTGCTCCAGCGTTTTTCAAACCGAATGGCATGACTGTGTAACAATATAATCCTTGATCTGTGGTGAACGCTGTTTTTTCCTCATCTGGCTTGTGCATTTTTATCTGGTTGTATCCTGAATATGCGTCCTTAAAGCTCAACGTTTCATGTCCAGATGTTGCGTCGACCAGCTGGTCAATTCTTGGTAGTGGGAAACTGTCCTTGGGGTAGGCTTTGTTCAAATCGGTGAAGTCGATGCACATCCTCCATTGGCTGTTCTTCTTTTTCACCAGAACTACATTCGCTACCCATTCTGGATACTTAACCTCTCTGATTGATCCTGCGGCAAGTAACTTAGACACCTCCTCTTTTATTGCCGCACTTCTCTCTAGGTTAAAGCTTCTCCTCTTTTGCACTACTGGTTTGCATTTTTCGTTTGTAGCCAGGTTGTGTGAAATCACGCTTCTTTCAATCCTTGGCATGTCTTCATGGCTCCAAGCAAAAATCTCCTTGTATTCTCTTAACAAGTTTGTCACATCTCTCTTAACTTGTTTGGTCAGTCTTGCCCCAATCTTGACTGTTTTGTTCGGTTCAGCTTTGTTTAAAACAATCGATTCAGTCGGCTCCTCCTTTTCTCTGCTCGTTCTGTCCCTTAGGTCCAATTCAAAAGTTTCTGGATTATCCTCCTGCATTTCTTTGTCCACCTCGAATACGCTTAAGGTCTCCATCCCGGCCTTATCCTTAAAGATTGATATGTTGGCGTGGCGTGCCATCTCCTGTGACCCTTTCAATTCTCCAACTCCAAATTCTATGGGGAATTTTACTTTTAACGCATGGGTTGAAGTGACGGCTCGAGCTTTGTTGAGAAACGGTCGACCAAGCAAAGCATTATACGGCCAATTATGGATGTCGACTCCAACAAAGTCCAGCAGGATTGTTCACCGGCATGGTGCTGTGCCGAACCTCACCGGCAGCTTCACAGTTCCTAATGATCTCACTTCTACACCCCCGAAACCTTTCAACGGCACATGGAAAGGCTCAAGATCTTTTCTGTCCAGCCGTAACTCATCGTATACCCTAGCGCTTAAAATATCAGCTGAACTTCCGTTGTCAATCATTACCCGGAGGACATCCCTATGGGCTATTCGAACCCCCACTACGATTGCATCGTTAGGCTTTACATCAATTTCGTCTGAGTCTTCTGCTGTAAATGTTATGGGATCATGCCCTTCTCTTCCTTTCTTGGGGTTTCTTTGCACAGAATTAATCTTCATGCTTCTGCTTTCGTACATTACTTCTCGGACTTCTGACATCCTTTCCCGATTGCTTCTCCCAGTATGAGGTCCGCCAAAAATGGTGTTTATAGTGGCGTTAGGGCTGTTTCTTCTTGGACTCTTCCTTTCATGCCCATTTCCTTGGCGGTTATTCTGGCGACCACCCTAGTTGTCCCCTCTTAAAACAAAGTTCTTCAGGTGCCCATCTATGATCAAGCTTTCAATGTGATCACGCAGCTAGAAACACTTTGAAGTTTCATGCCCATGATCTTTGTGAAATCGACAGTATTTGGTAGTATCTTTCCTAGCATTTGCTGATTGCTGTCGAGGGTATTTAGCAAGTCCTTTGTCTTCTACCACAGAAAGTATTTCTTCCTGATCGCCGGTTAAAGGGGTGTAATGGTTGTACCTTCCTCAAAACCTATTGGCTCGAGCGTTTCCTTTGCTTTCTCTTAGATGTCCCTTTTGGCCTTTCTCGTCTCTCTGGCGATCGCGTGATTACGTCTTTTTATCATCCCTGTGATCTGATTTTGAGTCAGGCTTGTGTCCATGTACGTAGCTACCCCCTTGTGCTACTTCTTCTTCTTCTACCAATGCATAGTCGCTAGCTATCTCCATCATTTCCTCATAAGTTTTCGGTCTCTCTCTTCGCAGGTCAAAAGATAATCGCCCACTTTGTAACCCATTGGTGAAAGCGGCGATCACAGCTACATCACTGGCGTCCTCGATTTGAGCAACCTCCTTCCCGAATCTTGCCAGGTATTTCTTAATTGACTCATTGCGCTCCTGCTTCAAGTTTGATAGGTGAGCGAGTGATTTTCCTCTCTGGACGCTCCCCATGAATTGCCTTATGAATGCTTTGCTGAGGTTTGAAAAACTGCTTATACTTCCGTTTGGGAGTCTTCCAAACCACCTGGAGGCGAGGTCGCCAAATGTTTGCGGGAAGGTCAGGCACAACAGCCCGTCATTAGATGAATACTGGGCCATGATGTTACGGAATCGGCGAACATGTTCCTTCGGATCCCTGTTCTCCTTATACTGCTCAATGGTTGGCATTCTAAATCTGTCTAGAAATTGGGTGCGAGCAATGTTATCGATGAATGGGCTATCTGATTCATCATCTGAAGATACGTTACGGCCATATTTTCGTGCCACCGCTGAAACCTTTCTTGATAGCTCTTGTAGGGTGACATCTCGATGGCCAGTTGATTCTCCTTCTGGATCGAGTCTGCTTTTGATTGTCATTCTCCCATGATTGCCTCTATCATCCGGGCTCCTTCGGTCTTCTGTGCTTTCGGATCTCCTTCGCCGTGCCCTTTTGGATCGTAATTCCCTTCGTGGACGAGGACTCTTATCTTCAGACGAGATAGAACGGTGTCTCCGCCGGTTCCTTTGGTAAGTGTCCCTGGAATTGACCCCATGTGTTCGTATCTGGTCTCGTTCCTCCCTAGATTCTTCATTCATCACACCTTTTCCCTTCCTTTGTTTTCCCCCTTCGAAATCCTCAGGGTGATCCTAGGGAGTCTCTTTAGTGGATTGTCTTGCTTGAGCATCAGGGGTTGCAATGTGAACTTCTGACCGCAGTCTTCCTGGTGGACGGATTCCGGGAGTGGTTAACTCGTAAGGAGAAGAAATTCCCAACCCTACGGGCAGCGAAAGCCCTATTTTGCTAGCTTCGTTAATTAGGTTTATCAATGCAGTTTGAAAGTGCTGCAGAACCCCGGGGTCGGCTGCCCTAGTTCCTGGTATTGTCGCCGATTGTTCCCCGATCGCCATCACCCTATCTCCCGTTGGTGCGGTTGGATCAACAATTAGATCTCCGCTGAAGTTACCGTCTTTGTCACTGTCGTTGTTCATATTCTTCAATTCGCAAGGGTTCCTCGAAGTTTCTGTTCTATAACCCCCTCCTTCTAACGCCAATTGTTGACGGTGAAATTTGGATTGCCACGCACTCAACAGTTATATTAATTCAGTTTAAAACGAGAAAATCAAGAATGCATGCAAGAGACAGTTTTTACGTGGAAAACCCTTGAATGGGAAAAAACCACGGTGCCCTAGAGGGCAGAAAGATAATACTCGATCCTATTGCTTTGTTACACACTCAAATCTCTCATACAATTGCTCTTTTCTCTCTAGGTTTTCGAACCCCTTTCTTATAGGATAGGTGGTTCTATTTATATACGTTAATTAGGGTTTCCCCTTGTTTTTAGCCGTGTTGGTGGTAGGATTCCTCATTTGATTCGTACTAGGATTCTCATGTTGTCACGGATCCGGATATGCTCTATCTTCTTTCCTTTTTACGATCCCTTGTTGCCATGGGTCTTCTAGAGGTTAGGGTTTTATTTCTGTGTTTCTGCCGAGTCGCTTTGGGCCCAATATGCTGATGCAGCGAGCACCTTCAATTCTGGGTATTATCCTTCGACGACCGCGTTTCTACCTTTGGCGAGTATGTATCCAGCTCTGGCGACCACATCTTTGACTTTTGATTTAGGACGTTGATATTCTGACTGGCCACATTTTCCCCTTTGACCCGGTCAACGAGTGACGTGGCAACCTTTTCTTCATCATTTATTGGTTCCTTTGGTGACGTGTCTGCTTAGCGAATTTATACATACAACACTCTTCATCACTTGAAGGATTTTTTTCACTCTCATCCTCACTCCATGAGGCGGCCGTCGCCTTTCCTTTTCTTCTATCCTTCAAGTTTCCACACTCCGGAGAGATATGCCCGAATCCTCAACATTCGTAGCATTGAATCCCCTTTCTTGAAGACATCTCTTGGTTTGGCTCGTCATTCTTAACCTTGGTCTTCTTCTTGAAGCCATCCCCCTTTGAGCCATAACCATTCTTTTGTAGACTCAAGAACTTCTTGAATCTCTTGACAATTAGTGTCATGTCTTCATCCGAGTCATCCTCCTTCTTGTCATGCTTGGAAGTCTTCAAAGCAATATTCTTTTTCTTCTTAGAAAGTGAGGTGGTAACCTTTCTTGACTCATAGGCTAGAAGTCTTCCAATGACTTCACTCGACTTCATATCCTTGTACTCACTATTCTCTTCTAAAGCCGTTACCTTAGACTCAAACCTCTCGGGAAGCAATCTCATTATCTTTTGCTTGATCATTCTATCCGAGTAAGGGTCACAAAATTGATGACTTTGGTTTACTATGTCCATCAACTTGATCTCAAAGTCATTGAAGCACTTGTTCTCCTCCATTCTTAACATCTCGAATTAAGTTTGGAGGACTTGAAGCTTAGAGTCCTTAACCACTTCGGTTCCCTCATGTGCAACTTCTAGAATGCCCCACGCCTCCTTAGCGATCCTAGTGTTTTGAATCAATTTATATTGATTCTCGTCCATTGCACATAGGATGGCGTGCATCGCCTTCCTATTCCATTTTGATGCCTCAAACTCTTGCGCGTTCCATTGTGCCTTAGGCTTGAGTACATCCTCTCCTCCACCCATAAGAGTCATCATCGGTGGAGTGTAGCCGTCTTCAACTGTCATCCAAGCCCTATCATGGAGTTGGCATATGTACGACTCCATCTTGCATTTCCAAGAGGAATAATTCAACCCGGTGAGTAGATGAGGTCTCGTGCTAGAAGCACCCTCGTTGCCACCACCGTTTCCACTCATAGTGTTTATGAATGAATGAAATGAATGCAAATGTATGAATGAACAAAAATCACACAAAATGCAAAACACATCAAAATAAGCAAGGATCACCTAAGTATTTATAGGAACCTGCTCTGATACCAATTGAAATAAATATTACAGTGTGTATAAAACTATCTAGAGGGGGGTGAATAGATTTTAATCAAGTTATATTACCAAATTCTTGATTAGTCAATATTCCAAATTTAATCCCCAAACTAGTCACAAAATAAAATCAAGTGTAATAATGCGGAATTTAAAAGACACTCGATTTTTACGTGGAAACCTTCAACAAGGAAAAACCACGGGTTGTTATGTACGTCACACATGAACCTCGAATCCACTAATTACAATGGTGTTTACAACCGAAGTTGACCTCAACCTCTCACGGTCTATAACCCACCACTACTACCCGCAGACCTTTAAAAGTGAACCTAGTCCAATTTGCTTGTGACCTAAGCAACCTTAGCCACAAGACTTACTTCTCAATAAAGAGATTAAATAGCCTATGTGAATATAAATGATATCCAAAATGCAAATAGAGCTAGGGAACACTAAATGCTTATCTAGGATTTAAAAGATGTCAATTAAATCAATCATAGATATCAAGTGCTATGTCATGGCATAAAGCATAGCTATATAAGATAAATCAATCCTAGGTATAGCTATCACAATACATCACTCAATCAAAACAACACAATAATCTCTATCTTGTATAATAGAATATAATCTAAGAACATACAAGTAATTAAAGAGATTTCTTGTAAAGTAAAACACTAAGATTAGATGAAATTAGTGAAAAACTTACCAAGGCATTGTGTTGAGTAAAACCCATGCAAGAAAGCATCCTAGATATGCTACAAGATGCTAGATGAAGTTTGATGCATATGAAAATGGTTTTGAGTGATCAAAGATGAGTTCTTCAACAAAAATCTCTCTTTGAAAATGCTCTCAATTAAAAATATGATTTTTGAGTCATTAAAGACGACCTAAAGTGAAAGCATTGGTTATATAGGTGTCCCAAATGAAGCCACACCGTTTTGACAAAAGCAGGGCAAACCGCTGCGGGTACCGCTGCCAAAGCCACAACGGTGGACAAAATGGTAATCAAGTGTCAAAAGTGCTGCTCTGACCGCTATGGCTTCCACAATGGTTATGACAGTGGTATGCACTAGGCATAAACCGCTGTCCTTACCGCTGCGAAAACCCACAATGGTTGATAGGGCAACCGAGATAGAGGATTTCACCGCTGCAGTACCAATAGCGGTCCCCTTAACCATACAAAGCTTAAGTGAAAAACATGCATTCTTGATCGAACCAAAATTGGTATGATTTTGGCCCTCACTTCCTTCTCTTTTTGCTTGACTCTTGGGTATTATCCTGTGATTTAATGGTGTAAATTAAGTGTTTTCAAGGATTTACAGAGTTCAGGGGCATTGAAATAATATTGGAGAAATAGGGGCAAAAATGTAATTATTGAAGGGAGAATTGAAGATATTGTAAATTTGGAAGAAGATAAGGACTGAATTGCAAAATGCTAGACGGGCCTGCCTCTTTATAATTAAAACGGTGCGTTTTGCATAAGTGGGCAGCCTAAATGCACAGGCCCAAACGCGTGGCCCAACACAAGACCAAGCTTTGCACGTGGAGACCAACTGCAGCCTCTAAGCGCACCACACTCGATTCTAAGTACACCCCACAAGAGACATATCTGCCCATTGCTGCGTGTTGCTGCGTGCACCCCAGTTGGTTGCTAAATGCACCCCATTCCTTCACTATTCATCTTCTTCCTCAACGTGACAAACTTGCCATGGAAGCTTCAAACCCTAAAGCCGCCGTCATCTGAAAGTCACCAGAAACCGACCTATCTTCGGTCAGTTTCTGGCCTAAAATCATGGCAAGATCAGTGGCAAGCCCATCATTCCATTTTCGGCTCCTCCAATGGCTGGAATCAAGCCACGCAATCCACGCCTCCATCAAGCCTATGTCGCCACTTATCCCTCTCTTGTCGCCATTTGGTCCTTCGTTGTCGCCATGGCGACAGGGAGTTGATTTCCACACCTGATCGTGTCACCATTTGCGTCGCCAAAAGAGTCGCCATGAACCAAGTAGCGACCTCCTCTGTGTAAAAATCTGATTGGGTGTGCAAATTACAAAATGTACCCCTCCTTTGGACTAAATGGTAATTTGCATTACATGAGGGATGTTTTGGTAATTTTCCACCCGAGACCTAATTTGAAAATCCTATAAATTCATCACTAATTTCCTATTTTGAACAACTCTTGGTCATTCTTGACATCCAAGAAACCTCCTTTCTACCATTCCTAATCCCTCCACTTCTCTCCTACCTAATCTAAATATCTAGATTTCCTTCCCTAAATCATTCCTTCCTTCCCATCTTCTCCACAAATCTCCTTAGTCACTTCCCATTTGACTCCACCTATCTAGACACATCCTCATCATCCACTCTTTGCACAAGGAGCATCAAAGGCAAGAAAAGGATCAAGCTTACAAAAGGAGACCCAAGGGTGATTTCCTAATCTTTTACTTGCCTTCCCTTTGGTTGTAATATGTGTAATTAAACCCCCTTTCTAGGGATTTGATGTGAGAACATTTTGGATTGGGTTTTGTTTAAGCTAATATATATTTTAATCTCTATTTGTGTTCTATTCATTTTATAAATAGATTCTAGGCATTATATGATTGACATGTATATCCACTAGTTGATTATACTCTTGCTTAGGATAATTTGTTATATAATCTTGATTGGATTGACAACCTTGATGGATTGAGAACATAGTGACTAGGATAGATCGTCGGAGGGTATATCAACCGTGATTATCTAAACCGTTAATTGTAACAAACCGATTCCGCCGTGACCCCCTCTCCTTAATCGATTAGGCATTGCGGTGGAAATTTGTTTAGGGTTCATAGTAATGGTCTAAACACAATTAAGGAATCAATTGGTTAACATTTATGAGATTGGTTCGTTAAGGTAGCTTGAGAAGCACTTCCCGTAATCCACATGCGATCCCATTAATTCCCTAGCAATTCTATTAATTGTTATCCCATATATCTCTTATCTAGATTTCTATCTATTTTATTAGTTTCATTATGTTTATTTTACATGTATGTTTGATGGCTTGACAAACCATTCATCCATTCATTGCTTATGTTTTATTTTATCGCATATAGGAATTGTTAATTCATTTAACTATCACTCTAATTCCCTGTGGAACGAATCCTACTTGTCACTTTACTAATTTTATATCTAAGTGGTGAAATCGGTTTTCAACACAAACACATTTTAAAACAATCATTTTGTTGAGTATCAATGACGGCTCATCAAAATTAGCGCCGCTGCCGGGGAATTAAAGCGATTGTTGAATCAATTAACTTTTCTTTGTAGGTTTTAATTAATTTTTAGTCTTTTAGTTGTTTTTAGTCTTTTAGTTCTTTTTTACTTCTTTGGTAGTTTTTGTTTCTTTTGTTTCAGGATTCTATGGATTTCCTCACGGAATATCATGGGCCGAGCTACAAGACTCATGGGAATAGCTTCGATATGGATTGGTGGATGAATCAAGATTCCTCCTCATCATACCAATCAAATGCCATTGATGATGAGAGGAAACATTTCATGGAGGATCACTTTCGAGAGAGCGAGAGATTCCAAGCTTCTCAACGAGAGACCATGGAGTTATTCCAATCCGTACAACAAGCATATGAGAAGAGGATGACCAACCATGTGGTCTTTAGTCGGCCGGATCAATCACTAGAATCGGTTTATCCCAAGCAAGGGAGGACAAGGAGCCGTGTACACGCTCTTGTACAAGCATATGAGAAGGGTGCGGAAGTTGAGGAAGAACCGCCGAAGACCCAAGAGCGATGCACGAAATTTGAGGAAAAAGTGTCTTTGCTTCAAGAGAAGTTAGTGGAAACCTCCCAAGGAAAGGACGAGTTGGAAAGAAAAATACAACTCTTGATGAAGGAGTTTGAAGAAAAGGAGGCCTTTGGAAAGGTGAAAGTGGAGGAGCTTGAAATGGAAAATAAGAAGCTCACTCTTGAAGTAAACTTGCTTAAAGAAGAGAATGCTACCTTTCGGAGAAAGGTAGGAGAAGTCTCCAACAAGAACAAGGAGTTGGAAATACAAGTTGGGAGACTTGAAGTTGAGAAGAATTCCGCATCAAAGGGATTTGAAGACCTTGCAAAGTTATTTGAAGAATTTGAAAAAGAATGTGCAAGGAAGACTAGAAAGTTGCTTATGGAAGTGGAGCGAAAAGCGAAAGCTTTGGAAGAAACAAAGGAAGCACTTGGTAGGAAGGATGAAGCCCTCAAAATAGCAAAAGTCAAGGAGTGTGACTACATTGTCTATTTAGACAAGGTGGAAAAAGAGGTCAAAGCGCTACAAATGTAGCAATATCAAAGGCCACATAGTCACCAATCAAGAGGTAGTTTTCTAAACCCTCCTCCTACTTGCTATTTTTGCTTTCAAAAAGGGCACTTCAAAGCTCAATGTTTTATATTTCATAAGCACAAAAAAATGAAAAAGTCTAGGAATAGGAAAAAGCCACCTAGAGTTAAGCAAATTTTGTGAAACAAATATTGCACGGTGTGTATAAAACTATCTAGAGGGGGGTGAATAGATTTTAAACGATTTTACCCAATTTTCGCATACATGACAATTTTACGAAAATGCCCCTACTAGTCACAAAAGTATAACAAGTGTAATATGGTGTGGAATGTAAATAACACTTGATATTTATGTGGAAACCCTCACGGGAAAAAACCACGGGCTGTTATGTGCGCCACACACGAACCTCGAATCCACTAATTGAAATGATTACAACCAAATCCCGGTTTAATGATCTAATCCCGATCAATAATCATCTCAACTACCTAATCCCGGTATAAGTGGACATAGTCCAATTGCTTGTGATTTAAGCTACCTAATCCCGATAGCAACACAAGACTTAATTCTCTAAGAAGAGATAATACAACCTATGTGAATATATAAAATATCCAAAATGCAATTAAGAGCTAGGTTACTCTATATGCTTATCTAGGATAGTGATTATGCAATTAATTCAATCCTAGATATTAAAAGCTAGATGACATGTCAAATAGCTTAGCTAAACATAGATTAACAAAACCTAGATAGCTATCAAACATACAACACTCAATCATGTCAACACAACAATCTCTAATTTGAATCTAGAATATATTCAAGAGCATACAAATAATATAAGAGATGTCAATGATAAATAAAACACTAATTATGTATGATAATAGTGAAGAACTTACCAAAGAATATGTGTTGACCAAAACCCATGCAAGCAAGCATCCTAACTAAGCTAGAAAATGCTAGATGATATTTTGATGCATATGAGAATGGTTTTTGAGTGTTAAAAAAGTGTTCTTGATTTGATTTTCTCTCAAATGTCTCTCTTTGAAGTTTAGGGTTCTTAGAGTTGAAGAACATTAATTCTGAAAATGAGAAAGTGTGATATTTATAGACATCAAGAACAGGGCATGTGAAAAGACAAGTTTGCCCTTGAAACTCACCGTTCGGCGGTTTCAATCGGCGGCCAGGCCGTCGATCATGACCGCCGAATTGAGCTCGTGAAGAACAGAGCATAAACGACGGTTCATTCAGCGGTTTCGTGACCGCCGATCCCAACCGCCGAATCAGACCCGAGAGATCGAAATCGATCAGGTATGAACGGCGGTTTCGAACGGCGGTCGTGATCGCCGATCGTGACCGCAGAATTGCTCCTGGAAGCAAACAGCGGTTCCATTCGGCGGCCAGGCCGCCGATCATAACCACCGATCACCAACAGAGGTGAAAACCAAGGAGAAGCTAAGGGCATTCTCCGTGGGCGGTCTTCGCGCAAAACCAAGCACATTCTAGTGCATGCGTGGACGTTTCCGAATACTATCGGGAAACGAATTACTAGACACAAATACACACAACAAGATACAACATCAAGGTGCTAGTGTGAATGTGACATATGAAGAGAATGCACACGAAAGTAAGAATGCAAAGTGAGTGTGTGCTTCTAAATCTCTTCAAAGAAAGTTAAGCACTAGAAGTATACCTTTGGAGTGCTCGTCCCTTGAGGTCTTGAAAGGGCCTTTGAGAATGATTCTCAATCATCTAAACTACCCTTACATACAAACCCCAACACGTGATTTGTCCACGAAATAAGCCAATCAAAGAATGGGAATCCTTACATTTTGGTAAGGAAAGAATTGGTTAACCAAGTTAGACCCAAAGGAAAGGAAAGGAAAAAGGGAAATCAACTCAACTTGTTTGGGTTTTAAAAAAAGAATCAATTTCCAAACTTGGTAAAACCTCCTTTAGTTGATGACACCCCTAGCACAAGTACATAATTTAGAAAATTCTTTTTGTGCATTTTATTTTTATGCTTTATTTTATTTCTTTTGAATAAATGGTGTTCCAAGCCCTTGTTGGTAATTGCATATATTGAGTATATTTTTAATTGTGGGAACTTTCTAATGTGCTTAGTGCTTGTGAAGATTTTCTATTGCTTCTTGGGGAAGCAAATGTTGTGTTGCTTATACGTCAAGCAAGGTTCTTTATCTCTTGGGATGAAACAAAGACCACTTGCGAGTCTTGGAGGGACGAGCAAGCCAAGAGTGCTCATAAAAAGGGCGAGGACTTTATCCTAAGGAGGCAACATTGTGGAAGTTCGAAGTATGGGAGCACCATGTCACGTCTTGCCTAGACATTAAATCGTGCGCTTGGTAGGACGCAACCCACCTAGGTACAATTTTTAGTTTTAATTTGTTTTATTTCTTGCTTTTTAATTTCTTTTGCTTAGAATACGGTTGTAAGTAGTTTGTGATGGTGGATTTAGGACTTGAATGATCACATATTTTGTCCACATGGATTGTGATGATAACTCTTGATGAACTTGCATTTCTATATCTCTTGAGTTGATTATGAGCATATAGGATGACATGGAACCACTTGATTCAATATTTTGGGATAATTTTTAAGAATGGACATTAATTGTGTTTTTGAGACTCTTTGATTGAGGATATGTGTTGCGTCGCGTTTATTGGTTTATATGCCCTAAAGACATTGAGGACAATGTCTAATTTAGGTTTGGGGGTGTGTGCACAACATCGTCTCTTATTTGCAATTGTGTGCAAATGTTTTGAGCCTAAATTTTTGAAATTTTTTTTGAAAATCTTGTGATAATGCCATGCTTGAGCATATTTTGCTTGTTGAGATTTTGCCTTTGTGTGTGCGAGTAAGGAATTGTGCATCTTTGCCTTGCTTAGTTTAGATTAACTTCATGCCATTTAGGGTTGCATTGAGCAAAGCGCACTAGTTCTTTTCTCTTGATGTTAGAGTGAATACTCAATTGTGCTTGAAGGTTAGGAATTAATAGTGGAGACTTTCCGTGAGGATCACAAACACGGCCTTAAAAAGCGTATTTTGAGGGAATGTTTTCACTCTTTAAACACTCATTCAAACACACATGTTATGCATATTTAAAATGTCTCATTCGCACTTAAATGTTGTTTGTCATAGAACATATGGACTGCTTGTGGATGCCTTAATTGACTTTGTGGACAAACCTTTAGATATGATTTTAGGCAATGCATGTGAAAACCCACTAAATTGGCCTAAATACTTCCAATCCCTCTATGTGTGCACTCCATTGCCCATTTGAAGCCAAACACAATTAAGCTTTTCATTCATGAACCACATCAACATTAACCATATAGCCTATACACTAGCTTACCTTGTACCAAATGGTTTGCTAAGGCTTAGGGGTTGAATGTAAGCTTTAAGGAGTATGAAAATGTAAGGTGTGTACCTAGGCAAATATGTATGTGCAAACACATTAAAAAGATGAATGCAATGCTTGAAAAGAAAAGAAAAGCAAGAAAAGAAAAGAAAAGCATAGCAAAAGAAAGAAAGAAAAAAATGAATGAGGCACTAAGTGCCTAGATCAATTATGTGGAATTAAATGAGCTACTCAATGAAAATTAAAAGTAGAAAAATTGCACAAAGTAAATTGTAAGACTGGATGCCAAAGTGTGGAATATGCAAAGTTGTAATGAGCAAAGTGTGCTTAATTTAGAATGTATGCCTTAGTGTGACCTTTGGGTGTTTGCAATCAATTTTTTCCATTTATTGACTCACCACTCACCTTAGGCCCCATTACAACCAAATGAAAGACCTATTTGATCTTTAGGGATGTCCACTGTGGAAATTTTGGTTGATGCATGTTCTTTCCGGTTCATGGCCTTCAAATCCATTCATGAGACAAAATTTCAGAAATTGTGTTTTTAAATGATCATGTGCAATTATATTTGATATCTTGAACATCAACTCATATTGCATATGAATTATGAGTGAAGCCTAGGAATCTGTGTGAAAATGAGAGAGTCCGGTGAGGATTAGATGTCGAGGCGAATTACATTCTTTTCCTAATGGCACTCTAGTCTTGAAGCTTTAGCATCTTGAATGTAGGATCGTGTTGCGTGCAATGTGTACTTAGAGTGGCATGTCTTTAATCTTCATTTAGCATCTCTTACATGCATTATTTCCTAATGAGCACATCGTTGATTAAATCTCTTCGCTTTTGGTTTTGCAAGTCAAATATTGACTTTTGAGTCCTTTATAAAAGAGTCGGTGCTTTAATGTTGATTATTTGATTTTTAGACACATGTCCATGTGTGCTTATGTTTGTTTTGCTCGAGGACGAGCAAAAGATAGGTTTAGGGGTATTTGATCGAACCAAAATTAGTATGATTTTGGCCCTCACTTCCTTCTCCTTTTGCTTGACTCTTGGGCATTATCCTGTGATTTAATGGTGTAAATTAAGTGTTTTCGGGGATTGACAGAGTTCAGGGGCATTGAAATAATATTGGAGAAATAGGGGTAAAAATGTAATTATTGAAGGGAGAATTGAAGATATTGTAAATTTGGAAGCAGATAAGGACTGAATTGCAAAATGCCAGACGCGCCTGCCTCCTTATAATTAAAACGGTGCGTTTTGCATAAGTGGGCAGCCCAAATGCACAGGCCCAAACGTGTGGCCCAACACAAGACCAAGCTTTGCACGTGGAGACCAACTGCAGCCTCTAAGTGCACCCCACAAGAGACATATCTGCCCATTGCTGCGTGCTGCTGCGTGCACCCCAGTTGGTTGCTAAATGCACCCCATTCCTTCACTATTCATCTTCTTCCTCAACGCGACAGACCTGCCATGGAAGTTTCAAACCCTAAAGCCACCGTCATCTGAAAGTCACCAGAAACCGACCTATCTTCGGTCGGTTTCTGGCCCAAAATCATGGCAAGATCAGTGGCAAGCCTATCGTTCCATTTCCGGCTCCTCCAATGGCTGGAATCAAGCCACGCAATCCACGCCTCCATCAAGCCTATGTCGCCACTTATCCCTCTCTTGTCGCCATTTGGTCCTTCGTTGTCGCCATGGCGACAGGGAGTTGATTTCCACACCTGATCGTGTCACCATTTGCGTCGCCAAAAGAGTCACCATGAACCAAGTAGCGACCTCCTCTGTGTAAAAATCTGATTGGGTGTACAAATTACAAAATGCACCCCTCCTTTGGACTAAATGGTAATTTGCATTACATGAGGGATGTTTTGGTAATTTGCCACCAGAGACCTAATTTGAAAATCCTATAAATTCATCACTAATTTCCTCTTTTAAACAACTCTTGGTCATTCTTGACAACCAAGAAACCCCCTTTCTACCATTCCTAATCCCTCCACTTCTCTCCTACCTAATCTAAATATCTAGATTTCCTTCCCTAAATCATTCCTTTCTTCACATCTTCTCCACAAATCTCCTTAGTCACTTCCCATTTGACTCCACCTATCTAGACACATCCCCATCATCCACTCTTTGCACAAAGAGCATCAAAGGCAAGGAAATGATCAAGCTTACAAAAGGAGACCCAAGGGTGATTTCCTAATCTTTTACTTGCCTTCCCTTTGGTTGTAATATGTGTAATTAAACCCCATTTCTAGGGATTTGATGTGAGAACATTTTGGATTGGGTTTTGTTTAAGCTAATATATATTTTAATCTCTATTTGTGTTATATTCATTTTATAAATAGATTATAGGCATTATATGATTGACATGTATATCCACTAGTTGATTATACTCTTGCTTAGGATAATTTGTTATATAATCTTGATTGGATTGACAACCTTGATGGATTGAGAACATAGTGACTAGGATAGATCGTCGGAGGGTATATCAACCGCGATTATCTAAACCGTTAATTGTAACAAACCGATTCCGCCGTGACCCCCTCTCCTTAATCGGTTAGGCATTGCGGTGGAAAGTTGTTCAGGGTTCATAGTAATGGTCTAAACACAATTAAGGAATCAATTGGTTAATATTTATGAGATTGGTTCGTTAAGGTAGCTTGAGAAGCACTTCCTGTAATCCACGTGCGATCCCATTAATTCCTTATTCCCTAGCAATTCTATTAATTGTTATCCCATATATCTCTTATCTAGATTTCTATCTATTTTATTAGTTTCATTAGGTTTATTTTACATGTATGTTTGATAGTTTCACAAACCATTCATCCATTCATTGCTTATGTTTTATTTTATCGCATATAGGAATTGTTAATTCATTTAACTATCACTCTAATTCCCTGTGGAACAAATCCTACTTGTCACTTTACTAATTTTATATCTAAGTGGTAAAATCGGTTTTCAACACGAACACATTTTAAAACAATCATTTTGTTGAGTACCAACGACGGCTCATCAATTCTTAAGCTACTAAGGCATGGCAATGAACAAATGCAAGAAGAGTTAAACACAAGAATGCACATACAAGAGACACACAATACACAAGTAGAAGAGATATGCATGAGTTGTGTGTGTGTGCACCTAAATCTCTTCAATTGCAAGTAAGCAAAAGCATTTTACCTTTAGTGTGCTTTTTCTTTGCCTAAGCTACCCTTATATCAAACCCCACAAGTGGTTTTCATCGAAATAAGTCAATCAAACTTTGAGGAACTTACAATATATATATAATAATTAATACAAATTTAATGATAAAGCAACCACACGAAGACGCGTGTCAAGGTGAGGTTCCATTATATTATATATTATGTAGATAATAATTAATACAAATTTAATGATAAAGCAACCACAAGACCACACGTGTCAAGGTGAGATTCCATTTTATTATATATTATATAGATAATAATTAATACAAATTTAATGATAAAGCAACCACACGATAACATGTGTCAATGTGAGATTCCATTTTACTATCTGTAAATATTATAAAGCAAAAACCATAGTGGGAAAGTCCTACCATGTGTCTCATTCAGAGACTATCTAAAATTTGAATTATTTTGACACTTGACAATACTTTCCTCTTTTAGTAATTTTCCAGCTTAAATTGATTTTGACATTTGGCATTTCTTATGTACCACGTGTTTTTTTATTAAATTTTAAAAAATAAAAATAAAACAATCAATTAGCATTAATTAAGATCTTCTTCTCCCAAAGCATCAATATTCTCATTTTCTAAATTTCTCTTCAATGTAATGTAATTCTCATTAATTAATTAATATTCTCATTAATTCTCATCAATATTCTCATTAGCATTAATTAAGGAGGTGGCTACTCATTTCCCATTGTAATCACACATAAACCAAAGTACTCATTCTCTCCACTATTATCTGTATTAACTCTTCTCACATTTTCTTAAACATTTAAAACTCGTGTTTCTTCTATTCCCAATAATTATTTCCACTTTTATTCTCTTCATCTTCTTCTTCCTATATTCCTATTTAGCATATATTGTTGTTGAATCTTGCTGTACCCAATGCAAGATCATCTCTTGGGTTTTATTTATGCTTCTCCAAATAGACAACACAATATTCTTCTTCTTCCGGACGTCTTTTCTTGACTGGAGAGAAAGTGGGTCATTCACTTCGTCAAGTAGCATGGCTTGGCCTCGACAACGATCTCATTTTGATAACTTTTTCTTTTTGTTTGGTTAAAGGAATGTGTATGAATATCTATATGCTAAAATTCATTGAAATAACTCTTTCAAAAAAAAAAAAGGGTCATTGAAATAAAGTAAACACACATATGTAATCAAATAAATATTAGTCTTCCAATAAATGAAGCTTATAGATTTTAGGTAGGCCAACGTTGCCTTTTTTTGTTTCATATTATATATTGTTTTTGGTATATTGGTTTTGTTAATTTCATTGAATTGAAATGAGCCTAGAATTACTACTTTTATTGTCTAATCTATCTGTTTAAGAATTTTAGCACATTGTGTTTCCTCATTTTTTGTAGCAATACAGATAAGTATGATTATTGTTTTTATTGAAAGTAGTTTTTACTTCGGTTTTGATTGGGTGATGATTGAGTGGAGTGAATTTGAATAGGTTGATAATAGGGACTCTTCAGAACCTAATGTAACTCCAGAACAAGCTATGAAGCTTTACGATAGGAACTTTGGCTTTGGGGTTGATGGAGTGATCTTTTCCATGCCTAGAATCAATGACATAGATTATACCATAATGATATTTAATTCTGATGGTAACGAGCCAGAGGTTTGGCCCTTTACATATATAAGTTGTATGTTTATATATACAATGTTAATATTAAGATTTAACAATGTTCTTAATAGTTATGCTGTGTTGATATGTAATTCTAATGTGGTACATTGATGCATATTGATATAAAGCAATATCTTATTTCGAGAGATTTGTATGTTGCAATTAATTTGTCAAATTATAATATTTTTGTCTCCAACATGTATGGCATGCTTTGCCAGATTCATTGCCGAGATTGAAAGTTTACATGGGAGGCAAATGAATTGCTATCAGATGATTTTGTATCATAATATCATTACAATAGATGTCTCCCACACCAGTGAAGCTTCTCGGTTAGTCATCTCTCTTATACAAGTTCTCTTTTCTTTTTTTCTTTTTTCTTTTTTCGAATCTGTTCTTTTCGAATCTTTGTACGTACAAAGAGTAACTTCAACACGTACAAAAAGTAACTTCAACAGGTACTTACCTCTCTATTTTAATTTTGTGTATGTAATTATATATTACTTGGGTGATGATAACTACAATAAATATATTAACTAAAAATATCATTCCAGTGGTGAAGCCACAACAACAACAGGATTTGGTGGTTAGCTTAGTTATCATTCCAGGTCGGTCACTACCATTCTTCAAATTAAACATGTATGGGTGGTTTTGGCTTAGGTGTTGGTTAGATTAGGTGAATTGGAATTAGAAGGGTTTTTTTTTATTTTTTTATTTTTTATTTTTTACTAAAAAAGAGGTTTTTTTTTTAATTTTATAAATGTTACCACCATTTGCAACTGATTCTTTGCCAAAAAAAGCCTCTTTGTTGCTTGACTTAAATAAATAATAAACTCTTCATTTTTCATTCCATTAATTTTCTTTTGTTTGCCTATAAATTTGTTTTATATCCTCCATATTTTCACAAATCGGTTCATTTGGCTATTAGAGCGGCCTCAGGTGGGTTCGACAATTGTGCCAAAACGACGTGTTTCCGTGAAACTGATGAATGCGGAGCCAAAGTGAAACTATTATGTGGTGCTTCTTGCAGCAACTATGGTTGCTCCTGGTAATATTAAGATAAATTGTTTGTATTTCGAAACCATTTTTGTTATCATTGTTATTTGTCTAAAATGAATCACAATTGAATTTGTTGTTAATTTTATTTGTTTTAGTGGCGGAAGTGAAGGAGATAAAAATAGAGGTGGAGGACTTCGAGCAGTTGGTAAAGGAGCTTGAACATGCTTTGGCTCTTGAAATCATGGATAAGGCACTTGAAAATTTTGGAAATGACTTTGAGCAGTTGGTGAAAGAGCTTGAACATGGCAGCATGCTTTGCCTCTTGAAAGTCCATGGTGGGAAAGTTCTGTCATGTGTCTCATTCAAAGACTATCTAAAATTTGAATTATTTTGACACTTGGCAATACTTTCCTCTTTTAGTGATTTTTCAGCTTAAATTGATTTTGACATTTGGCATTTCTTATGTGCCACGTGTTTTTTTTTTTTTTTTTTAATTTTAAAAAGTAAAAAGTTTGTTGTTTCATTATAGTAAAAGTTTGCTATTTCCATTAATTAAAAACGGTAGGATTGTATCTAAATCACTTTTCTCAATGTGCACTTAGGTTACATATTAAATTCTCAAACATATTCACCAAATAGATAGCTTACTCGAGTGTGGATTTATAGAATTTTGATGAGTTAAATGTTGCATAGATGATAGATCATATAGTTACTAATAAAATCTAATTTAGAATATTTACAACGAAAATTTTGTATTATATAGTGGAGTAGAAGATGTGGCTTTAATTGAGTATGCACATCTAAAGAGACAAACGTTTAGGCTTGAATACGAGAGGTTCAACCCAGAAACATATCAATTATTTGATAGAGTTGAGAAACAGATAATTGTATACATATTTTCAGACTCCAGGACATGAATGTGCCTGTGAATTCATTGCACTCAAAAAGTTACATCTCAATCCATTGCGAGCCATGCACAAGGCCAAGGCTAAAGAGTGTGGGCTGTGGCCTCCATTAAGGAAGTATATAACAAGTAGATGGTGCCCAACTTAATGGCAATGGCAACAAGGGTGAACATGTAAAATTTGTAGTCAATTGGTTTTTTAGTACCTTTTTTTTTTCTTTCTAATATATGTTAATTCCTATTACAAGATTATATCTATTATATTATATTAGTAGTTTAGTTAAGTAAGAGTTGTCTTATGTTTTTTTATTCCTCTTTAATAAAATCATGTCGTTTACATCATAAATTGTAAATAAAATGATCGTAAACTGTCATAGTTTGATTTGAAAATGATGATATAAGAGAAACATGAACAAGTTAGAGCATTGAAAAAAAAAATGGAAGAATAAATACGATTTTTTTTAAAATATATAAATATGATAATGATTATGTTATATTTCTATAATTCCCATACATCGTGCAGATTGCAAACTAGGCAAATTAGGTTTACCCCTGCAATCTTGATATTTTACAATGCTCTTTCACACTCTTTTTCACTTTACTTAATTCACGATAGAGATTCACCTATCTAAATTTTAGCACATTTTTTAAAGATATTGTTTTAATGGCACAACCAAAAATCAATTTTAAATATCATAAAACTATTGATATCATCTATTTGTTTGAGGAAATATCTTCGTCTACGTGCAAAGCATGGGTACTGACTAGTATTATATAGATAACTAAACATAAAATCATCAATTTACAAACTAAACAAAAATATAATACGCATAAATTAAAATATACAAATATTAAAATTAATTACTAGACATAAATTCATAAAATGATAAATTTATTAAAATCGAAGATTCTAAGAATAAATATTAAAATTTATAACAAAGCATAAAAATATAAACTCATAATATACTAAGCATAAAGCCATAAATATTAAATATACATAAAACATAAGAATAAATATCAAAATTAATAACTAAGCATAAATATATTAAGTATAAATATAAAATTTAAAAACTAAAACATACAATTAAATAATAACATTTAAAGGAAAAAGATACCTTTGAACTTTGATGGAGAGATTAGAGAATAATACTAAATTAGTAATATAGTATTAGAATAGTAGATTAGTAGTATAGAGAATAGAGAGTGAGAGAGTGAGAGTAGAGAGAGAGAGTAAGAATGAAATTATGAAAATATGAAATGGTGAGGGGGCAAATTGTAATTTTTGGCCCTTTTTAAAAATTTTGACCGTTTGCTGACGTCAGCAATAGTCAAATTTTTTTTTTTTTTTTTTAAATGAAGTGTTTCTAACAATAGAATATATATATATATATATATATATATATATATATATATATATATGGGCTTAGCACGCCGGCCTTACGTGCCGGGCCTGGCCAACACAGCGGACCTCAACTCAAGACCCTGCACGTGCTAGGCATGGGGGTTGTGCCGGGGACGGCCAGCCATTCTTGGCAGGCCTACCAGGCCCAGCCCATATTTACACCACTAGAGGTGGGGGTGGGAGGACCCTACCCCACCCCAATGAGCCCCCACGCCCATCCTTATCGTCCACATCAAATTTATAGTTACTATAATCGTGATTGCAATTGTATTATACTTATATATATATATATACACCATATATGGTGGCGGTGACCCAAACCCGTGATACTGTCAGAATGAATGAACGCTCTTACCACCAAGCTACATAAGGTGGTGGTGCGATTGTATTCCACTTAACTCATATATATATATATAGGGGTACCTGCCACCCGAATGGTATCAGAGCCATGTCTCGAGTCCCTGGAGTCCAGGAAAAGAGTTAGACTGTTATGAGTATGTTAGACTGGTATAGAAGGAAGAAATTTCTCAAAAATGGCAAACACTAGCACAAATCCCTCTACTGCTTCCCTAATTCCTAATAGATTATCTTCTTCTATGTCCTTACCTCCTCCTACTATCCAAAGAACCCAGTCCAACAGAATCCAAGATTTAGTAGAATACACCCACATCCCTGCTTCTGCCCAGATAAATGAAACTACTTTCCCTCTGTTTAACCCATACAACATCTTCAAGAGAAACAAATCTCTCGCCACCCGGTTAACTCATCTTGTCCATACCAGACCACTTCCCATCAAAGAATATGTCCAGTCCACAGGCTTAGATAAATGTTTGATTCCATCCTCTCCTAGTGAACAATATGTCACTCTCACTATTGATCAAAACATGATAGATCAATGGATCAAAGAAGGATACTCCCATCTCCACATAGGTGCTGTCAGAATCATCCTCTCTCTACACGGCCGAAAAGGCTTACCTGTCACTGCCACACTGGCCTTGCTCAACACCATCTACACTCAGTATGAACATGCTGTGATTGGCACTTGCCTATCTACTCTTCATGCTGGAAGCATATCCCTCACATACTATCCCAACTTCAACATTCATTTAAGAGATCAGAACCTCCACAAATGTCTCAAAATCCAAGTCCAGATCCTTGGTGCGCCCATGCAAGCCAATTCCTATATGGCTACTATTCATCATCAGCTTGCTCACAGACTTCAAGATCATGCTCTTGATCTCCCACTTCCTGGTCATAATGGTGATACGATCTTCATCAAAGCAGAAAGAGAAGATAAAGTCCCTACCATCCTCCAAATCCCAAAACAGCTGCCTAGAGAGAAGCTTAAAGAAATCATGCATCTTGAATGGCTCACAAAATATGAAAAGGTTTTCTAGGACGAAGCTCATGTCGTTGCTGCTGATACGTCATATGTTCCTCAGCCAGATGGCTCCATCAAAACAATCTATGCACCCCTCACCGGTTCTAAGGCTTCTTCCAGTTCGAAGACTCCTCCGATATTCCAAGCCCTTATGATTCAACCGGTTACCACTGAAGCTGACATTCCTATCCACAGTTTTGAAGCTGATGGATCTTTGATCTACACTGATAAGATCCGTGGTCATTTCATCTGGGATGTTGATCCCAATATGTGTGATGCAGACTGTATCTGTCGACGTTGTCTCAAAGACACTTCTCCTACCTTCTGTAAACCCTGGAACAAACCTCACAAAGCAGATCATCCTGGCAGTCCTTGGATAGGTCTCCATCCTATCAAAAATAAACCTTTATCCATTTATGACAGAGCTTTACAGATCTTACGATCTGAAGGTCTCCTACCTTCACAATCTGCCATTACAGTCCCTAATCAACCCGCACCAGTCCCTTGCTACATGACCTCAGATTATGATTGTGATTTCCCTCCACTTGAACCTTCCTCAAATCAAGAAAAAACTCGTTTCTCAAAACCCTTTGTCCACTCTACCAAAGTCTAACCCGATGGTTCTTACAAACAGCCCTCCCAGGCTAAACAAGTCCTCAACTGGCAATCTCACAATGCCAGAGCTTAGAACAGAGTTCTTAACTCTATTGATCAGAAGATTGATCATGTTACAAGACATGTTTGTCAACATGATCACCATCTTCAAAGTCTTGATGCCTCCTTCAGAGATTTGGCCTCTGACCTTCAATCGAGAATTGCAAAGCTTCATTCTGATCTTCACATATATATTTCTCATGGATATTCTGGCCCAGACTTTGACACAAAGGAAAGAGAAATCAAGCAACTTAAAGAACAGCTTGAGCAGTTGACTAGAGATCATTCTTACAAACCAAAACCTTACTCTCATCACTCACAATCACTGTTTTTCCCTGTATCTCCTACACATTCACCCCCTTCCAAACCTGATGATTTTTCCAACCACTTTAAATCCACTGGTGAATTGTTCCGAAAATATCCCGTTCTCTCTTCTCCTCCAGCAAAACCTAAGAAAAGGTCTCCTTCGAAGCAGAAAGACAAGCACGCTGCTTCCAGTTCATACGACCCAGTTCTATTTGCCTCTAAGACTTTTTCCTCCTCATCCAAGTCTGATTCAGCTTCCTTTTCTGAAGAAGTCTCCTCTCAGTCATCCCAAACATCCTGTCCTTCATCCTGGCTGGATACTGCCACCTCTTCTCCTCATGATCACGCTGACCTTACTCAAGTTTTCATGGCATCTCGCACAGATCCTCAACCCTCAATAAGAACCTATGAGTCTCCCGATGAGACTGCCTCCACTACTCTAGCTCCCTTTGTCGAAGAACCTCCAGAACTTGTTCTTGGCCGTTCTCCTGCTAAACCAACCAATGGCCCTTGGTTTACCCTTGATGACACTTCTCCTAGTTCATGGAGAAAAAGAGTTTCAGAGATGAGCGCATGGCTTGACCTACAACTGGCAAAGTCCAAACAGAACCTTGAAACAATTTTACGTGAGTTTGTCTCTCGTTTTACTGGTTCTCTCAGAGACTGGTACCAGGCTCTTGGTGAATACAGACAACTCCAATTTGTTCGTGTCCCCTTAGCCTCCCAAGCCATGGGATACATTTTCAGAGAATTTCTTAGTGATCCTGATCACATCTATAAACAAGCCAGACAAGAATTCTTTGATATGCGTTGCTGCTCTCTCAAAAGAAATGACATCATGTTCCATTACAAGCGGATGTCCTAACGATATCATACCCTTGGTGGAATTAATGATCATAGTCTTAAACAAGTTTATGTCAACTCCCTTCCAGATGACTTCCAAAATGAGATACAACGAAAAATAGACACCTCAGGACGATCTCTCAATGATACATCCTTAGGTGAACTCCACATGTATGCTCTCAGCTCTCTGGACAAACTCTATGCCACTCAAAGATTCTTCTCCAAGATGCTCACAGAAGGCAAACACCTGCAGTCCCAATGCCGTCAACCTTCTCTTCAGATCAAGTGCAAATCCTTAGGCTCTTGCACCTGCAACACGAATAAGAAGAATCATTTCAAACGCTTCAAAAACAAGAAAGGGAGGTCTAAAAGATTCAAGTTCTTTCGCAAGAAAGCACAACGAGGTTGGAATAAATCCCAACGCTGCTACATTTGCGGCAAACCCGGACATTATGCTAAGAAATGTCCCAACAAAAAGGCAAAGTCCGCCAGATTAGTTCAGCAGTTAAAAGACATTGCTGATGAAGTTCCGTCCGATGCAGACATTGAATCCATCTTCTCTGAACAAGATCATGCAGATTCCTCCACGACCTTTGTTCTTCAAGAAGATCTTTCTGACTCGAAATATTCTGGCTCTTCTGACTACAGTTCTATCCCAGAATCCTATCAGGCTATTTAGCTCGATTCTCATTCCGGTCCCCAAGCTCCGGTTCAGATTCTACCTGACAAGTACTCCAAACCTGTTGATGTCATCGCTTATTTTGACACAGGTTCTCACGCTACCATGATGAACCCAAAGGTCCTTCCTCCAGAATTTTGGAAATCCCAGGTTCGGCATTTTTGGGCCGCTGATGGAAAGGTTTTTTCCACTAATCTGATTTCCAGAAAGAAGATTGGTATTCAGTTTTTCCCATCCTTTACTCTTTGGGTCCAAGTCGTCGGCACTCCTCTTCCGGAAAAAGATATCCTCATCGGCTGGGATGTTTTCTGCCAATGTAACTCTCTCCGGATTCCCTCTACTGACATTCGATACAAAAAGCATTTCAAAGCTTTTTCTGACATTCCAAAGATTTTTCCGCTCTCAGAAATTCAAGCCCCTTTTGAATATATTCAACAAAAATTGCTCATGCTTTGTGCTGACAATCATGCCACTTTCTCTCATCCTTCTCCTCTGTGGAAGAATCCAGATTTCTTTATCAAGCTTCCCTTTAAGCTTAATGAAGATACTAATCCTACCAAGGCTACCCACTCAGGCATGTCTCCCTCAGATCTCAAGCTCGCTAATGAAGAATGCAATGAACTCCTTCGTCAAGGTCTGATCGAACATACCTCTTCTCCCTGGGCGTGTCAAGCCTTTTACGTTGAAAAACGCACAGAATTGCTCAGAGGAAAAAAGAGATTAGTCGTGGATTACAAGCCTCTCAACCTCTTTCTCAGAGATGACAAGTTTCCTGTTCCCATGCCAAATGTCTTATTCTCTCAACTTCCAGGAGCTACGATCTTCTCCAAATTTGATCTCAAAGGTGCCTTTTGGCAAATTGGTATTCATCCAGATGAAAGATATAAGACAGCATTCTGTCTTCCTAATGCTCAATACCAATGGACTGTTCTCCCTTTTGGTTTAAAAACTGCTCCATCCCTTTTCCAAAAGGCTGTTACCAGGATTTTTCATCCTCTCTTACACTCAGCACTCATCTACATTGATGATATCCTCATGTTCTCTCCAGATGATACCTCTCACAATCTCCTTCTCCAACAGTTTCATGACATTGTTCATCACTATGGTATCATGCTCTCCGAAAAGAAAAGCATAGTTGGGAAATCTGAAATTGAATTTCTTGGAATGCACATTTCCAACGGCCAATACCGTCCTGGTCCTCATTTGGCTGTCCGATTATTAGACTTCCCCGATTCTGATCTCAGTGTGAAACAAGTTCAACAACTTCTCGGAATCGTCAACTATGTCAGAGATTTCATTCCACATGTCAGTCATTACACCTCAGTTCTTTCAACGCTCCTCAAGAAGCATCCTCCTCCCTGGAATTCCTCCCACACTGAGGCCTTCATCAAATTAAAGGAGATCACTCAATCTCCTCCTGCCCTCGTCATCCCTTTTTCGGGCCAACTCATCCTCCAGACTGATGCCAGTGATATTTTCTAGGGAGCCGTTCTTATTGAAGACCGAGACGGTCAAAGGAAATACTGTGGTTATGCTAGTGGAAAATTCAAAGATGCCCAACAGCATTATCACACTATCTATAAAGAGATTCTTGCTGTCAAATACGGAATCCAAAAGTTGGATTTTCACCTCAGGACAAGAAACTTTATTGTTGAAATGGACAACTCATCTTTTCCAAAGATACTCGATTTTCGCAATAAGATTCCTCCCAATCCTCTCCTTTTGAGACTCAAAGATTGGTTTGCCTGATATGACTTCACTGTTCGTCACGTGAAAGGCCATCATAATATAATTGCTGACATGCTCTCCAGACCTCCACTCACCCTTCTCATTACACCCACATGTCACTATCCTCTTATTTTAATGACTTCTCCTGCTGGTCCCTCATCATCTCATGCTGGTCCCTCATCATCCTCACCAGCCATACCTGATTACTCATTCCCACCAGAACTCTTGGCCACGTTGCCACCTGATCATCAACCTTCTTTAAATCAGATCCAGTCCTTCGCCAAAGCTCAACTTTCGGTCTACTTAGCTCAGATCAACAGACAAGACTGTCGTCACACCGTCAACAACCTATCCAGACCATTTCTTGACCCGTTCATCATGCCACCTTTCTACTATTTTTCTCCTCAACTCCTTTGGTTCCTCTGGTGTTTATCAGTTCTACATCATCATGCCATCGTCTTCCCACTTCAGGCTCTATATGGTCACTCCATGATCCTTCTCAACGGAACTCTCTGTTATGGGTTTTCCTCCAATGGTTCACGTCCTTGACCCACTGGAAGAACGAACTCACTGAGCTCATGGGCAAATATAACATTTGGAAGCTTGATTATGAATCAGCTGCCTCTGTATGCTGTATATGGATCTTCAATAGGCCCTACAGGTACAATCCCCATAAACGACTCCTTTGGACTGCCAACTCCAGTTATGAATGGCATACCACGTATGATTATAAAAGATGTATCCACAAATTCTCCAAGTCAGTCTGCTCAATTTCCTCTGTGATGTTAATTACATCTCCACCGACGAAGTTTTCATCCTACCAAATATTCCCAGAGACCCCTCTCAAAGCTAGAACCCTTTCCTAAATTCATACATGATTGACTCTCAGGACCCCTTTGACTCTGCCTGGCTCTGCCTCATCTGTGGAGCCCAAGACTCAGATAATGAAGATCATGCCAACTGTAATCTATCATCAAATCCGTAATCTCCACTCAGCCCGAGTTCCAAGACTGTGCTCTTATCTTGTGAATTATTACTTTCATTATGCTATTTTGTTTTATTAGGCAACTGTTTGGCTTTATTAGGCTCTTTTGGCCTTATTAGGCTTTGATTTTTAGTTTGTGTGTTTTAGTTTGGCCGATGGCCCTGGTTTAAGTCAGTTTACTTTTACTAGTGAAATGCCACGATTGTTGGTCTACTGTGTAATAGGTTTGTCTATACTCTATCTCTCCCCCTATATAAGGAGAGCTCGTCACTTGTGTAACTCAGACTTGAAAACTCAGAAATAAAATTCTCTCTTGTGTTTAAACTCTCATGTCTTGCTAAATATATCCTCCTCTTCCTTTGATTGCCATGTCTCTCATATAATTAACAGTCTGTAATTATCTCAGTATGCTCTGTGCTTGCCTCTAGGTTGAGGATCATGCACATCAGAAGATGAGATGTTGTTGGCTTTTGGCTTAAGGTCCCTGTCTGTCTCTAGTGGGTTGGAAAGTTAGTACCCTGTTTAGGCCGTGGTTAGGCCGCCATTGTGGGGAAAACTCTAAAAACCTGTATGAGAGGCACCCAAGGGTACCTGCCACCCGAATGGTATCAGAGCCTGAAGTGGGAAGACGATGGCATTATGATGTAGAACTGATAAACACCAGAGGAACCAAAGGAGTTGAGGAGAAAAATAGTAGAAATGTGGCATGATGAACAGGTCAAAAAATGGTCTGGACAGGTTGTTGACGGTGTGACGACAGTCTTGTCTGTTGATCTGAGCTAAGTAGACCGGAAGTTGAGCTTTGGCGAAGGACTGGATCTGATTTAAAGAAGGTTAATGATCAGGCGGCAACGTGGCCAAGAGTTCTGGTGGGAATAAGTAATCAGGTATGGCTGGTGAGGATGATGAGGGACCAGCATGAGATGATGAGGGACCAGCAGGAGAAGTCATGAAGATAAGAGGATAGTGACCTGTGGGTGTAATGAGAAGGGTGAGTGGAGGTCTGGAGAGCATGTCAGCAATTATATTATGATGGCCTTTCACGTGACGAACAGTGAAGTCATATCGGGCAAACCAATCTTTGAGTCTCAAAAGGAGAGGATTGGGAGGAATCTTATTGCGAAAATCGAATATCTTTGGAAAAGATGAGTTGTCCATTTCAACAATAAAGTTTCTTGTCCTGAGGTGAAAATCCAACTTTTGGATTCCGTATTTGACAGCAAGAATCTCTTTATAGATAGTGTGATAATGCTGTTGGGCATCTTTGAATTTTCCACTAGCATGACCACAGTATTTCCTTTGACCGTCTCGGTCTTCAATGAGAACAGCTCCCTAGAAAATATCACTGGCATCAGTCTGGAGGATGAGTTGGCCCGAAGAAGGGATGACGAGGGCAGGAGGAGATTGAGTGATCTCCTTTAATTTGATGATGGCCTCAGTGTGGGAGGAATTCCAGGGAGGAGGATGCTTCTTGAGGAGCGTTGAAAGAACTGAGGTGTAATGACTGACATGTGGAATGAAATTTCTGACATAGTTGACGATTCCGAGAAATGGTTGAACTTGTTTCACACTGAGATCAGAATCGGGGAAGTCTAATAATCGGACAGCCAAATGAGGACCAGGACGGTATTAGCCGTTGGAAATGTGCATTCCAAGAAATTCAATTTCAGATTTCCCAACTATGCTTTTCTTTTCGGAGAGCATGATACCATAGTGATGAACAATGTCATGAAACTGTTGGAGAAGGAGATTGTGAGAGGTATCATCTGGAGAGAACATGAGGATATCATTAATGTAGACGAGTGCTGAGTGTAAGAGAGGATGAAAAATCCTGGTAACAGCCTTTTGGAAAAGGGATGGAGCAATTTTTAAACCAAAACGGAGAACAGTCCATTGGTATTGAGCATTAGGAAGACAGAATGCTGTCTTATATCTTTCATCTGGATGAATACCAATTTGCCAAAAGGCACCTTTGAGATCAAATTTGGAGAAGATCGTAGCTCTTGGAAGTTGAGAGAATAAGACATTTGGCATGGGAACAAGAAACTTGTCATCTCTGAGAAAGAGGTTGAGAGGCTTGTAATCCACGACTAATCTCTTTTTTCCTCTGAGCAATTCTGTGCGTTTTTCAATGTAAAAGGCTTGACACGCCCAGGGAGAAGAGGTATGTTCGATCAGACCTTGACAAAGGAGTTCATTGCATTCTTCATTAGCGAGCTTGAGATCTGAGGGAGACATGCCTGAGTGGGTAGCCTTGGTAGGATTAGTATCTTCATTAAGCTTAAAGAGAAGCTTGATAAAGAAATCTGGATTCTTCCACAGAGGAGAAGGATGAGAGAAAGTGGCATGATTGTCAGCACAAAGCAGGAGCAATTTTTGTTGAATATATTCAAAAGGGGCTTGGATTTCTAAGAGCAGGAAAATCTTCGGAATGTCAGAAAAAGTTTTGAAATGTTTTTTGTATCGAATGCCAGTAGGGAGAATCCGGAGAGAGTTACATTGGCAGAAAACATCCCAGCCGATGAGGATATCTTTATCCGAAAGAGGAGTGCCGACGACTTGGACCCAAAGAGTAAAGGATGGGAAAAACTGAATACCAATCTTTTTTCTGGAAATCAGATTAGTGGAAAAAACATTTCCATCAGCGGCCCAAAAATGCGGAACCTGGGATTTCCAAAATTCTGGAGGAAGGACCTTTGGGTTCATCATGGTAGTGTGAGAACCTGTGTCAAAATAAGCGATGACATCAACAGGTTTGGAGTACTTGTCAGGTAGAATCCGAACCGGAGCTTGGGGACCGGAATGAGAATCGAGCTGAGTAGCCTGATAGGATTCTGGGATAGAACTGTAGTCAGAAGAGCCAGAATATTCCGAGTCAGAAAGATCTTCTTGAAGAACAAAGGTCGTGGAGGAATTTGCATGATCTTGTTCAGAGAAGATGGATTCAATGTCTGCATCGGACGGAACTTCATCAGCAATGTCTTTTAACTGCTGAACTAATCTGGCAGACTTTGCCTTTTTGTTGGGACATTTCTTAGCATAATGTCCGGGTTTGCCGCAAATGTAGCAGCGTTAGGATTTATTCCAACCTCGCTGTGCTTTCTTGCGGAAGAACTTGAATCTTTTAGACCTCCCTTTCTTGTTTTTGAAGCGTTTGAAATGATTCTTCTTCTTCGTGTTACAGGTGCAAGAGCCTAAGGATTTGCACTTGATCTGAAGAGAAGGTTGACGGCATTGGGACTACAGGTGTTTGCCTTCTGTGAGCATCTTGGAGAAGAATCTTTGAGTGGCACAGAGTTTGTCCAGAGAGCTGAGAGCATACATGTGGAGTTCACCTAAGGATGTATCATTGAGAGATCGTCCTGAGGTGTCTATTTTTCGTTGTATCTCATTTTGGAGGTCATCTGGAAGGGAGTTGACATAAATTTGTTTAAGACTATGATCATTAATTCCACCAAGGGTATGATATCGTTGGGACATCTGCTTGTAATGGAACATGATGTCATTTCTTTTGAGAGAGCAACTACGCATGTCAAAGAATTCTTGTCTGGCTTGTTTATAGATGTGATCAGGATCACTAAGGAATTCTCTGAAAATGTATCCCATGGCTTGGGAGGCTAAGGGGACGCGAACAAATTGGAGTTGTCTGTATTCACCAAGAGCCTGGTACCAGTCTCTGAGAGAACCAGTAAAACGAGAGACAAACTCACATAAAATTGTTTCAAGGTTCTGTTCAGACTTTGCCAGTTGTAGGTCAAGCCATGCGCTCATCTCTGAAACTCTTTTTCTCCATGAACTAGGAGAAGTGTCATCAAGGGTAAACCAAGGGCCATTGGTTGGTTTAGCAGGAGAACGGCCAGGAACATGTTCTGGAGGTTCTTCGACAAAGGGAGCTGGAGTAGTGGAGGCAGTCTCATCGGGAGACTCATAGGTTCTTGTTGAGGGTTGAGGATCTGTGCGAGATGCCATGAAAACTTGAGTAAGGTCAGCGTGATCATGAGGAGAAGAGGTGGCAGTATCCAGCTAGGATGAAGGACAGGAAGTCTGGGACGACTGAGAGGAGACGTCTTCAGAAAAAGAAGCTGAATCAGACTTGGATGAGGAGGAAAAAGTCTTAGAGGCAAATAGAACTGGGTCGTATGAACTGGAAGCAGCGTGCTTGTCTTTCTGCTTCGAAGGAGACCTTTTCTTAGGTTTGCTGGAGGAGAAGAGAGAACGGGATATTTCTGGAACAATTCACCAGTGGATTTAAAGTGGTTGGAAAAATCATCCGGTTTGGAAGGGGGTGAATATGTAGAAGATACAGGGAAAAACAGTGATTGTGAGTGATGAGAGTAAGGTTTTGGTTTGTAAGAATGATCTCTGGTCAACTGCTCAAGCTGTTCTTTAAGTTGCTTGATTTCTCTTTCCTTTGTGTCAAAGTCTGGGCCAGAATATCCATGAGAAATATATCTGTGAAGATCAGAATGAAGCTTTGCAATTCTCGATTGAAGGTCAGAGGCCAAATCTCTGAATGAGGCATAAAGACTTTGAAGATGGTGATCATGTTGAGAAACATATCTTGTAACACGATCAATCTTCTGATCAATAGAGTTAAGAACTCTATTCTGAGCTCTGGCATTATGAGATTGCCAGTTGAGGACTTGTTCAGCCTGGGAGGGCTGTTTGTAAGAACCATCGGGTTGGACTTTGGTAGAATGGACAAAAGGTTTTGAGAAACGAGTTTTTTCTTGATTTGAGGAAGGTTCAAGTGAAGGGAAATCACAATCATAATCTGAGGTCATGTAGCAAGGGACTGGTGCGGGTTGATTAGGGACTGTAATGGCAGATTGTGGAGGTAGGAGACCTTCAGATCGTAAGATCTGTAAAGCTCTGTCATAAATGGATAAAGGTTTATTTTTGATAGGATGGAAACCTATCCAAGGACTGCCAGGATGATCTGGTTTGTGAGGTTTGTTCCAGGGTTTACAGAAGGTAGGAGAAGTGTCTTTGAGACAACGTCGACAGATACAGTCTACATCACACATATTGGGATCAACATCCCAGATGAAATGACCACGGATCTTATCAGTGTAGATCGGAGATCTGTCAGCTTCAAAACTGTGGATAGGAATGTCAGCTTCAGTGGTAACTGGTTGAATCATAAGAGCTTGGAATATCGGAGGAGTCTCCGAACTGGAAGAAGCCTTAGAACCGGTGAGGGGTGCATAGATTGTTTTAATGGAGTCATATGGCTGAGGAACATATGACGTATCAGTAGCAACGACAGGAGCTTCGTCCTGGAAAACCTTTTCATAATTTGTGAGCTATTCAAGAGGCATGATTTCTGTAAGCTTCTCTCTGGGCAGCTGTTTTGGGATTTGGAGGATGGTAGGGACTTCATCTTCTATTTCTGCTTTGATGAAGATCGTATCACCATTATGACCAGGAAGTGGGAGATCAAGAGCATGATCTTGAAGTCTGTAAGCAAGCTGATGATGAACAGTAGCCATACAGGAATTGGCTTGCATGGGCGCACCAAGGATCTGGACTTGGATTTTGAGACATTTGTGGAGGTTCTGATCTCTTAAAGGAATGTTGAAGTTGGGATAGTATGTGAGGGATATGCTTCCAGCATGAAGAGTAGATAGGCAAGTGCCAATCACAGCATGTTCATACTGAGTGTAGATGGTGTTGAGCAAGGCCAGTGTGGCAGTGACAGGTAAGCCTTTTCGGCCGTGTAGAGAAAGAATGATTCTGACAGCACCTATGTGGAGATAGAAGTATCCTTCTTTGATCCATTGATCTATCATGTTTTGATCAATAGTGAGAGTGACATATTGTTCACTGGGAGAGGATGGAATCAAACATTTATCTAAGCCTGTGGACTGGACATATTCTTTGATGGGAAGTGGTCTGGTATGGACAAGACGAGTTAACCGGGTGGCGAGAGATTTGTTTCTCTTGAAGATGTTGTATGGGTTAAGCAGAGGGAAAGTAGTTTCATTTATCTGGGCAGAAGCAGGGATGTGGGTGTATTCTACTAAATCTTGGATTCTGTTGGACTGGGTTCTTTGGATAGTAGGAGGAGGTAAGGACATAGAAGAAGATAATCTATTAGGAACTAGGGAAGCAGTAGAGGGATTTGTGCTAGTGTTTGCCATTTTTGAGAAATTTCTTCCTTCTATACCAGTCTAACATACTCATAACAATCTAACTCTTTTCCTGGACTCCAAGGACTCGAGACATGGCTCTGATACCATTTGGGTGGCAGGTACCCCTGTGTGCCTCTCATACAGGTTTTTAGAGTTTTCCCCACAATGGCGGCCTAACCACGGCCTAAACAGGGTACTAACTTTCCAACCCACTAGAGACAGACAGGGACCTTAAGCCAAAAGCCAACAACATCTCATCTTCTGATGTGCAGGATCCTCAACCTAGAGGCAAGCACAGAGCATACTGAGATAATTACAGACTGTTAATTATATGAGAGACATGGCAATCAAAGGAAAAGGAGAAGATATTTAGCAAGACATGAGAGTTTAAACACTAGAGAGAATTTTATTTCTGAGTTTTCAAGTCTGAGTTACACAAGTGACGAGCTCTCCTTATATAGGGGGAGAGATAGAGTACAGACAAACCTATTACATAGTAGACCAACAATCATGGCATTTCACTAGTAAAAGTAAACTGACTTAAACCAGGGCCATCAGCCAAACTAAAACACACAAACTAAAAATCAAAGCCTAATAAGGCCAAAAGAGCCTAATAAAGCCAAATAGTTGCCTAATAAAACAAAATAGCATAATGAAAGTAATAATTCACAAGATAAGAGCACAATCTTGGAACTCGGGCTGAGTGGAGATTACGGACTTGATGATAGATTACAGTTGGCATGATCTTCATTATCTGAGTCTTAGGCTCCACAGATGAGGCAGGGCCAGGCAGAGTCAAAGGGGTCCTGAGAGTCAATCATGTATGAATATAGAAAAGGGTTCCAGCTTTGAGAGGGGTCTCTGGGAATATTTGGTAGGATGAAAACTTCGTCGATGGAGACATAATTAACATCGCAGAGGAAATTGAGCAGACCGACTTGGAGAATTTGTGGATACATCTTTTAATAATCATACGTGGTATGCCATTCATAACTGGAGTTGGCAGTCCAAAGGAGTCATTTGTGGGGATTGTACCTGTAGGGCCTATTGAAGATCCATATACAGCATACAGAGGCAGCTGATTCATAATCAAGCTTCCAAATGTTATATTTGCCCATGAGCTCAGTGAGTTCGTTCTTCCAATGGGTCAAGGACATGAACCATTGGAGGAAAACCCATAACAGAGAGTTCCGTTGAGAAGGATCAAGGAGATGACCATATAGAGCCTAAAGTGGGAAGACGATGGCATGATGATGTAGAACTGATAAACACCAAAGGAACCAAAGGAGTTGAGGAGAAAAATAGTAGAAAGGTGGCATGATGAACGGGTCAAGAAATGGTCTGGACAGGTTGTTGACGGTGTGATGACAGTCTTGTCTGTTGATCTGAGCTAAGTAGACTGGAAGTTGAGCTTTGGTGAAGGACTGGATCTGATTTAAAGAAGGTTGATAATCAGGCGGCAACATGGCCAAGAGTTCTGGTGGGAATGAGTAATCAGGTATGGCTGGTGAGGATGATGAGGGACCAGCATGAGATGATGAGGGACCAGCAGGAGAAGTCATGAAGATAAGAGGATAGTGACCTGTGGGTGTAATGAGAAGGGTGAGTGTAGGTCTGGAGAGCATGTCAGCAATTATATTATGATGGCCTTTCACGTGACGAACAGTGAAGTCATATCGGGCAAACCAATCTTTGAGTCTCAAAAGGAGAGGATTATGAGGAATCTTATTGTGAAAATCGAGTATCTTTGGAAAGGATTAGTTGTCCATTTCAACAATAAAGTTTCTTGTCCTGAGGTGAAAATCCAACTTTTGGATTCCGTATTTGACAGCAAGAATCTCTTTATAGATAGTGTGATAATGCTGTTGGGCATCTTTGAATTTTCCACTAGCATGACCACAGTATTTCCTTTGACCGTCTCGGTCTTCAATGAGAACAGCTTCCTTGAAAATATCACTGGCATCAATCTGGAGGATGAGTTGGCCCGAAGAAGGGATGACGAGGGCAGGAGGAGATTGAGTGATCTCCTTTAATTTGATGATGGCCTCAGTGTGGGAGGAATTCCAGGGAGTAGGATGCTTCTTGAGGAGCGTTGAAAGAACTGAGGTGTAATGACTGACATGTGGAATGAAATCTCTGACATAGTTGACGATTCCGAGAAATTGTTGAACTTGTTTCACACTGAGATCAGAATCGGGGAAGTCTAATAATCGGACAGCCAAATGAGGACCAGGACGGTATTTACCGTTGGAAATGTGCATTCCAAGAAATTCAATTTCAGATTTCCCAACTATGCTTTTCTTTTCGGAGAGCATGATACCATAGTGATGAACAATGTCATGAAACTGTTGGAGAAGGAGATTGTGAGAGGTATCATCTGGAGAGAACATGAGGATATCATCAATGTAGACGAGTGCTGAGTGTAAGAGAGGATGAAAAATCCTAGTAACAGCCTTTTGGAAAAGGGATGGAGCAGTTTTTAAACCAAAAGGGAGAACAGTCCATTGGTATTGAGCATTAGGAAGACAGAATGCTGTCTTATATCTTTCATCTGGATGAATACCAATTTGCCAAAAGGCACCTTTGAGATCAAATTTGGAGAAGATCGTAGCTCCTGGAAGTTGAGAGAATAAGACATTTGGCCTGGGAACAGGAAACTTGTCATCTTTGAGAAAGAGGTTGAGAGGCTTGTAATCCACGACTAATCTCTTTTTTCCTCTGAGCAATTCTGTGCGTTTTTCAACGTAAAAGGCTTGACACGCCCAGGGAGAAGAGGTATGTTCGATTAGACCTTGATGAAGGAGTTCATTGCATTCTTCATTAGCGAGCTTGAGATCTGAGGGAGACATGCCTGAGTGGGTAGCCTTGGTAGGATTAGTATCTTCATTAAGCTTAAAGGGAAGCTTGATAAAGAAATCTGGATTCTTCCACAGAGGAGAAGGATGAGAGAAAGTGGCATGATTGTCAGCACAAAGCAGGAGCAATTTTTGTTGAATATATTCAAAAGGGGCTTGGATTTCTGAGAGCGGAAAAATCTTCGGAATGTCAGAAAAAGCTTTGAAATGCTTTTTGTATCGAATGCCAGTAGGGAGAATCCGAAGAGAGTTACATTGACAGAAAACATCCCAACCGATGAGGATATCTTTATTCGGAAGAGGAGTGCCGACGACTTGGACCCAAAGAGTAAAGGATGTGAAAAACTGAATACCAATCTTCTTTTTGGAAATCAGATTAGTGGAAAAAACCTTTTCATCAGCGGCCCGAAAATATCGAACCTGGGATTTCCAAAATTCTGGAGGAAGGACCTTTGGGTTCATCATGGTAGTGTGAGAACCTGTGTCAAAATAAGCGATGACATCAACAGGTTTAGAGTACTTGTCAGGTAGAATCCGAACCGGAGCTTGGGGACCGGAATGAGAATCGAGCTGAGTAGCCTGATAGGATTCTGGGATAGAACTGTAGTCAGAAGAGCCAGAATATTCCGAGTCAGAAAGATCTTCTTGAAGAACAAAGGTCGTGGAGGAATCTGCATGATCTTGTTCAGAGAAGATGGATTCAATGTCTGCATCGGACGGAACTTCATCAGCAATGTCTTTTAACTGCTGAACTAATCTGGCGGACTTTGACACAAAGGAAAGAGAAATCAAGCAGTTAAAAGACATTGCTTATGAAGTTCCGTCCGATGCAGACATTGAATCCATCTTCTCTGAACAAGATCATGCAGATTCCTCCACGACCTTTGTTCTTCAAGAAGATCTTTCTGACTTGGAATATTCTGGCTCTTCTGACTACAGTTCTATCCCAGTATCCTATCAAGCTACTTAGCTCGATTCTCATTCCGGTCCCCAAGCTCCGGTTCGGATTCTACCTGACAAGTACTCCAAACCTGTTGATGTCATCGCTTATTTTGACACAGGTTCTCACACTACCATGATGAACCCAAAGGTCCTTCCTCCAGAATTTTGGAAATCCCAGGTTCTGCATTTTCGGGCCGCTTATGGAAAGGTTTTTTCCACTAATCTGATTTCCAGAAAGAAGATTGGTATTCAATTTTTCCCATCCTTTACTCTTTGGGTCCAAGTCGTCGGCACTCCTCTTCCGGATAAAGATATCCTTATCGGCTGGGATGTTTTCTGCCAATGTAACTCTCTCTGGATTCTCCCTACTGGCATTCGATACCAAAAGCATTTCAAAGCTTTTTCTGACATTCCGAAGATTTTCCTGCTCTCAGAAATCCAAGCCCCTTTTGAATATATTCAACAAAAATTGCTCCTGCTTTGTGCTGACAATCATGCCACTTTCTCTCATCCTTCTCCTCTGTGGAAGAATCCAGATTTCTTTATCAAGCTTCCATTTAAGCTCAATGAAGATACTAATCCTACCAAGGCTACCCACTCAGGCATGTCTCCCTCAGATCTCAAGCTTGCTAATGAAGAATGCAATGAACTCCTTTGTCAAGGTCTGATCGAACATACCTCTTCTCCCTGGGCGTGTCAAGCCTTTTACGTTGAAAAACGCACAGAATTGCTCAGAGGAAAAAAAAGATTAGTCGTGGATTACAAGCCTCTCAACCTCTTTCTCAGAGATGACAAGTTTCCTTTTCCCAGGTCAAATGTCTTATTCTCTCAACTTCCAGGAGCTACGATCTTCTCCAAATTTGATCTCAAATGTGCCTTTTGGCAAATTGGTATTCATCCAGATAAAAGATATAAGACAGCATTCTGTCTTCCTAATGCTCAATACCAATGGACTGTTCTCCCTTTTAGTTTAAAAACTGCTCCATCCCTTTTCCAAAAGGCTGTTACCAGGATTTTTCATCCTCTCTTACACTCAGCACTCGTCTACATTGATGATATCCTCATGTTCTTTCCAGATGATACCTCTCACAATCTTCCTTCTATACCAGTCTAACATACTCATAACAGTCTAACTCTTTTCCTGGACTCTAGGGACTCGAGACATGGCTCTGATACCATTCGGGTGGCAGGTACCCCTGGGTTCCTCTCATACAGGTTTGGAGTACTTGTCAGGTAGAATCCGAACCGGAGCTTGGGGACCGGAATGAGAATCGAGCTGAGTAGCCTGATAGGATTCTAGGATAGAACTGTAGTCAGAAGAGCCAGAATATTCCGAGTCAGAAAGATCTTCTTGAAGAACAAAGGTGGTGGAGGAAGGTGGTGGTGCGATTGTATTCCACTTAACTCATATATATATTAACAAGGCCGTCTTCAGACATTTCGGGGACCGATATATTTAATGATATTAACAAAAATGAGGGCCCTATAAAAAATTATTATCATTAATATAAAAAAATTAAATAAATAATTATTCATTTACTAAGTAAAATGTAATCCACATAAAAGGGAGAGGACGTTGTGAGTTGTTAATTTGTTGTTGTTTTTGATTTTTCTGCTGTTTGTTTTTGTTGTATCAAATAAGGTAGTTTCACACTTTGACAACTCGATTGGGCCCTGACTTTGAATTGAATGGGTAGTTTGTTTTTGTTGAATTGAATTGTTCAATTGGGCCTGACTTTGAAAAAGAAAATAAATAAAAATATATAGAGCAGTTATCATACCTTATTTTAATTTTGGTACGGATCTTGATGATATCATATCTATTTTTATGAATGTTGATCTAATTATTTTTTTAGATGATAAGTTTAATGAAATTTACCTATGAATAAAATTTGAGAATTTTTCAAGCACTGGAACTTTTTATCCTGATTTTGTTAAATATAAGGGCATTGGAAAAATGAGATAAATATAGGAAAATTCAAAAAAATAGTTCTAGTACTTGAAAAATTCTCAAATTTTATTCATAGGTAGATTGCAGTGAACTTATCATCCACACAAAAATTCAAATTAAAATTCATAAAAATAGATGTGATTTCATCAAAGTCCTTACTGACATTTAAAATAAGGTATACCTCACTTGATAACCACTCATATATATATATATATATATATATATATATATATATATATGAGTGGTTATCAAGTGAGAGAGAGAGAGAGAGAGAGAGAGAGAGAGAGTCTCTCATAAGGGATCCCTTATTTTAATTTTGGTAAAAACCACCATGAAATCACATCGATTTGAATGAATTTTGATTTGAATCTTTTTGTGGATGATAAATTCATTGAAATAAATCAAAATTCATTCAAATCTACCCATGAATAAAATTTGAGAATTTTTCAAGCACTAAAACTATTTTTACCAATTTTTTTAAATATGAAGGCATCGAAAAAATAGGCGAAATATAGGAAATTCAAGAAAAATAGTTTTAGTGCTTGAAAAATTCTCAAATTTTATTTATAAGTAGCTTTCACTGAACTTATTATCCACAAAATGATTCATATCAAAATTCATTCAAATCGATGTGATTTCATGGTGGTCCCTACTGAAATTAAAATAATGGATCCCTTATGAGAAACTGATTATATATATATTGAGTAGTTGAATTTAAAATTGATTGATAGGAGTACAGTAATGAGTTGTAAAGTTGGTGGGATACTATATATATATATATATATATATATAGATCAAAACTTAATTAATGTCAATTATTAAGCATTTCGAAGCTAACTTGAACAAATGTGAGTAATTGTGGTTTCTTGAATGAGTAATTAAATTGAATGAATTCATGTGATCCTCAAACAAATAGTCGTGGTACTTATCAGAGGAGCAATAGATGTGGGAAATCACAATATTTTTATATATTTTATTTCCTTCAATGTATAATAAGTAATAACAAAACAAAATTATAAGGTAGGGTTCATATTAGATGGTAAACAATTTATAAACAGATGTTGAGATGAGGTCGGTTTAGTGGTATGTTTCTCACACCTACACTATGATATTGTGGGTTTGAATCATGTCGCTCTCTCTCGAACCATGAATTTATTGTAATAGTTTTTTTTTTTTTTTTTTTTTTTTTAAGTACTACAATTGTTGACGGTGAAATTTGGATTATTATGTGGCCAACAATTATATCAAAACGAATAATAAATAATGAAGAAAACAATGCATGCAAGAGACAGGTTTTACGTGGAAAAACCCTTGAATAGGAAAAAACCACGGCGCCCCAGAGGGCAGAAGATAATACTATGGTTTTGTTGTTTGATTACACACTCAAGTCTCTCGAATAATTGCTTTCTCTTTCTAGATTTTCGAACCCCCTCCTCATGGGATAGGTGGTACTATTTATACACAATAGTTAGGGTTTCCCCTTAGTTCTAGCCGTGTTGGTGGTAGGATTTCCTCTTTGATTTGTGTTTAGGAATCCCACGTCGTAAGGGATTAGGATTTACTTCCTATTATGACCTCTTTGAATTTGTCTTTCCTTCTCTTTTTACGACTTCTCATCATGTGGGGTCTTCTGGAAGTGTGGGTGTTTATTCTTGTGCCTTTGCTGAGTCGGTTTGTGCCTAGCAAGCTGATACGGCGAGTACCTTCACTCTTGGGCACTGTTCTATTGGCGACCCTGTTTTTATCCCTGGCTAGTACATATCCTGATCTGGCGACCACACCTTTGACTTATTGACTTTGAGACTTGTTGACACGCCGTCTGGTCCACGTTACTCTTTGACTTAGTCAACGAGTGACGTGGCAATGTCTTCCCCAGCATTTGTTAATTCCTTTGATGACGTGCATGCTTGGCGAAATTACACATACAACAACAATATTACATAAATTCGAGGTTTTTTAGGATGGGAAATACTCGAACCCGCAACCTCGTAATGCATGTATGAGTGGTTTACCATCGGACCAACTTCATCTCGTCAATTTATTGGAATAGTTCAAAAAGAAAACTATGAATATTCAAATATTAAAGTCTAGATTAAAGTTGTAAAATTTTTAAGTTAATATGCTCTTACCTATATATTAACTAATATTATATAAAACAATTAAATTAATTGTTAATGAATTGTTTGAAGGTGGGGATATATCAATTTAAAATTTGAAACTATATTTTAAAAATAATTATTAAATTGTAACCTTAATTTTTCTGGAAAACGAAAAACAAAAAACATGTCATATCTTATATATATTTTTATTTTGTAAAAAAATATTTTCTCTTCCATTTTAAAATTAAAATCATATGCACATAAAATCATATGCAAATCATGTGCACAAAAATCATATGCACTTAAACTCTTATATAAGTGGTCCAAGCTTTCAGATAAAAGTCAAGTTTTTGAACTTTTATTTTTCAGTTGTTTTTACCCTTTTTCAGATATCAAAAGTCTGACAAAAAAACATACAAAAAAATCTAAAAAGTTACCATTCATACAAAAGTTGAAAAAACAAACGGGCCAAACTCTTATTTAAGATTTTGAGTGGGTGATGGAGAAATCAATTTCTATTAAAATTTCAAAACCAATTTCTGATACGGTGACGGCCCAACTTTTGCTTTTCCAACCTACACCCCTATTTCTTCGAGTGTTGGTGCATTTCCTCCTTGATAATGATTAATGAGTTTGAGATGAGATTTCGAATCTCACTCTACTCATAAAAATATCTGATCTGGTTTCGGTATCAGTTTTGTGAAAATTTCAAAACCCATTTCTGTCCGGTTTAGGCCTAGCATTTTTTCTCCTTCCTATTGGGCTTTTCAGGCCCATTATAAACTACTTTTGGGTCACACATGAGCCCATAAAGTATCCATCCACCGTCCAATTGAAAAATCTTCTTGTTTCTCTGTTCTCTCCCTCTATCTATCCAAATTCAATGGAGTTAGTGAGTTACCAAGCCATGAAAAAGCTCCACCAAAAAAACCGCATTAAATTTCTCTTCAATTTAATACTGTAATCACTCATATTCTTCAAGTGTGTATCAAACTTGCTTCGTGTTTAACTTTTTTTTTTTTTTTTTTTTTTTTTTTTTTTTTTTTTTTTTTTTTTTTTTTTGTATTAGATTAACCTGATTTAAGAAAAAAAGCTTGTTCTGGGTGTATTCAAATCTCCTATTTTGTGGAAATGGCTGCGTTTTTGTGTGGGCAAGCAGTGGTCTTTTTACCTCCCAAATTGGAGTCTTTCGTGGTTTCGAATAACACACGACTTGGTCTCAGTTCTATTGATTCTTTGCAGGTATATATGATATATATATATATTTACTGTTTTTGTTACTGAACTTGGCTCATTTTTTAAGTTGAAATTGTTAAATGATGTTTGAGTTATCTGGGTTTATAGTTTGTTTGTTAAAATTGTTGCTTTTTGTATGAAAACAGTGACATTGCTTGTTAATTGTTTAAAAGGATTTTGGTGAAGTATATGTGAAGGGCTGAAAACGTAACAATCTTTTGTTGTTGATGTAACATTTTGAGATTGGTTTTTTTGTAAGATATGTAAATAGTGTGTCATGAAATTCAATCCAATTTGGTCTCACCTAGTTTCTAGGTAATCTGAGAAATGATATGAATATGATCACATTGTAGAAGAAACTTTCTAGTTGTTTGCCTTGTTTTGCAGGATCAGACACTGGTTGTTTTTCGGGTGTTTAGTTGCTGCTTTCTAGGCTGAGTTTAGTGTCTACCAAAATAAATTTTGATACTTGCGTTGTTAAGAGTTTTTGTTCTTGATGTTAAATTTTGATATTTGTTTGTTTATGTGTTTATGAGAATGGGTGAATATATTGGTGGATAGCCTTACAACTCAAAAGACTAGTCTAATGAGTTGTGACATCCACTAGTATATATACCCTTCTCTTATTATATGTATTTTCTATGTGGAATTATAATGAAATGTTTGTATATTTTATTGTTTACTGAATAGTTGCAGCTCTAATGAAATTTTTCACAGACTTTGTACATTTCATATTTTCATTTTTTTCATTCCTGTTGCAGCTCAGTAGTGGTAAACTTAAAGTTCAATTAGAGTCTAGAGTTCCATCAAAAAAGTTGCATCAACCATATCTTTTGGTCGTTAGATGCGAACATCCACAAAATGCAGATTTTCCTCGGCGCTACTCAAAGAGAGAAAAAAAGCCATTTCCAATTCCGATAATAGAGCTGAGGCGAGCTGCTAGAGCGAGGGCAAAGAATCGGAATAATCAACCCAGAAAACCAATCCTACCTCCAAAAAGAGGGTTGCTGGTTAAACACCTAATACCAGCTGCTTTTGATGTGTTTAATGCAAGGATTGAACTGATTAACAATCTCAAGAAGCTCTTGAAAGTGGTGCCCGTGCATGCTTGCAAGTAAATTTCTTTATCTTCATCTTACATAACTCTTACTGAGGGTTGAATTTCAGTCATGGTAACTATTTGGGAATTTTTGCAGCTGCTTCATGTATTTGTGACTTTTAAATTTGCATTTTCTATATTATTTTAGACATATGAGCCAATCTCAAATTAAGAATAAGTGAGCCATTACAAGTCATAGACTCGGATATAAGCCATTATATCAATCGTCACATTACTTTCCTCAGTATTCATGGTGTCAAAAAAGCCAATAGTTGATCCGGAGATCTGAGTGATTCACATCCGTTGTGTGTCCAATTTAATTGTGCTTATATTATGTGTTAAACATAGATTTAAGGCATGCAAAATCTTATACACTTTAGTGGCTCTTATTGACATTGCAATAGGGATTACATATGTTTCTTTTGGTGGAATTGGATTGGCATTAAGCATAACTAATTGATGTGAGTGGTCCAACTGGTTGGTTATCTTTTACCGTGAACATCCAACTGTGCTTAAATGGTTGCTCATTCAAAGATTGTTTCTCATTTTGTTGGTGCCATGCTAGCAATATCAATTCTTTAGATCATTTCCTCCTCCATAATGAACATTATCTATAATTACACTTCACAAGACATTTGTGCTCCTTTCAGATGGTGTCCTGAAATCCACGTTGGACCTGCTGGACATGCTTTCAAGTCATGCAAAGGCCCAAGTACTTCCTTTCGCAAGGGTCTCCATGAATGGACAAATGCACACCTTGAAGATGTACTCTTGCCAGTTGAAGCTTACCACCTTTTTGATCGCCTTGGAAAGCGTATTCGCCATGATCAAAGATTCTCAATTCCCCGTATTCCAGCAGTAACCGAGCTATGCATCCAAGCTGGTTTGGATCTTCCAGAATTTCCCACGAAGAGGAGAAGAAAGCCAATTATTCGCATAGGGAAAAAAGAATTTGTTGATGCCGATGAAAGTGATTTACCAGATCCTGTTCCATCAGTTCCCTTGAAACCAATACTAACTGAAATACCCGATTCAGAAATAATAGCCCCTTCCAGTGAAGAAGAAACAATCTTACTTGCTGAGGAAACGCTCGAAGCGTGGAGAAAGATGAGGGGAGGAGCCAAGAGGCTAATGATGATGTACCCAGTGAGGGTTTGTGGATATTGCCCCGAGGTGCACGTGGGTCACTCTGGGCATAAGGCACAGAACTGTGGTGCCTTTAAGCACCAACAACGGAATGGGCAACATGGTTGGCAAACGGCAGTTCTTGATGACTTGATACCTCCGAGATATGTCTGGCATGTACCTGATGTGGATGGGCCACCGTTGCAATGGGAGTTGAAGAGCTTTTATGGGCAAGCCCCTGCTGTAGTGGAAATCTGCGTGCAGGCTGGCGCAGCTGTGCCAGAAAAATACAAGCCAACCATGAGGTTAGATATTGGTATCCCCTCCAGTGTTAAAGAAGCGGAAATGGTTGTATGAGTTGCTATATATATATATGTTAATCTCTTATTCCTGTTCTTCTCATTTAAACAACAATGTCAAGTGTATGTGAGATACCAATTGAAATAGAATGTATGAGTTGCTTTATATATATGGTGGTCTCTTATTATTGTTCTTCTCATTTGGAAAAAAAAAAAAAAAAAGGTAAAGTGTATTTGGAATACTAATTGAAATAGAATGCAAGTTTCTTAAGAACAAAAAAAAAATGCAACTTTCTTAAGTTTCTTGCTGAAGATAGTTGTAGTTTGCTACATGTTGTGCTGATCATCCTTGTCTGATAAAGGATACAGGACTACTTTCCATTTTTTTTTTTTTTTTTTTTTTTTTTTGAAATATTACAATATAATTCGGGATTTTAGAAGGGAGACAGACTCGAATCTACAACCTCATGGTAGGTGTGAGGGGCAAACCACTGTATCAACCGCATATTGTCAGATCATCATCCGTTTTTCCTGGCTTCAGAGCTTCTGACCTGAATCCATCTTGCACTTTCTTGAATGATCATATTGAATTTATTATTTCTCCTCAGCTAGAAGATAAATGATGAAAACACTTAGAATTACTGTTGCAGAGAAACAAAATACTTCTAGTTTTATCTTTTACAACTTCTATTGAGGAAATCAGATGAGTCCTGATTTTCCAAACTGTCAGAGAGCTTGTTACCATGTTATACAAATAACCATGAATTTATGTAGAAGAGTTGATGATTCTACTTCATTTCAATTTTCTATACATATCCAGTTTTTCATATTCTCTGAGCCTGGAAAGTTGATCTGGAATCTGGATTCTTGCATGGGAAATATCTGCTGAGGACCAACTTGCTGAGATATTCAAGAGTATATTCCTAAGACCAATTTAAGATTATGATAAAAACTAATTTAACATTTACCTTTCAGGATTTTACTGATGTAAAGGGATTTAACTCTCTCTTTGGATAACCTACTGGTCTCTTTCATTTTGTTTTTTGAAATATTACAACAATCAGAGGTGCAGGGAGAGAGAGACTCCAATCCACTACTTTTTATGTAAATGTGAAGGGCATACCACTCTGCCAACCTCATCTTGCCTCTTCCATTCCATTCTTTTATTAAGTGAAGCTTTCATGGTTTTTTAAAATTTAAACATTACTATAAGCACTCATCTTAATACCAATAATATTTTTATTTAAATGAATGTTTCCATTTTAATATAATTTATTTATAAACTCTTTTAAGTTATTATTATTATTATTTTTCACCGCATCATGGCGTTAATTTCATAACATATGATTTGAAAGAGCAGCACTCACCTAAAAATATCAACCTAAAGCAACAAGCAATTTGGTTATCCACTTTCCTCTATAAAAACATTCACACGATTAAATCAATCCTAGGCCTAATAAGAACAAAACCCCTCCGTGTACGGCTTGATAAATTAGAAAGGAGAAAAAGGGGTATTGTCCCCCAGACCCACAATTTTTAGTGAACAGTCTACCTGTTTGTCTCCAGTTCAAGAACAACCCCGCGATTTGAAACATTATTTAAATCCCCCAGACCCACAATTTCTCTTGGTATGGACGGGAACGGTTTCCACCATGGTGATGTCTATCTGGCCCTCCACCGTCTCTATAGTTGTCCCTGCGCCCTCCACCATTGCCATAGCCACCTCTACCACCTCTAGTCATAACACCCAATTTTAATAAATGATAAATTCGTAACTTCATTTAACTATACATTTTGGTTTCGATAATAACCATTAATTTGATGGAATTCATTTGAGGTTTCGATAATAATCATTAATTTGACAAAACAACACTTTTGGCTTATTTTTAATTAAATTAATTTGTTCTTATTGGTAAATTTCTATTGAGACATTTTTGTAATTAAATTTTTTATTGGTGTACTTATCATATTTATGGGTGTCAATATCGGTTCCCACCACTTTATACTTTTTTTTTTTTTATTATTATTCTTTTTCTTGTTATTTTTTTTAATTAAAATATAAATATTTTTTAATAATTAATAAAATATTTTATTTTAAACATTTTAAAAATAATAATTTTCTATATTAACAAATAAATAAATATTATTTTGTTTAAAATTGGTTTTAAATATTTAAATTATTATTAAATAAACAATTTAAATATTTTAAATAATTATTTTTAAAATAATAAATAATTTATTTATTTAAAAATTATTTTATTTTATTTTATATTAATCAATTTTACATTGTATTAAATATATAATAAAATTACATTTTTATCCAATTTCATACCACACCAAACAAGAGGCATAAATATTTTAATCCAATCTTATACAGCACAAAACACATCATAACACTAATTTAGTCCAATCATATCTCATTCAATCTAGGCTAATTGGCACTTATGCCCCTAAACTCTTTAAAAATTTGCACTATACCCCCTGTACTTTTTTTTTCGACACTAAACCCCTCAAACTCTCGTTTATTGGCAAATACTTGGGTTCATTGCCCCTTGTGAAGGGGGCATCTTCAGTCGGCTTTTGCCAATTTGTAAGAGTTTGAGAGGTTTAGTGTCGAAAAAAAATAGTACAAGGTCCATAGTGTAATTTTTTTAAAGAGTTTAATGGACATCAGTGCCAATTAGCCTTCAATCTAATCCAATACAATCTCATGAAAATAATTTTATCATATCCCGTGTACATAAAGTTATTTTGGTGTCCTCACGGGCCTCTAAAAATTTTAAATTAATTTTTATAATCTAGATTTTAAATCATATTTTAACTTGTAAAATCAATTTCAAACAATTAATAAGAAATCATTGAAAAATATAGAAGTATTACTACATAAAATATGGTCTTCAAGTAATTCTTTTTACAAAATTTTATTCAATTATATATACATACCATATGTAAACCTGAGACATTGCCAAAAATATTAACATTTCTAATAAAAACAAATTGTTGTTTAGTTTAAAAATAAAAAAAAATTTCTAAAAGAGTAAAGAAGAAGAAGACACAGTATTGCGAGAATTCAAGTCCACAGCATTGGCTTTTCCTGAAAATCCAGAGACAACGCCAAAAATAAAAAAATAAAGGAAAAAAAACAAAAAGCACCTGCAAAAAATAAAGCAGAGATTAGAACGACTGCTTCTGCTTTTCTGCTTACAGAGAGAAAGATATATGCTTTTGTCTTCAATTCCATGGAAGTTACTTCTTATCCTTCTCTCACTCCGCTCCATCTCCGTAAGTTCTTTTAATTTTTTTTATGCGTTTCTCTTGTTTTCTATTTTCTTTTACATTTTCTTTTCTGATTCCATCTGTTTTTTCTTTTTTCTTTCATGATATGTGTAGATTGTAAAGAATCGAAGGCTTCTTCTTTCTTGTTGCCGGTACGTTTTTTTGGAAGGGAGAGAAGACTTTTATTTATTTTTAAAATTTGCGTTTCTATATTTCAAATTCTTGCATTTTCTCTGTATGCAAACAGAAATCATGGTCAAGTTTCTTGATTAAAATTTTAGGGATTGTTTTTGGATGTTTTTATTATATTGTTAGAGTTATATATAAATTAACTTGGAGGAAACAACTACATGCCATGCTATGAAAAATATATAAAATGTTTCTTGTTGAAAATTTATATTAATTATCTGGGTTATCCATTCAAAAACAAAATCAAGTCAAATCAGTTGACTGTTAAACAAATTCTGCTCTTATACAAGCTTTGGTGGGGTTGGTTATGGTTATGGATATCTCTGAATGTAGAAGATTTCCTTTGCCTTCTTATTCTTTTACAAATTCCCATAAAGATTCCTTCGGATTGTGTTGGTTACGTTTTTTTGGTTCGTGCAGATGAGCGCTCATAAAGGAGTTTGTGTTGGGTGCCCTCCATATAAACAGGAAATTCTGAGAAATTCTTATAGTCGTAAGTGAAAAGTAATGGTTTTGGTCAAATTTTCCTTTTTGCCCGATTCCATGTTATATGAGTTAATAATATGTTGCATTTCACTTTTTAAATATATATACACAATGTTTTGTTTTATCATACTTCATTTGCATCATGCACAAAATATGATGAATGAAATATTGTGGCAGAGGGTAAAGATGGATGGGTTAGGATTATTTTGAAATGTACCATATCTTTCCATGGCGCTGGTATTAGTCTTTTAATAGGTTTACTCATAGGAGGCAATTGTTTATTCATTTCATTCAATCCATATACATCCATTATAGCTCGGAAAAAGTAAATTACTCATTATATCTATGCAATGCTCTATGTAACGTTGCTTTTAATTTTTTAATAGGAAAACAAGTGTTACTCTAGTGATAATTTTATGTTTACATTTGGAAATGAAATACAATTTGTTTGTGCTCATCTTAGCAATTCTAACTTTGTTCCATTGAAATTTTCATATAATCTACTTGAAGTTTCTTATGCTGTGAATTTCATTGGTTTTCCATTTTGAGTAAAAAATAGAGATGGATGTTTAATATCCAGGATGATGATCAGTCAGAATTAGTGTAGCTTCAGAGTTGTGCCCATTTTAGTAGTCAGAGGAATATAAAAGGATCTGTTCAATGTCAAACTTGTTTCTTTTGTGTTTGCTATTGCTTTGATGGGTTGGCAGCTTGTGAAATTTTACATGTAAGAGTAGGTGCAAGTTTGGTTAGGGCATTCCTGTTATTATCTGGCTTTTAACAAATTGCTGCATAACATGGAGTCTTTATCGTTGTATGGTTGATAAGACTGAATATTTTGGATCTTCTGCTTTGCTTTTTTCTTCAAGCTGCTCGAAACGGCTTTCTATGTGTCCCAAAAAAGCGGGTTGGTGTGTCGTGGCTTTATTCTCATCCAAAAGAAGAGGAGTTCAATCGAACTTGTTATGATAATAAACAGTATAACCGTAAGAAATTGCCCAGATATGTAGTCGTCAGATCTGAACTTGCTGGATCAGGGAGTCCTGCTTCTGCCTATCCATTATCAGGTTCCTTGAAAATCCTTTTCCATCATTTCCCCCCTTTTTGTTTTGAGTTCCAAATAACTAATTAATTTTTATCAAACTTGTAAAGTGCAGAAGTTAAGTTTGGCTCCAAAGTTAGAGGAATGTGCTTTTATGCTGTTACTTCTGTTGTTGCCATTTTTCTGATTGTGCTAATGCTGGTGGGACATCCCTTAGTGCTCTTGCTGGATCGATACCGAAGAAAATTTCATCATTTTATTGCTACACTTTGGGCGATTTTAACTGTTTCTCCGTTTTTGAAAGCTGAGATCGAGGGATTGGAAAATCTGCCTCCGCCAGATACTCCTGCTGTATATGTTTCAAACCACCAGAGCTTTTTAGACATATACATTCTTCTTACTCTTGGGAGAAACTTCAAGTTCATCAGCAAGACTGGGATATTTCTCTTTCCTGTTATTGGATGGGCCATGTCTATGCTGAGTATTATTCCTTTGAAGCGCATGGACAGCAGAAGCCAGCTGGTATTCTCTTTTGTTTCCCATTCTAATCAATGCACTCGTGGTTATTTATTCTGTTTAGGATAGATCATATGTTCCAAACTGAGTAATAGCAACTCGCTTCTTTCCTTGGTTCTTTTTTTCGTTAATTCCTTATTTCCATCGTTTTGAAGTCTTATTGGCTTTCTGGTGTAGGAATGCCTTAAGAAATGCATGGATCTTATTAAGAATGGGGCCTCTGTATTTTTCTTCCCAGAGGGAACACGAAGTAAAGATGGAACATTAGGTGCTTTCAAGGTGAGGTCATTTAGGATCTTTAAAGCCTTCATATATTATCCTTTAACAAACCATAAGGGAAGTAATATGTTTTTTCTGTATTCTCTACTACCAACTGGAATATGGTAATATCTCTGAAGACCTCTCACGATCACGTCTAAAGCTTGCAACTGGGATCCCATTATATTAGCAAGGGATTTCATTTGTTGTCTGAAGTAGTATAAGATTCTAACATAATATTTATCAAGTAGTTTTTCTTTTAAATTCTATTTCTCTTCATCATGCACTCATTTATCATTTTCATCACCTTTTAGTAAAATATTAGAACCCAATTGGTTGTGAAACTCATTGTTTCATCTTGCTGATGATATAATGTAGAAAGGTGCATTCACTGTTGCGTCAAAAACTGGAGCCCCTGTGGTACCTATGACCCTTATGGGAACCGGAAAAATCATGCCCTATGGAAGGGAGGGCATCTTAAATACAGGATCCATTAAAGTTGTTATTCATAAGCCTATACAAGGAAGTGATCCAACAGTACTATGCAGTGAAGCAAGGAAGACAATTGCAGATACACTCAATCTTGAGGGCTGAAATTTTACTAAAACAAATTGACTCTGTTTTCTACAGCTTTATACCTAAGTTTTTTGGTATGGATCGAAGAAATATGATCAAAAAGGTACGAATCAAGTGTTCCCTTTTAACTTTTGCAATAGTTTTATTGGAAATAGACGACTTGATTACAATATAATGTAATTTTTGCACTTTTGTCCACCATTTGTCATTTTTCTCGGATTTCTCTTGTCATAAAAAAAAATTAAAATTGAGAGTTAAGAACCTGGATGCGATTAAATGAAGTGATTACCTGTTGACTGTTGTGAAACATACATGTGGATGATGTTCTTGCTCTTTCGTGCAGGTTATATATTTGCCACTGTATAGCTGTTGATCTGCACTGACCAATTTCGGTGTTTCTTTGGAATCAATCGATGGCCCTTTTCGCGAGTCTGTGACTGATGGCTTTTATCAATTGATCTGCCCTTTTCGGAATCAATCATTTACTTCTAACAAATATTTTGCTGTGACTGAAATGGAATTTGATTGTTACTTCTTTTACATGAAAATAGAGTTTAGGTTCACAGTGATCTTATCACGAATATGCTTTTTCTTTTGCCAAATTTCATTGATCTCCATCAAGGTTCCAGTTACAAGCGGCTTGTATAGTTGGGAAAGGTTCAAGATGAATTCAACAAAAGAGAAACTTTAGTACCTTTGGGGTAAAGGATGAGGTGTCACGCCTAAGTTCTAACCAATAAATGTTGGTTGTCATACCAACACTTCCACATCAGAAATAATTTGCCAGGTCATTAAACCTCTTTCTTCTCTTCTTCATGAGTACGGACAAGGATCCTCTCCTCACCTTACCATATCTTCACCTCACTTAATCTTATGACACATAAGCATTGTAATGAATGGATTGTTAAAATGTGATTGACACTTTATTAATAACCAATCACATGCTTTGAAAAGGTGAGGAGAGGATCCTGGTCCCACGAGCCGTAAATCTCAACCTTTTCTTTTGCTCATGGCTGCTTTACAATGCCTAGCCTCTCCCACCCAAATATCATAAATCATATGCTTCATTATCTTTTTCATCGCAATCCATTTATTTTATATGTTTTAAATAAACAATATTAACAAAATTGAGGCTTGTTCCCTATGTAGCACGGATACAGCACGATACGGGGATACGGTAAATCTTCAAAAACTAGGATACGGATACGGTAGGATACGTCAATTAAAATAATATATGTTTATATTAAAAAATAATAATAATATATGAAAACTTATTTGATAATTCATTTAAAATAAAAACATATTCAAAATCCAAATAAAACATGTTACATAACTACATAAGTCATAATAATGTAACATATTATAAGATTCAAATAAAACATGTTAAATAAGTCGAACATATTATCAAATCCAAATAATACATAAAAAAATTCATTAAACATATTTTAAATTTCTAATTAACTTCATTATCATTATTCATATTGTTAAAGGATATAAATAATTTGTCTCTAACTCTGGTTCATCAAGAGAAATGTTTGTAATCTCAAGTATCCCAGTATTCTCCATGTTAATAGAATTAAAATCAAAATTTCCTTACAATTTCATTTTGACTCCTGAAATTTTAAAATTATAATTTGACCCCGTTTTATACTAAAATAATTATAATATTGCCCCAAACGTATCTTATAATTATCCTCCAAGTATCCACCAAATATCCTCTAGTCAAACTTGTGAAAAAGTCAATGGATACGCCATTTGGCGTATCGGATACGTATCCTGGAGTATTCGGGAAGTATATTTTCAGATTTTTTTTTTTTTAATATATTTTCAGATTTATAAAAGTAAAAAAAATATTACTTTATGTAAATTTTCAGATTTATGTAGTTGGTGGGTTTTAAAAATTTAGAGATGAAGATGGAAGAGGTTAAGAGAAAGATGATAATAAGTCATAAGAGAAACAAGGGCATGGGTTTATGACCTGGCATATTTGTTTTGATATGGTAGTATTCAGATTTTCTATTATCAGTTCATCCTGACAATAAATATATCAGGATGAAAAATGTGAACCACTAAATTTATATACTATGACTCAAAGTGTATTCACTTGTCAAAACTTCTCCATAATCTATGGTCCACATTCTTTGTCCTGATATATTTATTGTCAGTTCGAACTGACAATAGAAAGACTGTGGTAGTATTAATCATTGATTTTATTAAAAATAATGATGTGGTGAAAGTTTATTGGACATGCGTGCTACCTCATCCTTTATCCCATAGATACCGAAGTTTCTCTCATTTTACAAACAATGAAATTTGTCAAGGAAATAAATATCCATAATATTTCCTATATATTCTCTATAGTTGAAGTTACCAATATAAATAATATTTTTTGAATGATTTCGAATATTATGAGGATATTGGTGATATATTGATGTACCTCGAAATTGATATTTACTTCCTTTAATAAGGTAGTTAGGTGATATTTACTTTTTTGGATAAAATAGTTAAGTCAATCATCAACAAGAGGGAAGTTTAATGATTTTACTATTATTATTATTATTATTATTATCATCATTATTTTGGTTCTTTACATCGACCAGTTTGCTGGCGAATGACATTATACTTCAATTTTATTGAAGATTTAAAAATATATATATATATCCTAAGTTATAAAAAGTTTTAGGTTTTTCTTATAAGTTGTGTAAGAAAAATAATTGAACTGAGTTAACTTTTTATTACGAAAAACAAACAAACCTTTGAAATTTATTGATGGACAGGATAAGAGTTAGTTTGGTATTGATGTAGCTTTTAAATAATTAGAAATAATATGTTGTGAAGTATAATCAGACAGCTGTTTGACTAAATACTATTGTTGAAATAGCTATGGATTGAAAAACAATATTCATGCGTTTGGTAAATTTTACTATTAATTACTATGATTTTACATCATGACTAAAACAGACATGAAATTGAAATTTGTTATATTTTACTTGGTTTTCAAACCAAATCAATATCTTATTCAAATATTTAAAATGTAATATTAAATATAATAAAATATGTTTTTGACAAAAGCAAACACAAAATTAAAACATGTTCTCTGGCTTTTTATTTTTTATTTTTTATTTTTTATTATTCTTTGATTGTTTTGTTCGACTCTTTATATTGAAGTTCAAAATTGTTCATTAAAGTTATTTTAAGGATTTTAATTTTATTTCATAACATAATTTTCAAGGAGGTGTGAATTCTAAACAAAGCAAAATTCTTTTTTTCACACCTCTCAACCTCAAACTGACAGTCAAAAAATATAGGGTTTGACAACATCAAATCCAAAAAATAAATAAATAATAATTTTGTTGCTTCTTCCTGTAGAGAATTGTTCTTCTTATCTTTATTGATCAAGAGTAATGAAGTATATATACATAATAAGCAATAAGCTCAAACCGTAACCTGTTGACTCTAGGAGCTGGAAATTAAGTTAATAACAATAACAATATTCCTAATTAATGACAGAAAGCTATAGTAAGATAAGTACAAAGTATTTACATCTAAAACTTATCTAAATCCTATCAGTAAATGGATTATCTTTAACACGCCCCCGCAAGATGGTGTGCATTTCAGAGATACCAATCTTGGACCGTAGTAGAGAGAACCAAATTATGGACAATGGTTTTGTAAGGAAATTAGCTAGCTGATCCGAAGAGGACACATGAGATACCCGAAGTTGTCCCCGTTGAACTCTTTCGCGAACAAAGTGAAAGTCAATGGCTATATGCTTCATTCGTGAGTGGAAAACAGGATTAGAGCAAAGATAAGTAGCACCAACGTTGTCACAATAGATTGTTGGTGGAGACTTAGGTTGACATAGCAGCTCACGGAGCGAAGATGAGAGCCAAAGAACTTCGGATGCTGCAAGAGCCACAGCTCGATATTTCGCTTCAGTGGATGAGCGGGCAACTGAACTTTGCTTGCGAGAGCACCAAGAGATGGCATTTGAACCCAGAAAAATGACGTAGGCACTTGTTGAGGTGCAGTCATCTTGGTTATCGGCCCAGTCTGCATCAAAGAAGGCATGTAAGGAAATTGGTGAGCCACGTCGCATCAGTAGACCATGGCCAAGTGTTCCACGGAGATACTTGAGAATGCGTTTGGCAAGAAACCAGTGTTCAGTAGTTGGACAATGCATGAATTGAGCAAGTTTGTTCACTGTGAATCCAATGTCTGGTATAGTAAATGAGAGATACTGAAGAGCTCCAATCACTTGATGAAACTCGGTGGCGTCAGTTAGTGTGGTGCCGTCCATGAGCTTGAGTGAGTGGTCTATCAGCAGTGGTGTTTGAAATGGTTTGGCATCAAACATCTTGGTGCGAACTAGGAGGTCAGTCACATACTTTTGTTGAGAGAGAAAGAGCCCATAAGTGGATTCAAGAACCTCAACCCTAAGGAAGTAAGACAGCCCTCCGAGGTCTTTAATGGAGAAACATTGGGCAAGGGTGGCTACAAATTTCTCAATTAGCACCCCATCACTTCTAGTGACAACAATATCATCAACGTACACCAACAGAAAAATAACACAGCCATTAGCATTGAAGATGAAGAGAGATGAGTCAGATAATGAGTTGACAAACTCGGTGTGTAGGAGATGTTGACGAAGCTTATTGTACCATGCTCGAGGAGCTTGTTTGAGACCATAGATGGCCTTCTTGAGATGGCACACATGCGAGGGATAAGCGGGGTCACCAAAGCCCGGTGTGCCATAAAAACATCTTTAGACAGGTGCCTTTGGAGAAAAGCATTATTAACGTCAAGTTGACGAAGAGGCCATCCACGCGAAATCGCAATACTCAGTAGGACCCAAATTGTGGTGGTCTTAACGACTAGACTGAAGGTTTCAGTGTAATCAAGACCTGGGCGTTGGTGAAATCCTTTGGTGACCAAACGAGCCTTGTATTTAGAGACAGAACCATCTGGGGATCGTTTGATAAGAAACACCCACTTGCACCTGACTACATTTTGAGATGGATGTGAGGCAACCAAGTCCCAAGTACCATTCCGATTTAGTGCATCAAATTCGTCTGACATCGCCTTCCGCCATTCAAGAACCTTTAAAGCCTGAGAGACACAATTTGGCTCAACCAGCAAAGATGGAGTTAGTACACTAACAAGTGACATTTTTGTGAAGGATTTAGGGATATTATTTTTCGATCTAGTAACCATAGGATGATTGCCATGAATGGTGTGGCTTGAGAGAGGTTCAAAGGAAGGTTGGTCTGGTTTTGAAGGGTGATGGTTTGCGGCTGGTTCGGACACCGCAGTGGGTGGTTCCACAAGAGACAAGTGTGCAACTGGTTCAGATGCTACAATTGATGGTTCTGGGTAGGGTTGTTGGGCGGCGGTAGCAGGTGGAGCAACGGTCGTCTGAGAAGGAACGGAGGCAGCAGCTCGAGCTTCAGAAGAGGACGGTCTGCTGCCTTCGAGTGGTCCAATGCATGCAAGGCTGTACCTGGATGTGTGTGAGCATGTGTGACAGGGACATGGTTAGTGGGTGAGAGTTGAGACAGCCATGGTGTGCAAGTCTTTGTGTTCGTGTGAGTTTGTTGACGGGGAAGAGATTTGAAGGGAAATGCAGACTCAACGAATGTGACATGACGAGAGACAAATAGGCGATCAGTTTCCAGATCAAGACAGTGATAAGCACTTTGAGACAAAGAGTAACCAATGAATACACATGCTTTAGACCGCGGCTCTAGTTTATGATGAGTGCATGGCCTAATCCATGGATAGCATAGGCATCCAAATACACGTAACTTATCATACGAGGGACACACAGAAAATATTTTCTCAAAAGGTGACACCATATTTAGTAAAGGTGTTGGCATCCGATTTATTAGATACACAGCAGTGATGGATGCATAAGACCAAAAAGAAAGAGGCATGGATGCATGAGTTAAAAGAGAGATGCCAATCTCGACAATATGACGATGACGACGCTTGGAAATATCATTGTGTTCCGGTGTGTGTGGTGGTGTGGTGTAGTGCGATATACCATGACTGGAAAGTGTTTGTTTTAAAGCAATATACTCACCTCCATTGTCACTGTAAAAAGAGATAATGGGGTGACCAAAAAAAAAATTCAACCAGTGATTTAAAACGTTTGAAAACGTCATGGACATCGGATTTATTTTTCAAAGGGTACAACCACATATATTTTGTAAAATGATCAACAAAGAGCACATAGTATTTAAAACCCTCTTTTGAAATAACTGGAGAACTCCAAACATTAGAATAAATCACCTCAAGCGGCTTTAAACTGGAAATAGTCGAAACCGAGAAAGACAATTTATGAGTTTTATTACATCTGCATGCATTACATAAATCATTTGACTTGGTAGACGACAAGACAGACAAGACTTTAGAAGACACTAATTTGTTTACTACTTTTGCTGACGGATGACCTAGATGATGATGCCAATTAGTAATTGGTGCTTTAATACTAAAGAAGGCGAGAATTGGGGATGACCGAGCCTTAGCAGGAGTTGGCCATTCGTAGACACCGTTCCTAGTCCTTCCTCACAGGAGTTGTGCCCCCGTACGGAGTTCCTTCACAGAAAAAGAGCAAGGTGAGAATTCAATTGAAACTTGGTTAGAGATACAAAATTGAGATACGGAGATCAAATTTTGCTTCATATTTGGATCGCACAAAACACGAGATAATGTAAAAGGTGAAGAGTTAGAAGGTAATGTGAGAGAGCCAATATGTGTGATTTGTAAACCTGAACCATCACCAATCATAATGTCCTCTGAGCCACTGTACGAAGAGTGAAGTGACAGGTTACTGAGATCAGTGGTGACATGATGTGAAGCACCTGAGTCGAGAAGCCAATTAGGAGAGTTGATAGGACTTGGTGCGGCATAGTTGGCGCGTCGCTGCCAGTTCCTTGGAGATGGATTCGGTGGAGTCCAATTGGTTGCAGGGCTTGATGTAAACATGGAACATTGCTTGGAAGAATGGCCTTGTTCATTGCAAAGTTGACAAAAACCACGGTATTGACGAGGCTTGTGTGAGTTACTGGGATATTACCGATTGCTATTATGGTTGGGAGCATGATGCTCGGTCTGTTGAGATTGTTGCTGACTGGAGTTGTGATTGGAGGGCCTGGCTGATCGACCGGAGTTGTTATAGTGATTACCAGAGGTGGGCTTAGCGGCATAGTTGGCTGTCATGGGAATCGGTTGATTCTTGGTAGCATCTTGTTTCAATATGGCCTCAAAATTAATTAGTTTCTCATGAAGTTCTTCAAAGGATATGGCAGAGTCATGAGCACGAACAACAGAGGAGATATCACGGAATTCATCACCCAGGCCATTCAAGATTTTTACAGTTAGATCTTCAGAGTTTTCTGGAGCATCAAGCATGGCTAATTCATCAACAATACTTTTGATGTGTTGCATGTACTCAGTGATTGTTTGTGTTCCTTTCATGGCATTGGTGAGGACACTTTTGAGATGCATAATGTGACCTCTAGACGGTTTAACGTAAGTGTTTGCAAGTGTGGTCCAGGCATCACGAGCAGTTTGAGCGAAAGCAATGAACGGGATGATAGATGGAGATATGGATCCAAGAATTGCATTCAGGATTAGTTGGTCTTGTCTGGTCCAGATGTAGTGGTCCGGATTTGGTGAGGTGATATCATTGGATGTTATAGTAGCCGGTGGTGTAGGGTGTCGACCATCAACGAATCCCATTAGATCAAACCCAATAAGAAGGGTATTGAATTGCAATATCCATGATCGGTAATTTGTTGCTGTGAGTTTTAAAGGAGCTTGAGTAGCTATGTTAATGGAAATAATTGTTTTTGATGAGCTGATTTCATGTGAAGAAAAAGAGAAGGAAATAACGGTGACAGAGGGAGAAAAATAAGAGGCAACGGTATTAGTGGTCATGGTTGATCGGAGGACTTGTTTAAGTTATAGATGCTCTGATATCATGTAGAGAATTGTTCTTCTTATCTTTATTGATCAAGAGTAATGAAGTATATATACATAATAAGCAATCAGCTCAAACCGTAACCTATTAACTCTAGGAGCTGGAAGTTAAGTTAATAACAATAACAGTATTCCTACTTAATGACAAAAAGCTATAGTAAGATAAGTACAAAGTATTTACATCTAAAACTTATCTAAATCCTATCAATAGATGGATTATCTTTAACACTTCCTTCACTCCTTTCTTTTCTTTTCATTTCACTAAAAAATATTCTTTGTTTCCTTTGCTCACCATACATGTACCAACAACACTTCAATCTGTATTACTTTTTTTTTTTATTGATTTTATTTTTGGTTGAGTTTGTGATGGTAAAGAAGAAGAAGGATAGAGGAGAGGGAATATAAGGGTGGAGAAGAAGAAGAAGATGGTGAAAAGGATGAGTTTAAGGGGTTTGTTCTAACTTCTAAGTTTGGGTGTTTGTTCTGGAATTGGGTTGAGAAGATGAATTAAAATATTTTAATTGATCTTATATTTAATTAGTGATTAACAAATTGTTTATAAAATATTTTAATCAATCTTTTTTTTTAAAGTAATATTTTAATTAATCTTATATTTAATAAGATATAATTGTCTTTTATATTAAATCAATAGGGATAATTTAGTCTTTAAAAAGATTCATTAAATCTGACAGTAGATTATGTCATAATCACTTTGTAAAAGTAACCCCACTTTTTAAAATTACTGTAAAATCAATCAAAATTATCAAATGATCAGACCATCTCCATGTCAATGCTAAATTTGACAAAAACAAAATAGTAAAATGATATATTTGATACATCATTTTAGCATTGTACTCCAATGTATAATTCTATTTAAAATACTATATTTTTTTTATTATTTAAAATTATAAAAGTCAACAAATATGATTAATGCATTCAATTTATATAATATTTTTTATTATTTAAAATTATAAAAGTTATGCATTCAATACTATTATAAAATGGTATTTTTTGTAATTAAAAAAACAGCATTTATTGATGTACCAAATTTGGCATATTCTATACTTTGTGTCAAATTTGGCATATGCTGCACAAAGTATAGTATATGCCAAATTTGGCACAACATTTCGCATTGCATTGGAGCATGTTTTTTTTACTTTATGCTAAATTATAGCATTAGCACACTAAAATAACATTGTATTGGAGATGCTCTTACTTTTGTAAATTTTACAAAACATCTTTTTTATATCAAAATTATTAAATAAAGATTTTAACTTGTCAAAAACAATACCAAACTGCATAAGAAGGGTTGTAGACAAAACTTTGAAATTTTAAATTTTGATGAAGTCACTTTAGTAAAAAAAAAAAAAAAGGATTAACATAAGAAGACTCCACTTTCTAATCGCCTTGTTAGAAAATTCAAACTAAAAATATATTTTGGATGCCTATTTTTTAAGATTGTCACTTAAATTTTTTTTTTTTTTTTTTTTTTTTTTTTTACAAGTATCACTTTTAGTTTAGTAAGATCAGTTTGGTATTACTGTAACTTTTAAAATAATCATTAGTTGTGCTGAAGAAATAATTTTGGCAACTATTTGTTTAAATACTATTGCTAACATTGTACATGTGTTTAGTAAATTATAATATTACCCAAAAATAGTATACACGTGTTTAATAAATTATAATATTAATTGCAATGAATTTATTTAAGACGACTAAAAAATATGATTATTTTTTTCAAAAGAAATTTATACAATGTTTTAATGTGTTATTGGTATCAAACGATTATTTAATTTAAATATATATAAAAAAGACAAAATAATTAATAACATTTAATTTAAATGTTAAAATATATATATATTAAGAAATCACATTACCAACATGTGTATCAGCATTAGATAGTGTTATAGGGATTTTTTGGTAGCATGATATGTCAGCAAAGATAGTGGATAATCCGAAATATATGGCAGACAATGTCATCAAAGAAGAAAAACAGTTACTAGTGAATGGCTAGCGGTCTGATGAACCGATCGACAAGGGCAAGGTCTTAATGAAGCAGATATGGTCGAGAAGAATAACCGATCGGGTAAAATAGACCTGATCGAGTACAGTGAACCGATCGGGTAAAATAAGTCTGATCAGGTAAAGTCAACCAGTCAACATTCAACCAAGTCACAGTTGATGTTACTAGACAAAGTGGTCAGATTGAACCGATCGACCAAGATAGGTCTAAACCCGATCAGATAGCAAAACCGATCGGGAAAACAGGACCTAGTTAGGATGAGAAATGGTAGGCCAAGAGATGCTCAATCAAGACAGTAGCACAAGTTTAACTACAACTCAATTACGAAGAGGAAGAATCTTGCTCAAACAAGGAATCTAGGACCACATTCCAATAAGGAAATATTACTATTTACTCCTACATAGCAAATAGTCCAGATCAAACAATAACTCTGCTCTTCTAGAAGATTGCACACCAATCAGGAAATAAGTCCTAAACGGACTACTCAACTAGAATCCTACGAAGATTCTGATTCAGTGCGCAAGACCTTTGAAACAGGAAAGGAGTTAAATACGACTTTAACAAGTAACAAGTTCCAATTAAACACCACCACCTTTTCTTACTTGTACAACAAGGATTAGGGTTCTATGCACATATAAATAAACTCATAATCTTATTGTATTAAAAAACGATCTAATGATCTAGGTATCAGAGGATCGATATATCTATCCATCTACATGTAAATAAGCATAACAACATCATGAGAGAATGAGAGATTGAGTGTGTAATCATTCTATTCATAGTGGAATTTTTCTCACCATCACCAGCAACCATGGATGTTTCCTCGCCTTAGGATTTTACCACGTAAAACATGTGTTATGCTTGATTTATCTTTTATTTCCTACTTTTCTACATTATCATTCACAAATATGAACAAATCGTATCGTATCGTAACCACATGGAGAAAGAGGCTTTGATTATTCAACCCTAGATTGGTTAAAGCTTCGATCTACCTACGTGTTAATGTTTGGCGGTTCACTTTTCAATAATCCAAAATAATCCAAAAATCACTGTCAACAATTGGCGCTAGAAGGAAGGGGATAGAACTCAACTTCGAGGAACCCTCATGAACATACCACATAAGGAATTCCGTTGTGGATCCAACATTTGAAGCACCCTAGCAAACGACAATAGAAGTTTTAGGGAGTGGATCAACTACAGGACCCGTAGTAGGAGTCGCAGTCGTGACCAAATTCAGAGGAAGAATATTGCGAAAGAAATACTCAAAGCTTCAAAGTGTCAAAGTGTCAAAAATCCATCCAAGGAATTGCTTTCCCATCCTGGCAGTTAAAAAAAAAAGAGAGGAGTTGTCACGAATCGTAGAATTTCTGACCAATGGACACTAAAGTGAGCATATCTTCCTCTACGGAACTCATATTTGCAAACTGTAAACACCACTGGAAACTAGACATCTAGGATTTAGATCACCTATATATAGCCATCACTAGTCAATATATATATATGAATCTTTTTCAACTAACGGATCATAGTGACAGATTCATATAGATCTTGGCTCAGTCCTATATGATCACATCATATGAGTAGTCCTCAATTCTCATAACACCATATGAGTAGTCTAGGATAAGACCACCGTACAATACAGAATGGACCGCAACTATAGATTAATCACAAATAAAGCAAAGTACCCAGCTTTATTTGCTTTCTACGGATTATTTAGATTGCATGTCTCAAACTGAATTCCTCTATATATGACATTCATATACTCAGTTTGAGATTATATCTAGCAATCGGATGTTTGCATACATAATATAAGCGTATGAATTAATATATTTGAATGAAATAACTACTTCTTTTATTATTGAATTTATAACATTTACATATTACAAGCTTTAGGGCATAAATCCCAACATGACTGACATGTCATCTTCCAACTTTTGGGCAATTGGGTAAGCATAAACACCACCAAGAATTCCTCATTGAAACCCATAAATACAGAAGTTAACCCATCCTTCACTTTGTTGAATTGGTTTATATATTCTCTAAAACCTTGACCTTCCGTCATCTTTAGATTTGATAACTTCTTAACAAGATAGACCTTCCTTACCGTAGAAGGCTATTCATATAGGTTTGATAAAGTCTTCATAAGATCTCTAGCAGTCTGCTGATCCTTTACGTTGAAAGCAACCTGCTTCATCAAACTTAGACGAATTGCTCCCAATGTTTTTCGGTCTAGGGGTTTGAAATCCTCATCATCCTTGTTCTTTGGCTTCCGCTTCTTTGACCAATCTACATCGGTCATATTCTCCGGCTTCTCTTTTAACTGCCAAAGCAGGTCCTTCTGGTATAGATAATCCTTCATCTACATCTTCTAGAAACTAAAATTCATCCCATCGAACGTCTCAATCTTATAAGAATCCTTCTCCGATCCCATCTCTATGATAAAATCGTTGACCTCAAGACAACCTAGATTTGTTTGAAAAATAATTTGCCCCAACCAAGGGCTTTAATACTAATTGTTGTTAAGAAGAAACAGGATCGCACACACAAATATTAAACACAACATAGATAATATGAAAGCAATAAGACAGAAAGAAATGACACCAAAGATTTTACATGGTTTAGCAATTTGCCTACGTCCACGAAGCACACCGCACTCAATCCACTACTTTCAGAGTTGATTACAATCTCTCTGTCTCTCTCTCAAGTCTCTCTATAATTTGTTCTCTATCTCTCTAGCACCCTTTTTCTCACATACACATTAGGGTTTATATAATGGTAGTATTTATATGGGAACACTAGGGTAAGTCGAAACACTAAAGGATTACTTTCCTTTCTGCATAAGTTTTCCTGATTTGCGTAAATCCTGTCATTACCGCGGTATGGACCGCAGTGTGTGCATTGTGTCTGCGCCACAGTCTCTACTGCATATCACTCCTAGAAAACTTCACCCCTTAGGCTGCGACACGGGTACCATGTCCGCCACGCAGTATTCACGGCGTGTCACCTCTGGAATCCACTATTGTGGGTTCTGCGACTGATGCACTATGTTCGCACGGTGGTCTACATGGCGTGTCTCCTCTGGAATCCACTGCTGCGTGTGTCGCAGCTGGTGCTCTTGGTTCGCATGGCGGTATGCGCCGCACCTTCTGCTGAGATTCGATTCTCAGGCTGGTTTCAGACTTCACAAACCCAACAACTACCAACTCTATTAAGAGGTAATGCACTTATCTTGTCTAATTAAGAGTTGTTATATCTTACTAAAACTTGTTTGACTTTTAATTAAGAATTCTAATAAGAGAAAATGAAACTTGTTTGAGTTTTAATTAAATAGAAAATGGAACAAGTTTTATGTGTATTAATTTATATGAAACGCACGCATGCCAATCGAAAACGAACTTAATTCTACCCGTTTACATTAAGCATTAAGTTTCTTTATTTGTTTTCGTTTTTAATTTTGGAAGTTAGTAAATCAATTGAAATCTAGTAATTTATTTTTGATGATCGTCTTCTTTTCTCTTTTTACAAGAACTTAATTCTCTTTAATTTTCATAACCGGTTAGTTAGGGTATATTTACTAATCGAGAATAAATATGTAAGGGAATCAATTTCCATTACGATAAGATCAGGGAATTTAATTCTTTAGGTGAGATGCAAAAATGAACTTAATTCTTGATTTGTAGTGACGTCCACATAACTTGATTTCCAGTTGATTTTAGTAAACAAGATCCAACAAAGTGTTTTGGGCAAGGAAGTAAAATATCGATAATGTTCTCCATATATCTCTGATATTTTCTATATTTTGAGGTTATCGATGCATAAAAAATATCCATGGTCCATTTAAAAGAGCTTCTTCGAATAGATTTTTTAGAAGTAAAGCTTCTACAAGTAAAGCTTTTAAATGAAAGTTGTTGTTCATTTGGATGTCAATTAAAAAAGGGATTTAAATCACCTGTTAAAAAATGGTGTCCCAATTTGTGTCTAACCAACCAAATTCAGCAATGTCAACTACTATCATGTACATTTAATTATTTTTTTAAAAAAAGCTTTTACATTTAATACATGATAGTGGTTGACATGACTGAATTTGGTTGGTTAGACACAAATTGGGACACCATTTTTCGACAGGCGATTTGAATCCTTAAAAAAACTCTTTTTAAATGATAAGATTGCCAAAATACTCAAACAAATATTAAATCATAGGGTTAATATTAAAAACATCCCTTGACCTTTCAACAACTATTGGATAGGTAGACAAAGCTTCGTTTATTCATAAACCTCCACTGGGTTCTAACGGCAGTCAGAGTTTTGTTAAGGTGCTAGGGGCAAAATGGTCCTTTGAATATCCATAAAAAATTAAAGGGTTAATAGCACCAGTACCCCCTGAACATATAGCAAAATTGCATAGTGCCCATTGAATTTATTTTCCTAGCATTAAACCCCTCGAACTCCCATAAATAGGCAAAAATGGACGGATTACTAACTTTCGTCTATTTTTTTGTCACGTGATTCTCACGTGAGTCCGTACGAAGGGCAGGGTTGTCATTTCGTCCTGATTTAAAGAAACAAAAAATTTTAAGGAATTTTTTTTTGATTAGGTGAAAATCCAGATTGGATCTCTACCTAATCAAAAAAAAAAAAAAAAAAATCCCCTTACATCATCATTTTCTCCAAAAACCCAACCCTCTTTCTCCAAAAACAACTGATCCCCTTCTCTTTCTCCAGCCACCCCTAAATCAACACAAACAGCCAAAGAGAGAGAACAAAAAAAGAGAAACAGAAAGGAGAAAGAAAAGAGACGGTAGAGAAAGAAAAGGAAGAAAAAAGGCCACGAAGAGAGAAGAGAGAAGAGAGAAGAGAGAAGAGAAGAAGAGAATCGGGGTGAGAGAAAGAGAAGAGAGAGTTAGGGTTTGATTTTGTTATTCATTGTGTTATTGAATGTGTTGATTTTCTGCGTTTGTTCTTTGATTTTGTTGTTGATTGTAGGCTTCTCTCTCTCACCGCATCTTCTCTCTCTGTCATTCCATCTCGCTCTCTCTCTCTCTCTCGTTCCCTCTTCTCTCTTCCATTCATCAACGAGATCGAGCGCCGATCTCCTTCGTTTAGAGGCAGTCGACGCAGGCAATGGTGATTTTTGGTGGGATGGCAGTGGTTGCGTGAGTGAGGATGATGATGGGTTGTGATGGAGCTAGTTGTAGATGGTGACATTGTGATGAGCTGGTCTGATTTGATGGTGTGGGTTTGATTTGGGATTGATTTGGTTGTTGGTGGTGGATTGATTTGGGTTTGATTTGACCGCCGGTTGTGGTTTGTGTGGGTTTGATTTGGGTTTGTGTGGGGATGCCTGGTGGGTGTAGTTGATGGTCGGGTTTGGTGATTGATGTTGAATGTGGTTATTGACTAATGAATCTGAAGAGGTTGGAGCTAGGTTTGTGATGATACTAAACATGATCTGATGATGAATTCCAGATAGTGTTCTTGAATATGTAATTTTTATTTATTTAATTATATTGATATATTATATATTTAGTACTTCTGAAAAAATATATATATATATAGATTATTTTTTTAAATTCCAACTTTACCCCTAAGTCTAGTTGCACGTGAAGGGCACATAACCGAAATTTGGACAGAAGTTAGTATTCCGTCCATTTTTGCCTATTTATAGGAGTTCGAGGGGTTTAATGCCAGGAAAAAAAATTCAAGGGGCACTATGAAATTTCGCTATATGTTCAGGGGGTACTGGTACTATTAACCCAAAATTAAAAGCCAACACAAAATAACTCGTTATCTCTTTTCACAATTTTTCTCTCATAAGCACACAATGTAGGCATACTAATACACATTACCACACTTTTGCCATGTAAACAATATAACTTCAATCATAATAATACACGTAGCAAAAGTGTGGTGATGTGCATTAGTATGCTATAAATATACCTAAATTGTGTGAGAAAAATTGTCTTTTTCCAACCTTCTCCATCTCTTTCATCATCATCTCTCTCTCTCTCTCTCTCTCTCTCTCTCTCTCTCTCTCTCTTTTTGAAAGAATTCATCTTCTCTTTTGTTGTTGGAAAACTTTTTGGCAAAAAAAAAAATGTTGGAGAATAGATGGTCTTGACCACTTCCACCAATCTCAATATCCGAAAACTCCTAGATCTCCTCTGGTGTGATCTCCATGGTGGAGATCGTGGCACATCTCCTCCAACTAGAGGACCTATTGCAATAGCTAGGTGGATGACGCGGTGGCAATGGGAAGGTAGGATGGTTAACAAAATCCGCTTTGTTGTTGGTGTTGGTGATGGCATGACTTTAGCAGACCTTGGAGGATTGGTAATGGTGTGGGGTGTTGGTCCTTGTAGAGAGATATGGTGACCACATTATAAAGTTAGAATTCTTCATTTTCATGGTTTTTTCTTTTTCTCTTTTTATTATTAAATCTTTTTCAGATTTTTTTTAAAATTTTAATCTTTTTTATTATTAGGTTATAATTGAATTTTTCATAAATTTTAAGGGCATAATAGTCTTTTTAGTCTATCAACTGAAGTCAACTTTAGGTATAACAATTTTTTTACAAACTATTAAGGGTATAATAGTCTTTTCACATGGTCACTCAAGTCAAGATAATGGAACCCTTAACGCTGTGAGCTCAAGGGAGGTTTTGAAAAACCATATTTCTGTCTACCCATCTAACAACAACTGAAAGGTTAGGGAGGTTTATAATATTAACCCTAAATTATATGGTTATAATGGAGATTTTAATGTTATTAAAAAAAAAACCTCAAAAAGATCTGCTTGAAAAAGCTTACAATTTGAGATTTTCCTAGTAAACGTAAAACAATTTTTTTAATCATCCAAAAGCTCTACCGAGTGACAGCCAAACGACACAAAAAAATTTGAAAAGAATTTTTTTAATTTAAAAAGCTCTTTTAGCCGGTATAGAAGCTTTTCCAAATTGGCACTCAGAGCATGTTTGATATGGCTTTTCTATTGCCCAAAAGAGCTTTTTAAATGTTAGAAACTCTTTTGAAGTTTTTTTGGTTGTTTGGCAAAACTCAATAAGAACTTTTTTAATATATGAATTGTCTCAACTACCCTTTATAAAAGCTATTTTATGTATACTAGGAGATGTCCGAAATTTGGGTTTTCCCAAGAAGCACTTTTTGAGCCTTTTTTTAAGCACATGAATTATCTCAACTACCTCTTATAATTTTCGGAGGTGACAAGGGTTAGTATTGGATTTCTATTGGACAGATTCGGGAAACAAGAAATATTAAACTACAATGAGGCTGCAATATTAGTGCAATTATTTCACATTTCCTCTTAAAAGTCTAGTTTCTACGGGTCCCAACTTCAGGTATATGTCTTTCTTTAAAAAATAAAAAATAAATAATAAAATAATAAAAAAAAACTTCAAAAATATGCATGTCCTATTTTACAAATGGAATATAAAGTTTGTGTTCTTATTAAGTTGAGTAGAATGCATGATTTACATCCTAAATTTCTCACTATTCCATTGCTGTATGATTCCCTATATCTCTTACCTTAAGCTTACCAAATTTTTTGCTATTTTCATGTTAGTTTTAAGTGCAGAAGAAAACACAAGTCTCAAAAACTCAAGCTACTATGTGATAAACCCTAATAAAATAATCCAAAAAAAAAAAAAAAATTGAAAAGGAAATTCAAAGCTCAAAACTTCATGGGACAATAATCAAACAACTTGGCAATGAATATACAAAAACATGATAGTATTGCAAAACTTTTGACAAAAAATAAAGTAATCAAAAGCATTAAAAAGAAATAAAAAATTGAATCAAAGCCAGTAGAATAAACATAAAGATAAACAAATAAATAATAAAAATAAAAATGAAGAAAAATTATACATACTGTTCTTCCAGTATGTGTAGAGCAAAGAGATAGCCTATATGTAGACAGCAAAGAATAAAGAATATAAAAAGGTTCCAGGGTTTTATTTTAATAAGGGTATTTCATGTCAATAATAAAAAGTTAGAGATCTATTGGTCAAATACTTTTTTTTTTTTTTTTCCTTTTAAAGGTTTATTTAGGAAAGCTCTTAGAAATGAGCTTTTGCCTAGCAGAGGTTTAAACTTTACTAGCCTTTACTAAAATTAAAATAGACAATTTCAAAAGCCCAACCAAATAACTCTAAAAAACTCAAGTAGAGGTTCGTAGACTTTTAGAGCTAGTAGAAAGCCCAACCAAACAAGCACTAAGGGTATGTGTTATAGGTAAAAATCGTCATAAAGGACACGTCATCACCACAAGAAGCCACGTAAGCAGGAGTCAGGAGAAGTCAACTCGAAGGAGCAGAAAGTCCCTAAAGTAACTGAAAAGAATACGGTGTGTTCTATATATAAAGCTGGGGGGGGGGGGGGGGGGGGGGGGGGGGGGGGGATTAATAGATTTTATCTAATTATTACCCAATTTTCGCATGCAAGTCAATTTTACGAAAATGCCCCTACTAGTCAAAAATACATACAAGTGTAATATAGTGCGGAATTTAAATAACACTTGATGTATACGTGGAAACCCAACCACTGGGAAAAACCACGGGTTGTATAGTGCGCCACACTCGAAACTCGAAATCACTAATTGAAATGAAGTTTACAACCTATGTAGACCTCGTCTAACACTCCGGTCTGTAACCCCTCACTTCTACCCAGCGGGCCTTTATTAGCAACCCTATTCCAATTTGCTTGAGGCCTAAGCACTCTTAGCCTCAAGACTTACTTCTCAATGAAGAGAAACAACCTATGTGAATATATATGAATATTCAAATAACAAACAAGGCTAGGTAACCTTAGATGCTTATCTAGGATGATGAGATAATCAATTTAAATCAATCCTGGATATCAATTGCTAAATGACATGTCAAATAGCTTAGCTAATCAAGATTAATTAAAAACCAAATTAGCTATCACAATCAACACTCAATCATTTTCATCACAAATAATCTCTAACTTGTATCTAGCATATAATCAAAAGCATACAAGTAATTAAAGAGATGTATTAATATGAAAAACACTAAAGTAATATGAAATTAGTGAAGAACATACCAAATAAGATGTGATGATTCAAAACCATGCATGGATCAATTCTATGAAGGCATAGAAGATCAAATATGAAATTTGATGCAAAAGGGATTTGATTTGAGTGTTTAAAGTTGAGTTCTTGATTTGATTTTTTCTCAAAAATCTCTCTTGAATGTTTAGGGTTCTAAGGTCTCAAAGAACGTAATCAGAGAATGAGAAAATAAGATATTTATGGACATCAAGAATTGGGCATGTGAAAAGATAATATTGCCCCTGAAACGCACCGTTCGGCGGTTTCAATCGGCGGCCAGGCCGCCGATAACGACCGCCAAATTGAGCTCGTGAAGAACAGAGCATCAACGGCGGTTACGTGACCGCCGATCCAACCACCGAATTAGACCGAGAGATTAAAATCGATCAGGTATGAACGGCGGTTTCGAACGGCGGTCGTGACCGCCGATCTTGACCGCATAATTGCTTCAAACCAATCTGGACTGAAACGGCGGTTTCATTCGGCGGCCAGGCCGCCGATCATAACCGCCGATCACCAACAATGGTGAAAACCAAGGAGAAGCCAAGGGCATTCTCCATAGGCGGTCTCCGCGCAAAACCAAGTACTCATTAGTGCAAACGCGGACGTTTCCGAACAATGTCGGGAAACGAATTATAAAACACATATACACACAACAAGATATATCAACCAAAGTGCTAGTGTGTAAAGTGACATGTGAAGAGTATGCACACAAATGCAAGTATGCTAAGTGTGTGTGTGCTACTAATTCTCTTCAAAGAAAACCAAGCACAAGAGATTATACCTTTGGCGTGCTTGTATCTTGAGGTCATGGAAGGGCCTTTGATCTTCAACATTAAACACTTAGACTACCCTTACATTCAAAACCCCAACATGTGGTTTGACCACGAAATAAGCCAATCAACAAAACGGGAATCCTTACAATCTCCCCCTTTGGCTATTTCGTGACAAAACCACCACTCACATTGATTCCTCACAACAAAATAAACCTATGGGTCAATGAAGATTTTCTACAATACAAAGAGATATATAAAAATAAAACTTGAAGTCTTCAATCTCTTGTAGAACAATCATTCCCTGAAACAAGGTTTCTAAACTTTCCAAAACAAGAAAAGGTGAGATGAATCAAGTGAGATTAAAACAAGCATTTGCATATTTAAAAAATTAAGCACAACATCATGTTGTTTATGTATGCAATGCTCCCCCTCAAAGGGTTACTCCCCCTCAATATATATTCTCCCAATGTGCACCAATTGCTACAACAATTTGCACCTCCCCTTACCACATTCTACTCCCCCTTTTTGTCATGATATAGGCAAAGGAGTAGTCCCCAACCGGGTCACTTAAGGCAAAGAGAGATAGTAGCATTCTAGTATATGCATAATCAATATAAGTCACTTTATGCAATCTCAATTAATCGAAGAGAAACGAGGAGATTTATTAGATAAAATGTGTGAAACAAAATGCTTTGCATACAAGACATATAGCATTCAAGTCCAAAATACCATGGTATTTGGCAAAGCAAATGACAAAGGTTTCTAATAGGAATTCAAACCAATTTCACCATTGTCATGAGAGAAGCAAGGATATAGAAATTTCATTGATTTCAAATTAAGAACAACTATATCCAACTTTATAAGCTAAACATGTCATGAGCAACTTTGCACCCTATTTGATTTTTCCAGGAATGAAACCCGTATGATAGTAGACATGTTCAACCAATAAAGAAAGAGAGACATTTGGTTTGTAAAATCCTTGAATGGATACAAGATCCTTTTTCATTTGAGTCTCATAAGTTTTTTTTTTTTCACACAAGTTTTTGCATTTAAGAATGCAATTATCAATTCATGCTTTTTCATTTGAGCATGTACATGAATTTCATGCTTTTCATAAGACATTAGCATGTTATAAAAGAATCATCATGTCATGGAGATAATCATAGGTAATTCAAATCATACTTCCTACATACATCTCCTAGTCCAAAAATGCATGTTTGAACATAAATATGACATGGATTGTAAACAAGCAAGGTTCACACTTATTGAATTGAAAACATATATACATATGTGCAACCAAGCTTACTCAAGCAATCAACCAAGAAGCATAAGATTTTTCAAATTTTTTGCAAGTGACAAGAATGCAAAAATAGCTCTCTTTGCTTGAGTTCCCCATATGGGGTTAATATCATCCTTCATTAATGAAGGGCATGAGGTCCTATGGACCTACCAAGTCCATTGGACTTAGTTGAACCTATTTGAGACTTATTAGTCTCGTAGCAAACGGGTTCATTTTTCCTTATCCACATAGATATGACATTTGTTTTCTTAGTGGTCAAAGGTTGCATGTCATTCACTAACCTAGGATTATTGACAAAGGATTTCCTAGGCTCATGCAAGTGGGCTTTTCTTAGCCTCTTTTTCTCTATCATGCTATTAATCCTACAATGCTTAATGTACTTAAAGCACTTAGGCCTAATATGCCCATAACACCACAATAATGACAAGTTGGTACAAAGTAAGAATTCATACCATATCCGTGTGAAGTCATTGGAGACTTATCATGCATTTGATGTCTCCTTTGGTGTTGAGTCGGTTCATGTCTTCTATTTGGTTGAACCGGAATGGGTTGCCTCCTTGGATGAGGTAGCATGTTTTGCCTCTTTTCATATTGAGTCATTTGTTGAGGAGAGTTGACTCGAGAGGCTCTAATCCGTTGAGCTTGGGGTTGTCTTGCTTTCACCACCTTCACTTGTGCATTTTTCAAACATTGTCCTAGTTCTAACTTCTTCCTAGGAGTTTGCACCGGTGACGCTTCTATCTTACCCAAACTCTTCACAAAGACCGTCTTCTTAGGAATAGAGCAATCCTTGCTCACTTCGAATCCAAGACCTCTTTTGTCACAAGGGCTTTTTCTTACACCAAGTATGTTGTCAAGCTTCTTGGTGCTTGTGGTCATTCTAGTCAATGACTCTTTGGCTTCAACAAGCTCTCTCTTCAAACCCTCTTCATTCCTTTTAGACAAAGCTAGCTCATCTTTTAGCTTGTCTTCTTCCATCATGGATCTTACCACTTCATCATTCAAGTGATCAACTTGTGTTGAAAGCCTAAGTAGTTCTTCCTTTAACCTTTGAATATCTTTTTCATTCTTTAACTTAGAGCTTTCAAAACTTTCAAAGTTGTCCTTAAGATCCATTTTCTCCACTTGCTTCCTTAAGAGGTCATTATATGTTGAAAGCTCTAGATTTTCTTCCTCTAAAATCCTTAGGAATCTATCTTTCTTCTTCATGGAGCTTTCAACATTGACTATAAAGTCATGCACATCCATATTCTCTACATTTCCATTTGTAGAGTTAGAAAAGGAGTCATCTCCACTAGTGTCATCTTCTAGACTCTCCTATTCTCCTATGGATCCAATTTCCTCATCAAGACCTTCACCTTGATCTCTTGAGTCAATAAGTGCCATATCCCAATGTGAAGCAACAACTATCTCCTCTATAGCTACTTCTTCGACTTTCTCTTCTATGGGATCACTAGCAACAGAATTCTTACCAACAACTTCATTTTCTTCATTAGTGGCACCCAATGCCTTGAAGTTATTGATAAGCTCATCATCACTTGATGACTTATCTCCCTCTCCGGAGTCATCACTTTCACTCCAAGTGGCGACCATCATTTTTTCTTTCTTGTTCTTCAAATTCCCACAATCGGGTGAGATATGACCTATGCCGCCACACTCATAGCATTTGACCCCTTTCTCTTGCCTAGGCTCGTGCTTCTTGAAGGGAGCCTTTTTCTTCAAGACTTGGCCTTTGGATCCAAAGCCACTCTTCTCGAACTTGACAAATTTCTTGAATCTTTGAAGCATCAAAATCATGTCTTCGTCCAAGTCACCTTTCTCCTCCTTCCCTACCTTAGAAGCACTCAAAGCAATTCCTTTTTGCTTCTTTGAAGGAGTGGAGCTAGGACCCTTCCTAGACTCGTAGGCGAGAAGTCTACCTATTACCTCGCTCGGCTTCATGTCCTTAAAATCACTGTTTTCTTCTAAAGCCGTCACTTTAGACTCAAACTTCTCAGGAAGCGATCTCATTATCTTTTGCTTGATCCTTCTATCCGAGTAAGGGTCACCAAGTTGATGACTTTGGTTGACAATGTCCATCAACCTAATCTCAAAGTCGTTGAAGCACTCATTCTCCTCCATCCTAAGTGTCTCGAATTGAGTTTGGAGGACTTGAAGTTTGGAGTCCTTCACTACTTCGGTTCCCTCGTGTGCAACCTCTAAGATGTCCCATGCCTCCTTGGCTATCTTAGTGTTCTGAATCAGTTTGTACTGATTTTTGTCCACTGCACATATAAGGGCGTGCCATGCCTTTTGATTCCACTTGGACAACTCAAACTCGGGTTGTGTCCACTGTGCCTTAGGCTTGAGCACTTTTTCTCCTCCACCCGTGGGAGTCATCATAGGAGGCGAATATCCATCTTCAATGGCCATCCATGCCCTATCATGGATTTGACACACATATGCCTCCATCTTCTCTTTCCATTGGGAGTAATTTATGCCGGTGATGAGGGGAGGCCGTGTGCTTGAAGCACCCTCATGGTTGCCACCGTATCCACTCATTGTATGAAATGAATGAATTCAAATGAATGCAAAATGTATGAATGAGCACAAATCACACAAATGCAAAACACACCAAAATGAGCTAGGATCACCTAAGTATATCTAGGAACCCGCTCTGATACCAATTGAAAAGAATACGGTGTGTTCTATATATAAAGCTAGAGGGGGGGGGGGGGTGAATAGATTTTATCTAATTATTACCCAATTTTCGCATGCAAGTCAATTTTACGAAAATGCCCCTACTAGTCAAAAATACATACAAGTGTAATATAGTGCGGAATTTAAATAACACTTGATGTATACGTGGAAACCCAACCACTGGGAAAAACCACGGGTTGTATAGTGCGCCACACTCGGAACTCGAAATCACTAATTGAAATAAAGTTTACAACCTATGTAGACCTCGTCTAACACTCCGGTCTGTAACCCCTCACTTCTACCCAGCGGGCCTTTATTAGCAACCCTATTCCAATTTGCTTGAGGCCTAAGCACTCTTAGCCTCAAGACTTACTTCGCAATGAAGAGAAACAACCTATGTGAATATATATGAATATTCAAATAACAAACAAGGCTAGGTAACCTTAGATGCTTATCTAGGATGATGAGATAATCAATTTAAATCAATCCTGGATATCAATTGCTAAATGACATGTCAAATAGCTTAGCTAATCAAGATTAATTAAAAACCAAATTAGCTATCACAATCAACACTCAATCATTTTCATCACAAATAATCTCTAACTTGTATCTAACATATAATCAAAAGCATACAAGTAATTAAAGAGATGTATTAATATGAAAAACACTAAAGTAATATGAAATTAGTGAAGAACATACCAAATAAGATGTGATGATTCAAAACCATGCATGGATCAATTCTATGAAGGCATAGAAGATCAAATACGAAATTTGATGCAAAAGGGATTTGATTTGAGTGTTTAAAGTTGAGTTCTTGATTTGATTTTTTCTCAAAAATCTCTCTTGAATGTTTAGGGTTCTAAGGTCTCAAAGAACTTAATCAGAGAATGAGAAAATAAGATATTTATGGACATCAAGAATTGGGCATGTGAAAAGACAATATTGCCCCTGAAACGCACTGTTCGGCGGTTTCAATCGGCGGCCAGGCCGCCGATAACGACCGCCGAATTGAGCTCGTGAAGAACAGAGCATCAACGACGGTTTCATTCGGCGGTTACGTGACCGCCGATCCAACCACCGAATTAGACCGAGAGATTAAAATCGATCAGGTATGAACGGCGGTTTCGAATGGCGGTCGTGACCGCCGATCTTGACCGCATAATTGCTTCAAACCAATCTGGACTGAAATGGCGGTTTCATTCGGCGGCCAGGCCGCCGATCATAACCGCCGATCACCAACAATGGTGAAAACCAAGGAGAAGCCAAGGGCATTCTCCATAGGCGGTCTTTGCGCAAAACCAAGCACTCATTAGTGCAAACGCGGACGTTTCCGAACAATGTCAGGAAACGAATTATAAAGCACATATACACACAACAAGATATATCAACCAAAGTGCTAGTGTGTAAAGTGACATGTGAAGAGTATGCACACAAATGCAAGTATGCTAAGTGTGTGTGTGCTACTAATTCTCTTCAAAGAAAACCAAGCACAAGAGATTATACCTTTGGCGTGCTTGTATCTTGAGGTCATGGAAGGGCCTTTGATCTTCAACATTAAACACTTAGACTACCCTTACATTCAAAACCCCAACATGTGGTTTGACCACGAAATAAGCCAATCAACAAAACGGGAATCCTTACAGTAACTTACTCGGCTAAAACTAAAGCAACCCGACCACAAACGAAGACAATCGGCTCGGGCAGAAAAGCCTGCTCGGGCATGCTCGGGATTCGATGAAAAAGATAGTCGCCAGCATTCACGATCCGAACGTGAGCAGAATCAGTAACCAGCATCCCCACAATAAACAACGGTGTGGCTGCCCAGAGTATAACAAGGAAGCAAACAGGCTTTCCGCAAATAGAGGAGAAAGAATCCTATCCAAACTCGGATTCTTTCGAACCGGGAAACATGTTGCACTTAAGAAGGAAATAGAATCCGTTTAGGACTAGATAACTGCCCAAAACTTGGGCACGGCAACACAAAACCCTAGCGGCATCCATAAACCCTAGTAGCATTATGTATAAATACCCTGTAACACACAAAAGAAGAGGTAGGCAAGAATTAGACAGAGTGATCGGAACACAATATTTTGTAACAGCTTTTCATAGTGGATTTTACTTCGTTGCTTAGGCAACAACCTGTGGATGTTTCTCCGGTCATCGGAGTTTTACCATGTAATTACGTTTATTATTCTTTCTTACTTTCAATTGTCTTCATTCACAAAGTAGTACAATTGAAATCAGATCGTTGACTGGGTGACCACGAAAAATCACCGTCAACAGTATGTTTGGTATGACTTTTCAAATTAAGCTTCTATAGTAGATCTTTTAGAGTTGAGCTTCTAACAAAAAAGCCATATGTTGTTTGGTATTCAGTTACAGAAGTGCATTTCAGTAACTGGATTGTTTGGCTGTATATTTCCAAAAGTGCTTTTGGTTATGATAAATTACAAATAAGGGCATAAACAATAGATTTGTAAATTATGACTGTAAGGAAATAAAAAAGATTACCAACTCAACTGGTACAAGCCAAAAAAATAATCAAAGGTATTATATAAATAGGCAATTACATATACACAAGTACATAACAAAATCACAAGTACTTGAGTTAAAAAAATAATCACAAATAAATAACAAACACATCAATGTCCATCAACAATCACAATGTACGAGCACTTGAATTGAAAAAACAATCACAGATACAGGAATTAAAAAAAAAAAATCATAAGTAAATAACAAACACATCAATATTCTTCAAATACATAACAAAATCACAACTACTTACATTTTAAAATCACAGGTAAGTAAGTTTTTTTTTTTTTATTATTATTTTTAATTTTTTTTTATTTTTAAACAAAATCACAGGTAAGTAAGTTTTAAAAAAGAAAATATCGTAGATATAGGAGTTTTACAAAAAAAAAAAAAAAATCATAGATACTTGAGTTTAAAAAAAAAAAATCTATCATAGATACAGGAGTTTAAAAAAAATATCACATATACATGAGGTTTTTTAAAAAAAAATAAAAATATCACATGTACATGAGTTAAAAAAAATCACAAATATATGAGTTTTAAAAAATAAAAATCACAAATACATGAGTTTTAAAAAACAAAAATTACAGGCACATGAGTTTTATTTATTTTTTTTAATTTTTTTTTTTTACAAAAGTATAGGTATATGATTTTTTTTTTAAAATCCTAGGTAGATGAGTTTTTTATTTTTATTTTTTATATTTTTTATATTTTATTTTATTTTATTTTATTTTATATATATATATAAAATCAACCAAACACACACACACACATATATACATAAAACTTCATAACAATAAACAGTAAACATAAATATATATTATTATTTATGATTATAAAAAATAAAAAATTAAAAGTGTTAATTTGAACTTATGGGTGATAGATAAAAACTTGTAGTTTGAATGTCAATAAAGATGAGGAGACATAAATGATGTTAGATAAGTATTCAAATATAATAGGGTTGTGTAATAGAATGTGTATCTAATGGAATATTTAAAATTCAAAGAGAGTAGTATTGACAATGCAACTGTATTAAAAAAGCTAAAAAAGAGTTTCTTGGGAGAAACCTAAATTTTGGGCTTTTCCCAATAGCCACAAAATGGCTTTTTTTAGATTAAAAATGTTTTTTTGTTTTTTTTTAAATTTGCCAAACAGTTAAAAAAAAAAAAAAAAAAAAAAAACCTTAAAACAGCTTCTAACATTAAAAAAAGTGCTTTTGACCTCTACAAAAGCCATACCAAACATACACTAAATGCATTGTCAACATCCTTTTTTTAATTTATACAACCAAAAGTATTTTTTAGTTTTTTTTTTTTATAAATACATTGCTAACCAATCTATAAATTTAATGTGCATTTTAAATCGAAAACACAATAGCTTACAACATTTTATTAAAGGGTGCCGATATTGACACCCATAAATATGATAAGCACACCCATATTTTAATAAAGAGAGATTCTCCTTACAATCCACAAATTATCTATTCACACTCCAAATTGATTTTTTTTATTAATGACAATTTTAACCTAAACTAAAATTACTAAACAGGACAAAAAATATTAAAGACACTCCAAACTAATTAAATTATTTATATAAAAAAAAAATCTATTTCCTTAATCATTAGATTAAATATTACGTATTAAACTCTCTCATAAATCTGTTATTACCATATTATTATTACCATATTAAACACTCTCTTCTGATTAATCTCTCTCCATTAATATATATATATCATATTTCCATACTTTCTCTACTTTCTCTATCAATCTCTGATTAATAGTTAAAGAAAAGAAAAACTTATGAATATTTTAGTTTTTTACTAACAGTAATATATATATATTAAAAAGTCAATTTAAAAAAAAAAAAGAAAAAAAAAAAGATATATTAAAGCTTAAATTGTTTTAACTAGATTCGATTAAACTCAGAATTTCTAATATTATTATTACCATATTAAACACTCTCTCCTGATTAATCTCTCGCCATTAATATATATATATCATATTTCCATACTTTCTCTACTTTCTCTATCAATCTCTGATTAATAGTTAAAGAAAAGAAAAACTTATGAATATTTTAGTTTTTTACTAACAGTAATATATATATATATATATGTATTAAAAAGTCAATTTTCAAAAAAAAAAAAGAAAAAAAAAGATATATTAAAGCTTAAATTGTTTTAACTAGATTCGATTAAACTCAGAATTTCTAAGACTAATGAAAGAATTAAAATTCTCTAGGTAGTCACATACCTACAAAAGTAACAAAAAATATTTTCATATTTCGATTTTTCTTATAAAAAAAAATAAAAAATAAAAAAAACAAGGCACTTTTTTTTTTGTTTTGTTTATACATACATATGGTTCCTAAAAATTAAGCTTATTAGTAAGTTTTTTTTTTTTTTTTTTTTTTTTTTTTTTTTTTTTTTTTTTTAACTGTTAGTCTTGCTTGAGAAAGAATGGAGATAGAAAATTAGTTGGAGAAGAGAGAGTTTAATATGGTAATTACATATTTAGGAGAGTATTTAATATATAATAATTAATATAATGATTTAGGAGATATAATTTCTTTTTTTAATAATTTAATTCAAAAAAGATAAAAATGATAATCTTGTAACAAAATGAAGTGTTTTAGAATTTTTTTAAATTTAAATTTTAAGAATGGAGTGTTTTTAGAAAAGAAGTGTAAAAAGAAAAAATTGGATTGTCAAAAGAAGCTCTCTTTAATAAAAATTTTAATTACAAAAATATCCAATAGAAATTTACCAATAAGGACAAATTAGTTTAATTAAAAATAAACCAAATACTATGTACACCCATTAATTACATTAATATCTTTAGAATAAAAAAAAAAAAAAAAAAAAACTTATGATAAAAACATCCAATAACATAATGTAAACAAATAAGAGCCCAACACCTAATTTTCTCATGAAACAGAATCATATTATCTTCTTCTGCAACAATAATCTGCAAAAACTTACTAATGATTTGAAGAAAATGATGTACATATCAGCATAATTAATGTCGTTTGGTCGATTGTACCGACTGCGGAAGCCTAGTCAATGTTATTACTACCCAGTTTCGCAAGCAGCCGGCTCCTTTGTAAATTGTAATTCTTTTCTCTTTCATGCACTTAATTGGCAATTCTACAACCATCAAGCCTTGGTTTTCACAACTCCTTGGTTTTGCTTACCGAGTTCTTAAAGCATTTACAATATCAAGCCATGTATCATATCAAAAGATTAATTTTGTTTTTATTTACGTTTTCAAGCCTAGATAACTTAAGAATTTATCATTTATGAAATCGGGTGTGTTTAATAACTTAAGAGTGTTTATAAATAAAATGTATTAAAAATGAATATATTCATTTAAATAAGGGTATTATTCGTATTAAGATGGATGTTTATAGTAATGATTTAATTTTAAATTTTAAACATGGATGTACTTATAAATATGTGTGTTTATTATATTTATGAGTGTCAATATCTATACCCTTTATTAAAAGATGACTCCAAAAGCTATGTTTGAAATACCATACCAAACATACCCTTAGGTGGGACTATACCAGTCCACCGGCCAACCAGGATTAAGGCATCAAGCGACTATAACAGGCACTAACATAAGGGCAAATTAGTAATTTTAAATTGTGAACTCCTTCAGTTGTTTCTTCTAATTTCTTTAAAAGATATTTTTGACCTCATTCTCTCTCTCTCTCTCTCTCGTGTCTGGATATTGAATCTATCAAGTATTCAAGTCCACCCCCTTTTTTTTTTAACTTCATAAATTTCTCTAATTTAATGAATTAAGCTCCGAGTTATTTCACTGTAAGTATCTTTTTATTTTTCAGTTTTTAAAAAATATATATATTGTTTTTTTTAAAAAATAAAATTCAATTTTATTCTCCAATCTCATAAAATCAATAATTGTTGTTCACATATATATATATATATATATATATATATATATATATATATATATGTTTTGCTTTTGCTGTTAATTTTTTTTTTGGTTGCACGGAAGTTGAAACTGTGTTAGATTTTAGTTTCAGTTTCCCTATTCGAGTTTATAAGTATTGTGTTGTTTTATAATTTCAATTGCTGCATATGATTTTTGTATTAAATTATTTGAGCTATAGTTGTGAAATTAATGGTGAATATTAGAGTAATAGAGGAGGTGGTTTTTCACAGTGAAAAGAGATTGAAAAATGTTGCTAGTGTTTCGAAAAACATAAATAATTATGATAATAATTATGATTAGTTTTGGGGATCTAAGGTGTGTCTAAGAGATTGTGGAAATTTTGATTTGTGCATTAGGAATAGAATGTATGGAAGACTCTACAAGATCAATTTTCGATTGTTTTGTAAAAACAGGGCTTTGAATGGGTAGTTGATAATGTTATTTTTCGTGATGTTAATGTTATTTTTGAAGAGAACTGTTGCTGGAAAATTCTTCTGGGGCCCGGAAAAGTCAGTTAATCTATAGCTGCATTCAGTGTTTTAAAACTTGTTTATTGGCTTGAGCAACCACTTGAGACAATTCTTTTGCGCTTGCTTAGTTGGGTCAACATGCAGTTCAATGCATTGCGACTATGTTCTTCATTCTAACTTTCGTTATCTGACAGCCTTTCTAGAAATTTAAATTCACTGGGAGCTTCGTCCTTGACTATTTCCAAGCCATGAAATTGATATCATTTGCTATCACTTGGTATTTGCTTTAATTGATTTTCTTTTCATTGGTCTACAGGATAATTTATGTTTTCAATTGTAAAACATGTTTGACTCTAGTTACAAATCACAATATATGGATGGCCAGCGGGAGAAGTTTGTCAGGTACGATATATGCTTTTTAGTCTTTTTATGGTTGAACATTTATGAATGACAAGAAAGTTAAATTTTGTTGAGATGTTTAATTTTTTTTCTTTTTAATCTTTACTTGATATTCTCTTGTAGATTTCTTTCTTTATATATAAGGTGTGCACATGAAAATTATCTGGTGTGGATGTCCTTATTTTGATAAAATGCGGATTTTTGTCTTTTATTGAACCCTTACGTGGAAGTTAGCTCCTCATGCAATGAGTACATTAAAGAGAAAATAACTTGTTTCATTTATAGTCATTGGATTGCATATAACAACTGAGACCTGACATCCGGATAGAAGTAAAGTGTTGACATCCGCATTAGAGGAGTTCTATGTCGTGAAACAAAAATGACATCTTTTGAGAAAATCTGGTCCCAGTGTTTGTTTCAAATAAATGCAGAGATCAAATATTGACTAGACAAGTGATTTGTTAATAAACTCTGCTATCAAGGTTATGATCCACTAAATTTGCAGACAAAGCTTGAACTAAAACAGAGAAAAGGATGGGGTGAACTTTAGTAAGTAGACATGTGAATTGTGATATGTTGGTGAGTTTGTCTGCTATAACCACTCTATTGTCCACTCTTCACATAAACATGATTGACCGTTGAGTGCAATAGAGCAAATGATGATACATCAATGAACATCCTGATGACATACACATTTCTGATGAGCACTAGTGCTACCATTGTTGTTGGTGATCTCTGTTTTGAATTTTATAGATACACAAGTAAGTCGCCAATACTGATAAGGCACTGTGTGGCATAACATAGGAAATTGCTTAGCATGATTATTTTCTTACCTTGATTGTTTCAGCCTGTGGTCAAGTTCAACTGAATATTATTTATAGGCATTTATTTTTGTATGGTTGATGCTGTTTATTTGTTTTCTAGGTTGGATGACTTGGACTCCAGATTATCATCATCTTCGGATACTGGAATAAAAAGATGTGGATTTAACATTGAGGGATTAGGTCATGGTGGTCATGCAAGCAATTCAACATCTTTTAAGAGAGGAATCAGAAAAGGATCTGAAGGACTTAAGTCAATTGGTCGATCACTTAGGTTTGGGGTTTCTCGTGCTGTATTTCCGGAAGATCTTAAAGCCTCAGAGAAGAAGATATTTGATCCTCAGGACAAATTCCTCTTGTTGTGCAATAAACTATTTGTTATATCATGTATTCTGGCAGTATCCGTGGACCCTCTATTCTTTTATCTTCCAGTCATTGATGATTCGTCAAAGTGTGTTGGTATAGATCGAAAATTAGCAATTACAGCTACAACATTGCGGACAATTATCGATGCTTTCTACCTTATTCACATGGCTCTACAATTTCGAACTGCTTTTATTGCTCCATCATCTCGGGTTTTTGGACGAGGTGAACTTGTGATAGATCCTGCACAAATAGCCAAGCGATACTTGCGGTGCTATTTCATCATTGACTTTCTTGCAGTGTTTCCTCTACCGCAGGTTTAAATATTTCTTGTTCAACACCTTGTATATTTTTGGCCTGACATGCGGTCCTGTTGATCCAATGCTTTTCACTTTTCACATGCTTTTCTATTAGTTATTTTTGTGTTAGGTTTGTCAATCTCACCTTTCATTTTGTAACACTAGATCTGTAAAACACAGGAGAAAGCTACTGAGTTTCTTTTTTTATTTCCATGTAGTCAGTCTGTTTTACTATATTGTTATCAGTTTTCTTGTTTTTCTCATATGAGATATGCTTTATTGGAGTTTTACAAGCTCTCATCCTTGTTGAGATGATTTGTGCCTATAGGTCATTTTTAAATGTGATCGAGCTTGGGTTTGCACTGAAAATCTGTCTTTGAATAGCTGGCTGCCAACTGCACAATTGTTTATTCACTTTCAATGTTGCTGTAGAATTCACTTTCATCCTTACTTTGAGAAGGGTGATGACTAATATTGAGAGAGAATCATTTTAATTTTAGTATGTTGATGGTGTCATGTCATGGCTGTTGCAGTATATATATAAATATTTTCTTAATGATATTATTTTTTCCTGAAACATGCAGATTGTCGTTTGGAGATTTCTACAGAGATCAAATGGTTCTGATGTACTGGCTACGAAACAGGCCTTGTTTTACATTGTCTTGTTTCAATATGCCCCTAGGTTTCTTCGTATCTTTCCTTTAACTTCAGAACTGAAAAGGACAGCTGGTGTCTTTGCAGAAACTGCTTGGGCAGGTGCCGCATCTTATTTGTTATTGTACATGCTTGCCAGTCATGTAAGTCCCTTTTCCGGTTTGGCATCCTTGTGCGGCTAATAGATTTTAGCGTTGATTGTTCTCAGACTTGCTCACTTAATTAATGCTATCTGATATGAGTTTTCTTGCCAATTTAGTTTTCCGGTGTATAAACTTTACATGCTAACACGTTTAAGCCATATTTTCCATACATATATTTTTTTTAACTGACTGATAATGTCATGTTATTATATTTTTTAGCTACCTATTGAATTCATTTGGATCATAAGAATGAGGTGTGATTCATTTGTACTATGAATATTGGTACATCTCTTTTAAGCTGGAAATCAGCTTCAGTTTTGTTTTGATGTCCTGAATGTCACTATTTTCTTATTGCACGTCGGTAATGAATTGACGTACAATTTTGAGGTTTAATTGTCATTACTGCAAAAGATATCGTGCAATCCCATTAAATTTGTCATATTCCTATTTTCTGCAATCAGTTTGCATCAATATTGGTTCTATTTAGCTGAGTTTTACAGTCTTTTTTGTTCTTTGTATGAGACTTTTGGAATCTTTGCAGATAGTTGGAGCATTCTGGTACTTACTAGCAGTAGAGCGCAATGATACTTGCTGGCGGAATGCTTGTACTGTTCATGTAAAATGCAATGATGATTTCCTATACTGTGGAAATCAGGCTTTAAAAGGTTATGATGACTGGAAGATCGTTAGGAACTCTGTCCTGCAGTCAAATTGTACACCAACTGATGATGATCCACCATTTGATTTTGGAATCTACACACAGGCATTGTCATCTGGCATTGTTGATTCATCCAAGAAGTTTATCGCTAAGTATTGTTATTGTTTGTGGTGGGGGCTACAGAATTTGAGGTAAGAACTATTTTTAATGCAAGTTTTACCCAATTTTACATGTATTATAACAAATGTTCTGTAACCTCTTTATGAATTGGAGGTTTAGTTTGTGTTTGGTGTCATATTTTGAGGTTTGTATGTGTGTGTGAAATTGTGATGCACTGTAAAGTGGCTTTGTAGAGGCAGCAATCTAAAATTGAGGTATGGGCAATGGTTATTTATGATAAAAGTGTTTATTTTCCAAGACCTAAAGAAAACTAAATTTGCAAAGTTCTGTAAGCTGTGTACTATGTTGAGAGTTACAATTTTACTAAGGGTATTATTGTTATGTAATGAGATGATTAATGTCATCTGATTTGAAAAAAACATTTTTATCACTTATTTACTTGGCTTAGATTTATTTTACGAGTAATACTATACAACCCAAATAATTAACCCATAATTTAAAACAAATGATGTGGCAAATAAGTTGTCATTACAACATAAATCATGAGATGATGTGGTAAATGAAAAAATCACTTGCCACATCATTTGGGTTGATTTTTGAGCTAATTTTTTGGTTTGTCTAGCATAAGTGTTATTTTATTTATTTGTTTGGTATGAGTTTTTCAACTTGTTAACTGTCTCAAAAAATAATTAATTTACTTTCCCTACTTGCCCTTCAATCTCTATTTTTGTCACAATTGGCTCAAAATGATTAGTCTTTTACAAATTAACATTTGATTTAATAAATGATGAGTTTAATACAATTAATCCAAGACCAGCAATTTTATATTCATGAAGTGATTGACAAAGGTCATGCCAGATCTTTAAATAATGGACAACATCATTTCATTTAACAAGCTTTGCTCTTAATTGGTTATGTTGATTCTCTATATGGTCTTGAAGTCGTTGTACTAGGACCTAGCTTGATCACTGAAATCAAATCTTAATTTGTAAAGGGCGAAACTATTTTGAGCTAATGTGACAAATTGGAGATAAAAGACAATTGTTGATTTTTAGTTTATGCACTCAAACGAGTTATAGACTCATACCAAAAGATCAGCTCTAAGCTAATTAATTAAAATGCTAAACAGATCTTGAATTGTATGACCATCTCATAACATAATAAGAATACATTTTGCACACAATTTTTTTTTTTTATTTGTATATGAAATGAAACAAAATCTTATCAACAAAAGAACGATTACAAAGTGGACGAGTGGTCCTCTGTGTGGTAAGTGGTAACAAGTGCTAGAAGCTCATAGCATGTTTGCCATTTAGAGTTGGTTTCCTCCCCTTCTTCACTTCTTGAACTTTGCCAAAAAAAATGTAGTTCTATATCATGTTTGAAAGTATTTTAGCAAACATACACACCAGCAATAGCTAGTATAATGCCAGGAATGCTCCCTTTACTATTTTATTTTGAAGTTGAATTATCATTAGTCATTACAGAATTTTAAGTATCTATAGATACCTATATTCCCTTGATTTATGTGCAGTACACTTGGCCAGGGGCTTCAAACTAGCACCTATCCTGCAGAGGTCATATTTTCCATCGCACTCGCCATATTTGGACTCATCCTCTTTGCCCTTTTAATTGGCAATATGCAGGTGAGCTCACAACTATTTGGTTTTAATTTTTTCTTTCTCTAATAGGTTTTAATTGGTAGAAGTTCTTTCAAATAATAAATTATATGTTTATTTGAGACTGCTGAAGCTCGAGTAGTAGTCCTGAATTTAATGACCGAGATCCCTGTCTACACTATTCAGAAATCTTCTGTGTTGGCTAAAGAATTTTTAAAGTCCATGAATTGGGCAAGGAGAGATCAAATCTTCTTTTTCTTGAGAGTAATGCTACGCAACCCAAAAAATTAGTCCAAAAATCAACCCAAATGATGTGACAAGTGATTTGTCATTATCACATCAATCATGAGATGATATGGTGAATCACATAGTAAGGAAAAATCACTTGCCACGTTAATTGGGTTGACTTTTTTAGGTTGTGTAGCATTACTGTTTTCTTGAATTAAATACCAATGCACTAAATTTTGAAATCTTATATTCAATTCTATATTCATATTATGGGTAATTGATGTTTCATTGCTTCATATAATGTTGCATCATAAACTAATGAAGAATAACTGAGGTTAAAATTAAGTTGTTCACTGTTATTTTGCCTAGAGAAGTTCATAAAATTAAGTGAAGCATTGAACAATGGTGAGGTTGGTGTAAAAGCATGATATTGTCTATTTTATAAATTTCATAGGCTGGCATAATGTCTCAAGAATAAGATAACAAATTTGGGAAAATATATTCAACTATATGCATGTATGCAAGCTGATGTACAACTAAGTTGCATGAAAACTAGCAAATGTGGGAAAAATTTATGTGCACTTTGAAAGGAAAAAAAAAAAATGGTCCTTAAATTCTCAAACTTTCCTATCGTGAACAGACCTATCTTCAATCGTTGACTATCCGGCTTGAGGAAATGAGGATCAAAAGGCGTGACTCGGAACAGTGGATGCATCATCGGTTGCTCCCACCAGACCTTAGGGAGCGGGTGAGACGGTACGATCAATATAAGTGGTTGGAAACACGTGGGGTGGATGAAGAGTATTTGGTTCAGAGCCTACCCAAGGATCTTAGGAGAGACATCAAGCGGCACCTTTGTCTGGCTTTGGTTAGGAGGGTAAGTTAATTTAATTATCTCGTTACCTTGTTTTTGCCCGTTGTGTTTTACTTATTATGACAGTGACCGAGAATTTGTTGGTTGGTCAGATTGCTGGAAATGTCCTGTTTTGCATAGTTCTTTTTGCAAACATATGGAGCTCATTTTTTTCCATAAATGACATAGTTCACATCTCATTTGTCATGAATATTGCTGATACTCTTTTTCAGTAAGTTTTAGAATTCTTGAATGAATCGATAACAGGCCGACTCTTAAGTTCTTAAACATTTCTTTTTCTTATCCTAATACTTAGTTGCTCAATTTATAGATACCCTAAGTGATCTGAAGTTTGGAAAAGAAGTCTTTATTGAGTAGTGTTGATTGGTCGAGTAGTTTTTCATTTTCAAATGATAAATTGTTCTACCTATAAAGAGTTAACAGAATGGTCAGGCCTGTGATGCTCCCATAAGGTCCGGGGTTCAAATCCCCTCACAGGTACCTAAAGGGCCATAGTTTTCCGTTTCCCAAAGATTGTAGGGTTTGGCAGGTACTCTATTTTCGAACTTGGGTTCTCTAAGCGGGTTCGGGGGACTTTTGAGTTATAAAAAAAAAAAAAAAAAAAAAAAAAAAAACTAAAACTGTACTGTATGATTAAATGCACTGTCAAAATTTTGTCAGGATTTTATATTATGTGAAAGTCTCTCTTCAACCCCCTTTTTTTTTAATTGTTCACGCGTTTTGTTCTCTTTTTGGTATTACATGGATTTCAACATAGTGTTTTGCAGCATCTTGTATGTGGACTGTGGAGTCATGAATTGCTTTGCTGGTGTTTTATAGGTTCCCCTTTTTGAGAATATGGATGAGAGGTTGCTTGATGCCATTTGTGAGCGCCTTAAGCCGTGTTTATTCACGGAGAGTACTTATATAGTTCGAGAAGGAGATCCAGTTGATGAGATGCTTTTTATTATACGTGGTCGGCTTGAGAGTGTAACTACAGACGGTGGACGGAGTGGGTTCTTCAATCGAAGTTTCCTGAAAGAGGGAGATTTCTGTGGAGAGGAGCTTTTAACTTGGGCATTGGATCCCAAGTCTGGTGTTAACCTCCCATCCTCCACCCGGACAGTGAAGGCTTTAACAGAGGTTGAGGCTTTTGCCCTAATAGCTGAAGAGTTAAAATTCGTGGCCAGTCAATTCAGGCGCCTTCACAGTAGACAAGTTCAACACACCTTCCGCTTTTACTCACAGCAGTGGAGGACTTGGGCTGCTTGCTTCATTCAAGCCGCTTGGCGTCGTTATTCCAAGAGAAAGAAAATGGAGCTTACTCGGAAGGAAGAAGAAGAAGCAGAAGGGTTGGATGGAGTCCAAACCAACACGGGTGGAGGTTCATATAGCTTTGGTGCCACCTTTTTAGCTACCCGGTTTGCAGCAAACGCTCTTCGAGGTGTTCATCGAAATAGGAATGCGAAGACTGCTAGGGAGTTGGTGAAACTACAGAAGCCTCCGGAGCCTGATTTCACTGCAGATGATCTGTGATATATGAACATAATGTGTCATTTAAAATTCTGATTATATACATATATATATTATTTACATAATCGAAGGTGCGAACAATGAATGTATAATTAATATACATTTTTCATAAAGTTGTAAGGCTTAACCTTGTGTTCTGATTTCTTTAATCATTATAGTGTGCATCGTTCTTTTGGATTTCCTAGTTGTAGGTGATGGAAGGAGCAGTGATCAGTGTAGGAGGACAAAAGAGGCTTGAAATTGATTCTGGATTACAAGCAGCAACAATGAAGAAATGAAATATTTGTCTATTATTAGAATGATAGCTCAGCAAAACTATAATGTAGCCTATGATCTTGGTTAGAGTAGATTTTAAGCTTCTTGATGATTCATTGATTTCATACAAATCAGAAATTCTACCCTTATTTCTTTTTACTAGCTTGGGAGATCATAATCCAATCCAAATATATATTAAAATTGTTTCTACTTGGTTTTTGAGAATAATTATTTCTTTTAATTGATTTATAATCTCTTGTGATCATTAATTGAGTCTAAATTTAAAAAAAAAAAAAAAAAAAAAAAAAATTATAACTAAAACTTAAAGTTGGTAACAATAAATAACAACTTTACCTATCAAATGCAAATTTTATAACTAAATCATCATTTTCCAAAGAAATATATTATGTGATTTTTTTAAAATTTTGTGTAGCCTGTCTTAGTATAATAATCAATTTTTTATTATGGAAAAAATAAATTGTTTCAATTATATTATCAACCGGATATTAGTGGATGAATGATAACCCATTTGTAAACGTGGAGAAAATTATTTTCAATAAAATTGATACAGGCTATTATTATAAAAAGATTTGAAAAGTATAACATTTTCATATCGGTGCAAATTGTTTTTGTTATACATAAACTTCTTTGAGGATATAATTCACAAACAAGAAAAAAAAAATAAAAATTAATTGTAATTGTTATTATATTTAATGTATTATTTTAAAAGTGTCTCGTTGGTATAACTTTCTAATCCTTAACAAATGTTGAAATTCAAGTTCTAATCTCTTCTCCCCGAGTAAAAAACAATTAATAATTTGTTTTTACTATTATTATTGTTATTTTTGTTGCATATATTATTATTATTATTTATAATTTATAATTTTAGTATATTATAACCAAGCCCCATTGAATGAAATTTCTAGTTCCGCCATTGATGATACGAGAATATATACCGTAACAAAAAAAGAGAAAATGGGATAACTAGATCATTATGAATAACTTAAAATGTCAATAAGGCTTTGCCGAGTCTAGGTTGAGTGTTTACACGCTCCCATTAGTAAAAGGTCCAAGGGTAGAGTAGTGTGGGACATACCAATAGGAGTAGGCCTTGGATTCATTATTCAACTAGTGGAGAGTGTTGTGATAGTTGTGGATTCGACCCGTGGATGTTTCCTTCGGATGGAGGTTTTACAATGTAAATCCTTTTGTTCAATTTCTCTAACTCAAACTCATATAAATTGTGTATTTGTGCTTAATCGAATACTTTGTGAATTGAATTCAAGTTGTAACTTTGTACTTAGTATAACTTTATATGAATATAATACAACTTGGGGTTCAAAAATTAAATAGCACTTTTTGGGGGAGGGCTTGTGCAAATAGCACCACTTTAATAAGTCTTGTTTTAATAGCACCAAAATAGGTGATGAGACCAAAATACCCCCACTTACTCTTTTCTTTTTTATTTTTTTTCTCGAAAATTCGAGACCTATTTACAGTTTCGAGACTTATTTATGATTTATTTGAGACTTATTCATGCGTTTTCGAGACTTAATTCAAGTTTGTTCAAGACTTATTTTGTTCGACCTCCATCAATGGTGACAGTGACGATTCGACGATGGCGCTGGTTGACTCCGGAGATAGTTGGATCTGGAAGATCAAACGATCCCGAGTTCGTTGGCGTCATTGATTTCGTCAGATTCGCAATGGATCATCATAGATCAGACGATGAAGATTCGCGATGGTTTGGGTTTTGCTTTGTTTCTCTCTCTACACAACTCGAAAATGAAAACGAACACTTCGGTTACAATGATTGGCACTCGACGAACATTTTCCCGGTGGTTTTGTCGGTCAACTCGCTGGTCGGCGGTGGCACCTCCATTAAAGCTCCATCAATGGAGGTTTTGGAAAAAGGAGGAAGAAGAAGGTGAAGGACACACAAGAGAAAAGAAAAGAAAAGAAAAGAAGCTGGAGGGGGGGGGGGGGGGGGGGGGGGGGTGTAATTTTTGTCCAAATTCCATTTTTGGTGCTATTAAAACAAGAGTTATTAAAGTGTGATAGTTGTACAAGTTAAAATTTTAAAAGTGCTATATACCCCTATTTCCTCATACACAACTTGTATATTTGTACTTGTTGAATATTTTTGTTAAGAGAGTACATTTGAATATAGAGTAAAAGACAAAAGACAAACTATTCAAGATCATTACATTTGTGATTTACTTGTTACATGTATATTTTAATTGCTTAGTATTCTTGTACATGTGTATGTTTGTGTTTGTAGACTAAGGGTAGTGAATCGTGCTTATAAGTGATAGTTGTTATTTTAATAACACTCATATTGAAGGTTAAATTGTATGCTCATGAGTGGTTGACAAAAGTCTCGAAAAAGTTAGAAATAGAGCATTAACCTATTCACCCCTCTAGGTTGTTTAGTTCATAACCTTGTAGGAATTTCAAACATACTTTACAATTACAAACTATGCAACCAACAAAGAATTTAACTAACCTAATTGACATTACAAAACTAAGAATTCCACATTCCTCAACCTATCCCACTCAATGCCTTGGACACTGATGCTTATGCACATTTGGCATGATATAAGATAGATTAGAGACTATAGACCCTTAGCAAAGCGATTAAAATAAATCATCCACATTATTTACAAACCAAATACAAATGAATATTTACAATTGACTAAGTTCATGATAACTGAATAGAAATTAAATAAACTTCGCATAATGTCGATCCACACCCTAAAAGATTCTTCCTTTAAAAACTTAACACCTATACATACAAATTTTTTTGTCAAATCGTTCATACAAAATTAAATAGAGCTAAGACAAGCTTGCAGTGATTTTGTGACCACTTAGTCACCACCACACTTCCTCAATCGAAGTGCATCTCCTTGTTGGATTCCAACAAGCTCACTTTTCTTAATCCACACATTCCTAACATGCATATTTTTCTTGGGTTTATCTCTATTCCCTGATGTACATTGCTTAACATATTCTAGGCATCTAGGCCTAGTGTGACCTCTCACATTGCAATGGTGGCACATTGGGACAATGTTAGAAGGTGTACCTTTTTCGTTGTCCTTTGAGGGTGAAGCTTTCTTACTCTTTCTGGTTAGGCAACCTTGATACTTGATTCCACTTGACTTAGGTCAAGTTTCTCCTATTTTTTGTTCTTCAACATCCTTAAAACCCTCTCTCTTTGCTTAATTTATTTCTTTATCAAACTTATTCTCATCGCCCAATTATACTTCAAGTCTTCGACCTCTCTAGCCAAGTCATTGAACCACTTTGAAGACTGATCGAACCAAAAATGTACATGATTTGGCCCTCATTCCCGACTCTTTGTGCTTATTCTCGAGCAATATCGTGTGATTTAATTGTGCGAATCAAGTGTTTCAGGTATATTTGTGCCACAATGGCATTTATGAGAATGGAGGAGTATTTGGTGCAAAAATAGCACAAAAAGGAGAAAAAAAGGAAGCAGAGAAAGAATGTCGTGAGCATGTCGCTTGGAAGCAACAGTGACCCAAGCACAGAAGATGTCACGATCGTTTTGTCGTCGTTTGCCAACTGCGACACTTATGCAAGGAAGGCAGTGAAGACCAAAAATGCATAGTGCGTGTGTATTCCAATGTAAGAATTCCTGTGCAGGAAATTGTCATGGTTTATGTGTCACCTCTAGGACACCGTGATAGAGAGAAGAAAACTCAAGGAGTCAATCAGGTGTGAGTGTCACGGTCTAAGTGTCGTTGTTTGTTAACCGCGACCAGTATAGGAATTCCAGCGTAAGAACCGCGACAGCTCAGCCAAGGGACAATTTTTAGCCCATTCAAGAGGGGTATTCTTGTCCTTTCATGCCCATTTCGTACCCTAGCCTTCCTAACCTATAAATACACCAACTTTTACAGAGAATAAAAAATCCTTCTTCAACCATTCCTAATCTCTTCATTTTCCCTCTCCAATCTCATCAACAAGTTTAGATTACTTCACTCAGATCACTCCTTTCTTCCCATCTTCTCCACACATCTCCTTTGTCACTACCCATTAGACATCCACCTATCTAGACATATCCTCATCCACCACTTTTTGCACAAGGATCAACAAGGAAGCTCAAGGAAGGATCAAGCTTACAAGAGAGACTCATGGGTTATTTCTTTACATTTTACTTCCTTTCTTTGTTTGTGATTATGTGTAATTAAACCCCCATTCTAGGGGAATGATTTGAGACACTCTTGGACAATGGGTATTTGTTAAAGCTTTGATTATTATGTTTACACAATTATAGTTCTATTCACTTTTTAATTAGATCTTGCTCTTATGTGATTGATTAAGTTATTGACACACTTGTTAATTGCAATATGTTGTAGGATTTACTTGTGATAAAATTGGTTAAGTTAATGACACACTTAATTGATTGTAGCACATAGTGAATATGATAGGTTGTTGGTGGGTATATCAACCCCAATTGCCTAGGCCTTTGATTGTCACTAACCGATCCCACCTTGACACCATCTCCTTAATTGGTTATGCATTTTGGTGGGAAGTTGTTTGGTTTAGTACCTACAGCCAAGAACACTTTCGAATGAGATTGGTCCTTGATTGTGTGGACCGTATGTTAATGAAGCTATGTATGAATTGCCCAAAGTCAATTAGCTACTCTATCAATCCCCTAGACTTCTCTTTAACTGTTTATTCCATATATCTTATCTAGACTAGTTAGGTATTCTCTTTTCCATAACACTTTTATTTTACTTTACTTGTTTTGCATTTTAATTGTTATGGTTTTACAAACCAACCAATCTATCCAAAATCTATGATTTATGTTTTTGCACCTAAATTAGACTAACCTAGAATAGAATCGCAAATCAATTAATCTAACATAATCCCTATGGACAATACCCTAGCTTGTCGCTTTACTTGTTTTCAAACTTTAGAGCACATTACGTAGGAATTTCCTTATAAATATCTGTAAGTTCCTCATTTTTTATTGGCTTATTTCGGTGCCACAATTGGGGTTTGATATGTAAGGGTAGCTTAGGTGCTTAATTGTTGGTGATCAAGCTCGAAGGCCTTCTCAAGACCTCAAGATGATAAGCACTTCAAAGGTAAATCACTTGTGCTTAATTCCATTGAAGAGACTTAGTTGCATACACACACTTCTCATGCTTGCATTTGTGTTCATTGCTTCTCGTGTGCATTCTCTTCACACTTCACACTTGCACCTTTTTGATGGTTTGTGTTGTGTTGATAGTGTGTCTTGTAATTCGTTTCCCGAAGTTTGTTCAGAAACGTTTGCGCATGCATATTGGTGTGCTTGGTTTAGCATAAGGATCGCCTTTAGAGAAAGCTCTTGTCTTCTCCTTTGGTTTCACCACATTCGGTGAAACAGCGGCAATGATCGATGGCCAGGTCACCGAATGAAATCGCCATTTGAGACCTGATTGATTTTATCTCTTGGTTTCAAAACCGCGGTTGTGATCAATGGCTATGAAACCATCGTTGATACCTGATGCTCTTGGGTTCAGAAACCGCCGAACGAAACCACCGATCAGTGCGTTTCAGGGGCAAACTTGTCTTTTCACTAAGCCTATTCTTGCTCTCTATAAATATACCATTATCTCATTCTCTTGAACTCATCTCTTGCATTTTAAGAACCCTAAAAAGACATAGAGAGATACTAGAGAGAAAAGGCACAAAGATTGCTTCTTTAATTCTCTAAACTCATTTCCATGTGCATAAATCATCATCTAGGTTCATCTAGGATGTGCTCATGCATGGGTGTTCTTCAACACACATGACTTGGTAAGTTGAACACCATCCTTATTCATTTTGTGTTCTTACTTATCAAGAAATCTCATTTATGATTTGTTGGCATCTAGATTAAGATTTATCTACAAGTTGAGACTATGTGTTGATTGATTGAGTTGTTGTTTTTGTGATAGCTGGGATTCTAAGTTTACATAACATCTAGCTAAGTTATCTCATTGATTGATTGAGATTATTTGTGATAGCTATTGCATCTAGGATTGCTTATACTTTATATAGCTAAGTTGTATGTATGACATATAGCAATATGATATCTATGATTGATTTTATTGTCATCATTTAATCTCCAGATAAGCTTTTAGTGTTGCCTAGCATTAATTTCATTTTGAATATGATCTTATATTCACTTAGGTTGTTGATCTCTTCTTGAGAGTTAAGCTTTGTGACTAAGTTGCTTAGTGCACAAGAAAGTGGGTCTAGGATCGCTATTAAAAGCTCACAGGGTAGTAGTGGTGGGTTAGTGACCAGGAATGGTTGAGGGCAACCTAGGTTATAAACATCATTACAAATAGTGGATTTGAGGACCGTGCGTGTCTAGCAGAATAGCTTGTGAGTTTTTTCCAGTTGTGGGTTTTTCACGTAAATTAATGAACGTGCAATTTATTGTTTTTTGCACTTAAATTTAGTTGATTGTATTTCGTTGAATTGGGTTTATTTTTGAATATTTACTAATCCTAAAAATTGGTAACTGATCGGATTAACAACCCATTCACCCCCCTTCTAGGTTGTTCAGACACACCTTAATATATTTTCAGTTGGTATTAGAGCAAGTTCCTAGACATACTTAGGAGATCCTTGCTGACGGAGGTTGTTTTTGCCGTTAAAAAGATCGTCCGTCAAAACAATTTATAAAACCTATGCAATGCGCTCACAAGTATAAAAATGAGTAAAGCGGAAAGCACGGGTGTCGTCCACAAGGATCGGGGTAGCGGTGACTAGATTCGAATTAATAGAACTAGCGTGCATAAAAGTAAAGTATATGGTAGGTGTTATGAAGTGTAAATTAACTAAAGAAAACTAATAAATGCAATGAATAAAAATGGATGCGAATGAAGTGATATGACTAAGGTGTTGATGGACTCGTAAGCGAACAATGTGCAATGCACCAAACTTTCAAATAAGCACATGTATCAAATGTAACCAACCTAGGGTATATAAAGTTGGCTATTTATCCCTAGCAAGTGGTCAACCTAGGGTGTATAGCGAAGACCTTCCACTAGTGATTAATCCCTCCTAAGCAACTGATGCGCACGTAACGGTTCTAATGAACTATCCCTAGTGGCGCCAAAAACTTAATCGGCGCACGCGGGACACGACAGTTCTATAAACTATCAGTAAATGATGGTACGTGCGTGCGAGTGTATTTTTACCCTTTTGTAAGTATACGAATCGTTGGCCACGTATAGTGGCTATGAGTAAAGGTATCGTTCCCACGAAGGAGGTTGTATACGTAAAGTCGGTTCTACGTCTTATGTTATAATTAAGCTAATTACATTATTTACAATAATTACAAATGCATGGAAATGTAAATGAGGATGGCGGAAAGCAAGCTAACAGCTAAACTAATGCACTACGATTACACTAAAATGGCATATAAAGATTGAATTACACTAATGCGGAAAACTAAAAGCGATGTGAATCCTATGATCAGCAATACGCAATTACTAAACTATAACGGTAAATTAAAGAGGCATGATCACAAGATAACTATAATTAACTTAAACTAACTAGATTAGCAACTAAGTAAGCAAGTAACTTAACACTAAATCAATACAATTAAGTTACACTAAATTAACTACAACTAACTAAATTATCATTAACTAACCTAACTAACTAATTCTTGTAAAGGTTATGCAAGAGCAAAGATACAAATGATGAGGGATATATTAATTGATCTCTATTAAGCACCTTTGTTCTATGGCATATGCAATATAATCCTACCACTCAAATTATCATCAACTAATGGTGATAGAATGACAATAATAGAGAGGTTTACAACCTAGATCATGAGAACTAGTTAATATGCATGGACATGCAAATACTAACCAAATCCTTTCCACTAGAGCTAATCAATGTTGGAAATCAAAGGCTACATGTTACTAATGATCAATCAACAGCATGTATACATTCAAATAAGCTCCAATCAACATATAATAACTAAAGATGGATATAGTAAAGGTAAGATCAATTAAATACAAGATAAATCATATAAAATCCATCCCTCAACATTGAAAGTGTTACACATACATGTTCATGAATTACAAATAAGGAAGAGAAGTAAAAGTAAGAAGAAACCACAAGTAGGAAGCTTCTTGTTCTTCAATAGAGCACCAAGCGTTCTTCTTCCAAGCTAGGAAATCCATATGAAACCATGTAGTGTTGAGGTGGTGTAGTTCTAAGCTAGACTAGGTTATTCTAGGGTAATTCTAAGGTAATTTAGGCTAGTATTAAGGTATTATTGGACATTAGGGATCGTGTTTAAGGTTGGGAAAGGTGAATATATATAGAGGGAAGGTTTTGGGCATGTTTTGGACGAAATATCTTCCAAGTCGGTCAAGCTCGAGGGTTCAAAACCCCTGCCTCGCGGTTTTGTTCCGGCCATCGGAAGTCGCGGTGGATTTTGGACGTTTCTCATGAGTTTGGACCTTTTGGATAGCGGGAATGTTCCAGTGGCATGAAACCGCGGAATCTTGGCAAGTTTGGACGTCATTGGGCGGGCAAGAGGCCGCTGGAATCAAGCTTGAAGGCTTGGACATCCATAGAGGTTGGTGGACTTGGAGGTGAGGAAAATCTTGTGCATGGGATGCCCAAAATGGGCCCATTCTGACTAGAGGGAGACCGGCTACCGATCTGGGTAGAAAACCACCAAACAAAATGGCCGAAAAACGGTCAAAACACGACCGGGTCAACTGGGTCAGTTTGGTTCGGTTCGGGTCGGGTCGGGTCGGGTCGGGTCACGGGTTGGCTGAAGGTTAAAGAAGGGGTGATGTCACGACTACATTAGTAGCTCCTCAAAACGACGCTGTCCAACTTGGTGACGTGGCGCTGCTGCACTGCTTGGCTGGCGAATTACAATCAGTACCCCTGATCTTTCCCTTATTCACGGAATCTTCAATAAATGTCCCGAATATTGCACTTTAGCCTCTTATTTGTCCAAAATGACAACAATGCCCCTGAATTCCTCTATTTACCTGAAACACTTATTTAATCCATTAAATACCCAGTTTTACCTGAGAAACACGCATAAAGTAATAGGAATTAAGGGTATAAAATAGGTACTTTTATACCCCGATCAGCAACCAACAATGGCTAGTTGCTCAATTGGGATTCTTAACCATGAAAGCTCATCTATCTAACTATGGCTCAACCTATTTCTAACGTCGTCATCCTAGGGTGTATAGTGATGACTTCCAAATCCCTCATAAGTGGTCGCCTTAGGGCGTATAGCGGAGGCCACCCGTTTAAGATTGGATGAAGCTCAAGGTTATTCAACCGGGTTCTACTTGAAGGTTAGTTCTCGTAGAACCACTAAAGTAGCCAACCTAGGGTATATAGCGAAGGCTTCTAATCCTCTCACAAGGCCGACCTAGGGTGTATAGTGAAGGTCACTCGATCAAGGTTAGATTAAGACCGTGGTTGTTGAGCCGAGATTTCTAGAAAATCCTTCCATTCAAATAGAGCAATAGACAACAAAAGGGTGCGCACCTAGTTGCCTACTCAAGTAATCCAAATCAAAATGCTAAGAGGGTGTATCCAAGCAAATCAATATTGGAAAGCAATTAAAGCAATAGAATAGAACATAGAGATAGATATGAATATAAAATATAGAGTTTAATTACAAAGCCCAAATATCCATCAAACTAATCACATCAACCTCTTAGTGGGGGATTTAGCTACTCATGTTCTATTACAACAAATCAAAAATAAGAGAAAAGATTGAGAGAAAACCCTTGAAGATAATCTTCTTCCTTGAAGCTTGATTCCAATGCTTCTAGTTACCTTTGGATGAGTAGAGATGGGTTTGGATGAGAGGGAGAAATGTTTCTAAAGTCTAAGTTAACTAATGAATCAGAAAATATGTGTGTGGGAGGATGTGGGGAATTGTTTTGGTTGAAACATATAAGGTTCTATTTATAGGGGATGCAAAAATAGGTCACAAATGCTTAAAAACCGAGTCTGACGCGTGCGTAGTGCGGTTCAGGGACCCGCACTCACCCGTACTCCAACGCGGGAATTCCCACGCTAGAAAGTGTAGAGTGCGGTTGGGACCCGTACTTTATCAATTCTTTACAATTTCATCTCCCGAGTTTCCCGTAAAGTGCGGGTGGAGTGCTGTTCAAGGACCCACACTTTAACGTGGGAATTCCTACGCTGGAAAGTAGAGTGTGGGTGAGAGTGCGGTTGGGACCCACACTGTACCCGCACTTTATGGCATTCTATTGTCTTTTTCGATTCTTCGGTGTGCGGGTTGTGCGTGGGTCCTGCGCGGGAATTACTATGCTAGAAGTAGGCTAGAAGTGCGTGGGTATGCTGACCAGCACAATACCCACGCACTAAAGCTTTTTTTCTTGCTTTCTAGCTTGTTTTGTGTATGAAATTCTCACTTTTCATATCCAACATCTGAATTATGTCAATTGCCTGCAATTACCACAAACGAGCCTATTAGACATGAAATACATGGAAAAACACACGAGAACGAGGCAAAGGACACAGATTTGAGGGCTATAATATACAACATATTTGGCACGATCACTTGCCATATTTGTGTGTCTTGCATTTGTGTGCATCTTAATTGTTGCATTCATTTGCATACATTTACCCAAACAGTATGAGTGAATTTGGGATGAGCAAAGATGGAGAGTCTAGCGTGAGGCCACCATTGCTTAAGGGTGACAGTTACTCCTCGTGGAAGGGGAAGATGAAGTCATATCTATTAGCGATAGATGATAGGGTGTGGATAGTGATTGAGGACGGATACACACCTCCCACCGTAACCACCGGAGATGGAAGCATTGTGCCCAAGCCCAAGGCTCAGTGGAGTATTGAAGAGTTTGGAGCTTCGAAGTGGAACAACAAGGCTATGCATGCCTTGCTTTGTGCAATGGATGAGAGTCAATATAAACTCATCCAAATCACCAAAAATGCACATGAAGCCTGGAAAATCTTGAAGACGGCATATGAGGGAATCGAAGTGGTGAAAGACTCCTAGCTCCAAGTGCTCCAAACCTTATTCAAGACCATTAGGATGGAGGAGCATGAGTGCTTCAATGACTTATAAGTGAGGTTGATGGATATTGTTAACCAAAGCCATCAACTAGGTGACCCATACTTGGATAGAAGGATCAAGCAAAAGATCATGATGTCACTACCTCCTAGATTTGAATCTAAGGTGACAGCACTTGAAGAGAACAGTGATTACAAGAAGGTGAAGCCGAGTGAAGTGATTGGAATGCTCCTACAACCTCACCTCCTAAGAAGCAAAGGAATATAACATTGAAGACCTCCAAGGTTGAAAATAAGGATGATGATTCAGATGAAGACATGGCTCTAATGGCGAAGAGATTCAAGAAGTTCTTGAGGCTACAAGAGAATGACTCCAAGAAGGTTAAGCCAAGCCAAGAGAAGTCTTCAAGAAAAGGCATTTAATGCTTTGAATATGGAGGATACATGCATATCTCCAAGGTTTGTGGTAACTTGAAGAACAAGATAAATAGAAAGAAGATGGCCACCTCATCAAGTGATAGTGAAAGTGTAGAAGATTCTTCGAGTGATGAAGAGCTTGCAATTTACTACATAGCCTTTAGAGCCTCTCATGTAGATGTTGGAGAAGAAGGCAAAAATGCCTTAATTTGTGACCTTAAAGAAAAAATAGATTAAGAATTAGCTAGAGATGTGGATAACGTAGCTACTTATTGGGAAGTTGCTTATATGACATCAAATGACCAAGGCAAAGGTCTTGATGAGGAAGTTGACTCGGTTGGTGAGAGGAAAAGTGTAGAAGATGACTCTAGTGGTGAGAGTTCTTCATCTCACTCCAACAAGAGATTTGATGAAAATATGGATCTTGAAGACTACATTAAAAGATTTGAAAGCTTTAGCATGAAGAATATAAATGAGATTCGAAGATTAAAAGAAGAAAATCTTGGGCTTTCAACCAAGGTGACTTATTTGAGTGAGGAGGTAGTAAGATCCAAGGAAGTTGAAGACAACTTGAGAGAAGAAGTAGCTAAAGCTAGAAGTCTTCTTGTGAATATGACCTTGAGTAAGGAGAAGCTAGATGCCATGATAAATGACAAGAAGATTCCTAATGACAAGAGGGGTCTTGGCTTTGAAGATGACAATAAGATCTCTTCCTCAAGCAAGATCATGTTTGTCAAGGGAAATGACATCAAGGAAGCCTTACCTCCACAACATCCTAGGAGGAAGATTGAACTTGGGGAGTCACCCAAAAGTGACCAAGTGAAGATGCCAACAAAGAGTGAAGCTCAACCTCAACATCCAAGAGCTCCACTTCCATGCTTTCCTCAACCAAGGGTTTACCAACCAAGAAGGCAAGCCATGCAAAATCAACCAAGTAGGCATCCCAATCCAGTTCATCAACAAAGAAGGAGTGAACCGGTTCAACACCAAAGGCGACATCAAATGCATGACAAGTCTCAAATGACCTCACAAGGATATTGTATGACTCCTCATTTTATACAAAACTTGTCATTTTTGCGGTGTTGATGGGCATATTAGGCCAAATTGCATTAGATACATTAAGAAATGTAGGGTTAAAAGCATGATGGAAAGAAATAGACTTAGAAGAGCCAATATACATGTGCTTGGGAAATCTAGGTCAATTGAAACTAATTATGGCGTGCTAATATTATCTAGAGGGGTGAATAGATTTTAATCGATTATTACCTTTTTTTTTATTAGTCAATTTTACGAAAATGCCCCAAACTAGTCACAAACTAAAATCAAGTGTAAAAATACGGAATATAAATGACACTTGATTTTTACGTGGAAACCTTCAGCAAAGAAAAACCACGGGCTGTTATGTGCACCACACACGAATCTCGAATCCACTAATTGCAATGGTGTTTACAACCTAGGTTGACCACGTCAAACCCTACGGCCTATAACCCACCACTACTACCCTCAGGCCTATAAAAGTGAACCTAGTCCAATTTGCTTCTGGCCTAAGCAACCTTAGCCACAAGTCTTACTTCTCAATGAGGAGATAAATCAACCTAAGTGAATATGTATGGTATTCAAAATGCAATTTAATGCTAGGTTACACTAAATGCTTATCTAGGATTAAAAGATAACAATTAAATCAATCCTAGATATCAATGGCTATATGTCATGACATAAGGCATAGCTATATATGATATGGCAATCCTAGATATAGCTATCACAATACAACACTCAAACATTCAACACATAATCTCAATCTTGTAATTAGAAATTAATCTAAGAGCATACAAGTTATCAATGAGATAAATAGTTAAGTAAAAACACTAAGATTAGATGAAATTAGTGTTCAACTTACCATAGCATGTGTGTTGATGAAGACCTATGTAAAAATACGTCATAGATGATCCTAGCTGATGCTAGAGAATGATTGATGCACATGGAAATGATTTGAGTGATCAAAGATGAATTCTTGAATAAAAAACTCTCTTTGAAAGTGCTCTCAATTAAAAATATGATTTTTGAGTCATTTTGGACGACCTAAAGTTAAAGCAATGTTTATAAAGGTGTCCAAATTGAAGCTACAACATTTTGCAAAAAACAGGGGACGACCGCTATGGGTACCGCTGTCAAAGCCACAGCGGTATCCAAGCGGTGGTCACTTAAAAAGCAACAGGTGTCTAAACGCTGTGCTTACCGCTATGGCTTCCACAACGGTCACGACAACGGTAAGCGCTGTGTGCAAAACCGCTGTGCCTACCGCTGAAAAAATTTATAGCAGTCAAGAGAGCGACCAAGACAGGTATTTCACCACTGTGGTTACCGCTGTGAAAGCCATAGTGGTATCGACAACGGTCACCTAGGCCAAAGCATGCCAAAGAAAAAATCATGCAATCTAAAGCTATTAAGGCATGGCAATGAACAAATGCAAGAAGAGTTAAACACAAGAATGCACATATAAGAAACACATAACTTACAAGTATTAAATATATGCATGAGTTGTGAGTGTGTGCAACTACATCTCTTCAAAGCAAGTAAGCACTTAGAAATTTACCTTTGGTGCTTTTGTTAGGATTATGCTCAATAGCAAGAGTGTAATAGTGTTTTTGACAATCTATTCATATTAATAATGTGATTTCTGGTTTAACAAATCTTATAGCATTTATAGTTTAATTATTATAATTGTCAAAAGTAAATAATCATAAGGTCAAAAGACTATGAGAAAAGAAGAATTGTTCGTACATCTGGATATGTATGAGGTAGACACAATTCTTTAGTTAGTCTTGAATATTGTTCACAACTTAAGTTAAAGGTTGGGCACCTTTATCTTGTTAAAGTTGTAGAATTCTTTTGCTAGCATTTGAGTGGGATCAAATGAGATATGATGAGTCTAAAATCATCGGAGTGTCTTCGAGCAAAAGAATCTAGTGCACTGGGTGCATTGAACTGGATCACAATGAAATACTTTATCTATAACCGTCAGTAGATAAAAGTCTTTTCATTATCAGGACAATCGGAGAGTCTATCTTAATCCTGAGATAAATGATGGACTTATGGTTGCAAGTGATATCATTTGAGTTATCAATGAGTACGATTATATCGCATAGTCTATCCTCGATAGTTTGGTGATATTCATTTGTTAATCGATAGAGGACTTCATTTATAGATATGGACATCGTGGCTCCATTTAATAAATGAGAGTATAATATCATCATATGGATGTTTTGAGGTAATTGGATATTAAATCTCAACGTTGAGTTTTCGATAGTGTCTATTGAAAACATGGCTTCTGGACAAGTCAAAATATCCAAGTTCAAAACGTGGTCATATGAGTAAATATGGTAACTTGGAGAGTTATAGGCGGTCTATGAACTCTTGGCGATTACTGATATTAATCACGAGGATACACTATCTCCAACATGATTGTCTAGGGTATGAATGAGGAACATATTCCTTTTCTATCTTTATTTAAGAGTTCAGTTTTAGCTCTTTAGTGGAATGAGTTAAAATTAATGGATCGGACCTAAGTGAATCATTTGTTGATTGTGATTAGGTTATGTCTATTGAAGCTTAAATTTAGATGGCCCGCCAAGATCCCCAATCCACACGGACTTGCATGGATCACTTGATATATTCTACCGGACCAATTTAAGGGTCCATCTAGAATTGCATTTAATATATTAAGAATATAATTTGCACATTATTTATGTAATGGGCTGCTCAATTATATTTATATATTAATGAATGGCATGTGAGCTTGTTTATTTTAGTAAGAATGAGTCTGGTTCATATATGGGCTTTTTATTTAAGGTCCAATGGATTTAATAAAATAGAAAAACAATATATATATATATTAATATATATGGCACTTGGCCGAGATATATATATGATATTATATTGTTTTATTTTTATTATTTGATTAAATGGAAATTAATTAATTGATTAATTAATTATTTAATTAAAAATCAAAATCTTTTTCTGACTAGGAAATATGTTTCTTAGTAGTATACTATTGTGGTAGTATAAATAAAATAAAAGACTTTATTTGGTAAGTAGATAAATAAGGGATTTATTTATCTAGTCAAATAAGGAAGTCTTTTATATAGTCACAAATACACTAAAGAGTTGGATTAGGGTTTGTATATTATATATATGCATGAATACATGTGCAAGTAATATATATTCATGAATGCATGCGGAATATATATACATATATGCATGCGGAATGCAAGTAAAATATATATAGAATGCATGCAGAATATCTTGGTGCATGCATGCGGAATATAATTAATATATATACATATATGCAAGTTGAATTAAGGAAAATTATATATTATATATGCATGTTATAGTCGTGTATATATATGTATTATATAATTAAATATTTTTGATATATATAAGAGATTGAGCAAACCCTAATGGCAAGATAGAGAGTTATTTTTCTTTAGTCTGAAAAATAGAATCCAACTCTTAGATTAGTGTGAGAATTCGGCCAAGAGGAAAAGAGAGAAAAGTTTGTTCTTATTTCGATAGTGCACTAGTAACTTTTATATCAAAAGGTTTTGTGCACAATTTCGAATAAGGTTCACGCGAGTTTCGATCTAACGATTGTGAATTCAAAAGTGACCGGAACATTCTTTGTAGCCTCTTGGAATTTGTTGTGACTAACGAAAAAGAAAAAGTTTTGTTAATCCATCCTCAGGTACACAATTCAAAGAGAAGGGAGACCACGCTCCTAGGTGATTCACGTTCGTGATTGGATTGGAAGATCTTGCGGATTACCATCGACGCAATGTCAATCGGATCACGCGACAAAGGTATGATACTTTTGATTATATAAGTTTAATTAATTTAAAGGGTTAAGGTTCATAAAAAGGAAAAATTTTAAAACATACTAAATCTATTTTTTAGTCTCGCTTCCGCTGCGTGTACTACGGTATTTTTCCCTACAGCTTTTTCTCTTGAGGGCTTGAGAGAGCCTTGGTTGTGCAAAGCACCAACCATCAAAAGCCTAAGCTACCCTTACATCAAACCCCACATGTGGTTTGTCATCGAAATAAGCCAATCAAACTTGAGGCACTTACATCAATAATCCTAGGAATTCAAGTAACATGTTATCTATGACCACTAGGAATGAAAAAGTGTCACCTAGGTGGATGAAAAAAGATGAATCCGCTTGCTATTGTGCTAACATATCTCCCATAGGTTCAACTAGATCCAATGGACTTGGTAAGTCTATAGGGCCTCATGCCTTTCATTGATGCGGTATGGAAATTGACCTTATAAGGGGAACTCAAGCAAAGAGAGCAAACTTGCATACTTGTCACAAGCAAAAATTTGATAAACATTATGCTTCTTCATTAATTGCTTGAGTATCTTGGTTGCACATATGCTTATATGATATTTTCTTCAATATGTGTGAACCTTTGCTTTGTTGACAATCCATGTCATATTTATGTTCAAACATGCATTTTTGGACCATGAGATTTACTTTGGAAGTACTCTTTGAATGACCTATAATTAATCTCCATGACATGATGATTCTTTTCTAATGACATGCTTAAAAATGAAAAGCATGAAATGTTGATTGCAAATCTTTGAATGCAAAATTATGTGTGAAAAGCAAAGTATGAGACTCAAATGAATAAATGATCTTGTATCCATTCTAAGGATTTTAAAATCCAATGTCTCTCTTTCTTTATTTGTTAAACATGGCCACTATCATACGAGTATCTTACCCGGAAAAATCGAATAGGGTGCAAAAGTCGTTCATGCATTGTTTTGCTTATAAAGTTGGATATAGTTGCTCCTTGAAATTGAATTCCTTATAAATTATATATCCTTGCTTTAATTCATGACAAATGGTAAAATTGGTTTGAATTCTTTTGTAAACCTTTGTCGTTTGCTTTGCCAAATACCATTGTTTTTTGGACTTGAATGCAACATGTCTTGTATGCAAAGCATTATTATCACATATTTTTATAAAATAAATCTCCTTGTTTCTCTCCCACTTAATTGAGTTGCATAAAGTTCTTGTATATGACTATGCAAATGTCTTGTATGCTACTATCTCTCTTTGGTAAAATGACCCAGTTGGGGGATACTCCTTTGCCTATCTCATGACAAAAAGGAGGAGTAGTATGTGATAAGGGAGTTGTAGTTGTTGATTGGCATGTTGAGGAGATTGCCTATTGAGGGGGAGTAACCCGTTGAGGGGGAGCATTGCATTGCACATTCATTGCATGATGTTGCTTGTTTTATTTAATGCAAATACTTGTTTTATTTTATTTTCACTTGATCACCTCACATATACTTATCTTGGAAAGTGTAGTCATTTTGTTTTGAAGGATTCGTTGTTCTACAAGAGATTGAAGACTTAAAGTTTTAGCTTTTTGATGTCTCTTTGTAATGTAGAATAACTTTGTTGACCTTTAGTTTTTTTTGTGAGGATCAATTGTGAATGATGGTTTTGTCACGAAATAGCCAAATGGGGAGATTGTAAGTTTCTCATTTTTTATTAGCTTATTTCTGTGACAAACCACAATTGGGGTTTGATATGTAAGGGTAGATTAGGCGCATAATTGTTGGTGATTAAGCTCGAAGACCTTCTCAAGACCTCAAGATGATAAGCACTTCAAAGGTAAATCACTTGTGCTTAATTCCATTGAAGAGACTTAGTTGCACACACACACTTCTCATGCTTGCATTTGTGTTCATTGCTTCTTGTGTGCATTCTCTTCACACTTCACACTTGCACCTCTTTGATGGTTTGTGTTGTGTTGATAGTGTGTCTTCTAATTTGTTTCCCAAAGTTTGTTCGGAAATGTCCGCGCATGCACGTTGGTGTGCTTGGTTTAGCGCGAGGATCACCTTTGGAGAAAGCCCTTGTCTTCTTCTTTGGTTTCACTACATTTGGTGAAACAGCGGATATGATCTGCGGCTAGGCCATCGAATGAAACCACTGTTTGAGACCTGATTGATTTTATCTCTCGGTTTCAAAACCGCGGTTGTGATCGACTGCCATGAAACCACTGAATGAAACTGTCGTTGATACCTGATGCTTTCAGGTTCAATTTGGCGGTTGTGATCGGTGGTTTGAAACCGCCGAACGAAACCGCCGATTTGTGCGTTTCAGGAGCAAACTTGTCTCTTTACCAAGCCTATTCTTGCTCTCTATAAATATACCATTATCTCATTCTCTTGCATTTTAAGAACCCTAAAGAGACATAGAGAGATACTAGAGAGAAAAGGCATAAAGATTGCTTCTTTAATTCTCTAAACTCATTTCCATGTGCATAAATAATCATCTAAGCATCATATAGGTTCATCTAGGATGTGCTCATGCATGGGTCTTTTTCGACACACATAAATTGGTAAGTTGAACACCATCCTCATTCATTTTGTGTTCTTACGTAGCAAGAAATATCATTTATGACTTGTTGGCATCTAGATTAAGATTTATCTACAAGTTGAGACTATGTGTTGATTGATTGAGTTGTTTTTTTTTTTTTTTTTTTTTTTTTTTTTGTGATAGCTAGGATTCTAAGTTTACATAACATCTAGCTAAGTTATCTCATTGATTGATTGAGATTGTTTGTGATAGCTATTGCATTTAGGATTGCTTATAATATATATAGCTAAGTTGTAAGTATGACATATAGCAATATGATACCTAGGATTGATTTTATTGTCATCATTTAATCTCCAGATAAACTTTTAGTGTTGCCTAGCATTAATTGCATTTTGGATATCATCATATATTCACTTAGGTTGTTGATCTTTTCTTGAGAATTAAGCCTTGTGACTAAGTTGCTTAGTGCACAAGCAAGTGGGTCTATGATCACTATTAAAGGCCCGCAGGGTTGTAGTGGTGGGTTAGTGACCGAGAATGGTTGAGGGCAACCTAGGTTGTAAACATCATTATAAATAGTGGATTTGAGGACCGTGTGTAGCTAGTAGAATAGCTCGTGAGTTTTTCCCAATTGTGGGTTTCTCACATAAATTAATCAATGTGTAATTTATTGTTTTTCGCACTTAAATTTAGTTGATTGTATTTCATTGAATTAAGTTTATTTTTGAATATTGACTAATCAAAAAAATTGGTAACTAATCGAATTAACAACCTATTCACCCCCCTCTAGGTTGTTTGGACACACCTTAATATATTTTCAATATCTTTTGAATTTGCAATTTGGTAACGACACAAAAACGCCAGTTCAAAGACGCTTCTTTTTCCTTGACTAGTTTGTTGATCTTGTTGGTCAAGTCGAAATTCATCGACACCACCATCTTGTTATCTTCCTTGAGTTGCTCTATGATTTCCTCATAGCTTGATAGATCATGCTCGAGGAGGGGTGAACAACTTTCATCAACATTTACATGGGCAAGTCCTATGTAGTTCTCCAAGGTGAGTTTTAGATTTGCTTCCAACCTTGCCATTTGGACATTGAAGCAATCTAAAGCTCCAATCGGGTGCTTCATAGATTCGAACAGCGCAAACTCCACAATTTCTCCAAGGACGGTCATTGATAGCTTCCCATTATGTACATTGATGATTGCCTTAGCAGTGGCCATGAACGGTTAGCCAAGCAATATTGACTTGTCCCTATCCTTAGAGATCCCATCCTCTATGTCTAACACCACAAAGTCGGCTGAAATGATAAGTTTCCTGACTTGCACTATCACATCTTCAACCACTCCTCCCGAGTGCCTTATAAAACGGTCGGTCAATAGTAGTTTAAGTTGATGTCGGCTTCAACTCCCCCAAACTTAACTCATTGTACAGTGTTGTAAGTGCCTCACTTTTGATTGGTATATTTCGTTGACAAAATCACAATGGGGTTAAATTTGTAAGGGTAGCTTCTAGTGCCAAAGGACCTCATTGTGGAATCAAGTGCTTCAAGTAAGGTAGATTACTTGACTTAACTCTAATTTGAAGAGACGTAGTTGCACACACTCACAACCCATGCATGTGCTTATTACTTGTTCGTTGTGTGTAAATATTTGTGTGCTTGCATGATTATTTAATTGCATCATTGTTTGATAAATGCCATGACATTTTAAGCATTAGGATGCATTCAATTGTCACTTCCCACACTTGCACTTCATGAATGTTTGTCTTAAGTGTGTGGTAATTCGTTTGTCGAAGTTATTCGGAAACGTCTGTGAAAGTTCTTAAAATACTCGAGGTGTGTTTATCAATATAAAGCTAGAGGGGGGGTGAATAGATTTTATCTAATTATTACCCAATTTTCGCATGCAAGTCAATTTTACGAAAATACCCCTAGCAAGTCAATAATACATACAAGTGTAATAAGATGCGGAAATAGTAAATGACACTTGATGTTTACGTGGAAAACCCAACCACTGGGAAAAACCACGGGCTGTTAAGTGCGCCACACTCGGACATCGAAATCCACTATATGAAAAGACGGTTACACCCTCAAGTGATTCTCGGACCCTCACCCTAGATAACCTCAGGCTATGGACACTACCAATCGCCACTCTTGGTTCAATCCCTAGTGATATCCCCTGATACACTACTCTTGGCGTGAGCACCCTCTAATCTACCACGCGGGCCTTTTATAGCGGCTCTAGTCCAATTTGCTTGAGGCCTAAGCACACTTAGCCCCAAGACTTCAATCTCTCAAAAGAGATGCACAACCCTATGTGAATATGTGTGAATATGTATGAATATTCAATTAATGCAATAAGAGCTAGGGTACTCTAAATGCTTACCTAGGATTATAAGATGACAATATAATCAATCCTAGATATCACATATAGCTATATGACATGGCATATAACTTTAGCTAAGTAAAGGATCACCAATCCTAGATACAAAGCTATCATATAAAACCCACAAACATTCAAAGGATTAACTAGTTGATTAAAAAATAATCTATCAACCTAGTTATCAATACATCACACAAGAATGTTCATGGCATAGCTTTTAGGCAATAATGACCTAATCAAATAAGCTATGAACAATAATCTCAATCAATAAATGAGATCAATTAGCTAGATGGCATATGAACATTAAAGCCTAGCTAACAAATAAAAACCCAATCAACACATAATCTCAATCTTATATGTAGAAATTAATCTAAACACATATAAGTAAAATATGAGATAAAATTGATAAGTAGAAACACTAATTATGTAAGATAAAAGTGTTCAACAAATCATACCATGTGTGTTGAAGAAGTCCCATGCATTAGCATATGCTAGATGATCCTAGATGATGCTTAGATGAAGATTTATGCATGTGGGGATGGGTTTAGAGAGATAAAGATATGATCTTTAAGCTTTCTCTCTCAAGTCTCTCTAAATATCTCTCTAGGGTTCTTATGATCAAAAGACTTGTATTCTGAACCAGAGATAAGGATGTATTTATAGAGACCAAAAACAGGGCAGGTGAAAATACAATTTTGCCCTTGAAACGCACCGATCGGCGGTTTCATTCGGCGGCCAGGCCGCCGAATTGAACCGCCGAATGGCTCCCGAGTGGAACAGGGGAACTTCGGCGACTTCATTCGGCGGTTTGGAAACCGCCGATCCCAACCGCCGTTTTGGACCCGAGAGATATATTTCAATCAGGTCACATTCGGCGGTTTCTAACGGCGGCCAGGCCGCCGAACGTAACCGCCGATTCACCAAAAATGGTGAAACCAAGGAGAAGCCAAAGGCATCTCCACCGGCGATCATCGCGCAAAACAAAGCACATTACCGTGCACGCGCGGACGTTTCCGAACATCCTTAGGGAAACGAATTACTCCACACTAAAAGCTAACATACATGAAGTGCAAGTGTGGGTATTGAATGCATCCTAATGCCTAACATGTCATGGCATTATCATATAACAAGATGCAATCAATTCAACATGCAAGAAGAGATATTGAATAAATCAATAAAGCACAATGCACACAAAATATAAACACACCATACAAGAATAAGAGTTATGCATGTTGTGTGTGTGTGTGTGCAACTATATCTCTTCAAGCCAATGTAAGCACTAGATATATACCTTTGGTGCTTGTCCTCTTGAGGTCTTGGAAAGGGTCTTGATCTTCAACAAACACCTAGACTACCCTTACAACCAAACCCCAACATGTGGTTTGACCACGAAATAAGCCAATCAATAATGGGAATCCTTACAGTCTGCGCTTGCACGTTGGTGTGCATGGTGTTGGGCGAAGACCGCCTTGGGAGAATGCTCTTAGCTTTTCCTTGATTTCACCACCATTGGTGAAACAGCGGTTTGTGATTGGTGGCCTGACCGCCGTTTGAAACCACCCTTTCAGACCTGATTGATTTTTCGGCACAATCCTAACTCTAAGTCACTCAAACTCATTCATGACATGCAATTTTGACCTTCCAAAGACATACATACACAAATGGGATATTTGATTACAACTACTCATACAATTAAGTTAATCTACTCCTAATCCCATCCATGAACACATATCAATTTCCAATCATCCATAAACATGCATTTCAAGATAAGAGATATATTTAACAACAATCAAGAATGAATCAAAACACAAATTGGATATAAAAACAACCATCATATATATTAAGCACAAATATAAGTTTACAAATATTCCCAAGTGGGGATTACACATTTAAGAAAATAAGAAATACAAAGAGATGAGTTAAAAGAGACAACCCTTGAAGAAAACCTCCTCCAAGTCCTCCATGAAACCTTAGCTCGAAATTGGTCCAAAGACCCTCCTTTCTCCTTGCAATCTACTCCTAAATGGGTGGATGATGGGTAGAAGATGAAGTGGGGAGCATCCATGGAGGAAAAACCTCCATGGATGCTCTTGGAAGCTTCTCTCTCTCTTATTAGGTGAAAGAAAATGAAGAAGAAAAAGAAGAGGAAGTGTGTGGGGAGTGGATTCTGTTGGGAGAGAAGAGAATAAGGTGTTTATATAGTGTTGGGAGGTTAGGGCATGAATTGGAGATGAAAGGATGAAACTGTCCCTGAAATTCACCCAAAAAACGACTTTCTGGAGTGATTCGGCAGTTTCATTCTGCGGCTTGGCCGCCGTTTGAAGTAGCCGTTTAGACCTGACAGCCTTTCAGCGTTTTCAGCATCGAGCACTGTTACGGAAATGGGCATAACTTCCTACAGAAAGCTCAGAATCACAATCCGTAAAATGTTCTGGAAACTAGACTTCCGGGGCTTTCCGAATATATAAAGATATCCATGTGGTTCAATCTGAGGAGGAAGATATGATCTCCATAAGTTATACGTTCTGCACACGTATATACAATTTCAACTCTTTTTGCTCCATTTTGCCTCCCAAACTAATCTTAAAACCTTATTATAAGGAATATGTACCTACACAAGGCTCAAACAAAACATTATATACAAAAATACGCTTGAAAACGAGACAAACGATCAAAAATGGGGACCTCAAATAGGTATAAAATAGTCCGATCAGGACTCCAAGCTCCAAGTCCTCCAAACACAATTTGAGACCATAAGGATGGAGGAGGATGAATGCTTCAATGACTTCCAAGTGAAGCTTATGGATATAGTGAACCAAAGTCATCAACTTGGTGATCCCTACTCGGATAGAAGAATCAAGCAAAAGATCATGAGATTGCTTCCCGAGAGATTCGAATCCAAAGTGACGGCCTTAGAAGAAAATAGTAACTACTCAAGGATGAAGCCAAGTGAAGTAATTGGAAGGCTTTTGGCCTATGAATCTAGGAAGGGTCCTACACCTACACCACCAAAGAAGCAAAAGAGTCTTGCCTTGAAGAGCATCAAGGTAGAGAAGGATGAAGAAGACTCGGATGAAGAAATTGCTTTGATGGCAAAGAAGTTCAAGCAATTTATGAGATTTGAGAAGAAAAGTTTTGGCACCAAGGGAAAGTTCATGAAGAAGAAGGCTCATTTCAAGAAAGTGGAGAAACCTCAAGAGAAAGACCACAAGAAAGGTGTCCAATGTTATGAATGTAGTGGCTTTGGACATATTGCTTCGGAATGTGCAAATTTGAAGAAAAAGAAAAGAAAGGCCATGGCGGTTACTTAGAGTGATAGTGATGACCTAGAAGAGGAAGATAAGTCTTAGGATGATGATGAAGATCAAGTTGCCAACTTCATTGCTTTCTCGTCCTCTCACAATAGCAATGAAGTTATAAGTGACAAAGAAGAAAATGAGGACAAGCAAGAAGAACTCAAATGGTGGAAGCAACTCCTCAATGTCCAATTTTGAGTTTGATGAAGAGATGGACTATGATGACTTCATGAGATTTTTTGAGAACTCAAGATTGAAGAAGAAAAAGGAGATACAAAAGTTGAAAAGGGAGAAGCTTGAGTTGACTTCCAAAGTGACTCATTTGAGCAAGGAAATGTGTAAGGCAAAAGAGATGGAAGAAGGGTTGAAGATGGAGTTAGTCTTGGCTAAGAAAAATGAAGAAAGCTTGAGGAAAGAGCTTATGGAAGCAAAGGAATTGATTGCTAGGATGACCTTCCTTTGAAGGAAAATGGTGAGACTTCAAGTGGTGTGAAGTCAAACCAAGATGAAGAGGATGATTTACCTCTTAATAGAGTTCCTCCTTTGGACTCTAATGAACCTGCTCCTTGGGTTAGAAATCTCCATGATAAGGATGATATCATTGGAGAGGTTAGAGAGGGTGTTAGGACTAGATGTCAAATAGCTAATCAAATTAGCTATACTTGTTACACCTCTCAAATAGAACCCAAAAAGGTTGATGAAGCCTTGGAAGATGAGTTTTGGGTTCTTGCCATGCAAGAAGAGCTAAACCAATTTGAGAGAAATGAGGTTTGGACTCTTGTTCCTAGACCTAGAAACACCAATGTCATAGGCACTAAATGGGTGTTTAGGAACAAATCCGATGAGGATGGCAACATTGTGCGAAACAAGGCAAGGCTTGTTGCACAATGATACTTTCAAATTGAGGGTATTGACTTTGAGGAGACTTTTGCTCCCGTTGCCCGTCTTGAGTCCATAAGGCTCCTCTTATCCATTTCTTGTGTGTACAAGTTCAAATTACACCAAATAGATGTCAAAAGTGCCTTCCTCAATGGCTTATTGCATGAGGAAGTGTTTGTTGAGCAACCCAAGGGGTTTGTGGATCCACACCACCCCTCTCATGTCTATCGCCTTAAGAAGGCTCTATATGGGTTGAAACAAGCACCAAGGGCTTGGTATGAGTGCCTCACTCTTTATCTTGTTGACAATGGCTACTCTAGAGGTAGTGTTGACAAGACATTGTTCATCAAGTGCACTAAAGATGAGCTATTTATAGCTCAAATTTATGTTGATGACATTGTTTTTGGTTCCACCAACAACTTGAAAGTTTAACAATTTGTTGATGTCATGTCTCATGAGTTTGAGATGAGCATGGTTGGTGAACTAAATTACTTCTTAGGCTTACAAATCAAGCAAATGGATGATGGGATCTTTATATCCCAAGCTAAGTATGCTAAGAGTCTAGTGAAGAAATTTGGCCTTGAGAGTGCCAAACATTGTGACACACCCATGAGTACCACCTTGAAACTTAGCAAAGATGCTAATGGAAACGATGTGGAGCAAAGTCTATATCGTGGCATGATAGGAAGCTTGCTTTACTTGACCGCAAGTAGGCCCGATATTTGTTTTAGTGTGGGTGTTTGTGCTAGGTACCAAGCTAATCCCAAAGAGTCTCACCTTGTTGCGGTGAAGAGGATCATTCGGTTTGTGAATGGTACCTCAAATCATGGGATTTGGTACTCCTTTGACACTAATCCAAGTCTTGTTGGATTTAGTGATGCCGATTGGGCGGGAAATTGTGATGATAGGAAGAGTACATCGGGCGGTTGCTTCTTCCTTGGAAACAATTTAGTTTCTTGGTTTTGTAAGAAGCAAAACTCAATTTCCCTATCCACGGCCGAGGTGGAATACATTGTCGCCGGTAGTGCTTGCACTCAATCGATGTGGATGAAACAAATGCTACACTAATCCAAGTCTTGTTGGATTTAGTGATGCCGATTGGGCGGGAAATTGTGATGATAGGAAGAGTACATCGGGCGGTTGCTTCTTCCTTGGAAACAATTTAGTTTCTTGGTTTTGCCAGAAGCAAAACTCAATTTCCCTATCCACGGCCGAGGTGGAATACATTGTCGCCGGTAGTGCTTGCACTCAATTGATGTGGATGAAACAAATGCTAGCCGACTATGGCTTGGAGCAAGGTACTCTTACTTTATTTTGTGATAACATGAGTGCCATTAACATTTCTAAGAATCCCGTCCAACATTCTAGGACAAAGCATATTGACATTAGACACTATTTCATAAAAGAGCTAGTTGAGAACAAAACCATTGGATTAGAACATGTGGGAACAAATGACCAACTAACGGATTTGTTTACAAAGCCCTTAGACACCCTTAGATTTGGGAACCTTAGCAAGTCTATTGGGATTTTTCACTTGGGTTGAAATGGCATGTCTTGACCCCATATGGGGAGCTCAAGCAAAGAGAGCAAAGTTGCATGATCATACATTGTAGGGGTGTGCAGGATCCAATCCAATCCAATACGATCCATTGGATCGGATCAAATCCATTGGATTGGATCAGATCATATCCAGAGAGTTGATTGGATCAGATTGGATCCTAAATTCTAAAATCCATTGGATTGAATTGGATATTGGATTTCTGTTTGGAAATCCGCCAATCCGCCAATCTGCCTAAAATATTAGGCCTTATTTTTATATTGGGTAATTTATTTTATCCACTACTTTATAATGTAAATGCTCAACCAAAATACAATTTTTAATGTTACTATTTTGAGTTTTCTTTCTCAATTTGTCTACAGCCAACAATCCACCATCTTCTTTTCTTCTATTCTTCTTCATCAATATCACGGCTTATTAAGTTTACATTTGGAGTTGATGTATAATGTTTATAAACTTTTTGAATTATATAAAGTTTACAAGTTATGTCATGTATTTTTTTAATGTTAATTTTATTTGAATTAATTAGTACTGTTTGAATAATTTATTTGATTTTATTTATTTCAGATTATAACTTTTATATATTACGAATGACTTTATATTAATTTGATCCATCGGATCATATCGGATCGGATCGGATCGGATCGGATCCCACTATAAAATTGGATCGGATCGGATTGCAATACCTTCGATCCAATCGGATTGCAATTCCTTCGATCCAATCGGATTGGATCGGATTTTGGATCATGGCAAATCCATTGGATCCGATCCGCCACACACCCCTAATGCATTGTGCTACATTAAAATATTTTATGCCTCTTAGTTAATTGCTTGAGATGATTGGTTGTACATGCTTATATGTATTTTTCTTAAATAAGTGTGCTACATTGACTTGCTTGCAATCCATGTCATATTTATGCTCAAACATGCATTTTTGGAATAGGAGATGTACTTGGAAGTATTTTTTGAATGACCTTTAATTGATCTCCATGACATGATGATTCTTTTTAATGACATGCTTAAGTTGAAAAGTATGAGATGAAAATGTGAAATGTTTTTTTTGCAAATGTTGAATGAAAATTTATGTGCAAAAGCAATTTTGAGACTCAAATTAATAAGGATCTTAAAATCCAAAGTCTCTCTTTATTTATTTGTAGAACAAGGTTACTATCATACGGGTATCTCACCCGGAAAAATTAAATAGGGTGCAAAGTCACTCATGTCTTGTTTTGCTTATAAAGTTGGATATAGTTTCTCTTTAAAATTTAAAATGCTTAATCTCTATATCCTTGCTTTTTCCATGACAAAGGGTGAAATTGGTTTGAATTCTTTAAGGAAACCTTTGTTGTTTGCTTTGCCAAATACCATTGCTTTTGAACTTGGATGCAACATGTCTTGCATGCAAAACATCATTGTCACACATTTTCTTACAATAAAACTCCTTGAATCTCTCTTACTTAATTGAGGTGCATAAAATTGCTTATATGATTATGCATACGTGCTTGTGCTACAAGCTATTTTTGCTAATGCTTACCTTTTCGGGGAGACTTCCTTTGCCTATCTCATGACAAAAAGGGGGAGTAAGGTTTGGGGAGATTTTGTGCTTTTAGGCATTGCATTTAAGGGGAGTTGAGAGAGAGTAACCCATGTTGGGAGTTATTGCATTTAGGGGGAGTTGCATTGCATGTTTACATTTTTTTTGATGTGATTGCTTTGAATTACTTATGTTATAAGCATCTCTCACACACTTGCTCTTGGTAGGTATATTTCTTGTTGATTGTGTGTAGGTTGGATTTTTCTACAAGTTTGGAATTGACTTGACGATGTTCAAGACTTAGTCTAGGAGCTTTATTTGTAATGTAGAAAAATTTTGTTGACCAACCATCTTTTTTGTTTTGTGAGGATGCTTTGTGAGTGTTGATTTTGTTACGAAATAGCCAAAGGGGGAGATTGTAAGTGCCTCACTTTTGATTGGCATATTTCGTTGACAAAATCACAATGGGGTTAAATTTGTAAGGGTAGCTTCTAGTGCCAAAGGACCTCATTATGGAATCAAGTGCTTCAAGTAAGGTAGATTACTTGACTTAACTCTAATTTGAAGAGACGTAGTTGCACACACTCACAACCCATGCATGTGCTTATTACTTGTTCGCTGTGTGTAAATATTTGTGTGCTTGCATGATTATTTAATTGCATCATTGTTTGATAAATGCCATGACATTTTAAGCATTAGGATGCATTCAATTGTCACTTCCCACACTTGCACTTCATGAATGTTTGTCTTAAGTGTGTGGTAATTTGTTTGTCGAAGTTATTCGGAAACGTACGCGCTTACACGTTGGTGTGCATGGTGTTGCGCGAAGACCGCCCTAGGAGAATGCTCTTAGCTTCTCCTTGATTTCACCACCATTCGTGAAACGGCGGTTTGTGATCGGCGGCCTGACCGTCGTTTGAAACCGCCCTTTCAGACCTGATTGATTTTTCAAAATGGTCAAAAATCGACGGTCATGATCGGCGGCCTGACCACAGAATTAACCATCGATTGGAATATGGGGTTTCTATCCCAAATTCGGCGGTTTGCATCGGCGGCCATATTTCGACCGCCGAATGATTCCAGTAACATGATTGGAAATCTGCAGTTTCAATCGGCGGCCTGACCGCCGAATGAAACCGCCGAAGCGAACTTGGGTTTCTGTCCCAAATTCGACGGGTTGAATCGGTAGCCATAATTCGACCGCCGATCCATTCCAGTAGTGACGGTTGGAATTCTACGGTTTCGTTCGGCGGCCTGACCGCCGATTTCACACTTTCAGGCAAATTTTTTCAAAACGACATCATTTCACTTGGATCTCATATATATATGTCTTGATAGCCATAGCTCGTTTCTAGAGAGAAAATATTACATCTTTGGAGAGCTTTTGAATTTCTTCCAAGCCAAAGTATCAAGACTTCATCTTTATTACTCAAAACACAAAAACCCTTCATACTTTCATGGTTCATATGTCATCTAAGATGTTCTAGGTTGATTTTCTTTAGGGCTTCATCTTTACTTACATGACTTGTAGCTAGAACATTACTTGCATCATCTCACATGTTCTTGCTTTACAAGATTATTTTTTTATTTCATGACTTGTCTCAAGATTGCTTCTTTATGACTTGAATAGTTTCAAGATAGCTTCTTTATTGTGTTTTGTGAGTTGTATTGTGGTAGATAGTGCATATAGGACCTTGTTTGCTAATTTAGCTATGTTATATGTATGTCATCTAGCAAAATGATATATAGAAATGTCTAACATGCTCATCTATGCCTAGATAAGCTTGAATGTCTAACCTTGCATTTTAGCATCTTGAATATTGCATATATTCACCATAGGTTGTGTTATCTCTTCACTTTAGAGACAAGTCTTGTATTTGCCATTGGTAGATTGCAAGCATTGAACTAGATTCACTTTTTAAGGCATACGGGTAGTATTGGTAGATTAGTAACCGTGTGAGGTTTGACGTGGTTAACTTAGGTTGTAATTGCCTTTATAATTAGTGGATTGAGGTTCGTGTGTGGCACACATAACAGCCCGTGGTTTTTCTCGTGTGGGTTTCCACGTAAAAATTTTGGTGTTATTTATTTTCCACATTTTACACTTGCTTGTTCTCTTTGACTAGTTAGGGGTTGTTCTTTGAAAATTGACTAATCACGAAAATTGATAATAGTTGATTAAAAATCTATTCACCCCTCCTTCTAGATTATTTTAGGACACGTTTATATATTTTTTCAAGTGCATATGGCATTAAGTTGATAGAAGCTCCGAGATCAAGCATTGCCTTTTCCTTCTGGGTTTCTCCTACCAAGATGGTGATAATGAAGCTACCCGAATCCTTTAGCTTTGTTGGCAATTTTGCCTCAGGACCCACACACACACCTCCTTTGGAATGGTAATCTTCTCCTTGAAGTCACTGATGGGTATATTTTATATAATATTTTTAACCCTTAATTCGGATTTGATTAATTTATTTTAATTTAATTAGAGTTATATTTTTGTTTGGAGTGAAATAGTATGTAACTTGGAAAATAATCAATTTTAGAGTTTTGAAGACCCAAGCCCAAGTGAAGCTCAAGTCCAAGTGAAGTTCAAGTCAAAGCAAAATAAAGGGAGCAAAAGTGTGCACATGTGAAGTGTAGACCATGTAAAGAAAAATTGAAGTAAAACTAAACTGGGCCTCATGAAGACATGGATCACAATATTTATAAAGTCAAAGACAAAGTTCACGTGGCCAATTAGGTGAAACTGGAATTGGCTTTCCTTTTGCCTTTTGGAGATCAACTTAGAAGGTTTTAAAATCACATTTAAATAGATCCTTTTTGCGCCGAATTGAGTAGTTCCGTGGAGGCGGCTGTTGGTGCGTGTGGCAGTGGAGAATAATTTCGATGTTGAAGACGAACTTAAATGCATCTTCCGGGTTATATCGCTATATTAATTTCAAGGGAAAATTATACAAACTTACCCTAATATTTCCCATTATGACATAATATTCAATTAATGCATTTAATTGCATAAATAACCCCTTCTGTTTGTCAACTTCGGTTAAAAATAACCATCAACCATTATTTTTTTTGAAAGCCAAAAATTGCCCCTGCACTTTATTACAAAACAATCTTAATTGCCCTTTATTTAAAACATTATCTACTTTAAATTATTAGAATATAAAAATAAATACTAAACATAATCCTTTTTAAATAAAGAAAAATAAAAAATAATATATTAAAAACAAAACAATTTAAGAAAACGTTATTTTGAGAAAATAAAATTTAATAATATATTAAAAATAAAATAAAAAAAAAAACGTTATTTTGAGAAAATATAATTTAAAATTATGCAAGTCCAATATGAATAGTGGTAATGTGCTACATATTTTTTAAATTTAAAACATATATTTTTTTTATTTAAAAAGGATTATGTTTAGTATTTTTTTAAAAAAAATTTTGAATCAAAATATAATGCGTAATTTATATTGAGTCAAATTATTTTGTCTTATAGAGATGAACATTGAACAAATTTTCGGTGGTGCTACTGTATTTTATTATGACAAATGATTATATTTTTATTTCAAACTCTTGATGATTTTATTTATATTTGTGTTTAGAATACTAAACATAATCCTTTTTAAATAAAAAAAATTCAAAAATAATATAATAAAAACAAAACAAAATTAAAAAATATGTAACACATTACCACTATTCATATTGGATTTGCATAATTTTAAATTATATTTTCTCAAAATAACGTTTTTTTTTGTTTTTTTAATATATTATTAAATTGTATTTTCTCAAAATAACGTTTTCTTAAATTGTTTTGTTTTTAATATATTATTTTAAAATTTTTTTTATTTAAAAAGGATTATGTTTAGTGTTTAATTTTTATATTATAATAATTTAAAGTAGATAATGTTTTAAACAAAGGGCAATTAAGATTTTTTTTGTAATAAAGTGCAGGGGCAATTTTGGGCTTTCAAAAAAAAAAATCATGGTCAATGGTTATCTTTAACCGAAGTTGACTAATAGAAGGGGTTGTTTGTGCAATTAAAAGTATTAGTTGAATATTATGCCATAATGGGAAACGCTAGGGTAAGTTTGTGCAATTTTCCCTAATTTCAATGTTTTTCTAATTTTCTTTGTATTATGGTAGATGATAAAACCTATATTATAGAATAATTTTCAAATATAGGTATTGATTCCTAAATATTGTTCTTTAATGTTTTTGGTTTTTGCTTCAATTGATTAGGAAATATAAGACCCTTTCATCTTTGATATCATGCATCATTGATACTTACGTATATATTTAATTAATTAAGGCTTGGTTTCGTAACATTAATTATAATTTCTTTGATTTTTTTATTTTTCATTAAATTGGATACATAGAATGCTTAGGGATTTTACTTTGAAACGAAGAAAAACCAACTTAAGATTTTGAATAATGTGCTTATTGTTAAATTCATGGGTAGACAATAAATTGATTTTTAATTGTTACTCTAATTTCAGGAATTAATAAATTATCAGGAAGCTATGAAATTACATAGCGCTGGATTCTGATACCTTAGTATTCTTTAATTGAGCCAATGAGGACGTGGGTTTGAGTCCTCCCCACTTCCCGAAAAAACCCTGAATTTATATAACAATATTGTACTTCAAAAAAAAAAAAATTTGCTTTCGACCTTATTTGCTTTAATTTTAGTTTAATTTTAGTTTTAATTCATCACATTCGGTTAACTACGTTAGGATTAGATTAAATTTAGATTCGATTAGTTTTTCATCAATCCTCGTGAGATCGACCTCATACTCACATAAGCTATTCTACAATAGACTTGTGCGCTTGCGAGTATTTACTAAATTTATCAAAATAGTCACTCATCTGATGCTTGGAGTTTAGCTCTCTAAAGAACTTGGCATGTGCCGGAATCTTCTCTATTACTTCAACTAATGGGAGACTTACATTCACTTTTGAAAGGATATCATAAATCTCCTTGAAAGCTTGGTTGGTCTTGTGCTTTTGGAGTCTCCCCGGATACAGTATTGATGGAATGTAGGGGTTAGGAGCCTTATGGAGTTTGGAAGTATCCTTCGGTTTTGGCTTCACTCCTTTTCCTTTGTCGACTTCCTTTTCTACTTGTTCTCCTGAAACATCAACAACATCATTAGAAGGTTCATCAATTGAATTGTTATCAAGAACCTTACCACTTCGTAGGATAGTCATTGCCTTGACTTGCTCGATGTGGCTAGGGAATCTCCCCAGTTCTTTATTTTGCCCCGCTTCTACAAGTTAACCAATTTGCATTTCAATGTTCCTCATAGAAGCTTCAAGGTTAACCATCCTTTGTGTATTGTCTTGAAGTTGGCATAAGTGTTACGTTGGAATGCTTGGTTTGCTTGCACGAGCGATTCCACTGCCTCCTCCCACGATTGCTTCCACAGAGGATAGTTCGAGCTTGAAACGACATTGTTAAAACCCTCTTCATTGTTGTTGTTGTATTGTTGATTTGGTTGATTGTTGGAGTTTTGATGATTGGCTTAGTTTTTGTACCCTTGTTGGTTGCCTTGGTTGTTAAGAGCGTTATTGTTGTTAAACTAAGAGAAGTGCGGATGATTCCTCCACCTGGGGTTGTAGGAATTGGAGTGGGGATCATTCCTATGCCGTTGGTTGAATTGGTATATTTCTTGTGCTTCTTCTTCCACACCTTGGCATCCTTCCATACCATAATTTTCTCTACCTTTAACTTGGTTCACACTTGCTTGCTTTTGTTGTCCTATATTTGACATGAATGTTTGGACTTGCTTGGTAGATTAGCCACTTGAATGGTGTGCTCCTTATTAGAGTTGTTCTCACTCCGACTTCCTCTTCAGTCACTAGAATTCTGTTGTTGAGAGTTCTCACTCAACCTCTCGTACACTCTAAGTGCAACCCTAGCCGTTTGCTCGGCCATAGCTCTAGCACAAGCGTTGTCCATTATGACAGTTTTGAAAGGTGTTAAACCATTATAGAATGACTGTACCTTGTACTCGTCGGTGAACATGTTTTCCGGACATTGCCCCAAGAGTAGCTTGTATCTTTCCCAAACCTCATGAAAAGGCTCATCGTCTTCCTCCGAAAAAGCCGCTAATTTGATTCGGATTTCCTTGGCTTTCTTAGCGGGAAAGAACTTGTTGAAAAACCTCTTTCACACCTGATCGATGTTGTGAGTGAACCCGGAGGCAATCCCATGAGCCACTGTTTGGCTTTGTCCTTCAAGCTATAAGGGAAACATCGCATCCGAAGTTGGTCTTTGGATAGTCTTGCTATCGGAAAAGTCTCCAACACCGAGTGGTACTCCTTCATAAATTGGAGTGGGTCCTCGTTTCCTAGCCCATAGTAAGAGGGAAGTATATTGAAGTGAATACTCTTTAACTCATAATTCCTTGAGTGTTGGTCAAGGTGGATGGTAGAGGGTTGTTGTCCAACGGTGGGAAGGGCATAGTTCTTCATGGTTCTTGGTTGATCCACCTTCGGTGTTTTGGTTCTATTTGGTGTGGCATTCAAATCCTCCATACTGTTTGTGGAAGTTGAAACTAATTATGGCATGCTAATATTATCTTAAGGGGGGGTGTGTGAATAGATTTTAATCAAGTTATATTACCAAATTCTTGATTAATTAATATCCCAAATTTAATCCCCGAACTAGTAACAAAATAAAATCAAGTGTAATAATGTGGAATTTAAAAGACACTCGATTTTTATGTGGAAACCTTCAACAAGGAAAAACCACGGGCTGTTATGTACGCCACACACGAACCTCAAATCCACTAATTGCAATGGTGTTTACAACCTAGGTTGACCTCAACCTCTCACAGTCTATAACCCACCATTATTACCCGCAGGCTTTTAAAAGTGAACTAGTCCAATTTGCTTGTGGCCTAAGCAACCTTAGCCACAAGACTTACTTCTCAATAAAGAGATTAAATAGCCTATGTGAATATAAATGATATCCAAAATGCAAATAGAGCTAGGGAACACTAAATGCTTATCTAGGATTATAAGATGACAATTAAATCAATCTTAGATATCAAATGTTATATGACATGGCATAAAGCTTAGCTAACTTAGATTAAACAATCCTAAGTATAGCTATCACAATACAACACTCAAACATTCAACACATAATCTCAATCTTGTAATTAGAAATTAATCTAAGAGCATACAAGTTATCAATGAGATAAATAGCTAAGTAAAAACACTAAGATTAGATGAAATTACTGTTCAACTTACCATAGCATGTGTGTTGATAAAGACCTAGATACCATGGATGATGCTTAAATGATGATTTATACATATGGAAAATGATTTGAGTGATCAAAGATGAATTCTTGAATAAAAAACTCTCTTTGAAAATGCTCTCAATTAAAAATATGATTTTTTGAGTCATTGGGGACGACCTAAAGTGAAAACATTGGTTATATAGGTGTCCCAAATGAAGCCACGCCGTTTTGAAAAAAACAGGGCAAACCGCTGCGGGTACTGCTGCCAAAGCCACAGCGGTGGACAAAATGGTAATCAGGTGTCAAAAGCGCTGCTTCGACCACTGTGGCTTTCACAGCAGTTATGACAATGGTATGCACTGGGCACAAACCGCTGTCACTACTGCTGCGGAAAACCATAGCGGTCAACAGGACGACCGAGACAGAGCATCTCATTGCTGTGGTTACCGCTACGGAAACCGACAGCGGTACCAACAACGGTCGCCTGAACCATGCAAAGCTTAAGTGAAAACATATGCATTCTTAAGCTACTAGGGCATGGCAATGAACAAATGCAAAAAGAGTTAAACACACGAATGCACATACAAGAGACACACAACATACAAGTAGAAGAGATATGCATGAGTTATGTGTGTGTGCAACTAAATCTCTTCAATTGCAAGTAAGCACAAGCATTTTACCTTTAGTGTGCTTCTTCTCTTGAGGTCTTGAGAGGGCCTTTGTTGTGCATGAGCACCAACAATCAAAAGCCTAAGCTACCTTTACATCAAACCCTAAATGTGGTTTGTCACCGAAACAAGCCAATCAAACTTGAGGAACTTACAGAAGTAGAGTCACTTTTAACCTCAGTCTTTATTTTAGGCTCTTCTCTTTCCCTTTTCAACCTCCCTATTCGGTGTATCTCGTCACATGGTGGAGACAAATCTCCTCCTTGTGAACGAAGTCCGTGCATGCACGCGAGGCATCGGAATCTGAAAAAGTCAAACGAATCAAAACAAGAATCAAATTGAACTAATAAAACGAAAACAAATAAAACTAAATGACAAACAATTGAAAACACAAGATAAAAACTAACTGAAACTAATGCTTGCCTCCCCGACAGCAGCACCAATTCTTTGGTTGGAATTTTTTGGTTCTCTATTTTTCTCCACGCAAGAGCACGAATCGTTCGATTCTTATAGTGCTTAAGCAAGGGATCATCCTTAGGGAGGTGGTAGTTTTGTGGCTAGCTCTAGTTTTGGTGAACGATTAAGAACACTATATACATGCAAGTAAATAAAAACATGATTGTTGATGGCAATTTGGTCACAATTACACTAATTTACCACTAAATTAACTAGTAAGCAAGATTTACACACTAGTTGTGAAGAAATTTGGGAATATATTGTTATAGGAATGTTAGAGGATCAATGAAATACATGCACTCTCCAATCCTCTGGTTGATCACTATAAAGGGCTTTCTAACCAATTTTAAGCTCTAGCCCTTACCAAGTAAGCAATTAATCACTAGTTCATCGAAATCCATCCACCTAAGATCATAGAGAAAGTTTAATGAGAACCAATTAGGCTTGAGAACTCAAGAATCCACTCAATCAAGGGCAAGGCCATGCATCAATTTGAGGGATTTCTCTCTAATGGAGCAGGTGAGCAAGACCCATGTATAAAAAGTCATCTACACAAGCAATTCCACTAATTAAAAGCCTTAAATCACACATGCAAGTCAAGATTAAGTCATCCATAAACATGCATGCACAAAATTAGCCATGCATCAATATATCCAAGCTTAAATAGTCAAGATCAATGAAGATAATCAACTATATTCATGGAAAATGGTCATATATACATTAATCCCCCAACATTATAGGTTTAGTTACATATTATACTAATTACAACTAAATTAAAGGAGGGGAAGATAAAACTCATTATGAGCATGGTGAGCTTAAACTTCTTCACTAGGTCTAGTGATTCCTCTTCTTCTTCTTCTTTTTCTTCTTCAACCTTGAGCTCCAATGTGCTTCAATGGTGAATTAGGTAAGAATGTATATGGGTCTTGAGGGAAAATGGTGAAGAGATGTATGTGTTAGGTTTAGAGAGTGTTAGAGAGAGATAGGATTTGAAGAGAGTGATAAGTTTTGGTTTGGACAAGAAGGGGTATATATATAGGGGATGGAGTTGGGAGACAAAGATTCTTGCCATAATGATCTGATGCGCGACGTAGGCAAAGGAATGCAGTTGCTCACCGCAATTGGCACGCCTGCATTTGCCTTTTTGATTCCCTGCCTGCGAATGCGGTTGGTGGAATACGGTTACCCACCGCAATTTAAGTGCCTGCATTCTTCTCCTGAAAACCTCTGGAGCATGATGCGGTTGATGCAATGCAGCTGTTAGCTGCAATTTAAGCGCCTGCATTCTTCTCTTGTATTCATGAAAATCTTTTTGTTACCACCAATTTGCTTCCTTTTTGTACAATTGCCCATGAATCCTTAGTATCCCCTGAAAACACTTATTTACAACATTAAACGACACAAAACATAGAGAATGGGCGTTCAAATTATGTATATAATTCGAGTGATCAATTCATTCCCTTGCCTTTTTTCTTTCTTTCCTTTCTCGTTGCAGTATTTTATAACCATCTATCTACTAAAATATTTCTGTATACCCACCAAACTTGTCATTTTCTAAGTCATGGTAACTTTACATGCAATAATATTTCATTTACTCCTCTCATTAATCTTCATGGCTTCACCATCCCCGCCATCGCCACTAGTAACCCGATTTGTTCATCACGATTCCCTGTTACACAATCCTAATGATTGCATCGATGATTAAGTTGAACGTTTTCTAAACAATTCCAATACTCGTTTTATCTATTTATATGAAAAAACTTTAGAACCTCATATTCATGATAATAGTGTTGAACCTAGTCTCTTTCTTGGTACTGTCCTCTATTTTACGTAAATTTCTCGATTGACCAACCACATGTTCCACAGCCAGTGCTGGCTTTACCACTAGGTAAATGAGGCGATCCAAAATTTAAAGGTCCTAAAAAAAAAAAAAAAAATTCCTTTTTATTTGTTGATAAATAAACCAGGGGAACAAACAAACATTACACAGGCGAATCAGCCTGGACCAAACTTTCCACACAAGATTCATGGTAGTAACGATCTTTAGAGTCGAAGGAAGACTTAGCAAGACTATGCGCGACTTTATTTGTGGCTCTAGGAACAAAAGAAACTTTAAAATGGTGACAATTAACCAAGATGAGAATATTAGCAATAACAGTTCCAATGTCAGCAAGAGGCACCCTATCTGAGTTGATGAGATCAACCACGGACTTTGCATCAGATTCGATCACTACGGGGACCAGACTTGAATCCAAAGCAAATATGATACCACTAAGGATGGCAGTAGCTTCAGCTACCTACGGGGAATAACATGCTTCTAAAACCTGAGTTGAACAGCCTATCACACTCCCCACATTGTCCCGAATCACAATCCCAATGCCTACACGATTCTGATCACAATGGATAGCCACATCTGTATCAACCTTATACACTCCCTCGACTAGAGTACACCATTTTATCACAGGCTTGTCAATCTGCAAAGGCATGTCCAAAATAGGGTCACCATTAGAACAAGCTTCACCCAGCTCCTTAACAAAATTCATGGCCCATCCCACCACATTCTCATCACATCTCACACCCGCCTGGTGGATAAACCGGTTTCTCTGCCACCAGGTATGCCACAGAAAAACACACAACACCTCCAACTCCGAGTGGACCAAAATTTGAGAGCAAAGGATCAAGAAATCAAGAGCATGGATATGGTCATCCCATTTAAGTTTCTGGAGAAAATAGGAGGAGATGCAAACCTGCTTCAAGTTCGAACAGCCCCACAAGGCATGGGCTATGAATTTCGGCTTCTTAAGGCAAATTGGGCACCAGAAATCATTCATAATACCTCTCCTCACAATGTTCATGTGAGTAGGTAACCAATTGAAACAAACCTTCCAAATGAAGATTTTTATCTTAATTGGTAGCTTCAACCCCCACAGCAGCTTCCACCAAGCTTCTAAGATACTGGAACTCGAAGAGTTGCCACGAGCATCCAAACTTCTACCAACCTTGTAGCCACTACGAATCGAGTAAGTCCCTGACTTATCAAAGTGCCAGAAAAGGGAATCATTCATCCAAGATGAGCTAATGGGTAGGCTAAGAATGGCATCAACATCATCTTTGAGGAAGGAGGAGGGAATTAGGGGCACATCCCACCCACCAGACGGCGAGAGAATAGCACTGACAGTAGCTCGATCCCTAAACACTTTAGGAGAAAAAAATACGAAAAGCAGACGGGCACGAGATCTATCGGTCGTTGTAGATCTCCACTGTTAAACCATGGCCAATACGCCATCTAGTCCCTACCTCAAGAATCCCACGCCCCCAAATCAGGCTATTCCATACCAATGAACCAGCCTTACCTTTCTCAGCATTCAAAAAAGAGGTGCCAGGATAATACTTGCTTTTAAGCACCCTAACTGCCAGGGAGGTGGGATTAATCACAAGTCTCTAGCCTTGCTTAGCCAACAGGGCTTTGCTAAAAACTTCGAGATTCCTAAATCCGAGCTCCCCAAGCTTCTTCCTAGCACAAAGCTTCTCCCAAGAGCCCCAGTGAATCTTTATAACCTTATCTATACCTCCTCACCAAAAACAGGTGCATATACTAAGAATCTTCGAGGTGAGACCTTTCGGAATTTTGAAAAGGCTCATGGCATAACTGGGGGTAGCTTGAATTATTGCCTTAATAAGGATCTCCTTACCACCATTGGAAAGAAGTTTCGAGTTCCAGCCTTTAATTTTATCCCACACCCTATCCCTAATATTCGAGAATAAATTCTTTTTATTCTTACTAGTGAAACTGGGCAGCCCAAGTTATCTCTTGTGACAGTCTACCAAACGCACACCCAAAATAAACGCAAGCCGGGCACCTTGACTCTTATTCACATACTTACTAACACAAAAGGGCTGTTTTACTTGTAGATAATATTCTATTTAAATGTGTTCTAATATCTAGCTAAGAAAGTATAAAGCCTCCTAAAGTCAAGGCAACAACTTCTTATTTAATCATATTTTTTATCTTAAAAAAATTATCTTTTATTTACAATTTAATTGTTTCCCAATTAAAAATAAAATAGAATAAAATAAACTCAGAATACTTTCCTAGTTAAAAAAAAAAAAAAAAAAAAAAAACTATCCATTCAATGGTTTTCCTAATTCCAAAACTCTTCATCAAAACATGTTTGTTACATCCTATTCTTATATTTTTTATTTCCCACTAATTTTCTACTCACTTTTACTTTGACAATTGAATCCTGATACTTTGAGTTATTTGAAGGCAAATGTGGTTAGAAGAATCATTATTTTTTCGAAGTTCTATTGTTTTATCTTTCTCTAATTTAGTTTTATTTTTAAATTGATATTATTATTTATGTCCATTATTGAAGTTAATTATTTGAAAAACATGCCTAGTTGAAATTTTGAGTTTGGATATGAAAAACTTAAAAAGAAAAAAAAAAAAAAAAAAAAAAGATAATTAGTTATTAAAAAGCAAATTAAAACATAATTATTATATAATCAAATCGTACAAAGAAACAGTAACATAAGACAATGATATGAAATAAGACCTCATTTGAAGTTTTTGCGTAAGGTGTCCAATATGGTTGAGCGGCCTGTGTCCACAGCTAGTAATCTTATCTGGGTTTACAGCAACAATAGTTGCAGTAACTGTGGTCCTTCAAAGTCATCCACATTTAGTAAATCACCAATAAGTAGTTTAGTTTTCGGATGTGGTTTCCAAAATGAGAAATTCCTGAATGACAAATCAACAGGAATGTTTATCAACATTGGGTTCTACGTAATCAATTCAAGGAGAAATAATGGAAGGCGATTCAACCACGCAGGGACGATGGAGTTGTCATTGATTCCCGAACAAGTTTAGAAGAGAAATTGAAGAAATTTCTATGGTGTTATTAACACCACATGATCTTTGTGAGCTTCTTTATGATTTTATTTAATTTCCAAATTATAATTATCACCTTCAATTCCCAACTAACTACTTCAAGTCTTTTAAGTCTTGAATCACATTCTTTCTCTTGTCAAAACTTTCACCTATTTTATTTTTGATAATTCATCTCCTTGATCATCATCTTTGCGTCTCTCTTCTACAATATCCTTATATACCCATTCAACTTTTCATTACTTTGTTGTTATGGCAACTTCATATGCATTACTAGTTTATTTACTCTTTCATGTAACTTTCTCCACCACAGCTGCTGCAACCACCAAACCAAGGCGGCTAGTGACTCAACTTCTTCATCGTGATTCCTTGTTACACAACCCTAACGACACCATTGCAGCCCAAGCTGAACGCTTTCTAAATAGTTCCATTACTCGCTTTATCTATTTATCTGAAAAGATTAACTCCAAAACTCGTCCTGATGATGATATCCAACCCGGTCTTTTACTTGGCAGCAAAGCTCCTTTATTTTACGTATCTTTCTTCGTTGGCCAACCACCCGTCCCCCAACTAGCCATTATGGACACTGGCAGTGACCTCATCTGGGTTAATTGCAACCCCGTATGCAAGAACTGTGGCCCAGTTTTTTATCCTTCCAGGTCGTCCACATTTGCTAAAATGCCGTGCAATCGCACGCTTTGCCTCAACTGCAGCCCCAGTGATGAATGCAACTACAGTGTCACGTACGTAAAAGGTACTAATTCAGAAGGTATTATTGCCACAGAACGATTTTCTTTCGAAACACTAGACGAAGGAAGAATCGTGATAAATGATGTTGTTTTCGGATGTGGTAATAACAATGGAGAATTCATAGATAAATCAACGGGGATTTTTGGCCTTAGCGTATCTAAGAGAGACATTTTTTCTATTGTAAAACTAATGGGTTCTAGATTTTCGTATTGTGTTGGAAACATAGTTGATCATGAATATAAATTCAACAGATTGGTTTTAGGTGGAGCAGTGATTGAAGGCTATTCAACCCCTCTTGAAATAGCTAATGGATTGTATTATCTGACTCTTGAAGGCATTAGTATAGGAGAAAAAAAGGTGGAAATAGACTCGGAAATATTCAAGAGAACAAGCAGCAACGATGGAGTTTTCATCGATAGTGGAAGTACATATACTTGGCTGACACCAACTGCTTACCAAGAAGTTAGAAGAGAAATTGAAGGTCTTTGTAAAGGGTTATTGACACGATTACCATACCCGTGGGCGCCAGACGGGTACCTATGCTATTTCGGGAAAGTTAGCAGAGATGTTGAAGGGTTTCCAGCAATGACATTTCATTTTGCAGAGGGGGCTGATCTGGTTTTGGATGTTTACGGTATGTTCCTTCAGGTTGAAGCTCAAGTGTTTTGCTTGGCTATTCTTCCAAGTGAAGATAGAAAGTCTCTTATTGGTATGATAGCTCAACAGAATTATAATGTGGCTTATGATCTTGGTAAAAGTAGATTGTACTTACAGAGAATTGACTGTGAGCTTCTTGGTGATTGATTGAATACAACGTAAATGTTCATAATTCAAAAAGGATTAAATCTGAATTTACAGCCGCAAGGGACTGATTTGCCTCCAACAAGGTTATAGAAACATAACTGATTCACTTCACTTCACTTCAAAAGTGTTTTAACTATTGACTTGACGTTGAGCTTCTTCAAATCAGTATACGATTGACCACATCCAACAAACATCACTGGTGCTCCAGAAATGTAAACCATGGACAATGCTGCGCCAACCTGCACCAACAGTGGATCAGGATCAGGCCCAGGCTAGATATCAGAAAAGAGAAAACACAGTTCGTGCTGCATATGCAAAAAATTTCCCTACCTTATCATCAATTGTATCGAACTTAGTGAGCAATATCCCATCAATCAACCTAGCATTAGGAGAAGTGGACAGGTCGGCTAATTTCTGCAAGAAAAAACAAGGTCTGCTTACACACCAGAGATTTAAGAATAACACAGAGACATAAAAATCCTGAATATAAAAACAAAACCTGATTGAACTTTGACAATTGATCAACAGCATCATTCCCGACTAGAGCCTCTCCAACAAACAGGACAAGGTCAGGATTGTTCAGGTAGATAAGCTTTGACAGTGCCCTCATTAAAGGTTCATTATCCTAACAAGCATTAGCATAGATATTAGCACAGTGTAAAGCAAACCATGGGAGAGTCTGGAAACAGGTTTTTGATCAAGTTTCATATTATTGATCAGTTCAACATCATCAAATTTCAAAAACTGTATTGATTGAGGCGGAATTTGCTGACATGCCTTGTGTCATTGGAAAGCTCAGTATCTTTACTTTCTTACACATTTTATGGTTTCAAGTTTATGTCCAATTTTGTACCGCATGGTCAGAGGTCAAAAAATGCACAAGAATTGAAGAGTTTTTTTTAACCTTTTATGTCCAATCTATGATCTTGTTGGTTGCTACTCAAAAGTACTTCCAGTGACACATGCTTGGAAAGCTTTCCCCAAACACTACATATATACATATACATTAAAACAGATAAAATTAGATAGTACCTGCATTCGACCAGCAGTATCAACAAGAACAACTTCAGAGCCATTGCGTGTGGCCTCCTGGATTGCTTCCTTTGCCACAATTGCAGGATCTTTTTCATATCCCTTCTCAAATATAGGGATCTGCCAAACACCAGTATAAACAAACCACATATAAGTGTTCTACTCCAACAACGAGGCCAACTAAACCTAACAACATTAACATCTAACCAATGTCATACCTGGAGTCGGCGTGCATGAGTTCGCAATTGCTCAACAGCTCCTGAACGGAAAGTGTCACAAGCAGCCATCATAACACTGACCTTATGCTGAAGAAGCCAGTAAGCCACCTGCAAAGTCAAGTTTGAAATTAGCCTTTTTGGTAAGAAGATATTCATAAATTATCTAGAGAATTAATCAAGTGGTGATCGTTTAACCTTAGCTAAATTGGTAGATTTTCCAACTCCATTAACACCAACAAAAACAACAACATATGGCTTGTTTTGTTCCTTGGCAGCATGTACATCTCTCAGTATGTCAATAGAGCGCCTTGGAGTTAAAATACGAACAAGAGCTTCTTCCATTGCTCCCTGCAGTTATAATTTGACACATGATTTTGTTCTTACAAAAAAATCTAAAGCAAGAAAATTTATGAAATATTAAAATTAAAAGAAAAACACAAACCTGCACTGTTGAAGAGATCCTCGTAAAAGAGGCTAGCTTCTTGCCCTCAAGACTCATTGCTACTGATTCACAAAGCTTCTCAGCAATCTCCTCTGCCTGTAAATGGCACAGTAATTAACTCAACTGTTTGCTTTAAGATTGAGGAGCATTGTTGAATTAAAGATAAATAGACATATAGGGAAAAAGTAGCAAATAGAGAAACATACCACATTCTTGGTCATGAGCCTATCCTTAAGAGCTTTTAAAGCTGGTTCCAGGTCTGCCTTCTCCAAATTTGCCTTTCCTGCAATACTGAGCACAAGAGAGTGCCAAAGAGAGAAGTCAATTTAATTAACACTTTTAATACAAAATTTAACAGATTTCAGACAACACTATTAAGCTGATCATCAAAAAAATATTTGGAAACTAGATAATTTACCTCTGAAACATAGTCGAAAACCAACCCTTCTTCTTAGCATCAGGCTTACTGCCCTTCTCCACTTCTTCATCTTCTTCAGTTTCACTGTCACTGCTAACAATCTCTTCTTTGTCCATCATGCTTTCACCATGATCTGCTGCCACAACCTGAATATCCTCGTTTCCATTCCCATGCACGGGATCGGTAAAGTCTAATTTGGACTCCCGGGGCGAATCGTCCCAAACTCTATTCTTCTTTGTTATCTTTTTCTTTGGGTCCGGTTTGGAACCCTTGTCAACAACAGTATCAGTTTTCTTACCACCTTTACTTTTTAACTTCTTCTGTAATTTAGTTACATCGAAAGCCCCAATATTGGAACTCGTATTTTCTTTACCATTAACAACACCTGCTACCCTAGACTCTTCAACTTCAACATGAATACCATTGGAGACTCCATTCCCCAATTTATGGCCTTTCACATAATCACCATCCCCATCACAATTTGCCAACCCACCTTCGCTCTTCTTACTTCCTCCTTCGAATCCAGCCTTTTGCGCCTGCCCTTGCTTCTTAACATTGCCTATGGGCTTATTCACTTGCTTTGATTTCTTCAACCCCTCCGCCCTAGCTTCTGCCTCCATCCTAATCTGCCTAAAAGTTTCATCAAAATCATTATACACTGTGCGCTTCGAATCATATATCTCCGAAAACGAATGTTTCATCATCGCCAGCAGATCATCCACATACAGCAGATGGAGAATCCGCTGGTACACAGCCACAAAGACCAAACCAAGATCATTGTGAAACGTCCATTTCAGGGTATACGCAGCACCCGGAGCATCGTAATTGTACGATGCAGCACCCGATCGTTCCTCCAAGAGGCATGATCGGATCAAGGTGTCAATTGGAGACCCTTTAAGAGCGTTTCCAAGCTCTTTACATGTCCAGAGGATTAACCCTCCTCTGGTAAATATCAGCAACTGCTCTAACATATTTCGGCTACCCTGTGATCACAAAAAAGGATTTCTATAGCTCAAATTCCAGATAATTTAAACAACAACAAAAAATCCACATAATCTTCTAAATCATCCAAATATAATAAAAAAAAATCAATTTTGATAGATAACCCATTTGATTTATAACAACAGAAAACCCAAAAACAACAACTAATAATTAAAGATCTAAAAGCAGCGGCCATATCTCAACAAAATCATATAAAAAAAACACTAATTAATCTTCATGAATTCTCGATCAGTACTACAAAACAAATCATAACATGGAAGCAAATGATCTATTAATCAGAAACCATAATCTCTATAAAAATAAAAACTTGACAGCCAGACCAAACTGCAACAAGATCATACAAAACCTAAAGCTATTCTTTGTATCCTTTCGATGAATTCGAAACATGAAAAGGAAAAAAAAAAAAAAAACATGACATTGATTCGGATTAGAGGAGAACTGAGAAGAAGAGATTTTACCTGTTATAGTTTTGAAAATCTAAAGAGAAAATTAAAAAATTAAATGTAAACGGAGAGAAAATAGCGAGAAAGAGAGAAAGAAAAAAGAAAAAAAAAACGAAAGTCAAATGAGAGATTTGATGTTTTTGACTTTAAATACACCGAATTTTATTTTCGAGGAATTTTATTTGTTTTGTTTTTCGTGTACTCTTTTGGTTTTTTCCAGGAAATTCATGTTTCCGGGTTCCGACAATATCTGTACACCAATTTGTTTTTTCATTTTATTATAGGGATAAAATCATTTTCCCACCACGTTTGTCCTATTAGAAAGGTGAAGACCATAAGGGGTCGATCTACGGATTATGTGGATCAGATCGGGTTGTGTTAAGCCCAATACAACTTGGTTGAATAGTGGATGTCGTCTCCTCTATTAATCAATAAAAGCATTGGCTTGTCGAACGAAATTCGTTATCTTCTTGGTCGAACCTGCAAAAGAACAACAGATAAACAAATATAGAGAAAACAACAGAGATGGGGTTAGAATCTTAGCCTTAGATTTGCTTGGGCTGAGCAATTGTATGCAAGAATCGAGATTGTGAATCAAATCAAGTTCCGGTAGCCGGAGTCAAGGTGATCAGAGCTTCAAGACGCTTGTATGCTTTGTCTTTTGTTAAGAATTTCAGAGAGATTGTACTGTGGCTGATTAGTGTTATTTATATCTCCAACTGATCCTCCAACGTTCACCTTTATCAATATCAGTTAGTGGGCATGATTCAAGGAGGGATTTCCTCTCTTTTGAATCAGTCGTTACTCCCTTACTGTAACCGACGTTTTGACCTAGCTTGTAACTGACATTTTTGACTTGGTCTTCAAGGCCAAGTCTTGTAGATACAAGCCTTGGGTCGACCCAAAACATGCGGGCCTGGACTAGTTTTAGTATGAAGATTTGAGCCTTTTTTCGTTTGGGCCTATGGACCATTTTTGGCTACCACAGTTTATCCCCCACTCTTTAAAGATGAGATCACCAAATTTAGAGAGTGACTTCAGTCGAGTTGTTCGCGCAGTCGACTTGATGAGGCAAGTATTTAGTGATGTTTCCTAAAGGATCATTTCTGTCGACTGAAACGATGACTCGGCCAAGAGTCGTTGATCTTTGAGATGGTATGTCATTTTCGACGATCCCGTGTAACGTAAGGACAGGAAGTCCAATCGATGGGACTAGAACCGATTTAGTTTCCTTAGTCTGACGTAACGCCTCATTTTTGGTGCACTTAATTGGTTTTAAATTTCGAATTAACTGCGGGTACTAAGTAACTGCAGCGGTTGTGACACGTGGCGTATGTGGTTGAGTTTTTGGTTTCTAAACCGCAACTTAACTACAAAGTTTTTATTCACTTCCCATTTTCATCTGTTTTAGAAAGAACTTCCAGCAGTTGAGAGGTTTTCATTCTTCAACAGAGGTCTCCACAAATCTTTGGCGGTGTTTGATTGATTTTTCTAGCGGTTTTTACCTCGATTACTTTCAAGGTTAGTGAAAAAGTTTGTTTCTTTTTGTTTGCTTTGCATGAAAACTTACTTCTATAAATCCATAGGAAATAGATTGAAGTTTTTGATGTCTTTGCCTAGGAAAACATGTGTTCTTGACTATATTTGAAATATTTGATTCGTTGTCATGTTGAGTTTATCCACGTGATGTGTTGCAATTTTTGGTTTGCTTGAATGTCGTTATGTCATGAGTAGATGTCTAGATTTAGTAGCCGCTCGACCTAGGATAGCCGAAATTATGCAAGGTTGGAGTGATCTTTAGGTTTTGATTTTTCGTAAAAACCCTAGGTTGTGATTGTAGCGTTTAGTTTTTGTCTGACTTGTGCATTTTTGCATTTGTTAGCTTTTCTTGGAGATATCATGTCGAGCGACAATACAACTTCAGATCCACACTTTAATTGGACCCCTAGTGATGTGGACGATGTGGTCGAAGGGGAAGTCGACAGTGGAGTAGTGAATATCGATCAACAAGTTTCAGTAGTGGACCCGTCGAATGGAGTCAACATAAATAAGAGGGGTATATTGGAGCAAGGGGTCGTGCATGCTATTGTGCAGCGTGTCAAATTCCCTGAGTATATAAACGTTGAAGTGCCATCTACTTCGGGTCGTTCGCTAGGTATTTTGCCTGATGATAGCCCAACAAGTTTGCTTAAGAAGGACGACATGGTTCGTTTACGAACGATATATGGGATTCCTGACTCTATTGAGCTGCGTGCGGTGAAGGGACATTAACTGGTGGATTGGGATATACCAGGGTGGACTTGTTTTTATGAGTATATACTTTGACAAGGGTTCAGGTTCCCGGTTCCTTCTTTAGCTCGACGCATGCTTTTGTTTTATGATATCGCCCTTGGCCAACAGATGCCAAATAGCTGGAGGATTCTTTTGAATCTAACTGTCCTTCGTGAGAGGAGGGAGTTGAAGTTTGGTTTGGGATGTCTCCTACACAACTACTATCTGAAAGAGCATGTAAGCGACAAGGGTCGCTATATGTTGATCCCTAGGTCCAAAGATACACAACTAATCATTGACCTTATGACAAACGATTGTAACTGGAAAGACACTTATTTCTTCGCTAGGGGTCCTCTGATCGACAGACCTTTTGAGAAGTTGGAATATCACTATCGACGAGTTTGGAATAGATATGGTGAGTTTTAATTCTTGATGTCGCTTGGAGAGATTTTTTTTTTATTTAACCCTTAGTATTAATGAGTCTATCTGTTTGTGTAGACGTAGCGGGTGAGAGTAAATATCCTTGTCCTGAGACTCTTGAGCGTACCCAGGAGATAAAGTCGATCCCTGCTGAAGAGAGGAGTTTGAGGGTATTGATGTCGGAAGGTAACCTTAGGCCAAGTAGTTTGTGGCGTTGGTTGACGTTGAATGTTTCACGAGAACCATATCCTTACGTGAAGGATTTTGTGTCGTATATCTGGATTAGGAAAAGTCTTGAAATTCTTCAATGTAGCATGACTTTTTTAAGCCTTTAACTGACGTCGAATGTCATTTCGCAGAGACATCTATGTCGGACGCCGAGTTCAACATACCTGATACTGTTGAGGCATTGAGAATTCTCAAGGAGAACATGAATAAGAGGCAAGCTACTGCAAAGAAGAAGTAAACAACGGGCGCGTCCAAGGAGACGTCGGGCGACGCAGAGGAACATGTTATTCTTTCCTCATCGGAGTTGAGCCCAATTAGGAATAAGAAGAAAAGGAAGGCCTCCGACGTTGACACCAGAAAAGGTGTTGAATCTGCCTCCAAAGGGAAGGAGAAAATGGCTGCCCCGTCGGATCCCGATTCGACATTGGTTTTGTTCCTTCCGGAGGTGTCAGTGTTTAATGAGCCGAGTGGCTTCTTGAAGAAGTCGGACGTCCTTTGCTTCCCTGCTAATGTGGAGTTTCTTGAGGGAAAGAAGATGGAGGAGGCGTACGAAATGGGTCTGGTGTCGACCTTCCAGGTAAGTTTATTTACTTTGAAATTTTTATTTTTTTGACATTAAGCTTTTATTGAATGATGTTTGTTTTATAGTCTTTGCAAGTGTAGATGCATATGTAAGATAGATACAAACTTACCAGAAAGAGTTTTAAAGCTTCAGAAGGCGAACGACGTTCTTAAGAAGGATAGTGGTGCCCTCGACAAGGCCAACAAAAAGTTGGAAAGAAAAAATATTGCTATTGAGGAAGAACTGAAGGCGTTGAAAGAGGAGTGAGATCGATGTCGTGATGAGATGGAGAAGACCAAGTCAGCGACTGTAAAGTAGGAGCAGCAAATCGCTGTTTTGAAAGGGCAACTTCTATTGATCTCCGCTGAGGCCATGTGCAAGGCTAGGGCGGAATTGTTCAGGCAATTTTTTTCGGGTGAACATGTTAAGTGGAACCCTGACGAGTTGCAAGCGGAGATTGACATTTATGATGAGATGGAGCGTCTCAGACTCCAGGGGTTGCCAGTTGAAGATGTGGCAAATGAGGAAGTGGATGCGGAAGGACAAGTTGGGAAGGATGTCAACAACGTTATGGATCCTAATATGTTTGTCGACGACACTGTCAAAAATTGATCTTTTTTATTACTTATCTTTCATTTTTCTATTTTTGTCGAACTGGTGTACTATCTATAACTTCCCGTGTCGACTTCTATTTTGTAATTTCGAATGATTTGGTTGAATCAACCTTTATATATTTCTGCTTTGATCATATGCCTTTGCTTATATATATACATTTTTGTATAGGAAGCTCAGTTGTTTTGATATGATTGTGGGGACGACTCGACCATTATATAACAGGGTTCACACAATTTTGATTCACAATTAATAGCATGCGGCAAGCCTGTAAACATGTGCACAAACGTGATTCGGTTGACATGATATTTTAATATTGAAAATCGTGTACATGCGTAATTGGGTTGACACTATCTTTATTACATAGAAAATCGCGTACATGCGTTATGGGTCGACAAGACCTTATTTTACATAGGAAAATTGCGTACATGTGTTATAGGTCAACAAGACCTTATTTACATAGGAAAATCGCGTACATGCATTATGGGTCGACAAGACCTTATTTACATAGGAAAAATCGCGTGCATGTGTTATGGGTCGACAAGACCTTATTTACATAGGAAAATCACGTATATGTGTTATGGGTCGACACTTGTCTCCAGTACCATTCCCCCAACTCCCTATATGCGATGTTTGCTGAGGATATTGGGAGTTGTGTTGATTCTGAATTTGATCTTTGAATGCAGGATGTCGTGTCGTTTATGTAATAGCAAATTAATGATTGTCAATGTCGACAGCTTTTGTAAAGCAAGATGTGAGTTTTTGTTTTTGTTTTTGTTTTTTTTTTTTTTTGAGCTCAATTTTGCACTTAGTTGCACTATGTTTTCATCATTGCTCCTTGTTTGTCGACTCATCAATATTGAATGTCGATGAAATGAATAAATAATAGCATAAAGAAATATTGAAAAATAGATAAGGTTAGAAATGGTACTGTTTAAGATGTAGGGCATTCCAACTGTTGTGGATCTCTCGATCGTCAAGTCCTTGTAACTTATACGCCCCACGCCATTTTATATCGGTTATTTGGTAGGGGCCTTCCTATGTCGGACCCAGCTTTCCTGCTCCTTCTTCTCTAGTGTTTTGGAAGACACGTCGTAGTACCAAGTCGTTGATTTTGAATACTCTCGTCTTTACTTTTTTATTATAATGTCGTACGACCTATTGTTGGTATGACTGTATCCGTAGAGAGGCATGGTCTCGACGCTCGTCAAGGTGATCTAATTCGAAAGCGAGTTCGAAGTTGTTTTGCTCCTCATTGGGGTTTTCGCTTCGAGGTGTCGCAAGTCGTGTCTCTATTGGTATAACTGCTTCGAAGCCGTAAACAAGCGAGAATGGGGTCTCTCCCGTCGATCGACGAGGAGTAGTTATGTATGACCATAGTATCTCCGGGAGTTTTTCTGCCTATTCACCTTTTTCTACCTCCAAACGTTTCTTTAGTGTGTTGACTATAGTTTTGTTCGTCGACTCTACTTGCCCGTTGGCTTGAGGATAGCGTAGTGTTAAGAAGCTCAATTTTATCCCATACTTGTCGCAGAAGTTTTTGAAGTCATACGAAATGAATTGGGATCCGTTGTCAGTCACTATTTCCCAAGGTACTCCAAACCTACAAATTATATTTTTCCAAACGAAGTTGCATACCTCAATGTCATGTATTTATTGGAATGCTCCGGTTTCGACCCATTTGGTGAAGTAGTCTGTTAATACCAACATGTAAATGACACCTCCAAGTGCTACAGAGTGTTTACCTACAATATCCATTCCCCATTTCATAAAAGGCCAAGGAGCCGAAAATGAGTTTAGCACACTTGGGGGGAGGTGTGACACTGGTGCAAACCTTTGACATTTGTCGCAAGTCTTCACATGATTTTAGGAGTAAGATAGCATTGTCGGCCAATAGTATCCTGCTGTGATGGCTCTATTCGACAAACTTTGAGTGTTAGAATGAGTTCTGCATTCCTCATAATGAAGACTTTTGAGGACGTCGTACGCCTCTCGTGGAGTTACGCATCTCAAGTAGGGTCATGCAAATGATTTTTTATAGAGCTTACCATATAAAATGCAGAACTTCGTTGCTTTTGCTTTGATCTTCTTGGTTTCAGATCTATCCCCTGGTAGGATGTCAGCTTATAGATAATTTTGTATGGGATCCATCTAGCTTGCTCCTTGGTCGACTAGTGCGATCAATTTAGTTTCTTGATTGTCGGCGACATAAGATGGATGACAGGTATAGATTTCGAACCATTGGTTGCTGTCGACCCAAGGCTTGCTAATGCATCAGCTCGAACGTTCTCTGACCTTAGTATTTGTTGGATAATGAACTCGTCGAAGGTCGATTGTAATTGTTTGGCTTTCGCCAAATATGTCGTCATCCTTTGGTCTCTTGATTCATACAACCCATTCATTTATCGGACGACGAGTTGTGAGTCGCTCTGTACTTGAATATTTTTTATGTTCAAGCTTGTCGCGAGGTCGAGCCCGGCAATTAGTGCTTCATATTCAGCTTCATTTTTTGTTGCCCGAAACTTGCAATGGATCGATTGCTCCAATGTGTCACCCTGTGGGGATTTGAGCACTAGTCCTAGTCCGCTTCCTTTGATGTTGGTTGGATCCATCGACTGACAAAGTCCATTTCCCGATCGTAGGATTTTCTATGAGGGCTACTAGTTCTTGTTTAGCCTGCACATTCTCACAAGGGGTGAAGTCTGCAATAAAGTCGACTAATACCTATGATTTCATTGCCGTTCGCGGGTGGAAGCTGATGTCGTATTCGCTAAGCTCGACAACCCATTTTGTCAGTCAACCTGAAAGTTCAGGTTTATGTAGAATATTTTTAAGCGGATATATAGTTAGTATGGTCTCAGCTTATGTGCTGCTATGACAATGGCTAACACCAGCTTTTCCAATCGACTATACCTGGTCTCCGCGTCGAGTAGAGCTTTGCTTACGTAATGTACTGGATGTTGTATGCCATCTTCTTCTCTGATCAGTACGGCACTTACGATCGTGTCGGATACTGCTAGATATAAGAGTAACATCTCGTCGTCCTTTGGCTTCGACAGCAACGGAGGTGAGGTCAAATATGTTTTCAAATCTTGTAAGGCCTTATCACAGTTGTCCTTCCGCTTGAATGTCTTGTTCTTTCTCAATTTGTTGAAGAAATGATGGCAGCGTTCAGACGATTTTGAGATGAATCTATTTAAGGCCGCTACATGACCTGTGAGTTTTTGCACGTCTTAGACGCATCTAGGCGATTCAATTCCTTGTATCGATCAAATTTGGTCCGGGTTGGCTTCGACACCTCTCTGGGTGACCAAGTAACCTAAATATTTCCCTGAAGACACACTAAATGAGCATTTAGTAAGGTTTAGTTTCATACCATATTGGTCGAGTACATCGAACGACTGTCTCAAGTGCTCGATGTGTTGTTGAGCGATAAGGGATTTGACCAGCATGTCGTCGACGTAGACTGATCGGACCAAATATGGTAAGATTTTGTACCCTTATTTCTGTAGGGAAAAATACCGTAGTACACGCAGCGGAAGCGAGACTAAAAATAGATTTAGTATGTTTTAAAATTTTTCCTTTTTATGAACCTTAACCCTTTTAATTAATTAACTATACATATCAAGTAACAAAAGTAGAATACCTTTTGTCGCGTGATCCGATTGACTTACGTCGATGGTAATCCGCAAGATCTTCAATCCTAGCACGAACGTGAATCACCTAGGAGTGTGGTCTCCCTTTTCTTTGAATTGCAAACCTGAGAATGGATAAACAAACTTTCTTTTTCTTTTGTTAGTCACAAAACAATCAAAAGAATACAAAGATTATTCCGGTCACTTTTGAGTTCTCAATCTAATGATCGAAACTCGCATGAACCTAATTCGATGTTGTACACACAAGCTTATTGATGAACAAGCAAATAGTGTACCATCAAAAGAATAATCTTTTTTTTTTTTTTTTTTTTTTTTTTTTTTTTTTTTTTTTTTTTTTTTTGTCTTAGTAGAATAATCAAATACTTGTCTATGAGTTTAGAAGAAGAAGAAAATTGAATCAATCAAAAATTAGGGTGGCCGAACCCTATAAGGTTTATTATATAGGATGGCCGAATTTCTTTCTCTTTTTACTTTAGGGTTGCCGAAATCTATAAGGTGTTGCATTAGGGTTGGCCGAATTTCATCATCTCACTTATATAGGGTGACCGAAATTCAACCCTAATTCCCATCAACTTTTTAGACTCCTAACCCTAATTTAACTCATAAGTATTTTTATTCTTTTATTGACTAAATAAAAAGACTTCTTATTTGATTAAATAAATAAACTTAATTATTTATTTTCTTATCAAACAAGTCTTTTACTTTTAGTATACATATAGTATAACTCTAGGAAACATATTTCCTAATCAGAAAAAGATTTTGTTTCTTAATTAAATAATTAATTAATAAATTAATTAATTCTCATTTAATCAAACAATAAAATAAAATAATATTTTTGACTATATACATAGCCTTGCCGCCCCATATGTAATAAATGGGCCAAATATTATTTCCTTATTTTATTTAATCCATTGGACTTTAAATAAAAAGCCCACATGTGAACCATATCTATTCTTACTAAAAGAAATAAGCCCACATGTCTTTCATTAATATATTAATATAATTAATTAGCCCATTAATCAAATAATGTGCAAATCATATTCTTAATATATTAAATGCAATTCTAGATGGACCCATATGTTGGTCCGGTAGAATATATCAAGTGATCCATGCAAGTCCGTGTGGATTGGGGATCTTGGCGGGCTATCTAAATTTAAGCTTCAATAGACATAACCTAATCACAGTCAACAAATGATTCACTTAGGTCCGATCCATTAATTTTAACTCATTCCACTAAAGAGCTAAAATTGAACTCTTAAATAAAGATAGAATAAGAAGAAGTTCCTCATTCATACCCTAGACAATCATATTGGAGATAGTGTATCCTCGTGATTAATATCAGTAATCGCCAAGAGTTCATAGACCGACTATAACTCTCCAAGTTACCATATTTACTCATATGACCACGTTTTGAACTTGGATATTTTGACTTGTCCAGAAGCCATGTTTTCAATAGCCACTATCGAAAACTCAACGTTGAGATTTAATATTCAATTACCTCAAAACATCCATATGATGATATTATACTCTCATTTAATAAATGGAGCCACGATGTCCATATCTATAAATGAAGTCCTCTATCGATTAACAAATGAATATCACCAAACTATCGAGGATAGACTATGGTATATAATCGTACTCATTGATAACTCAAATGATATCACTTGCAACCATAAGTCCATCATTTATCTCAGGATTAAGATAGACTCTCCGATTGTCCTAATAATGAAAAGACTATTATCTATTGACGGTTCTAGATAAAGCTTTTCATTGTGATCCAGTTCAATGCACCCAGTGTAATAGATTCTGTTACTCGAAGACACTTCGATGATTTTAGACTCATCATATCTCATTTGATCCCACTCAAATGCTAGCAAAAGAATTCTACAACTTTAACAAGATAAAGGTGCCCAACCTTTAACTTAAGTTGTGAACATTATTCAAGACTAACTAAAGAATTGTGTCTACCTCATACATATCCAGATGTACGAACAATTCTTCTTTTTCTCATAGTCTTTAGACGTTATGATTATTTACTTTGACAATTATAATATTAAACTATAAATGCTATAAGATTTGTTGAACCAGAAATCACTTTATTAATATGAAAAAGATTGTCAATTACAACATTACACTCTTGCTATTGAGCATAATCCTAACAATCTCCCACTTGCGCTATAGCAAATGTGTCATATCTTTCATGCCCATGTTCTCTAAATGCCCATCGAAACTCTTCTGAGGTAGAGCCTTTGTGAAGGGATCCGTTAGATTTTCTGCTGACGCGATTTTGGTAATCGTCACGTCACCCCTTTGAACAATCTCCCTTAAAAGATGATACTTTCTTTCAATGTGTTTTCCTCTCTTGTGACTTCTTGGTTCTTTTGAATTAGCCACTGCTCCACTGTTGTCACAGTAGATAGTGATCTGCTTATTTGCACTAGGAACCACTTCCAAGTCAATCAAGAATTGACGGAGCCAAACAGCCTCTTTGGCAGCCTCGCATGCAGCAACATACTCAGCTTCCATGGTGGAATTAGCAATACAAGATTGCTTGATACTCCTCCATATGACTGCTCCTCCTCCAATAGTAAACACAGCTCCTGATGTGGATTTTCTGGAGTCAGAATCTGATTGGAAATTAGAATCTGTATACCTAACGGGAATTAAATCCCCTCCAGAGTATACTAGCATATTATCTCTCGTTTTCTTGAGATACTTGAAAATATGCTTGACTGCCGTCCAGTGATCAGGACCAGGTTTCGATTGAAACCTGCTAACTATGCCAACAGCAAAACAAATATCTGGTCTAATGCAGAGCATTGCATATATGAGACTTCCAACTGCCGAGGCATATGGAACTCTACTCATGAATTGCTCTTCATGCTCATTCTTAGGAACTTGTTCCTTAGAAAGCTTGATTCCATGTTTGAAAGGTAACATACCTTTCTTGGAAACCTGCATGGAAAACCTAGACAAGATCTTGTCTATGCATGAAGCTTGGGATAATGCAATCGTTTTATTCTTTCTATCCTTTATTACTTGGATACCTAGAATAAAACTTGCTTCTCCTAAGTCTTTCATATCAAATTGTTTTGCTAACCATTCTTTTACTGATGTCAATACACCTACATCGTTTCCAATGAGTAGTATATCATCAACATAAAGAATCAGGAAAACCAACTTGTCGCCCTTAATCCTTTTGTATACACAAGGTTCGTCAGGATTCTGATTAAATCCAAAACCTTTGATAGCTTGATCGAACCTTATGTTCCGGGATTTGGATGCTTGCTTTAATCCATATATGGATTTCTGCAACTTGCATACCTTTTCCATTTGGCCCTTTTCAATGAATCCTTCTGGTTGCATCATGTAGATGCTTTCGTCAAGACTTCCATTAAGGAAAGCTGTCTTGACGTCCATTTGTCAAATCTCTAGATCTAAAGATGCTGCAATGGATAAGAGTATCCTAATGGATTTAAGCATGGCCACAGGAGAGAAGGTTTCCTCGTAATCGATACCTTCTTTCTGTGTATACCCTTTAGCTACCAATCTAGCTTTAAAGGTTTCCACCTTACCATCCATACCTCTTTTCCTCTTGTATACCCACTTGCACCCAATGGGTTTTATCCCTTTAGGTAAGTCTACAAGGGACCAGACTTTGTTATTGAACATAGATTCAATCTCAGATTGCATTGCCTTTTGCCAATGGCGACTATCAACATCCTCCATTGCTTCCTTATACGTGTAGGGATCATCGTCGTCCGAGAGATTCTCCATTGATTCTCCCAGATCGATGTATCTTTCGGGTTGTGTTCTAACCCTCCCACTACGATGAGGAATGGTAGGTTGTTGATCTTGTGTTGGATTGGAACTTACAATTGGGTTAGGTTGTGTAACCTCTTGTGGAATTGTATCTCCTGACATCTCATTCAGGACAATTCTACTTCTAGGCACAAAATCATTCATATAATCCTTTTCCAGAAATTTAGCATTTGTTGAAACAAATACTTTAAGATCTAAAGGACTATAGAAATAATATCCTTTAGTTTCTTTTGGATACCCTACAAATATACATGTTTATGAACGGGACTCCATTTTATCTATCTTTCCTTTTAACACATGCGCAGGACAACCAAATATCCATAAGTGTTGTAAACTAGGCTTGCGCCCAGTCCATAACTCATGCGGTGTTTGAGGAACAGACTTAGATGATACATCGTTTAGAATGTATATAGCAGTTTGTAAAACATATCCCCAAAAAGAAATAGGAAGTGTTGAATAACTCAACATAGACCTAACCATATCCAAAAGAGTTCTATTTCTCCTTTCTGCCACCCCATTCTGTTGAGGTGTTCCTGGTGCAGAAAACTGAGAAACTATCCCATTATCAATAAGATATTACTGAAACTCACCAGATAGATATTCTCCACCACGATCAGATCTCAAGATTTTTATGTGTTTCTCTAGCTGATTTTCTACTTCAGCTTTGAATGCTTTGAACATGTCAAAAGCATCCGACTTAGGTCGCATAAGATACACATAGCCAAATCTTGAGTAATCATCTGTGAAGGTGATGAAGTACTCATATCCACCTCTAGCTTGAATGCTCATAGGACCACATACATCAGTGTGTATCAATCCTAAACATTCAGTGGCCCTTGTACCTTTGGCTGAGAGCGACCTTTTGGTCATTTTACCTTCCAAACAAGATTCACAAGTTGGTAGATCATTAACCTTTAAGTCACTTAAAGGTTCGTCACTTACCAATCTTTTAATCCTATTAAGGTTAATATGACCTAGGCGTAAATGCCATAGGTAGGTTTCATCTATTGATAATTTTACTCTTTTATGATCAGGTTCCGTTAATTCTGTGTCTAACGAGTGAGAGATATTTCTATACAAAAAGTATAGACCGTTTTCCAATGTACCTTGGAAAATAATTTTATCATTCTTACTAATAATAAAAACTTTATTAAAAGTAACCGAATATCCAAATTTATTCAAACAAGAAACTGAAATTAAATTCCTCTTGAATTGAGGTACATAATAAACGTCTATTAAATCTAAATGCCTTCTAGAATCCAAATAAACTCTAATATCTCCCACTGCACTTGCAAACACTAATGTTCCGTTGCCCAAGCGCAAATTGATTTCATTCTTACTCAGCCTTCTCCTTTCTTGGAACCCCTGCAAGGAATAACAAACATGATTAGTGGCTCCAGAGTCTATGATCCAAGAATCAGTAGAATCTGCCAGAAAACATGTTTCAAGATAATTAACATTACCTTCTTCCTTCTTGTTCTGGGACTTTGGGCAATTTCTTTTCCAATGTCCCTTTTCACCACAAAGGAAGCATTTCCCTTTGATCTTGGTTACTTTCTTGGTCTCCTTCTTGGTAGGCCCAAGTTACTTTTTCTTCTGTTGTTTCTTGACCTTCTGACGGGTCTTAACAGTAGCAACTTTACCAACCATATGAATCTCTTGACCCTTGCCTTTCACAAGGATCTTTTCAGCACTTTGAACATCTTGCATCAGGCCTTGTAAGGTGTATTCCTTTTTGTTCAAAGTGTAGTCCAATTTGAACTGATCAAAGGAATCTGACAATGAATTGACAACCATATCAATTTTTGTCTCACCATCTATCTCAGCGCCATGCAGTTCAGCAATGTTGAGATGTGCTATGACTTTCATCATGTGATCCTTCATAGCCTGTCCAGGTTTCATCCTAAGATTCATAAAAGCAGTCACTGCCTCTCTCTTAGTCGTCCTGGACTTCATAGCAAACATCTCCTCTAGAGACATCATTATATCAGCAGCGGACTTCATTCCTTCATGCTGCTGTTGCAACACGTCGGAGATAGTGGCCATAATGTAACATTTGGCCATATCATCTAAAGTCTTCCACAGCTCATGCTCATCTTTATACATTATGCTATGAAACAAATTAGAGGCGTGTTCTATATAAAGCTAGAGGGGGGGTGAATAGATTTTAACTATTATTACCCAATTTTCGCATGCAAGTCAATTTTACGAAAATGCCCCTACTAGTCAAAAATACATACAAGTGTAATATAGTGCGGAATTTAAATAACACTTGATGTATACGTGGAAACCCAACCACTGGGAAAAACCACGGGCTGTATAGTGCGCCACACTCGGAACTCGAAATCACTAATTGAAATGAAGTTTACAACCTATGTAGACCTCGTCTAACACTCCGGTCTGTAACCCCTCACTTCTACCCAGCGGGCCTTTATTAGCAGCCCTATTCCAATTTGCTTGAGGCCTAAGCACTCTTAGCCTCAAGACTTACTTCTCAATGAAGAGAAACAACCTATGTGAATATATATATGAATATTCAAATAACAAACAAGGCTAGGTAACCTTAGATGCTTATCTAGGATGATGATATAATCAATTTAATCAACCCTAGATATCAATTGCTAAATGACATGTCAAATAGCTTAGCTAATCAAGATTAGTTAAAAACCTAATTAGCTATCACAATCAACACTCAATCATTTTCATCACAAATAATCTCTAACTTGTATCTAGCATATAATCAAAAGCATACAAGTAATTAAAGAGATGTATTAATATGAAAAACACTAAAGTAATATGAAATTAGTGAAGAACATACCAAATAAGATGTGATGATTCAAAACCATGCATGGATCAATTCTATGAAGGCATAGAAGATCAAATATGAAATTTGATGCAAAAGGGATTTGATTTGAGTGTTTAAAGATGGGTTCTTGATTTGATTTTTTCTCAAAAATCTCTCTTGAAAGTTTAGGGTTCTAATTGCTCAAGAAACTTGATCAGAGATTGAGAAAATAAGATATTTATAGACATCAAGAATTGGGCATGTGAAAAGACATTTTTGCCCCTGAAACGCACCGTTCGGCGGTTTCAATCGGCGGCCAGGCAGCCGATGACGACCGCCGAATTGAGCTCGTGAAGAACAGAGCATTAACGGCGGTTTCATTCGGCGGTTTAGTGACCGCCGATCCAACCGCCGAATCAAACCCGAGGGATTAAAATCGATCAGGTATGAACGGCGGTTTCGAACGGTGGTCGTGACCACCGATCTTGACCGCATAATTGCTTCAGACCAATCTGGACTGAAACGGCAGTTTCATTCGGCGGCCAGGCCGCCGATCATAACCGCCGATCACCAACAATGGTGAAAACCAAGGAGAAGCCAAGGGCATTCTCCATAGGCGGTCTTCGCGCGAAACCAAGCACTCATTAGTGCAAGCGCGGACGTTTCCGAACAATGTCGGGAAACAAATTATAAGGCACATATACACACAACAAGATATATCAACCAAAGTGCTAGTGTGTAAAGTGACATGTGAAGAGATGCACATAAAAATAAGCAAGTATGCAATCATAGCAAGAATGCTAAGTGTGTGTGTGCTACTAAATCTCTTCAAAGAAAAACAAGCACAAGAGATTATACCTTTGGCGTGCTTGTATCTTGAGGTCATGGAAGGGCCTTTGATCTTCAACACTAATCACTTAGACTACCCTTACATTCAAAACCCCAACATGTGGTTTGACCACGAAATAAGCCAATCAACAAAACGGTAATCCTTACATGCTAGATTCATTATTAGGAGCAGGTGGTTTAGGAGTAGTTAGAACAAACTTATGTTTTTCACTTTGCAGCAACAACCCAATTTTCCTTTTCCATGTGACATAATTATCTCCAGTTAAAGTGTTATCTTTTAGGATGTTCATAAGTGATGGGGTCATGATTTCTGAATAAAACAAAACATATATAAGTAAATAATCATGATAAAGCACTTTTAAATATTTATCTTGAATTAAATAAATAACTCAATCATAAAAATTCAACGGTGATCCAACACCCATAAACGTTATGCCTAATTTGGGAGTTCGCACCATTTACTAGTTAGACTAGGTCCCACCTAATTGTTAACATAACAACTAGCGTTTTCAATTTTAGCCTTGCAATTTTACTGACAAGAACTCTTGGGATGATATCAATAAAATTACATTGAGTGTGTTACCAAGATATCGACCCTCAATTTTCTCTCACGAAAATCCCTCATTGGGGAGTAGATCTCGTTTGAGTCCATTGTCTAGTCTATCCTTGTAAGGAAGTATGTTGCTAAATTCCATTCATGGACGCCCCTTGGGGGGGATTACCAATAAATAATAAAGCTCAACTAACCTTGGAGGCCATAGGTGTTACAAAAACACCTTCTCCCACTCAATTATTTAAGGCGTGTGATTAAATCCCATAGAATGATTTACCAAGTTATCTAGATGCCAATTTAGATACCTAAATCATTCAATGCATGTTCATACCAAAAGAGATATATGAGTGGTACTCCTATTCTATATGTCATGTTATCATACAATAACAAATATTGTAATATTTATGCAATAAATAAATAGCAACAATTTTGGTCCATCCTAGAAAAGCAAGTAAATCACAATTGTTTAGGAATACAAGATCTTCAAGTGGCCATCAACCATACGCTCATCCCTCGGCTTCCTCCCATGGGCGAACACACCCCACAACCCCACAAAGGGGCTGCTGTGCGCAGCCCATGAGACCACATAGGGCTGCCATGCGCAGCCCACCAAGATTTGGGCTTGCCATGCGCAGCCCAATCCACTCCTAGGGTGCACACAGTGCTCGTTCTTGGTTCCAGTTGCTTCCTTTTTCTTCAAGTCTTCGAATCTTCATTACTTGAACATACTACAGCAGTATTTAAACTAATAAAATACTGCAGTATTTTGTTTTTTATTAATTCACTGCAGTACTTTTTTACAAAAAAAACTGCACTATAAATTTAATACAATAAAAAAAACTGCACATTATATTAATGCAAAAATAAAAAAAATAGCAACTACCAAGAAGGAATTATGGCGATGATAGACCACCCTTCTTGTTACAATTCCATAACAAAAATTACATTGAAAATCTAGGACCAAAATCGAGCAACAACAATCCACATAAAAAATAATAACATATATAAATCCATACATTCACATGTAATTATATATGCGAATACCTAGAGTGCCATCTCTTTCTAAACATACATAATCACAATAAAAAGAAATAGATTCACGTATATATACGTTAATTAATTAAAAGGGTACAACCAGGCTCTGATACCAATTGCAGGGAAAAATACCGTAGTACGCGCAGCGGAAGTGAGACTAAAAATAGATTTAGTATGTTTTAAAATTTTTCCTTTTTATGAACCTTAACCCTTTTAATTAATTAACTATACATATCAAGTAACAAAAGTAGAATACCTTTTGTCGCGTGATCCGATTGACTTACGTCGATGGTAATTCGCAAGATCTTCAATCCTAGCACGAACGTGAATCACCTAGGAGCGTGGTCTCCTTTTTCTTTGAATTGCAAACCTGAGAATGGATAAACAAACTTTCTTTTTCTTTTGTTAGTCACAAAACAATCAAAAGAATACAAAGATTATTCCGGTCACTTTTGAGTTCTCAATCTAATGATCGAAACTCGTATGAACCTAATTCGATGTTGTACACACAAGCTTATTGATGAACAAGCAAATAGTGTACCATCAAAAGAATAATCTCTTCTCTCCTTTTTTTTTTTTTTTTATCTTAGTAGAATAATCAAATACTTGTCTATGAGTTTAGAAGAAGAAGAAAATTGAATCAATCAAAAATTAGGGTGGCCGAACCCTATAAGGTCTATTATATAGGGTGGCCGAATTTCTTTCTCTTTTTACTTTAGGGTTGCCGAAATCTATAAGGTGTTGCATTAGGGTTGGCCGAATTTCATCATCTCACTTATATAGGGTGATCGAAATTCAACCCTAATTCCCATCAACTTTTTAGACTCCTAACCCTAATTTAACTCATAAGTATTTTTATTCTTTTATTGACTAAATAAAAAGACTTCTTATTTGATTAAATAAATAAACTTAATTATTTATTTTCTTATCAAACAAGTCTTTTACTTTTAGTATACATATAGTATAACTCTAGGAAACATATTTCCTAATCAGAAAAAGATTTTGTTTCTTAATTAAATAATTAATTAATTAATTAATTAATTCTCATTTAATCAAACAATAAAATAAAATAATATTTTTGACTATATACATAGCCTTGCCGCCCCATATGTAATAAATGGGCCAAATATTATTTCCTTATTTTATTCAATCCATTGGACTTTAAATAAAAAGCCCACTTGTGAACCAGACCTATTCTTACTAAAAGAAATAAGCCCACATGTCTTTCATTAATATATAAATATAATTGATTAGCCCATTAATCAAATAATGTGCAAATCATATTCTTAATATATTAAATGCAATTCTAGATGGACCCATATGTTGGTTCGGTAGAATATATCAAGTGATCCATGCAAGTCCGTGTGGATTGGGGATCTTGGCGGGCTATCTAAATTTAAGCTTCAATAGACATAACCTAATCACAATCAACAAATGATTCACTTAGGTCCGATCCATTAATTTTAACTCATTCCACTAAAGAGCTAAAATTGAACTCTTAAATAAAGATAGAATAAGAAGAAGTTCCTCATTCATACCCTATACAATCATATTGGAGATAGTGTATCCTCGTGATTAATATCAGTAATCGCCAAGAGTTCATAGACCGACTATAACTCTCCAAGTTACCATATTTACTTATATGACCACGTTTTGAACTTGGATATTTTGACTTGTCTAGAAGCCATGTTTTCAATAGCCACCATCGAAAACTCAACGTTGAGATTTAATATCCAATTACCTCAAAACATCCATATGATGATATTATACTCTCATTTAATAAATGGAGCCACGATGTCCATATCTATAAATGAAGTCCTCTATCGATTAACAAATGAATATCACCAAACTATCGAGGATAGACTATGCTATATAATCGTACTCATTGATAACTCAAATGATATCACTTGCAACCATAAGTCCATCATTTATCTCAGGATTACGATAGACTCTCCGATTGTCGTGATAATGAAAAGACTATTATCTATTGACGGTTCTAGATAAAGCTTTTCATTGTGATCCAATTCAATGTACCCAGTGCACTAGATTCTTTTACTCGAAGACACTCCGATGATTTTAGACTCATCATATCTCATTTGATCCCACTCAAATGCTAGCAAAAAACTTCTACAACTTTAACAAGATAAATGTGCCCAACCTTTAACTTAAGTTGTGAACATTATTCAAGACTAACTAAAGAATTGTGTCTACCTCATACATATCCAGATGTACGAACAATTCTTCTTTTTCTCATAGTCTTTAGACCTTATGATTATTTATTTTGACAATTATAATATTAAACTATAAATGCTATAAGATTTGTTGAACCAGAAATCACTTTATTAATATGAAAAAGATTGTCACAACATTACACTCTTGCTATTGAGCATAATCCTAATAATTTCCTATTCTTTGTGCTTAATTCTCGGGCGTTTCCCCGTATTTAATATTGCAAAATCAAGTGTTTCAGGTTTTATTAGGCCTCAAGGGCAATTGTGAAGAAGAGGAGTATCTTGGTGTAAGAAAGGAGCATAAAGGCATGAAACAAGGCAATCTCGCCGCTTGCTGAATATAGGTCGCCATGGCGACATGGAGGTGTTTTACAAAGGACCAGAGGTCGCCCCAAGGTCGCCATGGCGACAGAAAGGATTGTTTCAGAAGAGCAAAGATCGTCATTTGGTCGCCCCAGGGTCGCCATATCGACAGACTATTTTTCTCCAAGAAAATGTATCAGGTGTGGTCGCCATTTGCATGTCGCCATGGCGACCTTCAAGGGCAAATGGCGACCTCTCCCTAAATTACTCAGTGTCGCCATTTGCAAAGAGCGAAAAAGATGATGCTCATGGCGACAATTGGATCTCAGAAAGTGTAACAGTATGTCGCCATGAGGTCGCCATGGCGACACAAATAGCGACATTCCCGCCACATCAGCTTTCCAAGAGATTTTCAGCACAAAATCAAAGCTAGTATAAATATCCCTCTTCTCTGAGTTTGAAAACACAAAAGAATATACAGAGTTTTAGAAAGCACATTTTTACTTAGCATTTTTAGACCTAGATTTCTTCCATAACTCCCACTTCCAAATTCCTTCATTTCTAACCTTGAACTACATTTTCCATCAAACACTCAACACCAAATCTATCCTACCTCACCAAACCATTCCTCTCTCACCATATTCTTCACCATATTACCTTAGTCACACACCATTTGACACTCATCACAATTCTACACAAAGGAGCATCTAATAAGGGAAATGATTGAGCATTAAAGAAGGTGACCTACATGTGATTTCCTCATTTATTACTCTCTTTTCCTATTTGTAACTATGTGTAGCTAAAACCCCCAATCTAGGGGGTTGGTGTTAGAAACACTTGGACTTGGGGTTGCTTGACTATATTTTAATTGAATCTCTATGTATTTTCTATTTATTATATCTTTAGATTCTTGTCATTATATGATTGATTTGTATATCAACCTATTAATCATAATCTTGTTAGAATAATCTATTATATAATCACCTTTGGAATGACAACCTTATTTGATTAAAGAATTCAATAAATATGATGGATTATTGTAGGGAATACCAACCACAATAATCCAAACCTTGCTTTGAGGTTAATCCATATGAGATTGGTTCTTAATGATAGTTTGAAAAGCACCCTTAATCCACTTGCAACTTCACTAATCCCTTAGTGTATCTCTTAATTGATTTCACTCGTTTTTCTTATCTTAGATTGTTGAGATTCTATTTTACCTATCACTTTTGTTACTTTTACTTTATGTATGTTTTGTAGTATTTTAAACCACCCACTATCCATTTATCATGATTTATATTATCGCAATCTTAGATTAGTTAATCAACTTAACTATTACTTCATTTCCCTGTGGAACGAATCCAACTTACCATTATTACGTTTTATATCCTAAAAGGATTCTGAAGTGGTAAAACATTATTTCCAAAAAGATCATATATATATATATATATATATATATATATTGTTTTGATGTGCACAAACGACGTCATCAAAAATGATGCCGTTGCCGGGGATTTGGTAGCGATAGTTGGATTGATTAACTTTTCTGTGTAATTTAGAGTGTTAGTAATTATTTTGAATATATTGTTTTTGTTTGTTAATTTTTCATAGTTATTTTTACCTTTTTGTGTTTTCTTTCTTCTATTTTATTTTCCGGAACATAGGTGTATGCACGATAGGAGATCCTTAGGAAAAGGATTATACCCGCCATTGGACTGTACTAGCCGTGTTGAAAGAATTGTAAGAGAAATTGAGGAGATTCCTAGACAAGCTATGAGTACAGAGGGATAGAACCCTAGGAGGGACGAAGAAGCTCATCCTAGGGAAGAGATGACTGAAGAGACTCCCACTAATCAAGGCTAAAGGATGACCATGGGGGAGTACTCATTGCTCGCAATTGGGAATCAACCCTCACCAATTGTCTTAGATCCGATTGCAAAGGGATATGAGCTAAGGACTATACACGTGAACCTCTTACCTTCCTTCTATGGGAAGTTGAATGAGGATTGTTTGCAATTCATGAAGGAATTCAGTGCTATCATTGAGACATTCCCAATCATGCGCCTAACTAGGGAGCAACTTCACATAAGGTGTTTCCAATATTGCCTAAAGGACTTGGCAATGAAGTGGTAAATGAGGCTTAGGCCGAGGTCTTTGACAAGCTGGAGTCAGATTTGTAGGTTGTTCTTTAATAGATTTTTCCCAGCCAAGAAGGCTAAGGAGCTTAAGGTGAAGATAACATACTTCAATGAGAGTGAATGGGAGCTTTTTCACGAGTTATGGGAGAGGTACCAACTCCTTTTGGCTCAATGCCCTCCTCACATGTTTACGGATGAATACAAGGTATCTTGTTTCCAAGGTGGTCTCACTTGTTTCTCTTAAGTATTGGTGGATAATGCTTGTGGAGGCTCTTGTAAGGTCTCATTTGTTGATTGGCTCATTTTGTGGACAAACCACAATTATGGTTCATTGTAAAGGTAGCTTAAATATTAGGTTCAAGTTCAATGCCCTTTGAAGACCTCATCATTGATAAGCACCAAAGGTAAATTTCTAAGTGCTTAGTTTTCTTTGAAGAGATTTAGATTGCACACACACACTTAGCATACTTGCATTTGTGTGCATACTCTTCACATGTCACATTTCATACTTGCACTTTGACTTTGTATATTGTGTGTGCTTATGTGCCTTGTAATTCATTTCCCGATATTGTTCGGAAACGTTCGCGCTTGCACTAGTATGTGCTTGGTTTTACGCGAAGTCCACCTACGGAGAAAGCCCTTGGCTTATCCTTTGGTTTCACTTCTTTTGGTGAAACGGTGGTTATGATCGGTGGCCTGGCCGCCGAATGAAACCGTCGTTTGTGTCCAGAGGCTTCTGGAGCAATTATGTGGTTATGATCGGCAGCCACGACCGTTGTTCAAAACTGCCGATCATACCTGATTGATTTAATCTCTCGGGTTTGATTTTGCGGTTGGTTAGGCGGTTTTGAAACCACCGAATGAAACCATCGATGATGCCCTGTTCTTCTCGGGCTCAATTCGACGGTTGTAATCGGTGGCCTAGCTGTCCATTGAAACCGCTGATCGGTGCGTTTCAGGGGCAAACTTGTCTTTTCACATGCTCTATTTTTCATGTCTATAAATACATCACTTTCTCTTGCTCTGAATGTGACTCTTTAATCATCAAGAACCCTACTTTTAAAAGAGAGATTTTTGTGAGAAAAAGCAATCAAGTTTGCTCATTTAAACACTCAAACCAAAATTCATATGCATCAAAATTCATCTAGCATTTTCTAGCATATCTAGGATGCTTGCTTGCATGGGTCTTTCATCAACACACTTGCTTTGGTAAGTTCTTCATTATTATCATATATAATTAGTGTTTTATTTATTATGGCATCTCTTTTATTACTTGATTGTTCTTATATTAAATTCTAATATTCAAGATAGAGATTGTTGTGTTGATTTGATTGAGTGTTGTATTGTGATAGCTATCTAGGTTTTCATAATCTATGTTTAGCTAAGCTAATTGACATGTCATCTAGCTTTTAATATCTAGGATTGAATTAATTGCAAAATCATCATCCTAGATAAGAATATAGAGTAACCTAGCTCTAAATTGCATTTCTCATATTCACATAGGTTTTATTATCTCTTCTTAGAGAATTAAGTCTTGTGTTGTGACCGGGATTAGGTTGCTTAATTTGTAAGCAATTGGACTATGTCCATTTATACCGGGATTAGGTAGGTGTGAAATTACTTACCGGGATTAGGTTGTAATCGATTTACACATTTAGTGGATTCGAGATTCGAGTGTGGCTCACTTATTAGCCCGTGGTTTTTCCCGTGAGGGTTTCCATGTAAAAATCAAGTGTTATTTAATTTCCGCATTTTACACTTGATTTATCGCTTTATTTAGTTTGGGGTAATTTCGTAATATTGACTTTACACGAAAAATTGGGTAATATCTTTAAAATCTATTCACCCCCTCTAGATAGTTTTATACACACCGTGCAATATTTGTTTCAGATCTTATGACACGAAGACCGCCACTGAGATATATGAGATACATGAGATGTTAGCACAAAACTCTCAACAGAGGAATGCAAATAGTGTTCGGGGTGGAAGGTTTGATGTGAGTGCTAGCACGGAGACCGCCATTGAGATCTCTAGGATGAAGAAGATGGAATCCTTGACATCTTACATTGAGAACATCGGGTTTTCTACTAACCCTCCCATTACGACGAGGAATCGTAGGTTGTTGATTTTGTGATGGTGCGGAACTTATAATTGGGCTAGCTCTGATGATTTTATACTCATCATAACTCATTTGATCCCACTCAAATGCTAGCAAAAGAATTCTACAACTTTAACAAGATAAAGGTGCCCAACATTTAATTTAAGTTGTGAACATTATTCAAGACTAACTAAAGAATTGTGTCTACCTCATACATATCCAGATGTACGAACAATTCTTATTTTCTCATAGTCTTTTGACCTTATGATCATTTACTTTTGACAATTATAATATTCAATCTATAAATGCTATAAGATTTGTTTAAATCAGAAATCAATTTATTAATATGAAAAGATTGTCAAAAACAATATTACACTCTTGCTATTGAGCATAATCCTGACAATCTCCCACTTGCGCTATAGCAAATGTGTCATATCTCTCATTCCCATGTTCTCTAGGTGCCCATCAAAACTCTTCTGTGGTAGAGCCTTTGTGAAAGGATACGCTAGATTTTCTGCTGATGCGATATTGGTAACCGTCACGTCACCCCTATGCACAATCTCCCTAAGAAGATGATACTTCCTTTTAATGTGTTTTCCTCTCTTATGACTTCTTGGTTCTCTCGAATTAGCCACTGCTCCACTGTTGTCACAGTAGATAGTGATCTGCTTATTCGCACTGGGCACCACTTCCAAGTCAATCAAGAATTGGCGGAGCCAAACAACCTTTTTGGTAGCTTCGCATGCAGCAACATACTTAGCTTCCATGGTGGAATCAGCAATACAAGATTGCTTGATACTCCTCCATATGACTGTTCTTCTTCCAATAGTAAACACAGATCCTGATGTGGATTTTCTGGTAGTTAGAATCCGACTGGAAATCAGAATCTGTATACCCAACGGGAATCAAATCCCCTCATGAGTATACAAGCATATTATCTCTCGTTCTCCTAAGATACTTGAAAATATGCTTAACGGCCGTCCAATGATCAGGACCAGGTTTCGATTGAAAACTGCTAACTATACCCACAGCAAAACAAATACCTGATCTAGTATAGAGCATTGCATACATGAGACTTCCAATTGCCGAGGCATTTGGATTCCTACTCATGAATTGCTCTTCATGCTCATTCTTAGGAACTTGTTCCTTAGAAAGTTTGATTCCATTTATGAAAAGTAACATACCTTTCTTGGAATCTTGCATGGAAAATCTAGACAAGATTTTATCTATGTATAAAGCTTGGGATAGTGCAATCGTTCTATTCTTTCTATCCCTTATTACTTGGATACCAAGAATATAACTTGCTTCTCCTAAGTCCTGCATATCAAATTGTTTTGCTAACCATTCTTTTACTGATGTCAATACACCTATATCGTTTCCGATGAGTAGTATATCATCAACATAAAGAATTTAGGAAAACCAACTTGTCGCCGTTAATCCTTTTGCATACACAAGGTTCGTCACAGCTTGATCGAACCTTATGTTCCAGGATCAGGATGCTTGCTTTAATCCATATTTGGATTTTTGCAACTTGCATTGCCTTTTGCCAATGGCGACCATCAACATGCTCCATTGCTTCCTTATATGTGTAGGGATTATCGTCGTCCGGGAGATTCTCCATTGATTCTCCCAGACCGATGTATCTCTCGGGTTTTCTACTAACCCTCCCACTACGACGAGGAATGATAGGTTGTTGATTTTGTGATGGTGCGGAACTTATAATTGGGCTAGCTCCGATGATTTTAGACTCATCATAACTCATTTGATCCCACTCAAATGCTAGCAAAAGAATTCTACAACTTTAACAAGATAAAAGTGCCCAACCTTTAACTTAAGTTGTGAACATTATACAAGACTAACTAAAGAATTGTGTCTACCTCATACATATCCAGATGTACGAACAATTCTTCTTTTCTTATAGTCTTTTGACCTTATGATCATTTACTTTTGACAATTATAATATTCAATCTATAAATGCTATAAGATTAGTTTAAATAAGAAATCAATTTATTAATATGAAAAGATTGTCAAAAACAATATTACACTCTTGCTATTGAGCATAATCCTGACAATCTCCCACTTGCACTATAGCAAATGTGTCATATCTCTCATTCCCATGTTCACTAGGTGCCCATCAAAACTCTTCTGTGGTAGAGCCTTTGTGAATGGATACGCTAGATTTTTTGCTGACGCGATTTTAGTAATCCTCACGTCACCCCTATGCACAATCTCCCTAAGAAGATGATACTTCCTTTCAATGTGTTTTCCTCTCTTATGACTTCTTGGTTCTCTCGAATTAGCCACTGCTCCACTGTTATCACAGTAGATAGTGATCTGCTTATTCGCACTGGGAACCACTTCCAAGTTAATCAGGAATTGGCGGAGCCAAACAGCCTCTTTGGTAGCTTTGCATGCAGCAACATACTTAGCTTCCATGGTGGAATCAACAATACAAGATTGCTTGATACTCCTCCATATGACTGTTCTTCTTCCAATAGTAAACACAGATCCTGATGTGGATTTTCTGGTAGTTAGAATCCGACTGGAAATCAGAATCTGTATACCCAACGGGAATCAAATCCCCTCATGAGTATACAAGCATATTATCTCTCGTTCTCCTAAGATACTTGAAAATATGCTTAACGGCCGTCCAATGATCAGGACCAGGTTTCGATTGAAAACTGCTAACTATACCCACAGCAAAACAAATACCTGATCTAGTATAGAGCATTGCATACATGAGACTTCCAATTGCCGAGGCATTTGGATTCCTACTCATGAATTGCTCTTCATGCTCATTCTTAGGAACTTGTTCCTTAGAAAGTTTGATTCCATTTATGAAAAGTAACATACCTTTCTTGGAATCTTGCATGGAAAATCTAGACAAGATTTTATCTATGTATAAAGCTTGGGATAGTGCAATCGTTCTATTCTTTCTATCCCTTATTACTTGGATACCAAGAATATAACTTGCTTCTCCTAAGTCCTGCATATCAAATTGTTTTGCTAACCATTCTTTTACTGATGTCAATACACCTATATCGTTTCCGATGAGTAGTATATCATCAACATAAAGAATTTAGGAAAACCAACTTGTCGCCATTAATCCTTTTGCATACACAAGGTTCGTCACAGCTTGATCGAACCTTATGTTCCAGGATCAGGATGCTTGCTTTAATCCATATTTGGATTTTTGCAACTTGCATTGCCTTTTGCCAATGGCGACCATCAACATGCTCCATTGCTTCCTTATATGTGTAGGGATTATCGTCGTCCGGGAGATTCTCCATTGATTCTCCCAGACCGATGTATCTCTCGGGTTTTCTACTAACCCTCCCACTACGACGAGGAATGATAGGTTGTTGATTTTGTGATGGTGCGGAACTTATAATTGGGCTAGCTCCGATGATTTTAGACTCATCATAACTCATTTGATCCCACTCAAATGCTAGCAAAAGAATTCTACAACTTTAACAAGATAAAAGTGCCCAACCTTTAACTTAAGTTGTGAACATTATACAAGACTAACTAAAGAATTGTGTCTACCTCATACATATCCAGATGTACGAACAATTCTTCTTTTCTTATAGTCTTTTGACCTTATGATCATTTACTTTTGACAATTATAATATTCAATCTATAAATGCTATAAGATTAGTTTAAATAAGAAATCAATTTATTAATATGAAAAGATTGTCAAAAACAATATTACACTCTTGCTATTGAGCATAATCCTGACAATCTCCCACTTGCACTATAGCAAATGTGTCATATCTCTCATTCCCATGTTCACTAGGTGCCCATCAAAACTCTTCTGTGGTAGAGCCTTTGTGAATGGATACGCTAGATTTTTTGCTGACGCGATTTTAGTAATCCTCACGTCACCCCTATGCACAATCTCCCTAAGAAGATGATACTTCCTTTCAATGTGTTTTCCTCTCTTATGACTTCTTGGTTCTCTCGAATTAGCCACTGCTCCACTGTTATCACAGTAGATAGTGATCTGCTTATTCGCACTGGGAACCACTTCCAAGTTAATCAGGAATTGGCGGAGCCAAACAGCCTCTTTGGTAGCTTTGCATGCAGCAACATACTTAGCTTCCATGGTGGAATCAACAATACAAGATTGCTTGATACTCCTCCATATGATTGTTCCTATTCCAATAGTAAACACAGATCCTGATGTGGATTTTCTGGTAGTCAAAATCCGACTGGAAATTAGAATCTGTATACCCAACGGGAATCAAATCCCCTCCTGAGTATACAAGCATATTATCTCTCGTTCTCCTGAGATACTTGAAAATATGCTTAATTGCCGTCCAATGATCAGGACCAGGTTTCGATTGAAAACTGCTAACTATACCCATAGCAAAACAAATATCTGATCTAGTGTAGAGCATTGCATACATGAGACTTCCAACTGTCGAGGCATTTGGAATCCTACTCATGAATTGCTCTTCATGCTCATTCTTAGGAACTTGTTCCTTAGAAAGTTTGATTCCATTTATGAAAAGTAACATACCTTTCTTGGAATCTTGCATGGAAAATCTAGACAAGATTTTATCTATGTATGAAGCTTGGGATAGTGCAATCGTTTTATTCTTTCTAGCCCTTATTACTTAGATACCAAGAATATAACTTGCTTCTCCTAAGTCCTTCATATCAAATTGTTTTGCTAACCATTCTTTTACTGATGTCAATACACCTATATCGTTTCCGATGAGTAGTATATCATCAACATAAAGAATTTAGGAAAACCAACTTGTCGCCATTAATCCTTTTGCATACACAAGGTTCGTCACAGCTTGATCGAACCTTATGATCCAGGATCAGGATGCTTGCTTTAATCCATATTTGGATTTTTGCAACTTGAATTGCCTTTTGCCAATGGCGACCATCAACATGCTCCATTGCTTCCTTATATGTGTAGGTGATCGGACTATTTTATACCTATTTGAGGTCCCCCATTTCGTTTGTCTCGTTTTCGAGCGTATTTTTGTATATAATGTTTTGTTTGAGCTATGTGTAGGTACATATTCCCTACAATAGGTGTTTGAGCATAAATGAACGTTAGGGAAGCAAAATGAGCCAAAAACGGATCAAATGGAGTATATGTTGAGTGTCGTGCCTCTCCGTCGACACAGACAACGGCATGATCTAAGCCTAGCCGTACCCACGGTTGATCCGTCGTCGAGATAGAATGCGACAACGAGACTACGGCAGAACCCCCTCGGCATTCCAGCAGCTTACGGATGAAGTGTAGAAAATCCAAATTCGGCGGTCAACATCTGTGGCCAGGCCGCAGAATTGAAACAGCCGATCAACATCAGTGAGTCCAGAAGCAAATTCGGCGGCCACAGTTCAACCGCCGATTCAACCGCCGATCAATTCCAGAATGTCACTTTTCCATTCTACGGTTGGAATCTGCGGCCAGGCCGCCGATTAAACCGCCGATCGCCCAGCGAGAGGCCGATTTTAGGCGAAATGAGAGGGGCAAACTCGTCAATTTATCCCCATTTCAGCCCTAAAACTCCCAACACTATATAAACACCCTTTTTGCCTCATTCTTTCAGAATCCACACTTCCCACCACTTCCTCTTCTTCTTCATCTTCATCTTCTTCACCTAATAAGAGAGAGAGAAGCTTTCTAGAGCATCCATGGAGGTTTTTCCTCCATGGATGCTCCCCACTTCATCTTCTACCCATCATCCACCCATTTAGGAGTAGATTGCAAGGAGAAAGGAGGGTCTTTGGACCAATTTCGAGCTAGGGTTTCATGGAGGACTTGGAGGAGGTTTTCTTCAAGGGTTGTCTCTTTTAACTCATCTCTTTGTATTTCTTGTTTTCTTAAATGTGTAATCCCCACTTGGGAATATTTGTAAACCTATTTTGTGCTCAATATATATATGGTTGTTTTTATATCCAATTTGTGTTTTGATTCATTCTTGATTGTTATTGAATATATCTCTTATCTTGAAATGCATGTTTATGGATGATTGGAAATTGATATGTGTTCATGGATGGGATTAGGGGTAGATTAACTTAATTGTAGGAGTAGTTGTAATCAAATATCCCATTTGTGTATGTATGTTGATGGAAGGTCGAAATTGCATGTCATGAATTGGTTTGAGTGAATTAGAGTTAGGATTGTGCTTTTGGAGGGGCTCTCCGGGCATAGTTTTGGCTAATTAGCTAGGAAGAGTGGGTGAACCTATAAATTGTCATATTAGAAGGGTTTGGTTCATTGTTCTTGTAAACAATTGGACTTTAGCTATTTCTCACTCTAGGGGCTCTAGGTGAGTCATGGTTAGAGTTACAATTATTGGTCTTTGGCTATTTCTCATGCTAGGGGCTCTAGGTGAGTTATGGTCGGAGATACAATCACTCTTTCCACACTCATTAGACTTTCACGTTGCCATTTTACATTACGAAGCAATCATTGGGGCTCAATGTAGTTTTGTTTGTAGAATCGGTTCACAAATGTTGGTTGCGGTTTCGTGTACGAGGGGCCCTCGACACACTCTTCAACCGTTAGCTCTATGAGTGGGTATAAATCGGATTGAGGCAAGAACGAACCCTTAACTAAAATTGGATGCCCTTAATGTCTAACAACCAACTATTTGTGCACTTATGTATGGTGAACTTGTTGAACCTTGTGTGGCCATTTTCATGCATCTCTCCTATCCACCATTTTATTTATCACTTTAAACATCATTCTCACCCTTCCATGTTCTCTTTGTTTTTATTTATTTTCATTTTCATTTTCTATACACACACACCGCATTGTACATACATTTCACACACATCATTCTAACCTTTCCACATTCTATTTACATGCTTACAATAAACTCTAGAACTTGATATGGTTGACGAATCACACCTCCCTGCGGAACGATACCCTCGCTTACTGCTTTACTAGTCTTTTGCTAGTTTAGAGCACATTGCGTAGGAAACCCCTTTTTAAATGAATTAATCTTTTGATCCTTGCGATTTCTTAACGACGGAAAAAGCGAGTATCAAAATGGCGCCGCTGCCGGGGAGGCGTATTCGATGATTGTTTCTTGTTTTAGCTTAGGATTTGTAAATATTTAGATTTAATTGCTTTGCGGAATATGTTTAGATATGTTGAAAATAAACACTTGTTTTTTCTATTTTTCTTTATAGCATATGCATTTGATGTTTTTGAGTTGTGTTTGTGCAAGGAAATGATATTTTTAGGTCGAATGGACCACACAACTCAAGAGAACCGTAAGTTTGCACTTATTGCACCGCAACAACTCCCAAGTGAAACGGCAACGCCACAATGGCCTAGTTGGTTGTAGCCACAAGAGGTATCCTCTGAATTTTGAGTTTAACTGGAGCACTTGTGGATTAGTTGTTGATTTAGGCGGAAATTGGCCGTGAGCTTAATGTTAAAATGCTATGCTTGTAGTGTTTGTAACTTTTATTTTTGTTTAGATCTAAGAGTGGATTTGAATTGTGCTTAGATCTTAGGATTTGTTGTGTTTTGTTGTTAGTTTTTTATTTTCGTTCTTATCACCGAATCATGTTAAACATGGTCCATATTTTATGATTTGAACAACATTGAGGACAATGTTGAGTTTAGGTTTGGGGGTGTGGACACCTTCGTTGTTTGTTTTTATTTTTGTTACGTTTAGAAAATTTTCAAATCTCTGCACAAAACGATCAATTTTAAATTTTTATGGAAATGAGTCCATTTTGTTGGGTTGTTTTTCTTCGTGTGCCGGTAGAGACACATGTATGCTTTTAGCTCCGTGCGTCGCTTAAATTTGCTTGTACAGTGCCAATCTTTTGATGTTGAGGTGGATGAGACTTCTATGTTTGTTTAGCCTAGGAAAATAGTGGAGACTACCCGTGAGCTACATTGTGCCTAAATTGCGAAAATTTGAGGGTATATTATGTTTCTACTCTTTAAACACTCTTCGATTTTTTTTTTGGTTTTGTTAATTGTGATCTCATTGTACATCAGCTTTGCATTGATTGCCATAGAACATTCATGTGGACTGCTTGTTGAAACTTGTATTCCCTTGGTAGATGGACTTTTAGAAATGATTTTGAGCTTGAGTGTGTGCATAAACTACTAAAATAGCCTAAACACTCCCATACCCCTATATTCATTGCAAATTGAAGCCAAACACATATCCATTCCCTAGTTATTGATCATGTTGAGGTGTATAGCTTAGGAGAAGCTAGCTCTAAATTTTGTAAAAGCGTGTACTTGGGCGAATATATGTAAATTGTGCTAGGAAAAGACTTGCAAAAAAAAAAAAATAATAAAAAATAAAAAATAAAAAAATAAAAAAAGAAAAGAAAAAGAAAAAGAAAAAGAAATTGAATAAGTGTTGAAATATAAAACACTTAAGCCTTCTAGTTCTTCAATGGTAAAGTTACTCACTAATAAGGGTACAAATGTAGCACAAAGCCTAGACGTTTGTATTGTAAATATGTAATAGAGCTAATTTTGTTATAAAGTGTAATGTGTAAACACACCTTAGCATGGTTAATAACTTTATCCTTCCCGCTCCCACCATCTCTTCCATCCCAAACACTACCACAAATCACCTTGGCCCCAATAAAAGTGAGGGAAAGCCCATTTGATCTCTTAGGAAGTCTATCTTGGGAATGTGAGTCAATGCATGTCTTTCCACGTTCGTGGCATTTCAATTCCTTCCATGAGATCCATTTTCAGAAAATGTGCGTCATTGGAAAATACTCATATGTGATTATATTTGATTCCATATACCTAAACTCCAAATCACATATGTTTGCTAGAGAGTGCGCCTAAGTTCTGAGTGAAAATATGACTGAAATCCGGTAAGGATTAGAGTCGAGGCGAATTTTATCTTGGGCATACGGGCGTAGTTGTTTTGTAAACCGAAAACATCCTAAGTATTGGCATACTTGCATTGTGTGATGCATTGTTATTAATTGGTATATTTGAGATTCTAGCATGCATGTGTAGTCTTTGCTTGGTATGTGCGGATTTGCTTCTCAACTTTTATTGCAGAGTATACGTTTGTGGGTGTCGTAGCTGTAAACCCTCAGGAGACTATAACTCCTCCTCTAGGGATCGCCTAGTGGTTTAAAGGCTTGTGGCACATGCTAAGTGCCACCGTGTTTCCTAAGGAAGTGGACTAGCTTAATTTTTAGTTTTTTATTTATAAGTTTTTTTATTTATTTGTTATTTGTTATTTGTATTTTTGTTCTCTTTGTTTTGCTCGAGGACGAGCAAATGATAGGTTTGGGGGTATTTGATCGGACTATTTTATACCTATTTGAGGTCCCCCATTTCCGATCGTTTGTCTCGTTTTCGAGCGTATTTTTGTATATAATGTTTTGTTTGAGCTATGTGTAGGTACATATTCCCTACAATAGGTGTTTGAGCATAAATGAACGTTAGGGAAGCAAAATGAGCCAAAAACGGATCAAATGGAGTATATGTTGAGTGTCGTGCCTCTCCGTCGACACAGACAACGGCGTGATCTAAGCCTAGCCGTACCCACGGTTGATCCGTCGTCGAGATAGAATGCGACAACGAGACTGCGGCAGAACCCCCTCGGCATTCCAGCAGCTTACGAATGAAGTGTAGAAAATCCAAATTCGGCGGTTAACATCTGCGGCCAGACCACAGAATTGAAACCGCCGATCAATTCCAGAATGTCACTTTTCCATTCTGCGGTTGGAATCTACGGCCAGGCCGCCGATTAAACCGCCGATCGCCCAGCAAGAGGCCGATTTTGGGCGAAATGAGAGGGGCAAACTCGTCAATTCATGCCCATTTCAGCCCTAAAACTCCCAACACTATATAAACACCCTTTTTGCCTCATTCTTTCAGAATCCACACTTCCCACCACTTCCTCTTCTTCTTCATCTTCATCTTCTTCACCTAATAAGAGAGAGAGAGAAGCTTTCTAGAGCATCCATGGAGGTTTTTCCTCCATGGATGCTCCCCACTTCATCTTCTACCCATCATCCACCCATTTAGGAGTAGATTGCAAGGAGAAAGGAGGGTCTTTGGACCAATTTCGAGCTAGGGTTTCATGGAGGACTTGGAGGAGGTTTTCTTCAAGGGTTGTCTCTTTTAACTCATCTCTTTGTATTTCTTGTTTTCTTAAATGTGTAATCCTCACTTGGGAATATTTGTAAACCTATTTTGTGCTCAATATATATATGGTTGTTTTTATATCCAATTTGTGTTTTGATTCATTCTTGATTGTTATTGAATATATCTCTTATCTTGAAATGCATGTTTATGGATGATTGGAAATTGATATGTGTTCATGGATGGGATTATGGGTAGATTAACTTAATTGTAGGAGTAGTTGTAATCAAATATCCCATTTGTGTATGTATGTTGATGGAAGGTCGAAATTGCATGTCATGAATTGGTTTGAGTGAATTAGAGTTAGGATTGTGCTTTTGGAGGGGCTCTCCGGGCATAGTTTTGGCTAATTAGCTAGGAAGAGTGGGTGAACCTATAAATTGTCATATTAGAAGGGTTTGGTTCATTGTTCTTGTAAACAATTGGACTTTAGCTATTTCTCACTCTAGGGGCTCTAGGTGAGTCATGGTTAGAGTTACAATTATTGGTCTTTGGCTATTTCTCATGCTAGGGGCTCTAGGTGAGTTATGGTCGGAGATACAATCACTCTTTCCACACTCATTAGACTTTCACGTTGCCATTTTACATTACGAAGCAATCATTGGGGCTCAATGTAGTTTTGTTTGTAGAATCGGTTCACAAATGTTGGTTGCGGTTTCGTGTACGAGGGGCCCTCGACACACTCTTCAACCGTTAGCTCTATGAGTGGGTATAAATCGGATTGAGGCAAGAACGAACCCTTAACTAAAATTGGATGCCCTTAATGTCTAACAACCAACTATTTGTGCACTTATGTATGGTGAACTTGTTGAACCTTGTGTGGCCATTTTCATGCATCTCTCCTATCCACCATTTTATTTATCACTTTAAACATCATTCTCACCCTTCCATGTTCTCTTTGTTTTTATTTATTTTCATTTTCATTTTCTATACACACACACCGCATTGTACATACATTTCACACACATCATTCTAACCTTTCCACATTCTATTTACATGCTTACAATAAACTCTAGAACTTGATATGGTTGACGAATCACACCTCCCTGCGGAACGATACCCTCGCTTACTGCTTTACTAGTCTTTTGCTAGTTTAGAGCACATTGCGTAGGAAACCCCTTTTTAAATGAATTAATCTTTTGATCCTTGCGATTTCTTAACGACGGAAAAAGCGAGTATCAGTAGGGATTATCGTCGTCCGGGAGATTCTCCATTGATTCTCCCAGACCGATGTATCTCTCAGGTTTTCTACTAACCCTCCCACTACGACAAGGAATGGTAGGTTGTTGATTTTGTGATGGTGCGAAACTTACAATTGGGCTAGGTTGTGTAACCTCTTGTGGAATTGTATCTCCTGACCTCTCATTCAGGACAATTCTACTTTTGGGTACAAAATCATTCATATAGTCCTTTTCCAGAAATTTAGCATTTGTTGAAACAAATACTTTAAGATCTAAAGGACTATAGAAATAATATCCCTTAGTTTCTTTTGGATATCCCACAAATATGCATGTTTCCGAACGGGACTCTATCTTTTCTATCTTTCCTTTTAACACATGCGTAGGACAACCAAATATCCTTAAGTTTTGTAAACTAGGCTTTCACCTAGTTCACAACTCATGCGGTGTTTGAGGAACCGACTTAGATAGTACATCGTTTAGAATGTATATTGCAGTTTGTAAAGCATATCCCCAAAAAGAAATAGGAAGTGTTGAATAACTCAACATAGACCTAACCATGTCCAAAAAAGTTCTATTTCTCCTTTCTACCACCCCATTTTGTTAAGGTGTACCTGGTGCAGAAAACTGAGAAACAATTCCATTATCAACAAGACATTGCTGAAACTTAGCAGATAGATATTCTCCACCACGATCAGATCTCAAGATTTTTATGTGTTTCTCTAGCTGATTCTTCCACTTCAGCTTTAAATGCTTTGAACATGTCAAAAGCATCCGACTTATGTCTCATGAGATACACATAACCAAATCTCGAATAATCATCTGTGAAAGTGATGAAGTACTCATATCCACCTCTAGCTTGAATGCTCATAGGACCACATACATCAGTATGCATTAATCCTAAACATTCAGTGGCTCTTGTGCCTTTGGTCCTGAACGACCTTTTGGTCATTTTACCTTCCAAACAGGATTTACAAATTGGTAGATCATCAACCTTTAAGTCACTTAAAGGTCCATCACTAACCAATCTTTTAATCCTATTAAGGTTAATATGACCTAGGCGCAAATAGCATAGGTAGGTTTCATCTTATGATAATTTTACTCTCTTTGTTAGGATTATGCTCAATAGCAAGAGTGTAATATTGTTTTTGACAATCTTTTCATATTAATAAAGTGATTTTTGATTTAAACAAATCTTATAGCATTTATAGATTGAATATTATAATTGTCAAAAGTAAATAATCATAAGGTCAAAAGACTATGAGAAAAGAAGAATTGTTCGTACATCTGGATATGTATGAGGTAGACACAATTCCTTAGTTAGTCTTGAATAATGTTCACAACTTAAGTTAAAGGTTGGGCACATTTATCTTGTTAAAGTTGTAGAATTCTTTTGCTAGCATTTGAGTGGGATCAAATGAGTTATGATGAGTCTGGAATTATCGGAGGGTCTTCGAGTAAAAGAATCTAGTGCACTGGGTGCATTGAACTGGATCACAATGAAATACTTTATCTAGAACCATTAATAGATAATAGTCTTTTCATTATCAGGACAATCGGAGAGTCTATCTTAATCCTGAGATAAATGATGGACTTATAGTTGCAAGTGGTATCATTTGAGTTATCAATGAGTACGATTATATAGCATAGTCTATCCTCGATAGTTTGGTGATATTCATTTGTTAATCGATAGAGGACTTCATTTATAGATATGGACATCGTGGCTCCATTTATTAAATGAGAGTATAATATCATCATATGGATGTTTTGAGGTATTGGATATTGAATCTTAACGTTAAGTTTTCGATAGAGCTATTGAAACATGACTTCTGGAAAAGTCAAAATATCCAAGTTCAAAATGTGGTCATATGAGTAAATATGGTAACTTGGAGAGCTATAGGTGGTCTATGAGCTCTTGGCGATTACTGATATTCTTCACGAGGATACACCATCTCCAATAAGATTGTCTAGGGTACGAATGAGAAACATTTACTTATTCTATCTTTATTTAAGAGTTCAATTTTAGCTCTTTAGTGGAATGAGTTAAAATTAATAGATCGGACCTAAGTGAATCATTTGTTTATTGTGATTAGGTTATGTCTATTGAAGCTTAAATTTAGATAGCCCGCCAAGATCCCCAATCCACATGGACTTGCATGGATCACTTGATATATTCTACCGGACCAATATGGGTCCATCTAGAATTGTATTAAGGCATGTGGACTTGTTTCTTTTAGTAAGAATGGGTCTAGTTCACATGTGGGCCTTTTATTAAGGTCCAATGGATTTAATAAAATAGAAAAACAATATATAGATATATTAATATATATATATATGGCACATGGCCGAGATATATATATATATGATATTATATTGTTTTATTTTTATTATTTAATTAAATGGGAATTAATTAATTGATTGATTAATTATTTAATTAAGAATAAAAATCTTTTTCTGACTAGCAAATATGTTTCTTAGTAGTATACTATTGTGGTAGTATAATTAAAATAAAAGACTTTATTTGGTAAGTAGATAAATAAGGGATTTATTTACCTAGTCAAATAAGGAAGTTTTTTATATAGTCACAAATACACTAAAGAGTTGGATTAGGGTTTGGAATTCTAAGGAAATCTACCTAGGGTTTGGATTTAAGTTAAAAGACATAAATCTTACATAGTAAAGGATTTCGGCCTCAATATATAGATATATATGAAATATATATGGTTATTAGCCGGAATATATATAGATATATTTATATAGCATGCAGAATATATATTATATGTGCCATGCAGAATTCGGCATATATATATTGATATATATATTATTTATATGTTATATAGAATTTGCCGCAAGAAATATATATATTTAGAAAGCATGCAGAATCATATATATATATATATATATATATATATTAAGAGGTGTGCAGGATTGATGCTATAGACATATATATATTGGGCAAAGAATTCGGTGCACTTAATGGACTTATATATTATTTGGGCAAAGTGCAGAATTCGGTGTACTACATATTTTTAATAGGCAAGTTAATTCGTGCACTATAAAAATATGAGGCAAGTGGAATTCGGCTAACCTTAGGTCTTTGGCTTGAGAATATTTTTCTTTTGCTTGAGAAAATAAAATCCAACTCTAGACTAGTGTGATTTTCGGCGAAGAGGAATAGAGAGAAAAGTTTGTTCTTATTTCGATAGTGCATTAGTTACTTTTACATCAAAAGGTTTTATGCACAATTTCGAATAAGGTTCACGCGAGTTTCAATCTAAAGATTGTGAATTCAAAAGTGACCGGAATATTTTTTGTTGTCTCTTGGAACTTGTTGTGACTAACGAAAAAGAAAAAGTTTGGTTAATCCATCCTCAGGTACACAATTCAAAGAGAAGGGAGACTACGCTCCTAGGTGATTCACGTTCGTGATTGGATTGGAAGATCTTGCGGATTACCGTCGACGCAATGTCAATCGGATCACGCGACAAAGGTATGATATCTTTAGTATTATATGTTAATTAATTAAAGGGTTAAGGTTCAAATTATGGAAAAATTTTAAACTATACTAAACCTAATTTTAGTCTCGCTTCCGCTGCGTGACCGTATTTTTCCCTACACTTTTATGGTTAGATTGCGTTAATTCTGTTTCTAACAAGTGAGATATATTTCTATGTAAATAGAATAGACCATTTTCCAATGTACCTTTGCAAACAAATTTGTCTTCTTTACTAATTATAAAAAATTTATTAAAAGTAACTGAATATTCAAATTTATTTAAATAAGAAACAGAAAATTATATTTCTCTTGAATTGAGGTACATAATAAATGTCTATCAAATCTAAATGCCTACTAGAATCTAGATTAACTCTAATATCTCCCACTGCACTAGCAAACACCAATGCTCTGTTGCCTAAACGCAAGTTGATTTCATTCTTATTCAGCCTTCTCCTTTCTTGAAACCCCCATAAGGAATAACAAACATGATTATTGGCTACTGAGTCTACAATCCAAGAATCTATAGAATCTGCAGAATCTGTCAGTAAACATGTTTCAAGATAACTCACATTACCTTGTTCCGTCTTATTCTGAGACTTTGGGCAATTACTTTTCCAATGTCTCTTTTCACCACAAAAGAAGCACTTCCTTTTGATCTTGGTTACTTTCTTAGTCTCCTTCTTGGTAGGCCCAAGTTGCTTTTTCTTCTGTTATTCCTTGACTGTAAGGTTCCCATTTGTTTATTGGCTCATTTCGTGGACAAACCACATGTTGGGGTTCTTTGTAAGGGTAGCATAGGTATCGGGTTTATTGTTCGAAGCCCTTTGAAGACCTCGTATTGATAAGCACCGAAGGTATATTTCTTTGTGCTTACTTGTCTTGAAGAGATAGTTGCACACACTCACAACTCATGCATATGGTTAATACTTGTATGTTGTGTGTCTTATTTTTGTGCATTAATGTTCATTAACATCTCTTCTTGCATGTTAGTTTGATTGCATCTTGCATATCCAATTGCCTTGTCATGCTTAGACTTAGGATTGCATTTTTTCATTGGGCACTCCTAAAAGCGCTCTATAGAAGCGCTGTACGAACAGCGCCCATTGAGCGCTGTTCAGACTTGATCGATTTAATTTGGTCGCTGTTGGGTCGCTGTACAGGCGCTGTACAAAGCGCTCTACGTACAGCGCCACTCTGTTTTCCCGTGAGAACAGAGTAGGGCCCTGTACAAGCGCTGTACAAGAGGCGCTCTACGTACAGCGCCCAAGGCAAATATGAGGCCAACTTATCAAAACAACCACACCTTGTTTTGGCCCCCTATATATATGCCACTTTGACTTTAGGTCAATTACAAGAGTTCATATTCAGATTCCATACTTAGGATATTTTTCAAAGAGAAGAAAAATTCCAAAGAACTCATTTTTAGTTTACTCAAACACTTTTTCATGATCATCAATCATCATCTAGCATCATCCTTGATCATCTAGATGACATCTTGCATGGATTCTTCATCATACTTTGCTTGGTAAGCTTTTCACTAATATCTTACATAATTTGTGTTTTTCTTAACAAGCAATCTCAATTTATTACTTGTATGATTTTCATATATCGTTTGATACAAGATTGAGATTAGTGTGATGTATGTTTGAGAAGTTGTATTGTGATAGCTAATTAGGTTTTGTGCTTAATCTTGATTAGCTAAACTATTTGATTGAACATGTCATTTAGTTTTGATATCTAGGATTGTTCTAATTGCATATTAATCATCTTAGATAAACATATAGGGTTTCCCTTGCTCTATGTTGCATTTGGATATTCATATATTCACTTAGGGTTGTTATTCTCTTCAAAGAGAAAGTAAGTCTTGTGTGTAGCATCCGGGATTAGGTTGCTTAGATCGCAAGCAAATTGGACTAGGTTCACTCATACCGGGATTAGGTAGGTGTGTGATTACTTCCGGGATTAGGTTGTAATCGTTTTACACATTTAGTGGATTCGAGGTTCGAGTGTGGCTTACTTACTAGCCCGTGGTTTTTCCCGTGAGGGTTTCCACGTAAAAATCAAGTCTTATTTAATTTCCGCATTTTATACTTGATTTATTACTTTATCTATTTAGGGGTAATTTCGTAATTTTGACTTAATACGAAAAATTGGGTAATAAGCTTAAAATCTATTCCACCCTCTAGATAGTTTTATACACACCGTGCTATAATTTGTTTCAATTGGTATCAGAGCGGGTTCCTAGACATACATAGGTGATCCTTGCTTATTTTGGTGTGTTTTGCATTTTGTGTGATTTTTGATCATTCATACATTTGCATTCATTTCATTCATTCATAAACACTATGAGTGGAAACGGTGGAAATGGTGGTGGCAACGAAGGTGCTTCTAGCACAAGGCCTCCACTTCTTACCGGATTGAACTATTCCCAATGGAAATGGAAGATGGAATCCTACATATGCCAAATTCATGACCGTGCATGGATGGCGGTGGAAGACGGATATGATCTACCCAAGATGACTCCCGATGGTGGAGGAGAAGAAGTATTGAAGCCTAAGGCGCAATGGAACGCGCAAGAGTTTGAGGCTTCAAAGTGGAATAGGAAGGCGATGCATGCCATCTTGTGTGCTATGGATGAAAATCAATATAAATTGATTCAAAATACTAGGATAGCTAAGGAGGCTTGGGACATCATAGAGATTGCACATGAGGGAACTGAAGTGGTGAAGGACTCTAAGCTTCAAGTCCTCCAAACTCAATTCAAGATGCTTAAGATGGAGGAGAATGAGTGCTTCAACGACTTCGAGATCAAGTTGATGGATATAGTCAACCAAAGCCATCAACTTGGTGATCCATATTCGGATAGGAGAATCAAGCAAAAGATTATGAGATCTCTACCCGATAGGTTTGAATCGAAGGTGACGGCTTTAGAAGAAAATAGTGGATATAAGGATATGAAGCCGAGTGAGGTGATTGGGAGACTTCTAGCTTATGAGTCTAGGAAAGAGCCTATCTCCACACCCACTAAAAAGCAAAAAGGAATTGCTTTAAAAACCTCCAAGGTTGAAAAGGAGGCAAAGAAGGTTGACTTGGATGAAGAACTTGCCTTGTTTGTAAAAAGGTTCAACAAGGTTATGAAGTTTAGAAGAAAGGGCTTTGGATCAAAAGGTCAAGATTTGAAGAAAAATGGCTCTTTCAAGAAGTTTGAACCTAGGCAAGAAAGGACCGAAAGGAAAGGGGTTCGATGTTTTGAGTGTGGTGGCATAGGTCACTTTGCCCTCGAATGTGCAAATCACAATGAGAGGAAAAAGGGAAAAGTGATAGCCGCCACTTGGAGTGGAAGTAGTGATGACTCCATTGAGGGAGATGAGTCTTCAAGTGATGAAGAGCTCATGGTTAATCTCCTAGCTTTTGCCTCCTCCCATAAAAGCAAAAGTGCTAGTGAGAGAGAGGAAATGAGTCAAGAGGAAAATGACTTAAGTGAAGAAGAAAGTGATTCCTCTTCTAACTCCATAAATGGATTTGTGGAGAAAAAGGTGCTTGCTAAATATCATGCCGAGTTTAATGAGTTAGCAATCAAGAGCACAAGAAAGATCAAGATGTTGAGAGAAGAAAATCTTGAGCTTGCATCTCATAATGACCACTTAGGTGAACAAGTGGAAAAATTCAAGAAGATGGAAGATAAGCTAAAAGAGGAGTTAGTCTTATCTAGGAGGAATGAAGAAAGCCTAAAGAGGGAACTTGAAGAAGTAAGAGAGTCTATGACTAGGATGGATTCTAGCACCAAGAAGCTTGACCATATGCTTGGTGTTGGAAAGAGTCCATGTGACAAGAGGGGTCTTGGGTATGAAGGATGACAAGAAGATCTCAACCTCTAACAAGACCGTGTTTGTCAAGGGTTTGAAGAGCGAAGAAACTTCATATGTGCAAATTCCTAGGAAGAAGTTAGAAGTAGGACAATGTTCAAATGCACAAGTGAAGATGGGGCCAAGAAGGCAAACTCAAGCTCAACCCCCTAGGGTCCCTCAAGCCAACATTCCTCCACAATTGGCTCATAAAGGAAAGAGACCTATCATGCAACCTCAAGCTAGGAAGCAATCTAGACCGATTCAACAATGAAGAAGGATTGAACCCTTTCATCCATAAAGACAAGGACAAGGTATGATTCCTTATTTTACTCCTATATGTCACTTTTATGGATTTGATGGTCATATTAGACCACATTGCTTTCAATATATAAAAATGTGCAAAACTAGAAGCATGATAGAGAAGAAAAGAAAAGAGCCATGATGCATGTTCCTAGGAATGATAAAATTGTTATGCATGATCCTAGGACATCTAGAGCCCGATTACCAAAGACCACTAAGAAAGCAAATATTGTTTCTAGGTGGATTAGAAAGAATGAAAATGTTTGCCATGTTGCTCAAATTGCCTTGAAGGCAAATTCTTCTAATTTTTGGTATTTAGATAGTGGGTGCTCTAGGCACATGACGGGAAACAAGAGTTTCTTCGAGACTCTTGTCATGGAGGAAGGAGGATATGTCACTTTTGGTGATGGATCCAAAAAGAAAGTTGTAGGGAAAAGAACCATTTCCGTTCCCGGATTACCCTCCTTATCCGATGCTTTATTTGTTGATGGCTTGAAAGCCAATTTAATAAGCATTTCACATCTAAGTGATGAAGGATATTCTGTCTTGTTTTGTAAAGATGATTGCTCGATCCTAAAGCCCGATGGACAAACCTTATTGAAAGGTATGAGATCTAGCGACAATTGCTATTGTCTTGAAGCTAGAATAGTCTCAAACAATGTGTCCATGGATGAAAAAATAGAGTTGTGGCATGAAAGACTTGGCCACATGAACTTTAGGGATTTAAGAACCCTTGGAAAGTTCGAGTGTGTGCGTGGCCTCCCTAAGCTTGGGAAGAAAGCCAATGGTATTTGTGGACCTTGCCAACAAGGAAAACAAACTAAAAGCATGCACAAAAAGGGCAAGTATCTCTCCACCAAGGAGCCCCTAGAGCTTCTCCACATGGATCTCATGGGTCGTATGCAAACCGAGAGTTTAGGTGGAAAGAGATACATTTTTGTTTGTGTTGATGATTTCTCTAGATTTACATGGACATATTTTCTTAGAGAAAAATCCGAAACTTTTGATAAGTTTAAAATGCTTTGTACTAAAATACAAAATGAAATGAATTCTAACATTAAAAGCATTAAACGGATTAGAAGTGACCATGGGAGGGAATTTGAGAATGCCTCATTTGAAAGCTATTGCAATAGCTTAGGCATCTCCCATGAGTTCTTGGCTCATAGGACACCTCAACAAAATGGAGTTGTTGAGAGGAAGAATAGGGTTCTTCAAGAGATGGCCAGTGTGATGTTGCTTAACAACAATGTCCCTAGGAACCTATAGACCGAAGCCGTCAATACGGCTTGCTATATAGGGAGTCGTGTTTTCCTAAGGCCCGGTACTAGAAACACCTCCTATGAGTTATGGAAAGGCAAGAGGCCAAATGTTAGCTACTTCCACACATTTGGAAGCAAATCCTACATTTTAAATGACCGTGATCAACTTGGCAAGTTTGATGCTAAGAGTGATGAGGGTATCTTTATTGGCTATGCCTTGAATAGTAGAGCCTATAGAGTTTTCAACTTGAAGACTCGAACCGTCATGGAATCATCGAATGTTGTTATTGATGATACAAGGCTCAAGTCTTATGACCATGAGGAGGAGGAAGTTTTAGAGGATGACTCTCCTTTGGAGAGGGTTGTGGTGACTCCCAATGTTGGGACGTCCAATGACATTAATGAAGTCACACAACCCACTACTAGAGTCTCTCTCTTGGACTCTAATGAACCCGCTCCATGGGTTAGAAGGCTCCATAACAAAGAGGATGTTATTGGAGATGTGAATGAGGGTGTTAGAACTAGGCGTCAAATAGCTAATCTTATTAGCTACACATGCTACACCTCTCAAATTGAACCTAAAAAGGTTAAAGAAGCCTTAAATGATGAATTTTGGGTTCTTGCCATGCAAGAAGAGCTAAACCAATTCGAAAGGAATGAGGTTTGGACTCTAGTTCCTAGGCCTAAGACCACTAATGTCATAGGTACTAAATGGATATTTAGGAACAAATCCGATGAGGATGGCAACATAGTGCGGAATAAGGCTAGACTTGTAGCACAAGGGTATTCTCAAATTGAGGGTATCGACTTTGAGGAGACATTTGCTCCCGTTGCCCGTTTAGAGTCTATTAGGCTTCTCTTGTCCATTTCTTGTGTGCACAAGTTCAAATTGCACCAAATGGATGTCAAGAGTGCCTTCCTCAATGGCTTCTTGCAAGAGGAAGTGTTTATTGAACAACCCAAGGGGTTTGTGGATGCTCACCACCCCAACCATGTCTATCGCCTCAAGAAGGCTCTATATGGGTTGAAGCAAGCACCGAGGGCTTGGTATGAGCGCCTCACTCAATTTCTTGTTGACAATGACTACACACATGGTAGTGTTGACAATACACTATTCATCAAAAGAAACAATGATGAGCTTTTCATAGCTCAAATATATGTTGATGATATAGTGTTTGGCTCCACCAACAACACCAAGGTCCAACAATTTGTTGATGTTATGTCTCATGAATTTGAGATGAGTCTTGTTGGTGAGCTTAGTTACTTCCTAGGTTTGCAAATTAGGCAACTAGATGATGGTGTAAGGATTCCCGTTTTGTTGATTGGCTTATTTCATGGACAAACCACATGTTGGGGTACTTTGTAAGGGTAGCTTAGGTATTGGTTTAATTGTTCGAAGCCCTTTGAAGACCTCGTGTTGATAAGCACCGAAGGTAATTTTCTTTGTGCTTACTTGTCTTGAAGAGATAGTTGCACACACTCACAACTTATGCATATGTTTTATCTTTGTATGTTGTGTTTCTTTTTGTTGTGCATCAATGCTTATTCTCATCTCTTCTTGCTTGTTATTTTGATGCATCTTGTGTTTATAATGTCATAGCATGTTAGGCTTTTAGGATGCATCTTGCTTTTACCTTTTTACCCCTTGCATGTTTTCTTGTGGGGTTCAAAGGAGTGGGCTGTGCGCTGGTCGTCAAGCGCCAGACCAGCGCAGATCGCCCAGTGGTCTGTCGCTGGTCGTGCGCTAGTCCAGTCTAGCGTAGCTCACTGGCGCAAAACGCCCAGTGGTTTGCCGCTGGTCGTGCGCCTGTCTGAGCGCTGGTCGTCAAGCGCCTGTGCAATTTTTGCCTTTGCGCTGGTCGTGTGCCTATCGTCCAGCGCAAGACCACCAGCGCACAGAGCAAATTCTGGTGCGTTTTTCAAAACGACCACACTTCACTTATGGCCCCTATATATATGCCACTTTGACTTTAGGTCAGATAAGAGAGTTCATATTCATATTCTATACTTAGGATATTTTTCAAGAGAAGAAAAATATACAAAGAACTCATTTTTAATTACTCAAACACTTTTTCATGATCATCAATCATCATCTAGCATCATCTTTGATCATCTAGATGTCATCTTGCATGGATTCTTCATCATACTTTGCTTGGTAAGCTTTTCACTAATATCTTACATATTTTGTGTTTATCTTAACTAGCAATCTCAATTAATTACTTGTATGTTATTTTATATACTTTGAATACAAGTTTGAGATTAGTATGATGTATGTTTGAGAAGTTGTATTGTGATAGCTAATTAGGTTTTGTGCTTAATCTTGATTAGCTAAGCTATTTGACATGTCATTTAGCAATTGATATCTAGGGTTGATTAAATTGATTATATCATCATCCTAGATAAGCATCTAAGGTTACCTAGCCTTGTTTGTTATTTGAATATTCATACATATTAACATAGGTTGCATAATCTCTTCTTAGAGAATTAAGTCTTGAGGCTAAGGTTGCTTAGGCCTCAAGCAATTGGACTAGAGCCACTTTTAAAGGCCCGAGTGGTAGAAGTGGGGGGTTATTGACCGGAGTGTTAGACGAGGTCTACATAGGTCGTAAACTCCATTTCGATTAGTGGATTTCGAGGTCCAAGTGTGGCGCACTAAACAGCCCGTGGTTTTTCCCAGTGGTTGGGTTTCCACGTATACATCAAGTGTTATTTAAATTCCGCACTATATTACACTTGCTTGTATTTTTGAGTAGTAGGGGCATTTTCGTAAAATTGACTTGCATGCGAAAATTGGGTAATAATTAGATAAAATCTATTCACCCCCCTCTAGCTTTATATAGAACACGCCTCTAATTTGTTTCAATTGGTATCAGAGCGGGTTCCTAGACATACATAGGTGATCCTAGCTCATTTTTGGTGTGTTTTGCATTTGTGTGATTCTTTGATCATTCATACATTTTGCATTCATTTCATCCATTCATTATACACTATGAGTGGAATCGGTGGTTCAAATGAGGGTGCTTCGAGCGTAAGGCCACCCCTCCTCACCGGTATAAATTACTCCCAATGGAAAGGGAAGATGGAGGCATATGTGTGTCAAATCCATGATTGGGCATGGATGGCCATTGAAGATGGATATTCGCCTCCTATGATGACTCCCACAGGTGGAGGAGAAGAAGTGCTCAAGCCTAAGGCACAGTGGACACAACCCGAGTTTGAGTTGTCCAAGTGGAATCAAAAGGCGTGGCACGCCCTTATATGTGCAGTGGACGAAAATCAGTACAAACTGATTCAGAACACTAAGATAGCCAAGGAGGCATGGGACATCTTAGAGGTTGCACACGAGGGAACCGAAGTAGTGAAGGACTCCAAACTTCAAGTCCTCCAAACTCAATTTGAGACACTTAGGATGGAGGAGAATGAGTGCTTCAACGACTTCGAGATTAGGTTGATGGACATTGTCAACCAAAGTCATCAACTTGGTGACCCTTACTCGGATAGAAGGATCAAGCAAAAGATAATGAGATCGCTTCCCGAGAGGTTTGAGTCTAAGGTGACGGCTTTAGAAGAAAACAGTGATTTTAAGGACATGAAGCCGAGCGAGGTAATAGGTAGACTTCTCGCCTACGAGTCTAGGAAGGGTCCTAGCTCCACTCCTTCAAAGAAGCAAAAAGGGATTGCTTTGAGAGCTTCCAAGGTTGAGAAGGAGGACAAGGATGACTCGGATGAAGACATAGCACTTTTAATGAGAAAATTCAAGAAGTTTGTAAAATTCGAGAAGAAGGGTCATGCATCCAAAAGGCAAGAATTGAAGAAAAGGGTTCCTTTCAAGAAGGTTGAGCATAGGCAAGAGAATAGCGAAAGGAAAGGGATCCAATGCTATGAGTGTGGTGGCATAGGTCATATCTCACTAGATTGTGGGAATTTGAAGAACAAGAGAGAAAAAATGATGGCCGCCATTTGGAGTGAAAGTGATGACTCCGGAGAGGGAGATAAGTCATCAAGTGATGATGAGCTTATCAATAACTTCAAGGCATTGGGTGCCACTTGTGAAGAAAATGAAGTTGTTGGTAAGAATTCCGTTGCTAGTGATCCCATAGAAGAGAAAGTTGAAGAAGTAGCTCTAGAGGAGAAAGTTGTTGCTTCACATTGGGATATGGCACTTATTGACTCAAGAGATCAAGGTGAAGGTCTTGATGAGGAAATTGGATCCATAAGAGAGGAGGAGAGTCTAGAAGATGACACTAGTGGAGATGACTCCTTATCTAACTCTACAAATGGAAATGTAGAGAATATGGATATGCATGACTTTATAGTCAATGTTGAAAGCTCCATGAAGAAGAAAGATAGATTTCTAAGGATTTAAGAGGAAGAAAATCTAGAGCTTACAACATACAATGACCTCCTAAAGAAGCAAGTGGAGAAAATGGATCTTAAGGACAACTTTGAAAGTTTTGAAAGCTCTAAGTTAAAGAATGAAAAAAAGATTCAAAGGTTAAAGGAAGAACTACTTAGGCTTTCAACACAAGTTGATCACTTGAATGATGAAGTGATAAGATCCATGGTGGAAGAAGACAAGCTAAAAGATGAGCTAGCTTTGTCTAAGAGGAATGAAGAGGGTTTGAAGAGAGAGCTTGTTGAAGCCAAAGAGTCATTGACTAGAATGACCACAAGCACCAAGAAACTTGACAACATACTTGGTGTAGGAAAAAGCCCTTGTGACAAAAGAGGTCTTGGATTCGAAGTGAGCAAGGATTGCTCTATTCCTAAGAAGACCGTCTTTGTGAAGAGTTTGGGTAAGATAGAAGCGTCACCGGTGCAAACTCCTAGGAAGAAGTTAGAACTAGGACAATGTTCAAAAAATGCACAAGTGAAGGTGGTGAAAGCAAGACAACCCCAAGCTCAACGGATTAGAGCCTCTCGAGTCAACTCTCCTCAACAAATGACTCACTATGAAAAGAGGCAAAACATGCTACCTCATCCAAGGAGGCAACCCATTCCGGTTCAACCAAATAGAAGACATGAACCGGCTCAACACCAAAGGAGACACCAAATGCATGATAAGTCTCCAATGACTTCACACGGATATGGTATGAATTCTTACTTTGTACCAACTTGTCATTATTGTGGTGTTTATGGGCATATTAGGCCTAAGTGCTTTAAGTACATTAAGCATTGTAGGATTAATAGCATGATAGAGAAAAAGAGGCTAAGAAAAGCCCACTTGCATGAGCCTAGGAAATCCTTTGTCAATAATCCTAGGTTAGTGAATGACATGCAACCTTTGTCCAATAGGAAGAAAAATGTCATATCTATGTGGATAAGGAAAAATGAACCCGTTTGCTACGAGACTAACAAGTCTCAAATAGGTTCAACTAAGTCCAATGGACTTGGTAGGTCCATAGGACCTCATGCCCTTCATTAATGAAGGATGATACTAACCCCATATGGGGAACTCAAGCAAAAAGAGCTAATTTTGCATTCTTGTCACTTGCAAAAAATTTGAAAAATCTTATGCTTCTTGGTTGATTGCTTGAGTAAGCTTGGTTGCACATATGTATATATGTTTTCAATTCAATAAGTGTGAACCATGCTTGTTTACAATCCATGTCATATTTATGTTCAAACATGCATTTTTGGACTAGGAGATTTACATAGGAAGTATGATTTGGATGACCTATAGTTATCTCCATGACATGATGATTCTTAATGACATGCTTAAAAATTGAAAAGCATGAGTTGTTTATAACATGCTAATGTCATATGAAAAACATGAAATTCAAATGACATGCTCAAATGAAAAAGTATGAATTGATGATTGCAATTTTTAAATGCAAAACTTGTGTGAAAAAGCTTATGAGGCTCTAAATGAATAAAGGATCTTGTATCCGTTCAAAGGAATTTATATTCCAAATTGTCTCTCTTTCTTTATTTCTTGAACATCTCTATTATCATACGGGTTTCATTCCCGGAAAAATCAAATAGGGTGCAAAGTTGCTCATGACATGTTTGACTTATAAAGATGGATATAGTTGCTCATACATTAAAATTAATGAAAACTCTATATCTTTGCTTCTCTCATGACATTGGTGAAATTGGTTTGAATTCTTTTTAGAAACCTTTGTCATTTGCTTTGCCAAATACCATTGTATTTTGGACTTGAATGCTACATGTCTTGTATGCAAAGCATGCTTTGTTTCACACATTTATTTCAAAATAAATCTCCTTGTTTCTCTCTGTTGTATGCATAAATTCGCCAACCCGACACGTCATCAAAAAGAGTCAATAAAGATTGCCACGTCACTCATTGACCGGGTCAATAAAGGAAATGTGACAAGTCAATGTCAAAGTACCTCGAAACCAACACGCTCGCCGAAACTGGATATGTACTCGCCAAATCTAGATATATGGTCGCCGAAGAAACGAAACCCAGAAATAAATGTACTCGCTGCACCAGCATACTGGGCCTAAACCGACTCGGCAGAAACACGGAAATAAACCCTACACTTTAGAAAACCCATAACAACAAGGAATCAAGGGGGGAAAAGGAGAAGACCTATCTGTATCCGCAGCGACGTGGGATTCCCAGTACGAATCTGAAAGGAAATCCTACTATGAGCAGGACTAAAATAAAGGGAAAAACCCTAAATATCATGTATAAATAGAACCACCTATCCCACGAGAAGGGGGTGAGAAAATCGAGAGAAAAGAGAGCAACTGTAAGAGAGATCTAAGCGTGTAATAAGGCAACGAAAACCTAGTATTATTTTTCTGCCCTCAGGGGCGCCGTGGTTTTTTCCCATTCAAGGGTTTTCCACGTAAAATCTGTCTTTTGCATGCGTTCTTAATTTTCTTGTTTTATATTAAATTGATATAATTGTTGAGTGCGTGGCAATCCAAATTTCACCGTCAACAATTGGCGCTAGAAGGAGGGGGGTTACAAAAAACTTCGAGGAACCCTTGCGAATTAAAGAACATGAACATGAACATGAACATGAACAACGACAGTGATAGAGACGTTAACTCCAGTGGAGATCAGGTTATTGAACCAGCTGCGCCGACAGGAGATAGGGCAGTAACGATCGGGGAACAATCGGCGGCAACACCAGGGACTAGGGCCGCCGACCCTGGGATTCTGCAGCACTTCCAAGCTGCGTTGGTAAACCTAATCAGCGAAGCCAACAAGATAGGGCTTTCGCTTCCCATCGGTTTGGGAGTTTCATCTCCTTATGAGTTAACCACCCCTGGAATCCATCCTCCCGGAAGGCTACGATCAGAAGTTCACATCGCAATCCCTGATACTCAAGTAAGACAATCTGCCGAGGAGACTCCCCAGGACCACCCAGAGTATTTCGAAAGGAGAAAACAAAGGAAAGGAAAAGGTGTGATGAATGAAGAATCCAGAGAGGAGCGAGACCAGGCGCGGACACATGGGGTCAATTCCAGTGACACATACCAACGGAACCGACGGAGACACCGTTCTATCTCGTCTGAAGATAAGAGTCCACGTCCACAAAGAGAGTTACGGTCCAAAAGAGCATGGCGATGGAGATCCGAAAGCACAGAAGATCGAAAAAGCCCGGATAATAGGAACAACCATGGGAGAATGACAATTAAGAGCAGACTTGATCCAGCAGGAGAGCCAACTGGTCAGCGAGATGTCACCGTACAAGAGCTATCAAGAAAGGTTTCAGCGATGGCACGAAGGTACGGTCGTAACGTATCTTCAGATGATGAGTCAGACAGCCCATTCATTGAAGATATTGCTCGCACCCAGTTCCCAGACAGATTTAGAATGCCAACCATTGAGCAGTACAAGGAGAACAGGGACTCGAAGGAGCATGTTCGCCGATTCCGCAACATTATGGCCCAGTATTCATCTAATGACGGGCTTTTATGCCTCACCTTCCCTCAAACGTTCGGCGATCTCGCCTCTAGGTGGTTTGGAAGACTTCCGCCCGGAAGTATAAGCAGTTTCTCAAACCTCAGCAAGGCGTTCATAAGACAGTTCATGGGGAGTGTGCAGAGAAGGAAGTCACTCGCTCATCTATCAAATTTGAAACAGGAGCACAATGAGTCAATCAAGAAGTACCTAGCAAGATTTGGTAAGGAAGTTGCTCAAATTGAAGATGCCAGCGATGTAGCTGTGATCGCCGCTTTCACCAATGGGTTACAAAGCGGGCGATTATCTTTTGACCTGCGAAGAGAGAGACCAAAAACTTACGAGGAGATGATGGAAATAGCTGGCGACTATGCATTAGCAGCAGAAGAAGAAGTAGCATAAGGGGGTAGCTACGTGCATGGACACAAACCTGACTCAAAATCAGATCGAAAGGATGACAAGAAGACGGTATCACGTGATCGCCAGAGAGACGAGAAAGGCCAAAAGGGGCACTCGAGAGAAAGCAAAGGAAATCCTCGAGCCAGTAGGTTTCGAGGAAGGTACAACCATTACACCCCTTTGACCGGCGATCAAGAGGAGATACTTTCTGTGGTAGAAGACAAAGGACTCGCTAAATACCCTCGACAGCAGTCAGCGAATGCCAGGAGAGACACAACTAAGTACTGCCGATTCCACAAAGATCATGGGCATGAAACCTCAAAGTGTTTTCAGCTGCGTGACCACATTGAAAGTTTGATCAGAGATGGGCACCTGAAGGATTTTGCTTTGAAGGGAGATAAATATGGTGGTCGCTAGGATAGCCGCCAAGGAAACGGGCAGGAGAGGAAAAGTCCAAGGGGGAACAGCCCTAACGCCACCATAAACACCATTTTCGGCGGACCTCATACTGGGAGAAGCAATCGAGAAAGGATGTCAGAAGTTCGAGAAGTAATGTATGAAAGCAGAAGCATGGAGATCAATTCTGTACAGAGAAGCCCCAAGAAGGGAAGAGAAGGACATGATCCTATAACATTTACAGCAGAAGACTCAGACGGGATAGATGCAAAACCTAACGATGCAATCGTCGTGGGGGTTCGAATAGCCCATAGGGATGTCCTTCGGGTGATGATTGACAATGGAAGTTCAGCCGATATCTTAAGTGCCAGAGTATATGATGAATTGCGGCTGGACAGAAAAGATCTCGAACCATTCCATGTACCACTAAAGGGATTTGGTGGCGCAGAAGTTAGGTCGTTAGGAACTGTGAAACTGCCGGTGAGATTTGGTACAGCACCATGCCGGCGAACAATCCTTTTGGACTTTGTCGTGGTTGACATCCACAATTGGCCGTATAATGCTTTACTTGGCTGACCGTTTCTTAACAAAGCTCGAGCTGTTACTTCAACCCATGCATTGAAAATAAAATTCCCTACAGAATTTGGTGTCGGAGAATTGAGAGGGTCACAGGAGATGGCTTGCCGCGCCAACCTATCAATCTTCAAAGATAAAACAGGGATGGAAACCTTAAACATATTCGAAGTGGACAGGGAGGTGCAGGAAGATAGTCCGGGAAACTTCAAACTGGACCCAAGGGACAAAACGAGCAGAGAGAAAGAAGAACCAACTGAGTCAGTTATTCTAGACGAAGCGGAACCAGACAAAACAGTAAAGATCGGAGCAAGGCTGGCTAAACAAGTTAAGAAAGATGTGACAAACTTGTTGAAGGAATATAGGGGGATTTTCGCTTGGTGCCACAAAGACATGCCAGGGATTGATAGAAGTGTAATTTCGCACAATCTGGCTGTGAATGAGAAATGCAAGCCGGTTGTGCAAAAAGGAGAAGTTTCAACCCAGAAAGAAGTGCAGCGATAAAGGAGGAAGTATCAAAATTGCTCGCCGCAAGGTCAATCAGAGAAGTTAAGTACCCAGAATGGGTGGCGAATGTGGTCTTAGTGAAAAAGAAAAACAATCAATGGAGGATGTGCGTCGACTTCACCGATCTGAACAAAGCCTGCCCCAATGATAACTTCCCGCTACCAAGGATTGACCAGTTAGTCGATGCAACAGCTGGACATGAAACGTTGAGCTTCATGGATGCATATTCAGGATATAACCAAATAAAGATGCACAAGCCAGACGAAGAGAAGACAGCGTTCACCACAGATCAGGGGTTGTATTGTTACACGGTCATGCCATTCGGCCTAAAAAACGCTGGGGCAACTTACCAGCGCTTGGTCAACAGAATGTTCGCCAGACAAATCGGGAGAAATATGGAAGTCTACATTGACGATATGCTAACAAAAAGCACCACAGCGGATAGACATACAGATGACCTGATGGAAACATTCGACGTGCTGGTCAAGTATGGAATGAAGTTGAATCCAGCAAAATGCGTATTCGGCGTACCATCTGGGAGATTTCTCGGATATCAAGTACATCAAAGGGGAATAGAGGTGAACCCTGAAAAAATCCAAGCACTAGCAAAAATGGTCTCGCCAAGAACTATGAAAGACGTTCAAAAACTCACAGGGTGCTTAGCATCGCTGAGCAGATTCATAGCCAAATCAACAGACCGATGCCTACCATTTTTCAAAGCTCTAAAAAAGGGAAAGGGAATCGAGTGGAATGAGGAGTGTGAAAAGGCTTTCCAAGCCTTGAAAGATTACCTGGGGCAAGCGCCGCTGCTATCAAAACCAGAAACAGGAGAAACATTGTACATGTACTTGTCCGTCTCTGGAGCAGCCACAAGTTCCGTGCTAGTAAAACAGGAAGATGGGATCCAGAAACCAATATACTACACCAGCAAAGCACTGTTGCCAGCCGAAACAAGATACTCGTTGGCTGAAAAATTGGCACTAGCTCTAATAACAGCAGCGAGGAAACTGAGGCCATATTTCCAGGCTCATAAAATCAGAGTATACACCAACTGCCCACTGAAGTTAATCCTGCAGAAACCAGAAGTATCCGGTCGATTAACAAAGTGGGCAATCGAGTTAAGTGAATTCGATGTAGAGTACCTCCCAAGGACAGCAATTAAAGCCCAGGCAGTGGCAGACTTTGTAGCAGAGTTCACCGAACCAAACATGGAAGTAGCAAGAATGATGGAGGAACAAAATAAGAAAATATTCAAATGGCAACTCCGCGTTGACGGCTCATCAAACACGCATGGCAGCGGGGCAGGGGTAGTAGTGTCAACCCCAGAAGGAGATTCAGTCGAATGTGCCTTGTGTTTTGACTTCAAAGCTACCAACAATCAAGCCGAGTACGAGGCACTCATAGCAGGTTTAAAAATTAGCACAGTCCTAGGAGCAGACGAAGTGGAAGTTTTTAGCGACTTTCATGTTGTTGTCAATCAAGTACTAGATGAATACCAGGCAAGAGATGAGAGCATGATCACCTACCTGGAATTGGCAAAGGAGCTATTAGAAAGATTTAAAGAATACAGAATTGTTCATGTCCCCCGAGAAGAAAATGAGAAAGCTGATGCCTTGGCCAAACTGGCATCTGCCACAATCAGCATCTGGCCCAAAAATATTTCTATGATCCGCTTATTGCAGTGGAGTATAGTTAAAACAAAGGAAGTTGGGGCAGTCTTTGGCGAAAGGGACAGCTGGATCACACCAATCAAAGAATATCTCATCAATGATGTACTCCCAAGTGACCCGTTAGAAGCAAAGCGGCTGAAGTATAGAGCTACAAGATACTCAGTACTCAATGGAGAACTGTACAAAAGGGGATACTCGAGGGCACTGCAGAGATGTGTTGGGCCTGAAGAAGCAGAAGGTATCCTGAGAAGCATACATAGTGGAAATTGTGGGAACCACGCTGGGGGCGCCAGTCTAGCCCACAAAACATTAAGGCAGGGTTTTTACTGGCCAACACTGTTCGCCGACTCCAAAAGGGTGGCAGCGAGATGTGAGGCTTGTCAGAAAATTGCTAATAACATCCGACAGCCACCTGAACTCTTGCAAAGTATTACCTCGCCTTGGCCGTTCGCCATGTGGGGAATTGACTTGATCGGCCCAATGCCAACAGCAACTGGAGGAGCAAAACATGTCATAGTAGCTGTGGATTATTTTACAAAATGGGTAGAAGCCGAGCCATTGGTACACATAACAGAAGCAAACACTGTAAGCTTTGTGAAGAAAAATATCTTTACAGATTCGGGATACCAAACACCATCATCACGGACAATGGGACCCAATTCGACGGGAGGAAATTCAGGGAGCTATGTGATAAGTACGGCATCAACAACTACTACGCCTATCCAGCACACCCACAGACGAATGGCCAGACTGAAGCAGTAAACAAAATCATAAAACATAACCTGAAGGCTAAATTGGCAGTTAAAAAGGGCAGTTGGGCAGACGAATTACCACAGGTACTTTGGGCATATCGAACCACAGAAAGGAGTTCAACAGGCGAGACCCCATATTCCATGGCATATGGAGCTGAAGCTGTCATTCCCGTGGAAACATCCTTCTCTTCGCCGAGGGTGCAACTTTTTCAGCCAGAAATCAACATTGATATGCTAAAGTGCGGCTTAGATGAGTTAGAAGAAAGAAGAGAGCGCGCGCAAATAAGGAATACTGCGTACCAACATAGGGTAGCCAGATATTACAACTCACATGTGCGTGAAAGAAGGTTCTCGCTGGGCGACTTAGTGCTGAAAAGGGTGAACCAAGGAACAAAAGACAAAGCTGCAGGGTCACTCGCAGACAAATGGGAGGGGCCTTATCAGATTACAGGCATAGCTGGCCACGGGGCATATCGCATCACTCGAGAAGGTTTTGGCGAACTACCCCGTCCATGCAATGCGCAGTACTTGAAGATATATTATCCGTAACTTGGGGGTCAAGTTTAGAATTGTTGTGAGCCTTTTATTTTTTCTTAGAACAGTTTTCGTTTTAGTATTTTTTTTCTTTTTTCTTTGTGATTATGTTAACAAAGTTGCAGGAATTATCCAAATAAAGAGTAATTTATTACTGAGAAATCGTGACTTGACTCACCAATTACAAAGGGCACTCACCGACATATGTCAATACCATTGCGTAAAGACGAGTTTCGTACTTGCAGCAGTGAGAATAAGTGACAACTCAACGAAATTAAAGCAAGCCAAAAGTGACTTAGTCGCCATAGCCCAAGCTACAGAAATTGGGGATCGCCCCCACAAGGAGAATAAGATCTCCGGAGAAAAACTTGGTGTGGGCAAATACGTCCTGAATAAGCACCAAGTACGCCAAAACTCAGCAATGGCAGCTGAATAAATAAAAACATGTTAAAAACTTGGTGTATGGTCGGATATGTCCTGACAAACACTAAGTACGCCAAAATCCAGCAATGGCAGCTGAATACAAAATATGTTAAAAACTTAGTGAAATGCTAAGTACGCCAAAATCCAGCAATGGCAGCTGAATACAAAATATGTTAAAAACTTAGTGAAACGCTAAGTACGCCAAAATCCAGCAATGGCAGCTGAATACAAAATATGTTAAAAACTTAGTGAAACGCTAAGTACGCCAAAAATCCAGCAATGACAGCTGAATACAACAAAAAATGCTACAAAGTGAAACACTAAGCAAAAATCAGCGAATAGCAGCTGAATACACAAAAATATGCTAAAAACTTGGTGAAATACTGAGTAAGTCGAAAATTCAGTAAAAGCAGCTGAACAAAGAAAAAGTTTATAACTTCTTATAAATAAAGTCATTTACAATTAAAGAATTAAGAATGAAAATACAAAAAGAGAAACTGAAGATACAAAGATTAAACAATCCTTCAGTATGAAAGACACAAAAAGTCAACTAGCTGCAGGAGGGCCCTCGCTATCTTCCTCATCTTCGATCTCCTCGTCTGAAGGCCAGGCGACTTCCTCATCCCCTTCTGGCATAAAACGCTCATAATCCCTTCCAGCAACAGGACCCAAGTCAGGCTCAGCGCCAGAACCAGAAAAGCTGCCCTTCTGACCCGAATAATAAGTATTGAAGGTACGCTTGCTGGGGATTTCTAAATGCATAGGGTGAGGTTCAGTCATGTTGTAGCGACAGTGGGCTTTCCAACGTTTTATCTGCTCTTTAATCGAATCCACTCCGCTGGCCATATGCTGTTGAAAAGACCGGTCGAAACGCCCCAGAGCCTTCTCATTGGAGTGATCCTTCATGGCGAAGAATTTCTTCGCCTGCCTCATGCCTTTTTCGAATTCACGCAATAAAAGCGCATCATAGGCAGGGGATCTCTTGAAACGATCAACCGATTCAACCTCCAGCACAGCCTTGAGATCGTTCAGAATAACTTCATGCGAGGACAACTGGTTGCGCAAGTCCAAAGCTTCACGCTCAGCTTTCTCCTTTGCCTCCTCAGCTAGTCGCTCAGCCTCAAAACGTGCTGCGAGTGATTCTTGATTAGCGGAGAGTTGCTCTCGCAGCGAACGAATCTCTTCCTCAGCAGCAGCTAATTTATCTTCAGCGACAAGTTGAGCTGAAAGATAGCCATCCGCAGATTCCCTCATCTGAGCGAGATGCTGAGTATGGATTTCCTCAGCAGAGAGTTTCTCAGCGGCCAAAATAGAAGTCTGTTCCCGCAGGCGTTTCACATCCCTCGAAAGGAAATTCCCTCGCCTATAAGCGTCGGTCAACTCAGACATCATCTAAAAAGAAAAACAGTCAAGTCAGGAAACATACGAATGAAAAACGCAAAACACGAATATCGCAAGAGACTCACCAGGGACTGACAATCAAAGAAAAATTCCATCTTCTTGTTGCAGGATCTACTCTTCATGTGCTCCCAACCCTCATCAATATAAACATTGTTGTTCATTATATGTGAGCAAATCTCTGCAGCCATGAAATCTGAAAGGGACACAAACCCCTCTCCCTCACCAACTCCGGTTGGATCCACGGGAGGAACTTCACGGGCAATACCCGAACCTGACGCAGAAGCCCCAGTTTGCTTCGATGGCCCCGACCTATCAGCTGGCCCCGGCTGACCAGATGGCCCAGGCTGATCAGCAGACGACACGTTCGGCTCATCTACAGTCGCTGGAGGAGAAGCTGCACCAGTTGGAGAGAAAGCAGGAACATTCAATTTACTAACTCTTTCAGGAGGTGGAGACGCTACCTCACTCATCCCTTCAGCGGGGGCTTCAGGCACAGTTGGATGAGTAGAGGGAATTCCAGCGAACACAGGTCCATCAGCACCCTCCTCGTCAGAAGAAACGACATACTGCACGACTCTTGATGCCCGCTTCAAAGGTCGAGTAGTATGGTCAGGGGTGCCCTCAGCCGGGCGTTTTCCTCTACCAGTCCTAGGAGTTAGATCATTCGCAGGATCAAGAGGAATTTCAGGGACATCCGCGTCAAAAATAGGAGTATCACAGACTGGCCCTGAAACTCCAACTTTTTCTTTTCCCTTACGGTTGGAGGTAGCTGCAGGAGTGGTCGCAGCAGAGGTATTCGCAGCAGGAATGTTCACAGCAGCCTCTGTGTACACAGGGGGTTGTTCCGATTCGACCCCACCCTCAGGAATATCACCAACTTCCTCGCCATCGGAGGGATCGCCGCCATCCGGACTAGCAAGTCCTTCCTTGGCCGAACCAGCAGCATGTCTTCTACTGGTTGCCTCAGAATTCTTTACTGCCCGGGCGTGTTGATCGCAAACTGTGTCAAAATCGCACACTGCAAGAAAAATAAACAAAGTGTCAACTAACAGAATAAGATAGTAAAACAAAGAAGGAATGGACAAAGACTTACAGCGAGGAAGCCTTGCATGTAGGCGTGTGAAAATCCCCTCGGAAATCATTTTTTCCTCATCCAAGAGGAAGGACCTATCCCTTTCTCTCAAAGGGAGGACAGCTGCTGCGGCGAGGTGAGAAACCTCTCTATTCAGTAAAACAGGGGTCGCCTTCAACCAAGCTTCAGGCGATGTGAAGTGCCTGGGAACCTTCTTCGCCAAGAAATTATGGCGACTACTGGCAGGCAAATCACGACCCCACTCGCCATCAACGAAAAACCAGCTGTTCTTCCACCTCTTGTTCGAAGTGGGAAAACCCCAGATGAACCCCTTTTTCTTCTCATCACCGGAGATTTCTACTTGACCGGGGTTCGCCACGCCCTCAGGGATCCAGCTCTCCACGGGTGAAGAGATAAGGAAATACGTACCACCATGGCCCGCCTGCCTTAGCGTGTAAAAATGGCGGATTTCACGAGGAGTAGGGGGCCCGTAACCCTTCAACTTCCACATGAGGCACAGGCACATCAATATTCTGTAGCTATTTGGAACGAGCTGTGCCGGCGCAATTTGAGCCTCCGCAAGAAATCTGGCGATGAAAGGCTGAAGAGGGAGAGTCACCCCACAGCTAAGCATGGCCCCGTAAATAGCGACTGCATTTTCAGGAGGATTCCACACAGCCCGATCGCCAGGTAAAATGAGATTTACTGAGTCTGGCAGGTCAAAACGACTCTTGTATTTACGAAGCTCAACCTCGCCGATCACATTTACCTCCGTATCAAAAGAACACGGACGGTTTGGCGAGAAGCGTAGCCTATCCCTCTGATGGTCTTCAACATCGGAGTCAACAATCGTCTGCGCATCCAGCAGAGATTCACGTCGAACCCTAGAATCGCGTCGTCTACTGCTTATTGGTCTAGAAGATTTCGGCATTGTTAGAGAACCGCTGTTAGAAGATGAAGGAGAGATGTTAGGGATAAAAACATCTCCAGAAGACGGAACATAAACAGAAATTGGGACCGGAGAATCTGGACGAAAATTACGAATCAGAGATTCGATTTTGTCCGCAGTACTTTTATCACCAAGCTCCATGGCTTGCATCATTCGATTAAAAAGAGAAGAGCGTAAAGAAGGGTCCATGGGAACTCACCAGAAAACCCTAGATTCGCGAAAGATTCGTAGAGAGGCAGGAATAATCGATTCCGGTAAACCGTCTGATAAATAGAAAACACAGGGAAAGGACTGTAGCAAGCACTCGAAGGAACAAGGTAGATAAAAACGAAGAATCAAACTGTTCTTTTTGCTCTGAGAAAACCAGTGGAGAAATAAAATGGAAAGAATGAAATGGAGAAAAGGAAACGATCGGGCCTTAAAAAGAGGGAGTTTCGAAATTCAAAAAAGAAAATCAAGTAAAAGGATATGCAATTAATGAGAATGACAGCCACAGTGACCAGCCGCAATAGTCACCATCAGAAAACAGACATGTGGCATCTCGGGGAAAGCTAAGCGGTCAAAATGTCTCTTCGTCCGTCAGGTAAATAGGTGCGTCAACAATTATGTGGACCAAGTTGAAAGCTTGCACCAGAAGAATCAATTAATCAATACAGCGCGTGACAAAAAGGAAAGAAGGAGGTATTACAAAATGCATCGAAACCTTGTAAGTATAAATATAAATACTACTCGCAGAGACAAACGAAGTAAGAAGAACAAATCATTCGCCCAGCTCGGAGTATTTATGGGGGTATTGTTGTATGCATAAATTCGCCAACCCGACACGTCATCAAAAAGAGTCAATAAAGATTGCCACGTCACTCATTGACCGGGTCAATAAAGGAAATGTGACAAGTCAATGTCAAAGTACCTCGAAACCAAAAAGGTCAGAAACATGCTCGCCGAAACTGGATATGTACTCGCCAAATCTAGATATATGGTCGCCGAAGAAACGAAACCCAGAAATAAATGTACTCGCTGCACCAGCATACTGGGCTTAAACCGACTCGGCAGAAACACGGAAATAAACCCTACACTTTAGAAAACCCATAACAACAAGGAATCAAGGAGGGAAAAGGAGAAGACCTATCTGTATCCACAGCAACGTGGGATTCCCAGTACGAATCTGAAAGAAAATCCTACTATGAGCAGGACTAAAATCAAGGGAAAAACCCTAAATATCATGTATAAATAGAACCACCTATCCCACGAGAAGGGGGTGAGAAAATCGAGAGAAAAGAGAGCAACTGTAAGAGAGATCTAAGCGTGTAATAAGGCAACGAAAACCTAGTATTATTTTTCTGCCCTCAGGGGCGCCGTGGTTTTTTCCCATTCAAGGGTTTTCCACGTAAAATCTGTCTTTTGCATGCGTTCTTAATTTTCTTGTTTTATATTAAATTGATATAATTGTTGAGTGCGTGGCAATCCAAATTTCACCGTCAACACTCTCCATTTGATAGAGTTGCATAAAGTGCATTTTGTGATTATGCAAATGACTTGAATGCTGTCATCTCTCTTTGCTAAGTGACCCGGTTGGGGACTACTCCTTTGCCTATATCATGACAAAAAGGGGGAGTAGAATGGTGGTAAGGGGGGTTGCAATTATGCATGTTGGGGAGACAATACATTGAGGGGGAGTAACCCTTTGAGGGGGAGCATTGCATTCATCATACATTGCATGATGTTGTGCTTAATTTTTTTTTAATATGCAAATGCTTGTTTTAATCTCACTTGATTCATCTCACCTTTTCTTGTTTTGGAAAGTTCAGAAACCTTGTTTCAGGGAATGATTGTTCTACAAGAGATTGAAGACTTCAAGTTTTATTTTTTTTATATCTCTTTGTATTGTAGAAAATCTTCATTGACCCATAGGTTTATTTTGTTGTGAGGAATCAATGTGAGTGGTGGTTTTGTCATGAAATAGCCAAAGGGGGAGATTGTAAGGATTCCCGTTTTGTTGATTGGCTTATTTCGTGGACAAACCACATGTTGGGGTACTTTGTAAGGGTAGCTTAGGTATTGGTTTAATTGTTCGAAGCCCTTTGAAGACCTCGTGTTGATAAGCACCGAAGGTAATTTTCTTTGTGCTTACTTGTCTTGAAGAGATAGTTGCACACACTCACAACTCATGCATATGTTTTATCTTTGTATGTTGTGTTTCTTTTTGTTATGCATCAATGCTTATTCTCATCTCTTCTTGCTTGTTATTTTGATGCATCTTGTGTTTATAATGTCATAGCATGTTAGGCTTTTAGGATGCATCTTGCTTTTACCTTTTTACCCCTTGCATGTTTTCTTGTGGGGTTCAAAGGAGTGGGCTGTGCGCTGGTCGTCAAGCGCCAGACCAGCGCAGATCGCCCAGTGGTCTGTCGCTGGTCGTGCGCTAGTCCAGTCCAGCGTAGCTCACCGGCGCAAAACGCCCAGTGGTTTGCCGCTGGTCGTGCGCCTGTCTGAGTGCTGGTCGTCAAGCGCCTGTGCAATTTTTACCTTTGCGCTGGTCATGCGCCTGTCGTCCAGCGCAAGACCACCAGCGCACAGAACAAATTCTGGTGCGTTTTTCAAAACGACCACACTTCACTTATGGCCCTTATATATATGCCACTTTGACTTTAGGTCAGATAAGAGAGTTCATATTCATATTCTATACTTAGGATATTTTTCAAGAGAAGAAAAATACACAAAGAACTCATTTTTAATTACTCAAACACTTTTTCATGATCATCAATCATCATCTAGCATCGTCTTTGATCATCTAGATGTCATCTTGCATGGATTCTTCATCATACTTTGCTTGGTAAGCTTTTCACTAATATCTTACATATTTTGTGTTTATCTTAACTAGCAATCTCAATTAATTACTTGTATGTTATTTTATATACTTTGAATACAAGTTTGAGATTAGTATGATGTATGTTTGAGAAGTTGTATTGTGATAGCTAATTAGGTTTTGTGCTTAATCTTGATTAGCTAAGCTATTTGACATGTCATTTAGCAATTGATATCTAGGGTTGATTAAATTGATTATATCATCATCCTAGATAAGCATCTAAGGTTACCTAGCCTTGTTTGTTATTTGAATATTCATACATATTCACATAGGTTGCATAATCTCTTCTTAGAGAATTAAGTCTTGAGGCTAAGGTTGCTTAGGCCTCAAGCAATTGGACTAGAGCCACTTTTAAAGGCCCGAGTGGTAGAAGTGGGGGGTTATTGACCGGAGTGTTAGACGAGGTCTACATAGGTTGTAAACTCCATTTCGATTAGTGGATTTCGAGGTCCGAGTGTGGCGCACTAAACAGCCCGTGGTTTTTCCCAGTGGTTGGGTTTCCACGTATACATCAAGTGTTATTTAAATTCCGCACTATATTACACTTGCTTGTATTTTTGACTAGTAGGGGCATTTTAGTAAAATTGACTTGCATGCGAAAATTGGGTAATAATTAGATAAAATCTATTCACCCCCCCTCTAGCTTTATATAGAACACGCCTCTAATTTGTTTCAGATGGGATTTTCATAACCCAAGCCAAATATGCCAAAAACCTAGTGAAGAAGTTTGGTCTTGAAAAAGCAAAACATTATGATACACCCATGAGTACCACTTTGAAGCTAAGCAAGGATGCTAGTGGTAAAAGTGTGGAACAAACGTTATATCGTGGCATGATAGGTAGCTTGCTTTATTTGACTGCAAGTAGGCCCGATATCTCCTTTAGTGTGGGTGTGTGTGCTAGGTACCAAGCGGATCCTAAGGGGTCCCATCTCTCTTCCGTAAAGAGAATCATTCGCTATGTGAATGGGATATCCAACTATGGGATTTGGTACTCTTTTGACATTAATGCTAGTCTTATAGGCTTTAGTGATGCGGATTGGGCAGGAAATTGCGATGATAGGACGAGCACATCGGGAGGTTGCTTCTTTCTAGGCAACAACTTGGTGTCTTGGTTTTGCAAGAAGCAAAACTCGATTTCCTTGTCCACGGCCGAGGCCGAGTACATAGCCGCGGGGAGTGGATGCACACAACTCCTATGGATGAAGCAAATGCTAATAGACTACGGATTCAACCAAGGTACTCTCACTCTCTTTTGTGATAACATGAGTGCTATTAATATTTCCAAGAATCCGGTACAACATTCTAGAACTAAGCATATTGACATCCGCCATCACTTCATTAGAGAGCTTGTTGAAAATAAATGCATAGTACTTGAACATGTAGGTACTAATGATCAACTTGTGGACTTATTTACTAAACCCTTAGATGCTACTCGATTAAAAACTCTTAGTAGATCTATTGGGATATGTCTTGTGGAGTGATGTTCTATGATTGACCCCATATGGGGAACTCAAGCAAAGAGAGCTATTTTGCATTCTTGTCACTTGCAAAAAAATTGAAATATCTTATGCTTCTTCTTTTAATTATTTGAGTAAGCTTGGTTGCACATATGTATATATGTTTTCAATTCAATAAGTGTGAACCTTGCTTGTTTACAATCCATGTCATATTTATGTTCAAACATGCATTTTTGGACTAGGAGATGTATGTAGGAAGTATGATTTGAATGACCTATGATTATCTCCATGACATGATGATTCTTAAATAACATGCTAATGTCAAATGAAAAAGCATGAAATTCATATAACATGCTCACATGAAAAGCATGAATTGATGATTGCATATTCTTAAAATGCAAAACTTGTGTGAAAAGCTTATGAGACTCAAAATGAATAAAGGATCTTGTATCCATTCAAAGGAATTTATATTCCAAATGTCTCTCTTTCTTTATTTGTTGACCATGGCTACTATCATACGGATATCTTATCCGGAAAAATCAAAAAGGGTGCAAAGTCGCTCATGCCATGTTTCACTTATAAAGTTGGATATAGTTTCTCTTAAATTGAAATCAATATATTCTATATCCTTGCTTTACTCATGACTTTGGTGAAATTGGTTTGAATTCCTATTAGAAACCTTTGTCATTTGCTTTGCCAAATACCATTGTATTTTGGACTTGAATGCTACATGTCTTGTATGCAAAGCATGTTTGATTCACACATTTTCTCACAAATAAATCTCCTTGTTTCTCTCAAATTAATTGAGATGCATAAAGTGACTTATATTAATTATGCAAATCTTGCATGCTACTATCTCTCGTTGCTATGAGTGACCCGGTTGGGGACTACTCCTTTGCCTATATCATGACAAAAAGGGGGAGTAGTATATGGTAAGGGGAGTTGCAAATATAGAACAAATATATAAGCAATTGTGCATATTGGGGAGAACATTCACTGAGGGGGAGTAACCCGTTGAGGGGGAGCATTGCATACACTACAGTTTTTCATGTTGTGCCTAATTTTTTTTAATGCAAATGCTTGTTTTTGTTCTCACTTGATTCATCTCACTTTTTACTTGTATTGGAAATGTTAGAAACTTTCTTTTCAGGGCTTGATTATTTTACAAGAGATTGAAGACTTGATGTTTTATTTTCTTATCTCTTTGTACTATAGAATATCATAGTTTTCCCGTTGTTTCTATTTTAATGTGAGGAATCAATGTGAGTGGTGGTTTTGTCACGAAATAGCCAAAGGGGGAGATTGTAAGGTTCTCATTTGTTCATTGGCTCATTTCGTGGATAAACCACATGTTGGGGTTCTTTGTAAGGGTAGCATAGGTATCGGGTTTATTGTTCGAAGCCCTTTGAAGACCTTGTATTGATAAGCACCGACGGTATATTTCTTTGTGCTTACTTGTCTTGAAGAGATAGTTGCACACACTCACAACTCATGCATATGGTTAATACTTGTATGTTGTGTGTCTTATTTTTGTGCATTAATGTTCATTAACATCTCTTCTTGCATGTTAGTTTGATTGCATCTTGCATATCCAATTGCCTTGTCATGCTTAGACTTAGGATTGCATTTTTGCATTGGGCACTCCCAAAAGCGCTCTACAGAAGCGCTGTACGAACAACGCCCATTGAGCGCTGTTCAGACCTGATCGATTTAATTCGGTCGCTGTTGGGTCGCTGTACAGGCGCTGTACAAAGCGCTCTACGTACAGCGCCACTCTGTTTTCCCGTGAGAACAGAGTAGGGGCGCTGTACAAGAGGCGCTCTACGTACAGTGCCCAAGCCAAATATGAGGCCAACTTATCAAAACGACCACACCTTGTTTTGGCCCCCTATATATATGCCACTTTGACTTTAGGTCAATTACAAGAGTTCATATTCAGATTCCATACTTAGGATATTTTTCAAAGAGAAGAAAAATTCCAAAGAACTCATTTTTAGTTTACTCAAACACTTTTTCATGATCATCAATCATCATCTAGCATCATCCTTGATCATCTAGATGACATCTTGCATGGATTCTTCATCATACTTTGCTTGGTAAGCTTTTCACTAATATCTTATATAATTTGTGTTTTTCTTAACAAGCAATCTCAATTTATTACTTGTATGATTTTCATATATCGTTTGATACAAGATTGAGATTAGTGTGATGTATGTTTGAGAAGTTGTATTGTGATAGCTAATTAGGTTTTGTGCTTAATCTTGATTAGCTAAACTATTTGATTGAACATGTCATTTAGTTTTGATATCTAGGATTGTTCTAATTGCATATTAATCATCTTAGATAAGCATATAGGGTTTCCCTTGCTCTATGTTGCATTTGGATATTCATATATTCACTTAGGGTTGTTATTCTCTTCAAAGAGAAAGTAAGTCTTGTGTGTAGCATCCGGGATTAGGTTGCTTAGATCGCAAGCAAATTGGACTAGGTTCACTCATACCGGGATTAGGTAGGTGTGTAATTACTTCCGGGATTAGGTTGTAATCGTTTTACACATTTAGTGGATTCGAGGTTCGAGTGTGGCTTACTTACTAGCCCGTGGTTTTTCCCGTGAGGGTTTCCACGTAAAAATCAAGTCTTATTTAATTTCCGCATTTTATACTTGATTTATTACTTTATCTATTTAGGGGTAATTTCGTAATTTTGACTTAATACGAAAAATTGGGTAATAAGCTTAAAATCTATTCCCCCCCCCCCCCCCCCCCTCCTCCCTCTAGATAGTTTTATACACCCCGTGCTATAATTTGTTTCATTGACCTTCTGACGGGTCTTAACAGTAGCAACTTTACCAACCATATGAATCTCTTCTAGAGACATCATCATATCAGCAGCATACCCCATTCCTTCATGCTGCTGTTGCAACACGTCGGACATCTCATTCAAGGTCTTCCACTGCTCATACTCGTCTCTTTGCATCACATTAGATTCATTAGTGGGAGCAGGTGGTTTTTAGGAGTAGTCAGAACAAACTTATGTTTTTCAGCTTGCAGCAACAACCCAATTTTCCTTTTCCATGTGACATAATTATCACTAGTTAAAATATTTATCTTTTAGTATGATCATTAGGGATGGGGTCATGATTTCTTAATAAAACAAAATTATATATGAGTAAATAATCATGGTAAAGCACTTTCGAATATTTATCTTGATTTAAATAAATAACTCAATCATAAAAATTCAACGGTGATCCAACACCCATAAATGTTACGCCTCCTTTGGGAGTACGTATCATTTACTAGTTGGACTAGGTCCCACCTAATTGTTAACATAACAACCAGCGTTATCAATTTTAGCCTTGTGATTTTATTGACAAGAACTCTTGGGAGGATATCAATAAAATCACATTGAGTGTGTTATCAAGATATCGACCCTCAATATTTTCTCTCACGAAAATCCCTCCTTGGGGAGTAGATCTCGTTTGAGTCAATTGTCTAGTCTATCCTTGTAAGGAAGTATGTTGCTAAATTCCATTCATGGACGCCCATTGGGGGGATTACCAATAAAACATAAAGCTCAACTAACCTTGGAGGTCGTAGGTGTTTGCAAAACACCTTCTCCCACTCAATTATTTAAGGCGTGTGATTAAATTCCATAGAATAATTTACCATGTTATCTAGATGCCAATTAGATACCTAAATCATTCAATGCATGTTCATACCAAAAGAGATATATGAGTGGCACTTCTATTCTATATGACATGTTATCATACAATAACAAATATTGTATTATTTACGAAAAATAAATAGCCACAATTTTGGTCCATCCTAGAAAAGCAAGTAAATTACATTTGTTTGGAATACAATAAAACTCCTTTCTTGGCGAACAAGTCTTCAAGCGGCCATCGTCCACTCGCGCACCCCTTGGCTGCCTCCTATGGGCGTGCACACCCCACAACCACACAAAGGGCTGCCGTGCGCAGCCCATGACAAACCAAGGGCTGTCGTGCGCAGCCCATAGCTTCACATGCATAGCTGCGTGCTAACTTGCACACATGCATGTAGCTATGGTGCGCATCATCCCATACTCGTTCCAGTTGCATCCAATTCTTCAAAACTTCGAATCTTCGATACTTGAAAATATTACAGCAGTGTATTTACATATAAAATACTACAGTTTTTTTTTTTTTAATTAAACCTACTGCAGTATTTTTAACAATAAATAGTGCAGTATTTTTTATACAATTTATACTGCAGAATTTTTATTACAATAGAAAAATAAAAAAAACTTAGCAACTACCAAGAAGGAATTATGGCGATGATAGACCACCCTTCTTGTTACAATTTCGAAACAAAAAATACATTGAAATTCTAGGACCAAAATCGAGCAATAACAATTCACTTTATAATAACATATATAAATCCATACATTCCACATGTAATTATATATGAGAATACCTAGATTGTCATCTCTTTCTAAAACATGCATAATCACAATAAAAAGAAATTGATTCACGTATATATACATTAATTAATCAAAGGGTACAACCAGGCTCTGATATCAATTGTAGGGAAAAAATGATTACACGCAGCGGAAGCGAGACTAAAATAGAGTTTAGTATAGTTTAATTTTTTTCCATAATTTGAACCTTAACCCTCTAATTAATTAACATATAATACTAAAGATATCATATCTTTGTTGCGTGATCCGATTGACATTGCGTCGATGGTAATCCGCAAGATCTTCCAATCCAATCACGAACGTGAATCACCTAGGAGCGTGGTCTCCCTTCTCTTTGAATTGTGTACCTGAGGATGGATTAACAAAACTTTTTCTTTTTCGTTCGTCACAATAAATTCCTAGAGGCTACAGAGAATGTCCCGGTCACTTTTGAATTCACAATCGTTAGATCGAAACTCGCATGAACCTTATTCGAAGTTGTGCACAAAACCTTTTGATATAAATGTTACTAGTGCACTATCGAAATAAGAACAAACTTTTCTCTCTTTTCCTCTTGGCCGAATTCTCACACTAATCTAAGAGTTGGATTCTATTTTTCTCAAGCAAAAGAAAAAACTCTCAAGCCTTGCATTGGGGTTTTCCTTTTATCAATATATAATATATATATATATATATGTGTGTGTGTGTCGCACGAATTGCTTGCTGAATATAATATATATGTTCAACCAATTATGCTCTCCTTATAAAGAATATATATATATCCTAATACATAGCGAATTCTGCGTCCCACCAATTCTGCATGCTATTTCAATATATATATATCTATATAAATAATATATATATCAATATATACCGCATGCTTTATAAATATATCTATATATATATATATCCTGCTAATTACCATATATATTTCATATATATTGAGGCCGAAATCCTTTACCATGTAGGATTTATGTCTTTTGACTTAAATCCTAACCCTAGGTAGATTTCCTTAGAATTCCAAACCATAATCCAACTCTTTAGTGTATTTGTGACTATATCAAAGACTTCCTAATTTGACTAGATAAATAAAATCATTTTATTTATCTTCTTATCAAATAAAGTCTTTTATTCTCATTATACTACCACAATAGTATAATACTAAGAAACATATTTCCTAGTCAGAAAAAGATTTTGATTTTTAATTAAATAATTAATTAATCAATTAATTAATTCCCATTTAATCAAATAATAAAATAAAATAATATATTAGACTAATATATTAGCCTTGCCGCCCCACATACATATACATGGGCCATAAATTATTTTCTTATTTTATTTAATCCACTGGACTTTAATTAAAAAGCCCACATGTGAACCAGACCCATTCTTACTAAAAGAAACAAGCCCACATGCCTTTCATTAATATATTAATATAATTGATTAGCCCATTAAATAAATAATGTGCAAATTATATTCTTAATATATTAAATACAATTCTAGATGGGCCCATAAATTGGTCCGGTAGAATATATCAAGTGATCCATGTAAGTCCGTGTGGATTGAAGATCTTGGCGGGCTATCTAAATTTAAGCTTCAATAGACATAACCTAATCACAATCAACAAATGATTCACTTAGGTCCGATCTATTAATTTTAACTCATTCCACTAAAGAGCTAAAATTGAACTCTTAAATAAAGATAGAATAAGTAAATATTTCTCATTCGTACCCTAGACAATCTTATTGGAGATGGTGTATCCTTGTAAAGAATATCAGTAATCGCCAAGAGCTCATAGACCGCCTATAGCTCTCCAAGTTACCATATTTACTCATATGACCACATTTTGAACTTGGATATTTTGACTTGTCCAGAAGCCATGTTTCAATAGACTCTATCGAAAACTTAACGTTAAGATTCAATATCCAATACCTCAAAACATCCATATGATGATATTCTACTCACATTTAATAAATGGAGCCACGATGTCCATATCTATAAATGAAGTCCTCTATCGATTAACAAATGAATATCACCAAACTATCGAGGATAAACTATGCTATATAATCGTACTCATTGATAAATCAAATGATACCACTTGCAACCATAAGTCTATCATTTATCTCAGGATTAAGATAGACTCTCCGATTGTCCTGATAATGAAAAGACTATTATATATTAACGGTTCTAGATAAAGTATTTCATTGTGATCCAGTTCAATGCACCCAGTGCACTAGATTCTTTTACTCGAAGAGCCTCCGATGATTTTAGACTCATCATAACTCATTTGATCCCACTCAAATGCTAGCAAAAGAATTCTACAACTTTAACAAGATAAAGGTGCCCAACCTTTAACTTAAGTTGTGAACATTATTCAAGACTAACTAAAGAATTGTGTCTACCTCATACATATCCAGATGTACGAACAATTCTTCTTTTCTCATAGTCTTTTGACCTTATGATCATTTACTTTTGACAATTATAATATTCAATCTATAAATGCTATAAGATTTGTTTAAATCAGAAATCACTTTATTAATATGAAAAGATTGTCAAAAACAATATTACACTCTTGCTATTGAGCATAATCCTGACATAAGGGCAGCGAGGCGGCCAGTCAATCCTTGTACCTGTTTTAGAGTGGTGGGGGACTGGAGTTCGAGTATTGCTTTGATTTTCTCTGGGTTCGCTTCGATCCCTCAAAATTTCCCGGCTGAAACCCCAAACACACACTTGTCCGGGTTCAGCCGCATTTGGTTATTTCGAAGCACCTCAAAAGTCTCTCTTAAGTGGTCGGGCTGTTGCTCTACGTTCTGTGATTTGGTTATCATGTCATCCACGTAAACCTCCATGGTGAGACCGAACTGCTCCTTGAATAGCTTGTTGACCAACATCTGGTAGGTGGCCCCGGTATTCTTCAGCCCAAATGGCATCATCTTGTAGCAGTACAAACCTTGGTTTGTGATGAAGCTGGTCTTCTCTTGGTCTGATGGGTGCATGGTGATCTGATTGTAACCGGAGAATGCATCCATGAAACTCAGGGTCTTGTTTCCCACGGTTGAATCAACTAGTTGGTCGATCTTCGGGAGGGGGAAACTGTCCTTTGGGCAAGTGCAGTTAAGGTCAGTGTAGTCTACGCACATCCGTCACTTTCCATTGGTCTTGGGACCATGACCATATTAGCGATCCACTCCGGGTATCGCGCTTCTCTGATGAACCCGGCCCGGAAGAGTTTGTCCACCTCCTCTTGTATCGCGGTGTTACGATTTGGGTTGAAGTACCTCCTCTTTTGTTTTACGGGTTTGAATCTAGGGTCCACATTGAGGCGGTGTGTCGCCAATCTAGAGAGGATGCTGGGCATCTCTTCATGGGGCCAGGCGAACACATCATTGTAGTCCCGGAGGACATTTTGTAGCGCATCCTTGTGCTCGGAGGTTAAGGTGGATCTTATCTTCATCATTTTTTGGAGGGTGTTCCTCCCTGACCATGACTTCTTCTAGTTATTCGACTGATCCCCCTCTCTCCTCCTCCTCCTCCTCCTCCTCATCCTCCTCCTCCTCCTCTTCTGGCATTTCTTCTTCGGGCGCTTCTTCTTCAACTTCTGGTTGTTCTATTGCGCTTTCCAGGTGCTCCCACCTTATATCATGTGGTTCCGCCCTAACTGAGAGGCTCCTTTCCTGAGGAATACCTGCTGTTCTCGGTCCTCCCTGATCATTTTCTGTGGTGATTTGGGAGCAATGTTTGGCTAGTGCAGAGGGATTTGATGAGATGGCATAACACCTGCGCGCCATTTATTGATCACCTCTTAGGATTCCGACTTCCTCGTCTACCAGGAACTTTAAGACATTGTTATAGATCGATAGGACTCCCCTAATCTTTGAGAGGAAGGGTCACCCTATAATCATGTTGTAGGCCTTTGGGATGACTACCACCACTAATTCAACCATGTTGTTCATTTGCCGAGGAGGTTCTCCTATGGCCACTAGGAGTATTATGGAACCTGCTGGCATCAAAGAGTCCTCGGTGAAACCATATAGGGGGGTGGTGTAGCTGTAGAAGCAAGGTTGGCGGAGTTGGCAGCAGTCCAACGTGTCCTTGAAGATTATATCTACGCTACTTCTAGTGTCGATCATAACCTGGGCTACCTGGTTGTTTGTTACCTGAACAGTAACTACCATCTGGTCGTCGTGGGGCTGGACTGTGTTGTAGGCGTCATCCTCCGTAAATATGATTTGAGTGGAGTTGGGATGACTTGATACACTCCCGTTGACTTTTAGCACCTGGTTTCCTATATCGTGTCGGGGTACTTTCCTGGCATGGTTTTTCCTAGAGTTATTGGATGTACCAGTGAGGGTGGGCCCCCCGCTGATAGTGTTGACAATCTGGATCTACTCCATCAGGTCTCTTCCTTGGTCTTTTCTCCTTTCCTCCGGCTCCTTCATCTCTTTCTCGACCTGCTTCCCCATTTTGATCCCGTCCCTCACTTGTTGGAGAAACTCTACCAGTAGACTGCCTCTCACCAAACCCTTAATTTGATTACGGAGGCTGTAACATTCCGAAGTGTTGTGACCTATGTCCTGGTGGAAGTCACAATACTTGTACTTATTTCTCCTGTCTGCAGGGAGCTTCATGGGGTCGGGCTTCTTCAAAAGTCCCTTGTCTTGGATTGCCAGATAGATTGTTTCCCTCGGAGCATTGAGGGGTGTGTAGTTGGTGTATTCTTCTTTCTTCGATTGGGCTATTCTAGCAACCTCTCTTATGGGGGACGGCGTCCGCCGGATCTTCCTTGGTGGGGATATCCTTTTGAAGAGCCATGCCCTGTTAGGAGGGAGTGGAGGTAGGCGGTAGGTGGATCGGTTCGGGGGATTGTTCCTGGGCTTAGGAACAGTTTGCTTCTCCTTTCTTTGATTGTTGTCCCCCTTATGTCTCTTGTTTGAGCGTGATTCATCATGCTCTATCTTGATACGGTACTGCTCATCTAGCTGTACCTACTCCAAAGCTCGGATGTACGCCTCCTGGTATGTTTCAGGTTTGTCTTTGTTGAAGGAGCACCACAGTTTTCCTACCTAGAGATTTTTTCAGAAATTGGTGAGGGTCTCCTTTTCAACGAACACCCTCATCTGAATGACCTCTTTGTGGAAATGTTCAACATAGGATTTGAGCTTCTCTCCTCGCTCCTAGACCACGTACTGTAACAGGATCGGGTCCATGGGAGGCGGTTTGACTCCCTGAAATTGAGCACAGAAATCCCTTGACAGCTTGGTGAACAAATTGATGCTTCTGGGGGGAAGTTTCCTGAACCATGTCTTAGCGAAATTGGTAAGAGTACAGGGGAACATCCAGCACATAACCTTCCGGGAGGCATTCCGCACCTCCATCTGCTGTACGAAGGACTCTAAGTGGCTCAAGGGATCCTCCATGCCTAAATACACTTTCTCTGGCATCTTGAATTTAGAAGGGAGGGTAGCATGTCGAACCTCCCTTGATAGCGGGGCATTCATCTCCTTGAGGGGATCCTTCTCCAGTCCCTTGTACTTGACCTTATCTTTCTCCAATTCCGCTTGGCGCTTGGCGCTTGGCCATCTTCTTAATCTGCTCTTCCATGCGACCTTGTCCCCTTTCCCAAGATTGGGCCTCCACTTCTCCTTCCCTGGCAGCAGTCCCAGAGGCAGCTGACGCTTCACACCTGGCTACCTGGGGGGCTCTGGTTCCTGATTCAATTATGTGTGGCCTCTATCTAGCTCCCAGTGCTAGATCTTTCCCTCGCTCCAATCGTAGCAGGGCGAGCTTGGCGGCCTACCGGAGGTAGAGAGGCTTTAGGTGTGCCAATTTCTAACCTGGCTCTTCGAGGCTCTGGAGCGGTTGCCCTTGGTAAGGTTCCTGTGGGCCCCAGCCTGTCGAAGATAGCTTTGGAGGGGCCTAGCCTATCAAAGACAGGCGCCTGGTTGCTGGGGCCCGCTCCGTCGTGATGCGAACCAAGTAGCTCTTGTCGCAGTCCCTTCAGGAAATTAGTGACGTGGCGGTTGAAGGTGTTTTTCTGAAGCGGCCCGGGTGAGGGGGGAGCTTTGGCCGCGACCGTATTGATCCGGGCCTAACCTTCTGTCTACGGTAGTTGGCCTTGCATTGGGGTGCTCTCCGAGGATTCGGCTTTGTGGGTAGCCAGGTAGGAGCGAGGCCCAAAAGTGTCAGCCCAGTTTGGGGATGACCTCAACCTCATGTTTGTTGAAATAACTAAGATGCTTTGAGAGAAGGAAAAGACACACTGCGTGTGAGTTTCCCATAGACGGTGCCAAACTGCTATCCTGAAAAATCCGTCGGAAGTTTCCCATGATAACCTGGACCACGATGTAGGGGTGTGCCGTGGCTGGTCCGGACCGGGTAAGGGGTGGCTCATTTCCTCCCGGAGTAGATACCGGAGGAGACCCTTGGTCCGGTTACCAGGGACCGATACAATGCTGTAGGACCGGTCCTGTAAGGAGGAATGAGGTCGAAATGATATATTTAGGGTATATGGGAAGCGTGACAAGGGTATCTTGGTGCAGTAAAAAGAGGGGATCTTTTTATTATTCTAGGACGGGGTACATTGTGGGCTGCTTCGCATGCTAGGGCTAACTATTACAATGAAAGAAAATAGAACGAATGTGAGGGACATTATCATACATAGGAGCTTGAACTAAATGGGACGATAGCTAACTGGAGTGTACACATTGGGGTCTGAACTAGGTGGGGTAGTAGCCAAGTAGATCACACATAGGAGCTTGGATTAGGCGAGGTAGTAGCCAAGTAGATCACACATAGGAGCTTGGGTTAGGCGAGGTAGTAGCCAAGTAGATGTTTTTCTTTTCAGAGGCCAACCCCTTATTCTTGGAATGCAGGGGTATTTATAGTGTCTTTGGTAGGGGGTAGGTGCGAGTAGCTTATTTAGGCGGGAATCCTTGATTCCATCTCCACCGTTCCCTTCTACCCATGATCGCGGTAGTAAAGAATTAAGGGTTAGGATCGTGCCACCGGGCTCCTCCTTCGTTAGGGCCTTGGTTTTGGTAGGTGGGAGCCCTAGTTCCTAGAGCAAAATTGGCGGGGCTGATCCTAGCCCTTACTTTTGAGCAGGGCCGTGGTAGCCACACACCTTGGAGGGCCTTGATCGTTCCACCTAGGCCTTAGGTCCATATAGGCGTTTCTATAGGGCTGATATGGCGAACATGTGGTGTTTTTAGAGGTTTTGATTGGTTGGATAGGGTTATTGCAGCAATGGAAGGTCATTATCAAAATCTGGCCTAGTGGGGGACAGTGTCAGCGCCTGTCCCGCTGCACACTGTCAGGCACTCTCTTCCACTATTTCCTTCTTCATGCTTGTTGGGTTCCTGTGAATATTTTGCTGGGGAAACACAGTATCTCTTTTCATGCATGAGATAGTTGACCTCCAGCTAGGGCTAAGATGGAGTGAGGTTCAACCGTTGATGCAATGTGGCCAGTAAATGTTCTCGATCTTAGGTTGCTTATCTTTCCCCATTTGTGTTTGCTACCTCACATTAATGGGTTGGTGCTAAAGCTTTGCAGATCGTTTCCAGTCCCTTCTTTATCCCATATGAGCTGGGGTGAGGGCTGGCGTCAGCCCTTGGAAGGGTTGTAGCATGTTGGTTACTATGACCGACGTCAGCCCTTTGGAGCGGGGGGTTGCTAGAGTGTTCCAAGGAATTCTTTTGTAGGGGGTCGTTCTAGTTGTAGGAGTGGGTTATGCACGACTAGGTAGGCGCCGCTTAAGATGGTTCCTAGCTGGTTTTTTGGCTGGGAGCGGGTCCTCTGTTGAACCACGTCCTTCCTCTTACTAGGCACTCTAGGGGAGCCGGGTCCTTAATGGACCGCGTCTGGGAAGCGGGGTCCCTGGTGGACTAGGTCCCCTTTCTTAATAGGCGTTCTTAGGGGAGACCGGTTTCTTGATGAGGCACGCTTAAACCCAGTATGCCTAGGGGGGAGGCGCGGTACGTGATGGACCAGGCCTTTATTCTTATTAGGCGCTTTAGAGTGATCGGGGATCTTCCCGCGGTGGGTACTAGGGAGTGATGAGGCTCTTTAATGGGAAAAGCTCTTCCTTGAATTAATTGCCTATTTTTCCGGTTAAATTGGTTTTTTGAACTTGTTGATACAATTGATTTAGATTTGATACAATCATTTGTATAATCCATAGAATCCATAGCTTCTTTTCAAGTATGAATATATAATCCACATAATCCATGAGGTTTTATAACAGCATAAGGGAGGTATACTTCAACAAATCCAAGTGGGTTTGTGTTCAAGACTTGTAATATTACTAGAACTGGTAAAGCTTATCTTGGGAGAGCTTATAAATCATATTCAAGAGTTGTTTTTGCTGATTCAACACTATCAAATATAATTATTGAAACAAATTATAGAACGGTGTGTATAAAACTATCTAGAGGGGGGGGGGGGGGGGGGGGGGGGGGGGGTGAATAGATTTTAAGCTTTTTACCCAATTTTTCGTGTTAGTCAAAATTACGAAATTACCCCTAAATAGATAAAGCAATAAATCAAGTATAAAATGCGGAAATTAAATAACACTTGATTTTTACGTGGAAACCCTCACGGGAAAAACCATGGGCTAGTAAGTAAGCCACACTCGAACCTCGAATCCACTAAATGTGTAAACAATTACAACCTAATCCCGGAAGTAATCACACACCTACCTAATCCCGGTATGAGTGAACCTAGTCCAATTTGCTTGCGATCTAAGCAACCTAATCCCAGATGCTACACACAAGACTTACTTTCTCTATGAAGAGAATAACAACCCTAAGTGAATATATGAATATCCAAATGCAACATAGAGCAAGGGAAACCCTATATGCTTATCTAAGATGATTAATATGTAATTAGAACAATCCTAGATATCAAAACTAAATGACATGTCAAATAGTTTAGCTAATCAAGATTAAGCACAAAACTTAATTAGCTATCACAAAAAAAAACTTCTCAAACATACATCATACTAATCTCAAACTTGTATTCAAAGTATATAAAATAACATACAAGTAATTAATTGAGATTGCTAGCTAAGAGAAACACAAAATATGTAAGATATTAGTGAAAAGCTTACCAAGCAAAGTATGATGAAGAATCCATGCAAGATGACATCTAGAAGATCAAGGATGATGCTAGATGATGATTGATGATCATGAAAAAGTGTTTGAGTAATAAAAAATGAGTTCTTGGAATTTTTCTTCTCTTTGAAAAATATCCTAAGTATGAATTGTGAATATGAACTCTCTTAATTGACCTAAAGACAAAATGGCATATATATAGGGGGCCAAATCAAAGTGTGGTCGTTTAAGTAAGTTTCAAAGAAACGCGCCGATCGGCGGTTTCAATCGGCGGCCTGGCCGCCGATCATGACCGCCGAATTGAGCTCGTGAAGAACAAAGCATAAACGGCGGTTCATTCGGCGGTTTCGTGACCGCCGATCCTAACCGCCGAATCAAACAAGAGAGATTAAAATCAATCAGGTATGAACGGTGGTTTCGAACGGCGGTTTTGTGACCGCTGATTCAACCGCTGAATTAGACTGAGAGATAAATCAATCAGGTCTTGAATCGGCGGTTTCGAACGGCGGTCGTGACCGCCGATCTTAACCGCAGAAATGCTTCAGACCAATCTGGACTGAAACGGCGGTTTTATTCGGTTGCCAGGCCGCCGATCATAACCACCGATCACCTAGAAAGGTGAAAACCAAGGAGAAGCCAAGGGCATTCTCCATAGGCGGTCCTCGCGCTAAACCAAGCACAATCTAGTGCATGCACGGACGTTTCCGAAAGTTATCGGGAAACGAATTACACGACAACATGACACAATTACACACAACAAAATATAATAAATAAGTGCAAGTGTGAAATGTGACAAGTGAAGAGAATGCACACATATGCAATGAATGTTAAGTGTGTGTGTGCAACTAATCTCTTCAAAGAAAAGTAAGCACATAGAAATTTACCTTCGGTGCTTATCAACACGAGGTCTTCAAAGGGCTTCGAACAATAAGACCGATACTTAGGCTACCCTTACAAAAAACCCCAACATGTGGTTTGTCCACAAAATGAGCCAATCAACAAATGGGAACCTTACAATTATACCTCAAGGTTGGGATGCTTGGAGTTACATTAGCAAGGAGTAACATTTTTATTTTCAATTTTTCGGATAAAATCATTTATAATTAATTAAAGAAAAAATACTACATATCTCAACAGTTGTTTCGTGATGGACTTGGGATTTAAAAAAAAATGATGTTGATGATTTTGGTGGAGATCCAAGTTCTACAATTCTGTAAAAAAAAGTTTGGTGGTGGTAATGATATATATCTGGGTTTAATTGATCTGCAAATTGATTTCAAGCTATAGATGGGATAGCTAGAAGCAAGCAAAGAAGCCATAGATGGAGAAGTTGTGGTGGTTGAAGTTGAGGAACCGTAGCTGGGTTTAATTTATTTTTTTGTTTTAAAATTCTTTTTTATTTTTAATTTTTTTTTAAATTTAAATAAAAAATTAAAAAAAAAAAATATCTCCACCGTTCATCTTTGAGATGGACATTGGAGATCCATTTTTTTTAATTTCTTTTTCATTTTTAATTTCTTTTTTTAATATATTTTTCATTTAATAAATAGCTGGAGGGTTAAATGGTCATTTCCTGACTATTTTTAAGGACAAAATGGTCATTTGACCATGGTCAAACCTTTTTTGGATGGAAAAGCTAACAGAAGGGGGAGATTTTACATTAGTTTCATTTCAGGGGGAAGACTGGCCAATATGGTTAAACCATGTCCTCACATTTCTAATCGGGAAAATGTCAAAATGTCAGGGGGTAAACCGATCTTTTCCCTTTATTATATATATATATATCTATAGATTTTCTATTATCAGTTCGTTATGACAATAAATATATAAGGACGAAGAATGTGGACCACTAGATTTACATACTTTGACTCAAAGTGTATGCACTTGTCAAAACTTCTCCATAATCTATGGTCCATATTCTTCGTCCTGATATATTTATTGTTAGGACAAACTGACAATAGAAAGATTGTATATATATATATAGTGAGTCTCTCATAAGGGATCCCTCATTTTGATTTTGGTAAATACCACTATAAAATCACATCGATTTGAATGAATTTTGATCTAAATTTTTTGTGGATGGTAAGTTCATCGAAATCTACCAAAAAATAAGGGGTATTATCACTAAAGTCCTTACTTTTTCGTGAATTGTCACATTTTTAAACGTCTTTGCTATATTAGTCACTTTAGTCCCATGTGTTATCAAAATATATCACTTTAGTCCATTTGACCAAACAACTAACGGTCAACTATAATAGAATATGTAAAAATACAAAATTTCCCTTTATTGTTATTTTTAACAAAATTTCTTTTAGTCCATCTAATTTCAATAATAGCCGATCAACCCTTGAAAAAAAATTAAAACGCATCCATTAGGTATGGAACCTAAAAACCTTAAGGTTAAAAGCAAGAAGCTCTAACCAGCTGAGCTACTCTAGCTCATTGTTGATAGTTTGTTGATTTAAATAAATAAATAAATATATATATATATATATATGGGGTTGTCTATAGAACAACGGTGTACTAAACACCGCTACTTGTAGTTTACCTATAAACTTGTTGAGCAGGTTACCATTTAATCCAAGACAATTTAAATTTTAGCTTTATTACCTGTTCCCAAGGTAAAACAATTATTTATTTTCAATTTTAAAAAACAATTAATGCAGCTGACAAAAAACAATAAATGCGTTTCAAATTTAAACAGCAATCATTTATTTTTAAAATTAAGTCTGTTCCCGTCATTCGATTTGCATTTGTACTGTGTGATAATACTCGATATGAGTAAACATCATTTAAAATGTATGATTACATTAGATACAGGTAAACATCATTTAGAATGTGTGATAACAGTCGATACAGGTGAATGGTTAAAAATATAACAGGGCTCATGAATCTAATGTCTAACAAAGTAAGATGATTGATAGAGCTTTGGGTACAGGTTTACAACCCCCTTATGCTAGTGTTCGAGTTTGACATATTTAATTTTTTTGTCTGGTAAGAGAAGTTTTATTTTTTGTAATGAAATAATTAACAATAGTCCTACACCAGGCATACATGTCCATTGTACTTACATCATTCATAACAACAACAGTAGTATATATGAAAACAAAAAAAGAAACAAAATTGCAATCCAAAAACTTCATTTCTTGTTGTGCTTTTTATAGATCCCATATACATCTCTCTTAAAAATAAATAAAAAATAAAAAAACAATTTAAAAAACCTTATTAAAGTCAGACTAGTCCAAGCCTCAAAGGGCTCTAGCTTGTCAATAGATGAGCCCAAAAACCTCAAGACCCTAGCTCATTCTTACTTCAAGAGGTTTATATTCTATGCTCAGTTGAGAGGCCTATTGTTCAATGTCTAGGTATTACTTTCTGTAAGGATTCCCATTCTCTAATTGGCTTATTTCATGGACAAACCACATGTTGGGGTTTATTATGTAAGGGTAGTTTAGGAGTTTGAGAATCATGCTCAATGGCCCTTTCAAGACCTCAAGGGACTAGCACGTCAAATGTATAATCTCTAGTACTTAGTTCTTTCTTTGAAGAGATTTAGATTGCACACACACACTTAGCATTCTTGCATTTGTGTGCATACTCTTCACATATCACATTTCACACTTGCACTTTGAAGTTGTATCTTGTTGTGTGTATTTGTTTCTTGTAATTCGTTTCCCGATAGTATTCGGAAACATCCGTGCATGCACTAGAATGTGCTTGGTTTTAGCGAAGACCACCTACGGAGAATGCCCTTGGATTCTCCTTGGTTTTCACCTTTGTTGGTGATCGGCAGTTATGATCGGCGGCCTGGCCGCCGAATGAAACCGCCGTTTGCATCCAGAAGTGTCTAGAGCAATTCTGCGGTTACGATCGGCAGCCACGACCGCCGTTCATACCTGATCGATTTAATCTCTCGAGTTTGATTCAGCGGTTACAAAACCACCGAATGAAACTACTGTTGTTCCCCTGTTCTTCTCGGGTTCAATTCAACGGTTATGATCGGCGGTTATGATCGGCGGCCTGGCCGCCGATTGAAACCGCTGATCGGTGCGTTTCAGGGGCAAACTTGTCTTTTCACATGCTCTATTTTTGATGTCTATAAATATCTCACTTTCTCATTCTCTGAATCAGTTCTTTTTACTCCAAGAACCCTAAACTTAAAAGAGAGAATTTTGAGAGAAAATCAAATCAAGAACTCACCTTTGACCACTCAAATCAAATCCCTTTTGCATCAAATTTCATATTGCATCAACTATGCCTTCATAGAATGCATCCATGTATGTTTTTGGATCATCACATCTTCCTTGGTATGTTCTTCACTAATCTCATCTAATTTTAGTGTTTTTCATATTAAGACATCTCTTAGATTACTTGTAAGGTTTCCCATTCTCTAATTGGCTTATTTCATGAACAAACCACATGTTGGGGTTTATTATGTAAGGGTAGAGTTAACCCAAAATAGTCACTGGGGTGCAATTTAGAATTAACGGTATGTGATGGACCCGGATCAAATTAGACCTGGGCTAGCGGGATACTCTATACCCTGGTATCCCGCTGGGTATCATGAATCCGATATTACGATGAATACAAGTAATGGGATGGACGAGATTCTTATATGGTGGATATATGAAAGCTGAAAAGCAATTTATACGTATATATATGTGGATCTGAAATACGATTCCTTACAACCCGGTATTTGAACTATCAGTATTACAATATAGAAAAGAAATCAGGCCTGAAGGAGAACGATGGAGATGGAGCTTTTCGTGTCTGTCGATAAGTAGAAAAAGTAAATTAGGGTTTCGATCCCCCTCCCTGTCAACATATCATTCGTATATATAGGCCCGCTTTCTTGAGCCACTCCTAGAACCTCGGTCTAGGGTTTCAGTGACACACGGGTTTCCCTGTGAAGTCTCTCCGAATTCATTGGGAAAGTCATCCCAAAAGATCAAGTGATTCCTTTTTCTTTCGGCTCCTAATCAGTTGACCCATATTTAAAATAGGACACTAAAATGAGGGAATGGATGCAGCGTTGTAGTTTTCATCTTTAAACGGTGACGTTTAGTATCCGCTTTAATATGTAGTCTGTTCTTCGGGGTGCCTGCCTCCTGCTTCAGCGGGGTCAATCTATCGGGATCCTGTTATATGTCTTGCCACGTGCTTGTCACATGTTTCGCTGGTCGGGGTGTCCCAAGTACCCTGCGTCACTCACGCTCCTTTAAAAGCGATGTTCACGGATATCGGGGTTTCAAGCAGCGGAGTACCAGGATATTCAGGTATTGGGGTACTTGAGGTAGCTGGGTACCAAGGTGGGACGTCCGGACATCTTTCCGTTTCTACTTTGGATTCTGACTTTCTTCTCAAGGCTTGTGAAAAATTCTTTTTTGATCCCTGCCATTTTCGGCGGTTAACAGAAGTCCCCCCTGACTTGAACACCGGTATCTTACTGGGGTTGGAGTTAGAATTCCCGGGTCCGTTTGAAGGATTTTTCGCCTTGTCTGTTTGTCTAGGTCTCTTCTAGCCATCTTCGTAATCGAAGGGGGGAAATCCTCATTTGAAAATGTGGTATTTAATAATAACCCACATGTCTGATAACGATTGCTTCATAAATTTAAATTGGCTGTTTTTGGCGTGGATTTTTTGGAGTTGTCCTCGAGCACGTCTCCAGCCATTAATCTCTGTTTCCTTTTAGGTTTCGGTAACCGCCCTTCCTCTGCCTATAAATTGTTCTCTCTCCCCCTCTTCCGTTGTTATGTTTCTCTTGCCTTTCAGAAATCAAGAACCGAAATCTTCTCTTTCTTTTGAATCTTTTCTTTTCAACAATGGCATCTCCCTCTAAGCTTCCTATCTCTACTCAGGATGTTCCTTCACCTTCCATGCCTGCTCCCTCAGGTTCTCCTTCTATCTCTTCGTATTTTTCCGGTAGCCAGAAGGAGGATTCAGCAACGAGTTCACAGTCGATCAAGGGAAAGAAGCGTAATCGTGGTGATGGAGATGTTACTAGAGGTGGTATCACGTCCCAGCGTCGCCGCTCTATGAGGAATCCCCAAATTAGGTTGGGTTTTCGTAATGAACCTGAGAATCCGGTCCAGATAACGGATGAAGATGAGGTTGCTGGCGTTGATGACAAAAGAAAAGATTAGGCAGGCGACCTTCTTCCTGTGGATTCTTTGAGAATTCTTGTTGAGCCCCTCCTTTCTTTTGGTGAAGGCCATGTAATCCCGGATTCAGTCTGTACTGCCGATACTTTAGCCCTGCTCAAGAGGGTTTACAGGATGCCGGATGCTATCCGTCTTTCCCTTCCTCACCAGGGGTACAATGTGTACTCTCCCCTCGTAGGTTGCTTGCTACTCCACGTGGCCGCCTTTGAGTGCGGTGTTCGGCTTCCTCTTCACCCCTCCATTAGTAGGTTGCTTGTTGCTTTAGGACTGGCCCCGTTACAAATTTCACCAGGATTCTGGAAGAACTTGACAGGGTTTCTGGTACTTTGGAGGGAGCAGTGTGAACAAGACAATGTCGAGAAGGAACCTAGCTTCGACGATTTTCGCTACATTTTTCAAATAACGAGCATGGCTCCTTAGGGTCAATTCTACCTGAGACCTAAGAATAAGTTGCAATTCGCTGTTCCTGGGGCGAATGTGAAATTCATCCCGCCCTAGAAGGACGAGTGGGTTGTAGTCGAAGGCGATTGGGGTCAGTCAGTGTATCTGAATGGGGTCAAACACTCGGTTCCTATTAACTTTTCTCCACAAGATAAATGGAACACGGCTGAGCTTTCTGTAGAATCCAGCCAGATCCTTACGAAGATTCAAAGTAAGAACTATGTCAACCCGCAGTATCCCACCTGTGATCCCTTTGAAGGTGCCCGACTGGAGCGGTATCTGCGGATATCTCTTGCGCTACCAGGTATGCCTTGCCCCTTTCTCTTCCTCCATTCTTTCTCTCTTTCTTTTTACTAATGGTTCCTCTGACAGTTTCGGCTATTCCCCTTCCCTCTTCGTTTCTATCAGGAATGATACGTCCAGATTCCCCTCCTCCCAATTCTCCTAATCCTTCTTCAGTCGGTGCTGGGGTTGCCTCGATATCCCTGCCACTTGTGTCTACTCCTCCTCCTGCCCTTGCGGGGTCGGCTCTAGTTTCACCTTCTTCCCTTCCGGTCAAGACTGCAACGCGCCCATCTTTAAGCGAGATGTTGGCGCGGGCTGCCAAGACTAAAGTTTCACTGCTCTCTGCTTCGAAGAAAATGTCCCAGCTGGCCGTTGTCCCTCCTGGAACAATGGTCGCTCCTCTTCCCCCTTCCTTTAATGCTTCAGCCTAGCTTCCTGCTAGAACGGAGAAAAGAAAGGGGGACGCTGCTCCAGTTATTACTTCCGCCGATCTCCCTTCCGGGTCGGGGTCACGAAACCATGATCAGGAGGAGATCATTTTTAAGTTCGTTGTTGCTTGTTCCAATGGGGGCTTGCAGTCTATGAAATCTCTCCCGATTGATATCTTAGCATCAAAGGGGGCGTCATTTCTTGCCGAGGTATGCATTGGGTCCCTTCAGCTTGTTGTATGCGGATTCCCCTTCTCTGTTTTATATCTTCTTTATTTCTTTTTGCAGGGTTTTAAATTCGTCCTGGCCATGGGGCAGCAAGCGATCGTCATGAAAGAAGCCAATCTGGCTCTCTAGGCAAAACTGGCGGAGGCTAGGAACAATCTGGCCCGAGTTGAGGAGAGCGTTTCTTCCTTAGCTCAGGAAGCCTCCGATTCTGATGCTGGTAGGGTGGCGGCCTTGATGGACCTAAAACGGGTGACTCATGCTTATGACGTGGAAGTTGCTAGATCAAATCGCCGCCGTAATGATAGGGAGACCGTTAAAGCGGAGATAACTGTCCTTTTAGACGACCACAGGGCCCTACAGGTTTCTGTGAACGCCTTGGAGTCTAAGGTGGATTCCTCTTTCGGGGATGGGTACTTTAATGCTTCATACGAGGTCGCAAAGGCATTTCCTCCTCCCTTTGACTTACGAAACACTTTTAACTGGGATCGTGATGTGATCATGGCTCGAGCTGCCCAATTCAAAGACCCGGACCAGGGAGGTCCTTCCTATGCAGCCATTGCTCCCGAATTTATGGAGAAAAGTACCCGAAGTCCCCTGGTTTCTCCAACTGACTTGTTACGAAATTTCGTGCCCCCGACTAACGAGATGGGTCTTCCCCCTGGAATAGTTGCAGCCGGTGTCGAAGAAGTTCATGACGCCACTGGTGATGAAGGGGCTGACGAAAAAGGTGGGTCTGGATGAAGACCAATGGTGGAGAAAAACTTAGTTTTCTTTACTGTTTTCCCCAGCGACATTGATAGTTTTTTTTTTTTTTTTTTTTTTTTTTTTTTTTTAATAGCCCGAACATGGGAACTGGGCGTCCTCATTGATTAATAAAACTTCTTTTCCAAAATTCGGTGATGTCGTTCTTGGATGATGGTTCCTTGGTTTGTTGAGCTTTTCTGACGAGTATTTTTGTGTAAGTAGAGGGCCCGTCTTAATCTGAAGTCCTTAATCTGGGTGACTTCAATCAGTCTAACGGGATGGGATGTTTTTGCTTGATGCTTTATTAGTAAATCCTGGTAGGTTACCGAGGTTGCCCTAGTATCAGGTCTCTCTTACTAAGAGACGGTGATGTAATGAAACGTAGAGTCATGCATCCTGATGGATCGTCTTGATTCCTCTGGCTACCCGTTTGGGTAGTCTACTAAGGTTTACCTTGGCGCTTGATTAATCCTGGTGGCGTTTGGTTAATCCTGGAGGGGGGAATTCCCCGTCCGAGGCTTTAGGAGGTCCATATAGACTCTCCTGGTCTTGGTTAAACAAAATCTGGCAGACGACTACGCCTCTTATGCTCTCAAGCACCAGATTCTTCCTGGAGGGGGTATTCCCCTACCAAGGTAGCATGAATGCCATGGGGCTCTTCCTGGTCTTGAGGCGAAAATGATGGCGAAAAACTTTATTTAGCTGTACTTCGGAGAAAACCGTGGAAAGAAAAACTGACTTTATTGATTCTCAAAGTGAGTACAAAGCAAAAAGGAAATCGGGGTATGCGTATCAGAAGTGTACCCTCCGTGACATATTTTTTCCTTTAAGAACTCCTAAGGGTAAAACCTTTTGAGATGATCGGCATTCCAAGTATGATCCACCGGGTAACCATCCATATCTTCTAACTTGTATGCCCCCCTGCGTACCACTACTTTTATCAAGTATGGACCTTCCTAATTATGGGCTAAAACCCTGTCTGACCTCTTCCGGGTATTCTGGGTCACTTTCCTAAGGACTAAGTCCCCTTCTTTGAAATTTCGAGTCTTTACCCTCCTATTAAAACATCGGGCTATCTTGTGCTGGTAGGCCGCTACCCCGCTCGGCCACCCTATCTTGCTTCTCTTCAAGGAGGTCTAAACTGGCTCTTAACTTCATCTCGTTTTCTTCCAACTCAAAGTGATGGACCCTAAAAGATGTTAACCGATGTTCGATAGGCGAAACGGCCTCCGTTCCAAAAGCCAGAGAGTAAGGAGTTTCCCCAGTCGCGGTTCTTTTTGTAGTCCGATACGCCTAAAAGACGTTCGGAAGCTCATCAACCCATCCTCCCTTCTTCTGTTGGAGCTTCTTTTTGAGGAGCCTCTTGATAGTCTTGTTAGTGGCCTCGACCAATTCATTAGACTGAGGATGAGCTACTGAGGCTAGGCGTAAATCTATACCCCTTTCTTCGCAGAAAAACTTGAAGTTGGCATTGTCAAACTGTTTACCAAGATCGGTGATTATAGCCATTGGGGTACCGAATCTATAAACGATATATTCCTTGACGAAGCTCGTGGTGTTAGCTTCAGTTATCTGGACCAAGGACTTTGCTTCCACCCATCGAGTGAAGTAGTCTATGGCTACTATCGCGTGCTTAGCCTGGCCGGGTGCGGTAGGAAGTGGCCCGATTAGATCCAACCCCCAGATAGCAAATGGATAAGGTGTGCTGATTGAAGTGAGTTTTTCTGGGGGCAAATGGTGTAGATTCGCAGTTTTCTGGCAAGGCTCGCATGATTGTGCAAAGATTTTTGTGTCCTGATGGATAGTGGGCCAGTAGTATCCCATTCTGAGAACTTGATACGCCAACCTCTCTCCTGCAACATGATTGCCGCAATCTCTTGAATGTACTTCGTCTAATGCCCATTTGGCTTCATCAGGGTGCAAACATCGTAGCAAATGGAGTGATTTTCCTTTGCGATAGAGGTGTCCCTCAATCAGACAGTACCGGGTTGCAATCCTCTTGAGTTTGCGTGCCTGGTCCAGGCTCTCAGGGAGCGCACCGCCTTGCAGGTAATCGGCAATGGGATCCATCCAACAAGGCAGACGAGTAACTGGGTTAATTTCTAGTCCCGGAGTCGTGCTAGGTCGTGGTATCAACTGGTGTGGTATCCCTTTAGGTAATGCCCTTCCTCTTGTTGCCGCTATCTTGGCTAGGACATCTGCTCGGTGATTTTTCTCTCGAGGGATTTGTTCCAACCTCAAGCCCCTAAACTTCATAGCTGCTTCTTGGACTTTCCAGAGGTACGCTATCATGTTGTCACCTCTTGCTTGATACGTGCCGGATACCTGGTTGATTACCAGCTGGGAGTCGCTCCTTACTACGAGATACTCAACTCCTTGCTCTGTTGCAACCTTCATTCCTGCCAACAGGGCTTCATACTCTGCCTCGTTATTGGTGACTTTGAATTCGAACCTAAAACAGTGTCTGCATTCGATCCATTCGGGATTGATCAGGACCATCCTGGCCCCGCATCCGGCTTGATTTGAAGAGCCGTCCGTATACAGGGTCCAAATCTCACTATCCTCGACCATTCTGGAGGTTCTGGATCCGTGTCTGGAACTGTAGAAGGATTCGAGTGAGGAACTATGCTGAATTCTGCGATAAAGTCGGCCAGGGCTTGCGCCTTGATGGTTGTCCTTGCCTTGTATCTTATGTCATACTAGGTGAGCTCTAGAGCCCAAAGAACCAACCGGCCTGATACATCCGGCCTTTGAAGGAATTGTCTCAAGGGTTGATCTGTTACCACTGCAACGGTGTGAGCTTGAAAATAAGGCCGAAGTTTTTTAGCTGCGGTGACCAATGCAAAGGCCAACTTCTCCAGGATAGTGTAGTTTTTCTCAGATTTTGACAAAGCCCGACTCACATAGTAGATTGGTCTTTGGATTCCATTATTGCACTCCTTTACCAAAGCTCTGCTGGTTGCGGGCTTTGACACCACTAGATAAAGTTATAGTTCTTCCCCTGGGGTAGGCTTAACCAATAAAGGTGGACTGGCTAGATACTCTTTCAGGGTCCGGAACGCTTGTTCACTCTTGTGATCCCACTTCATGTTTTTTCCCTGCTTGATGATTTTAAAGAAAGGCAAGCATTTATCTGTGGACCTCGATATGAAGCGGTTCAACACCGCTACTCGTCTAGTCAGCCCCTGAGCTTGTTGGAGAGTATTTGGAGTCCCCAGCTCGATGATGGCCTTGATCTTTTCGAGATTGGCTTCGATCCCTCTCTCATGCACCATGAAGCCAAGGAACTTTCTCGCTGCTACCCCAAAGGCGCATTTAGCTGGATTTAACCTCATCTGATTTTCTCTGATTATTTGGAAAGTCTGTCGTAAGTCTTCGGGGTGTTGATGGGCTACTTGAGATTTGGTGATCATGTCGTCTATATACACCTCCATAGACTTCCCTATCAACGGCTTGAATAATTTGTTTACCAAGCGTTGATACGTGGCTCCTGCATTCTTGAGGCCAAAAGGCATGACTTTGTAACAGTAAAGACCTTGCCCTGTGATGAAGCTGGTCTTATCCTGATCGGCGGGGTGCATCATGATCTGGTTGTATCTCGAGAAGGCATCCATGAAACTTAAGAGTTTGTTCCCCGCGGTAGAATCTATCAACTGGTCGATTTTAGGAAGGGGAAAACTATCCTTCGGGCATGCCCTATTGAGATCAGTATAATCCATGCACATGCGCCACTTTCCATTGGCCTTGGTTACCATGACCACATTGGCGATCCATTCGGGGTAGCGGGATTCTCTGATGAATTTAGCTTTCAAAAGCTTGTCCACCTCTTCCTGTACCGTGGTGTTCCGTTCCATTCCGTGTTGAAATGTCTTCGTTTCTGTTTGACTGGCTTGACTGTGGCGTCCACTGCCAGTCGGTGAACCGCTAGGTTAAGAGGGATTCCTGGCATTTCGTCATGGTTCCAAGCAAAGATGTCGTTGTATTCTTCAAGAAGTTCCACCAATCTTCTCTTGACTTCGCTATCCAGTGCACCTCCTATTTTTACTAACTTAGCTGAGTCACCTTTTCTAATCTGGATTTCTTCTAATTTTTCCTTGGGGTGTCCTCCAGTCCATCCTTTTCCCTCTTCTTCAGTTTCCTCTGGGACCAAATCTGGTATCTCCCTTTCTTCTAGGATGTGAAGGTCTGGCTCCGAAGCCCTGCGACTCAGCTCTTGGGCGATACGGGTGTATCGCTTGGTTGAAGTGGTGGGGTTGGTAAATGCTGCATGGCAGGTGCGGGCTGTTTGCTGATCCCCCCTGACTTCCCCTACTTTGGTTCCGACTGGGAACTTCAGAATGTTATGATAAATGGATAGGACACCTTTGATTCTTGACAAGAAAGGTCTTCCGAGGATTGCGTTGTAGGCGGACGGAATGTCCACTACAATGAATTCTGTCACGATGTTCTGCTGAAGGGGGGTCTCTCCAATAATTACTGGCAAGGTGTGCGCTCCTACTGGCATCACTGAGTCTCCTGTAAAACCATATAAGGGTGTCCTGCAACTGTTGTAACAGGGGTTCTTGAGGTTAAACTTCTCAAACGTTTCTTTAAATAGGACATCTATACTGCTTCCGGTGTTAATCAGGATGCGGCGGACCCGACAGTTGGCAATCTGGGCTGTGATCACCATTGGATCGTCACAGGGTTGTGCTGCACTGTAGGTATCATCTTCAGCAAACACGATCTGAGCAGAAGAGGGGGAATCACGTAATCTTTTTGACACCCGGAACACATCCCGGCCAGCTGCATGCTTCGGGATCTTCCTTGCATGGTTTTTTCTTGAATTGTTGGAAGCTCCTGCAAGGGTTAGTCCTCCACTAATGGTATGGCTAGCCTGAACTTGTTGCACCACAGTCTTTGCTGTCGGCCTCGTCGCTGACTGGATCCTTCTAGGTGGGATAGTGGTAGCTGGCTTCACCAATCGACGTCTGAGATCTTCAGGATGACTCTGCACTGAAAATGACAGTCCGAGTCCGTTAAAAACCGGTACCTGGGTACTTGGTCCTGCTCCTTCGATCAATCCGGGTGCTTCAGAGGGGATCCCTTGGGCGATCATCCGAAGACGGATGCTCTCCACATAGGCTGGAGCATGTTGCTCTATGGGCTCCCGAGTCGCTTCCGGGACCGCGGGGTCCTGTAGTGCTGATCCAGGATTAGGCGGTAGGATCTGGCTTCTGGTTCCTTTCCTTTTCCCTTGATTTCGGGTGGAAGCGAGGGAATGGGGCCCCGAGTTGGCGGGTTGCCCTTGGGAGGATGGGTGCCTCATCTTCTGTCTTCTTCTGAGTTGAACTTGTAAGTTGGTTAATGGGGGTGTGTTTGCAAGGTTCATGATTTGTATTGGCTTGATTCCATTGCAAAATACTCTATATTTGTATTAGTTATTGCTTAGGATATTCTTGGAAGAAATGAAGCTTAAAAGGTAGAGAGCAACGTCTAGTGCAAAAGTCGTCTTCAAGAGGTGAAAAGTGTCAAAGGTATATCTTGATTTTTATCCTCTTGCAAGGCGTTAGCGCACACACACACAATTCATACATGTGTGTCCCTGCATCATGGTTCAAACATTTGGTATAACACATTCACACATCTCATAGTATGCTCATGCATTGATCTTGTATTGATAAACATTGTAGAATTGCATGCGTTGTGACTATCTCTTTAATATGGCATGCTTGTGTGAATTTGTGTTTGTTTTTTTCTGTATTTTTGTATTTGGAATTTAATATGTTCTATTATGATACCTTATTGAGTTCCGGTCGTTTCGGTTACTCATTCATAAGGTTTCGAGTCCAAATGATGTAACTACGCTACTTTTCGTTCTCATTCGTTGAGTTGACTTCATCGTCATTTTACGAGATGATTTCTCAACCATTTTTCAAAGTTGTGTAGTCGTTGTCATGCGTGAGGGAGTCACGGTTTGTAATCCGAAAACGGATTCGAAATCGGAGTTTGGATGCCCAAGATACGGGTTGAAGAACCGAAGGAGCGCGTGAGAGTGGTCTGGAGCGCGTGAGGCCACAAGGCCTGGCCGTGGGCCCCATGGCCAAGGGAGCCCTCTGCTCCCATGGGCCCCACGCGCCCCCCACGGGGAGGTGATGTGGCACGCTCTGATTTGCTTGAAAAATCTCTCTCTCTCCTCCTTTTAAAACTCATCTCCTTCTCTCCACACTTGTTGATGAACTTGAAGAACATTTCACGAAATTCTGCAGTTTTCTTCACAATTTTCATTTTCTTATTTTGATCATAACTTTCTCATACGAACTCGAAATCAATCGATTCAAAAGCCAACATTGTTGGTCTTGAAGAGAGCTACAAACCCCAAGCATTTCCAGAGGCAGCTGACTTCGTCATTGTTCCCAGTTGATCGATTTTCAGTACGTGGTCAGGTTGTTTTGTTCAACTTCTTCTCTTTCATTTCATCTTTGATCATCTCTTTGATTCTTACTATTTGATTGATGAAATATGATAAGAAAGATGTTAGATCATATGCTAGGGGTGTTTGATCATTTGTCAATTGAGTTTTAGCTTTGTGATTTCTCTTGAACATATATGTGCTAAACTTGATTTTGTTTGAAATTGATTCTAGAAAAAGTATATATGATGTGCCTCATGTTATTTTCTAGGTTTAATTTCATGATCTAAGAACTAAGTTTTTAGTGTGATATATTGAATATTCATACCTTGTTCTTATTGATTTACATGTCTTGATTTCTAGATAAGTTTGTGATTGTGTGTTGAAAGCATTTTCTAGATTATCATTGAACATGTACATTTTGCTTGATTGATCATCTAGCTTAATTTGATTGTGTTTGCATCATTTGCATCACTTAGATCATAGCCTTGCTTTAGGTTGAAGTCTCTAGCAAAGTGAGTGAAGCTTTGTGGATAGAGCAAGGAAGTCTTGATTAGAGTCGGGAGGACTCGGATAATCAAGCAAGGGAGACTTGTCTAGGGTCGGGAGGATCCGGATAGGCAAGCAAGAAATCTTCCTAGAGACGTGAGCGTCTTGAATAGGAAGTTGCTTTCTAGAGGTGTAGGACACATCTCGGATAGGAAGTAGGCTTGTTAGTTCACTTGCCCGAGGGTAGATTAGGAGGTGATAGCTTGAGTGGATATCATGTGTTGATAGCTTGAGTGTGTAAGTCCTTTTCGTATAGTGGATTGCTTTGCCAGTGGTTGTGGTATCAACCCGTGGATGTTTCCTCTTTGAGGTTTAACCATGTAAAAAATACTTGTGTTCATTTTTTGTTTTTACTTTTCTTTATCTTCCATATCTTACATTGATTGCATATCTTGTAAATTGATTAACTCTTGTATTAGTGAAATCAATTCATTTGCTAAATCTAATCAAGTGTGCATTTTCTTTGTTATTTTCCGCATCATTTTTAAGATTGGAAGAATTTGAGTAAATACCTATTCACCCCCCCTCTAGGTATATTTTACACTATATTGCTTAAGGGAATTTCAATTGGTATCAGAGTGGGTGTCTAGATGCACTTAGATAGATCCTTTCTTTATAGTGTTTGTGTTTGTTCATTTTTTGTAGCTATGGGTGATTCGATGCCGGAAGGTGCTTCTAGTGCTAGACCTCCACTCTTGGATAGTGGTAACTACACCTTTTGGAGAAATACAATGAAAGCCTACATTAGAGCCATCAATGATAAATCATGGATGAGTGTGAGTGATGTAGTAGAGGAAGAGGAGTCCTTGAGTGATCGAGAATCTACTAGCAATTACATTGCTCATGTGGCTATATATGAAGGAAGATTTGAGGATAGTGGTGAAGACTCCTCAAGTAATGAGGAAAGTGAATACTCTTCGAGTAGTGAAGATTGTGAAATCTCCTCCAATCAAGAAGAGTTCGAAGCCTCCTCAAATCAAGATTACATAAGCTTCAATGACAAGATCCTTCAACAAAAGAATGAAGAGAACAACAAGTTGAAGTTGATCAATGCCAATTTAGTGGTGATTTTTAAAGCTCTTGTTAATGAAAAGAAGATGTCTTTGGAGAAGATGAGCAAGCAAAGTGAAGTCATCAAGGAGCATGAAAAGACCATTGAAAATTATTTTTCAAAGGTGGAAGAAAGTGCTCAAGAGCTAGATGATCTAAGAGAAGACTTTACAATGAAGTTGTTTGCCATGGAAGGAGAGATTAAGCAAAAAGAGAACTCTTTGTCTATCATGAAGATAAAGGAGTGTGACCTTATAGATGAAGTCAAATCTCTCAAAGAGTCTATTAATGGCATGAAAATTGGAGCCATTAAGCTTGATGAAGTGATAAAACTTGGAAAGCATCATAGAGATATGAGTGGCTTGGGTTTTGTAGAAGAAGTTAAGAAGACTCCTACAACCAAGAACAAGTCAAGAATTTCTAAGGAGAAGAAAGACTCAACTAATATTCCTTCCAACATCAAAGACAAAGACAAGAAGAGCTATGGAACTTCTCAACCGACTTCTCAACCAAAGCATGTGTAGGGAAAAATACCGTAGTACACGCAGCGGAAGCGAGACTAAAAATAAGATTTAGTGACTTTTAAAATTTTTCCTTTATGAACCTTAAACCCTTTAATTAATTAAACATGCATATACAATAACCAAAAGGTAGAATACCTTTTGTCGCGTGATCCGATTGACTTACGTCGATGGTAATCCGCAAGATCTTCAATCCTAGCACGAACGTGGATCACCTAGGAGCGTGGTCTCCCTTTTTCTTTGAATTGCAAACCTGTGAATGGACAAAACAAACTTTCTTTTCTTTGTTAGTCACAAAAACAATCAAAAGAATGACTGAGATTATTCCGGTCACTTTTGAGTTCTCAATCTAATGATCGAAACTCGCGTGAACCTAGATCGATATCGTATACACAAGCTTATTGATTATTAAGCAAATAGTATACTATCAAAGAATAATCTTACACTCTTTTATGTTTTAGAAGAAATAAATTAATCTCTCTATGAATTGAGAAGAAGAAGAAAATAGAATCTCAAGCACCAAGCATTAGGTTGGCCGAATTCTATAAGTACATATATATAGGTGGCCAATTTTTCTTTCCTTCTTTCTATTAGGGTTGCCGAAATCCTTACCTAAAAACAACTAGGGTTGCCGCAAATCATATGCCAAAATAGGCTTGTGTTGCACCCTAATTTCCATCTAGTTTAAGACTTCAAACCCTAATCCAACTCATAGATATTTTATTCCTTTTTTTATTTGACTAAATAAAAAGACTTCTTATTTGATTAAATAAATAAAATTAATTATTTATTTTCTTATCAAACAAGTCTTTTAATTTTAGTAAACTACTACAATAGTATTACTCTAGGAAATATATTTCCTATTCAGAAAAGATTTGTTTCTTAATTAAACAATTAATTAATAAATTAATTAATTCTTATTTAATTAATAAATTAATTAATTCTTATTTAATTAAAACAATGAAACAAAATAATATATTAGGTTATAAAACCTACTTGCCGCCCCACTTAAACAAATGGGCTATATATTATTTCCTTTATTTCATTTAATCCATTGGACTTTAAATAAAAAGCCCACATGTGAACCAGACCCATTCTTACTAAAAGAAACAAGCCCACATGTCATTCATTAATATATTAATATAATTGAGCAGCCCATTACATAAATAATGTGCAAATTATATTCTTAATATATTAAATGCAATTCTAGATGGACCCTTAAATTGGTCCGGTAGAATATATCAAGTGATCCATGCAAGTCCGTGTGGATTGGGGATCTTGGCGGGCCATCTAAATTTAAGCTTCAATAGACATAACCTAATCACAATCAACAAATGATTCACTTAGGTCCGATCCATTAATTTTAACTCATTCCACTAAAGAGCTAAAACTGAACTCTTAAATAAAGATAGAAAAGGAAGATGCTCCTCATTCATACCCTAGACAATCATATAGGAGATAGTGTATCCTCGTGATTAATATCAGTAATCGCCAAGAGTTCATAGACCGCCTTTAACTCTCCAAGTTACCATATTTACTCATATGGCCACGTTTTGAACTTGGATATTTTGACTTGTCCAGAAGCCATGTTTTCAATAGACACTAGCGCAAGCACCACCAGCGCATCTCGTCCAGAATGTTGCCGCTGGTCTTGCGCCCTTGAGGCGCGCCACTCGTCGAGCGCCCTTGCCAGTTAAAGGGCGTGCGCTAGTGAGTTGCGCTGGTCGTCCAGCGCTGCACCAGCGCAGCTGACGGGAATCTGAAGCGTTTTTTTCAAAAACGATGTCACTTCACTTGGATCCCATTTATATATGTCTTGATAGTCTTGGCTCGGTTTCAAGAGCAAAAATTACACTTTTGAGAGCATTGTTGAGGATCTTCAAGCCAAGGTATCAAGACTTCATCTTTAAGCTTCCAAATCACAAAACCCTTCATATTGCATCTTTCATTTATCATCTAGCATAATTCTAGGTTGATTTCATCTAGGGTTTTCAGTTTTGCTCACATGACTTGTATCTAGAACATCATTCTCATATCTATATGTTCTTGCTTTACAAGATAGCTTCTTTATCACTTGAATTGATTCAAGATTGCATCTTTATGACTTGACTTAGTTTCAAGATTGTTTTATTGTGGTTTGTGAGTTGTATTGTGATAGATAATGCATATAGGATTTTGGTTGCTTATTTAGTGTTGGTTTATGCATGTCATCTAGTAATATGATATCTAGGATTGTCTAACATGTTCATCCTTGCCTAGATAAGCTTAAAATGTCTAACCTTGCATTTTTAGCATCTTGAGTATTTCACATATTCACCTTAGGTTGTGCTATCTCTTCACTTTAGAGACAAGTCTTGTATTTACCTCTTAGGTAGTTTGCAAGCAAGGGACTAGAGTCACTATTAAAGGCCCGCGGGTAACAAAGACGGATTAGTAAATTTAGGTGTGATGTGGTCAACCTAATTTGTAATCGTATTTGCAAATAGTGGATTTGAGGTTCTCGTGTGGCGCACATAACAGCCCGTGGTTTTTCCCCGTGTGGGTTTCCACGTAAATATTGTGTGTCCTCAAATTTCCGCACTTGTATGTTTTTTGTATATTGACTAGATTGAGGCTTTTTCGTAATTTGGACTAATCTCGAAAAATTGGGTAAAATTGTTTAAAATCTATTCACCCCCCCTCTAGATTACTTTAGGACACGTTTATTATTTATTTTCAATTGGTATCAGAGCGGGTTCCTTAACATAATTAGGAGATCCCTTGCTCTTGTTAAAGTCTCTTGCATTTGTTTGCATTGTGGTGTGTGCTTAGTTTGTTTGTGTGCATTCATTTCATTCAAACCCAAACACAATGAGTGGAAATGGAATGGGAGGTGAGGGTGCCTCTAGCACAAGACCCCCCTTGCTCACCGGGGTCAATTACGCCTCATGGAAGGGCAAAATGGAAGCTTATGTGAGTCAAATTCATGACCGGGCATGGATGGCGATTGAAGATGGATACACTCCACCTATGATGACTCCTACGGGAGGTGGAGAGGAAGTCCTCAAGCCGAAGGCACAATGGACTCCACAAGAATTTGAGGCTTCAAAATGGAACAACAAAGCCATGCATGCAATCCTATGTGCCATGGATGACAACCAATACAAGCTCATTCAAACTACAAGGATAGCAAAGGAAGCTTGGGATATATTAGAGACGGCTCATGAAGGAACCGATGTGGTTAAGGATTCCAAGCTTCAAGTTCTCCAAACGCAATTTGAGACCATAAGGATGGAGGATGATGAGTGCTTCAATGACTTCCAAGTGAAGCTCATGGATATAGTAAACCAAAGTCACCAACTTGGTGATCCCTACTCGGATAGAAGAATTAAACAAAAGATCATGAGGTCACTTCCCGAGAGGTTTGAATCCAAAGTGACGGCATTGGAGGAAAATAGTGACTACTCAAGAATGAAGCCAAGTGAAGTCATTGGAAGGCTCTTGGCGTATGAATCTAGGAAAGGTCCTACAACTACACCTCCAAAGAAGCAAAAGAGTCTTGCCTTGAAGAGTGTCAAGGTTGAGAAAGATGAAGAAGACTCGGATGAAGAAATTGCTTTGATGGCAAAGAAGTTCAAGCAATTCATGAGATTTGAGAAGAGAGGGTTTGGCTCCAAGGGAAAGTTTGTAAAGAAGAAGGCTCCTTTCAAGAAAGTGGAGCAAGCTCAAGAGAAAGACCATAAGAAGGGTGTCCAATGCTATGAGTGTAGTGGGTTTGGACACATTGCTCCCGAATGTGCAAATTTGAAGAAGAAGAAAGGAAGAGCCATGGCGGTTACTTGGAGTGATAGTGATGACCTAGAAGATGAAGACAAGTCTTCGGATGATGAGGAAGACCAAGTTGCCAACTTCATTGCTTTCTCATCCTCTCACAATAGCAATGAAGTTATGAGTGATAAAGAAGAGGAAGATGACAAGCAAGAAGAAGTGGATGAAAATGACTCAAATGGTGGGAGTAACTCCTCAACGTCAAATTTTGAGTTTGATGAAGAGATGGACTATGATGACTTCATGAGATTCTTTGAGAACTCAAGATTGAAGAAGAAAAAGGAGATACAAAAGTTAAAAGGGGAGAAGCTTGAGTTGACATCCAAAGTGACTCATTTGAGCAAGGAAATGAGTAAGGCAAAAGAGATAGAAGAAGGGTTGAAGATGGAGTTAGTCTTGGTCAAGAAAAGTGAACAAAGCTTGGGGAAAGAGCTCATGGAAGCAAAAGAGTTGATTGCTAAGATGACTTCCGGAACCGAGAAGCTTGACAAGATGCTATCTTGTGGGAAGAGTCCTAGTGACAAGAAGGGGTTAGGATATGTGGAAGAAATGGAAGCCACATCCTTGAAGAAGACAACTTTTGTCAAGAGCAAGGAGGTTGAGAATGTTCAAACCCCTCAACAAACAACCAAGTGGGTTGAAGTCAGTGAATCCTCCAAGCAAGCACAAGCAAGGATTCCAACTAGAGCTCCTCCTCAACCTAGAGCTCCACAACCAAGACCTCCTCAACCTAGAGCTCCACAACCAAGACCTCCTCAACCTAGAGCTCCACAACCAAGACCTCCACAACAAAGGATCCCACAAGCTCAACATGGGGTCTTTCATGCTCAACCTAGAAGACATGCCAACTTGGCTCAACCACAAAGGAGAGAGTTGACTCAACATCAAATAGCAACTCAAAATAGAAGGAGGCCACAAATGTTTGCTCAAGGCTATGGTATGAATTCCTACTTTACTCCTACTTGCCATTTTTGTGGAATTGAAGGCCATATTAGGCCTAATTGCCTTAAGTATATTAAATTGTGTAGAAGAGAAAGTATGATTGAGAAAAATATGCTTAGAAGAGCCACAATGCATGCACCTAGAAATTTTAGAGCTAATGGACCAATGGCTCCTAGGAATGACCATGTTTCACCTAGGATGAGTAGACATGATGACTATTATTGCTATGTGGCCCAAGTTGCCTTAAAAGCAAATGCCTCTAACACTTGGTACCTTGATAGTGGGTGTTCTAGGCACATGACCGGAAACAAGAGTTTCTTTGAATCTCTTGTGATGGAGGATGGTGGGTATGTCACCTTTGGTGATGGATCTAAGAAAAAGGTCATAGGGAAAGGTAATATATCTATTCCCGGTTTACCCTCCTTGCCCAATGCTCTCTATGTTGATGGCTTGCAAGCCAATCTCATTAGTATATCACACTTAAGTGATGAAGGGCTTTCGGTTATGTTTGGAAAAGTTGATTGCTCTATTCTTAAGGAAAATGGGCAAGTTTTGTTGAAAGGCAAGAGATCAAGTGACAATTGTTATTGTCTTGAGTCTAATCTCATCTCTTGTAACTTGTCTACTAGTGAGCAAATTGAGGTGTGGCACCAAAGACTTGGCCATATGAACTATAGGGACTTGAAAGTCCTTGATAGGTTGAATGTTGTTAGGGGCCTTCCCAAGTTTGGGAAAAAGGTTGAGGGAGTTTGTGGACCTTGTCAACAAGGAAAGCAAACTAAGAGTGTGCACAAGAAAGGCAAATACCTCTCCACCAAAGAGCCATTGGAGCTCATCCATATGGACCTTATGGGTCCCATTCAAACCGAAAGTTTAGGTGGTAGAAGGTACATTCTTGTTGTTGTTGATGACTTCTCTAGGTTTACTTGGACTTACTTCCTTAGAGAAAAGTCCGAAGCCTTTGAGAAATTCAAAATGCTTTGTGTCAAAATTCAAAATGAGAAAACTTCTCACATTAAAAGCATTAAGAAAATTAGAAGTGATCATGGGAAAGAATTTGAAAATGCTAAGTTTGAAAATTTTTGCAATAGCTTAGGCATTTCCCATGAATTTTCGGCCCCTAGGACTCCTCAACAAAATGGTGTTGTTGAGAGGAAGAATAGAGTCCTCCAAGAGATGGCCCGTGTGATGTTGCTTAGCAACAAAGTCCCTAGAAATCTTTGGGCCGAAGCCATCAATACGGCTTGCTACATAGGGAATAGAGTTTTCCTTAGGCCCGGGACTAAACAAACATCCTATGAGTTATGGAAGGGTAGAAAACCCAATGTGAGCTACTTCCACATCTTTGGGAGTAAGTGCTATATACTAAATGACCGGGATCAACTTGGCAAGTTTGATGCCAAGAGTGATGAGGGTATTTTCATTGGGTATGCACTTAATAGCAAGGCCTATAGAGTTTTTAATCTAAAGACTCAAAGTGTTATGGAATCATCAAATGTTGTCTTTGATGATTGTAGGCCCAAACATGATGACCATGAGGAGGATGTTTGTGAGGTGAATGACTTTCCTTTGAAGGAAAGTGGTGAGACTTCTAGTGGTGTGAAGTCAAACCAAGATGAAGAGGATGATTTGCCTCTTAATAGAGTTCCCCCTTTGGACTCTAATGAACCCGCTCCTTGGGTTAAAAAGCTCCATGATAAGGATGATATCATTGGAGAAGTTAGAGAGGGTGTTAGGACTAGGCGTCAAATAGCTAATCAAATTAGCTACACTTGTTACACCTCTCAAATAGAACCCAAAAAGGTTGATGAAGCCTTGGAAGATGAGTTTTGGGTTCTTGCCATACAAGAAGAGCTAAACCAATTTGAGAGAAATGAGGTTTGGACTCTTGTTCCTAGACCCAAAAACACCAATGTCATAGGAACTAAATGGGTGTTTAGGAACAAATCTGATGAGGATGGCAACATTGTGCGAAACAAGGCAAGGCTTGTTGCACAAGGATACTCTCAAATTGAGGGTATTGACTTTGAGGAGACTTTTGCTCCCGTTGCCCGTCTTGAGTCCATAAGGCTTCTCTTATCCATTTCTTGTGTGTACAAGTTCAAGTTACAACAAATGGATGTCAAGAGTGCCTTCCTCAATGGCTTATTGCATGAGGAAGTGTTTGTTGAGCAACCCAAGGGGTTTGTGGATCCACACCACCCTTCTCATGTCTATCGCCTCAAGAAGGCTCTATATGGGTTGAAACAAGCACCGAGGGCTTGGTATGAGCGCCTCACTCTTTATCTAGTTGACAATGGCTACTCAAGAGGTAGTGTTGACAAGACTTTGTTCATCAAGTGCACTAAAGATGAGCTATTCATAGCTCAAATTTATGTTGATGACATTGTATTTGGTTCCACCAACCAATCCAAAGTTAGACAATTTGTTGATGTCATGTCTCATGAGTTTGAAATGAGCATGGTTGGTGAACTAAATTATTTCCTAGGCTTGCAAATCAAGCAAATGCATGATGGGATCTTTATATCCCAAGCTAAGTATGCTAAGAGCCTAGTGAAAAAGTTTGGCCTTGAGAATGCCAAACATTGTGACACACCCATGAGCACCACCTTGAAACTTAGCAAAGATGCTAGTGGAAAGGATGTGGAACAAAGTCTATATCGTGGCATGATAGGTAGCTTGCTTTACTTGACCTCAAGTAGGCCCGATATTTGTTTTAGTGTGGGTGTTTGTGCTAGGTACCAAGCTAATCCCAAAGAGTCTCACCTTGTGGCGGTGAAGAGGATCATTCGGTTTGTGAATGGTACCTCAAATCATGGGATATGGTACTCCTTTGACACTAATCCAAGTCTTGTTGGATTTAGTGATGCCGATTGGGCGGGAAATTGTGATGATAGGAAGAGTACATCGGGCGGTTGCTTCTTCCTTGGGAACAATTTGGTTTCTTGGTTTTGCAAGAAGCAAAACTCAATTTCCCTATCCACGGCCGAGGCGGAATATATTGCCGCCGGTAGTGCTTGCACTCAATTGATGTGGATGAAACAAATGCTAGCCGATTATGGCTTGGAGCAAGGTACTCTTACTTTATTTTGTGATAACATGAGTGCCATTAACATTTCTAAGAATCCCGTCCAACATTCTAGGACAAAGCACATTGACATTAGACACCATTTCATAAGAAAGCTAGTTGAGAGCAAAACCATTGCATTGGAACATGTGGGAACAAATGACCAACTAGCGGATTTGTTTACAAAGCCTTTAGACACCATTAGATTTGGGAACCTTAGCAAGTCTATTGGGATTTGTCAATTGGGTTGATTTGGTGTGTCTTGACCCCATATGGGGAGCTCAAGCAAAGAGAGCAAAGTTGCATGATCATACATTGTGCCACATTGATATATTTTATGCCTCTTAGTTAATTGCTTGAGATGATTGGTTGTACATACTTATATGTATTTTTCTAAATAAGTGTGCTACATTGCCTTGCTTGCAATCCATGTCATATCTATGCTCAAACATGCATTTTTGGAATAGGAGATGTACTTCGGAAGTACTTTTTAAATGACCTTTAATTGATCTCCATGACATGATGATTCTTTTTAAATGATATACCTAAGTTGAAAAGTATGAAATGAAAATGTGAAACGTTTGATTGCAAATGTTAAATGCAAATATGTGTGCAAAAGCAATATTGAGACTTAAATCGAAAGGATCCTAATATCCAAAGTCTCTCTTTCTTTATTTGTAGAACAAGGCTACTATCATACGGGTATCTCACCTGGAAAAATCAAATAGGGTGCAAAGTCGCTCATGTCTTGTTTTGCCTATAAAGTTGGATATAGTTGTTTGTCTTGAAATACTAAAATTCTATTTCCTTGCTTTTTCCATGACAAAGGGTGAAATTGGTTTGAATTCTATTGGAAACCTTTGTTGTTTGCTTTACCAAATACCATTGTTTTGGTCTTAGATGCAACATGTCTTGCATGCAAAGCATTATTGTCACACATTTGTCATAAAATAAAACTCCTTGAATCTCTCTTACTTGATTGAGGTGCATAAAATTACCTATTTGATTGCATATGTGTTCGTGCTACAAGCTCTCCTTGCTAATGCTTACCTATTAGGGGAGACTTCCTTTGCCTATCTCATGACAAAAAGGGGGAGTAGGTTTGGGGAGAATTTGTGCTTCTAGGCATTGCATTTAGGGGGAGTTGAGAGTGAGTAACCCATGATGGGAGATGATTGCATTTAGGGGGAGTTGCATTGCATTACATTGCTTGTTTGATTTTTTTTGAAACCTTTTGAAATGACATTTCTTTTGTTATTAGCATCTCTCCCACACTTGTTCTTAGAAGGTATTTTTCTTGTTGATTGTGTGTAGGTTGGATTTCTTTTCTACAAGCTTGGATTTGACTTGAAGATGTTCAAGACTTAGACTAGGAGCTTAATTGTAATGTAGAAAACTTTTGTTGACCAATCTTTTATTTTGTGAGGATGCTATGTGAGTGGTGATTTTGTCACGAAATAGCCAAAGGGGGAGATTGTAAGTGCCTCATTTTTTATTGGCGTATTTCGTTGGCAAAATCACAATGGGGTTCTATATGTAAGGATAGCTTAGGATGGAAGAAAACCTCATTGCATGATCAAGAGCTTCAAGGAAGGTAGATTTCTTGACTTACTCTACTTTGAAGAGATGTAGTTGCACACACACACAACACTTGCATAACTCTTACTTGTATGTTGTGTTTGAAGTTTTTGTGCATCATTGGGTATTTAAATCTCTCTTCTTACATCTTGTGATTATAATGGCATATCTAGTTAGGCTTAGGATGCATTTCTTTTGACCCTTGCACTTTTGGTTGTGTGCTTAAGGGAGTGTGTGCGCTGGTCATGCGCTGGTCATCACCAGCGCAACTAGTCCAGTGGACTACCGCTGGTCGTGCGGTGGTCTGCACCGGCGCTCTCCTCCAGCGTAACTCCTCCAGTAGGTTGTCGCTGTTGGTGCGCTGGTCGGCACCAGCGCAAGCACCACCAGCGCATCTCGTCCAGAATGTTGCCGCTGGTCTTGCGCCCTTGAGGCGCGCCACTCGTCGAGCGCCCTTGCCAGTTAAAGGGCGTGCACTGGTGAGTTGCGCTGGTCGTCCAGCGCTGCACCAGCGCAGCTGACGGGAATCTGAAGCGTTTTTTTCAAAAACGATGTCACTTCACTTGGATCCCATTTATATATGTCTTGATAGTCTTGGCTCGGTTTCAAGAGCAAAAATTACACTTTTGAGAGCATTGTTGAGGATCTTCAAGCCAAGGTATCAAGACTTCATCTTTAAGCTTCCAAATCACAAAACCCTTCATATTGCATCTTTCATTTATCATCTAGCATAATTCTAGGTTGATTTCATCTAGGGTTTTTAGTTTTGCTCACATGACTTGTATCTAGAACATCATTCTCATATCTATATGTTCTTGCTTTACAAGATAGCTTCTTTATCACTTGAATTGATTCAAGATTGCATCTTTATGACTTGACTTAGTTTCAAGATTGTTTTATTGTGGTTTGTGAGTTGTATTGTGATAGATAATGCATATAGGATTTTGGTTGCTTATTTAGTGTTGGTTTATGCATGTCATCTAGTAATATGATATCTAGGATTGTCTAACATGTTCATCCTTGCCTAGATAAGCTTAAAATGTCTAACCTTGCATTTTTAGCATCTTGAGTATTTCACATATTCACCTTAGGTTGTGCTATCTCTTCACTTTAGAGACAAGTCTTGTATTTACCTCTTAGGTAGTTTGCAAGCAAGGGACTAGAGTCACTATTAAAGGCCCGCGGGTAGCAAAGAGGGATTAGTAAATTTAGGTGTGATGTGGTCAACCTAATTTGTAATCGTATTTGCAAATAGTGGATTCGAGGTTCTCGTGTGGCGCACATAACAGCCCGTGGTTTTTCCCCGTGTGGGTTTCCACGTAAATATTGTGTGTCCTCAAATTTCCGCACTTATATGTTTTTTGTATATTGACTAGATTGGGGCTTTTTCGTAATTTGGACTAATCTCGAAAAATTGGGTAAAATTGTTTAAAATCTATTCACCCCCCCTCTAGATTACTTTAGGACACGTTTATTATTTATTTTCATTTAACATTTGTCGAAACAAATACTTTAAGATCTGAAGGACTATAGAAATGATATCCTTTAGTTTCTTTTGGATACCCTACAAATATACATGTTTCTGAACGGGACTCCATCTTTTCTGTCTTTCCTTTTAACACATGCGCAGGACAACCAAATATCCTTAAGTGTTGTAAACTAGGCTTGCGCCCAGTCCACAACTCATGCGGTGTTTTAGGAACAGACTTAGATGGTACATCGTTTAGAATGTATATAGCAGTTTGTAAAGCATATCCCCAAAAAGAAATAGGAAGTGTTGAATAACTCAACATAGACCTAACCATATCCAAAAGAGTTCTATTTCTCCTTTCTGCTACCCCATGTTCTGTTGAGGTGTACCTGGTGCAGAAAACTGAGAAACAATCCCATTATCAATAAGATATTGCTGAAACTCACCAGATAGATATTCTCCACCACGATCAGATCTCAAGATTTTTATGTGTTTCTCAAGCTGATTTTCCACTTCAGCTTTGAATGCTTTGAACATGTCAAAAGCATCCGACTTATGTCGCATGAGATACACATAACCAAATCTCGAGTAATCATCTGTGAAGGTGATGAAGTACTCATATCCACCTCTAGCTTGAATGCTCATAGGTCCACATACATCAGTGTGTATCAATCCTAAACATTCAGTGGCTCTTACACCTTTGGCAGAGAACGTCCTTTTGGTCATTTTACCTTCCAAACAAGATTCACAAGTTGGTAGATCATCAACCTTTAAGTCACTCAAAGGCCCGTCACATACCAATCTTTTAATCCTATTAAGGTTAATATGACCTAAGCGTAAATGCCAAAGGTAGGTTTCATCTGTTGATAATTTTACTCTTTTATGATTAGGTTCCGTTATTTCTGTGTCTAACGAGTGAGAGATATTTCTATGCAAAAAGTATAGACCGTTTTCCAATGTACCTTGGCAAATAATTTTGTCATTCTTACTAATAATAAAAACTTTATTAAAAGTAACCGAATATCCAAATTTATTTAAACAAGAAACTGAAATTAAATTCCTCTTGAATTGAGGTACATAATAAACGTCTATCAAATCTAAATGCCTTCTAGAATCCAAATAAACTCTAATATCTCCCACTGCACTTGCAGACACTAACGTTCCGTTGCCCAAGCGCAAATTGATTTCATTCTTACTCAGCTTTCTTCTTTCTTGGAACCCCTGCAAGGAATAACAAACATGATTAGTGGCTCCTGAGTCTATGATCCAAGAATCTGTAGAATCAGCCAAAAAACATGTTTCAAGATAATTCACATTACCTTCTTCCTTCTTATTCTGGGACTTTGGGCAATTTCTCTTCCAATGTCCCTTTTCACCACAAAGGAAGCATTTCCCTTTGATCTTGGTTACTTTCTTGGTGTCCTTCTTGATAGGCCCAAGTTGCTTTTTCTTCTGTTGTTTCTTGACCTTTTGACGGGCCTTAACAGTAGCAACTTTACCAACCATATGAATCTCTTGACCTTTGCCTTTCACAAGGATCTTTTCAGCACTTTGAACATCTTGCATTAGGCCTTGTAAGGTGTATTCCTTTTTGTTCAAAGTGTAGTCCAATTTGAACTGATCAAAGGAATCTGACAATGAATTGACAACCATATCAATCTTTGTCTCACCATCTATCTCAGCGCCATGCAGTTCAGCAATGTTAAGATGTGCTATGACTTTCATCATGTGATCTTTCACAGCCTGTCCAGGTTTCATCCTAAGATTCATAAAAGCAGTCACTGCCTCTCTCTTAGTCGTCCTAGACTTCATAGCAAACATCTCCTCTAGAGACATCATAATATCAGCAGCGGACTCCATTCCTTCATGCTGCTGTTGCAACACGTCGGAGATAGTGGCCATAATGTAACATTTTGCCATATCATCTGAAGTCTTCCACTGCTCATACTCATCTCTATACATTATGCTTGATTCATTATTAGGAGCAGGTGGTTTAGGAGTAGTTAGAACAAACTTATGTTTTTCACTTTGCAGCAACAACCCAATTTTCCTTTTCCATGTGACATAATTATCTCCAGTTAAAGTGTTATCTTTCAGGATGTTCATAAGTGATGGGGTCATGATTTCTGAATAAAACAAAACATATATAAGTAAATAATCATGATAAAGCACTTTTAAATATTTATCTTGAATTAAATAAATAACTCAATCATAAAATTCAACGGTGATCCAACATCCATAAATGTTACGCCTCCTTTGGGAGTTCGCACCATTTACTAGTTAGACTAGGTCCCACCTAATTGTTAACATAACAACCAGCGTTTTCAATTTTAGCCTTGTAATTTTACTGACAAGAACTCTTGGGAGGATATCAATAAAATTACATTGAGTGTGTTACCAAGATATCGACCCTCAACTTTCTCTCACAAAAATCCCTCCTTGGGAGTAGATCTCGTTTGAGTCCATTGTCTAGTCTATCCTTATAAGGAAGTATATTGCTAAATTCCATTCATGGACGCCCCTTGGGGGGATTACCAATAAATAATAAAGCTCAACTAACCTTGGAGGCCATAGGTGTTACAAAAACACCTTCTCCCACTCAATTATTTAAGGCGTTTGATTAAATCCGATAGAATGATTTACCAAGTTATCTAGATGCCAATTTAGATACCTAAATCATTCAATGCATGTTCATACCAAAAGAGATATATGAGTGGCACTCCTATTCTATATGTCATGTTATCATACAATAACAAATATTGTAATATTTAAGCATAAATTAAATAGCAACAATTTTGGCCCATCCTAGAAAAACAAGTAAATTACAATTGTCAGGAATACAAGATCTTCAGGTGGCCCATCAACCATACGCTCATCCTTCGGCCCAAACCCCATGGGCGTGCACAACCCACAACCCCACAAAGGGGCTGCCATGCGCAGCCCATAAGGCCTCCAAGGCTGCCGTGCGCAGCCCACCTTGTTTTGGGCTTGCCGTGCGCAGCCCAATCCACTCCTAGGGTGCGCACGGTGTTCGTTCTCGGTTCCGGTTGCTTCGTTTTTCTTCGTGTCTTCGAATCTTCGATGTTAGAACGTATTACAACTTTAATTAAATAATAAAATACTGCAGTTTTTTTTTTTTTTTTTTTAATCACTGCAGTACTTTTTTATACATAAAAATACTGCACTAAAAATAATAATAAAAACTGCACATTAAATTTAATACAAACAAATAAAAAAAAATTAGAAACTATCAAGAAGGAATTATGGCGATAATAGACCACCCTTCTTGTTACAATTCCGAAACAAAAATTACATTGAAAATCTAGGACCAAAATCGAGCAACAACAATCCACATAAAACATATATAAATCCATACATCACATGTAATTATATATGCGAATACCTAGAGTGCCATCTCTTTCTAAACATGCATAATCACAATAAAAAGAAATCGATCCACGTATATATACGTTAATTAATTAAAAGGGTTTAACCTAGGCTCTGATACCAATTGTAGGGAAAAATACCGTAGTACACGCAGCGGAAGCGAGACTAAAAATAAGATTTAGTGACTTTTAAAATTTTTCCTTTATGAACCTTAAACCCTTTAATTAATTAAACATGCATATACAATAACCAAAAGGTAGAATACCTTTTGTCGCATGATCCGATTGACTTACGTCGATGGTAATCCGCAAGATCTTCAATCCTAGCACGAACGTGGATCACCTAGGAGCGTGGTCTCCCTTTTTCTTTGAATTGCAAACCTGTGAATGGACAAAACAAACTTTCTTTTCTTTGTTAGTCACAAAAACAATCAAAAGAATGACTGAGATTATTCCGGTCACTTTTGAGTTCTCAATCTAATGATCGAAACTCGCGTGAACCTAGATCGATATCGTATACACAAGCTTATTGATTATTAAGCAAATAGTATACTATCAAAGAATAATCTTACACTCTTTTATGTTTTAGAAGAAATAAATTAATCTCTCTATGAATTGAGAAGAAGAAGAAAATAGAATCTCAAGCACCAAGCATTAGGTTGGCCGAATTCTATAAGTACATATATATATGTAAGGATTCCCGTTGTTTTTAATTGGCTTATTTCGTGATCAAACCATATGTGGGGGTTCTTTGTAAGGGTAGCCTAAGTATCGGTCTTGTTGTTCGAAACCCTTTTTAAGACCTCGTGTTGATAAGCACCGAAGGTAAATTTCTATGTGCTTACTTTTCTTTGAAGAGATTTAGAAGCACACACACACTAAACATTCATTGCATATGTGTGCATTCTCTTCATTTGTCACAATTCACACTTGCACTTATTTATTATATTTTGTTGTGTGTTATTGTGTCTTGTTGTTGTGTTAATTCGTTTCCCGATAACTTTCGGAAACGTCCGCGCATGCACGAGAATGTGCTTGGTTTAGCGCGAGGACCGCCTATGGAGAATGCCCTTGGCTTCTCCTTGGTTTTCACCTTTCTAGGTGATCGGCGGTTATGATCGGCGGCCTGGCCGCCGAATTAAACCGCCGTTTCAGTCCAGATTGGTCTGAAGCTTTTCTGCGGTTAATATCGGCGGTCACGACCGCCGTTAGAAACCGCCGTTTCAAGACCTGATTGATTTATCTCTCGGTCTAATTCGGCGGTTGAAACGGCGGGCATTAAACCGCCGTTCGAAACCGCCGTTCGAAACCGCCGTTCATACCTGGTCGATTTTGATCTCTCTGTTCTGTTTCGGCGGTTGGAATCGGCGGTCACTAAACCGCCGAATGAACCGCCGTTTATGCTCTGTTCTTCACGAGCTCAATTCGGCGGTCATTAACGGCGGCCTGGCCGCCGATTGAAACCGCCGATTGGCGCGTTTCTTTGAAACTTACTTAAACGACCACACTTTGATTTGGCCCCCTATATATATGCCACTTTGACTTTAGGTCAATTAAGAGAGTTCATATTCAGAATTCATACTTAGGATATTTTTCAAAGAGAAGAAAAATTCCAAGAACTCCATTCTTGATTCTCAAACACTTTTCATGATCATCAATCATCATCTAGCATCATCTTAGATCATCTAGATGTCATCTAGCATGGAATCTTCATCATACTTTGCTTGGTAAGCTTTTCACTAATATCTTACATGTTTTGTGTTTCTCTTATCTAGCAATCTCAATTAATTACTTGTTTGTTATTTTGTATGCTTTAGATACAATATTGAGATGAGTATGATGTATGTTTGAGATTTTATATTGTGCTTGCATATTAGGTTTTGTGCTTAATATTGATTAGCTAAACTAATTGACATGTCATTTAGTTTTGATATCTAGGATTATACTTAATTGCATATTAATCATCTTAGATAAGCATATAGGGTTTCCCTTGCTCTATGTTGCATTTTGGATATTCACATATATTCACTTAGGGTTGTATTCTCTTCAAAGAGAAAGTAAGTCTTGTGTGTAGCATCCGGGATTAGGTTGCTTAGAACGCAAGCAAATTGGACTAGGTTCACTCATACCGGGATTAGGTAGGTGTGTGATTACTTCCGGGATTAGGTTGTAATCGTTTGCACATTTAGTGGATTCGAGGTTCGAGTGTGGCTTACTTACATAGCCCGTGGTTTTTCCCGTGAGGGTTTCCACGTAAAAACCAAGTGTTGTTTTAATTTCCGCACCATATTACAATTGCTTGGTTATATTATCTTGAGGGCATTTTCGTAATTTTGACTAACACGAAAAATTGGGTAAAAAGCGTAAAATCTATTCACCCCCCTCTAGATAGCTTTATACACACCGTGCTATTATTTGTTTCAATTGGTATCAGAGCGGGTTCCTAGACATACATAGGTGATCCTTGCTTATTTTGGTGTGTTTTGCATTTTGTGTGGTTTTTGATCATTCATACATTTGCATTCATTTCATTCATTCATAAACACTATGAGTGGAAACGGTGGAAATGGTGGTGGCCACGAAGGAGCTTCTAGCACAAGGCCTCCACTTCTTACCGGATTGAACTATTCCCAATGGAAAGGGAAGATGGAATCCTACATATGCCAAATTCATGACCGTGCATGGATGGCGGTGGAAGACGGATATGATCTCCCTATGATGACTCCCGATGGTGGAGGACAAGATGTTTTGAAGCCTAAGGCGCAATGGAACGCGCAAGAGTTTGAGGCTTCTAAGTGGAATAGGAAGGCTATGCATGCCATTATGTGTGCTATGGATGAGAATCAGTACAAGCTTATTCAGAATACTCAGATTGCCAAAGTGGCATGGGACATCCTTCTAGTTGCACATGAGGGAACCGAGGTGGTGAAGGAGTCCAAGCTTCAAGTCCTCCAAACTCAGTTTGAGCTACTTAGGATGGGAGAGGATGAATGCTTCAATGACTTCGAAATCAAATTGATGGATATTGTAAATCAAAGCCATCAACTCGGAGACCCGTATTCGGATAGGAGAGTCAAGCAAAAAATTATGAGATCTCTCCCCGATAGGTTTGAATCCAAGGTGACGGCCATAGAAGAAAATAGTGGCTACATGGATATGAAGCCAAGTGAGGTGATTGGGCGTCTCCTTGCATATGAGTCTAGGAAGGCTCCTAGCACCACTACTCCTCCTAAGAAGTCTAAAGGAATAGCTTTGAAAGCATCTAAGGATGCAAAGGAGGCAAAGCATGAATCGGATGAAGACCTTGCCTTATTTGTGAAAAGGTTCAACAAGGTTATGGGGTTCAAGAAGAAGAAGGGATTTGGGTCAAGAGGACAAGATTTGAAGAAAAAGAGTTCCTTCAAGAAGTTTGAGCCTAGACAAGAGAGGACCGAAAGGAAAGGGGTCCGATGCTTTGAATGTGGTGGGATTGGTCACTTTGCCCCCGAATGTGCTAATCACAATGATAAGAAGAAGAGCAAAGTGATGGCCGCCACTTGGAGTGGGAGTAGTGATGACTCCAATGAGGAAGATGAGTCTTCAAGTGAAGAAGAGCTCATGGCTAACCTCCTAGCTTTTGCCTCCTCACATAAGAGCAAAAGTGGTAGTGAGAAAGAGGAAATGAGTCAAGAGGAAAATGACTCAAGTGAAGAAGAAAGTGATTCCTCATCTAACTCCATAAGTAGTTTTGTGGAGAAAAAGGTGCTTGCTAAATGCCATGCCGAGTTTAATGATTTAGCAATCAAGAGCACAAGAAAGATCAAGATGTTGAGAGAAGAAAATCTTGAGCTTGCATCTCATAATGACCACTTAGGTGAACAAGTGGAAAAATTCAAGAAGATAGAAGATAAGCTAAGAGAGGAGTTAGCTTTATCTAGGAGGAATGAAGAAAGTCTAAAGAGTGAGCTTGAAGAAGTTAGAAATTCTATGACTAGGATGGATTCTAGCACCAAGAAGCTTGACCATATGCTTGGTGTTGGAAAGAGTCCATGTGACAAGAGGGGTCTTGGGTATGAAGATGACAAGAAGATCTCTACCTCTAACAAGACCGTGTTTGTCAAGAGCTTGAAGAAAGAAGAAACTTCATTTGTGCAAGCTCCTAGAAAGAAATTAGAAGTAGGACAATGCTCTAATGCACAAGTGAAGATGGGTCCAAGAAGGAAACCTCAAGCTCAACCCCCTAGGGTCTCTCAAGCCAACATTCCTCCTCAAATGGCTCACAAAGGAAAGAGACCTATCATGCAACCTCAAGCTAGGAAGCAACCAAGACCGGTTCAACAACGAAGAAGGATTGAACCCTTTCATCCACAAAGACAAAGGCAAGGTATGATTTCTTATTTCATCCCTATTTGTCACTTTTGTGGTTGTGATGGTCATATTAGACCAAATTGCTTTCAATATATTAAAATGTGTAGAAAACAAAGCATGATTGAGAAGAAAAAGAAAAGAGCCATGATGCATGTTCCTAGGAATGATAATATTATTATGCATGATTCTAGGACATCTAGAGCCCATATACCAAAGACCACTAAGAAAGCTAAGATTGTTTCTAGGTGGATTAGAAAGAATGACATTGTTTGCCATGTTGCTCAAATAGCCTTGAAGGCAAATTCTTCTAATTTTTGGTATCTAGATAGTGGGTGCTCTAGGCACATGACGGGAAACAAGAGTTTCTTCGAGACTCTCGTTATGGAGGAAGGTGGATATGTCACTTTTGGTGATGGATCCAAAAAGAAAGTTGTAGGGAAAGGAACCATTTCCGTTCCCGGATTACCCTCCTTATCCGATGCTTTATTTGTTGATGGCTTGAAAGCCAATTTAATAAGCATTTCACATCTAAGTGATGAAGGATATTCCGTCTTGTTTTGTAAAGATGATTGCTCAATCCTAAAGCCCGATGGACAAACCTTATTGAAAGGTATGAGATCTAGCGACAATTGCTATTGTCTTGAAGCTAGAATAGTCTCAAACAATGTGTCCATGGATGAGCAAATTGAGTTGTGGCATGAAAGACTTGGCCACATGAACTTTAGGGATCTACGGACCCTTGGAAAGTTCGAGTGTGTGCGTGGCCTCCCTAAGCTTGGGAAGAAAGCCAATGGTGTTTGTGGACCTTGCCAACAAGGAAAGCAAACTAAAAGCATGCACAAAAAGGGTAAGTATCTCACCACCAAGGAGCCTCTTGAGCTTCTCCACATGGACCTCATGGGTCCCATGCAAACCGAAAGTTTGGGTGGAAAGAGATACATTTTTGTATGTGTTGATGATTTCTCTAGATTTACATGGACATACTTTCTTAGAGAAAAATCCGAAACTTTTGATAAGTTTAAAATGCTTTGTACTAAATTACAAAATGAAATGAAATCTAACATTAGAAGCATTAAACGGATTAGAAGTGACCATGGGAGAGAGTTTGAGAATGCCTCTTTTGAAAGCTTTTGTGATAGCTTAGGCATCTCCCATGAGTTTTCGGCTCCTAGGACACCTCAACAAAATGGAGTTGTTGAGAGGAAAAATAGGGTCCTCCAAGAGATGGCCCGAGTGATGTTGCTTAGCAACAATGTCCCTAGGAACCTATGGGCCGAAGCCATCAATACGGCTTGCTATATAGGAAATCGTGTGTTCCTAAGGCCCGGTTCTAGAAACACCTCCTATGAGCTATGGAAGGGTAGGAAGCCAAATGTTAGCTACTTCCACACATTTGGAAGCAAATGCTACATTTTAAATGACCGTGATCAACTTGGCAAGTTTGATGCTAAGAGTGATGAGGGTATCTTTATTGGCTACGCCTTGAATAGTAAAGCCTATAGAGTTTTCAACTTGAAGACTCGAACCGTCATGGAATCATCAAATGTGGTCATTGATGATACTAGGCTCAAGTCTAATGACCATGAGGAGGAGGATGTTCTAGAGGATGACACTCCTTTGGAGAGGGTTGTGGTGACTCCCAATGTTGGGACATCTAATGAAGTCACACAACCCATTACTAGAGTTCCTAACTTGGACTCTAATGAACCCGCTCCATGGGTTAGAAGACTCCATAACAAAGAGGATGTTATTGGAGATGTTAATGAGGGTGTTAGGACTAGACGTCAACTTGCTAATCTTATTAGCTATACTTGCTACACCTCTCAAATTGAACCCAAAAAGGTTGAAGAAGCCTTACATGATGAATTTTGGGTTCTTGCCATGCAAGAAGAGCTAAACCAATTCGAAAGGAATGAGGTTTGGACTCTAGTTCCTAGGCCTAAGACCACTAATGTCATAGGCACTAAATGGATATTTAGGAACAAATCCGATGAGGATGGCAACATAGTGCGGAACAAGGCTAGACTTGTAGCACAAGGGTACTCTCAAATTGAGGGTATCGACTTTGAGGAGACATTTGCTCCCGTTGCCCGTTTAGAGTCTATTAGGCTTCTCTTGTCCATTTCTTGTGTGCACAAGTTCAAATTGCACCAAATGGATGTCAAGAGTGCCTTCCTCAATGGCTTCTTGCAAGAGGAAGTGTTTGTTGAACAACCCAAGGGGTTTGTGGATGCACACCACCCCAACCATGTCTATCGCCTCAAGAAGGCACTATATGGGTTGAAACAAGCACCGAGGGCTTGGTATGAGCGCCTCACTCAATTTCTTGTTGACAATACTACACAAGAGGTAGTGTTGACAAGACACTATTCATCAAGAGAGACAATGATGAGCTTTTCATAGCTCAAATATATGTTGATGACATAGTGTTTGGCTCCACCAACAACACCAAGGTCCAACAATTTGTTGATGTTATGTCTCATGAATTTGAGATGAGTCTTGTTGGTGAGCTTAATTACTTCCTAGGTTTGCAAATTAGGCAACTTGATAATGGGATCTTCATAACCCAAGCCAAATATGCCAAAAACCTTGTGAAGAAGTTTGGTCTTGAAAAAGCCAAACATTGTGACACTCCTATGAGCACCACTTTGAAGCTAAGCAAGGATGCTAGCGGTAAAAGTGTGGACCAAACCTTATATCGTGGCATGATAGGGAGCTTGCTCTATTTGACCGCAAGTAGGCCCGATATATCTTTTAGTGTAGGAGTTTGTGCTAGGTACCAATCCGATCCCAAGGAGTCCCATCTCTCTTCGGTTAAGAGAGTCATTCGCTTTGTGAATGGGACTTCCAACTATGGGATTTGGTACTCATTTGACACTAATCCTAGTCTTGTAGGATATAGTGATGCGGATTGGGCAGGAAATTGTGATGATAGGAAGAGCACATCGGGCGGTTGCTTCTTTCTAGGCAACAACTTGGTGTCGTGGTTTTGCAAGAAGCAAAACTCGATTTCCTTGTCCACGGCGGAAGCCGAGTACATAGCCGCGGGGAGTGGATGCACTCAACTTATGTGGATGAAGCAAATGCTAGTGGATTACGGATTCAACCAAGGTACTCTCACTCTCTTTTGTGATAACATGAGTGCCATTAATATTTCCAAGAATCCGGTGCAACATTCTAGAACTAAGCATATTGACATCCGCCATCACTTCATTAGAGAGCTTGTTGAAAATAAATGCATAGTACTTGAACATGTAGGTACTAATGATCAACTTGCGGACCTATTTACTAAACCCTTAGATGCTACTCGATTTAAAACTCTTAGTAGATCTATTGGGGTATGTCTTGTGGAGTGATGTTCTATGATTGACCCCATATGGGAAACTCAAGCAAAGAGAGCTATTTTGCATTCTTGTATCTTGCAAAAAATTTGAAATATCTTATGCCTCTTCTTTTATATTGCTTGAGTAAGCTTGGTTGTACATATGTATATATGTTTTAAAATTCCATAAGTGTGAACCTTGCTTGTCTACAATCCATGTCATATTTATGTTCAAACATGCATTTTTGGACTAGGAGATTTACATTGGAAGTATGATTTGAATGACCTATGATTATCTCCATGACATGATGATTCTTTAATAACATGCTAATGACAAATGAAAAAGCATGAAATTCATAAAACATGCTCACATGAAAAGCATGAATTGATGATTGCATATTCTTAAAAATGCAAAACTTGTGTGAAAACTTATGAGACTCAAAACTTATGAAACTTATGTCTCTCTTTCTTTATTAGTTGAACATGGTTACTATCATACGGATAATTTTATCCGGAAAAATCAAATAGGGTGCAAAGTCGCTCATGCCATGTTTCGCTTATAAAGTTGGATATAGTTGCTCTTATATTGAAATCAATAATCTCTATATCCTTGCTTTTCCCATGACATTGGTGAAATTGGTTTGAATTCTTATTAGAAACCTTTGTCATTTGCTTTGCCAAATACCATTGTATTTTGGACTTGAATGCTATATGTCTTGTATGCAAAGCATGTTGGATTCACACATTTTCTCAAAATAAATCTCCTTGTTTCTCTCAAATTAATTGAAGTGCATAAAGTGACTTATTTGTATATGCATATCTTGCATGCTTCTATCTCTCGTTGCTATGAGTGACCCGGTTGGGGACTACTCCTTTGCCTATATCATGACAAAAAGGGGGAGTAGGATATGGTAAGGGGAGGTGCAAAATATAGAAGCTATTGTACACTTTGGGGAGAACATACATTGAGGGGGAGTAACCCGTTGAGGGGGAGCATTGCATTTATCATACATTGCATACATTTGGTAATGTTGTGCCTAAATTCTAAAAATGCAAATGCTTGGTATTGTTCTCACATGATTAATCTCACACTTTTCTTGTATTAGAAATGTTAGAAACTCTTTTCAGGGATTGATTATTCTACAAGAGGATTGAAGACTTCTAGTTGCATTAGCTTATCTCTTTGTAATGTAGAATATCATTATAGTCCCGTAGTTTCTATTTTTTTGTGAGGAATCTTTGTGAGTGATGGTTTTGTCACGAAATAGCCAAAGGGGGAGATTGTAAGGATTCCCGTTGTTTTTAATTGGCTTATTTCGTGATCAAACCATATGTGGGGGTTCTTTGTAAGGGTAGCCTAAGTATCGGTCTTGTTGTTCGAAACCCTTTTTAAGACCTCGTGTTGATAAGCACCGAAGGTAAATTTCTATGTGCTTACTTTTCTTTGAAGAGATTTAGAAGCACACACACACTAAACATTCATTGCATATGTGTGCATTCTCTTCATTTGTCACAATTCACACTTGCACTTATTTATTATATTTTGTTGTGTGTTATTGTGTCTTGTTGTTGTGTTAATTCATTTCCCGATAACTTTCGGAAACGTCCGCGCATGCACGAGAATGTGCTTGGTTTAGCGCGAGGACCGCCTATGGAGAATGCCCTTGGCTTCTCCTTGGTTTTCACCTTTCTAGGTGATCGGCGGTTATGATCGGCGGCCTGGCCGCCGAATTAAACCGCCGTTTCAGTCCAGATTGGTCTGAAGCTTTTCTGCGGTTAATATCGGCGGTCACGACCGCCGTTCGAAACCGCCGTTTCAAGACCTGATTGATTTATCTCTCGGTCTAATTCGGCGGTTGAAACGGCGGGCATTAAACCGCCGTTCGAAACCGCCGTTCGAAACCGCCGTTCATACCTGGTCGATTTTGATCTCTCTGTTCTGTTTCGGCGGTTGGAATCGGCGGTCACTAAACCGCCGAATGAACCGCCGTTTATGCTCTGTTCTTCACGAGCTCAATTCGGCGGTCATTAACGGCGGCCTGGCCGCCGATTGAAACCGCCGATTGGCGCGTTTCTTTGAAACTTACTTAAACGACCACACTTTGATTTGGCCCCCTATATATATGCCACTTTGACTTTAGGTCAATTAAGAGAGTTCATATTCAGAATTCATACTTAGGATATTTTTCAAAGAGAAGAAAAATTCCAAGAACTCCATTCTTGATTCTCAAACACTTTTCATGATCATCAATCATCATCTAGCATCATCTTAGATCATCTAGATGTCATCTAGCATGGAATCTTCATCATACTTTGCTTGGTAAGCTTTTCACTAATATCTTACATGTTTTGTGTTTCTCTTATCTAGCAATCTCAATTAATTACTTGTTTGTTATTTTGTATGCTTTAGATACAATATTGAGATGAGTATGATGTATGTTTGAGATTTTATATTGTGCTTGCATATTAGGTTTTGTGCTTAATATTGATTAGCTAAACTAATTGACATGTCATTTAGTTTTGATATCTAGGATTATACTTAATTGCATATTAATCATCTTAGATAAGCATATAGGGTTTCCCTTGCTCTATGTTGCATTTTGGATATTCACATATATTCACTTAGGGTTGTATTCTCTTCAAAGAGAAAGTAAGTCTTGTGTGTAGCATCCGGGATTAGGTTGCTTAGAACGCAAGCAAATTGGACTAGGTTCACTCATACCGGGATTAGGTAGGTGTGTGATTACTTCCGGGATTAGGTTGTAATCGTTTGCACATTTAGTGGATTCGAGGTTCGAGTGTGGCTTACTTACATAGCCCGTGGTTTTTCCCGTGAGGGTTTCCACGTAAAAACCAAGTGTTGTTTTAATTTCCGCACCATATTACAATTGCTTGGTTATATTATCTTGAGGGCATTTTCGTAATTTTGACTAACACGAAAAAATTGGGTAAAAAGCGTAAAATCTATTCACCCCCCCTCTAGATAGCTTTATACACACCGTGCTATTATTTGTTTCAATATAGGTGGCCAATTTTTCTTTCCTTCTTTCTATTAGGGTTGCCGAAATCCTTACCTAAAAACAACTAGGGTTGCCGCAAATCATATGCCAAAATAGGCTTGTGTTGCACCCTAATTTCCATCTAGTTTAAGACTTCAAACCCTAATCCAACTCATAGATATTTTATTCCTTTTTTTATTTGACTAAATAAAAAGACTTCTTATTTGATTAAATAAATAAAATTATTTATTTATTTTCTTATCAAACAAGTCTTTTAATTTTAGTAAACTACTACAATAGTATTACTCTAGGAAATATATTTCCTATTCAGAAAAGATTTGTTTCTTAATTAAACAATTAATTAATAAATTAATTAATTCTTATTTAATTAAAACAATGAAACAAAATAATATATTAGGTTATAAAACCTACTTGCCGCCCCACTTAAACAAATGGGCTATATATTATTTCCTTTATTTCATTTAATCCATTGGACTTTAAATAAAAAGCCCACATGTGAACCAGACCCATTCTTACTAAAAGAAACAAGCCCACATGTCATTCATTAATATATTAATATAATTGAGCAGCCCATTACATAAATAATGTGCAAATTATATTTTTAATATATTAAATGCAATTCTAGATGGACCCTTAAATTGGTCCGGTAGAATATATCAAGTGATCCATGCAAGTCCGTGTGGATTGGGGATCTTGGCGGGCCATCTAAATTTAAGCTTCAATAGACATAACCTAATCACAATCAACAAATGATTCACTTAGGTCCGATCCATTAATTTTAACTCATTCCACTAAAGAGCTAAAACTGAACTCTTAAATAAAGATAGAAAAGGAAGATGCTCCTCATTCATACCCTAGACAATCATATAGGAGATAGTGTATCCTCGTGATTAATATGAGTAATCGCCAAGAGTTCATAGACCGCCTTTAACTCTCCAAGTTACCATATTTACTCATATGGCCACGTTTTGAACTTGGATATTTTGACTTGTCCAGAAGCCATGTTTTCAATAGACACTATCGAAAACTCAACGTTGAGATTTAATATCCAATTACCTCAAAACATCCATATGATGATATTATACTCTCATTTAATAAATGGAGCCACGATGTCCATATCTATAAATGAAGTCCTCTATCGATTAACAAATGAATATCACCAAACTATCGAGGATAGACTATGCGATATAATCGTACTCATTGATAACTCAAATGATATCACTTGCAACCATAAGTCCATCATTTATCTCAGGATTAAGATAGACTCTCCGATTGTCCTGATAATGAAAAGACTATTATCTATTGACGGTTATAGATAAAGTATTTCATTGTGATCCAGTTCAATGCACCCAGTACACTAGATCCTTTTGCTCGAAGACACTCCGATGATTTTAGACTCATCATATCTCATTTGATCCCACTCAAATGTTAGCAAAAGAATTCTACAACTTTAACAAGATAAAGGTGCCCAACCTTTAACTTAAGTTGTGAACATTATTCAAGACTAACTAAAGAATTGTGTCTACCACATACATATCCAGATGTACGAACAATTCTTCTTTTCTCATAGTCTTTAGACCTTATGATTATTTACTTTGACAATTATAATATTAAACTATAAATGCTATACGATTTGTTAAACCAGAAATCACTTTATTAATATGAAAAAGATTGTTAATTACAACATTACACTCTTGCTATTGAGCATAATCCTAACAGCATGCACACCCAAAAGGTAACTTTTCTAAATTCATTCCGGTTTGTCATTATTGTAATGTGGTTGGTCACATTAGGCCTAAGTGTTATGAATATGCTAGGCAATGCAAACTAGGAAATGTGGAACATGATAAAAATGTGAAAAAGTTACCTAATCATTCTCCTAAGCATGAGTTTAAGTCTAGAGCTAGACATAACATCTCTAAGTTTATCCCGGTTTGTCATTTTTGCAATGTTGTAGGGCATATCAAACCTAAATGCTACAAGTATATTAGACAATGCGAACTAGGGAATGAGATGCATGCTAGTGAGATGAAAAGACTTCCTTTGGTTGTTTCTAAACATGTTAGGGCATTAGAGACTGTGCATGATGAACATGTTAATGAAAAGAAATCAACAAGGAAAGTTTGGGTTAAGAAAAATAATGTGCATTCTTGTGAAATGGATAAATCTTCTTTGAAAGTTTCTAAACATGACAATAGCTTTGATGCTTTGAGAAATGTGCATATTGATCATATTCATGTGAAGAAACCTACCAAGAAAATTTGGATTGAAAAGAATGACATGCATGTTAATAATAATCATGTTAAGAAATATGTTGAGAAGAAGTTGGTTAAGAAGAGTGTTAACCATGATCATTTGAAGAGTCTTGATGAAATATTTGTACGTGGCAAAAATGTTGACTTTAATATGAGTGATGTTTTCATGAAGAAGATAGTTGATGATTTATCTTCTAGATTTCATATTGCCATGCGTAATGATCATGATGTTATTTGTGTTGGTTCACCTAAGACCAATATGGTCAAAGGTGAGTGCTCTCATACGTAATTGAGTAGCACATATGAGAATGTTTTTGTTCTTGTTTGATAAAAGTTCTAAGTTTGATGCATGACTAAGCTATTTGTAATGTGCTAGGTCTAGTATTCAAACTTGGTGTCTCTAATCAATTCATGAACTTAATATTCTCATATTCACGATGATAGTCAAATTTTGTTGATTAACTTTAGAGAAGTTGAATTTTGAAATCTATTTGGTGAAAATTTTTGTTAAGACTTTTAGAGAAAGTCATTTTCATGTGTTTGTTTGAGTTGAAAGTGTTTGGTCTTTATTTTCTTGGGATAACACACCAACAACTTGTTGTCATGAGGACAAACAAGCCAAGAAAGCTCATAAAAAGAGCGGAGACCTTTCATTGGTGAAAAAGCTTGCTAAGGTATTTTTCTACTCTAAAAGCTTGCTTTCTATTTCATCTTTTCAACTCTATGTTTGAATGATATCATTGCACATAGATATTAGGCATCATTTCATTAGAGAACATGTTGAACATTCTATTGTTTCTCTAGAGCATATGCCTACTAAAAATCAACTTGCGGACTTGTTCACCAAGCCCTTAGACAAAGAGAGGTGTAAAACTCTTAGAATGTCCATTGGCATGATTTGTGTTGATTATTGTCTATGTGTGATTGTGAGCCGCTTGATGAGCAAAACTTTATTTGAATATCAATATCTTTGAGAGCTACTCACTTGAGAAGTAATGATCTTAAATAAATAACTCTTATTGTTTCTAGATCATGCACTTGAGATTGAAAATTTATTTTTTGAAAAATGCACTAATGCTTCTCTTGTATGTTTTAGTTTTGAGTATATGTGGTTGAAAATGTGTAGATAATGGATACATCTAGAAGTTTATTGCTAAGTACATGATAGATGACCTATGGTATGTATCCATTTTGCTTCGGCACTACATAGTAATCAACGAGCACCCTCATGGAAAGGGCTACACACCTTGGTTGTGCAGCTACCCAATGTAGGAAAGGGCTACGCCATTGTGATGAGTGAAAGCCGCCATGAGGTGTATATGTTTATGTAAGCAAAATCAAAGAAGTGTTGAAATGAATCATAAAAAAAAAAAAAAAAAAAAAATTATTCTTTGATTCAAGCCTAAAACAAAACAAAACAAAAAGGCTTAGTTGAGAATTGTGGAAAAGCTCGGGTTGACAAATAGAAACGGGAAAACGAGCCACATGCACACACACACTCATATGTTGATATCTATTCTTTTTAAAAGCAAAAATCCGGATGAATATCGGTTTGACCTATTTTTGGAAATGCTTTAGATGGATAGGTGTGGATAGAGTTTGCATGTTGATATCACAATTACTCCTTCTATATATTTGAGAAGCATTCACACACACACATTTTGCTTATGTGCTTGATTCATTAGCAATGTGAGAATATTTTTGAGAGATTAATGAAAATCTATGATTCTCTTTTGGACTTTGACAAGTTATGAAATATTTTCTCTTATTGCTTGATTGTGTGATTGTGTGATGTCCCTTGTGAACAAATCTACTTGGTGATAATATGTGGAGCATATGTTAAGGGGGAGCTTTAGTTTATTCAACTTAGTTTTCTATATGATTTGTTTGCTTAATATCTCATTCTTTATCTCTTGTGTCCTTTGTCTATTCCTTGACAAAAAGGGGGAGAAATGTATACCTCACCATATTTGATATGGAGGAATCCATGTTTGATATAGGGGAGAAAATTGTATACCTCATACCATGTGTGGAGAAATGTTCCAAATGTGTGGGAAATTCCTCTTTGTGCTTTTATGGAGACTTTGTCTTAAGGGGGAGAAAAAAATTCTTGCCTAATTGTGTTAAGGATCTTAGGAAGAGCTTTAATGTGAAAACATTCATACACTTGAGACAATGCATTTTTTGTATGAGATAAGGGAAGTCTTGTTATTTGTTTATGTGAATACATCTCACCATTCTTCTTTAGAGAAGATCTCTTGTTTGGTTTGCTATTTTCTCTTATAGGTACTTTGAAGACCAAAAGAGGAATTCTTGAAGACTTGAAGACTTGAAGACTTTTAGTCTAGGAATCTCTTTGTAATGTGAGATTGAGAGTATGCTATCAACTTAAGTTTATTTGAGTGAAACATTGTATGGTGAGGTTGAGGTTTTGCCATGGAATAGCCAAAGGGGGAGATTGTAAGGTTCATGATTTGTATTGGCTTGATTCCATTGCAAAACACTTTATATTTGTATTAGTTGTTGCTTAGGATATTCTTGGAAGAAAGGAAGCTTAAAAGGTGGAGAGCAACGTCTAGTGCAAAAGTCGTCCTCAAGAGGTGAAAAGCGTCAAAGGTATATCTTGATTTTTATCCTCTTGCCAGGCGTTAGCGCACACACACACAATTCATACATGTGTGTCCCTGCATCGTGGTTCAAACATTTGGTATAACACATTCACACATCTCATAGTATGCTCATGCATTGATCTTGTATTGATAAACATTGTAGAATTGCATGAGTTGTGACTATCTCTTTGATATGGCATGCTTGTGTGAATTTGTGTTTGGTTGTTTCTATATTTTTGTATTTGGACTTGAATATGTTCTATTATGATGCCTTATTGAGTTCCGGTCGTTTCGGTTACTCATTCATAAGGTTTCGAGTCCAAACGATGTAACTACGCTACTTTTCGTTCTCATTCGTTGAGTTGACTTCATCATCGTTTTCCGAGATGATTTCTCAACCATTTTTCAAAGTTGTATAGTCGTCGTCGTGTGTGAGGGAGTCACGGTTTGTAATCCAAAAACGGATTTGAAATCGGAGTTTGGATGCCCAAGATACGGGCTGAAGAACAGAAGGAGCGCTTGAGAGTGGTCTGGAGCACGTGAGGCCACAAGGCTTGGCCGTGGGCCCCACGGCCAAGTGAGCCCTCTGCTGCCGTGGGCCCCACGTGCCCCCCACAGGGAGGTGATGTGGCACGCTCTGATTTGCTTGAAAAATCTCTCTCTCTCCTCCTTTTAAAACTCATCTCCTTCTCTCCACACTTGTTGATGAACTTGAAGAACATTTCACGAAATTCTGCAGTTTTCTTCACAATTTTCATTTTCTTATTTTGATCATAACTTTCTCATACGAACTCGAAATCAATCGATTCAAAAGCCAACATTGTTGGTCTTGAAGAGAGCTACAAACCCCAAGCATTTCCAGAGGCAGCTGACTTCGTCATTGTTCCCAGTTGATCGATTTTCAGTACGTGGTCAGGTTGTTTTGTTCAACTTCTTCTCTTTCATTTCATCTTTGATCATCTCTTTGATTCTTACTATTTGATTGATGAAATATGATAAGAAAGATGTTAGATCATATGCTAGGGGTGTTTGATCATTTGTCAATTGAGTTTTAGCTTTGTGATTTCTCTTGAACATATATGTGCTAAACTTGATTTTGTTTGAAATTGATTCTAGAAAAAGTATATATGATGTGCCTCATGTTATTTTCTAGGTTTAATTTCATGATCTAAGAACTAAGTTTTTAGTGTGATATATTGAATATTCATACCTTGTTCTTATTGATTTACATGTCTTGATTTCTAGATAAGTTTGTGATTGTGTGTTGAAAGCATTTTCTAGATTATCATTGAACATGTACGTTTTGCTTGATTGATCATCTAGCTTAATTTGATTGTGTTTGCATCATTTGCATCACTTAGATCATAGCCTTGCTTTAGGTTGAAGTCTCTAGCAAAGTGAGTGAAGCTTTGTGGATAGAGCAAGGAAGTCTTGATTAGAGTCGGGAGGACTCGGATAATCAAGCAAGGGAGACTTGTCTAGGGTCGGGAGGATCCGGATAGGCAAGCGAGAAATCTTCCTAGAGACGTGAGCGTCTTAAATAGGAAGTTGCTTTCTAGAGGTGTAGGACATATCTCGGATAGGAAGTAGGCTTGGTAGTTCACTTGCCCGAGGGTAGATTAGGAGGTGATAGCTTGAGCGAATATCATGTGTTGATAGCTTGAGTGTGTAAGTCCTTTTCGTATAGTGGATTGCTTTGCCGGTGGTTGTGGTATCAACCCGTGGATGTTTCCTCTTTGCGGTTTTACCACGTAAAAAATACTTGTGTTCATTTTTTGTTTTTACTTTTCTTTATCTTCCATATCTTACATTGATTGCATATCTTGTAAATTGATTAACTCTTGTATTAGTGAAATCAATTCATTTGCTAAATCTAATCAAGTGTGCATTTTCTTTGTTATATTCCGCATCATTTTTAAGATTGGAAGAATTTGAGTAAATACCTATTCACCCCCCCCTCTAGGTATATTTTACACTATATTGCTTAAGGGAATTTCAGTGTTCCCATAGACGGCGCCAAAGTGTTAACCCAAAATTGTCACTGGGGTGCAATTTAGAATTAACGGTATGTGATGGACCCGGATCAAATTAGACTTGGGCTAGCGGGATACTCTATACCCTGGTATCCCGCTGGGTATCGTGAATCCGATATTACGATGAATATAAGTAATGGGATGGACAAGATTCTTATATGGTGGATATATGAAAGCTGAAAAGCAGTTTATACGTATATATATGTGGATCTGAAATACGATTCCTTACAACCCGGTATTTGAACTATCAGTATTACAAATAGAAAAGAAATCAGGCCTGAAGGAGAACGATGGAGATGGAGCTTTTCGTGTCTGTCGATAAGTAGAAAAAGTAAATTAGGGTTTCGATCCCCGTCCATGTTGTAAGGATTCCCATTTTGTTGATTGGTTTATTTCGTGGACAAACCACGTGTTGGGGATTGTATGTAAGGGTAGCTTAAGTGATAGATATTCAAGTTCAAGACCCTCTCATGTCCTCAAGGTTGATAAGCACCAAAGGTAAAATTCTATGTGCTTAATTTGCTTTGAAGAGATTAGAAGCACACACACACTCACATCTCATGCTTAATTCATTTTCTTGTATGTTGTGTATGTGTTGTCATATTGTGCTCATTAATGTTCATTAACATCTCTTCTTGCATGTTAGTTTGATTGCATCTTGCATATCCAATTGCCTTGTCATGCTTAGACTTAGGATTGCATTTTTGTATTGGGCGCTCCCAAAAGCGCTCTACAGAAGCGCTGTACGGACAGCGCCCATTGAGCGCTGTTTAGACCTGATCGATTTAATTCGGTCGCTGTTGGGTCGCTGTACAGGCGCTGTACAAAGCGCTCTACGTACAGCGCCACTCTGTTTTCCCGTGAGAACAGAGTAGGGGCGCTGTACAAGCGCTGTACAAGAGGCGCTCTACGTACAGCGCCCAAGGCAATATTGAGGCAAACTTATCAAAACGACCACAACTTGTTTTGGCCTCCTATATATATGCCACTTTGACTTTAGGTCAACAAGAAGAGTTCATATTCAGATTTCATACTTAGGATATTTTTCAAAGAGAAAAAAAATTCCAAGAACTCATTTTTAATCACTCAAACATTTTTTCATGATCATCAATCTTCATCTAGCATCACCTTTGATCATATAGATGACATCTTGCATGGATTCTTCATCATACTTTGCTTGGTAAGCTTTTCACTAATATCTTACATATTTTGTGTTTCTCTTAACAAGCAATCTCATTTAATTACTTGTATGTTATTTTATATACCGTGAATACAAGTTTGAGATTAGTATGATGTATGTTTGAGAAGTTGTATTGTGATAGCTAATTAGGTTTTGTGCTTAATCTTGATTAGCTAAGCTATTTGATATGTCATCTAGCCATTTATATCTAGGATTGTTTTAATTGCAAAATCATTATCCTAGATAAGCATATAGAGTAACCTAGCTCTAATTTGCATTTTGAATATTCATACATATTCACTTAGGTTGTTTCTCTTCATTGAGAAGTAAGTCTTGAGGCTAAGAGTGCTTAGGCCTCAAGCAAATTGGAATAGGGTTGCTAATAAAGGCCCGCTAGGTAGAAGTGAGGGGTTACAGACCGGAGTGTTAGACGAGGTCTACATAGGTTGTAAACTTCATTTCAATTAGTGATTTCGAGTTCCAAGTGTGGCGCACTATACAGCCCGTGGTTTTTCCCAGTGGTTGGGTTTCCACGTATACATCAAGTGTTATTTAAATTCCGCACTATATTACACTTGTATGTATTTTTGACTAGTAGGGGCATTTTCATAAAATTGACTTGCATGCGAAAATTGGGTAATATTTGATAAAATCTATTCACCCCCCCCCCCCCCCCCCCCCCCCCCTCTAGATAACATATTTTGAACACACCATATTCTTTTCAAATATCGTCCTTCATTAATGAAGGGCATGAGGTCCTATGGACCTACCAAGTCCATTGGACTTAGTTGAACCTATTTGAGACTTGTTAGTCTCATAGCAAGCGGGTTCATTTTTCCTTATCCACATAGATATGACATTTTTCTTCCTAGTGGACAAAGGTTGCATGTCATTCACTAACCTAGGATTATTGACAAAGGATTTCCTAGGCTCATGCAAGTGGGCTTTTCTTAGCCTCTTTTTCTCTATCATGCTATTAATCCTACAATGCTTAATGTACTTAAAGCACTTAGGCCTAATATGCCCATAAACACCACAATAATGACAAGTTGGTACAAAGTAAGAATTCATACCATATCCGTGTGAAGTCATTGGAGACTCATCATGCATTTGATGTCTCCTTTGGTGTTGAGTCGGTTCATGTCTTCTATGTGGTTGAACCGGAATGAGTTACCTCCTTGGATGAGGTAGCATGTTTTGCCTCTTTTCATAGTGAGTCATTTGTTGAGGAGAGTTGACTCGAGAGGCTCTTATCCGTTGAGCTTGGGGTTGTCTTGCTTTCACCACCTTCACTTGTGCATTTTTCGAACATTGTCCTAGTTCTAACTTCTTCATAGGAGTTTGCACCGGTGACGCTTCTATCTTACCCAAACTCTTCACAAAGACGGTCTTTTTAGGAATAGAGCAATCCTTGCTCACTTCGAATCCAAGACCTCTTTTGTCACAAGGGCTTTTTCCTACACCAAGTATGTTGTCAAGCTTCTTGGTGCTTGTGGTCATTCTAATCAATGACTCTTTGGCTTCAACAAGCTCTCTCTTCAAACCCTCTTCATTCCTCTTAGACAAAGCTAGCTCATCTTTTAGCTTGTCTTCTTCCACCATGGATCTTACCACTTCATCATTCAAGTGATCAACTTGTGTTGAAAGCCTAAGTAGTTCTTCCTTTAACCTTTGAATATCTTTTTCATTCTTTAACTAGAGCTTTCAAAACTTTCAAAGTTGTCCTTAAGATCCATCTTCTCCACTTGCTTCCTTAAGAGGTCATTGTATGTTGAAAGCTCTAGATTTTCTTCCTCTAAAATCCTTAGGAATCTATCTTTCTTCTTCATGGAGCTTTCAACATTGACTATAAAGTCATGCACATCCATATTCTCTACATTTCCATTTGTAGAGTTAGAAAAAGAGTCATCTCCTAGACTCTCCTCCTCTCCTATGGATCCAATTTCCTCATCAAGACCTTCACCTTGATCTCTTGAGTCAATAAGTGCCATATCCCAATGTGAAGCAACAACTATCTCCTCTGTAGCTACTTCTTCGACTTTCTCTTCTATGGGATCACTAGCAACGGAATTCTTACTAACAACTTCATTTTCTTCATTAGTGGCACCCAATGCCTTAAAGTTATTGATAAGCTCATCATCACTTGATGACTTATCTCCCTCTCCGCAGTTATCACTTTCACTCCAAGTGGCGACCATCATTTTTTCTTTCTTGTTCTTCAAATTCCCACAATCGGGTGAGATATGACCTATGCCGCCACACTCATAGCAATGGACCCCTTTCTCTTGCCTAGGCTCATGCTTCTTGAAGGGAGCCTTTTTCTTCAAGTCTTGGCCTTTGGATCCAAAGCCACGCTTCTCGAACTTGACAAATTTCTTGAATCTTTGAAGCATCAAAATCATGTCTTCGTCCAAGTCACCTTTCTCCTCCTTCCTTACCTTAGAAGCACTCAAAGCAATTCCTTTTTGCTTCTTTGAAGGAGTGGAGCTAGGACCCTTCCTAGACTCGTAGGCGAGAAGTCTACCTATTACCTCGCTCGGCTTCATGTCCTTAAAATCACTGTTTTCTTCTAAAGCCGTCACCTTAGACTCAAACCTCTCGGGAAGCGATCTCATTATCTTTTGCTTGATCCTTCTATCCGAGTAAGGGTCACCAAGTTGATGACTTTGGTTGACAATGTCCATCAACCTAATCTCGAAGTCGTTGAAGCACTCATTCTCCTCCATCCTAAGTGTCTCAAATTGTGTTTGGAGGACTTGAAGTTTGGAGTCCTTCATTACTTCGGTTCCCTCGTGTGCAACCTTTAAGATGTCCCATGCCTCCTTGGTTATCTTAGTGTTCTGAATCAGTTTGTACTGATTTTCATCCATTGCACATATAAGGGCGTGCCATGCCTTTTGATTCCACTTGGACAACTCAAACTTGGGTTGTGTCCACTGTGCCTTAGGCTTGAGCACTTCTTCTCCTCCACCCGTGGGAGTCATCATAGGAGGCGAATATCCATCTTCAATGGCCATCCATGCCCTATCATGGATTTGACACACATATGCCTCTATCTTCCCTTTCCATTGGGAGTAATTTATGCCGGTGAGGAGGGGTGGCCTTACGCTCGAAGCACCCTCAATTGAACCACCGATTCCACTCATAGTGTATAATGAATGGATGAAATGAATGCAAAATGTATGAATGATCAAAGAATCACACAAATGCAAAACACAGCAATAATAAGCTAGGATCACCTATGTATGTCTAGGAACCCGCTCTGATACCAATTGAAAAGAATACGGTGTGTTCTAAATATGTTATCTAGAGGGGGGGTGAATAGATTTTATCAAATATTACCCAATTTTCGCATGCAAGTCAATTTTACGAAAATGCCCCTACTAGTCAAAAATACATACAAGTGTAATATAGTGCGGAATTTAAATAACACTTGATGTATACGTGGAAACCCAACCACTGGGAAAAACCACGGGCTGTATAGTGCGCCACACTCGGAACTCGAAATCACTAATTGAAATGAAGTTTACAACCTATGTAGACCTCGTCTAACACTCCGGTCTGTAACCCCTCACTTCTACCCAGCGGGCCTTTATTAGCAACCCTATTCCAATTTGCTTGAGGCCTAAGCACTCTTAGCCTCAAGACTTACTTCTCAATGAAGAGAAACAACCTAAGTGAATATGTATGAATATTCAAAATGCAAATTAGAGCTAGGTTACTCTATATGCTTATCTAGGATAATGATTTTGCAATTAAAACAATCCTAGATATAAATGGCTAGATGACATGTCAAATAGCTTAGCTAATCAAGATTAAGCACAAAACCTAATTAGCTATCACAATACAACTTCTCAAACATACATCATACTAATCTCAAACTTGTATTCATCATCATCTTAGATCATCTAGATCATCTAGATGTCATCTAGCATGGAATCTTCATCATACTTTGCTTGGTAAGCTTTTCACTAATATCTTACATGTTTTGTGTTTCTCTTATCTAGCAATCTCAATTAATTACTTGTTTGTTATTTTGTATGCTTTAGATACAATATTGAGATGAGTATGATGTATGTTTGGGATTTTAATATTGTGCTTGCATATTAGGTTTTGTGCTTAATATTGATTAGCTAAACTAATTGACATGTCATTTAGTTTTGATATCTAGGATTGCTCTTAATTGCATATTAATCATCTTAGATAAGCATATAGGGTTTCCCTTGCTCTATGTTGCATTTTGGATATTCACATATATTCACTTAGGGTTGTATTCTCTTCATAGAGAAATTAAGTCTTGTGTGTAGCATCCGGGGATTAGGTTGCTTAGAACGCAAGCAAATTGGACTAGGTTCACTCATACCGGAATTAGGTAGGTGTGTGATTACTTCTGGAATTAGGTTGTAATCGTTTGCACATTTAGTGGATTCGAGGTTCGAGTGTGGCTTACTTACATAGCCCGTGGTTTTTCCCGTGAGGGTTTCCACGTAAAAACCAAGTGTTGTTTTAATTTCCGCACCATATTACACTTGCTTGTTTATATTATCTTGAGGGTATTTTCGTAATTTTGACTAACACGAAAAATTGGGTAAAAAGCGTAAAATCTATTCACCCCCCCTCTAGATAGCTTTATACACACCGTGCTATTATTTGTTTCAATTGGTATCAGAGCGGGTTCCTAGACATACATAGGTGATCCTTGCTTATTTTGGTGTGTTTTGCATTTTGTGTGATTTTTGATCATTCATACATTTGCATTCATTTCATTCATTCATAAACACTATGAGTGGAAACGGTGGAAATGGTGGTGGCCACGAAGGAGCTTCTAGCACAAGGCCTCCACTTCTTACCGGATTGAACTATTCCCAATGGAAAGGGAAGATGGAATCCTACATATGCCAAATTCATGACCGTGCATGGATGGCGGTGGAAGACGGATATGATCTCCCTATGATGACTCCCGAGGGTGGAGGACAAGATGTTTTGAAGCCTAAGGCGCAATGGATCGCGCAAGAGTTTGAGGCTTTTAAGTGGAATAGGAAGGCTATGCATGCCATTATGTGTGCTATGGATGAGAATCAGTACAAGCTTATTCAGAATACTCAGATTGCCAAAGTGGCATGGGACATCCTTCTAGTTGCACATGAGGGAACCGAGGTGGTGAAGGAGTCCAAGCTTCAAGTCCTCCAAACTCAGTTTGAGCTTCTAAGGATGGGAGAGGATGAATGCTTCAATGACTTCGAAATCAAATTGATGGACATTGTAAATCAAAGCCATCAACTCGGAGACCCGTATTCGGATAGGAGAGTCAAGCAAAAAATTATGAGATCTCTCCCCGATAGGTTTGAATCCAAGGTGACGGCCATAGAGGAAAATAGTGGCTACATGGATATGAAGCCAAGTGAGGTGATTGGGCGTCTCCTTGCATATGAGTCTAGGAAGGCTCCTAGCACCACTACTCCTCCTAAGAAGTCTAAAGGAATAGCTTTGAAAGCATCTAAGGATGCAAAGGAGGCAAAGCATGAATCGGATGAAGACCTTGCCTTATTTGTGAAAAGGTTCAACAAGGTTATGGGGTTCAAGAAGAAGAAGGGATTTGGGTAAAGAGGACAAGATTTGAAGAAAAAGAGTTCCTTCAAGAAGTTTGAGCCTAGACAAGAGAGGACCGAAAGGAAAGGGGTCCGATGCTTTGAATGTGGTGGGATTGGTCACTTTGCCCCCGAATGTGCTGATCATAATGAAAAGAAGAAGAGCAAAGTGATGGCCGCCACTTGGAGTGGGAGTAGTGATGACTCCAATGAGGAAGATGAGTCTTCAAGTGAAGAAGAGCTCATGGCTAATCTCCTAGCTTTTGCCTCCTCCCATAAAAGCAAAAGTGCTAGTGAGAAAGAGGAAATGAGTCAAGAGGAAAATGACTCAAGTGAAGAAGAAAGTGATTCCTCATCTAACTCCATAAGTAGTTTTGTGGAGAAAAAGGTGCTTGCTAAATGCCATGCCGAGTTTAATGATTTAGCAATCAAGAGCACAAGAAAGATCAAGATGTTGAGAGAAGAAAATCTTGAGCTTGCATCTCATAATGACCACTTAGGTGAACAAGTGGAAAAATTCAAGAAGATAGAAGATAAGCTAAGAGAGGAGTTAGCTTTATCTAGGAGGAATGAAGAAAGTCTAAAGAGTGAGCTTGAAGAAGTTAGAAATTCTATGACTAGGATGGATTCTAGCACCAAGAAGCTTGACCATATGCTTGGTGTTGGAAAGAGTCCATGTGACAAGAGGGGTCTTGGGTATGAAGATGACAAGAAGATCTCTACCTCTAACAAGACCGTGTTTGTCAAGAGCTTGAAGAAAGAAGAAACTTCATTTGTGCAAGCTCCTAGAAAGAAATTAGAAGTAGGACAATGCTCTAATGCACAAGTGAAGATGGGGCCAAGAAGGAAACCTCAAGCTCAACCCCCTAGGGTCTCTCAAGCCAACATTCCTCCTCAAATGGCTCACAAAGGAAAGAGACCTATCATGCAACCTCAAGCTAGGAAGCAACCAAGACCGGTTCAACAACGAAATAGGATTGAACCTTTTCATCCACAAAGACAAGGACAAGGTATGATTCCTTATTTCACTCCTATATGTCATTTTTGTGGATTTGATGGTCATATTAGACCACATTGCTTTCGATATATAAAAATGTGCAAAACTAGAAGCATGATAGAGAAGAAAAAGAAAAGAGCCATGATGCATGTTCCTAGGAATGATAATATTATTATGCATGATCCTAGGACATCTAGAGCCCATATACCAAAGACCACTAAGAAAGCTAAGATTGTTTCTAGGTGGATTAGAAAGAATGATATTGTTTGCCATGTTGCTCAAATAGCCTTGAAGGCAAATTCTTCTAATTTTTGGTATCTAGATAGTGGGTGCTCTAGGCACATGACGGGAAACAAGAGTTTCTTCGAGACTCTTGTTATGGAGGAAGGTGGATATGTCACTTTTGGTGATGGATCCAAAAAGAAAGTAGTAGGGAAAGGAACCATTTCCGTTCCCGGATTACCCTCCTTATCCGATGCTTTATTTGTTGATGGCTTGAAAGCCAATTTAATAAGCATTTCACATCTAAGTGATGAAGGATATTCCGTCTTGTTTTGTAAAGATGATTGCTCGATCCTAAAGCCCGATGGACAAACCTTATTGAAAGGTATGAGATCTAGCGACAATTGCTATTGTCTTGAAGCTAGAATAGTCTCAAACAATGTGTCCATGGATGAGCAAATTGAGTTGTGGCATGAAAGACTTGGCCACATGAACTTTAGGGATCTACGGACCCTTGGAAAGTTCGAGTGTGTGCGTGGCCTCCCTAAGCTTGGGAAGAAAGCCAATGGTGTTTGTGGACCTTGCCAACAAGGAAAGCAAACTAAAAGCATGCACAAAAAGGGTAAGTATCTCACCACCAAGGAGCCTCTTGAGCTTCTCCACATGGACCTCATGGGTCCCATGCAAACCGAAAGTTTGGGTGGAAAGAGATACATTTTTGTATGTGTTGATGATTTCTCTAGATTTACATGGACATACTTTCTTAGAGAAAAATCCGAAACTTTTGATAAGTTTAAAATGCTTTGTACTAAATTACAAAATGAAATGAAATCTAACATTAGAAGCATTAAACGGATTAGAAGTGACCATGGGAGAGAGTTTGAGAATGCCTCTTTTGAAAGCTTTTGTGATAGCTTAGGCATCTCCCATGAGTTTCGGCTCCTAGGACACCTCAACAAAATGGAGTTATTGAGAGGAAGAATAGGGTCCTCCAAGAGATGGCCCGAGTGATGTTGCTTAGCAACAATGTCCCTAGGAACCTATGGGCCGAAGCCATCAATACGGCTTGCTATATAGGAAATTGTGTGTTCCTAAGGCCCGGTTCTAGAAACACCTCCTATGAGCTATGGAAGGGTAGGAAGCCAAATGTTAGCTACTTCCACACATTTGGAAGCAAATGCTACATTTTAAATGACCGTGATCAACTTGGCAAGTTTGATGCTAAGAGTGATGAGGGTTTCTTTATTGGCTACGCCTTGAATAGTAAAGCCTATAGAGTTTTCAACTTGAAGACTCGAACCGTCACGGAATCATCAAATGTGGTCATTGATGATACTAGGCTCAAGTCTAATGACCATGAGGAGGGGGATGTTCTAGAGGATGACTCTCCTTTGGAGAGGGTTGTGGTGACTCCCAATGTTGGGACATCTAATGAAGTCACATAACCCATTACTGGAGTTCCTCTCTTGGACTCTAAAGAACCCGCTCCATGGGTTAGGAAACTCCATGATAAAGAAGATATCATTGGAGAGGTAAATGAGGGTGTTAGGACTAGACGTCAACTTGCTAATCTTATTAGCTATACTTGCTACACCTCTCAAATTGAACCCAAAAAGGTTGAAGAAGCCTTACATGATGAATTTTGGGTTCTTGCCATGCAAGAAGAGCTAAACCAATTCGAAAGGAATGAGGTTTGGACTCTAGTTCCTAGGCCTAAGACCACTAATGTCATAGGCACTAAATGGATATTTAGGAACAAATCCGATGAGGATGGCAACATAGTGCGGAACAAGGCTAGACTTGTAGCACAAGGGTACTCTCAAATTGAGGGTATCGACTTTGAGGAGACATTTGCTCCCGTTGCCCGTCTAGAGTCTATTAGGCTTCTCTTGTCCATTTCTTGTGTGCACAAGTTCAAATTGCACCAAATAGATGTCAAGAGTGCCTTCCTCAATGGCTTCTTGCATGAGGAAGTGTTTGTTGAACAACCCAAGGGGTTTGTGGATGCTCACCACCCCAACCATGTCTATCGCCTCAAGAATGCACTATATGGGTTGAAACAAGCACCGAGGGCTTGGTATGAGCGCCTCACTCAATTTCTTGTTGACAATAACTACACAAGAGGTAGTGTTGACAAGACACTATTCATCAAGAGAGACAAGGATGAGCTTTTCATAGCTCAAATATATGTCGATGACATAGTGTTTGGCTCCACCAACAACACCAAGGTCAAACAATTTGTTGATGTTATGTCTCATGAATTTGAGATGAGTCTTGTTGGTGAGCTTAATTACTTCCTAGGTTTGCAAATTAGGCAACTTGATAATGGGATCTTCATAACCCAAGCCAAATATGCCAAAAACCTTGTGAAGAAGTTTCGTCTTGAAAAAGCCAAACATTGTGACACTCCTATGAGCACCACTTTGAAGCTAAGCAAGGATGCTAGCGGTAAAAGTGTGGACCAAACCTTATATCGTGGCATGATAGGGAGCTTGCTCTATTTGACCGCAAGTAGGCCCGATATATCATTTAGTGTAGGAGTTTGTGCTAGGTACCAATCCGATCCCAAGGAGTCCCATCTTTCTTCGGTTAAGAGAGTCATTCGTTTTGTGAATGGGACTTCCAACTATGGGATTTGGTACTCATTTGACACTAATCCTAGTCTTGTAGGATATAGTGATGCGGATTGGGCAGGAAATTGTGATGATAGGAAGAGCACATCGGGCGGTTGCTTCTTTCTAGGCAACAACTTGGTGTCTTGGTTTTGCAAGAAGCAAAACTCGATTTCCTTGTCCACGGCGGAAGCCGAGTACATAGCCGCGGGGAGTGGATGCACTCAACTTATGTGGATGAAGCAAATGCTAGTGGATTACGGATTCAACCAAGGTACTCTCACTCTCTTTTGTGATAACATGAGTGCCATTAATATTTCCAAGAATCCGGTGCAACATTCTAGAACTAAGCATATTGACATCCGCCATCACTTCATTAGAGAGCTTGTTGAAAATAAATGCATAGTACTTGAACATGTAGGTACAAATGATCAACTTGCGGACCTATTTACTAAACCCTTAGATGCTACTCGATTTAAAACTCTTAGTAGATCTATTGGGGTATGTCTTGTGGAGTGATGTTCTATGATTGACCCCATATGGGGAACTCAAGCAAAGAGAGCTATTTTGCATTCTTGTATCTTGCAAAAAATTTGAAATATCTTATGCCTCTTCTTTTAATTGCTTGAGTAAGCTTGGTTGTACATATGTATATATGTTTTAAAATTCCATAAGTGTGAACCTTGCTTGTCTACAATCCATGTCATATTTATGTTCAAACATGCATTTTTGGACTAGGAGATTTACATTGGAAGTATGATTTGAATGACCTATAATTATCTCCATGACATGATGATTCTTTAATAACATGCTAATGACAAATGAAAAAGCATGAAATTCATATAACATGCTCACATGAAAAGCATGAATTGATGATTGCATATTCTTAAAAATGCAAAACTTGTGTGAAAACTTATGAGACTCAAAATGAATAAAGGATCTTGTATCCATTCAAAGGAATTTACATTCCAAATGTCTCTCTTTCTTTATTAGTTGAACATGGTTACTATCATACGGATAATTTTATCCGGAAAAATCAAATAGGGTGCAAAGTCGCTCATGCCATGTTTCGCTTATAAAGTTGGATATAGTTGCTCTTAAATTGAAATCAATAATCTTTATATCCTTGCTTTTCCCATGACATTGGTGAAATTTGTTTGAATTCTTATTAGAAACCTTTGTCATTTGCTTTGCCAAATACCATTGTATTTTGGACTTGAATGCTATATGTCTTGTATGCAAAGCATGTTGGATTCACACATTTTCTCAAAATAAATCTCCTTGTTTCTCTCAAATTGATTGAAGTGCATAAAGTGACTTATATGTATATGCAAGTCTTGCATGCTTCTATCTCTCGTTGCTATGAGTGACCCGGTTGGGGACTACTCCTTTGCCTATATCATGACAAAAAGGGGGAGTAGGATATGGTAAGGGGAGGTGCAAAATATAGAAGCTATTGTACACTTTGGGGAGAACATACATTGAGGGGGAGTAACCCGTTGAGGGGGAGCATTGCATTTATCATACATTGCATACATTTGGTAATGTTGTGCCTAAATTCTAAAAATGCAAATGCTTGGTATTGTTCTCACATGATTAATCTCACACTTTTCTTGTATTAGAAATGTTAGAAACTCTTTTCAGGGATTGATTATTCTACAAGAGGATTGAAGACTTCAAGTTGCATTAGCTTATCTCTTTGTAATGTAGAATATCATTATAGTCCCGTAGTTTCTATTTTTTTTGTGAGGAATTATTGTGAGTGATGGTTTTGTCACGAAATAGCCAAAGGGGGAGATTGTAAGGATTCCCGTTGTTTTAATTGGCTTATTTCGTGATCAAACCATATGTGGGGGTTCTTTGTAAGGGTAGCCTAAGTATCGGTCTTAATGTTCGAAGCCTTTTTTGAAGACCTCGTGTTGATAAGCACTGAAGGTAAATTTCTATGTGCTTACTTTTCTTTGAAGAGATTAGTTGCACACACACACTTAACATTCATTGCATATGTGTGCATTCTCTTCATTTGTCACATTTCACACTTGCACTTATTTATTATATTTTGTTGTGTGTAATTATGTCATGTTGTTGTGTAATTCGTTTCCCGATAACTTTCGGAAACGTCCGCGCATGCACGAGAATGTGCTTGATTTAGCGCGAGGACCGCCTATGGAGAATGCCCTTGGCTTCTCCTTGGTTTTCACCTATCTAGGTGATCGGCGGTTATTATCGGCGGCCTGGCCGCCGAATGAAACCGCCGTTTCAGTCCAGATTGGTCTGAAGCATTTCTGCGGTCAAGATCGGCGGTCACGACCGCCGTTCGAAACCGCCGTTTCAAGACCTGATTGATTTATCTCTCAGTCTAATTCGGCGGTTGAAACGGCGGGCATGAAACCGCCGTTCAAAACCGTCGTTCATACCTGGTTGATTTTGATCTCTCTGTTCTGTTTCGGCGGTTGGAATCGGTGGTCACGAAACCGCCGAATGAACCGCCGTTTTTGCTCTGTTCTTCACGAGCTCAATTCGGCGGTCATGAACGGCGGCCTGGCCGCCGAATGAAACCGCCGATTGGCGCGTTTCTTTGAAACTTACTTAAACGACCTCACTTTGATTTGGCCCCCTATATATATGCCACTTTGACTTTAGGTCAATCAAGAGAGTTCATATTCAGAATTCATACTTAGGATATTTTTCAAAGAGAAGAAAAATTCCAAGAACTCCATTCTTGATTCTCAAACACTTTTTCATGATCATCAATCATCATCTAGCATCATCTTAGATCATCTAGATGTCATCTAGCATGGAATCTTCATCATACTTTGCTTGGTAAGCTTTTCACTAATATCTTACATGTTTTGTGTTTCTCTTATCTAGCAATCTCAATTAATTACTTGTTTGTTATTTTGTATGCTTTAGATACAATATTGAGATGAGTATGATGTATGTTTGGGATTTTAATATTGTGCTTGCATATTAGGTTTTGCGCTTAATATTGATTAGCTAAACTAATTGACATGTCATTTAGTTTTGATATCTAGGATTGCTCTTAATTGCATATTAATCATCTTAGATAAGCATATAGGGTTTCCCTTGCTCTATGTTGCATTTTGGATATTCACATATATTCACTTAGGGTTGTATTCTCTTCATAGAGAAATTAAGTCTTGTGTGTAGCATCCGGGATTAGGTTGCTTAGAACGCAAGCAAATTGGACTAGGTTCATTCATACCGGGATTAGGTAGGTGTGTGATTACTTCCGGGATTAGGTTGTAATCGTTTGCACATTTAGTGGATTCGAGGTTCGAGTGTGGCTTACTTACATAGCCCGTGGTTTTTCCCGTGAGGGTTTCCACGTAAAAACCAAGTGTTGTTTTAATTTCCGCACCATATTACACTTGCTTGTTTATATTATCTTGAGGGTATTTTCGTAATTTTGACTAACACGAAAAATTGGGTAAAAAGCGTAAAATCTATTCACCCCCCCTCTAGATAGCTTTATACACACCGTGCTATTATTTGTTTCACAAGACTAGTGGCAAATGGATTTGTTATCTTGAAAAATCCATTGGGAGTTTCCTGAGACAACCTGGACCACAGCGTACGGGTGCGCCGCAACTGGTCCAGACCGGGTAGGGGATAGCTTCTCGCTTCCTGGGGTAGGTACCGGGGGAGGCCCTTGGTCCGGTTGCCAGGGTCCGGTTGCCAGGGACCGGTACAATGTAGTGGGACTGGTCCTGCAAGCGGGGATGAGGTTGAGTTTGGTTTATCAAGGGGGTGTGACAAATGCAATTTTAATATCACAAAATGAGGGATCTTTTTATTCCTTAAAGATGGGGTACATTATGAGCCGTTACATGAACCATGCTTACAACGAAAGCAAATTGGACAGGTGTAGGATACCCTAGCGAAATGTGAGGTAGCTCGCAAGGGCTTTAGCCAAGCTAGGTGGTAGCCACATAGATCGTGTCTAGGAGCTTGAGTTAGGGGGGAGTAGTAGCCAAGTAGATACACGTAGGCGCTTTGTCTAGGCGGGGTAGTAGCCAAGTAGGACACAAATATGAGCTTTATCTAGGCGGGGTAGTGGCCAAGTAGGACACACATAGGAGCTTGGTTTTGGAGAGGTAGTAGCCAAGTAGGATCTCTTGGTTTTCAGGGGCCCAATCCCTTATTCTTGGAACGTAAGGGTATTTATAGTGTCTCTTCTTGAAGGGTAGGTGGAAGCAACTTATTTAGGCGGGAACTCCCGATTCCATCTGAAAGTTATTAAAAAACTCGAGGTGTGTTCATCAATATAAAGCTAGAGGGGGGGTGAATAGATTTTATCTAATTATTACCCAATTTTCGCATGCAAGTCAATTTTACGAAAATGCCCATACTAGTCAAAAATACATACAAGTGTAATATAGTGCGGAATTTAAATAACACTTGATGTATACGTGGAAACCCAACCACTGGGAAAAAACCACGGGCTGTATAGTGCGCCACACTCGGAACTCGAAATCACTAATTGAAATGAAGTTTACAACCTATGTAGACCTCGTCTAACATTCCGGTCTGTAACCCCTCACTTCTACCCAGCGGGCCTTTATTAGCAACCCTATTCCAATTTGCTTGAGGCCTAAGCACTCTTAGCCTCAAGACTTACTTCTCTAAGAAGAGAAACAACCCTATGTGAATATGTATGAATATTCAATTAATGCAATAAGAGCTAGGGTACTCTAAATGCTTATCTAGGATGATGATATATTCAATTTAATCAACCCTAGATATCAATTGCTAAATGACATGTCAAATAGCTTAGCTAATCAAGATTAATTAAAAACCTAATTAGCTATCACAAACAACACTCAATTAATTTTCATCACAAATAATCTCTAACTTGTATCTAGCATATAATCAAAAGCATACAAGTAATTAAAGAGATGTATTAATATGAAAAACACTAAAGTAATATGAAATTAGTGAAGAACATACCAAATAAGATGTGATGATTCAAAACCATGCATGGATCAATTCTATGAAGGCATAGAAGATCAAATATGAAATTTGATGCAAAAGGGAATTGATTTGAGTGTTTAAAGATAGGTTCTTGATTTGATTTTTTCTCAAAAATCTCTCTTGAAAGATTAGGGTTCTAATTGCTCAAGAAACTTATTCAGAGATTGAGAAAACAAGATATTTATAGACATCAAGAATTGGGCATGTGAAAAGACACTTTTGCCCCTGAAACGCACCGTTCGGCGGTTTCAATCGGCGGCCAGGCCGCCGATTACGACCGCTGAATTGAGCTCGTGAAGAACAGAGCATTAACGGCGGTTTCATTCGGCGGTTACGTGACCGCCGATCCAACCGCCGAATCAAACCCGAGAGATTAAAATCGATCAGGTATGAACGGCGGTTTCGAACGGCGGTCGTGACCGCCGATCTTGACCGCATAATTGCTTCAGACCAATCTGGACTGAAACGGCGGTTTCAGTCGGCGGCCAGGCCGCCGATCATAACCGCCGATCACCAACAATGGTGAAAACCAAGGAGAAGCCAAGGGCATTCTCCATAGGCGGTCTTCGCGCGAAACCAAGCACTCATTAGTGCAAGCGCGGACGTTTCCGAACAATGTCGGGAAACGAATTATAAGGCACATATACACACAACAAGATATATCAACCAAAGTGCTAGTGTGTAAAGTGACATGTGAAGAGATGCACATAAAAATAAGCAAGTATGCAATCATAGCAAGAATGCTAAGTGAGTGTGTGCTACTAAATCTCTTCAAAGAAAAACAAGCACAAGAGATTATACCTTTGGCGTGCTTGAATCTTGAGGTCATGGAAGGGCCTTTGATCTTCAACACTAAACACTTGGACTACCCTTACATTCAAAACCCCAACATGTGGTTTGACCACGAAATAAGCCAATCAACAAAACGGGAATCCTTACACCATCTCCACCGTCCTTCCTCGTTAGCAATCGTGATGGTACAGAACCAAGGGCTAGGATCACCCCCCCCCTTCTTTTTCCCCTGCTGAGGACTTGGTTTTGGTAGGTGGGGGCCCTAATCCCTAGGGCGTAATTGGTGGGCATGATCCTAGCCCCTAGTTTTGAGCGGGATCGTGGCCGTCACACTCCTTGAAAGGTCTTGATTGTCCCACCTAAGCCCTAGGTTCATGCAGGCGTTTCTCTAGGGCTGATATGGCGTACCGATGGCGTTTTTAGGAGTTTTGGTTGGCTGGATAGGTCATTGTTGCAGGGGGAAGTCGCTATCAAAATCTAGCTTAGAGGGGGACAGTGTCAGCGCCTGTCCCGCTGCACACTGTCAGGCTCCTTCTTCCACCATTTTCTTCTTCATGCTTGCTGCGTCTCTGTGAGTGTTTTGCTGGAGAAACAGAGAATCCCTTTTCATGTATGGGATAGTTGACTCCCATTAGGGTTGAGATGGAAGGTGGTTCCACCGTTGATGCAGCGTGGTCAGCTGATGATCTCGACTGTAGGTTGCCTGTCTTCCCTCATTCGTGATTGCTGTCTCACATTAATGGACTGGTGCCATGGTGTAAGGTTCCCATTTGTTGATTGGCTCATTTCGTGGACAAACCACATGTTGGGGTCCTTTGTAAGGGTAGCTTAGGTGTTATTGTTATTGCTCAAGCCCTTTGAAGACCTCATCTTTATAAGCACTCCAAAGGTATATCTCTAGTGCTTATTTTTCTTTAAAGAGATTAGTTGCATACACACACTTAACATACTTTGCATATGTGTGGTTTCTCTTCACATGTCACATTTCACACTTGCACTTATACGTTATTTTTTGTTGTGTGAATTTGTGACTTGTAATTCGTTTCCCGATAGTATTCGGAAACGTCTAAGCATGCACTAGAATGTGCTTGGCTTCTCTTTGGTTTTCACTTATGTTGGTGATCGGCGGTTATGATCGGTGGCCTAGCCACCGAATTAAACCGTCGTTTGCATCCAAATGTGTCTAGAGCAATTCTGCGGTCGCCGTTTGAAACCGCCGTTCAAGACCTGATTGATTTTATCTCTCGGTTTGATTCAGCGGTTGAATCGGCGGTCACGAAACCGTCGAATGAAACCGCCGTTCATACCTGATTGATTTTATCTCTCGGTTTGATTCGACGGTTAGATCGGTGGTCACGAAACCGCCGAATGAAACCGCCGTTGTTCCACTATTCTTCTCGGGTTCAATTCGGCGGTTAGAATCAGCAGCCTGGCCACCGAATGAAACCGCCGATCGGTGCGTTTCAGGGGCAAACTTGTCTTTTCACATGCTCTGTTTTTCATGCCTATTAATACATCACTTTCTCTTGTTCTGAATGTGACTCTTTAATCATCGAACCCTACTTCTAAAAGAGAGAATTTTAAGAGAGAAAGCAACCAAGTTTGCTCATTTAAACACTCAAACCAAAATCCATTTGCATCAAAGTTCATCTAGCATTCTCTAGCATGTCTAGGATGCTTGCTTGCATGGGTCTTATATCATCACACTTGCTTTGGTAAGTTTTTCACTATTATCATATATAATTAGTGTTTCATTTATTATGGCATCTCTTTTATTACTTGATTGTTCTTAGATTGAATTCTAATATTCAAGATAGAGATTGTTGTGTTGATTTGATTGAGTGTTGTTTTGTGATAGATATCTAGGTTTCTATAATCTATGATTATCTAAGCTAATTGACATGTCATTTAGCTTTAGTATCTAGGATTGTTTTTAATTGCAAACTTATCATCTTAGATAAGCATATAGGGTCTCCCTTGCTCTATGTTGCATTTGAATATTTATATATTCACTTAGGGTGTTAATCTCTTTTTAAAGAATTAAGTCTTGTGTTGTGATCGGGATTAGGTTGCTTAATTCGCAAGCAATCGGACTAGGTTCGCTTATACCGGGATTGGGATTAGGCAGGTGTGTGATTACTTCTGAGATTAGGTTGTAATTTCATTACATTTAGTGGATTTGAGGTTCGGGTGTGGCTCACTAAACAGCCCGTGGTTTTTCCCGTGAGGGTTTCCACGTAAATATCAAGTGTTGTTTTAATTTCCGCACAATATTACACTTGCTATATTTTATTGACTATTAGGGGTATTTTCGTAATCTTGTCATTAAACGAAAATTGGGTAAAATTAGTTAAAATATATTCACCCCCCTCTAGATTAATAGTTTACACACCGTGAGAACTTTCAATTGGTATCAGAGCGGGTTCCTAAATATAATTAGGTGATCCTTGCTCACTTTGGTGTGTTTTGCATTTTGTGTGATTTTTGATCATTCATACATTTGCATTCATTTCATTCATTCATAAACACTATGAGTGGAAACGGTGGAAATGGTGGTGGCAATGAGGGTGCCTCAAGCACAAGGCCTCCACTTCTTACCGGGTTGAACTATTCCCAATGGAAAGGGAAGATGGAATCCTACATATGTCAAATTCACGACCATGCGTAGATGGCGGTGGAAGATGGATATAATCTACCCAAGATGACTCCCGATGGTAGAGGAGAAGAAGTATTGAAGCCTAAGGCGCAATGGAGTCTGCAAGAGTTTGAGGCTTCAAAGTGGAATAGGAAGGCGATGCACGCCATCCTTTGTGCAATGGATGAAAATCAGTATAAGCTTATTCAGAACACTCAAATCGCGAAAGTGGCTTGGGATATCTTACAAGTTGCACATGAAGGAACCGAGGTGGTGAAGGAATCCAAGCTTCAAGTCCTCCAAACTCAATTCGAGTTACTTAGGATGGGAGAGGATGAATGCTTCAATGATTTTGAAATCAAATTGATGGATATCGTTAATCAAAGTCACCAACTCGGAGACCCGTATTCGGATAGAAGAGTCAAGCAGAAAATCATGAGATCTCTCCCCGATAGGTTCGAATCAAAGGTGACGGCTATAGAAGAAAATAGTGGTTATATGGATATGAAGCCGAGTGAGGTGATTGGGAGACTTCTAGCCTATGAGTCTAGGAAAGGTCCTATCTCCACACTTATTAAAAAGCAAAAAGGGATTGCTTTAAAAGCCTCCAAGGATGAAAATGAGGCAAAGAAGATTGACTCGGATAAAGATCTTGCCTTGTTTGTAAAAAGGTTCAACAAAGTGATGAAGTTTAGGAGAAAGGGCTTTGGATCAAAAGGTCAAGATTCGAAGAAAAATGGTCCTTTCAAGAAGTTTGAACCTAGGCAAGAAAGGACTGGAAGGAAAGGGGTTCTATGCTTCAAGTGTGGTGGCATAGGTCACTTTGCCCCCGAATGTGCTAATCACAATGACAAGAAGAAGGGTAAAGTGATGGCCTCCACATGGAGTGGTAGTAGTGATGACTCTATTGAGGGAGATGAGTCTTCAAGTGATAAAGAGCTCATGGCTAACCTCCTAGCTTTTGCCTCCTCCCATAAAAGCAAAAGTGCTAGCGAAAGAGAGGAAGAGAGTCAAGAGGAAAATGACTCAAGTGAAGAAGAAAATGATTCCTCTTCTAACTCTATAAATGGATTTGTGGAGAAAAAGGTGCTTGCTAAATACCATACCGAGTTCAATGACTTAGCAATCAAGAGCATGAAAAAGATCAAGATGTTGAGAGAAGAAAATCTTGAGCTTTTATCTTAAAGTGACCACTTAAGTGAACAAGTGGGAAAGTTTAAGAAGATAGAAGATGAGCTAAGAAAGGACTTAGACTTATCTAAGAGGAATGAAGAAGGTCTAAAGAGGGAACTTGATGAAGCTTTAGAATATTTAGCTAGGATGGATTCTAGCACCAAGAAACTTGATCATATACTTGGTGTTGGAAAGAGTCCGTGCGACAAAAGGGGTCTTGGGTATGAAGATGGCAAGAAGATCTCAACGGCTAACAAGACCGCGTTTGTCAAGAGTTTGAGGAACGAAGAAACGTCAATTATGCAAATTCCTTGGAAGAAGTTAGAACTAGGACAATGTTCAAATGCACAAGTGAATATGGTGCCAAGAAGGCAATCTCAAGCTCAACCCTCTAGGGTCCCTCAAGCCAACATTCATCCACAATTGGCTTACAAAGGAAAGAGGCCAATCATGCAACCTCAAGCTAGGAAGCAACCTAGACCGGTTCAATAACGAAGATGGATTGAACCCATTCATCCACAAAGACAAAGACAAGGACAAGGTATGATTCCTTATTTTACTCCTATATGTCACTTTTGTGGATTTGATGGTCATATTAGACCACATTGCTTTCGATATATTAAAATGTGCAAAACTAGAAGCATGATTGAGAAGAAAAAGAAAAGAGCCATGATGCATGTTCCTAGGAATGATGATATTGCTATGCATGATTCTAGAACATCTAGAGCCCATGTACCAAAGACCACTAAGAAAGCTAAGGTTGTTTCTAGGTGGATTAGAAAGAATGAAAATGTTTGTAATGTTGCTCAAATAGCCTTGAAGGCAAATTCTTCTAATTTTTGGTATTTAGATAGTGGGTGCTCTAAGCACATGACGGGAAACAAGAGTTTCTTGGAGTCTCTTGTTATGGAGGAAGGAGGATATGTCACTTTTGGTGATGGATCCAAAAAGAAAGTTGTAGGGAAAGGAACCATTTTCGTTCCCGGACTACCCTCCTTATCCGATGCTTTATTTGTTGATGGCTTGAAAGCCAATTTAATAAGCATTTCTGATCGTGCTATGAATGTTCACATTTAGCGCCCCTTATTCCTACCTTTTATGTTCGTATTCGAGCACTTTTGTGTGCATAACGTGTGTTTTTGTTAAGTTTAGGTAATCTGACTAGTCATGAAGGTTTTTGCATCAAAGTGATTAAAAGAGAAGCAAAACCATGAGAAGAAGACATGGCTGGACATAAGTCGCTAGGAATCAAGGCGAGTTCGTGACAGCGGGAATATTCCAGCCGTCCCGAAGGTCTAAAGTAGCCAGAACTCACTGCGAGTTCGTATGGCGAGTTCGTGCGGCGGGAAGAAGCCGCCGATAGCTTTTCTGAAGTCGGGGTGAGTTCTTGACGGCGGGAAAGAAGACGCCGAGAAACTCACCAGAACCCACGGCAGGTTTGAGCGGCGGGTTTGAACCTACGGAATGAACCCGCCAGAGGCACGTCCAAGGGCTAAATTGGCATTCCTTGCCTCACTTGAAGAAAAACATATATATACTTCTCTCTCTTGCTGAACAAGGGTGACAAATATAACATAGAAATAGTTATTGTTAGTTTTTAGTTAATATATCATAAAATAGCTTAGAGATTCAAGTAGTTCATCAGTTGTAATCTTTGTAGTAAAAGGTACTAATCTTAGTAAGTATCTTGCTCATCAATCTCTTGAAAGTTATTGTGATCATTGGGTTTGTATTGCTGTGGACGAAGGAGAGGTCGGCCTTGATTCTTTGAAGGTAGTATTTCTTCCTTTTGTCATTAATATGCTATACTTGATGATCATGTGTAACTAAACACTTTTGAAAGTTCTTAAAATACTCGAGGTGTGTTTGTCAATATAAAGCTAGAGGGGGGGTGAATAGATTTTATCTAATTATTACCCAATTTTCGCATGCAAGTCAATTTTACGAAAATACCCCTAGCAAGTCAAAAATACATACAAGTGTAATAAGATGCGGAAATAGTAAATGACACTTGATGTTTACGTGGAAAACCCAACCACTGGGAAAAACCACGGGCTGTTAAGTGCGCCACACTCGGACCTCGAAATCCACTATATGAAAAGACGGTTACACCCTCAAGTGATTCTCGGACTCTCACCCTAGATAACCTCAGGCTATGGACACTACCAATCGCCACTCTTGGTTCAATCCCTAGTGATATCCCCTGATACACTACTCTTGGCGTGAGCACCCTCTAATCTACCACGCGGGCCTTTTATAGCGGCTCTAGTCCAATTTGCTTGAGGCCTAAGCACACTTAGCCCCAAGACTTCAATCTCTCAAAAGAGATGCACAACCCTATGTGAATATGTATGAATATTCAATTAATGCAATAAGAGCTAGGGTACTCTAAATGCTTACCTAGGATTATAAGATGACAATATAATCAATCCTAGATATCACATATAGCTATATGACATGGCATATAACTTTAGCTAAGTAAAGGATAACCAATCCTAGATACAAAGCTATCATATAAAATCCACAAACATTCAAAGGATTAACTAGTTGATTAAAAAACAATCTATCAACCTAGTTATCAATACATCACACAAGAATGTTCATGGCATAGCTTTTAGGCAATAATGACCTAATCAAATAAGCTATGAAAACTAATCTCAATCAATAAATGAGATCAATTAGCTAGATGGCATATGAACATTAAAACCTAGCTAACAAATAAAAACCCAATCAACACATAATCTCAATCTTATATGTAGAAATTAATCTAAACACATATAAGTAAAATATGAGATAAAATTGATAAGTAGAAACACTAATTATGTAAGATAAAAGTGTTCAACAAATCATACCATGTGTGTTGAAGAAGTCCCATGCATTAGCATATGCTAGATGATCCTAGATGATGCTTAGATGAAGATTTATGCATGTGGGAATGGGTTTAGAGAGATAAAGATATGATCTTTAAGCTTTCTCTCTCAAGTCTCTCTAAATATCTCTCTAGGGTTCTTATAATCAAAGACTTGTGTTCTGAACCAGAGATAAGGATGTATTTATAGAGACCAAAAACAGGGCAGGTGAAAATACAATTTTGCCCTTGAAACGCACCGATCGGCGGTTTCATTCGGCGGCCAGGCCGTCGAAATGAACCGCCGAATGGCTCCCGAGTGGAACAGGGGAACTTCGGCGACTTCATTCGGCGGTTTCGAAACCGCCGATCCCAACCGCCGTTTTGGACCCGAGAGATATATTTCAATCAGGTCTGATTCGGCGGTTTCTAACGGCGGCCAGGCCGCCGAAAGTAACCGCCGATTCACCAAAAATGGTGAAACCAAGGAGAAGCCAAAGGCATCTCCACCGGCGATCATCGTGCAACACAAAGCACATTACCGTGCACGCGCGGACGTTTCCGAACATCCTTAGGGAAACGAATTACTCCACACTACAAGCTAACATACATGAAGTGCAAGTGTGGGTATTGAATGCATCCTAATGCCTAACATGTCATGGCATTATCATATAACAAGATGCAATCAATTCAACATGCAAGAAGAGATATTGAATAAATCAATAAAGCACAATGCACACAAAATATAAACACACCACACAAGAATAAGAGTTATGCATGTTGTGTGTGTGTGCAACTATATCTCTTCAAGCCAATGTAAGCACTAGATATATACCTTTGGTGCTTGTCCTCTTGAGGTCTTGGAAAGGGTCTTGATCTTCAACAAACACCTAGACTACCCTTACAACCAAACCCCAACATGTGGTTTGACCACGAAATAAGCCAATCAATAAATGGGAATCCTTACAACTTTGTTAGGGAATTTATGAAAGTATTGATGTAATTGCTTGTTACCACCTTTCTTATATGCATCACTTGTGTTTGTATGCTTGAATTGATGAAATCATGCCTTATATCTCATAAATCTTAGAAGCATGGAGTTGGTTATTGTAAAATGATGAAATACTAAGTTCATAATGTTTGAATTGAGTATGGTTAGTCAAAACTCCTAGATTAGAATGTGTTTGTTCATACAAAATCCTAAGAATACATTCTATTAATTTAGTTCAACAACTTACATTCCTTGATGATTAATCTGAACCTCAGATGAGATATTAAGTGGATGGTTGAGAGTGCCAATTGTATAAATGGAACTACACGAGTGACTTGATCTTTGTTGCATGAAGGTGGTTAATTGTGGTACATGATTGCTAATTTCATACATTCCCTAGCATCTTAGCTTATCAATTAGAATCTTTTATTATCACATTAGTTTAATTCCTTAAAACGCTCACTAATTCTAGCATTTACCAGTTACTGGATTCCCTGTGGATCGATACCCTTACTTTGTACACTATACTAGCATAACGACTTGTACGATTTGCAAAGGGTGAAATACTTACGCGTTCAGTAATATAACCGTGGTAATTTAGAACATATTATAGTGTAATTAGAGACCTGGTTAGAACGTGTCAAACTTTTGGCGCCGCTGCCGGGGATCTCTTGTGTAGCATGGTTAGCTAGGTTTAGGATTGTCATTTTAGGGAAATTTAGAATTACTATACTTTTAGTTGCTCACTAGTATAACGTTTATCTTTTTCACATTGATCTTCGTTACTTTTCTTGAACTTGTGTGCAGAATCTTCACAATGAACTAGATGGAGGACGTACGATGCATGAAGGAATTTTCATTGCCCATTGTGGGGGCACATCCTTCGGCCATAGCATTGAATGCCGCTCAGCGGGAATATGAGCTCAAGAACTTGCACTATAACATCTTGCCATCCTACTATGGGAAACCTAATGAGGACGCACTTCAGTTTATGAAAGAATACTACAATGCTATCACTACGATACCATTGGGCCGGTTAACAGAGGACTTACTGAGGATGCGTTGCTTTTCATACTTTTTGAAGGACAACGCCAAGAAATGGTTGATGGCTTTGCCAGTTGGTACACTGACCACATGGGCCGAGGTGGAGCAGAAATTTTTCTCCAAGTTCTTTCCGTCCTGGAAAACCAAAGAAATAAAGGGAAGAATTGCAAACTTCCAAGAGGAGGAAGGAGAAGCATTCCACGAATCATGGGAGAGGTTCAAGCTATTATTAGCTCAGTGCCCACGCCACGATTTCACACTTCAGTCACAGGTGCAATCATTTTATGATGGACTTACTGGACTCACACAAGCGATTGTCGACAATGCTTGTGGTGGGGTGATGAGGGAATGTACCGCTGATTATGTGTTCAACAAGTATGAAATGCTGGGACAGAATTCTCAACAAAGGAGCACAAAGGGAAGCCGTAGCGGGACTGCACATTTAGCAATGCAGATGAAGACCTTGAATAACAGTGTCAGGGCAATGATGGTAAATCAGCAGGGGCAATAGAATAGCCAGGGTAAGGTATGCCAAGCATGTGGCATGATTGGACATGGAGCAGATGTATGCTGAAATTTCCCTTAAGTAGTGCAAAATATACCTAGAGGGGGGGTGAATAGGTATAGGCTCCAAATTCTTCCAATATTAAAAATAACACGGAATATAACAAAGAAAATGCACACTTGATTATATTTAACAAATGAATTGATTTAACTAATACAAGAGTTAATCAATTTACAAGATATGCAATCAATGTAAGATATGGAAGATAAAGAAAAGTAAAAACAAAAATGAACACAAGTATTTTTATGTGGTAAAACCTTAAAGAGGAAACATCCATGGGTTGATACCACAACCACCGGCAAAGCAATCCACTATGTGAAAAAAGGACTTACACACTCAAGCTACCAACTCATGATATCCGCTCAAGCTATCAACTCCTAATCTACCATTAGGCTAGTGAATCACCAAGCCTACTTCGTATCCGAGATGTGTCTTACACCTCTAGGAAGCAACTTCCTATCCAAGACGCTCACGTCTCTAGGAAGATTTCTTGCTTGCCTATTCGGATCCTTCCGACCCTAGACAAGTCTCCTTGCTTGATTATCTGAGTCCTCCCGACTCTAATCAAGACTTCCTTGCTCTATCCACAAAGCTTCACTCACTTTGCTAGAGACTTCAACCTAATGCAAGGCTATGATCTACGTGATGCAAATGATGCAAACACAATCAAATTAAGCTAGATGATCAATCAAGCTCAATGTACATGTTCAAAGATAATCTAGAATATACTTTCAACAAACAATCACAAATGTATCTAGAAATCAAGACATGCAAATCAATAAGAACAAGGTATGAATATTCAATATATCACACTAAAAACCTAGTTCTTAGATCATGAAATTAAACATAGAAAATAACATGAAGCACATCATATATACATTTTCTAGAATCAATTTCATGTTGAATCAAGTTTAGCACAAATATGTTCAAGAGAAATCACAAAGCCAAAACTCAATTGACAAATGATCAAACACCCCTAGCATATGATCTAACATACTTCTCAACAAATTTCATCAATCAAATAGTAAGAATCAAGAGATGATCAAAGATGAAATTGAAAAAGAAGAAGTTGATCGAACAAACAATCTTGACCACGTACTGAAGATCAGACTGCTGGGAACAATGAAGAAGTCCGCTCCCTCTGAAAATGCTTGTGGTTTGTAGCTCTCCTCAAGACCAACAATTTTGGTTTTTGAATCGATTGATTTCGAGTTCGTATGAGAAAGATATGACCAAAATACTAAAACTAAACTTGTGAAGAAAACTGCAGAATTTCGTGGAAATGTTCTTCAATTTCTTCAACACATGTGGAGGGAAGGAGAAGTGTTTAAAAAGAAGAGAGAGAAGATATTTTCGGGCCAATCAGCAAGGGCCACGTCACCCACCCCCTGGGGGGCTCGTGGGACTCACGGGGGCAGAGAGCCCCTCTGGCCATGGGGCCCACGGCCTCCCTCACGGCATGGGCCAAGTGGCCTCACGGCCAATCTCACCTCTCTCGCGCACTCTCACGTTCTTCAGCCGTATCTTGGGCATCCGAACTCCGATTTCGAATTCGTTTTCGGATTACAAACCGTGACTCCCTCACGCACGATGATGACTACACAACTTTGAAAAATAGTTGAGAAATCATCTCGGAAAATGATGATGAAGTCAACTCAATGAATGAGAACGAAAAGTAGCGTAGCTACATCGTTTGGACTCGAAACCTTATGAATGAGTAACCGAAATGACCGGAACTCAATAAGGCATCAAATAAGAACATGTTCAAGTCCAAAATACAAAATACACAAACAAATAAACACATATTCACACAAGCATGCCATATCAAAGAGATAGTCACAAAGCATGCAATTCCACAATGTTTGTCTATACAAGATCAATGCATGAGCATACTATGAGATGTGTGAATGTGTTATACCAAATGTTTGAACCACGATGCAGGGACACACATGTATGAATTGTGTGTGTGTGCGCTAACGCCTTGCAAGAGGATTGAAACAAATTAGAGGTGTGTTCTATATAAAGCTAGAGGGGGGGTGAATAGATTTTAACTATTATTACCCAATTTTCGCATGCAAGTCAATTTTACGAAAATGCCCCTACTAGTCAAAAATACATACAAGTGTAATATAGTGCGGAATTTAAATAACACTTGATGTATACGTGGAAACCCAACCACTGGGAAAAACCACGGGCTGTATAGTGCGCCACACTCGGAACTCGAAATCACTAATTGAAATGAAGTTTACAACCTATGTAGACCTCGTCTAACACTCCGGTCTGTAACCCCTCACTTCTACCCAGCGGGCCTTTATTAGCAACCCTATTCCAATTTGCTTGAGGCCTAAGCACTCTTAGCCTCAAGACTTACTTCTCAATGAAGAGAACAACCTATGTGAATATATATATGAATATTCAAATAACAAACAAGGCTAGGTAACCTTAGATGCTTATCTAGGATGATGATATAATCAATTTAATCAACCCTAGATATCAATTGCTAAATGACATGTCAAATAGCTTAGCTAATCAAGATTAAGCAAAAACCTAATTAGCTATCACAATCAACACTCAATCATTTTCATCACAAATAATCTCTAACTTGTATCTAGCATATAATCAAAAGCATACAAGTAATTAAAGAGATGTATTAATATGAAAAACACTAAAGTAATATGAAATTAGTGAAGAACATACCAAATAAGATGTGATGATTCAAAACCATGCATGGATCAATTCTATGAAGGCATAGAAGATCAAATATGAAATTTGATGCAAAAGGGATTTGATTTGAGTGTTTAAAGATGGGTTCTTGATTTGATTTTTTCTCAAAAATCTCTCTTGAAAGTTTAGGGTTCTAATTGCTCAAGAAACTTGATCAGAGATTGAGAAAATAAGATATTTATAGACATCAAGAATTGGGCATGTGAAAAGACACTTTTGCCCCTGAAACGTACCGTTCGGCGGTTTCAATTGGCGGCCAGGTCGTCGATAACGACCGCCGAATTGAGCTCGTGAAGAACAGAGCATTAACGGCGGTTTCATTCGGCGGTTTCGTGACCGCCGATCCAACCGCCGAATCAAACCCGAGGGATTAAAATCGATCAGGTATGAACGGCGGATTTGAACGGCAGTCGTGACCGCCGATCTTGACCGCATAATTGCTTCAGACCAGTCTGGACTGAAATGGCGGTTTCATTCGGCGGCCAGGCCGCCGATCATAACCGCTGATCACCAACAATGGTGAAAACCAAGGAGAAGCCAAGGGCATTCTCCATAGGCGGTCTTCGCGTGAAACCAAGCACTCATTAGTGCAAGCGCGGACGTTTCCGAACAATGTCGGGAAACGAATTATAAGGCACATATACACACAACAAGATATATCAACCAAAGTGCTAGTGTGTAGAGTGACATGTGAAGAGATGCACATAAAAATAAGCAAGTATGCAATCATAGCAAGAATGCTAAGTGTGTGTGTGCTACTAAATCTCTTCAAAGAAAAACAAGCACAAGAGATTATACCTTTGGCGTGCTTGTATCTTGAGGTCATGGAAGGGCCTTTGATCTTCAACACTAAACACTTAGACTACCCTTACATTCAAAACCCCAACATGTGGTTTGACCACGAAATAAGCCAATCAACAAAACGGGAATCCTTACAAGGATAGAAGTCAAGATATACCTTTGACGTTTTTCACCTCTTGAAGATGACTTTTGCACTAGACGTTGCTCTTCACCTTTTAAGCTTCCTTTCTTCAAAGTATATCCTAAGCAACAACTAATACAAATATAGAGTGTTTTGCAATGGAATCAAGCCAATACAAATCATGAACCTTACATATGCACCTCCCACAGAGAGGTTTATTCAGAGGCAGAAGCTCAAGCGATGTACCAGTGGAATCAAGGCAGGCAGAGAAACAGTAACAATGCCTACCAGCAACCAAGGTATGATCAGAATGAATCATGCGGTGGAAACAACCCCCGTAGTCAGTATCAAGTGCAGCAGGGTGCTGGGAGTTCGAGCCAGTGGAGCAATCATAACCCTACACAATCATATCAATAGGAGATGGACCAAAGAATGATGGGAATAGAGGCGTCACTGAAAAAGTTATCAATTCAGTTGGGACAGGTGATGGTGGCTAACGGGTAGCAAGACATGAGGAAAGCCCCAATGCATGAGCAGGCTCACGCCATTACTAGTTCTAGGAGTGGGTACACTACCACGGAACAAGATCCCGGGAGTTTTGAGTTGAGTATTACTGTGGGAAACTCCTCAGCAGAAAAAGCCATGCTTGATCTAGGAGCCAGCATCAACATGATGCCATACTCTATGTATGAAAGGTTGGGATTGAGTGAACTCAAGCCGACTTCCATTAGTTTGCGTCTCGCAGATCAGTCATCTAGAAATCCTAGAGGAGTAGTGGAGAATGTGATCCTTAAGGTGGATCGATTGCTCATTCCCACTGACTTTGTAGTGTTGGACGTAGAGGATAGAGATTAGAATGGAAACTCACAACCAGTGTTGTTAGGAAGGCCGTTTATGGCGACCTCATGAGCAGTTGTGGATGTTCATGGAGGGAAACTCACTTTGAGTGTTTTGGATGAGGTAGTAGAGTTCAATATGTTTGGAGGTCAACCATTGCCAAAGAAGGAACCCAGAATTGAGGGAAAAAGTCCACCTAGTCAAGACACTCAGGAGTCTGACAGCATGGAATAATTTTTGAGGACACTGGAAGAAGAGGAGAAAATCCTGAAGGATTCAGAGACTCTAAACAAGGAGGAATTGCTTGCCCACAACAAGAATTTGTTAATGAGAATTGAGCAGCTAGATCAAGAGAATGAGGAACAGTTGGGATATCTTGCGGAGGTTATGAAACTCATATCTGATTTGAAAGAGGCCTATGCGTCCTCTACACAGAAGATGCAAGATAGGATTTTCGTTCTAATGAAAGAATTGGAGGTACGGGATATGGTGGACAATTTGAACACAACTTGTCCGGGAAGAAAGCGAGCCAGCCATAACCTTAATACTGCAAAAAGAGTTGACAACCATAGAGGTAATTTCTACTCTCCAACATGTTATTATTGTGGAACTCAAGGGCACAAAAAGCCCAATTGCATGAGATATCACGAGTTCTGTAAAACAAGGAATGTGTCTCCTAGGAGGGTTGTGGGGAGACCAAGGCAAATATGGGTCCAAAAGGACACATACAAGGAATCTTCCCCACCACAAGTGAACTCCACACTAGATTTGAAAATGTGGCTTCCTGAGGCACCCATGACCTTTAGCTTGTTACGCCGACCTCTTACGTCTTGTTCTGAGATTGGAAGCACGAGCACGTCTCGTTCGCATTTAAATACATGAATGATTTAATGAATATTGTGTTGTAAGGATTCCCGTTGTTTTTAATTGGCTTATTTCGTGATCAAACCATATGTGGGGGTTCTTTGTAAGGGTAGCCTAAGTATCGGTCTTCTTGTTCGAAGCCCTTTGAAGACCTCGTGTTGATAAGCACCGAAGGTAAATTTCTATGTGCTTACTTTTCTTTGAAGAGATTAGTTGCACACACACTAAACATTCATTGCATATGTGTGCATTCTCTTCGTTTGTCACAATTCACACTTGCACTTATTTATTATATTTTGTTGTGTGTAATTGTGTCTTGTTGTTGTGTAATTCGTTTCCCGATAACTTTCGGAAACGTCCGCGCATGCACGAGAATGTGCTTGGTTTAGCGCGAGGACCGCCTATGGAGAATGCCCTTGGCTTCTCCTTGGTTTTCACCTATCTAGGTGATCGGCGGCCTGGCCGCCGACTGAAACCGCCGTTTCAGTCCAGATTGGTCTGAAGCATTTCTGCGGTTAAGATCGGCGGTCACGACCGCCGTTCGAAACCGCCGTTCGAAACCGCCGTTTCAAGACCTGATTGATTTATCTCTCAGTCTATTTCGACGGTTGAAACGGCGGGCATGAAACCGCCGTTAGAAACCGCCGTTCATACCTGGTTGATTTTGATCTCTCTGTTCTGTTTCGGCGGTTGGAATCGACGGTCACTAAACCGTCGAATGAACCGCCGTTTATGCTCTGTTCTTCACGAGCTCAATTCGGCGGTCATGAACGGCGGCCTGGCTGCCGATTGGCGCGTTTCTTTGAAACATACTTAAACGACCACACTTTGATTTGGCCCCCTATATATATGCCACTTTGACTTTAGGTCAATTAAGAGAGTTCATATTCAGAATTCATACTTAGGATATTTTTCAAAGAGAAGAAAAATTCCAAGAACTCCATTCTTGATTCTCAAACACTTTTTCATGATCATCAATCATCATCTAGCATCATCTTAGATCATCTAGATGTCATCTAGCATGGAATCTTCATCATACTTTGCTTGGTAAGCTTTTCACAATATCTTACATGTTTTGTGTTTCTCTTATCTAGCAATCTCAATTAATTACTTGTTTGTTATTTTGTATGCTTTAGATACAATATTGAGATGAGTATGATGTATGTTTGAGATTTTATATTGTGCTTGCATATTAGGTTTTGTGCTTAATATTGATTAGCTAAACTAATTGACATGTCATTTAGTTTTGATATCTAGGATTGTTCTTAATTGCATATTAATCATCTTAGATAAGCATATAGGGTTTCCCTTGCTCTATGTTGCATTTTGGATATTTACATATATTCACTTAGGGTTGTATTCTCTTCATAGAGAAAGTAAGTCTTGTGTGTAGCATCCGGGATTAGGTTGCTTAGAACGCAAGCAAATTGGACTAGGTTCACTCATACCGGGATTAGGTAGGTGTGTGATTACTTCCGGGATTAGGTTGTAATCGTTTGCACATTTAGTGGATTCGAGGTTCGAGTGTGGCTTACTTACATAGCCCGTGGTTTTTCCCGTGAGGGTTTCCACGTAAAAACCAAGTGTTGTTTTAATTTCCGCACCATATTACAATTGCTTGGTTATATTATCTTGAGGGCATTTTCGTAATTTTGACTAACACGAAAAATTGGGTAAAAAGCGTAAAATCTATTCACCCCCCCTCTAGATAGCTTTATACACACCGTGCTATTATTTGTTTCAATTGGTATCAGAGCGGGTTCCTAGACATACATAGGTGATCCTTGCTTATTTTGGTGTGTTTTGCATTTTGTGTGATTTTTGATCATTCATACATTTGCATTCATTTCATTCATTCATAAACACTATGAGTGGAAACAGTGGAAATGGTGGTGGCCACGAAGGAGCTTCTAGCACAAGGCCTCCACTTCTTACCGGATTGAACTATTCCCAATGGAAAGGGAAGATGGAATCCTACATATGCCAAATTCATGACCGTGCTTGGATGGCGGTGGAAGACGGATATGATCTCCCTATGATGACTCCCGAGGGTGGAGGACAAGATGTTTTGAAGCCTAAGGCGCAATGGAACGCGCAAGAGTTTGAGGCTTCTAAGTGGAATAGGAAGGCTATGCATGCCATTATGTGTGCTATGGATGAGAATCAGTACAAGCTTATTCAGAATACTCAGATTGCCAAAGTGGCATGGGACATCCTTCTAGTTGCACATGAGGGAACCGAGGTGGTGAAGGAGTCCAAGCTTCAAGTCCTCCAAACTCAGTTTGAGCTTCTAAGGATGGGAGAGGATGAATGCTTCAATGACTTCGAAATCAAATTGATGGACATTGTAAATCAAAGCCATCAACTCGGAGACCCGTATTCGGATAGGAGAGTCAAGCAAAAAATTATGAGATCTCTCCCCGATAGGTTTGAATCCAAGGTGACGGCCATAGAAGAAAATAGTGGCTACATGGATATGAAGCCAAGTGAGGTGATTGGGCGTCTCCTTGCATATGAGTCTAGGAAGGCTCCTAGCACCACTACTCCTCCTAAGAAGTCTAAAGGAATAGCTTTGAAAGCATCTAAGGATGCAAAGGAGGCAAAGCATGAATCGGATGAAGACCTTGCCTTATTTGTGAAAAGGTTCAACAAGGTTATGGGGTTCAAGAAGAAGAAGGGATTTGGGTCAAGAGGACAAGATTTGAAGAAAAAGAGTTCCTTCAAGAAGTTTGAGCCTAGACAAGAGAGGACCGAAAGGAAAGGGGTCCGATGCTTTGAATGTGGTGGGATTGGTCACTTTGCCCCCGAATGTGCTAATCACAATGATAAGAAGAAGAGCAAAGTGATGGCCGCCACTTGGAGTGGGAGTAGTGATGACTCCAATGAGGAAGATGAGTCTTCAAGTGAAGAAGAGCTCATGGCTAACCTCCTAGCTTTTGCCTCCTCACATAAGAGCAAAAGTGGTAGTGAGAAAGAGGAAATGAGTCAAGAGGAAAATGACTCAAGTGAAGAAGAAAGTGATTCCTCATCTAACTCCATAAGTAGTTTTGTGGAGAAAAAGGTGCTTGCTAAATGCCATGCCGAGTTTAATGATTTAGCAATCAAAAGCACAAGAAAGATCAAGATGTTGAGAGAAGAAAATCTTGAGCTTGCATCTCATAATGACCACTTAGGTGAACAAGTGGAAAAATTCAAGAAGATAGAAGATAAGCTAAGAGAGGAGTTAGCTCTATCTAGGAGGAATGAAGAAAGTCTAAAGAGTGAGCTTGAAGAAGTTAGAAATTCTATGACTAGGATTGATTCTAGCACCAAGAAGCTTGACCATATGCTTGGTGTTGGAAAGAGTCCATGTGACAAGAGGGGTCTTGGGTATGAAGATGACAAGAAGATCTCTACCTCTAACAAGACCGTGTTTGTCAAGAGCTTGAAGAAAGAAGAAACTTCATTTGTGCAAGCTCCTAGAAAGAAATTAGAAGTAGGACAATGCTCTAATGCACAAGTGAAGATGGGTCCAAGAAGGAAACCTCAAGCTCAACCCCCTAGGGTCTCTCAAGCCAACATTCCTCCTCAAATGGCTCACAAAGGAAAGAGACCTATCATGCAACCTCAAGCTAGGAAGCAACCAAGACCGGTTCAACAACGAAGAAGGATTGAACCCTTTCATCCACAAAGACAAGGACAAGGTATGATTCCTTATTTTACTCCTATATGTCACTTTTGTGGATTTGATGGTCATATTAGACCACATTGCTTTCGTTATATAAAAATGTGCAAAACTAGAAGCATGATAGAGAAGAAAAAGAAAAGAGCCATGATGCATGTTCCTAGGAATGATAATACTATTATGCATGATCCTAGGACATCTAGAGCCCATATACCAAAAACCACTAAGAAAGCTAAGATTGTTTCTAGGTGGATTAGAAAGAATGACATTGTTTGCCATGTTGCTCAAATAGCCTTGAAGACAAATTCTTCTAATTTTTGGTATCTAGATAGTGGGTGCTCTAGGCACATGACGGGAAACAAGAGTTTCTTCGAGACTCTCGTTATGGAGGAAGGTGGATATGTCACTTTTGGTGATGGATCCAAAAAGAAAGTTGTAGGGAAAGGAACCATTTCCGTTCCCGGATTACCCTCCTTATCCGATGCTTTATTTGTTGATGGCTTGAAAGCCAATTTAATAAGCATTTCACATCTAAGTGATGAAGGATATTCCGTCTTGTTTTGTAAAGATGATTGCTCAATCCTAAAGCCCGATGGACAAACCTTATTGAAAGGTATGAGATCTAGCGACAATTGCTATTGTCTTGAAGCTAGAATAGTCTCAAACAATGTGTCCATGGATGAGCAAATTGAGTTGTGGCATGAAAGACTTGGCCACATGAACTTTAGGGATCTACGGACCCTTGGAAAGTTCGAGTGTGTGCGTGGCCTCCCTAAGCTTGGGAAGAAAGCCAATGGTGTTTGTGGACCTTGCCAACAAGGAAAGCAAACTAAAAGCATGCACAAAAAGGGTAAGTATCTCACCACCAAGGAGCCTCTTGAGCTTCTCCACATGGACCTCATGGGTCCCATGCAAACCGAAAGTTTGGGTGGAAAGAGATACATTTTTGTATGTGTTGATGATTTCTCTAGATTTACATGGACATACTTTCTTAGAGAAAAATCCGAAACTTTTGATAAGTTTAAAATGCTTTGTACTAAATTACAAAATGAAATGAAATCTAACATTAGAAGCATTAAACGGATTAGAAGTGACCATGGGAGAGAGTTTGAGAATGCCTCTTTTGAAAGCTTTTGTGATAGCTTAGGCATCTCCCATGAGTTTTCGGCTCCTAGGACACCTCAACAAAATGGAGTTGTTGAGAGGAAGAATAGGGTCCTCCAAGAGATGGCCCGAGTGATGTTGCTTAGCAACAATGTCCCTAGGAACCTATGGGCCGAAGCTATCAATACGGCTTGCTATATAGGAAATCGTGTGTTCCTAAGGCCCGGTTCTAGAAACACCTCCTATGAGCTATGGAAGGGTAGGAAGCCAAATGTTAGCTACTTCCACACATTTGGAAGCAAATGCTACATTTTAAATGACCGTGATCAACTTGGCAAGTTTGATGCTAAGAGTGATGAGGGTATCTTTATTGGCTACGCCTTGAGTAGTAAAGCCTATAGAGTTTTCAACTTGAAGACTCGAACCGTCATGGAATCATCAAATGTGGTCATTGATGATACTAGGCTCAAGTCTAATGACCATGAGGAGGAGGATGTTCTAGAGGATGACACTCCTTTGGAGAGGGTTGTGGTGACTCCCAATGTTGGGACATCTAATGAAGTCACACAACCCATTACTAGAGTTCCTAACTTGGACTCTAATGAACCCGCTCCATGGGTTAGAAGACTCCATAACAAAGAGGATGTTATTGGAGATGTTAATGAGGGTGTTAGGACTAGACGTCAACTTGCTAATCTTATTAGCTATACTTGCTACACCTCTCAAATTGAACCCAAAAAGGTTGAATAAGCCTTACATGATGAATTTTGGGTTCTTGCCATGCAAGAAGAGCTAAACCAATTCGAAAGGAATGAGGTTTGGACTCTAGTTCCTAGGCCTAAGACCACTAATGTCATAGGCACTAAATGGATATTTAGGAACAAATCCGATGAGGATGGCAACATAGTGCGGAACAAGGCTAGACTTGTAGCACAAGGGTACTCACAAATTGAGGGTATCGACTTTGAGGAGACATTTGCTCCCGTTGCCCGTCTAGAGTCTATTAGGCTTCTCTTGTCCATCTCTTGTGTGCACAAGTTCAAATTGCACCAAATGGACGTCAAGAGTGCCTTCCTCAATGGCTTCTTGCAAGAGGAAGTGTTTGTTGAACAACCCAAGGGGTTTGTGGATGCACACCACCCCAACCATGTCTATCGCCTCAAGAAGGCACTATATGGGTTGAAACAAGCACCGAGGGCTTGGTATGAGCGCCTCACTCAATTTCTTGTTGACAATAACTACACAAGAGGTAGTGTTGACAAGACACTATTCATCAAGAGAGACAATGATGAGCTTTTCATAGCTCAAATATATGTCGATGACATAGTGTTTGGCTCCACCAACAACACCAAGGTCCAACAATTTGTTGATGTTATGTCTCATGAATTTGAGATGAGTCTTGTTGGTGAGCTTAATTACTTCCTAGGTTTGCAAATTAGGCAACTTGATAATGGGATCTTCATAACCCAAGCCAAATATGCCAAAAACCTTGTGAAGAAGTTTGGTCTTGAAAAAGCCAAACATTGTGACACTCCTATGAGCACCACTTTGAAGCTAAGCAAGGATGCTAGCGGTAAAAGTGTGGACCAAACCTTATATCGTGGCATGATAGGGAGCTTGCTCTATTTGACCGCAAGTAGGCCCGATATATCATTTAGTGTAGGAGTTTGTGCTAGGTACCAATCCGATCCCAAGGAGTCCCATCTCTCTTCGGTTAAGAGAGTCATTCGCTTTGTGAATGGGACTTCCAACTATGGGATTTGGTACTCATTTGACACTAATCCTAGTCTTGTAGGATATAGTGATGCGGATTGGGCAGGAAATTGTGATGATAGGAAGAGCACATCGGGCGGTTGCTTCTTTCTAGGCAACAACTTGGTGTCGTGGTTTTGCAAGAAGCAAAACTCGATTTCCTTGTCCACGGCGGAAGCCGAGTACATAGCCGCAGGGAGTGGATGCACTCAACTTATGTGGATGAAGCAAATGCTAGTGGATTACGGATTCAACCAAGGTACTCTCACTCTCTTTTGTGATAACATGAGTGCCATTAATATTTCCAAGAATCCGGTGCAACATTCTAGAACTAAGCATATTGACATCCGCCATCACTTCATTAGAGAGCTTGTTGAAAATAAATGCATAGTACTTGAACATGTAGGTACTAATGATCAACTTGCGGACCTATTTACTAAACCCTTAGATGCTACTCGATTTAAAACTCTTAGTAGATCTATTGGGGTATGTCTTGTGGAGTGATGTTCTATGATTGACCCCATATGGGGAACTCAAGCAAAGAGAGCTATTTTGCATTCTTGTATCTTGCAAAAAATTTGAAATATCTTATGCCTCTTCTTTTAATTGCTTGAGTAAGCTTGGTTGTACATATGTATATATGTTTTCAAATTCCATAAGTGTGAACCTTGCTTGTCTACAATCCATGTCATATTTATGTTCAAACATGCATTTTTGGACTAGGAGATTTACATTGGAAGTATGATTTGAATGACCTATGATTATCTCCATGACATGATGATTCTTTAATAACATGCTAATGACAAATGAAAAAGCATGAAAATCATATAACATGCTCACATGAAAAGCATGAATTGATGATTGCATATTCTTAAAAATGCAAAACTTGTGTGAAAACTTATGAGACTCAAAATGAATAAAGGATCTTGTATCCATTCAAAGGAATTTACATTCCAAATGTCTCTCTTTCTTTATTAGTTGAACATGGTTACTATCATACGGATAATTTTATCCGGAAAAATCAAATAGGGTGCAAAGTCGCTCATGCCATGTTTCGCTTATAAAGTTGGATATAGTTGCTCTTAAATTGAAATCAATAATCTCTATATCCTTGCTTTTCCCATGACATTGGTGAAATTGGTTTGAATTCTTATTAGAAACCTTTGTCATTTGCTTTGCCAAATACCATTGTATTTTGGACTTGAATGTTATATGTCTTGTATGCAAAGCATGTTGGATTCACACATTTTCTCAAAATAAATCTCCTTGTTTCTCTCAAATTAATTGAAGTGCATGAAGTGACTTATATGTATATGCAAGTCTTGCATGCTTCTATCTCTCGTTGCTATGAGTGACCCGGTTGGGGACTACTCCTTTGCCTATATCATGACAAAAAGGGGGAGTAGGATATGGTAAGGGGAGGTGCAAAATATAGAAGCTATTGTACACTTTGGGGAGAACATACATTGAGGGGGAGTAACCCGTTAAGGGGGAGCATTGCATTTATCATACATTGCATACATTTGGTAATGTTGTGCCTAAATTCTAAAAATGCAAATGCTTGGTATTGTTCTCACATGATTAATCTCACACTTTTCTTGTATTAGAAATGTTAGAAACTCTTTTCAGGGATTGATTATTCTACAAGAGGATTGAAGACTTCAAGTTGCATTAGCTTATCTCTTTGTAATGTAGAATATCATTATAGTCCCGTAGTTTCTATTTTTTGTGAGGAATCATTGTGAGTGATGGTTTTGTCACGAAATAGCCAAAGGGGGAGATTGTAAGGATTCCCGTTGTTTTTAATTGGCTTATTTCGTGATCAAACCATATGTGGGGGTTCTTTGTAAGGGTAGCCTAAGTATCGGTCTTCTTGTTCGAAGCCCTTTGAAGACCTCGTGTTGATAAGCACCGAAGGTAAATTTCTATGTGCTTACTTTTCTTTGAAGAGATTAGTTGCACACACACACTAAACATTCATTGCATATGTGTGCATTCTCTTCGTTTGTCACAATTCACACTTGCACTTATTTATTATATTTTGTTGTGTGTAATTGTGTCTTGTTGTTGTGTTAATTCGTTTCCCGATAACTTTCGGAAACGTCCGCGCATGCACGAGAATGTGCTTGGTTTAGCGCGAGGACCGCCTATGGAGAATGCCCTTGGCTTCTCCTTGGTTTTCACCTATCTAGGTGATCGGCGGTTATGATCGGCGGCCTGGCCGCCGAATGAAACCGCCGTTTAAGTCCAGATTGGTCTGAAGCATTTCTGCGGTTAAGATCGGCGGTCACGACCGCCGTTAGAAACCGCCGTTTCAAGACCTGATTGATTTATCTCTCAGTCTATTTCGGCGGTTGAAACGGCGGGCATGAAACCGCCGTTCGAAACCGCCGTTCATACCTGGTTGATTTTGATCTCTCAGTTCTGTTTCGGCGGTTGGAATCGGCGGTCACGAAACCGCCGAATTAACCGCCGTTTATGCTCTGTTCTTCACGAGCTCAATTCGGCGGTCATTAACGGCGGCCCGGCCGCCGATTGAAACCGCCGATTGGCGCGTTTCTTTGAAACTTACTTAAACGACCTCACTTTGATTTGGCCCCCTATATATATGCCACTTTGACTTTAGGTCAATTAAGAGAGTTCATATTCAGAATTCATACTTAGGATATTTTTCAAAGAGAAGAAAAATTCCAAGAACTCCATTCTTGATTCTCAAACACTTTTTCATGATCATCAATCATCATCTAGCATCATCTTAGATCATCTAGATGTCATCTAGCATGGAATCTTCATCATACTTTGCTTGGTAAGCTTTTCACTAATATCTTACATGTTTTGTGTTTCTCTTATCTAGCAATCTCAATTAATTACTTGTTTGTTATTTTGTATGCTTTAGATACAATATTGAGATGAGTATGATGTATGTTTGAGATTTTATATTGTGCTTGCATATTAGGTTTTGTGCTTAATATTGATTAGCTAAACTAATTGACATGTCATTTAGTTTTGATATCTAGGATTGTTCTTAATTGCATATTAATCATCTTAGATAAGCATATAGGGTTTCCCTTGCTCTATGTTGCATTTTGGATATTTACATATATTCACTTAGGGTTGTATTCTCTTCATAGAGAAAGTAAGTCTTGTGTGTAGCATCCGGGATTAGGTTGCTTAGAACGCAAGCAAATTGGACTAGGTTCACTCATACCGGGATTAGGTAGGTGTGTGATTACTTCCGGGATTAGGTTGTAATCGTTTGCACATTTAGTGGATTCGAGGTTCGAGTGTGGCTTACTTACATAGCCCGTGGTTTTTCCCGTGAGGGTTTCCACGTAAAAACCAAGTGTTGTTTTAATTTCCGCACCATATTACAATTGCTTGGTTATATTATCTTGAGGGCATTTTCGTAATTTTGACTAACACGAAAAATTGGGTAAAAAGCGTAAAATCTATTCACCCCCCCTCTAGATAGCTTTATACACACCGTGCTATTATTTGTTTCAATTGTGTGTGTGTAGGTTGGTGACCGAAGAACAGGGTCGGAAAGGGAATGTTTTACTTGTTTTGCTTGTAATTATTAATAAAGGACAAGTAATGAGGTGTGGGATCATTTGACCCACAACCTTGGACTCTAGTAAGTAATAATATCTATTATGTGTGTAATTTCCCCGAGCATTGAGCTAGGATTGTATATGTTGTGTGTGTAAAGTGAACCATGCAGGTCAGACGATTCGAAAGTACGAAAAGAGAGACCAGGTTTTAGGGGTGGATTACGGCGAGCTTAGTCCCGGCGGGACATAAGCTGCCGTCCAGATGATACAAACCCGTTGGGAATTGATGACCTTGTGGCGAGACCATGGACAGCGGGCTGGAAACCGCCTAGCAGAAGAAGTAAGCTCACCAATCATGGAAGGAGCGTACCGCGACCTTGTGGGGCGGGACATAGGCCACCGTGAAAAAGGAACAGAAGCCGCGGCGAGTTGCTTCTGAAGAAGGGTTGTTGTGCGGCGAGTTAGTACGGCGGGATTAAACTCGCCGCACAAACCCGCCGAGGCAGTCAGAAAGGGGGTTTTAAAGGTAGATGTTCTGGCTTTTGGGTTGGTACTCTATTTTTCAACTGAAGTTTCATTTCAAACATCCTTGCTCTTTTTGATCCTCAGCCAAGGTACCTTTTAGATACTAATTCTTTACTTGGTTTGCAAGTCATCTCTCTTTCTCTATTCTTTCTTGTTTATATGGTGATGTTAGGCTGCAAAAATTTCAAGGACTAGAAAAGAGAAATCATTAGAAGATATCTAGAGACATGTGCATGCTAGGATGATGGGTTCGTCAGGAGTAAAATAAAATCAATGATATGTGAGCCAACTTGTGATTTTGATTGTTGAATAACCTGTTTATATGCATGATGGTTTACACACACACACCTAATTATAGTAAATAACATAAGGATTAAGAAATACTTAGGACAATTAAGGCACTTTAGGTATAGGTAGAATTCACTGTTCCAGTAGTCTTGTTAACGTTGATTCTATATAGTGTATAAATTGTTCATACCAGGAAATGGAAAACTCCATTGAAGATGTGTTAGTGACCGAATTCTCTAAGAAGAATATTCGTGACTCTATGGCTTCAGAAGACTACGAAATAGAAGAGGGTCAAGAAACTGACTGGGTAGAAATGTTGGTATGGGCTAGCGCCACAGTGGAAGATGAAGAAACCAGGGAGCACATTCTGAGGGATGAGCAGCCAAACACAACTCCCCCACCTATCTTAGAACTCAAGCTACTGCTATCTACCTTGAAGTATGCATTCCTAGGGTAAAATGAGACACTTCCGGTGATCATTGCATCAGACATGCAACCAGAGGAAGAGAAAGAATTGATCAATGTGTTGCGATACTACAGAGAGGCTATAGGTTGGTCGTTAGATGACTTGAAAGGAATTAGCCCTACCACGTGTATGCACAAAATTTTTCTTGAGGAAGGATCCAAACCAACCATCGAAGGGCAACGAAGGCTAAATCCAATCATGAAGGAGGTAGTCAAGAAGGAAATCCTCAAGTTGTTAGAAAATGGGATCATTTACCCTATTTCAGACAGGAAGTGGGTTAGCCCTATTCATGTAGTGCCTAAGAAGTCTGGGTTGACTGTGGTGAAGAATGAAGACGATGAGTTGGTTCCATAAAGGGTTCAGACAGGATGGCGAGTATGCATCGATTACAGGAAACTTAATTCAGCTACTAAGAATGATCATTTCCCTCTGCCATTCATTGATCAGATGTTGGAACGTCTGGCAGGTCACAGTCATTAATGCTTTTTGGACGGGTACTTCGGTTACAATCAGATTGCTATCACTCGAGAAGATCAGGAGAAAACCACTTTCACATGTCCTTTCGGTACATTCGCCTACCGACGAATGCCATTTGGGCTATGTAATGCTCTAGGTACATTTCAGAGGTGCATGACATCTATATTTTCAGATATGGTGGAAGGCATAATAGAGATCTTCATGGATGACTTTTCAGTAATGGGAAATTCTTTTGGTGACTGTTTGAGAAACCTATCCTCAGTGCTAGCAAGATGCAAGCAGGCTTATTTAGTATTGAACTAGGAGAAAAGTCACTTTATGGTGAAGGAAGGAATTGTGCTAGGGCACATTTTCTCGGGTAGAGGCATTGAAGTAGATAAGGCAAAAGTCGATGTCATGAAGAGTTTACAGTTTCCAAGATCAATGAGAGAAATTCGAGCATTTTTGGGACATGCAGGGTTTTATTGAAGGTTTATCAAGGACTTTTCAAAGATTTTGAGGCCCTTGTGTCGACTACTTCAAAATGAGATCGAGTTTGATTTTGACGAGAAGTGTATGGCAGCATTTAAAGAACTCAAGGAATTGTTGACCACGGCTCCCATAATGAGACCACCTAATTGGAGTTTGCCTTTCGAGCTCATGTGTGATGCTTCTGACTATGCTGTTGGAGCAGTACTAGGGCAGAGGGTTGACAAAATTCCACATGCCATATACTACGTTTCAAGGACCCTGAATGAGGCACAGATGAACTACTCCACTACAGAAAAGGAGTTGTTAGCAGTTATTTTTACGCTAGAAAAATTCAGATCATATCTAATTGGCGCAAAGGTTATTGTGTTCACTGATCACTTAGCACTCCGATACCTCCTCTAGAAGAAAGATGCCAAGCCAAGACTTATTCGATGGATCCTTCTACTGCAGGAATTTGATTTAGAGATTACAGACAAGAAAGGGAGTGAGAATGTGGTAGCAGACCACTTGAGTAGACTAATGTTAGATTCATATGCAGAAGAAGATACTCTACCACTGAGGGACAGTTTTCCGGATGAGCAGCTTTTGAAATTAAGCGACACAGAGCCATGGTATGCTGATATAGTCAATTTCCTCACAAACAAGATTTTACCAGCAGGCATGACAAGTCAAGGGAAAAAGAGATTCATTTTCAATGCCAGACAGTACTTTTGGAACGATCCATACTTGTTCAAACACGGGGCAGATCAAATCATTAGAAGATGTATACCAGAGGATGAACAGTTAGACATCCTGAAGTTCTGCCATGAACTTCAATGCGGAGGCCACTACAGTTCTAGAAAGACAGTGATAAAGGTTCTTCACTCAGGGTTCTATTGGACAACATTATTCAAAGATGCTTACCACTTCTGCTTACGATATGACTGATGTCAGAGAATAGGGAACATTGGTAAGAGGAATGAGATGCCACAGTCAGGCCAAATGGTAGTAGAGATTTTCAATGTCTGGGGAATCGATTTCATGGGACCATTCCCACCATCGGACGGATACAGCTACATCCTGGTAGCCGTGGACTACGTTTCTAAATGGATTGAAGCCATAGCCACGAAGACCAATGACAGTAAAGTAGTTGTGAAGTTTGTAAGGGGCACGATTTTCTCCAGGTTCGGGACTCCACGGGCCATCATAAGTGATCGGGGAAGTCACTTTTGTAACAAGATATTCGCCACACTGCTGAAGAAATATAGTGTGAATCACAAGGTTGCAACCCCCTATCACCCTCAGACCTCCGGTTAAGTAGAAGTCAGTAACAGACACATTAAGCAAATCCTTGAAAAGACTGTGAACACAAGCAGGAAAGATTGGTCGTTCAAGTTGAATGATGCCTTATGGGCCTATAGAACTGCTTTCAAAACTCCAATCGGGATAAAACCCTATCGTTTGATCTTTGGGAAGGCTTGCCATTTGCTAGTGGAATTAGAGCACAAGGCTTACTGGGCACTCCAGAAGCTGAACTTTGATATGGACGAGGCAGGGGAAGAACGTAAAATTCAACTGAACGAACTCCAGGAACTCCGGGATGAAGCATATGAGAATGCAAAAATCTACAGGGAGAAGACCAAGAGAATGCATGACAAGAAAGTAATCCTCAAAGATCTGTGCCCGGGGATGTTAGTCCTCCTATTCAACACTAGGTTGAAGCTGTTTCTAGGAAAGCTCAGATCGAGATGGTATGGGCCGCATAGGATACTCCAAATATTCCCATATGGAGCCATCAAGCTACTGAATGAGAAAAATGGGGATACATTCAAGGTAAATGGGCATTGAGTGAAGCCATATCTGTAAGTGTAAGGATTCCCGTTTTGTTGATTGGCTTATTTCGTGGTCAAACCACATGTTGGGGTTTTGAATGTAAGGGTAGTCTAAGTGTTTAGTGTTGAAGATCAAAGGCCCTTCCATGACCTCAAGATACAAGCACGCCAAAGGTATAATCTCTTGTGCTTGTTTTTCTTAGAAGAGATTTAGTAGCACACACACATTTAGCATTCTTGCTATGATTGCATACTTGCTTATTTTTATGTGCATCTCTTCACATGTCACTTTACACACTAGCACATTGGTTGATATATCTTGTTGTGTGTATATGTGCCTTAATTCGTTTCCCGACATTGTTCGGAAACGTCCGCGCTTGCACTAATGAGTGCTTGGTTTCGCGCGAAGACCGCCTATGGAGAATGCCCTTGGCTTCTCCTTGGTTTTCACCATTGTTGGTGATCGGCGGTTATGATCGGCGGCCTGGCCGCCGAATGAAACCGCCGTTTCAGTCCAGATTGGTCTGAAGCAATTATGCGGTCAAGATCGGCGGTCACTACCGTCGTTCGAAACCGCCGTTCATACCTGATCGATTTTAATCTCTCGGGTTTGATTCGGCGGTTGTATCGGCGGTCACGAAACCGCCGAATGAAACCGCCGTTAATGCTCTGTTCTTCACGAGCTCAATTCGGCGGTCGTCATCGGCGGCCTGGCCGCCGATTGAAACCGCCGAACGGTGCGTTTCAGGGGCAAGAGTGTCTTTTCACATGCCCAATTCTTGATGTCTATAAATATCACACTTTCTCATTATCTGAATCAGTTCTTTAACTCTTAAGAACTCTAATCTTCAAAGATAGATTTTGAGAGAAAATCAAATCAAGAACTCATCTTTAACCACTCAAATCAAACCCCTTTTGCATCAAATTTCATATTGCATCTCCTATGTCTATATAGAGTGCATCCATGTATGGGTTTGCATCATCACAACTTGCTTGGTAAGATTTTGATTAATTTCATCTTATTGTAGTATTTTAAATACCAAGCCATCTCTTTTAAATTACTTGTATGTTTTAGATCATATGTTAAATACAAGAAAAGAGATTATTTGTGATGAATTAATTGAGTGTTGTTTTTTATAGATATCTAGGTTTTTATAATCTATGATCATCTATGCTATTTGACATGTCATTTAGCAATTGATATCTAGGGTTGATTTAAATTGAATATATCATCATCCTAGATAAGCATTTAGAGTACCCTAGCTCTTATTGCATTTATTGAATATTCATACATATTCACATAGGGTTGTATTCTCTTCAAAGAGAAAGTAAGTCTTGTGTGTAGCATCCGGGATTAGGTTGCTTAGAACGCAAGCAAATTGGACTAGAGCCGCTGTAAAAGGCCCGCGTGATAGATTAGAGGGTGCTCACGCCAAGAGTAGTGTATCAGGGGATATCACTAGGGATTGAACCAAGAGTGGCGATTGGTAGTGTCCATAGCCTGAGGTTATCTAGGGTGAGAGTCCGAGAATCACTTGAGGGTGTAACCGTCTTTTCATATAGTGGATTTCGAGGTCCGAGTGTGGCGCACTTAACAGCCCGTGGTTTTTCCCAGTGGTTGGGTTTTCCACGTATACATCAAGTGTCATTTACTATTTCCGCATCTTATTACACTTGTATGTTTTGTTGACTTGCTAGGGGTATTTTCGTAAAATTGACTTGCATGCGAAAATTGGGTAACAATTAGATAAAATCTATTCACCCCCCCCTCTAGCTTTATATTGATAAACACACCTCGAGTATTTTATGAACTTTCAGTAAGGAGTGGATGAAGTCAGGATTTTGGAATAGGTAGCACTTACAGAGCCGTAGAGCTCTCATGTGTCTTGCCTAGACGGAAAATCTCGCGCTAGGTGGGAGGCACCCCACCCAGGTACAATTTTCTTACCTAGTGTCATTTACGTATTTTAATGTATATATATATATGGTTGTTTGTTTAGTGTTGATTTTATTGTTGCTATATCTAAACTCTAACTAACCATGTTCACAATTACATTGAGGACAATGTTTGGTTTAGATTTGGGTGTGTGGCACAATTTTTGTATTTTTGTAGGATTGTGATATATAGGGACTTAAAAATAAAAAAGAAATTTTTTCAAATCTTTGTAACAATTTTGAAATTGGTTTGAGGGTTGTTACTTATATATGCCAATGGAACCATTCCATTCTTGCTTTGGAAGCTAAATTTTGACTAATATGCATGCCATCTAAGATGTTGCACCATTATGAATATGCTTGTACAGTGCCAATTTTCGGATGTTTAGGTGAAGGAACCTTAGACTGTTTGATCCTAGGGGAATTGTGGAGACTACCCATGTGAGGAATTGAGCCTGTGCTGATTAATTGAGAGGGTATAATCCATTCTTCTTGTAAAAAGCACTATTCAAATATAGGATGCATTGAGATCTCATTCATATGCACTAGTATTGATTGCCATTGAACAGGAAATATTGTGGACTGCTTGTGAAATTTGTATTCCCTTGTTAGAAGGTCTGATAGAGACAATCCTAGGCATGTGTGTTCAATTTCATTATCTAAACACTATCCTTATGATGTGTGCTCCAATTGCCAAATTTGAGGCCAAACACAACCATTCATTTCATCAACACATACATCCATACACACCAACCACATGAAATCTTTAGATGTTGATCATAGTTGCATAAGTAAAAATGCAAGTAGATAACTCAAATCTGTAAATAGCGTGTACTCAGGCGATGAAAGAAAAATGTGCAATAGAGAGGCTACATTGTAAAGGTGTAAAAGTAAACACTTAAAGCCATGATACCTAATCGATTGAATACTTGTAGTGAGTACCAATTAGCACATCATCAAATTGTTAATCTTAGCCTAGACGCTTGTGGACATTGAAAAAAAAAATGAGCTAGTAAAGTGATTGAAAGGTTTATCAACATCTTTAGGATTCTGATCGGACCAAATATGGTACGATTTTGTACCCTTATTTCCTACTCTTTGTGCTTAATTCTCGGGCATTTCCCCGTATTTAATGCTGCAAAATCAAGTGTTTCAGGTTTATGAGGCCTCAAAGGAAATTGTGAAAAAGAAGAAGAACTTAGAATGAAAGAAGAGCATAAAGATATGAAGTAGGGCATTCTCGTCACTTGCTAAAGATGGTCACCCTAAGGTCGCCATGGCGACAGAATGGTTTGTAAAATCACCATTTGGTCGCCCCAAGGTCGCCATGGCGACATACCATATTTCTCCAAGAAAATGTATCAGGTATGGTCGCCATTTGCATGTCGCCATGGCGACATTTGTAAGGATTCCCATTATTGATTGGCTTATTTCGTGGTCAAACCACATGTTGGGGTTTGGTTGTAAGGGTAGTCTAGGTGTTTGTTGAAGATCAAGACCCTTTCCAAGACCTCAAGAGGACAAGCACCAAAGGTATATATCTAGTGCTTACATTGGCTTGAAGAGATATAGTTGCACACACACACACAACATGCATAACTCTTATTCTTGTATGGTGTGTTTATATTTTGTGTGCATTGTGCTTTATTGATTTATTCAATATCTCTTCTTGCATGATTGAATTGATTGCATCTTGTTATATGATAATGCCATGACATGTTAGGCATTAGGATGCATTCAATACCCACACTTGCACTTCATGTATGTTAGCTTTTAGTGTGGAGTAATTCGTTTCCCTAAGGATGTTCGGAAACGTCCGCGCGTGCACGGTAATGTGCTTTGATTTGCGCGATGATCGCCGGTGGAGATGCCTTTGGCTTCTCCTTGGTTTCACCATTTTTGGTGAATCGGCGGTTACGTTCGGCGGCCTTGCCGCCGTTCGAAACCGCCGAATGAGACCTGATTGAAATATATCTCTCGGGTCCAAAACGGCGGTTGGGATCGGCGGTTTCCAAACCGCCGAATGAAGTCGCCGAAGTTCCCCTGTTCCACACGGGAGCCATTCGGCGGTTCATTTCGGCGGCCTGGCCGCCGAATGAAACCGCCGATCGGTGCGTTTCAAGGGCAAAATTGTATTTTCACCTGCCCTGTTTTTGGTCTCTATAAATACATCCTTATCTCTGGTTCAGAACACAAGTCTTTGATCATTAGAACCCTAGAGAGATATTTAGAGAGACTTGAGAGAGAAAGCTTAAAGATCATATCTTTATCTCTCTAAACCCATCCCCACATGCATAAATCTTCATCTAAGCATCATCTAGGATCATCTAGCATATGCTAATGCATGGGACTTCTTCAACACACATGGTATGATTTGTTGAACACTTTTATCTTACATAATTAGTGTTTCTACTTATCAATTTTATCTCATATTTTACTTATATGTGTTTAGATTAATTTCTACATATAAGATTGAGATTATGTGTTGATTGGGTTTTTATTTGTTAGCTAGGCTTTAATGTTCATATGCCATCTAGCTAATTGATCTCATTTATTGATTGAGATTATTGTTCATAGCTTATTTGATTAGGTCATTATTGCCTAAAAGCTATGCCATGAACATTCTTGTGTGATGTATTGATAACTAGGTTGATAGATTATTTTTTAATCAACTAGTTAATCCTTTGAATGTTTGTGGGTTTTATATGATAGCTTTGTATCTAGGATTGGTGATCCTTTACTTAGCTAAAGTTATATGCCATGTCATATAGCTATATGTGATATCTAGGATTGATTATATTGTCATCTTATAATCCTAGGTAAGCATTTAGAGTACCCTAGCTCTTATTGCATTAATTGAATATTCATACATATTCACATAGGGTTGTTTCTCTTCATAGAGAAGTAAGTCTTGAGGCTAAGAGTGCTTAGGCCTCAAGCAAATTGGAATAGGGTTGCTAATAAAGGCCCGCTGGGTAGAAGTGAGGGGTTACAGACCGGAATGTTAGACGAGGTCTACATAGGTTGTAAACTTCATTTCAATTAGTGATTTCGAGTTCCGAGTGTGGCGCACTATACAGCCCGTGGTTTTTTCCCAGTGGTTGGGTTTCCACGTATACATCAAGTGTTATTTAAATTCCGCACTATATTACACTTGTATGTATTTTTGACTAGTAGGGGCATTTTCGTAAAATTGACTTGCATGCGAAAATTGGGTAATAATAGTTAAAATCTATTCACCCCCCCCTCTAGCTTTATATTGATAAACACGCCTCGAGTATTTTAAGAACTTTCAACATTCAATGGCAAATGGCGACCTCTTCCCAAATTCCTCAGTATCGCCATTTGCAAAGGGGCGAAAGAGATGATACTCATGGCGACAATGGGATCTCAGAATGCGTAACAGTATGTCGCCATGAGGTCGCCATGGCGACACAAATAGCGACATTCCCGCCACATCAGCTTTCCAAGAGATTTTCAGCACAAAAATCAAGCCAGTATAAATATCCCTCTTCTCTGAGTTTGAACTAGAGAGAAATATACAGAGTTTTAGAGAGAACAATTTTTAATTAGTATTTTAGACCTAGATTTTCTTCCATGACTCCCACTTCCAAATTCCTCCATTTCTAACCTTGAACTATCTTTTCCATCAAACACTCAACACCAAATCTGTCCTACCTCACCAAAATCATTTCTCTCTCACCATATTTTCTTCACCTTATTACCTTAGTCACACACCATTTGTCACTCATAACACTAGTACACAAGGAGCATCTAAGGAGGGAAAAGATTGAGCATTAAAGAAGGTGACCTACGGGTGATTTCCTCATTATTTACTCTCTTTTCCTATTTGTAACTATGTGTAGCTAAAACCCCCAATCTAGGGGGTTGGTGTTAGAAACATTTGGACTTAGGATTGCTTGACTATATTTTAATTGAATCTCTATGTATTTTCTATTTATTATATCTTTAGATACTTATCACTATATGATTGATTTGTATATCAACCTATTAATCATAATCTTACTAGAATAATCTATTTTATAATCACTTTGGAATGACAACCTTAATTGATTAAAGAATTCAATAAATAGGATGAATTATTGTAGGAAATACCAACCACAATAATCCAAACCTTGTTGTGAGGTTAATCCATTTGAGATTGGTACTTTATGATAGTTTAAAAAGCACCCTTAATCCATTTTCAACTTCACTAATCCTCTAGCGTATATCTTAATTGAATTCATCCACTTCTCTTATTATAGATTGTTGAGATTCTATTTTCCCTATCACTTTTATTACTTTTACTTTATGCATGTTTTGTGGTATTTTAAACCACCCACTTATTATGATTTATATTATCGCAATCTTAGATTAGTTAATCAACCTAACCATTACTTCATTTCCCTGTGGAACGAATCCAACTTACTATTATTACGTTTCATATCCTAAAAGGGATTCCCAAGTGGTAAAACATTATTTTCCTACAAGATCACACATATATTTATATTGTTTTGATGTGCACAAACGACCTCATCAAAAATGGCGCCACTGCCGGGGAACATGGTAGCAATTATTAAGTTGATTAACTTTTCTACGTAGCTTAGATAGTTAGTAATTATTTGGAATATATTATTTTTGTTTGTTAATTGTTCATTGTTCTTTTTTACTTTTTTTTTTTTTTTTTTTTTTTTGTGTTTTCTTTCTTTTATTTTATTTTCAGGAGTACAGGTGTATGCACAGTAGGAGATCCTTAGGAAGAGGATTATACCCACCATTGGACGGTACTAAACGTATTGAAAGAACTGTAAGAGAAATTGAAGAGACTCCTAGACAAGCTATGAGTACAGAGGGACATGACCATATGAGGGTAGAAGAAGCTCCTCCTAGGGAAGAGATGACGGAAGAGACTCCTACTAACCAAGGCCAAAGGATGACCATGGGGGAGTACTCATTACCTGCAATTGGGAACCAACCTTCACCAATTGTTTTGGATCCGGTTGCAAGGGGATATGAGCTAAGGGCTATGCACGTGAACATCTTACCTTCCTTCTATGGGAAGTTGAATGAGGATTGTTTGCAATTCATGAAGGAATTCAGTGCTATCATTGAGACATTCCCAATCATGCGCCTAACTAGGGAGCAACTACACATGAGGTGTTTCTAGTATTGCCTAAAGGACTTGTCAATGAAGTGGTTAATGGGGCTTAGGCCGGGGTCTTTAACAAGCTGGAGTCAGATTTGCAGGGTGTTCTTCAATAGATTTTTCCCGGCTCGGAAGGCTAAAGAACTTAAGGTAAGGATAGTAGACTTCAGTGAGAGTGAATGGGAGCTTTTTCACGAGTCATGGGAGAGGTACCAACTCCTTTTGGCTCAATGCCCTCCTCACATGTTCACGGATGAGTACAAGGTATCTTGCTTCCAAGGTGGTCTCACTTGTTTCTCTCAAGTATTAGTGGATAATGCTTGTGGAGGCTCTTATGACACGAAGACCGCCATTGAGATATATGAGATATATGAGATATATGAGATGTTAGCACAAAACTCTCAACAAAGGAATGCTAATAGTGTTCGAGGTGGAAGGTTCGATGTGAGTGCTAGCATGGAGACCGCTATTGAGATCTCTAGGATGAATAAGAAGATGGAATCCTTGACATCTTACATTGAGAGCATGGGATTTCCCAAGACCGGAGTGAAGATGCTAGGAAGACAAGGCAAGCCCTAGCGATCAATTCAGTGATAGTGAGGGATTCATTGACATGAATCAAGGACAAGAACAGGAGGAGGTACAAGCCATGGGTTTCCAAGGTCAAGGGAATAACCCCTACTCAAACACTTTCAACCTAGGATTGAGAAACCATCCAAATCTCTCTTAGTCCAACAATAGCAATGTATTGAACCCACAACCTAGGAATCAACAAGGAGGATACCAACAAGGCGGAAACAATCAAGGTGGATACTGTCAACGGGAGCAACAAGGTGGATATCAACAAGGAGGAAACAAATGGGGAGGAAATCAATGGAACAACAACAACAATGCTCAGTCTAGCTCGTATCAACCTCGCCGTAATGTAGATGAAGAAATGAGAGGGATGATGCAAGGCTTCCAAAGGGCCGAAAACACATTGACAAACTTCATGCAAGCTAGTTGCCAAAGGTTTGGCAACTTAGAGGCATCGTTTGGGAAGTTGGAAACTCAAATGGGCAAATTGCTGAAGCCCTCCAAAAACAAGAAAAGGGGAAGTTTCCTAGTCACACCGAACAAGCCAAGGAAGGGAATTTTGTCAATATGGACGGAGTTAGAGACGAAGCAATGATGTTTGAAGAAGCTTTCCAAGCAAAGGTAGATGATCCGGGAAGTTTTGTGATCCCCATATTGGTTGGAAAGAGTGAAGTATTAAAGGGAATGCTTGATTTGGGTGCAAGCATTAACATGATGCCTTTGGCATTATATGAGAAGTTAGGATTGGTGGGACTAGAGCCAACTAGGAAAAAGCTTATGTTGGGGGATCGAACTTCTCGATCACCATATGGAGAGATAAAGGATGTACCTATTCTTGTAGATAGAATAGTGGTTCCTACTGATTTTGTGGTGGTAGACATTGAAGAGAAATCAAATGATGTAACGAGATGGCAAGTTTTGCTAGGTAGACCTTTTATGGCTACCTCTCAGATGAAGATTGATGTGTGCAAAATGAGAGTTGTGATGCACTCATCTGAGAGAGAGCTTAAGCTTGATCCCTGCACTTGCAACAATGATTTAAAGAGCATTGGGAGTTGCAATGTGGTGGATGTGCAACCATCAGAGGTAAAAAGAGGAAAGGTGAGCAACTTGGTTCAATTGTTTTAGAAGAGTAGCCAAGAAGATGAGGAGAGTATAGGCGATTCTGAGATTGAAAGACTCAAGAACACTAACCTAGAATTTATGCTTGAAGTGGAGATGCTTAAGGCAGAAAAGTTTGCTCTTGAAAGGAAAGAGGAAGACCTTTCAAAGAAGAATCACAAATGGAAGAAGGTCAACAAAGCCCTTGCATTGGAAAATGAGTCAACTGTATAAGTGTTAGGATTATGCAAAATAGCAAGAGTGTAATGTTGTAATTAACAATCTTTTTCATATTAATAAAGTGATTTCTGGTTTAACAAATCTTATAGCATTTATAGTTTAATATTATAATTATCAAAGTAAATAATCATAAGGTCTAAAGACTATGAGAAAAGAAGAATTGTTCGTACATCTGGATATGTATGTGGTAGACACAATTCTTTAGTTAGTCTTGAATATTGTTCACAACTTAAGTTAAAGGTTGGGCACCTTTATCTTGTTAAAGTTGTAGAATTCTTTTGCTAGCATTTGAGTGGGATCAAATGAGATATGATTAGTCTAAAATCATCGGAGTGTCTTCGAGCAAAAGAATCTAGTGCACTGGGTGCATTGAACTGGATCACAATGAAATACTTTATCTACAACCGTCAGTAGATAAAAGTCTTTTCATTATCAGGACAATCGGAGAGTCTATCTTAATCCTGAGATAAATGATGGACTTATGGTTGCAAGTGATATCATTTGAGTTATCAATGAGTACGATTATATCGCATAGTCTATCCTCAATAGTTTGGTGATATTCGTTCGTTAATCGATAGAGGATTTCATTTATAGATATGGACATCGTGGCTCCATTTATTAAATGAGAGTATAATATCATCATATGGATGTTTTGAGGTAATTGGATATTAAATCTCAACGTTGAGTTTTCGATAGTGTCTATTGAAAACATGGCTTCTGGACAAGTCAAAATATCCAAGTTCAAAACGTGGTCATATGAGTAAATATGGTAACTTAGAGAGTTATAGGCGGTCTATGAACTCTTGGCGATTACTGATATTAATCACGAGGATACACTATCTCCAACTTGATTGTCTAGGGTATGAATGAGGAACATCTTCCTTTTCTATCTTTATTTAAGAGTTCACTTTTAGCTCTTTAGTGGAATGAGTTAAAATTAATGGATCGGACCTAAGTGAATCATTTGTTGATTGTGATTAGGTTATGTCTATTGAAGCTTAAATTTAGATAGCCCGCCAAGATCCCCAATCCACACGGACTTGCATGGATCACTTGATATATTCTACCGGACCAATTTAAGGGTCCATCTAGAATTGCATTTAATATATTAAGAATATAATTTGCACATTATTTATGTAATGGGCTGCTCAATTATATTTATATATTAATGAATGGCATGTGGGCTTGTTTCTTTTAGTAAGAATGGGTCTGGTTCACATGTGGGCTTTTTATTTAAAGTCCAATGGATTAAATGAAATGAGAAAATAATATAAGGCCATATTTTAGACAAGTGGGGCGGCAAGGGTTAATATATTAGCCTATATATTATTTTGTTTCATTGTTTAATTAAATAAGAATTAATTAATTTATTAATTAATTGTTTAATTAAGAAACAAATCTTTTCTGATTAGGAAATATGATTCCTAGAATTATACTATTGGTAGTAGTATACTAAAATTAAAAGACTTGTTTGGTAAGAAAATAAATAATTAATTTTATTTATTTAATCAAATAAGAAGTCTTTTTATTTAGTCAAATAAAAGAATAAAAGATCTATGAGTTGGATTAGGGTTTTGAAGTCTTAAACTAAATAGGAATTAGGGTGCAATACAAACTCTTTTTGGCTTGAGTATTGCGGCAACCCTAGTCCCTTTTGGTGTATTATTTTCGGCAACCCTAATAGAAAGAAGGAAAGAAAAATTGGCCACCTATATAAGTGTACTTATAGAATTCGGCCATTGCATGAATAGTGCTTGAGAGACAATTTTATTCTTCTTCTTAATTCATAGAATGGTTTTTTATTCTACAAAAACATAAAAGAGTGAATAGATTATTTTTTGATGGTACACTAATTGCTTGTTCATCAATAAGCTTGTGTATACAACATCGATCAAGGTTCACGCGAGTTTCGATCATAAGATTGAGAACTCAAAAGTGACCGGAATAATCTTAGTCTTCTTTTGATTGTTTTTGTGACTAACAAAGAAAAAGAAAAGTTTGTTTGTCCATTCTCAGGTTTGCAATTCAAAGAAAAGGGAGACCACGCTCCTATGTGATCCACGTTCGTGCTAGGATTGAAGATCTTGCGGATTACCATCGACGTAAGTCAATCGGATCACGCGACAAAAGGTATTCTTCTTTTGTTAGATAATATATATGTTTAATTGATTAAAGGGTTTAAGGTGCATAAAAAGGAAAAATTTTTAAAGTTACTAAATCTATTTTTAGTCTCGCTTCCGCTGCGTGTACTACGGTATTTTTCCCTACAATTGGTATCAAAGCCTAGGTTGAACCCTCTTAATTAATTAACGTATATATACGTGGATCTATTTCTTTTTATTGTGATTATGCATGTTTAGAAAGAGATGACACTCTAGGTATTCGCATATATAATTACATGTGATGTATGGATTTATATATGTTTTATGTGGATTGTTGTTGCTCGATTTTGGTCCTAGATTTTCAATGTAATTATTGTTTCGGAGTTGAAACAAGAAGGGTGGTCTATCATCGCCATAATTCCTTATTGGTAGTTGCTAGGTTTTATATTTTTTTTATTATTTTTAGTGCAGTATTTTTTACTGCAGTTTTTATTTATTTTTTATGTGCAGTTTTATTTTGTAAAAATACTGCAGTGAATAAAAAATAAAAAAATAAAAAAATAAAATAAAATAAAAAAATTAATACTGTAGTATTTTATTATTTATACTGCTGTAATGTATTCGGGTCTTGAAGATTCGAAGACACGAAGAAAAACGAAGCAACCGGAACCGAGAACGAGCACCGTGCGCACCCTAGGATTGGATTAGGCTGGGCTGCGCATGGCAAGCCCATTACATGGTGGGCTGCGCACGGCAGCCTTGTGTGGCCTTATGGGCTGCGCATGGCAGCCCCTTTGTGGGGTTGTGGGCTGTGCACGCCCATGGGTGGAGGCCGAAGGATGAGCGTATGGTTGATGGGCCACTTGAAGATCTTGTATTCCTAAACAATTGTAATTTATTTGTTTTTCTAGGATGGGCCAAAATTGTTGCTATTTAATTTATGCTTAAATATTACAATATTTGTTATTGTATGATAACATGACATATAGAATAGGAGTGCCACTCATATATCTCTTTTGGTATGAACATGCATTGAATGATTTAGGTATCTAAATTGGCATCTAGATAACTTGGTAAATCATTCTATGAGATTTAATCACACGCCTTAAATAATTGAGTGGGAGAAGGTGTTTTTGTCACACCTATGGCCTCCAAGGTTAGTTGAGCTTTATTATTTATTGGTAATCCCCCCAAGGGGCGTCCATGAATGGAATTTAGCAATAAACATCCTTACAAGGATAGACTAGACAATGGACTCAAACGAGATCTACTCCCCAATGAGGGATTTTCGTGAGAGAAAATTGAGGGTCGATATCTTGGTAACACACTCAATGTAATTTTATTGATATCCTCCCAAGAGTTCTTGTCAGTAAAATTGCAAGGCTAAAATTGAAAACGCTGGTTGTTATGTTAACAATTAGGTGGGACCTAGTCTAACTAGTAAATGGTGCGAACTCCCAAAGGAGGCGTAACATTTATGGGTGTTGGATCACCGTTGAATTTTTATGATTGAGTTATTTTTTAATTCAAGATAAATATTTAAAAGTGCTTTATCATGATTATTTACTTATATATGTTTTGTTTTATTCAGAAATCATGACCCCATCACTTATGAACATCCTGAAAGATAACACTTTAACTGGAGATAATTATGTCACATGGAAAAGGAAAATTGGGTTGTTGCTGCAAAGTGAAAAACATAAGTTTGTTCTAACTACTCCTAAACCACCTGCTCCTAATAATGAATCTAGCATAATGTATAGAGATGAGTATGAGCAGTGGAAGACTTTAGATGATATGGCCAAATGTTATATTATGGCCACTATCTCCGACGTGTTGCAACAGCAGCATGAAGGAATGGAGTCCGCCGCTGATATAATGATGTCTCTAGAGGAGATGTTTGCTATGAAGTCCAGGACGACTAAGAGAGAGGCAGTGACTGCTTTTATGAATCTTAGAATGAAACCTGGACAGGCTGTGAAAGATCACATGATGAAAGTCATAGCACATCTCAACACTGCTAAACTACATGGCGCTGAGATAGATGGTGAGACAAATATTGATATGGTTGTCAATTCATTGTCAGATTCCTTTGATCAGTTCAAATTGGACTACACTTTGAACAAAAAGGAATACACCTTACAAGGCCTGATGCAAGATGTTCATAGTGCTGAAAAGATCCTTGTGAAAGGCAAGGGTCAAGAGATTCATATGGTTGGTAAAGTTGCTACTGTTAAGGCCCGTCAAAAGGTCAAGAAACAACAGAAGAAAAAGCAATTTGGGCCTACCAAGAAGGAGACCAAGAAAGTAACCAAGATCAAAGGGAAATGCTTCCTTTGTGGTGAAAAGGGACATTGGAAAAGAAATTGCCCAAAGTCCCAGAATAAGAAGGAAGAAGGTAATGTTAATTATCTTGAAACATGTTTTCTGGCAGATTCTGATGATTCTTGGATCATAGACTATGGAGCCACTAATCATGTTTGTTATTCCTTGCAGGGGTTCCAAGAAAGGAGAAGGCTGAGTAAAAATGAAATCAATTTGCGCTTGGGCAATGGAACGTTAGTGTCTGCAAGTGCAGTGGGAGATATTAGAGTTTATTTGGATTCTAGAAGGCATTTAAATTTAATAGACGTTTATTATGTACCTCAATTCAAGAGGAATTTAATTTCAGTTTCTTGTTTGAATAAATTTGGATATTCGGTTACTTTTAATAAAGTTTTTATTATTAGTAAGAATGACAAAATTATTTGCCAAGGTACATTGGAAAACGGTCTATACTTTTTGCATAGAAATATCTCTCACTCGTTAGACACAGAATTAACAGAACCTAATCATAAAAGAGTAAAATTATCAATAGATGAAACCTACCTATGGCATTTACGCCTATGTCATATTAACCTTAATAGGATTAAAAGATTGGTATGTGACGGACCTTTAAGTGACTTAAAGGTTGATGATCTACCAACTTGTGAATCTTGTTTGGAAGGTAAAATGACCAAAAGGTCGTTCTCTGCCAAAGGTGCAAGAGCCACTGAATGTTTAGGATTGATACACACTGATGTATGTGGACCTATGAGCTTACAAGCTAGAGGTGGATATGAGTACTTCATCACCTTCACAGATGATTACTCGAGATTTGGCTATGTGTATCTCATGCGACATAAGTCGGATGCTTTTGACATGTTCAAAGCATTCAAAGTTGAAGTAGAAAATCAGCTTGAGAAACACATAAAAATCTTGAGATCTGATCGTGGTGGAGAATATCTATCTGGTGAGTTTCAGCAATATCTTATTGATAATGGGATAGTTTCTCAGTTTTCTACACCAGGAACACCTCAACAGAATGGGGTGGCAGAAAGGAGAAATAGAACTCTTTTGGATATGGTTAGGTCTATGTTGAGTTATTCAACACTTCCTATTTCTTTTTGGGGATATGCTTTACAAACTGCTATATACATTCTAAACGATGTACCATCTAAGTCAGTTCCTCAAACACCGAATAGTTGTGGACTGGGCGCAAGCCTAGTTTACAACACTTAAGGATATTTGGTTGTCCTGCGCATGTGTTAAAAGGAAAGACAGAAAAGATGGAGTCCCGTTCAGAAACATCTATATTTGTAGGGTATCCAAAAGAAACTAAAGGATATTATTTCTATAGTCCTTCAGATCTTAAAGTATTTGTTTCGACAAATGCTAAATTTCTGGAAAAGGACTATATGAATGATTTTGTACCTAGAAGTAGAATTGTCCTGAATGAGATGTCAGGAGATACAATTCCACGAGAGGTTACACAACCTAACCCAATTGTAAGTTTCGATCCAACACAAGATCAACAACCTACCATTCCTCGTCGTAGTGGGAGGGTTAGAACACAACCCGAAAGATACATCGGTCTGGGAGAATCAGTGGAGAATCTTCCGGACGACGATGATCCCTACACATACAAGGAAGCTATGGAGGATGTTGATAGTCGCCATTGGCAAAAGGCAATGCAATCTGAGATTGAATCTATGTTTGATAACAAAGTCTGGTCCCTTGTAGACTTGCCTAAAGGGATAAAACCCATTAGGTGCAAGTGGGTATACAAGAGGAAAAGAGGTATGGATGGAAAGGTGGAAACCTTTAAAGCTAGATTGGTAGCTAAAGGGTATACACAGAAAGAAGGTATCGATTACCAGGAAACCTTCTCTCCTGTGGCCATGCTTAAATCCATTAGGATACTCTTATCCATTGCAGCATCTTTAGATCTAGAGATTTGGCAAATGGACGTCAAGACAGCTTTCCTTAATGGAAGTCTTGACGAAAGCATCTACATGATGCAACCAGAGGGATTCATTGAAAAGGGCCAAATGGAAAAGGTATGCAAGTTGCAAAAATCCATATATGGATTAAAGCAAGCATCCAGATCCTGGAACATAAGGTTCGATCAAGCTGTAAAAGGTTTTGGATTTATTCAGAATCCTGACGAACCTTGTGTATTCAAAAGGATTAAAGGCGACAAGTTGGTTTTCCTGATTCTTTATGTTGATGATATACTACTCATTGGAAATGATGTAGGTGTATTGACATCAGTAAAAGAATGGTTAGCAAAACAATTTGATATGAAGGACTTAGGAGAAGCAAGTTTTATTCTAGGTATCCAAGTAATAAGGGATAGAAAGAATAAAACGATTGCATTATCCCAAGCTTCATACATAGACAAGATCTTGTCTAGGTTTTCCATGCAGGATTCCAAGAAAGGTATGTTACCTTTCAGACATGGAATCAAGCTTTCTAAGGAACAAGTTCCTAAGAATGAGCATGAAGAGCAATTCATGAGTAAAGTTCCATATGCCTCGGCGGTTGGAAGTCTCATGTATGCAATGCTCTGTACTAGACCAGATATTTGTTTTGCTGTTGGCATAGTTAGTAGGTTTCAATCGAAACCTGGTCCTAATCACTGGACGGCAGTCAAGCATATTTTCAAGTATCTCAAGAGAACGAGAGATAATATGCTTGTATACTCTGGAGGGATTTGATTCCTGTTGGGTATACAGATTCTGATTTCCAATCAGATTCTGACTCCAAAAAATTCACATCGGGGGCCGTGTTTACTATTGGAGGAGGAGCAGTCATATGGAGGAGTATCAAGCAATCTTGTATTGGTGATTCCACCATGGAAGCTGAGTATGTTGCTGCATGTGAGGCTGCCAAAGAGGCTATTTGGCTCTGCCAATTCTTGATTGACTTGGAAGTGGTTCCTAGTGCGAATAAGCAGATCACTATCTACTGTGACAACAGTGGAGCAGTGGCTAATTCGAAAGAACCAAGAAGTCACAAGAGAGGAAAACACATTGAAAGAAAGTATCATCTTTTAAGGGAGATTGTTCAAAGAGGTGACATGACGATTACCAAAATCGCGTCAGTAGAAAATCTAGCAGATCCCTTCACAAAGGCTCTACCTCAGAAGAGTTTCGATAGGCATCTAGAGAACATGGGCTTAAGAGATATGACACATTTGCTATAGTGCAAGTGGGAGATTGTTAGGATTATGCTCAATAGAAAGAGTGTAATGTTGTAATTAACAATCTTTTTCATATTAATAAAGTGATTTCTGGTTTAACAAATCTTATAGCATTTATAGTTTAATATTATAATTGTCAAAGTAAATAATCATAAGGTCTAAAGACTATGAGAAAAGAAGAATTGTTCGTACATCTGGATATGTATGTGGTAGACACAATTCTTTAGTTAGTCTTGAATATTGTTCACAACTTAAGTTAAAGGTTGGGCACCTTTATCTTGTTAAAGTTGTAGAATTCTTTTGCTAGCATTTGAGTGGGATCAAATGAGATATGATGAGTCTAAAATCATCGGAGTGTCTTCGAGCAAAAGAATCTAGTGCACTGGGTGCATTGAACTGGATCACAATGAAATACTTTATCTACAACAGTCAGTAGATAAAAGTCTTTTCATTATCAGGACAATCGGAGAGTCTATCTTAATCCTGAGATAAATGATGGACTTATGGTTGCAAGTGATATCATTTGAGTTATCAATGAGTACGATTATATCGCATAGTCTATCCTTGATAGTTTGGTGATATTCGTTTGTTAATCGATAGAGGACTTCATTTATAGATATGGATATCGTGGCTCCATTTATTAAATGAGAGTATAATATCATCATATGGATGTTTTGAGGTAATTGGATATTAAATCTCAACGTTGAGTTTTCGATAGTTTCTATTGAAAACATGGCTTCTGGACAAGTCAAAATATCCAAGTTCAAAACGTGGTCATATGAGTAAATATGGTGACTTGGAGAGTTATAGGCGGTCTATGAACTCTTGGCGATTATTGATACTAATCACAAGGATACACTATCTCCAACTTGATTGTCTAGGGTATGAATGGGGAACATCTTCCTTTTCTATCTTTATTTAAGAGTTCAGTTTTAGCTCTTTAGTGGAATGAGTTAAAATTAATGGATCGGACCTAAGTGAATAATTTGTTGATTGTGATTAGGTTATGTCTATTGAAGCTTAAATTTAGATAGCCCGCCAAGATCCCCAATCCACACGGACTTGCATGGATCACTTGATATATTCTACTGGACCAATTTAAGGGTCCATCTAGAATTGCATTTAATATATTAAGAATATAATTTGCACATTATTTATGTAATGGGCTGCTCAATTATATTTATATATTAATGAATGGCATGTGGGCTTGTTTCTTTTAGTAAGAATGGGTCTGGTTCACATGTGGACTTTTTATTTAAAGTCCAATGGATTAAATGAAATGAGAAAATAATATAAGGCCCTATTTTAGACAAGTGGGGCGGCAAGGGTTAATATATTAGCCTATATGTTATTTTGTTTCATTGTTTAATTAAATAAGAATTAATTAATTTATTAATTAATTGTTTAATTAAGAAACAAATCTTTTCTGATTAGGAAATATGATTCCTAGAGTTATACTATTGGTAATAGTATACTAAAATTAAAAGACTTGTTTGGTAAGAAAATGAATAATTAATTTTATTTATTTAATCAAATAAGAAGTCTTTTTATTTAGTCAAATAAAAGAATAAAAGATCTATGAGTTGGATTAGGGTTTTGAAGTCTTAAACTAAATAGGAATTAGGGTGCAATGCAAACTCTTTTTGGCTTGAGTATTGCGGCAACCCTAGTCCCTTTTGGTGTATTATTTTCGGCAACCCTAATAGAAAGAAGGAAAGAAAAATTGGCCACCTATATAAGTGTACTTACAGAATTCGGCCATTGCATGAATAGTGCTTGAGAGACAATTTTCTTCTTCTTCTTAATTCATAGAAAGGTTTTTTATTCTACAAAAACATAAAAGAGTGAATAGATTATTTTTTTGATGGTACACTAATTGCTTGTTCATCAATAAGCTTGTGTGTACAACATCGATCAAGGTTCACGCGAGTTTCGATCATAAGATTGAGAACTCAAAAGTGATCGGAATAATCTTAGTCTTCTTTTGATTGTTTTTGTGACTAACAAAGAAAAAGAAAAGTTTGTTTGTCCATTCTCAGGTTTGCAATTCAAAGAAAAGGGAGACCACGCTCCTAGGTGATCCACGTTCGTGCTAGGATTGAAGATCTTGCGGATTACCATCGACGTAAGTCAATCGGATCACACGACAAAAGGTATTCTTCTTTTGTTAGATAATATATATGTTTAATTGATTAAAGGGTTTAAGGTTCATAAAAAGGAAAAATTTTAAAAGTTACTAAATCTATTTTTAGTCTCGCTTCCGCTGCGTGTACTACGGTATTTTTCCCTACAATAAGAACTTGAAGATTTAGCCAAACTCACTGAAGAATTTGAGGAGGAATCCTCAAAGAAGATGAGAAAGACCCTTATGAGCGTAGAAGCTAAGAACAAGGCATTAGATGAAGTCAAAGAAGAGTTGAGCAAGAAAGAGTTGGCATTAAAGATTGCCAAGGTGAAGGAGTGTGATCATTTGGTGGAGATAGACCGAAGGGACCAAGCAATCAAAACACTTACCATGGAGGGCCACTCCAATGCTCAAATTCCAATAAAAAAGCGGAGAATTCCTTTCTCTTCCCTATCTTGTTATTTTTGTCATAGGAAGGGTCATATTAAATCTAGGTGTTTTGTATTTTTGAAGCATGCCAATTATGAAAGAACTCAACCTAGGATGAGACCTAATCATGTCAAGAAAATTTGGGTTAGAAAGGAATTAGTGGACAAAGTCCGTGTTGAACCTAGAGGACCAATTTGGGTAGTTAAGAGAAAGATGAATGAATGCTTGGTTGACCCTCATAATGAGCATCACAGTCTGAATTTGCATAATAGGATGCGCTAGTGCGGGCTTGCAAATTTTACATTTTATGCTTTGAATAAAGTTTGTGTGTTTTATTTTAGCTCTTGTTGTTTATCTTTTTGCTTGTTTAAATTTCAATTAAGTGTTCCAATTTCCTTGTTAGTATGTTGTGAAATATGAACTTATGTTGTGTTTTGTGAAATTTACAGGAAACAGGTCCAATTTGCTGAAAAGTGATTGTCGCTAGAAGGTCGCCATGGCGACCAAAAAAGACAAATGGCGACCACATGCAACAAGCACCAGACCTGATCGAAGTCGCCATGGAGACCGAGTGGACAAATGGCGACCTAGGGCGATCATCATATAAGTGTTCGCCACTAAATCACAAACGCCACACAAAACAAAACAAAAAAACGTCTCCTCTCAAATTTTCTCAACTTCTCAAGCCGTGGCACGCACGTAATTGTCAAAATTGGTAAGAAATCACTCTAGTTCTTCAATTTTTCCATTCACAATCATCCTACGTTGCATCTAGATACACTAGGGGTTGTTTTGAGTTTGATTTGAAGTGAATAGTGCCTAGGATTGGATTTCTCTAGTGGTATTGTGCATATTGAAGGTATTGAGACATTGAGGTAATATTTGTGTTGATTGTGGAGATTGGAGAGTGTGGTTTTGTCAGTTTAGCGCCGTGGTGCTGTCGGATTTTAGTTAGACACTCAATGGCTCCCAAGATGAAATTGCCGAGGAAGGGAGGTAAGGGAAGTAAGCCGAAGAAGACGGTACCAGATTGCACACTAAATAAGGATTTTCAGGACCGAATGGACACATTTAACGAAAAGAAGATTTGGCCTGAGAGGGGAATCAATTTGGAAAATTTGGTGAATACCCCCATTCCAACGGCAGTGAATGACATGGGATGGGGAGGTTTAGTAGCTACTCCTTCTTATTACAGTGAGAGACTCGTGAGGGAGTTTTATGTAGGCATGAACCCCGGTGAGTTCATGAGAGGTGGTCCAATCTTGGTCAGAGGAGTTCCCGTCTTTTTGAATGCTGCGGATGTTAACATCTATTTTGGGACCACATTGTTAGAATTCGAAGGATTGCGAGAACGCATGGTGGATGGGATTACGAAGAATACCTTATATGTGAAAAACTCGATAGACTTCGCAAGCACTTTGACAATTATTCCTATGACGATCTGGATGGCTAAAAGATACGCTCTCAAACAGTCCAACTTGAAGATTGAGCCCGTATTTTGGCATATCTTCCTAAACTCCTCACTTAGGCCGATTTCCCACAGGTCTACAGTTCCTTTTGAGGCAGCTCAGATTTTGCATTGTATCATGAAAAGGCAGCCCATTGATGTGGGAATTATAGTGAAGATGGAGATTCAGAGGATTGGGCGAAATGAGTCAGAGTCAGATATTCTTCCTTTTCCATGCCTGATTACAGAGGTGTGCAGATTGGCAGGTGTGGATTTATCTAGGGATGTGCTTAAACCCCCTGTATCTGATATGGATTTGATTACATGGCGTCGCTTGCTAAGCAAGCATGGAGATTTACCAACTACTGGGAGGCGGAAGAGAGTGCGCAGATCTGAGACTGGCAAGAGCGCAGAGGCAGAGTTTGATGGGGTGATTCCAGATAAGGAGCGCTTTGATGATGATGAGGATATTGGGGGACCTGCTATTGTTGATGATCCTAGTCAGCCTATAGGTCTTCGGATTTTAGATGGTGTAGAGCACATTATGGGCTCTCAAACTGCTGACTTTGATATTCTACATGCTGATGGTTTGGCTTTAGAAGCTAGGCAGAAGAACCTAGAGACGAAGCAGTCAGATATTATTACTAGATAGACGACTCTAGAGAGTCTGGTTAGAGATTTGAGTGAGATCGTGGTCATAGGCTTCACAGAGCTCCGTCAGGATTTGAAGCTCACCCCATATGTCAGGAGACCTAGGAGGACCACTGGTCCAGTCACAGCAACTCCATCCTTTCCAGCCACATTACCAGGGCCCAATGTCACGGCACTAGTCTCCGTCCTACAGACTGCACGGTCTGCCACTGAGGAGGCAGCCTAGTTAGAAGAGGTTTTAGCCCGTTCACTCACCGATCAAGGAGTTCATTCCACAGGAGTTCCTTTAGTGGATGAGGCAGCAGCACATAGGAGATGGAGAGTGGAGCAAGCTCGGAGAGTGGCTGCGGCAAAAGAACAAAGGAAGAAGGACCCGAGAGGAAAGGGAAGAGTTGATTATGAGCAGTCAAATGAGGAGTCAGATTGATACCACCACCATCTTTTAGACATTATTTTTGACTATCATCATTTGCATCATTTACTTACTTGGATATTGTTTAGTACTTTGGTTAATTTTCAGTTTATTATGTTGGATATTTTATTGCTTTAGGTTTATTATTATCTTTCATTCTTGTTTTTATTTCTTTCTCGTTGTTTTTCTTGTTTTGTTGATTTGAATAAGTGTGTGCATTGAAACTCTGGCAGAGGATTTAGGGATTATGTGCTTTCTTGCATGATATTTGTCGATTGGATGATTGTGCATATTAGGATAAGAGAGAGCAATATGCCTACATATTGACACTCATTGAATATTGCCTTTGATATATGAATTTTTTGCTTTTAATGAATGGGTTGCGCCATGTAAATTTTTCTTCCTGCCATGAACATTGAGGACAATGTCCAATTTAGGTTTGGGGGTCATTTGCGCAACATCACTTTACTCTCCGTGCTTGGTTTTACAATTTGAGCCAATTTTTCAAATTTTTGCGATAATACCATATTGAGCATTCCTTGCTTATTGAGATTATGATTTATATGAGTAGTGAGGAATTGTGCATCTTTGTCATTGTATGGTTTAAATTAATGTCATGCCATTTGGGACTGCATTGAACAAAGCGTGTGCATCTTTTTCTCAATGTTAGAGTGGATTATCATTGTTGCTCGAACAGCTAAGAATTAATAGTGGAGATTCCCGAGAGGATCACAAACACGGCCCAAAAAGAAGCATATTTTGAGTTGTCAATATTTCACTCTTTAAACACGCTCTCTCAAACACTCTTTTAAGCATTTATAGGTATCATTGCACTCAAACATTGCATATCATAGAATACTATAGACTGCTTGTGGATGCTTTGATTTGCTCATGGACAAACCTTTAGAAAGGACTCTAGGCAATGCATGTGAAAAGAAAAACCGTAATTGGACTAAAACACTTCCTCACCATCTAAAATGTGTGTGCTCCTAAGCCCTTTCGAAGCCAAATACATCTTAAGCTTTTCATTTTGTGAACCACATCTAAATTACCATATAGCCTAAATAGTTGACTTACCTCAACCGAATGATTTTGCTAAAGGCTTAGGTTATATATGTAAGCTCTTTTATGTAAAAATGTTGATGCATGTACCTAGGCATGTAATTTTGTATTTAGAGCAAAAGAAAAACAAAAGCAAAAGAAAAGCAAAAGCAAAGAAAAAAGAAAAAGATTGAAATGAAAAAGATGTATGCAAACAAACAAAAAAAAAAAAAAAAAAAGGCAAACCCAAGAAAAAGATAAAATGAAAAGAAAAATATGAATTAGGCACAATTGGCCTAGACAGAGGGTTTAGAAATTAAATAGGCTACTCAAGAAAAGTGTGAGTAGTGAATATGTATTTGAAACATTATTGTAAGTAATGGGCGCCAAAGGCGTAAATGAATGTGTGAAGCAAGTGGAACTTGTACTAGAATGTATGCCGAAAGTATAATCATTTGGTACCTTGTGATCTTTTTGACCCATTATTTAACTCACCATTCACCCAAACCCCATTACAACCAAAGAAAGACCTTCATGATCTTTAGGAATGTCCATTTTGTGAATTGTAGTTTTCACATGTTCTTTCTAATTCATGATGTGCAAATCCATTCATGGGACCATATTTTTCAGAAATTGCGTTTTAAAATATCATCATATGCAATCAATTTGATTTTATGAAATTAACTCATATTGCATATGTACTTTTGAGGAAAGCTTAGGGTTCTGAGAGAAGAAATGAGAGAATCCAGTAAGGAATAGCTATCAAGGCGAATTACATTCTAAACTGAACAGTACCTTTGCTTTGAAGCTTAGGCTTTTTTGAATGTGAGATCGCGCTGCGTGCAATCATATCTAAAAGTGGCATGTTTTTAATTTTTACTTGACATTTTCTTACATGAATAGGTCCTCACTAGTGCATCATTGTTTTAATCTCTTCATTATTTGGTTTCGCTTATCAATCAATGGATAGTAGAATCTTGATAGGTTGATTTGAACTTGTTTAAATATTTTGTTGAGAAATAGCTTGATAAATGTCTAGGGGTTGATTGATGATTGTTTTGCTAGAGGACGAGCAAAAGATAGGTTTGGGGGTATTTGATCGGACCAAATATGGTACGATTTTGTACCCTTATTTCCTACTCTTTGTGCTTAATTCTCGGATATTTCCCCATATTTAATGTTGCAAAATCAAGTGTTTCAGGTTTATGAGGCCTCAAAGGAAATTTTAAAAAAGAAGAAGAACTTAGAATGAAAGAAGAGCATAAAGATATGAAGCAGGGCATTCTCGCCACTTGCTAAAGATGGTCGCCCTAGGGTCGCCATGGCGACAAAATGGTTTGTAAAATCACCATTTGGTCGCCCCAAGGTCGCCATGGCGACATACCATGTTTCTCCAAGAAAATGTATCAGGTATGGTCGCCATTTGCATGTCGCCATGGCGACATTCAATGGCAAATGGCGACCTCTTTCCAAATTCCTCAGTATCGCCATTTGTAAAGGGGAGAAATAGATGATACTCATGGCGACAATGGGATCTCAGAATGCGTAACAGTATGTCGCCATGAGGTCGCCATGGCGACACAAATAGCGACATTCCCGCCACATCAACTTTCCAAGAGATTTTCAGCACAAAAATCAAGCCAGTATAAATATCCCTCTTCTCTGAGTTTGAACTAGAGAGAAATATACAGAGTTTTAGAGAGAACACTTTTTACTTAGCATTTTAGACCTAGATTTTCTTCCATGACTCCCACTTCCAAATTCCTCCATTTCTAACCTTGAACTATCTTTTCCATCAAACACTCAACACCAAATCTGTCCTACCTCACCAAAATCATTTCTCTCTCACCATATTTTCTTCACCTTATTACCTTAGTCACACACCATTTGTCACTCATAACACTAGTACACAAGGAGCATCTAAGGAGGAAAAGGATTGAGCATTAAAGAAGGTGACCTACGGGTGATTTCCTCATTATTTACTCTCTTTTCCTAGTTGTAACTATGTGTAGCTAAAACCCCCAATCTAAGGGGTTGGTGTTAGAAACATTTGGACTTAGGGTTGCTTGACTATATTTTAATTGAATCTCTATGTATTTTCTATTTATTATATCTTTAGATTCTTATCACTATATGATTGATTTGTATATCAACCTATTAATCATAATCTTGCTAGAATAATCTATTTTATAATCACTTTGGAATGACAACCTTAATTGATTAAAGAATTCAATAAATAGGATGGATTATTGTAGGAAATACCAACCACAATAATCCAAACCTTGTTGTGACGTTAATCCATTTGAGATTGGTTCTTTATGATAGTTTAAAAAGCACCCTTAATCCATTTTCAACTTCACTAATCCTCTAGCGTATCTCTTAATTGAATTCACCCACTTCTCTTATTATAGATTGTTGAGATTCTATTTTCCCTATCACTTTTATTACTTTTACTTTATGCATGTTTGTGGTATTTTAAACCACCCACTTATTATGATTTATATTATCGCAATCTTAGATTAGTTAATCAACCTAACCATTACTTCATTTCCCTGTGGAATGAATCCAACTTACCATTATTAGGTTTCATATCCTAAAAGGGATTCCCAAGTGGTAAAACATTATTTTCCTACAAGATCACACATATATTTATATTGTTTTGATGTGCACAAACGACCTCATCAGATTCCATCAAATTCATTCCACTCACTATAAATTACCCATGGCCCCGTTACAACCAAGGAAAGCCCTAGTCGATCTGTGAGAAGTCTAAGTTGGGAATACGAATCAAACATGTTCTCTCCACGTTAATGGTTATCAATTCATTCATGAGACTTGACATTATGAAAGTGTGTTGTTTCTATATTCACATGCGTTATATTTGAATTCTATATACATACATTCAATTTGCATGTGATTGAAGAGAGATAACCTAGGATTTTGAGAGAAGAAAGAGATGGATATGTGAGAAATAGAAGTCGAGGCAAATTTACCTTAGGCAGATAATTTACTGAATCTTGGGGCAAAAACATCCAAATTATTGGCATACAAGTATTATGTGTTGTTACGACTGAAGTGGAATTTTATTAGTCAATTGAGAATGCTTAGCTTGCATGATTTTCTATTGTTATATACAAGGTGACTCCTCAGTAGTAGATTATAGAGTTACGTTTGTGGGTATCGTATCTGGTAAACCCTCAGGAGACTACACTCCTCCTACTAGGGGCACCTAGAGGTTTAAAAGGCATGTGGTACGTGCTAAGTACAATCGTGTTTCCTACGAAAATGGATTAGTTAATTGATTATTAATAAGTAGTAGAGTTGTTCTTTCTTTCGTTGTTTTGCTCGAGGACGAGCAAAAGATAGGTTTGGGGGGTCTGATCACGCTATGAATGTTCACATTTAGCGCCCCTTATTCCTACCTTTTGTGTTCGTATTCGAGCACTTTTGTGTGCATAACATGTGTTTTTGTTAAGTTCAGGTAATCTGACTAGTCAGGAAGGTTTTTGCATCAAAGTGATTTAAAGAGAAGCAAAACCATGAGAAGAAGATGTTAGGATTATGCTCAATAGCAAGAGTGTAATGTTGTAATTAACAATCTTTTTTTCATATTAATAAAGTGATTTCTGGTTTAACAAATCGTATAGCATTTATAGTTTAATATTATAATTGTCAAAGTAAATAATCATAAGGTCTAAAGACTATGAGAAAAGAAGAATTGTTCATACATCTGGATATGTATGTGGCAGACACAATTCTTTAGTTAGTCTTGAATAATGTTCACAACTTAAGTTAAAGGTTGGGCACCTTTATCTTGTTAAAGTTGTAGAGTTCTTTTGCTAGCATTTGAGTGGGATCAAATGAGATATGATGAGTCTAAAATCATCGGAGTGTCTTCGAGCAAAAGGATCTAGTGCACTGGGTGCATTGAACTGGATCACAATGAAAAGCTTTATCTAGAACCGTCAATAGATAATAGTCTTTTCATTATCAGGACAATCGGAGAGTCTATCTTAATCCTGAGATAAATGATGGACTTATGGTTGTAAGTGATATCATTTGAGTTATCAATGAGTACGATTATATCGCATAGTCTATCCTCGATAGTTTGGTGATATTCATTTGTTAATCGATAGAGGACTTCATTTATAGATATGGACATCGTGGCTCCATTTATTAAATAAGAGTATAATATCATCATATGGATGTTTTGAGGTAATTGGATATTAAATCTCAATGTTGAGTTTTCGATAGTGTCTATTGAAAACATGACTTCTGGACAAGTCAAAATATCCAAGTTCAAAACGTGGTCATATGAGTAAATATGGTAACTTGGAGAGTTGTAGGCGGTCTATGAACTCTTGGCGATTATTGATATTAATCACGAGGATACACTATCTCCAACATGATTGTCTAGGGTATGAATGAGGAACATCTTCCTTTTCTATCTTTATTTAAGAGTTCAGTTTTAGCTCTTTAGTGGAATGAGTTAAAATTAATGGATCGGACCTAAGTGAATCATTTGTTGATTGTGATTAGGTTATGTCTATTGAAGCTTAAATTTAGATGGCCCGCCAAGATCCCCAATCCACACGGACTTGCATGGATCACTTGATATATTCTACCGGACCAATTTAAGGGTCCATTTAGAATTGCATTTAATATATTAAGAATATAATTTGCACATTATTTATTTAATGGGCTGCTCAATTATATTAATATATTAATGAAAGACATGTGGGCTTGTTTCTTTTAGTAAGAATGGGTCTGGTTCACATGTGGGCTTTTTATTTAAAGTCCAATGGATTAAATGAAATAAGAAAATAATATTTGGCCCAATTATTTTAAGTGGGGCGGCAAGGTTAAATTTTAACCTAAGATATTATTTTGTTTTCATTGTTTTAATTAAATAAGAATTATTTAATTTATTAATTAATTGTTTAATTAAGAAACAAATCTTTTCTGATTAGGAAATATGATTCCTAGTGTTATACTATTGTTGGTAGTATACTAAAAGTAAAAGACTTATTTGGTAAGAAAATAAATAATTAATTTTATTTATTTAATCAAATAAGAAGTCTTTTTTATTTAGTCAAATAAAGGAATAAAAGTTTTATGAATTAATTTAGGGTTTAAAGTCTTGAACTAAATAGGAATTAGGGTGCAATACAAACTCTTTTGGGCTTGAGAATTGCAGCAACCCTAGTCCCTTTTAGGTTATGATTTTCGGCCACCCTAAGTAAAAGAAGAGAAGAAAATTTGGCCACCTATATAAGTGCTCTTATAGAATTCGGCCACCACATGTGTTCTTGATACAAATTTCTTCTTCTTCTCAATTCATAAGATAGATTATTTTATTTCTACTAAAAACATAAAAGAGTGATAGATTATTCTTTGATGGTATACTTTTTGCTTATTCATCAATAAGCTTGTGTGTACAACATCGATCTAGGTTCACGCGAGTTTCGATCATTAGATTGAGAACTCAAAAGTGACCGGAATAATCTTAGTATTCTTTAGATTGTTTTTGTGACTAACAAAGAAAAGAAAAGTTTGTTTATCCATTCACAGGTTTGCAATTCAAAGGAAAAGGGAGACCACGCTCCTAGGTGATCCACGTTCGTGCTAGGATTGAAGATCTTGCGGATTACCATCAACGTAAGTCAATCGGATCACGCGACAAAAGGTATTATTCTTTTGTTAGATAATATATATGTTTAATTGATTAAAGGGTTTAAGGTTCATAAAAGGAAAATTTTTTAAAAGTTACTAAATCAATTTTTAGTCTCACTTCCGCTGCGTGTACTACGGTATTTTTCCCTACAGAAGACACGGCTGGACATAAGCCGCCAGCCAGGGAGCTTGAAGTCGCCAGCAATCACGGTGAGTTCATGATGGCGGGAATATTCCAGCCGTCCCGAAGGCCTGAAGTCGCCCGAAATCACGACGAGTTCGTATGGCGAGTTATTGCTGCGGGAAAGAAGCCGCTGATAGCTTTTCTGAAGCCGCGGCGAGTTCATGACGGTGGGAAAGAAGACGCCGAGAAACTCACCAGAACCCACGGCGGGTTTGTAAGGTTCATGATTTGTATTGGCTTGATTCCATTGCAAAACACTCTATATGTGTATTAGTTGTTGCTTAGGATATTCTTTGAAGAAAGTGTAAGGATTCCCATATCTTGATTGGCTTATTTCGTGGACAAACCACATGTTGGGGATTGTATGTAAGGGTAGCTTTAGTGATAGATATTCAAGCTCAAGACCCTTTCATGTCCTCAAGGTTGAAAAGCACCAAAGGTAAAATTCTATGTGCTTAATTTGCTTTGAAGAGATTAGAAGCACACACACACTCACATCTCATGCTTAATTCATTTTCTTGTATGTTGTGTATGTGTTGTTGTTATGTGCTCATTAATGCTCATTAACATCTCTTCTTGCATGCTTTACATGATTGCATCTTGTATGACCAATGCCATGCCATGCATGTTTTAAAGATTTCATACATAGTGTCAGGCGCTGTACAAAGCGCTGTTCGTACAGCGCCCATCCTGACCTGGTCGAAAATGCATTTTTAAATGCATCAGGTCTGATGCAATTTTGGAAGGCGCTGTACGAGCGCTGTACAGAAGCGCTATTCGTACAGCGCCCCTCTGTTTTCCCGAGAGAACAGAGTTGGGGCGCTGTACAGGCGCTGTACAAGAGGCGCTCTACGTACAGCGCCCAAGGCAAAAATAGGTGTAACTTATTCAAAACGACCACACTTTGGTTTGACACCCTATATATATGCCTCTTTCACTTTAGGTCAACAATGTGAGTTGATTATCAGATTTCATACTTAGAATATTTTTCAAGAAAAGAAAGATACAAAAGAACTCACATTTAACCACTCAAATCAAATCCTTTGTGCATCAAATTTCATATTGCATCTTCTATGTCTAGATAGAAAGCATCCATGATTGGGTTTGCATCATCACAACTTGCTTGGTAAGATTTTGATTAAGTTCATCTTATTTGAGTATTTTTATTATCAAGCTATTCTCTTTAATTTACTTGTATGTTTTGATCATATGATAAATACAAGAATAGAGAATTAATTGTGATAAATTGATTGAGTGTTGTATTGTGATAGCTAATTAGGTTTTTAATTAATCTTGATTAGCTAAGCTATTTCACATGTCATTTAGCAATTGATATCTAGGGTTGATTTAAATTGATTATCTCATCATCCTAAATAAGCATCTAAGGTTCCCTAGCCTTGTTTGTTAATTGAATATTCATACATATTCACATAGGTTGCATAATCTCTTCTTAGAGAATTAAGTCTTGAGGCTAAGGTTGCTTAGGCCTCAAGCAAATTGGAATAGAGTTGCTAATAAAGGCCCGCTAGGTAGAAGTGAGGGGTTACAGACCGGAGTGTTAGACGAGGTCTACATAGGTTGTAAACTTCATTTCAATTAGTGTTTTCGAGTTCCGAGTGTGGCGCACTATACAGCCCGTGGTTTTTCCCAGTGGTTAGGTTTCCACGTATATATCAAGTGTTATTTAAATTCCGCATCTTATTACACTTGTATGTATTTTTTGACTAGTAGGGGTATTTTCGTAAAATTGACTTGTATGCGAAAATTGGGTAATATTTGATAAAATCTATTCCCCCCCCCCCCCCCCCCCCCCCCCCCCCCCCCACTCTAGATTAATTTTGAACACGCCTCTAGGACTTTCAATTGGTATCAGAGCGGGTTCCTAGATATACTTAGGTGATCCTAGCTCATTTTAGGTGTGTTGTGCATTTGTGTGATTTTTGCTCATTCATACATTTTGCATACATTACATTCATTCATTTGATACAATGAGTGGATTCGGTGGCAAGCATGAGGGTGCTTCAAGCACACGGCCTGCTCTCCTCACCGGTGTGAATTATGCCTCATGGAAAGGCAAGATGGAGGCATATGTGTGCCAAATCCATGATAGGGCATGGATGGCAATTGAAGATGGGTATGCACCTCCTATGATGACTCCCACGAGTGGTGGAGAAGAAGTACTCAAGCCAAAGGCCCAGCGGTCACCTAAAGAGTTTGAGACTTCAAAATGGAATAGGAAGGCATGGCATGCTCTTCTATGTGCAGTGGATGAAAATCAGTACAAACTGATTCAGAACACTAGGATAGCCAAGGAGGCATGGGATATCCTACAGGTTGCACATGAGGGAACCGATGTCGTTAAGGATTCCAAGCTACAAGTCCTTCAAACGCAATTTGAGTTGCTTAAAATGGAGGAGGACGAGTGCTTCAATGACTTTGAAGTCAAGTTGATGGATATTATGAATCAAAGCCATCAACTAGGTGATCCTTATTCGGATAGGAGAGTTAAGCAGAAAATTATGAGGTCTCTCCCCGCTAGGTTCGAATCAAAAGTGACGGCTTTAGAGGAAAATAGCACATACAAGGATATGAAGCCGAATGAGGTGATTGGAAGACTCCTCGCCTATGAATTTAGGAAGGCTCCTAGTATTTCACCTCCTAAAAAGCAAAAAGGAATTGCTTTGAAAGCTTCGAAGGTTGAGAAGGAGGAAAAAGGTGACTCGGACCAAGACATGGCTTTGCTACTTAGAAGATTCAAGAAGTTTGTCAAGTTCGAGAATAAGGGCATTGGATCCAAAGGCCAAGACTTGAAGAAAAAAGCTCCCTTCAAGAGTTTTAAGCCTAGGCAAGAGCATAGTGAGAAGAAAGGGGTCCAATGCTATGAGTGTGGTGGTATAGGTCACATCTCACCGGATTGTGGGAACTTGAAGAACAAGATGGCAAAAGTGATGATCGCCACATGGAGTGAAAGTGATGACTCCAGAGAGGGAGATAAGTCATCAAGTGATGATGAGCTTATCAATAACTTCAAGGCATTGGGTGCCACTTGTGAAGAAAATGAAGTTGTTGGTAAGAATTTCGTTGCTAGTGATCCCATAGAAGAAAAAGATGAAGAAGTAGCTCTATAGAAGATAAATGTAGCTACTCATTGGGATATGACTCTCATTGACTCAAGAGACCAAGGTGGAGGTCTAAATGAGGGAAATGACTCCATTAGTGAGAATGAGAGTGGAGGAGATAACTTAAGTGAAGATGACTCCTCATCTAACTCTACAAATGGAAGTGTAGAGAAAATGGATGTAAATGACTTTATAGTCAAGTGTGAAAGTTCATTGGAGAAGAAAAATATAAAGTTGAAGATTTTAGAGGATGAAAATCTAGAACTTTCAACACACAATGACCACTTAAGTAAACAAGTGGAGGCATCCAAGAAGATTGAAGACAAGTTAAGGGATGAGCTAGCTATGTCTAAGAGGAATGAAGAAGGGTTAAAGAGAGAGCTTGTTGAAGCCATAGAGTCATTGTCTAGGATGACTACAAGCACCAAGAAACTTGACCACATTCTTGGTAGTGGAAAGAACCCTTGTGACAATAGAGATATTGGGTATGAAGAAACAAAGGAGATCACTACTCCAACCAAGACCGTCTTTGTCAAGAGTTTGGGCAAGAAAGAAGCCTCACCGGTGCACACTTCTAGGAAGAAAATTGATCTAGGACAATGTTCAAGAAGTGCACAAGTGAAGGTAGCTCCAAAGAGACAACCTCAAGCTCAAAAAGTTCCTCAACCTAACTTCCCTAAAGCTCATATTCATCAAGGGAAGAGGCCAATCATGCAAAATGAAACAAGGAAGCAAGCTAGACCGGTTCAACAACAAAGAAGATTTGAACCCGCTCAACCACAAAGTCATGGGATGGCTCCTATGCATGCACAAGGACATGGTATGAATTCTAAATTTATCCTTACATGTCATTTTTGTGGTATTAATGGTCACATTAGACCAAATTGCTTTCATTTCATTAAATTTTGTAGAATCAAAAGCATGATTGAAAAGAGAATGATAAGAGCTAGAATGCATACTAATAGGAAGGAAAACATTCATATTCATGATCCTATTAATTCTAGAACTCTTGAACCCTTGACCACTAGGAAGAAAAAAGTTATATCTATGTGGGTAAAGAAAAATGAACCTGCTTGCTACGAGACTAACAAGTCTCAAATAGGTTCATCCAAGTCAAATGGACTTGGGAGGTCCATAGGACCTCATGACCTTCATTGATGAAGGTTGGTAATGACCCCATATGGGGATCTCAAGCAAAAAGAGCTATTGCATACTTGTTGCATGCAAATATTTGAAAAATATTATGCTTCTTTGTTAATTGCTTGAGTAAGCTTGGTTGCACATATGTATATATGTTTTCAATTCAATAAGTGTGAACCATGCTTGTTTACAATCCATGTCATATTTATGTTCAAACATGCATTTTTGGACTATGAGATTTACATAGGAAGTATGATTTGAATGACCTATAGTTATCTCCATGACATGATGATTCTTAATAACATGCTTAAAAAAAAAAAAATTTGAAAAGCATGAGTGTTTATAACATGCTAATGTCAAATGAAAAAGCATGAAATTCATATGACATGCTCAAATGAAAAAGCATGAATTGATGATTGTAATTTTTAAATGCAAAACTTGTGTGAAAAAGCTTATGAAACTCAAAATGAATAAAGGATCTTGTATCCGTTCAAAGGAATTTATATTCCAAATTGTCTCTCTTTCTTTATTTGTTGAACATGTCTACTATCATACGGGTTTCATTCCCGGAAAAATCAAATAGAGTGCAAAGTTGCTCATGACATGTTTAGCTTATAAAGTTGGATATAGTTGCTCATAAATTAAAATCAATGTAAATTCTATATCCTTGCTTCTCTCATGACTTTGGTGAAATTGGTTTGAATTTTATTAGAAACCTTTGTCATTTGCTTTGCCAAATACCATTGTATTTTGGACTTGAATGCTACATGTCTTGTATGCAAAGCATGTTTTGTTTCATACATTTATTTTAAAATAAATCTCCTTGTTTCTCTCCATTTGATAGAGTTGCATAAAGTGCATTTAATGATTATGCAAATGACTTGCATGCTATCATCTCTCTTTGCTAAGTGACCCGGTTGGGGACTACTCCTTTGCCTATATCATGACAAAAAGGGGGAGTAGAATGGTGGTAAAGGGAGTTGTAAATTGTGGTAGCAATTATGCATGTTGGGGAGACAATACATTGAGGGGGAGTAACCCATTAAGGGGGAGCATTGCATTCACAATTATTGCATGATGTTGTAGTTGTACTTAAATACTAAGAATCCAAATGCTTGTTTTTATTCTCACTTGATTCATCTCACTTTTTACTTGAATTGGATAGTATAGAAACTTTGCTTTCAGGGACTGATTATTCTACAAGAGATTGAAGACTTCAAGATTTTTTTTATATATCTCTTTGTAATGTAGATAGTCATTGTTGACCTATAAGTTTCTTATTTTTGTGAGGAATCAATGTGAGTGGTGTTTTTGTCACGAAATAGCCAAAGGGGGAGATTGTAAGGATTCCCATATCATGATTGGCTTATTTCGTGGACAAACCACATGTTGGGGATTGTATGTAAGGGTAGCTTTAGTGATAGATATTCAAGCTCAAGACCCTTTCATGTCCTCAAGGTTGAAAAGCACCAAAGGTAAAATTCTATGTGCTTAATTTGCTTTGAAGAGATTAGAAGCACACACACACTCACATCTCATGCTTAATTCATTTTCTTGTATGTTGTGTATGTGTTGTTGTTATGTGCTCATTAATGCTCATTAACATCTCTTCTTGCATGCTTTACATGATTGCATCTTGTATGACCAATGCCATGCCATGCATGTTTTTAAGATTTCATACATAGTGTCAGGTGCTGTTGGAAGCGCTGTTCGTACAACGCCCATCCTGACCTGGTCGAAAATGCATTTCTAAATGCATCAGGTCTGATGCAATTTTGGAAGGCGCTGTACGAGCGCTGTTCGTACAGCGCCCCTCTGTTTTCTCGAGAGAACAGAGTTGGGGTGCTGTACAGGCGCTGTACAAGAGGCGCTCTACATACAGCGCCCAAGGAAAAAATAGGTGTAACTTATTCAAAACGACCACACTTTGGTTTGACACCCTATATATATGCCTCTTTCACTTTAGGTCAACAATGTGAGTTGATTATCAGATTTCATACTTAGAATATTTTTCAAGAAAAGAAAGATACAAAAGAACTCACCTTTAACCACTCAAATCAAATCCTTTGTGCATCAAATTTCATATTGCATCTTCTATGTCTAGATAGAAAGCATCCATGATTGGGTTTGCATCATCACAACTTGCTTGGTAAGATTTTGATTAAGTTCATCTTATTTGAGTATTTTTATTATCAAGCTATTCTCTTTAATTTACTTGTATGTTTTGATCATATGATAAATACAAGAATAGAGAATTAATTGTGATAAATTGATTGAGTGTTGTATTGTGATAGCTAATTAGGTTTTTAATTAATCTTGATTAGCTAAGCTATTTCACATGTCATTTAGCAATTGATATCTAGGGTTGATTTAAATTGATTATCTCATCATCCTAGATAAGCATCTAAGGTTCCCTAGCCTTGTTTGTTAATTGAATATTCATACATATTATAGGTTGCATAATCTCTTCTTAGAGAATTAAGTCTTGAGGCTAAGGTTGCTTAGGCCTCAAGCAAATTGGAATAGGGTTGCTAATAAAGGCCCGCTGGGTAGAAGTGAGGGGTTACAGACCGAATTGTTAGACGAGGTCTACATAGGTTGTAAACTTCATTTCAATTAGTGTTTTCGAGTTCCGAGTGTGGCGCACTATACAGCCCATGGTGTTTCTCAGTGGTTGGGTTTCCACGTATATATCAAGTGTTATTTAAATTCCGCATCTTATTACACTTGTATGTATTTTTTGACTAGTAGTGGCATTTTCATAAAATTGACTTGTATGCGAAAATTGGGTAATATTTGATAAAATCTATTCCCCCCCCCCCCCCCCCCCCCCCCCTATAGATTAATTTTGAACACGCCTCTAGGACTTTCAGAAAGGAAGCTTAAAAGGTGGAGAGCAACGTCTAGTGCAAAAGTCGTCTTCAAGAGGTGAAAAGCGTCAAACGTATATCTTGACTTTTATCCTCTTGCAAGGTGTTAGCGTACACACACACAATTCATACATGTATGTCCCTGCATCGTGGTTCAAACATTTGGTATAACACATTCACACATCTCATAGTATGCTCATGCATTGATCTTGTAGACAAACATTGTGAAATTGCATGCTTTGTGACTATCTCTTTGATATGGCATGCTTGTGTGAATATGTATTTATTTGTTTGTGTATTTTGTCTTTTGGACTTGAACATGTTCTTATTTGATGCCTTATTGAGTTTCGGTCGTTTCGGTTACTCATTCATAAGGTTTCGAGTCCAAACAATGTGACTATGCTACTTTTCGTTCTCATTCGTTGAGTTGACTTCATCGTCATTTTCTGAGATGATTTCTCAACCATTTTTCAAAGTTGTGTAGTTGCTTTCATGTGTGAGGGAGTCACGGTTTGTAATCCAAAAACGGATTCGAAATCGGAGTTCGGATGCCCAAGATACGGGCTGAAGAACCGAAGGAGCTCGTGAGAGTGGTCTGGAGCGCGTGAAGCCACAAGGCCTGGCCGTGAGGGAGGCCGTGGGCCCCACGGCCAAGGGAGCCCTCTGTTCCCATGGGCCCCACGCGCCCCCCACATGGAGGTGACATGGCATGCTCTGATTTGCTCGAAAAATCTCTCTCTCTCCTCCTTTTAAACTCATCTCCTTCCCTTCACACTTGTTGAAGAACTTGAAGTGATTTTCACGAAATTCTGCACAATGTTCTTCAATTTTCATTTTCCTATTTGGATCATAACTTTCTCATACGAACTCGAAATCAATTGATTCAAAAGCCAAAATTGTTGGTCTTGAGAAGAGCTACAAATCCCAAGCATTTTCAGAGGGATCTGACTTCGTCATTTGTCTCAGCAGCCTGATTTCCAGTACGAGGTCAAGGTTGATTGTTCAACTTCTTCTTTTTCAATTTCATCTTTGATCATCTCTTGATTCTTACTATTTGATTGATGAACTTTGTTGAGAAGTATCTTAGATCATATGCTAGGGGTGTTTGACCATTTGTTAATTGAGATTTAGCTTTGTGATTTGTTTTGAACATATATGTGCTAAACTTGATTTTGTGTGAAATTGATTCTAGAAAATGAATATATGATGTGTCTCATATTATTTTCTAGGTTTTATTTCATGATCTAAGAACTAGGTTTTTAGTGTGATATATTGAATATTCATACCTTTGTTCTTATTGATTTACATGCCTTGATTTCTAGATAATCTTGTGATTGTGTGTTGGAAGCATATTCTAGATTGTCATTGAACATGTACATTTTGCTTGATTGATCATCTAGCTTAATTTGTTTGTGTTTGCATCACTTGCATCACTTTAGATCATAGCCTTGCATTAGGTTGAAGTCTCTAGCAAAGTGAGTGAAGCTTTGCGGATAGAGCAAGGAAGTCTTGATTAGAGTCGGGAGGACTCGGATAATCAAGCAAGGAAGACTTGTCTAGGGTCGGGAGGATCCGGATAGGCAAGCAAGAAATCTTCCTAGAGACGTGAGCGTCTTGGATAGGAAGTTGCTTTCTAGAGGTGTAGGACACAACTCGGATAGGAAGTAAGCTTGGTGATTCACTAGCCCGAGGGTAGATTAGGAGTTGATAGCTTGAGTGTGTAAGTCCTTTTTCATATAGTGGATTGCTTTGCCAGTTGTTGTGGTATCAACTCATGGATGTTTCCTCTTTGAGGTTTTACCACGTAAAAACACTTGTGTTCATTTTTGTTTTTACTTTTCTTTATCTTCCATATCTTACATTGATTGCATCTCTTGTAAATTGATTAACTCTTGTATTAGTGAAATCAATTCATTTGCTAAATCTAATCAAGTGTGCATTTTCTTTGTTGTATTCCGCATCATTTTTAATAGTGGAAGAATTTGAGTAAATACCTATTCACCCCCCCTCTAGGTATATTTTACACTATATTGCTTAAGGGAATTTCAATTGGTATCAGACCGGGTGTCTAGAAGTAATTAGATAGATCCATATTATAGTGTTTTTGTTTTGTTTTGTTGTATTTTGTTGTGTTTGTTCATTTTTGTAGCTATGGGTGATTCAATGCCGGAAGGTGCTTCTAGTGGTAGACCTCCTCTATTGAATAGTGGTAACTACTCCTTTTGGAAAATTAGGATGAGAGCTTACATTAGATCCATTGATGAAAAAGCATGGATAAGTATTGAGGAAGGTTATGAGTTGCCTACCAAAAGGATTGAAGATGGCACTATGATTGCGAAGCCTAGAGCCGAATGGACGGCCATTGATTTTGATAATGCTAAATGGCATCATCGTGCGATGGATGCTATTTTTGGAGGTATAGATTGTACTCAATTTATCTACATCCAAAACCTTGAATCGGCAAAGGAAGCATAGGATACTTTGCAAACTACCAATGAGGGTACGTTAGCGGTTCGAAGGTCTAGAGTACAAATGCTTACTTCTCAATTTGAAAGTCTTGTTATGAATGAGGATGAGAAGTTAGTAGACTTCCAAACTAGACTCTTGAATATCACCAACCAAAGTCAAACTTTGGGAGAGCTATATCCACAAGAGAGAATTAATTGGAAGATCTTTAGATCCTTGCCTAAGAGATTTAATGCAAAGGTGACCACAATTGAAGAAAGCAAGAATGTCGATCTTATGAGGGTTGATGAGCTTCTTGGATCTCTACAAACTTATGAGCTTGGGTTTAAGCCGAAGATTGAAGGTAAGGGAATAACACTCAAGGTAACCAATGAGGAGAGTGAAGATGATGTGGCTTGTATGGTGAGAACTTTCAAAAAATTTCTAAAGAACATATGTTCTAAGAGAGAGTAAGTCAAGAAGAAGATCACTCCAAAAGAAGTGGTAGATTATAAAGATAAATCTATGAAGAAGTTAATTCAATGCCATGAATGCAAAGGGATTGGATTTATCTCCACCAAGCATGCTAATGAGAAGAGAGAGTCTCAGAAAGGATTAGCAATGGCGGCTTCTTGGAGTGATGTGAGTGTGAGTGATAAAGAAGAGGAAGAGGAGTCCTCGAATGAACGAGAATATACTAGCAATTATATTGCTCACCCGGCTATATATGAAGGAAGATTTGAGGATAGTAGTGAAGACTCCTCAAGTATTGAGGAAAGTGAAAACTCTTCAAGTAGTGAAGATAGTGAAGTCTCCTCCTTTGATGAAGAGTTAGAAGCCTCCTCAAATCAAGATTATATAAGCTTCAATGACAAGATCCTTCAACAAAAGAATGAAGAGAACAACAAGTTGAAGTTGATCAATGCCAATTTAGTGGTGATCTTTAAAGCTCTTGTCAATGAAAAGAAGATGTCTTTGGAGAAGATGAGCAAGCAAAGTGAAGTCATCAAGGAGCATGAAAAGACCATTGAGAAGTATGTCTCTAAGGTGGAGGAAAGTGCTCACGAGCTAGATGATCTAAGAGAAGACTTTACAATGAAGTTGTTTGCCATGGAAGGAGAGATCAAGCAAAAAGAGAACTCTTTGTCTATCATGAAGATAAAGGAGTGTGAGCTTATAGTTGAAGTCAAAGCTCTCAAAGAGTCTATTAATGGCATGAAAATTGGAGCCATTAAGCTTGATGAAGTGATAAAACTTGGAAAGCATCATGGAGATAAAAGTGGCTTGGGTTATGTAGAAGAAGTTAAGAAGACTCCTACAACCAAGAACAAGTCAAGAATTTCCAAGGAGAAGAAAGACTCAACTACTATTCCTTCCAACATCAAAGACAAAGACAAGAAGAGCTATGGGACTTCTCAACCGACTTCTCAACCAAAGCATGCACACCCAAAAGGTAACTTTTCTAAATTCATTCCAGTTTGTCATTATTGTAATGTGGTTGGTCACATTAGGCCTAAGTGTTATGAATATGCTAGGCAATGCAAACTAGGAAATGTGGAACATGATAAAAATGTGAAAAAGTTACCTAATCATTCTCCTAAGCATGAGTTTAAGTCTAGAGCTAGACATAACATCTCTAAGTTTCCCGGTTTGTCATTTTTGCAATGTTGTAGGGCATATCAAACCTAAATGCTACAAGTATATTAGACAATGCGAACTAGGGAATGAGATGCATGCTAGTGAGATGAAAAGTCTTCCTTTGGTTGTTTCTAAACATGTTAGTGCATTAGAGACTATGCATGATGAACTTGTTAATGAAAAGAAATCAACAAGGAAAGTTTGGGTTCAAAAGAATAATGTGCATGATTGTGAAATGGATAATTCTTCTTTGAAAGTTTCTAAACATGACAATAGCTTTGATGCTTTGAGAAATGTGCATATTGATCATATTCATGTGAAGAAACCTATCAAGAAAATTTGGATTGAAAGGAATAACATGCATGCTAATGATAATCATGTTAAGAAAAATGTTGAGAAGAAATTGGTTAAGAAGGGTGTTAACCATGATCATTTGATGAGTCTTGATGAAATATTTATGCGTGGCAAAAATGATGACTTTAATATGAGTGATGTTTTTATGAAGAAGATAGTTGATGATTTATCTTCTAGATTTCATATTGCCATGTGTAATGATCAAGATGTTGTTCGTGTTGGTTCACCTAAGACCAATATGGTCAAAGGTGAGTGCTCTCATACTTGATTGAGTAGCACATATGAGAATATTTTTTTGTTCTTGTTTGATAAGAGTTCTAAGTTTGATGCTTGACTAAGCTATTTGTAATGTGCTAGGTCTAGTATTCAAACTTGGTGTCTCTAATCAATTCATGAACTTAATATTCTCATAATCACTATGATAGTCAAAATTTGTTGATTAACTTTAGAGAAGTTGAATTTTGAAATCTATTTGGTGAAAATTTTTGTTAAGACTTTTAGAGAAAGTCATTTTCATATGTTTGTTTGAGTTGAAAGTGTTTGGTCTTTATTTTCTTGGGATGACACACCAACAACTTGTTGTCATGAGAACAAACAAGCCAAGAAAGCTCATAAAAAGAGCGGAGACCTTTCATTGGTGAAAAAGCTTGCTAAGGTATTTCTCTACTCTAAAAGCTTGCTTTCTATTTCATCTTTTCAACTCTATGTATGCATTATATCATTGCACATAGATATTAGGCATCATTTCATTAGAGAACATGTTAAACATTCTATTGTTTCTCTAAAGCAATGCCTACTAAAAAATCAACTTGTGGACTTGTTCACCAAGCCCTTAGACAAAGAGAGGTGTAAAACTCTTAGAATGTCCATTGGCATGATTTGTGTTGATTATTGTCTATCTATGATTGTGAGCGGCTTGATGAGCAAAACTTTATTTGAATATCAATATCTTTGAGAGCTACTCACTTGAGAAGTAATGATCTTAAATAAATAACTCTTATTGTTTCTAGATCATGCACTGGAGATTGAAAATTTATTTTTTGAAAAGTGCACTAATGCTTCTCTTGTATATTTTAGTTTTGAGTATATGTGGTTGAAAATGTGTAGATAATGGATGCATCTAGAAGTTTATTGCTAAGTATATGATAGATGACCTATGGTATGTATCCATTTTGCTTCGCCACTACATAGTAATCAACGAGCACCCTCATGGAAAGGGCTACACACCTTGGTTGTGCAGCCACCCAATGTAGGAAAGGGCTACGCCATTGTGATAAGTGAAAGCCGCCATGAGGTGTATATGTTTATGTAAGTAAAATCAAAGAAGCGTTGAAATGAATCATTAAAAAATATATATATATTCTTTGATTCAAGCCTAAAACAAAACAAAAAGGCTTATGGTGTATAGTTGAGAATTGTGAAAAAGCTCGGGTTGACAAATAGAAACTGGAAAACAAGCCACATGCACACACACGCTCATATGTTGATATCTATTCATTTTAAAAGCAAAAAATCAGATGAATATCGGTTTGACCTATTTTTGGAAAGGCTTTAGATGGATAGGTGTGGATAGAGTTTGCATGTTGATATCACAATTACTCCTTCTATATATTTGAGAAGTATTCACACACACAGATCTTGCTTATGTGCTTGATTCATTAGCAATGTTAGAATATTTTTGAGAGATTAATGAAAATCTATGATTCTCTCTTGGACTTTGACAAGTTATGAAATATTTTCTCTTATTGCTTGAATGTGTGAATGTGTGAGTCCCTTGTGAACAAATCTACTTGGTGATAATATGTGGAGCATATGTTAAGGGGGAGCTTTAGTTTATTCAACTTAGCTTTCTATATGATTTGTTTGCTTAATATCTCATTCTTTATCTCTTGTGTCCTTTGTCTATTCCTTGACAAAAAGGGGGAGAAATGTATACCTCACCATGTTTGATATGGAGGAATCCATGTTTGATATAGGGGAGAAAATTGTATACCTCATACCATGTGTGGAGAAATGTTCCAAATGTGTGGGAAATTCCTCTTTGTGCTTTTATGGAGACTTTGTCTTAAGGGGGAGAAAAAAATTCTTGCCTAATTGTGCTAAGGATCTTAGGAAGAGCTTTACTGAAAACATTCATACACTTGAGATAATGCATTTTTTGTATGAGATAAGGGAAGTCTTGTTATTTGTTTATGTGAATATATCTCACCATTCTTCTTTAGAGAAGATCTCTCGTTTGGTTTGCTTTTTCTCTCATAGTTATCTTGAAGATCAAAGAGGAATTCTTGAAGACTTGAAGACTTTTTAGTCTAGGAATTTCTTTGTAATGTGAGATTGAGAGTATGCTATCAACTTGAGTTTGTTTGAGTGAAACATTGTATGGTGAGGTTGAGGTTTTGCCATGGAATAGCCAAAGGGGGAGATTGTAAGGTTCATGATTTGTATTGGCTTGATTCCATTGCAAAACACTCTATATGTGTATTAGTTGTTGCTTAGGATATTCTTTGAAGAAAGGAAGCTTAAAAGGTGGAGAGCAACGTCTAGTGCAAAAGTCGTCTTCAAGAAGTGAAAAGCGTCAAAGGTATATCTTGACTTTTATCCTCTTGCAAGGCGTTAGCGCACACACACACAATTCATACATGTGTGTCCCTGCATCGTGGTTCAAACATTTGGTATAACACATTCACACATCTCATAGTATGCTCATGCATTGATCTTGTATAGACAAACATTGTGAAATTGCATGCTTTGTGACTATCTCTTTGATATGGCATGCTTGTGTGAATATGTGTTTATTTGTTTGTGTATTTTGTGTTTTGGACTTGAACATGTTCTTATTTGATGCCTTATTGAGTTCCGGTCGTTTCGGTTACTCATTCATAAGGTTTCGAGTCCAAACAATGTGACTATGCTACTTTTCGTTCTCATTCGTTGAGTTGAATTCATCATCATTTTCCGAGATGATTTCTCAACCATTTTTCAAAGTTGTATAGTTTTCGTCGTGCGTGCAGGAGTCACGGTTCATAATCCAAAAACGGATTCAAAATCGGAGTTCGGATGCCCAAGATACGGGCTGAAGAACCGAAGAAGCGCGTGAAAGTGGTCTGGAGCGTGTGAGGCCACAAGGCCTGGCCGTGAGGGAGGCCGTGGGCCCCACGGCCAAGGGAGCGCTCTGCTCCCGTGGGCCCCACGCGCCCCCCACGGGGAGGTGACGTGGCACACTCTGATTTGCTCGAAAAATCTCTCTCTCTCCTCCTTTTAAACTCATCTCCTTCCCTCCACACTTGTTGAAGAACTTGAAGTGATTTTCACGAAATTCTGCACAATTTTCTTCAATTTTCAGTTTCTTATTTTGTTCATAACTTTCTCATACGAACTCAAAATCAATCGATTCAAAAGCCAAAATTGTTGGTCTTGAGAAGAGATACAAATCTCAAGCATTTTCAGAGGGAGCTGACTTCGTCATTTTTCTCAGCAGCCTGATTTCCAGTACGAGGTCAAGGTTGATTGTTCAACTTCTTCTTTTTCAATTTCATCTTTGATCATCTCTTGATTCTTACTATTTGATTGATGAAATTTGTTGAGAAGTATGTTAGATCATATGCTAGGGGTGTTTGATCATTTGTTAATTGAGATTTAGCTTTGTGATTTGTTTTGAACATATATGTGCTAAACTTGATTTTGTGTGAAATTGATTCTAGAAAATGAATATATGATGTGTCTCATATTATTTTCTAGGTTTTATTTCATGATCTAAGAACTAGGTTTTTAGTGTGATATATTGAATATTCATACCTTTGTTCTTATTGATTTACATGTCTTGATTTCTAGATAATCTTGTGATTGTGTGTTGGAAGCATATTCTAGATTGTCATTGAACATGTACATTTTGCTTGATTGATCATCTAGCTTAATTTGTTTGTGTTTGCATCACTTGCATCACTTTAGATCATAGCCTTGCATTAGGTTGAAGTCTCTAGCAAAGTGAGTGAAGCTTTGTGGATAGAGCAAGGAAGTCTTGATTAGAGTCGGGAGGACTCGGATAATCAAGCAAGGAAGACTTGTCTAGGGTCCGGAGGATCCGGATAGGCAAGCAAGAAATCTTCCTAGAGATGTGAGCATCTTGGATAGGAAGTTGCTTTCTAGAGGTGTAGGACACATCTCAGATAGGAAGTAGGCTTGGTGATTCACTAGCCCGAGGGTAGATTAGGAGTTGATAGCTTGAGCGGATATCATGTGTTGATAGCTTGAGTGTGTAAGTCCTTTTTCATATAGTGGATTGCTTTGCCGGTGGTTGTGGTATCAACCCGTGGATGTTTCCTCTTTGAGGTTTTACCACGTAAAAACACTTGTGTTCATTTTTGTTTTTACTTTTCTTTATCTTCCATATCTTACATTGATTGCATATCTTACATTGATTGCATATCTTGTAAATTGATTAACTCTTGTATTAGTGAAATCAATTCATTTGCTAAATCTAATCAAGTGTGCATTTTCTTTGTTGTATTCCGCATCATTTTTAATAGTGGAAGAATTTGAGTAAATACCTATTCACCCCCCCCCCCCCCCCCCCCCCCCCTTTAGGTATATTTTACACTATATTGCTTAAGGGAATTTCAGGGTTCGAGCGGCGGGTTTGAACCCGTGGAATGAACCCGCCAGAGGCACGTCCAAGGGCCAAATTGGCATTCCTTGCCTCACTTGAAGAAAAACATATATATACTTCTCTCTCCTGCTAATATAGCATAGAAATAGTTATTGTTAGTTTTTAGTTAATATATCATAGAATAGCTTAGAGATTCAAGTAGTTCATCACTTGTAATCTTTGTAGTAAAAGGTACTAATCTTAGTAAGTATCTTGCTCATCAATCTCTTGAAAGTTATTGTGATCATTAGGTTTGTATTGCTGTGGAGGAAGGAGAGGTCGGCCTTGATTCTTCGAGGGTAGTATTTCTTCCTTTTGTCATTAATATGCTATACTTGATGATCATGTGTAACTAAACACTTTGTTAGGGAATTTATGAAAGTATTGATGTAATCACTTGTTACCACCTTTCTTATATGCATCACTTGTGTTTGTATGCTTGAATTGATGAAATCATGCCTTATATCTCATAAATCTTAGAAGCATGGAGTTGGTTATTGTAAAATGATGAAATACTAAGTTCATAATGTTTGAATTGAGTATGGTTAGTCAAAACTCATAGATTAGAATGTGTTTGTTCATACAAAATCCTAAGAATACAATCTATTAATTTAGTTCCACAACTTACATTCCTTGATGATTAATCTGAATCTCAGATGAGATATTAAGTGAATGGTTGAGAGTGCCAATTGTATAAATGGAACTACACGAGTGACTTGATCTTTGTTGCATGAAGGTGGTTAATTGTGGTACATGATTGCTAATTTCATACATTCCCTAGCATCTTAGCTTATCAATTATAATCTTTTATTATCACATTAGTTTAATTCCTTAAAACGCTCACTAATTCTAGCATTTACCAGTTACTGGATTCCCTGTGGATCGATACCCTTACTTTGTACACTATACTAGCATAACGACTTGTACGATTTGCAAAGGGTGAAATACTCGCGCATTCAGTAATATAACCATGGTAATTTAGAACATATTATAGTGTAATTAGAGACCCGGTTAGGACGTGTCAATTTCACATCTAAGTGATGAAGGATATTCCGTCTTGTTTTGTAAAGATGATTGCTCTATCCTAAAGCCCGATGGACAAACCTTGTTGAAAGGTATGAGATCTAGTGACAATTGCTATTGTCTTGAAGCTAGAATAGTCTCAAACAATGTGTCCATGGATGAGCAAATTGAGTTGTGGCATGAAAGACTTGGCCACATGAACTTTAGGGATTTACGAACCCTTGGAAAGTTCAATTGTGTGCGTGGCCTCCCTAAGCTTGGGAAGAAAGCCAATGGTGTTTATGGACCTTGCCAACAAGGAAAACAAACCAAAAGCATGCACAAAAAGGGCAAGTATCTCTCCACCAAGGAGCCCCTAGAGCTTCTCCACACGGATCTCATAGGTCCTATGCAAACTGAGAGTTTAGGTGGAAAGAGATACATTTTTGTTTGTGTTGATGATTTCTCTAGATTTACATGGACATATTTTCTTAGAGAAAAATCCAAAACTTTTGATAAGTTTAAAATGCTTTGTACTAAAATACAAAATGAAATGAATTCTAACATTCAAAGCATTAAAAGGATTAGAAGTGACCATGGGAGGGAATTTGAGAATGCCTCACTTGAAAGCTATTGCAATAGCTTAGGCATCTCCCATGACTTCTCGGCTCCTAGGACACCTCAACAAAATGGAGTTGTTGAGAGGAAGACTAGGGTCCTTCAAGAGATGACCCGAGTGATGTTGCTTAGCAACAATGTCCCTAGGAACCTATGGGCCAAAGCCGTCAATACGGCTTGCTATATAGGGAATCGTGTTTTCCTAAGGCCCGGATCTAGAAACACCTCCTATGAGTTATGGAAGGGTAGGAAGCCAAATGTTAGCTACTTCCACACATTTGGAAGCAAATGCTACATTTTAAATGACCGTGATCAACTTGGAAAGTTTGATGCTAAGAGTGATGAGGGTATCTTTATTGGCTATGCCTTGAATAGTAGAGCCTATAGAGTTTTCAACTTGAAGACTCGAACCGTCATGGAATCATCGAATGTTGTTATTAATGATACAAGGCTCAAGTCTAATGACCATGAGGAGGAGGAAGTTTTAGATGATGACTCTCCTTTGGAGAGGGTTGTGGTGACTCCCAATGTTGGGACGTTCAATGACAATAATGAGGTCACACAACCTCTTACTAGAGTCCCTCTCTTGGACTCTAATGAACCTGTAAGGATTCCCATTATTGATTGGCTTATTTCGTGGTCAAACCACATGTTGGGGTTTGGTTGTAAGGGTAGTCTAGGTGTTTGTTGAAGATCAAGACCCTTTCCAAGACCTCAAGAGGACAAGCACCAAAGGTATATATCTAGTGCTTACATTGGCTTGAAGAGATATAGTTGCACACACACACACAACATGCATAACTCTTATTCTTGTATGGTGTGTTTATATTTTGTGTGCATTGTGCTTTATTGATTTATTCAATATCTCTTCTTGCATGTTGAATTGATTGCATCTTGTTATATGATAATGCCATGTTATATGATAATGCCATGACATGTTAGGCATTAGGATGAATTCAATACCCACACTTGCACTTCATGTATGTTAGCTTTTAGTGTGGAGTAATTCGTTTCCCTAAGGATGTTCGGAAACGTCCGCGCGTGCACGGTAATGTGCTTTGATTTGCGCGATGATCGCCGGTGGAGATGCCTTTGGCTTCTCCTTGGTTTCACCATTTTTGGTGAATCGGCGGTTACGTTCGGCGGCCTTGCCGCCGTTCGAAACCGCCGAATGTGACCTGATTGAAATATATCTCTCGGGTCCAAAACGGCGGTTGGGATCGGCGGTTTCCATACCGCCGAATGAAGTCGCCGAAGTTCCCCTGTTCCACACGGGAGCCATTCGGCGGTTCATTTCGGCGGCCTGGCCGCCGAATGAAACCGCCGATCGGTGCGTTTCAAGGGCAAAATTGTATTTTCACCTGCCCTGTTTTTGGTCTCTATAAATACATCCTTATCTCTGGTTCAGAATACAAGTCTTTGATCATTAGAACCCTAGAGAAATATTTAGAGAGACTTGAGAGAGAAAGCTTAAAGATCATATCTTTATCTCTCTAAACCCATCCCCACATGCATAAATCTTCATCTAAGCATCATCTAGGATCATCTAGCATATGCTAATGCATGGGACTTCTTCAACACACATGGTATGATTTGTTGAACACTTTTATCTTACATAATTAGTGTTTCTACTTATCAATTTTATCTCATATTTTACTTATATGTGTTTAGATTAATTTCTACATATAAGATTGAGATTATGTGTTGATTGGGTTTTTATTTGTTAGCTAGGCTTTAATGTTCATATGCCATCTAGCTAATTGATCTCATTTATTGATTGAGATTATTTTTCATAGCTTATTTGATTAGGTCATTATTGCCTAAAAGCTATGCCATGAACATTCTTGTGTGATGTATTGATAACTAGGTTGATAGATTGTTTTTTAATCAACTAGTTAATCCTTTGAATGTTTATGGGTTTTATATGATAGCTTTGTATCTAGGATTGGTGATCCTTTACTTAGCTAAAGTTATATGCCATGTCATATAGCTATATGTGATATCTAGGATTGATTATATTGTCATCTTATAATCCTAGGTAAGCATTTAGAGTACCCTAGCTCTTATTGCATTAATTGAATATTCATACATATTCACATAGGGTTGTGCATCTCTTTTGAGAGATTGAAGTCTTGGGGCTAAGTGTGCTTAGGCCTCAAGCAAATTGGACTAGAGCCGCTATAAAAGGCCCGCGTGGTAGATTAGAGGGTGCTCACGCCAAGAGTAGTGTATCAGGGGATATCACTAGGGATTGAACCAAGAGTGGCGATTGGTAGTGTCCATAGCCTGAGGTTATCTAGGGTGAGGGTCCGAGAATCACTTGAGGGTGGAACCGTCTTTTCATATAGTGGATTTCGAGGTCCGAGTGTGGCGCACTTAACAGCCCGTGGTTTTTCCCAGTGGTTGGGTTTTCCACGTATACATCAAGTGTCTTTTACTATTTCCGCATCTTATTACACTTGTATGTTTTGTTGACTTGCTAGGGGTATTTTCGTAAAATTGACATGCATGCGAAAATTGGGTAATAATTAGATAAAATCTATTCACCCCCCCTCTAGCTTTATATTGATGAACACACCTCGAGTATTTTTATGAACTTTCAGAACCCGCTCCATGGGTTAGAAGACTCCATAACAAAGAGGATGTTATTGGAGATATGAATGAGGGTGTTAGGACTAGGCGTCAAATAGCTAATCTAATTAGCTACACATGCTACACCTCTATTTAATTTAAGTGCAGTTTTTTTTGTAAAAAGTACTGCAGTGATTAAAAAAAAAAAAAAATACTGCAGTATTTTATTAGTTGAAATACTGCTGTAATATGTTTAAGTATTGAAGATTCGAAGACTTGAAGAAAAAGGAAGCAACCGGGACCGAGAACGAGCACTGTGCACACCCTAGGAGTGGATTGGGCTGCGCATGGCAAGCCCATTACATGGTGGGCTGCACACGGCAGCCCCTTTGTGGGGTTGTGGGATGTGCACGCCCATGGGAGGAGGCCGAGGGATGAGCGTATGGTTGATGGCCACTTGAAGATCTTGTATTCCTGATAAATTGTAATTTACTTGCTTTTCTAGGATGGACCAAAATTGTTGCTATTTATTTTTTGCATAAATATTACAATATTTGTTATTGTATGATAACATGACATATAGAATAGGAGTGTCACTCATATATCTCTTTTGGTATGAACATGCATTGAATGATTTAGGTATCTAAATTGGCATCTAGATAACTTGGTAAATCATTCTATGGGATTTAATCACACGCCTTAAATAATTGAGTGGGAGAAGGTGTTTTTGTAACACCTATGGCCTCCAAGGTTAGTTGAGCTTTATTATTTATTAGTAATCCCCCCAAGGGGCGTCCATGAATGGAATTTAGCAATATACTTCCTTACAAGGATAGACTAGACAATGGACTCAAACGAGATCTACTCCCCAAGGAGGGATTTTCGTGAGAGAAAATTGAGGGTCGATATCTTGGTAACACACTCAATGTAATTTTATTGATATCCTCCCAAGAGTTCTTGTCAATAAAATTGCAAGGCTAAAATTGAAAATGCTGGTTGTTATGTTAACAATTAGGTGGGACCTAGTCTAACTAGTAAATGGTGCGAACTCCCAAAGGAGGCGTAACATTTATGGGTGTTAGATCACCGTTGAATTTTTATGATTGAGTTATTTATTTAAATCAAGATAAATATTCGAAAGTGCTTTATCATGATTATTTACTCATATATATTTTTGTTTTGTTCAGAAATCATGACCCCATCACCTAATGAACATCTTAAAAGATAATACTTTAACCGGAGATAATTATGTCACATGGAAAAGGAAAATTGGGTTGTTGCTGCAAGCTGAAAAACATAAGTTTATTCTGTCTGCTCCTAAACCACCTGCTCCTACTTATGAATCCTAGATTCATATGGTTGGTAAAGTTGCTACTGTTAAAGACCCGTCAGAAGGTCAAGGAACAACAAAAGAAAAAGCAACTTGGGCCTACCAAGAAGGAGACCAAGAAAGTAACCAAGATCAAAGGGAAGTGCTTCCTTTATGGTGAAAAGGGACATTGGAAAAGAAATTGCCCAAAGTCCTAGAACAAGAAGGAACAAGGTAATATTAATTATCTTAAAACATGTTTTCTGGCAGATTCTAAAGATTCTTGGATCATAGACTCTGGAGCCACAAATCATGTTTGCTATTCCTTACAGGGGTTCCAAGAAAGGAGAAAGTTGAATAAAAATGAAATCAACTTGCGTTTGGGCAATGGAACGTTAGGGTCTGCAAGTGCAGTGGGAGATATTAGAATTAATCTAGATTTTTTTTTAGGCATTTAGATTTGATAGACGTTTATTATGTACCTCAATTCAAGAGAAATTTAATTTCAGTTTCTTGTTTGAATAAATTTGGATATTCGGTTACTTTTAATAAAGATTTTATTATTAGTAAGAATAACAAATTTATTTGCAAAGGTACATTGGAAAACGGCTTATTCTTTTTGCATAAAAATATCTCTCACTTGTTAGACACAGAAATAACGGAACTTAATCATAAAAGAGTAAAATTATCAATAGATGAAACTTACCTATGGCATTTACGCCTAGGTCATATTAACCTTAATAGGATTAAAAGATTGGTAAGTGACGGACCTTTAAGTGACTTAAAGGTTGATGATCTACCAACTTGTGAATCTTGTTTGGAAGGTAAAATGACCAAAAGGTCGTTCTCGGCCAAAGGCGCAAGAGCCACTGAATGTTTAGGATTGATACACACTGATGTATGTGGTCCTATGAGCATTCAAGCTAAAGGTGGATATGAGTACTTCATCACCTTCACAGATGATTACTCGAGATTTGGTTATGTGTATCTCATGCGACATAAGTCGGATGCTTTTGACATGTTCAAAGCATTCAAAGCTGAAGTAGAAAATCAGCTTGAGAAACACATAAAAATCTTGAGATCTGATCGTGGTGGAGAATATCTATCTGGTGGGTTTTCAGCAATATCTTATTGATAATGGGATAGTTTCTCAGTTTTCTACACCAGGTACACCTCAACAGAATGGGGTAGTAGAAAGGAGAAATAGAACTCTTTTAGACATGGTTAGGTCTATGTTGAGTTATTCAACACTTCCTATTTCTTTTTGGGGATATGCTTTACAAACTGCTATATACATTCTAAACGATGTACCATCTAAGTCCGTTCCTCAAACACCGCATGAGTTGTGGACTAGGCGCAAGCCTAGTTTACAACCCTTAAGGATATTTGGTTGTCCTGCACATGTGTTAAAAGGAAAGACAGAAAAGATGGAGTCCCGTTCGGAAACATGTATATTTGTAGGGTATCTAAAAGAAACTAAAGGATATTATTTCTATAGTCCTTCAGATCTTAAAGTATTTGTTTCGACAAATGCTAAATTTCTGGAAAAGGACTATATGAATGATTTTGTGCCTAGAAGTAGAATTGTCCTGAATGAGATGTCAGGAGATACAATTCCACGAGAGGTTACACAACCTAACCCAATTGTAAGTTCCGATCCAACACAAAATCAACAACCTACCATTCCTCGTCGTAGTGGGAGGGTTAGAACACAACCCGAAAGATACATCGGTCTGGGAGAATCAGTTGAGAATCTCCCGGACGACGATGATCCCTACACGTATAAGGAAGCAATGGAGGATGTTGATAGTCGCCATTTGGCAAAAGGTAATGCAATCTGAGATTGAATCCATGTTCGATAACAAAGTCTGGTCCCTTATAGACTTGCCTAAAGGGATAAAACCCATTGAGTGCAAGTGGGTATACAAGAGGAAAAGAGGTATGGATGGAAAGGTGGAAACCTTTAAAGCTAGATTGGTAGCTAAAGGGTATACACAGAAAGAAGGTATCGATTACGAGGAAACCTTCTCTCCTGTGGCCATGCTTAAATCCATTAGGATACTCTTATCCATTGCAGCATCTTTAGATCTAGAGATTTGGCAAATGGACTTCAAGACAGCTTTCCTTAATGGAAGTCTTGACGAAAGCATCTACATGATGCAACCAGAAGGATTCATTGAAAAGGGCCAAATGGAAAAGGTATGCAAGTTGCAGAAATCCATATATGGATTAAAGCAAGCATCCAGATCCTGGAACATAAGGTTCGATCAAGCTGTGAAAGATTTTGGATTTATTTAGAATCCTGACGAACCTTGTGTATACAAAAGGATTAAGGGCGACAAGTTGGTTTTCCTGATTCTTTATGTTGATGATATACTACTCATTGGAAACGATGTAGGTGTATTGACATCAGTAAAAGAATGGTTAGCAAAACAATTTGATATGAAGGACTTAGGAGAAGCAAGTTTTATTCTAGGTATCCAAGTAATATGGGATAGAAAGAATAAAACGATTGCATTATCCCAAGCTTCATACATAGACAAGATTTTGTCTAGGTTTTTCATGCAGGATTCCAAGAAAGGTATGTTACCTTTCAGACATGGAATCAAGCTTTCTAAGGAACAAATTCCAAAGAATGAGCATGAAGAGCAATTCATGAGTAGAGTTCCATATGCCTCGACAGTTGGAAGTCTCATGTATGCAATGCTCTGCACTAGACCAGATATTTGTTTTGCTGTTGGCATAGTTAGTAGGTTTCAATCGAAACCTGGTCCTGATCACTGAACGGCAGTCAAGCATATTTTCAAGCATCTCAAGAGAACGAGAGATAATATGCTTGTATACTCTGGAGGGGATTTGATTCTCGTTGGGTATACAGATTCTGATTTCCAATCAGATTCTGACACTACAAAATCCACATCAGGATCTGTGTTTACTATTGGAGGAGGAGCAGTCATATGGAAGAGTATCAAGCAATCATGTATTACTGATTCCACCATGGAAGCTGAGTATGTCGCTGCATGCGAGGCTGTTTGGCTCCGCCAATTCTTGATTGACTTGGAAGTGGTTCCCAGTGCGGATAAGCAGAACACTATCTACTGTGACAACAGTGGAGCAGTGGCTAATTCGAAAGAACCAAGAAGTCGTAAGAGAGGAAAACACATTGAAAAGAAGTATCATCATTTAAGGGAAATTGTATATAGGGGTACATGGGAATGAGAGATATGACACATTTGCTATAGCGCAAGTGGGAGATTGTTAGGATTATGCTCAATAGCAAGAGTATAATAGTGTTTTTGACAATCTATTCATATTAATAATGTGATTTCTAGTTTAACAAATCTTATAGCATTTATAGTTTAATTATTATAATTGTCAAAAGTAAATAATCATAAGGTCAAAAGACTGTGAGAAAAGAAGAATTGTTCGTACATCTGGATATGTATGAGGTAGACACAATTCTTTAGTTAGTCTTGAATAATGTTCACAACTTAAGGTAAATGTTGGGCACCTTTATCTTGTTAAAGTTGCAGATTCTTTTACTGGCATTTGAGTGGGATCAAATGTGTTATGATGAGTCTAAAATCATCAAAGTGGCTTTGAGTAAAAGATCTAGTGCACTAGGTGCATTGAACTGGATCGCAATGAAATACTTTATCTAGAACCGTCAGTAGATAAAAGTCTTTTCATTATAAGGACAATCGGAGAGTCTATCTTAATCCTGAGATAAATGATGGACTTATGGTTGCAAGTGTTATCATTTGAGTTATCAATGAGTACGATTATATAGCATAGTCTATCATCGATAGTTTGGTGGTATTCATTTGTTAATCGATAGAGGACTTCATTTATAGATATGGACATCGTGGCTCCATTTATTAAATGAGAGTAGAATATCATCATATGGATGTTTTGGGGTATTGGATATTAAATCTTAACGTTAAGTTTTCAATAGTGTCTATTGAAACATGGCTTCTGGACAAGTCAAAATATCCAAGTTCAAAATGTGGTCATATGAGGAAATATGGTAACTTGAAGAGCTATAGGCGGTCTATGAGCTCTTGGCGATTACTGATATTCTTCACGAGGATACACCATCTCCTATAAGATTGTCTAGGGTATGAATGTGAATCATTTTCTTATTCCATCTTTATTTAAGAGTGCAATTTTAGTTCTTTAGTGGAATGAACTCAAATTAATAGATTGAACCTAAGTGAATTATTTGTTGATTGTGATTGGGTTATGTCTATTGGAGCTTAAATTTAGATAGGCCCGCCAAGATCCCCAATCCACACGGACTTGCATGGATCACTTGATATATTCTACTGGACCAATTTATGGGTCCATCTAGAATTGTATTTAATATATTAAGAATATAATTTGCACATTATTTATTTAATGGGCTGATCAATTATATTAATATATTAATGAAAGGCATGTGGGCTTGTTTCTTTTAGTAAGAATAGGTCTGGTTCACATGTGGGCATTTTATTAAGGTCCAATGGATTTAATAAAATAGAAAAACAATATATAGATATATTAATATATATGGCACATGGCCGAGATAAATATATGATATTATATTGTTTTGTTTTTATTATTTGATTAAATGAAAATTAATTAATTGATTAATTAATTAATTAATTCAAAATCAAAATCTTTTTCTGACTAGGAAATATGTTTCTTAGTAGTATACTATTGTGGTAGTATAAATAAAATAAAAGACTTTATTTGGTAAGTAGATAAATAAGGGATTTATTTATCTAGTCAAATAAGGAAGTCTTTTATATAGTCACAAATACACTAAAGAGTTGGATTAGGGTTTGGAATTCTAAGGAAATCTACCTAGGGTTAGGATTTAAGTCAAAAGACATAAATCCTACATGGTAAAGGATTTCGGCCTCAATGTATAGATATATATGGTAATTAATTGCCGGAATATATAGATATATATATATGTATTTATAAAGCGTACGGCATGATATAGAGATATATATTGACTTATATAGAATATAGAATGTGTGCAGTATTCACGCCTAATATATATAGATATATATGCTTAGTAAGGCAAGGTAATTCACGCCTAACATATATATATATATATATATATATATTGACAAATATATGTTTTTTTTTGGCAAGTGATTTGCGGCAAATACTTATATATATATTCTTATATAGAATTAAAAGAACCCGAATGCGGACTTGAGAGTATTTTCTTTTGCTTGAGAAAAATAACATCCAACTCTTAGATTAGTATAAGAATTCGGCCAAGAGGAATAGAGAGAAAAGTTTGTTCTTATTTCGATAGTGCACTAGTAACTTTTATATCAAAAGGTTTTGTGCACAATTTCGAATAAGGTTCACGCGAGTTTCGATTTAACGATTGTGAATTCAAAAGTGACCGGAACATTCTTTGTAGCCTCTTGGAATTTGTTGTGACTAACAAAAAGGAAAAGTTTTGTTAATCTATCCTCAGGTACACAATTCAAAGAGAAGGGAGACCACGCTCCTAGGTGATTCACGTTCGTGATTGGATTGGAAGATCTTGCGGATTACCATCGACGCAATGTCAATCGGATCACGCGACAAAGGTATGATATCTTTAGTATTATATGTTAATTAATTAGAGGGTTAAGGTTCAAATTATGGAAAAAATTTAAACTATACTAAACCCGATTTTAGTCTCGGTTCCGCTGCGTGCAAACGTAGTTTTCCCTACAATAACATGCAAGAGTCCAAACTAGGCGGGGAGGTCACTCAATAGGTTGCATACGGGAGCTTTATCTAGACGAGACAGCAGCCAAGTAGCACACACATAGGAGCTTTAACTAGGCCAAGTTGGAGGTTTTTGTTTTCAAGGGCCAACCCCCTCCTTTGTGGGATGTAGCCAAGTAGCCAAGTAGAATACACACATAGGAGCTTTGGCCAGGCGGGGTAGTAGCCAAGTAGGACCCACACGTAGGAGCTTTGGCCAGATGGGGTAGTAGCCAAGTAGGACACACACATAGGAGCTTTGACTAGGCGGGGTAGTAGCCAAGTAGAACACACGCATATAGGAGCTTTGACTAGGTGGGGTAGTAGCCAAGTAGAACAAACGCATATAGGAGCTTTGACTAGGCCAAGTGGGAGGTTTTTGTTTTCAAGGGCCAACCCCCTCCTCTGTGGGATGTAGGGGCATTTATAGTGTCTTTGGTAGGGGGTAGGTGGAGGTCCTCTGTTTAGGAGGGAACCCCCTGTTAAATCCCCACGGTTCCCTCCTATCCACAATGGCAGTCACAAGGAATCAAGGATCAGGATTGCGCCCTGCTAGCTTTGCCTTGGCGGGAGCATTCGTTTTGGTAGGTGGGGGCCCTAGTTCCTAGGGCGCAATTGGCGAGGCTGATCCCGGCCATTGATCTGGGGTAGGATCGGGGTTACCACACGCCTTGGGGGGTTCCGATCGCTCCACCTAGGCCCCAGGTCCAAATTAGAGCCTCTGTAGGGCTGAGGTGGTGAAAATGTGGCGTTTCCATGAGTTTTGATTGGTCGCAAAGGGCCTTCGTGGCGGTGGGAAGTTGTTGTCAAGGTTCTGGCCTAGCGGGGGACAGTGTCAGCGCCTGTCCCTCTGCACCCTGTCAGGCATTCCCTTCCACCATTTCCTTCTTCGTGCTGGCTGCATTTTTGCAAGTATTTTGCTGAGGAAACCAGCATCCTCTTACATGTAAGGGGTAGTTGACTTCCAATTAGGGCTGAGATGGAACGTCATCCAGCCGTTGATGTAGCGCGACTAGTAGGCGATCTCGACCGTCGGTTGCTGTCTTTCCTCAGTCATGCCTACTGCTTCCTTATTAATGAGGTGACATTGGTGCCTTGTAGGTGTTCTCAGTAACCTTTTTGTCCCATGCGAGCTGGAAGCAGGGGCTAGCGTCAGCCCTTACGGAACAGGACGCGCTAGTGAGCTCCCAGGGGTTCTTCTAGAAAGGACCGCTCGAGTCGTAGGGAGGTGCTGTGGGGGACGTGGTAGTGACCTCTATGGCGAGTATGGCTACTAGAGTGGAACTGTTGCTGGGAGACGTGGTTCTTCTTATTGGGTGACGGAGCGGGAGCTAGGTCCCAGATGGGTCATGGCTTTGGAGGCGGGCTCCCGCTTGGGTCAGGTATCGTTTCTTCGCAAGCGCTCTCATAAGAGGAAGCCGGTTCTGGGTCGCACAATGCTTAATCCTAGCGCACCCGTGAGAAGGCGCGATTACAAGAGGGCCGGGTCCTTGTTCCTAATAAGCGGGCTGGACTAATCAGGAGTGCCATCGTGGTACGCAATGAAGCGGTTCGGTCCCCTAGTGAGAGAAGCTCTTCCTTGAATTAATTACCTAAATTTCCAGTTAACAATATTGAATTGAATCAGGCTTCCCAATCTTATGTTGCTGTCTACTCTGATGTGAAACTAGCTGATAGTCAACTTCACAAGAGTCCACCTTGCTATTCTGGTCTTTCTATGCGTATGCATAGCATCAACAATGGACAAGCTTTCACCAGAAAGAATCTCATCAGTTGTGTTGATAAAGTTAGTTAGAAAATCTGTTTGTGAATGACTGACGTGGCAGGATGTATTAATATTGATAGAGTTAGTTAACACGTGAATTGTGTGGTTGTACAAATAGATTTAGCTTTGCTCATTTTGCTAACAACTTGTAGTCTTCTCAAAAATTCAATACAGAGAAAAAGCTCAAGTAGCCATTAATGGCGATCACACTTCCTTTACATCTTTTTGATAAGTTCTCTTAGAACTTTCATCAAACACTTGTACATCTTAGTTTCCATCTTCATTTCTGCTTTTCATATTCTCAGATCTTTTGCCTTTTAACATGGTATCAGAGCTTTTGGCTAACGTCATTAGCTGAAAATCGATCCAATAATCTTTCTTCAACTGAATCTTTTAGTTTCTCAGTTGTTTCTCTCAAACACGATGGATTTCTCTTCTCTAGTGAAGACTCTCAGTCTTAACCTTACTCTGAAGCTTGATCACACCAATTACTTGTACTGGAAAACACAAGTTTTGACGGCCATTGAAGCTCTGGATCTCGAAGGTTTCATCTATGGCAAGAAGACACCTCCTTCAAGATTCATCACAATTCAGTCTGGCGACACTGTTTCACAGCAAAAAAATCCTGATTTCATTACCTGGAAAAAGTTTGATAAACTCTTGATGAGTTGGATCTTCTCAACACTGACTCCAAGTGTTCTTGGTTAGGTAACTAACTCCAAGTCCTCCTCTAAAGTCTGGTCAAAATTAGAACGCACATACTCACAGAGATCTATGGTTAAAATCATGCAATTGAAACAACAAATGCAGTCTATTAAGAAAGGATCTGATTCAGTCCATGAGTTTGTTATGAAAATTAAGATTGTGAGTGATGCTATAGTTGCTGCTGGAGAGATAGTGAGCGATAGAGACATGATAATAAGTATGCTCAATGGTGTAGGTCATGGGTATGATTCTGTTGTAACATTGATTTCCTCTCAACAAAACACTATGTCACTGGAAGATGCACAGTTCCTCTTCTTAATGCATGAACAGAGGATTGAGCATTTGAATAGCTCAGCTCATTTAAGTGTTGTTCCATCTGCAAATTTTATCTCTAACAACAATCCGAACTTCAACAATAGAGGAAATGGAAATAGAAATGGATCTAACAACAATTTCAGATGTGGTAACAGAGGTAGAAACAGAGGTGGAGGCAGGTTTGGGAACAAATCTAACCAAAGACTCCACTGTCAAGTCTGTGGAAAGCCTGGACATGGTGCCTTGCAGTGTTATCGCAGGTTTGATCAACAATTTCTAGGTTCTACTCATGGAGGTCCTAATGCTCAAGGAGGTCAATATGCACAAAACGGACAGTCACCAAACCAAGCTTTCTATGCTTAGCAAAATCAGTTCAATATATGTGATCAATGTGGAGGATCATCATCAGTCCAGCATTAACATAGCATCAACCTCAGCTTATTTTGCAACACCTGAGTCTGTCATTGACCAAGCATGGTATGTAGACAGCACGGCTACTAACCACGTCACATCCAACCTCAACAATCTTTCAATCAAATCGGACTACAAAGGTAATGACAAACTCTTTGTAGGTAATGGTGATCAACTTGTTATTTCGCATGTTGGAGACACTAAAGTGAAATCACATTGCACACCACACCTTTATTTGAACATGAAAAATGTGTTGTGTGTGCCTACCATTACAAAGAATCTACTTAGCATTTCTAGCTTTACAAGAGACAATAATGTTGTTGCTGAATTTTATTCAAATGGTTGTGTGATCAAGGATCAGAAAACCAAGAAAATTCTACTCAAAGGTACTCTTAAGCAAGGTCTCTATGAGCTGAAGTTGGCTGAAGCCACTCCACACAGTGTCAACTTGTTGAAGTTTATATCTTTAGTGTCTTCTACTATAAATACAAATAAGTGTAATGCTCATGTCAATAATACTAGTGCATCAGTCTTGTCTAGCAATGGTGAGCCAAATCAGTTCAATGTACTGGTGGCTGCTAGAACGAATTCTATTCTATGGCATGCCAAGTTAGGCCACCCATCACCTTTGATTCTTAAGAGAGTGCTGAATACTTTACGTTTTCCTTTCAATGTAAACAGTCTACACTTTTGTGAGTCATGTAAACTTGGTAAATTGCATTGCTTACCATTCAAACGAAATGATATTACAGCAAAAGTTCCTTTTGAACTCATATATAGTGACATTTGAGGACCGGCTCCTATGTTATCTAATGAAGGTTATAGATATTATATCGTTTTTATTGATGCTTACACAAGATATTCTTGGATGTATCCTTTACATCTTAAGTCTGAAGCCTTATCAGTGTTCATTAAGTTCCAAAAGCTAGTAGAGCTGCAATTTGAAAGGAAAATAAAGACCATCCAAGCTGATATGGGAGGAGAGTACTTACCTTTTGTTCCATATTTGTCCAACATTGGAGTACATGTGAGATTCTCGTGTCCCTACACCCACCAACAAAATGGTGATCCAAAGAGAAAACATCGCAGCATTGTGGAAACAGGTTTAACCTTGTTAGCTCATGGAGGTCTTCCACTCAAATTCTGGTTTGAAGCTTTCTCAACAGCTACAATACTCATCGATAACCTTCCTACTCCTCTGTTGGGTTTTGTTTCTCCTTTTGAAAAATTGTTTCACAAAAAGCCTAATTACAACTTCTTCAAGGTGTTCGGATGCGCTTGTTTTCCTTATCTAAGAAACTACTCTACACACAAGCTTGATATTCATACAAGCAAATGTATTTTTATTGGATATAGCATGTCTCATAAAGGTTACAGATGCTTACATCCATTAGGCAAGATTTTTGTTTCCAGGAATGTTGTTTTCAACGAAATGGAGTTTCCATATAAGAAGCTTTTTTAGTCTCAACCAATCTCATCTGATTCACCACCCTGTCAGACAACAAATGTTGACAAATTGTTTGGTATTTTCTCTTCAAATGAAGTGCCAACAACTAGTTCAAATCAACCTACAACTGCTGATAGTACCAATCATAATGTTTAACATTCTCCTCCTGGTTCTACTACAACAGCTCATCCAACTCAAGCAAATGAATCATTGATGCAGTCTTCACATAACCTTGAAGAGGGGTCTTCACCAGTAAATCAAACAGCTCCAGCACCAGTTGTGTCAATGCATCCGATGACTACCGGATGCAAAAGTGGTATTTTTAGACCAAAAATGTTTCTAAGTAAGTGTGCACTACCTTCAGGTTTCTTGACAGAGTTAGAACCAAAAAATGTGAAAGGGGCAATGTCTGATTCGAGGTGGCTAACTGCTATGAAGGATGAATTTCAAGCCTTGAAGAACAACAATACATGGACACTTGTTCCAGCAGCTAATCACATGAATATAGTGGGTAGTAAATGGGTTTTTAGGACAAAATTCAATCCCGATGGGTCTATTCTCAAGCATAAGGCAAGATTAGTAGCAAAGGGGTTCCACCAAACAGACTTGATAACTTTAATACATTTAGTCTGGTTGTTAAACCATCTACAATAAGAGTGATTTTTGCTTTGGCTATATTCTACAATTGGGATATCCAACAAGTGGATATCAACAATGCTTTTCTAAATGTTGACCTTCAAGAGCTAGTGTTCATGAAGCAACCGGAAGGACTCAAGGATCAAACTCATCCAACACATGTGTGCAGACTCAACAAGGCCCTATATGGGTTGAAGCAGGCTCCTAGATCTTGGTTTCACAAGTTGAAATCAGCTCTTTTAACCTGGAACTTCATCAACTCTACTTCAGATTCTTCTCTGTTTATAAAGAGGTATAGTGCTAATGTGATTTTTCTTCTAGTTTATGTCGACAATATACTTATCACAGGGAATAATCCTAAGTTTGTTCAACATACCATTACTCAGCTTAACAAAGCTTTTGCTTTAAAAACTCTAGGATCTGTGAGCTATTTCCTTGGTTTTGAAGCACACAGAGATGATTCAGGGTTACATTTGACTCAAGCAAAATATACAGTTGATCTCTTGAAAAGAACAAACATGTTTGAGTCAAAGCCATGCGAAACTCCAATCAGCTCAGGATCCAAACTAACTCGTATAGGTGGTGTACCTCTTGAGAACCCCGACAGTCTACCATAGCACTATAGGTGCATTACAGTATTTGTGCTGCACAAGACCTGATATTTCTTTCAGTGTAAATAGACTAAGTCAGTTTCTTGTCAATCCAACCTGTATACACTGGCAAGCATGTAAGAGGGTGCTTCGGTACTTGAGAGGAACACTCCACAAAGGTCTTCATTTTAAGCCATCTGTTGTTTTGAATATGGAGGCTTTTACGGATGCAGACTGAGCTAGTTGCTTGGATGACAGGAAGTCTACTAGTGGAAATTGTGTATTTCTTGGAGGAAATCTAATTTCGTGGAGTTCTTAGAAGCAGGAAGTTGTGGCTAGATCGAGTACTGAGTCTGAATATAGGTCTATGGCGCAGGTAACTACGAAAATTATTTGGTTACAATCTCTGCTCCGTGAGCTAAGTATATATGTTTTGAATCCAGCAGTGATTTGGTGCGATAACATTGGAGCGAACTCTCTAGCTCAAAATCCTGTGTTTCACGCCAAGACTAAACATATTGATATTGATACTCACTTCATTCGAGAGAAAGTGAGTGCTGGGATTGTTGAGGCAAGGTACATACCTACTGAATTTCAGACTGCAAACATTCTAACTAAAGCCTTGCCTACTGCAAAATTCCATTTTCTTTGTTCCAAACTGAATCTTGTTAACTCACCTAGATTCAGCTTGAGGGGGAATGTTAAAGATATTGAATTGAATCAGGCTTCCCAATCTTGTGCTGCTATCTACTCTGATGTGAAACCAGCTGATAGTCAACTTCACAAGAGTCCACCTTGCTATTTTGATCTTACTATGCATATGCATAGCATCAACAATGGACAAGCTTTCACCAGAAAGAATCTCATCAGCTGTATTGATAAAGTTAGTTAGAAAACTTGTTTGTGAATGACTAACGTGGCAGGATGTATTAATTATTGATAGAGTGAGTTAACACGTGAATTGTGTGGTTGTACAAATAGATTTAGCTTTGCTCATTTTGCTAACAACTTGTATTCTTCTCAAAAATTCAATACAGAGAAAAAGATCAAGTAGCCATTAATGGCGATCACACTTCCTTTACATCTTTTTGATAAGTTCTCTTAGAACTTTCATCAAACACTTGTACATCTTAGTTTTCATCTTCATTTCTACTTTTCATATTCTCAAATCTTTTGCCTTTTAACAACAACAAACAACCAAGAAAACAGAAACCAAAGGTCCAAAACCAAAGGAAAAATGAAACAACAAGGAACACAGCAGGAAATTAACTAGGCATTTCAGCTTCAATCAAGCCCCTAATACAAGCAGGGGAGTCCTCCATCCAAAAAGAGCTCCCCAAGGTATCCAAAGCTAACATAGCAAGACGCTTAGCAACACAGCCGGGAACGGGATGGCACAAACCTTCAAAACCATCGCTTGGGATCTAAGATCAGCGATGTCAGAAAGGATGGAGCCACAGATGTTGGGTTTTATTTAACTCAATCACTCATTATATCTTGGGGACGTGTCCTTAAATATAAAGTGCGTATAATTAATACATTATTTAAGTCCTGGTTTTGAACCATATCTCATCTTACAGAGAAAAACTTAGGTGCAACCGATGCACCACGCTAGAATATAATGGTGGTGCATCGGTTCCACTCAGAGAGTGATACATGCACTCACTTCAAGTTAAAAAATGCTCTTTTTCTTTTCTTGTATTTTCACTCTTCGTTTTCAGTTGGAACCTTTACAAGAAAATACTAAATTTATTGACAATTAAAAACTATCGTCATTGTTTAATATTTAATTAAATAACATTTTTTATATTTATACACCACCGTCGCCGCCGCCGCCGCCGCCTCCCCGCCATCCGCCGCCGGCCCTACCCACTTCTGTTATTGTCATTATTATGAATTGAACTTGAGACCTCAAGTCAAAAGTTGTAAGTCTTTACCACTTGACTACAAGATTTGATTTGTTAACAATTGAACAATATTTATATATAACCTATATGAGTTGTTAGAAATGAAATAAAATAAAATAAAATAAAAAACATGTTAGATAAATTTAAATTTATTCAACTAATCAAAATTCTAAATTCTACGACAGACATATATTAAAAAATATTTATTGAAACTTTTAATAAAATTATATTTTTAAAAACATATATAGTCGAGTTATTGGTTTATACTGTATGGTCACGTTTGGTTACATAGTGGAATGGTAATCAGAATGGGAATGGGAATGGGAATGGGAATGGGAATGGGAATGGAAAGGAAAGGAAAACGAAGTTTTTTGTTTGATTGGAACTTTAGAATTAGTCTCTGAATCAGTATTATTTTGTTTAGTTAACTATGGAATAGAATGGAGTTAATTGTATTTTGACCAAAATACTCCTAATTATAAAACATTCATAATAACATGATATATTATGGATAATAATAATAAAATAAATCTTTCAATAATAATAATAATAATAAAATATAAAAGTATATTATATATATATAATTATATATTATTTAATATAATAATACATTATATATATAATATATAATATATAATACATATGTACTATATATAATACATATAATAATATATATATTATATAAAATAATATATGTATATATAAATATATATATAATTGAAACAAATATTAAACGGTGTGTATAAAACTATCTAGAGGGGGAGGGGGGGGGGGGGGGGGGGGTGAATATATTTTAATCGTTATTACCCAATTTTCGCATGTATGTCAATATTACGAAAATGCCCCTAACTAGTCAATATAAATATCAAGTGTAATAAGTGCAGAATTATAAATGACACAAGATATTTACGTGGAAACCCTCACGGGAAAAACCACGGGCTTTTATGTGCGCCACACACGAACCTCGAATCAACTAATTGAAATGATTACAACCTAATCCCGGTTTAATGATCTAATCCCGATCAATAATCATCACAACTACCTAATCCCGGTATAAGTGGACCTAGTCCAATTGCTTGTGATTTAAGCTACCTAATCTCGATAGCAACACAAGACTTAATTCTCTAAGAAGAGATAATACAACCTAAGTGAATATATGAAATATCCAAAAATGCAATTAGAGCTAGGTAACCCTATATGCTTATCTAGGATGATGATTTTGCAATTAATTCAATCCTAGCTATTAAAAGCTAGATGACATGTCAAATAGTTTAGCTAAACATAGATTATGAAAACCTAGATAGCTATCAAAATACAACACTCAATCATGTCAACACAACAATCTCTAATTTGTATCTAGAATATATTCTAAGAGCATACAAATAATATAAGAGATGTCAATGATAAATAAAACACTAATTATATATGATAATAGTGAAGAACTTACCAAAGAAAGTGTGTTAACCAAAACCCATGCAAGCAAGCATCCTAACTATGCTAGAAAATGCTTAGATGATAATTTGATGCATATGAGAATGGTTTTTGAGTGTTAAGAAAGTGTTCTTGATTTGATTTTCTCTCAAATGTCTCTCTTTGAAGTTTAGGGTTCTTAGAGTTAAAGAACATTAATTCTGAAAATGAGAAAGTGTGATATTTATAAACATCAAGAACAGGGCATGTGAAAAGACAAGTTTGCCCTTGAAACGCACCGATCGGCGGTTTTAATTGGCAGCCAGGCCGCCGATCATAACCGCCGAATTGAACCCGAGAAGAACAGGGGAACAACGGCGATTTCATTTGACGGTTTCGTGACCGCCGATCCAACCGCCGAATCAAACCTGAGATATTAAATCGATCAGGTATGAACGGCGGTTTCGAACGGCGGTCGTGGCCGCCGATTGTGACCGCATAATTGCTCCAGACACTTCTGGATGCAAACGGCGGTTTCATTCGGCGGCCAGGCCGTCGATAATAACCGCCGATCACCAACAAAGGTGAAAACCAAGGAAAGGCCAAGGGCATTCTCCGTAGGCGGTCTTTGCGCGAAACCAAGCACTCATTAGTGCAAGCGCGGACGTTTCCGAACAATGTTGGGAAACGAATTATAAGACACATAAATACACAACAAGATATAACAATCAAAGTGCTAGTGTGTAATGTGACATATGAAGAGAATGCACACAAATGTAAGAATGCAAAGTGTGTGTGTGCTTCTAAATCTCTTCAAAGAAAGTTAAGCACTAGAAGTATACCTTTGGAGTGCTTAACAACCTTGAGGACTTGATAATGAATCACTTAAGCTACCCTTACATAGTATCCCCAATACGTGGTTTGTCCACGAAATAAGCCAATCAAAGAATGGGAATCCTTACAATAATAATAATATATTTATATAATATAAATATAATATATATATATATATATATATATATATATATATATATATATATATTAATATATATGTAATAATATATAATATGTATAATATAATAATAGATATAATATATATAATAATATAATATATAATATATATATTTATATATTATATATAATGATATAATATATAAATATATTATATTATATATGTTTATATATCGTATATAATAGATAGTACATATATATATAATATATATTTATATATCATTAATATAATATATAATAATGATGTATTAATTTTTGAAAGGAGGGTATTTTTGGAATGGAGTTTAGGCATATAAGGGTATTTATGGAATATAAATTTTAGTTTGGAATGGAAGGGCATTCCATTGGTTTTGGATGAAATGCCCATTCCACCAAAATGGTGAAATCCCCATTCCAATGAAATCACCATTCCATTGTATTTTAACAAACCAAATGAATGGAATGGTTTTCTTTCCATTCCATTCCATTCCATCCAACCAAACATGGCTTATAGGAGACTCGTGGCATTAATTGTAATAAGCATGATTTGGAATATAACTCTCACTACAGGGGAGATATTTCTCAACATGCATCTTGCAATTTAATGAATAAATATAAGACTCAGATTACTAATTTATATGGGTAATTGAATTATTAACGTGTCTCTTAGTATGAAACAAGAGGGTGCAAAATAAATAAACAATTATTTTTAAATTATTTTTTTGAATTTTTTAAAAGTAAATTTATTAAATTTAAAATTTTACTTATCCAATATCGGTTTACCCAAAAACCGATATCTTACTGTAAAATAAATCCATATCGGAATTTTGTTTGGTGTTGAAAATAGGAAGTAAAAGTTTAAAAAAATTATTAAAGATAAATAAAAAATTTGAAAAAACTGTCAAGAAAGACAGTTTTTCTTATAGTGAATCCGGCCAATTTCCTTCAATATATGACATCAACTTGCTATGACCGTCGTTGGTTTGTATCCTCGCCATCTTTTGGTAACCGTCATTGGTTTAGCTCCTCACCATATTCATGTGACCACAGCTACATTTAGCAAATTAACTTGTACGAACAGGCATGGTGGTTGTTGACCAGATACACCCAACTCTCACCATATAACTTTTTTTTTAATTTGGCGAAAAAAAAAAAAAAAAAAGACAAAAGGTTCTTCAAATATTAGATCCATACACATATGTAAATGAATGGTGGGTGTGAGTGAGAGATCGATTAGAGGTTTTTTTTTTTTTTTTTTTTTTTCTTATGTACTTCGAGAAAATCTTCAATGGAACGGTCTCATAATTGCCACTTGATGAGACCGTCCAATGAGATTGGACCAAATTATAGTTTAAAAAAATATATTTTAATGGTGCTATTGGCAACCCATTAATGATCTAATAATGCCCCAGTTTTTAAAATTAAAAAATTTACTTGATTTATTTCCTAAACTGCCCTTTTTAATTATCTTCCAAATTTAACTCACCCCATAAATGCTTTCTATATGTTTCCAAAAAAAAAAACTGCTCTCTCACACACACACATCCAACACCCCTCCATTGCAATTTTTTTACCCTTCATCTCGTTTATTACAATATGATCAAAATAAATTCTAATAAAACGCCACATCCATGAATAATGTGTTTATGTGAGAAAAAAAAATATTAATGCTTTAAACCCTAATTTTATTGCATACAACTTATTTTATGTATTTTTTTTTTCTTTTCAATGTCACTATGTTTTTTTTTTTTTTCCCTTTTTTCCTCTCTAATGAACACAATATGATCAAATAATTTTTTATTTTTTTATTTTTATCTTCCCTGTATGATAAACAACAAGAATGCAAAAAAATAAAAAATAAAAATACAATGAAGGGGTGATGGATGAGGGTAAAAGAAATGGAGGAAAAAGGGTACAAAACTTTATATATATATATATATATGATAAGAAGCCATTTTACTACTTTGCCACTTGTAATATTTGTAAAGAAAAATTTGTTAAAAGTAACTTTCTTAAGAGGAAGCTCAGAACAAAATTGAAGCAATTATGGCGTGTCTAATTATATCTAGAGGGTGTGAATAGATTTTAATCAAGTTAATTACCAATTTTTCTTGATTAGTCAATATTCAATAAAAACCCTAATCTAGTCAAAAATCAATCAACCTAATTATAAGTGCGGAAAACAATAAATTGCTCGTTGATTGATTTACGAGAGAAACCCTCAACAGGGAAAAACTCACAGGCTACTATGCAAGCCACATACGGTCTTCAAATCCACTACTTGTAATGGGGTTTACAACCTAGGTTGACCACCGTCAAACCGTACACGGTCACTAACCCACCACTACTACCCAGCGTGCCTTTAATAGCGATTCTAAACCTACTTGATTGTGCACTAAGCAATCTTAGCCACAAGATTTGATTCTCAATGAAGAGATCAATAACCTAAGTGAATATCATGGTATTCAATATGCAATTAATGCTAGATTATACTAAATACTTATCTAGAGATTAAATATGTCAATGGTCAATCATAGATATCAATATTGCTATATGACATGGCATACACCATAGCTATCATAGATAAAGCAATCCTAGACAATAGCTATCACAATACAACACTCAATCATTCAACACAAATATATCAATCTTGTATATAAAATCTAATCTAGACGTATACAAGTAATAAATGAGATTTCTTACTAAGAAAGAACACAAAAATAGATTAAATGGTGTTCAACTTACCAAGTCACATATGTTGAAGAAAACCTAAGCATAGATGCATCCTAGATGAAGTTAGATGATGCTAGATGAAGTTTGATGCATATGAAAATGGTTTTGAGTGATCAAAGGTGAGTTCTTTGGAAGATTTTCTCTCTTGAAAATGTTCTAAGTTAAAAATATGATTTTGAACTCATGTAGACTAACCTAAAAACAAAGAGGCACTTATATAAGTGATCCCCTTAAAGCCACACCGTTTTGGTTATTTTTAAAAGCCAAACCCAGTTGCAACCACTGCGCATACCGCTGCATAGGCAAGTATCTGCGCCGCGATATGCAGAACATGTAAGCTCTAGAGTCTGCTGCTATGGAGACCACCCAGAGGCAAGTGACTCAGCCGCGGTATGCACGGCGCAAAAGCACTAGGTTTTGAACCTGGCTTGGACCGTTGCCCATGCACATGTACTAAGGGCAGTACAAGCATAGGTAAAGAGAAGTTTTCTCTTTTCAAAGACAATTCACACTTAGTCTAAAATGTGCAATATGTGCAAGTGTGAAAAGTGAAGAGAATCCACACAAGAGCAATGAATATATATATATATATATATATACATACATATGCAAGCATGATGTAAGGTTTATAGTTGTGTTGGCATAAATTCCATATCAAAATGTGTTTCTCTTGTAATGTTTAGTGGTTCGTATATTGAAGAATTAAGAAGACGAAGGATGTCTCAACCACAATTCATTCAAGAAGCCGGCTTTTAAGAGATTAGTGCATCATTGTTCAACAAAGGTAATAAAGGATCTCATATCTCTTACAAGGCTAGGCACACACACACACATAGCATTCTTGTGTGTTCCTTCATGATTAAACATCACTTATGTTTCACTTTCACACACTTGACAAAATATGCTCATGCATTCATAATATATTGGTAATATTTTGTTTATTGCATTTTTCTAGGACTATGTCTGGAAATTAGCATATATGTGTGTATTTATGCTTGTATGTTTTCGTATTTTTGTACATGGACTTGAACATGTTCTTATTTGATGTCTTATTGAGTTCCGGTCATTTCGGTTACTCATTCATGTAGTTTCGAGTCCAAACGATGTAGCTACGCTATTTTTCGTTCTCATTCATTGAGTTGACTTCATCATCATTTTCCGAGAAGATTTCTCAACCATTTTTCAAAGTTGTATAGTCATCGTCGTGCGTAAGAGAGTCACGGTTCGTAATCCGAAAACGGATTCAGAATCGGAGTTCGGATGTCCAAGATACGGGCTGAAGAACCGAGGGAGCGCGCAAGATAGGCTGCTGGCCGTGAGGCCACTTGGCCTGGCCGTGAGGGAGGCCGTGGGCCCCACGGCAAAGGGGGCTCTCTGCCCCCGTGAGGCCCACGCACCCCCCATGGCCTGGGGTGACGTGGCCTCACATTATTGGCCCATTTTGGTCCTTCTCTCTCCTCCTTATCTTCCCTCCATCTCTCTCCATTTGATTTTGAAGAAGAAAATTGCAAGGAATCCCGTCAGAATTTTCTCTCATTTTTTCCCAACTTCCAAACACCATAACTTCTTCATCCGGAGTCGGATTTGAGTGATTCGAATTGGAGAACATTCATAATTGAGTCCTCTATCATTTCTGAGTGGTTTGGTAGCTGATTGATCGAGATATCTGGTGGTTCCACACTGAAATTCGAACCAGCTCGTGAATCCAAGGTATTGGATCTATCTTTGGGATTTCTTTCTTTTCAACCTTCAATTTGCTTGGGGTTTCTTCTTCTATATCTATGTTTATGTTTGGTAAAAGCTATTGAGAAAGGTAGCTTGAAAATCATTCTAATTGAAAGTCAATTTATAGACAATATGGACTAGTTTCTATGATTCTAGGTTATCCACATGTTTGTGAGTTGTATTGTGATTAGAATGGCATCTTAGGTTGTTTGTGACTTGATTGAATCAATTTTGTGATAAATGACCTTGAGATTTGATTTGATCCTTTGATTGATGAAATCTAGGATTTGTGTATTTGTTTGTGTTTTAGAGCACTCTAGGACTTGATTGATTTATATCTTGAATCCTTGCTCTATATTTTTAGCTAGAATATTGATTGATTAAATATCATATATCTAGCATTTTATTGTATGTTGATTGCATCTTGAACTTGTACTTCATGAATATATTTTGATTCAAGTGTTGTATATGTGAATGAGTCTTTGAGCTTATGTGTTTGGTGTTTCACATGCTTAGGTTTTATTCTCGTATTTTGCATCTAGACTTTTATTGAATGTGTTATCACATGTTTAGGTCTATTTGTACCATAGAATGTATTGATCACATGTTTTATGTTGTTTTGATTGTTTGCATCATTTGCATTCACATGACCACACTAGGAAGTCCTTGTAAAAAGCATGAAGTCTTGGTTAGAGTCGGGGTGACTCGGATAGCCAAGCAAAAAGACTTGCCTAGAGTCGGGATGACTCGGATAGGTAAGCAAGAAGTCATGGCTAGAGTCGGGAGGACTCGGATAGTCATGCATGGGAGGCTCCCTAGAGGCAAGAGTGCCTTGGATAGGGAGTTGGCTATTGCATTGGTAGGCCTAGGCGTATGGTTAGATATAGACTCCGATAGAGCGGGGTACACGGGAGGTGTATGCACTCTTGAGAAATTTCTAATCTACCATCGATGTTGGTTTTGTGTGGTGCCCAATATATGGTGGTTTCGCATCATTGAGGGATTTCACATTTTCCAATAGGGTTGGGTAGGCTTAGACTTCACTAGGCTGGGTGAGCTAAAGATTGGTCACTTTGTGAATGTTCTATGTTTACCTTCCAATAATATAGTACCCAATGGTTGTAGTTCAACCCGTGGATGTTTCCTCCTTGGAGGTTTTACCACGTTAAAAAAATCTCTTGTGTTAATTCTTCCTATCTCTATCCTTATATTTTACTTGTATATTTTTATTATCTTGTTTCATAATATTCACTTGATGTATTGTGAAGCAAGACTTTGTATAGTGTGATTAGTGAATTCATTTTATTGATCAATTTTATTTCTATGATTCTTTTGTATATTGTATTTGTGTATAGTGATATTTGATCACTCTTGTAACTCATTGAACATATAGTGAAATACAAGTATTCTTTGTTGTTATACTTATTTCTTTGTTTACCTCATACAACTTGATGATGTATGTAGACCATGCTTATATGATTACCTATTCATATTGTCTATGTATATTGTCTTTTCTTAGTATGTTTGTTGTATGTAAGGCAACCTTGAGGGACAAACGAAAGTTTGTTCAAGGGATTGAAAAAGGCGTAAAAACCTATTCACCCCCCCCCCTCTAGGTATGCCTTAAGCAATTTAACTACGTTTGTATACTTTCAATTGGTATCAGAGCGGGTCGTCGGACAGCACTCGACGAGATCCGGTTTATACTTACGTGTAAATTGCTTTGGTTTTTGTGTCATAATTGTCTTCCTTTATTTGTTGTGGAAAAGGTTCTTCTTATTTTTCATTGCATTTGTCTACTAACAAATTTGTTGATAAGCTTGAAAGAGTGTTAGTTACAAAAGCAAAGAAGAAGATGTTCTTGTGTTCCAAAGGATGATCAATTTAGACTTGATCACTTACTCAAGCAACATAATGAAGAAATCCACATGGAGTGATGATAACTCTAGTGATGAGGAGAGCTCAAGTGGTGAGTCTTCTATTGAAGAAGAGTTGATGAGCAACTTTGTTGCTTTCATGACCTCTCACTCTATCCTAGAGGATGTTAGTCAAGATTCATTGGACAAGGAGGTTGATTCAAATCATCAAGTGTGCTTAAGTGGAAATTCAACCTATGTTGATCTTTTGGTTAAGGCAAAAAGTCTTGTAGAGAAATTGGAGATAGCCTTAAGAGAGGTTGATGAGAAAGATGTTTTGATCAATTTGCAAGTGGATGAGTTTGTCTCAACAACTCAGAGGCTCTTGGGTGAAAAGAATGCTCTTGCCAAGAAGCTTAGAGAAGTTGAGGGAATTGTTCTTGAAAAGGAGATGATCATCTCTAGTTTATCTTTAGGAGGCTCAAGCGACTTTGTAGTTGAGGAGAAGCTCATAGAAGCATCACTTCCTACAAAGCAAGGATCATGTCATTGTTGACAAGATAGCTCCTAAGAAGAGACGTTTCAAGACCAAGATCAAATTGAAGAACAAGGTACCCATTGAAACTCCCATTTGTGCTTCACCATCACCGGAAGGTAAAATCTCTTCTTTTGTTCCCATATGTCATTTTTGCAATACCTTAGGCCATATCAAGCCCAAGTGCTATAAGTTCATTGAATATTGCAACATGGAAAATGCATCTAGGAATAGAGATGTTGGACCTCATTTTATGCATGCTAAAACTTTTGAATATGGAAAGCATGAAAATCTCTCAAAACATGTTAAGAATGTCCGAAAGGTGAAGAATGCATATCCTTCTAAATTTGACAATGCATGTGTTGCTAACAATGTTGAGAAAAATAGTATTAATGATATTATTGTGAATCAAGTTGTGAAAGAACTTTACTCTAGGTTCAACATTGTGGTCAAAGAGAATTTTGATGATGTTTGTGTATGTCCACCCAAGACAAAGTTTGTCAAGGGTGAGTGCTCTTACCATTAGTGTAAGTTGCACATGTGAGTTAGCTTTAAGACTAGTGTTGTTGGTAAGAAGCTTAGCTTGTTTGCTTTGTATCTTTACAACTTGACATGAACTTAGCTATCTCACATTGATTGTCATGATAGTCGAAATTTGTTGATTAACTTTTGAGAAGTTTTTGTTTGGAATCTATATGGTGACATTAATGTTAAGGCTTTTAGAGAAAGTCATTTTTTTTGTTTGTTTGAGTTGGATTACATTGTCTTTAGTCTCTTGGAATCGACACACCTATAACTTGTAGTCATGAGGACTTACAAGCCAAGAGGACTTATAAAAAGGGTGAAGACATTGTATTTGGTGAAAATAGCTTGCGAAGGTATCTTAATATCATATTGCTTGCTTACTTGATTTTTCATCTATCAACTCATTGTTTGTATCACATTCATGAAGCATGTTATAATTGAGAACTAGTATAGTGTTTATATGGTCCTCTTTGACATTTGCTAGTTTAAGATCTTTTGGTGATAAACGTTCACATTGATCTTATTTCATGAAGTGTGTTGTTATTTGTATGATTGTTGAGTGGCTAATTTTTGAATAATGTGAGCTTCATATTCTTTGATAGCTACTCTCTTGAGAAGTAGAGATCTTAAGTAAGTCTCTTTACTTGCTTCTTGATCATGTGCTTTTAAGCCTTAAATTTTGGTTTCAAAAATGCACTTTGCTTCTCTTGTATGTCTTGTTAAGTATGTTGAGCTTGATTGATGTCAGCTTTGGATACACCTTGAAGTCCTAAGGACTAGTACATTTAAAAATGACCAATGGTTGGTATCCATTTGCTTCGGCAACATAGAACTCAACGAGCACCCTCATGGAAAGGGCTACACACCTTGGTTGTGCAGCCGCCCAATGTAGGAAAAGGCTACGCCATTGTGATGAGTGAAAGCCGCCACGAGGAGTATATTTTTTTTTTGTTAGAAAAATCAAAGAAGTGTTGAATTGAATCATAAAAAATAAAAAATAAAAAAAAATCTTTGATTCAAGCCTAAATAAAAAAAAATAAAAAAAAGGCTTATGGAGTATAGTTGAATAATCAAATGAGCTCGGGTTGACAAATAGAAATGGGTTGACGAGCCACATGCACACACACGCTCACATGTTGAAATCTATTCTCTTTATAAGCAAAATTTTGGATGATAACCGGTTTGACCTTTTCATCGAAAGGCCTAAGATGAATAGATGTTGAAAGTGTTTGCATGCTTGATTATCAAACTACTTCTTTTCATATACTTGAAGCAAAATCTTCACACACTCACTTTTGCTTTTTTAGTATTTTGATACTTTAGCAATTTTTGATGACATATGAGAGTGATTGAAAATCTTGATGTAACTCTCTTATATATGTGAAGCTTATTTGCAAATCTAATAAAAATTGCTTGTGATGTGATTGTGTGGATGATTTTTGTGAACATTTGTCTATCTTGATTTTAGATAAGGCACTTGTCAAGGGGGAGCATAATATGCTAAATTCTTGTTCTCTTTTATAACATGTTCACATGTTCTTCAAGGTTGTTGTTTGTTGGCATTATTCTTATTTTTGATAAATCATATAGATGCTTTGATATATTCTTATATGCATAATGATTTGTTGAATATAGTGTTTTGCCTTTGTATATGTTTATTGGTTTCTTTGTTTCCTCTCACTTTTGTTTTTAGTTTTTTTTGTATTGCAAGATCATGGGAAAAGCAAAGAAAATTGGTGGCAATGTTTCTTCAACTCCCATTGACAAGTCTAAACCTATAATTTCTTCCAAAATTTCCAAAGCTAACAAAGTGGATGATTTAGGAATTTTCGGTTGCAAGAAGTTAATTCAAGAAAGAGGTATTGACTTGGACTCTTGTGTTGGATCCTATGTTTATGATGTGCTTATGAGTAGAAATTGGAATTCATGGGTGAACATGTTAGGAATCTCTAATGAGACCGTTGTTAGAGAGTTTTATCATGCTTACAAATCTAGTTCTACTGTGACGAGTGCTACTCTAAGCATAAGGAAAGTCGTCTTTAGAGTTTGCTCTAGGAAGGTTAATGAATTTCTTGACTTGTCCGATGACATTGAATCGGAATTCCTTGATGTTGACATCTTGGAAAACCTTGATTTAATGGGGAGAACTTTATGTGATGATAGTAATTTTGTGTGGGGGAAACGTGCTTATATTAAGCAAGGTGAGTTAACAAAAATTAGTGCATTTTGGCATTTATTTGTTTGCTCCAATCTTGTTGGCTCTACTAATGCTTCGGAGCTTAATAGAGACAAAATCAAGATTGTATATGCCTTGGTGACTAACAAACCTATAAATCTTGGTGAATTGCTTGTGGAGCAAATTGAGATTGCGGCTCGTACTAGTCGTTTGGATAAGAAATTGGCATTTCCGGGATTTATAACTCAATTATGCTTAGCTAAAGGAGTGAGGAATCTTGATGGTGATGTTATGCTTTCTCCCTTAGAGAAGTTGAGTGAGAAACGTGTGGCATCCATGTCATACAAGGACAAGGGAAAGTCTAGTGATGTGTTTAGGCTTTTTGGTGAATCTCTTGATTCTAACCATGTCCCAAGCTCACCCGCTCTTCCTAGTTGGGCTTTAAAATTGAGGAATGAGGTTGAAGAGTCACGTAGGTTGATTGAGGCTTCACAAAGGGAAATTGAAGACCTTAGTGCTAAGCTTGTTGTTCAAGATGAAAGGATCAAAGAGTTGGAAGGAAAATCAACTACAACAAGGCAATATGTGAGATCCTCACACCGCACTTCATTCCTTGGTGGCACAAGTGGCTAGAAAGCTTCATGAGGTACATTTTCTTACTCTTTCCCTTTGGCTTCATATCATGTCAAAGAGGGAGAGAAATATGAGAAACACATGGGAGAAATCTAGCTTACTTAGTCTCCTTTTTAGTTTTTGTGTTGTTTTATTTTTAGTATATTTGGTATCAAGCTTGAACTATATGCCTTGAACTATATGGCATGTAATATTTTTTTTGTGGTTGAATCTTGGCTTAGAATATTTTGATGGATAGTATGTATTAAGGGGGAGCATACTTGATCCACTTGAACTTATATGTTATTATTTTCTTGCCTAAGATTGGATATTGTCATATTTGTTGTCTCTTGGATATTCTTGTGCTTTCAAGTTCATTTTAGATGATATCAAGAGAAGACCATGTTGAAGTTCAAGACTTGTTTTGGTTGTTAATTTGTGTCTATATGTGTAACTCATTGTACTCATTGTGACCAAATTTCCTTTGTAATTGTTTTAGTGTTTGTTTAGGGGTTTTGACATGGAATTTGCCAAAGGGGGAGATTGTAAGGTCTATAGTTGTGTTGGCATAAATTCCATATCAAAATGTGTTTCTCTTGTAATGTTTAGTGGTTTGTATATTGAAGAATTAAGAAGACGAAGGATGTCTCAACCACAATTCATTCAAGAAGCCGGCTTTTAAGAGATTCGTGCATCATTGTTCAACAAAGGTAATAAATGATCTCATATCTCTTACAAGGCTAGGCACACACACACACATAGCATTCTTGTGTGTTCCTTCATGATTAAACATCACTTATGTTTCACTTTCACACACTTGACAAAATATGCTCATGCATTCATACTATATTGGTAATATTTTGTTTATTGCATTTTTCTAGGACTATGTCTGAAAATTAGAATATGTGTGTGTATTTGTGCTTGTATGTTTTCGTATTTTTGTACGTGGACTTGAACATGTTCTTATTTGATGTCTTATTGAGTTCCGGTCGTTTCGGTTACTCATTCATGTAGTTTCGAGTCCAAACGATGTAGCTACGCTATTTTTCGTTCTCATTCGTTGAGTTGACTTCATCATCGTTTTCTGAGATGATTTCTCAACCATTTTTCAAATTTGTATAGTCTTCGTCGTGCGTAAGAGAGTTACGGTTCGTAATCCGAAAACGGATTCAGAATCAGAGTTCGGATGCCCAAGATACGGGCTGAAGAACCGAGGGAGCGCGAAAGAGAGGCTGCTGGCCATGAGGGAGGCCGTGGGCCCCACGGCCAAGGGGGCTCTCTGCCCCCGTGAGGCCCACGCGCCCCCCATGGCCTGGGGTGATGTGGCCTCACATTATTGGCCCATTTTGGTCCTTCTCTCTCCTCCTTATCTTCCCTCCATCTCTCTCCATTTGATTTTGAAGAAGAAAATTGCAAGGAATCCCGTCAGAATTTTCTCTCATTTTTTCCCAACTTCCAAACACCATAACTTCTTCATCCGGAGTCGGATTTGAGTGATTCGAATTGGAGAACGTTCGTAATTGAGTCCTCTATCATTTCTGAGTGGTTTGGTAGCTGATTGATCGAGATTTCTGGTGGTTCCACACTGAAATTCGAACCAGCTCGTGAATCCAAGGTATTGGATCTATCTTTGGGATTTCTTTCTTTTCAACCCTCAATTTGCTTGGGGTTTCTTCTTCTATATCTATGTTTATGTTTGGTAAAAGCTATTGAGAAAGGTAGCTTGAAAATCATTCTAATTGAAAGTCAATTTATAGACAATATGGACTAGTTTCTATGATTCTAGGTTATCCACATGTTTGTGAGTTGTATTGTGATTAGAATGGCATCTTAGGTTGTTTGTGACTTGATTGAATCAATTTTGTGATAAATGACCTTGAGATTTGATTTGATCCTTTGATTGATGAAATCTAGGATTTGTGTATTTGCTTGTGTTTTAGAGCACTCTAGGATTTGATTGATTTATATCTTGAATCCTTGCTCTATATTTTTAGCTAGAATATTGATTGATTAAATCTCATATATCTAGCATTTTATTGTATGTTGATTGCATCTTGAACTTGTACTTCATGAATATATTTTGATTCAAGTGTTGTATATGTGAATGAGTCTTTGAGCTTATGTGTTTGGCGTTTCACATGCTTAGGTTTTATTCTCGTATTTTGCATCTAGACTTTTATTGAATGTGTTATCACATGTTTAGGTCTATTTGTACCATAGAATGTATTGATCACATGTTCTATGTTGTTTTGATTGTTTGCATCATTTGCATTCACATGATCACACTAGGAAGTCCTTTTAAAAGGTATGAAGTCTTGGTTAGAGTCGGGGTGACTCTGATAGCCAAGCAAGAAGACTTGCCTAGAGTCGGGATGACTCGGATAGGTAAGCAAGAAGTCATGGCTAGAGTCGGGAGGACTCGGATAGTCATGCATGGGAGGCTCCCTAGAGGCAAGAGTGCCTTGGATAGGGAGTTGGCTATTGCATTGGTAGGCCTAGGCGTATGGTTAGACATAGACTCCGATAGAGCGGGGTACACGGGAGGTGTATGCACTCTTGAGGAATTTCTAATCTACCATCGATGTTGGTTTTGTGTGGTGTCCAATATATGGTGGTTTCGCATCATTGAGGGATTTCACATTTTCCAATAGGGTTGGGTAGGCTTAGACTTCATTATGTTGGGTGAGCTAAAGATTGGTCATTTTGTGAATGTTCTATGTTTACTTTCCAATAATATAGTACCCAATGGTTGTAGTTCAACCTGTGGATGTTTCCTCCTTGGAGGTTTTACCACGTTAAAAAAATCTCTTGTGTTAATTCTTCCTATCTCTATCTCTTATATTTTACTTGTATATTTTTATTATCTTGTTTCATAATATTCACTTGATGTATTGTGAAGCAAGACTTTGTATAGTGTGATTAGTGAATTCATTTTATTGATCAATTTTATTTCTATGATTCTTTTGTATATTGTATTTGTGTATAGTGATATTTAATCACTCTTGTAACTCATTGAACATATAGTGAAATACAAGTATTCTTTGTTGTTATACTTATTTGTTTGTTTACCTCATACAACTTGATGATGTATGTAGACCATGCTTATATGATTACCTATTCATATTGTCTATGTATGTTGTCTTTTCTTAGTATGTTTGTTGTATGTAAGGCAACCTTGAGGGACAAACGAAAGTTTGTTCAAGGGATTGAAAAAGGCGTAAAAACCTATTCACCCCCCCCCCCCCCCCTTTAGGTATGCCTTAAGCAATTTAACTACGTTAGTATACTTTCACATGAGAAGTGTGTGTGTGCAACTAAGTCTCTTTAATGTAAATTAAACACAAGTGATTTACCTTTGAAGTGCTTATCATCTTGAGGTCTTGAGAGGGCCTTTGAACTTGATCATCAATGCCTAAGTTACCCTTACATGTCAAAACCCAAATGTGGTTTGTCACCGAAATAAACCAATCAATCTTGAGGAACTTACAAGAATCTATATTAGAGTTGGTTTTAGTATTTGTAAAAGCATTGAAAAATATAATAAAAATTTTGTGATTCACTTGAAGTCATCTTTAAGATTGAAAGATAGGGGTTCCTATCATTGGTATCAGAACACCATTGATCCTCTAAGCTCTTCCTTCAGTTTATGACTCGAAACTGAAACAAATACTCGATGTGTTTGATATTAATCTAGGGGGGGTGAATAGATTTTAATAGATTTTAATAGATGTTACCCAATTTTTTTGTATGGTCAAAATTACGGAAATGCCCCTAATAGACAATATAATATAGCAATTGTAATATGGTGCGGAATGTAAAACAACACTTGATGTTTACGTGGAAACCCTCATGGGAAAAACCACGGGCTATTATGTGAGCCACACACGAACCTCGAATCCACTAAATGTGATAAAATTACAACCTAATCCTGGAAGTAATCACATACCTACCTAATCCCGGTATAAGTGAACCTAGTTCAAATGCTTGCGATCTAAGCAACCTAATCCCGGAAGCTACACACAAGACTTTAGTTCTCAATCAAGAGATTAACACCCTAAGTGAATATGTGAATATCCAAAATGCAACATAGAGCAAGGGAACCCTATATGCTTATCTAAGATGATGATTTTGCAATAAAAGCAATCCTAGATATTAAGAGCTAAATGACATGTCAAATAGCTTAGCTAATCAAGATTAAGCAAAAACCTAATTAGCTATCACAATACGACACTCAATCATATTCATCACAAATAATCTCTAACTTGTATTTAGCATATGATCTAAAACATACAAGTAATTTAAAGAAATGTCTTAATATGAAAAACACTAAAATTAGATGAAGTTAGTGAAGAACATACCAAAGAAGATGTGATGATACAAAACCATGCATGGATGATTGCTAGATGATCTTTGATGCACAAAGGAATGTATTTGAGTGTTTAAAGAAGAGTTCTTTAAGGATTTTTTTCTTGAAAAATATTCTAAGGAAAATATATGATTTTTTGAACTCAGTAAACTGACCTAAAGACATAGAGTTATATATATAGAGGCCTTAAGTAAAGTGTGGTCGTTTTGAAAAATCGCACCAAAATATGCCTTGTGCGCGAAGGGCGCACGACCAGCGGCAACCCACTAGGCGATGTGCACTGGTGAGGGTTGCACATGACCAGGGGCGCAAGACCAGCGACAGAGACCTGGACGATCTGCGTTGGTGAGCTTGCGCTGTACGACCAGCGCATGACTAGCGACAGAGAACTGGGAGTTTTACGCTGGTGTGCTGTGCTGGTCTTGCGCATGACGACCAACGCACAGCCCACTCCTTTGAACCCCAACACAAAATGCAAGGGTAAAAAGGTAAAGAAAATGCATCCTAAAAGCCTAACATAATATGTCATTTTAATCACAAGATGCAATCAATACTTATGAAAGAAGAGAGATTAAATAATCAATAATGCACACATAATACAAACACAACATTTAAGAATAAGAATTATGCAAGTGTTGTGTGTGTGTGTGTGTGTGTGTGCAACTACATCTCTTCAAGGCAAAGTAAGTACTAGAAATTTACCTTTAGTGCTTCTTCTCTTGAGGTCTTGAGAGCCTAAACTACCCTTACAAAAACCCCAAATGTGGTTTGTCTACGAAATAAACCAATCAATAAATTGAGACCTTACAATCTCCCCCTTTGGCTATTTTGTGACAAAACCACCACTCACATAGATCCTCACAACATAATTGAAGCTACGGGATAGCAATGAAATTCTACATTACAAAGAGATAAGAAAATAAAACTTCAAGTCTTCAATCTCTTGTAGAATTTTCAAACCTTCAAAACAAAAAGATTACACTTCCAAAGCAAGTGTATGTGAGGTGATCATGTAAAGTTAAAAATAAGCATTTGCATTATAGAATTTTTCAATTAAGAAAACATGCAACATTATGAAATGAATGTGCGATGCAATGCTCCCCCTCAATGTATATTCTCCCCAACATGCACAATTGCTACTACAATTTGCAACTCCCCTTACCACATTCTACTCCCCCTTTTTGTCATGATATAGGCAAATGAGTAGTCTCCAACCAGGTCACTTCTAGCAAAGAGAGATAGTAGCATACAAGATATTTGCATAAATAAATAAGTCACTTTATGAATCTCAATTAATTGGAGAGAAACAAGGAGATTTATTTAAAGAAAATGTGTGAATCAAACATGCTTTACATACAAAACATATAGCATTCAAGTCCAAAATACAGTGGTATTTGGCAAAACAAATGACAAAGGTTTCTAATAAGAATTCAAACCAACTTCGCCATTGTCATGGGAGAAGCAAGGATATAGAGATTTTATTGTTTTCAATATAAGAGCAACTATAACCGACTTTATAAGCGAAACATGGCATGAGCGACTTTGCACCCTATTTGATTTTTCCGGGTGAGAAACCCGTATAATAGTAGCCATGTTCAACTAATAAAGAAAGAGAGACATTTGGAATTTAAATTCCTTTGAACGGATACAAGATCCTTTATTCATTTTGAGTCTCATAAGCTTTTTCACACAAGTTTTGCATTTTAAAAATATGCAATCATCAATTCATGCTTTTTCATTTGAGCATGTTTTATGAATTTCATGCTTATTCATTTGACATTAGCATGTTATAAAAGAATCATCATGTCATGGAGATAACTATAGGTCATTCAAATCATACTTCCTATGAAAATCTCCTAGTCAAAAAATGCATGTTTGAACATAAATATGACATGGATTGTAAACAAGCAAGGTTCACACTTATTGATTGAAAACATATATACATATTAAAGTAATACAATAATGCTCGGTGTGTATGATAAATATATCTAGAGGAAGGTGAATAGATTTTAACTATTATTACCTAATTTTCGTATGCAAGTCAATTTTACGAAAATGCCCCTACTAGTCAAAAATACAAGCAAGTGTAATATAGTGCGGAATTTAAATAACACTTGATGTATACGTGGAAACCCAACCATTGGGAAAAACCACGGCCTGTTTAGTGCGCCACACTCGGACCTTGAAATCCACTAATTGAAATGGAGTTTACAACCTATGTAGACCTCGTCTAACACTCCGGTCAATAACCCCCCACTTCTACCACTCGGGCCTTTAAAAGTGGCTCTAGTCCAATTGCTTGAGGCCTAAGCAATCTTAGCCTCAAGACTTAATTCTCTATGAAGAGATTATGCAACCTATGTGAATATGTATAAATATTCAAATAACACACAAGGCTAGGTATCCTTAGATGCTTATCTAGGATGATGATATAATCAATTTAAATCAACCCTAGATATCAATTTCTAAATGACATGTTAAATAGCTTAGCTAAACAAGATTAATCAAAAACCTAATTAGCTATCACAAAACAACACTCAATCAATTCATCACAATTAATTCTCTATTCTTGTATTTATCATATGATCAAAAACATACAAGTAAATTAAAAGAGAATATGCTTGATAGTAAAATACTAAAATAAGATGAAATTAATCAAAATCTTACCAAGCAAGTTGTAATGATGCAAACCCAATCATAGATGCATTCTATATAGTCATAGAAGATGCAATATGAAATATGATGCAAAAAGGATTTGATTTGAGTGTTTAAAGGTGAGTTCTTGATTTGATTTTTTCTCAAAAATCTCTCTTTGAAGTTTAGGGTTCTAAGGACTCAAAGAACTTGATCAGATAATGAGAAAGTAAGATATTTATAGACATCAAGAATTGGGCATGTGAAAAGATAAATTTGCCCCTGAAACGCACCAATCGGCGGCCAAGCCACCGTTTACAACCGCCGAATTGAACCCGAGAATAACAGGGGAACAACGGCGGTTTCATTCGGCGGTTTCGAAACCGCCGATTAAACTGCAGAATCAAACCCGAGAGATGTAAATCGATCAGGTATGAACGGCGGTTTCGAACGGTGGTCGGTGGCCACCAATCGTAACCGCAGGATCACTCCAGACCTTTCTGGACTAAAACGGCGGTTTCAATTCGGTAGCCAGGTCGCCGATCAAACCGCCGATTCACTAGTGATGGTGAATCTAAAGGAGAAGCCAAGAGCATTCTCCGTGGGCAGTCTTTGCGCAAAACCAAGCACATTCTAGTGCATGCACGAACGTTTCCGAACACTATCGGGAAACAAATTACTAAGCACATATACACATAACAAGATATCAAACAAAGTGCTAGTGTGTAAAGTGACATGTGAAGAGTATGCACACAAGAACAAGTATGCTTAGTGTGTGTGTGCTAACTAAATCTCTTCAAAGAAAACCAAGCACTAGAAATTATACCTTTGGCGTGCTTGTCCCTTGAGGTCTTGAAAGGGCCTTCGAGCATGAAGTTCAATCACCTAAACTACCCTTACACAAACAACCCCAACAAGTGGTTTGTCCACGAAATAAGCCAATCAAGATATAGGAATCCTTACAACATATGTACAACCAAGCTTACTCAAGCAATTAAAATGGAAGCATAAGATATTTCAAATTTTTTACAAGTGACAAGTATGCAAAATAGTTCTCTTTGCTTGAGTTCCCCATATGGGGTCAATCACAAAATACATCACTCCACAAGACATATCCCAATAGATCTACTAAGTGTTTTAAATCGAGTAGTATCTAAGGGTTTAGTAAATAGGTCTGCAAGTTGATCATTAGTTGAAAGTTCTCACGGTGTGTAAACTATTAATCTAGAGAGGGGGTGAATAGATTTTAACTAATTTTACCCAATTTTCGTTTAATGACAAGATTACGAAAATGCCCCTAATAGTCAATAAAATATAACAAGTGTAATATTGTGCGGAAATTAAAACAACACTTGATATTTACGCGGAAACCCTCACGGGAAAAATCACGGGTTGTTAAGTGAGCCACACCCGAACCTCGAATCTCGAATCCACTAAATGTGATGAAATTACAACCTAATCCCAGAAGTAATCACACACCTACCTAATCCCGGTATGAGTGAACCTAGTTCGAATGCTTGCGATCTAAGCAACCTAATCCCGGATGCTACACACAAGACTATGATTCTCAATGAAGAGATTAAATCCCTAAGTGAATATGTGAATATCCAAAATGCAACATAGAGCAAGGGAAACCCTATATGCGTATCTAAGATGATGAATTTGCAATTAAAACAATCATAGATATTAAAACTAAATGACATGTCAAATAGCTTAGATAATCATAGATTATAAAAACCTAGATATCTATCACAATACAACACTCAATCAAAATATCACAAATAATCTCTATCTTGTATTTAGTATATTATCTAAAAACATACAAGTAATCTAAGAGATGTCTTAATATGAAAAACACTAAAATTAGATGATATTAGTGAAGAATATACCAAGGAAGATGTGATGATCCAAAAACATACATGGATGCATTCTATGAAAGCATAGTTGATGCAATATGAAATTTGATGAAAAAGGGATTTGATTTGAGTGGTCAAAGGTGAGTTCTTGATTTGATTTTCTCCCAAAATTCTCTCTTTTAAGTTTAGGGTTCTTGGGAGTTAAAGAACTAATTCAGAGAATGAGAAAGTAAGATATTTATAGACATCAAAAACAAAGCATGTGAAAAGACAAGTTTGCCCCTGAAACGCACCGATCGGCGGTTTCAATCGGTGGCCAGGCCACCAATTATAACCGCCGAATTGAACCCGAGAAGAACAGGGGAACAATGGTGGTTTCATTCAGTGGTTTCGTAACCGCCAAATCAAACCGAGAGATTAAATCAATCAGGTATGAACGGCGGTTTCGTAACCGCCGATTGAACCGTCGAATCAAACCGAGAAAAAAAATCAATCAGGTATGAACGGCGGTCGTGACCACTGATCATAACCGTAAAATTGCTCCAGACACTTCTGGAAGTAAACGGCGGTTTCATTCGGTGGCCAGGCCGCCGATCACCAACAGAGGTGAAAACCAAGGAGAAGCCAAGGGCATTCTCCATAGGCGGTCTTCGCACAAAACCAAGCACATTCTAATGCATGCGTGGACGTTTCCGAATACTATCGGGAAACGAATTACAAGACACAAAATACACACAACAAGATATAACATATAAGTGCAAGTGTGAAATATGACATGTGAAGAGTAAGCACACAAATGCAAGAATGCTAAGCGAGTGTGTGCAATCTAAATCTCTTCAAAGAAAACCAAGCACTAGAGATTATATCTTTGGCGTGCTTGTCCCTTGAGGACTTGTGAAGGGCCTTCGAGCTTGAAGTTCAATCACCTAAACTACCCTTACACAATAAACCCCAACACGTGGTTTATCCACGAAATAAGCCAATCAAAGAATGGGAATCCTTACAATCTACCCCCTTTGGCTATTTCGTGACAAAACCACCACTCACATTGATCCTCACAAACATAATTGAATCTTCGGGATAACAAAGATATTCTACATTACAAGAGATATAAGAAAATATAAAAGAAAACTTCAAGTCTTCAATCTCTTGTAGAACTATCAACCCTTCAAAACAAAAGATTATACTTTCCAAAGGAAGAGTATGTGAGATGATCAAGTGAGAATAAAACAAGCATTTGCATTTAAGAAAATAGGTACAACATCATTCAATGTATGTATGTGTATGCAATGCTCCCCTTCAATGGGTTACTCCCCCTTAATGAATATTCTCCCCAATATGCACAATTGCCACTACAACTTGCCATTACCACACTCTACTCCCCCTTTTTGTCATAATATAGGCAAATGAGTAGTCCCTAACCGGGTCACTCTTAGCAAAGAGAGATAGAAGCATGCAAGATATTTGCATAATAATATAAGTCACTTTATGCATCCCAAATTAATTGAAGAGAAACAAGGAGATTTATTTGAAAGAAAATGTGTGAAACAAACATGCTTTGCATACAAGACATGTATCATTCAAGTCCAAAATACAATGGTATTTGGCAAAGCAAATGACAAAGGTTTCTAATAAGAATTCAAACCAATTTCACCATTGTCATGAGAAAAGCAAGGATATAGAGATTTCATTGATTTTAATATAAAGAGCAACTATATCCAACCTTATAAGCGAAACATGGCCTGAGCAACTTTGCACCCTATTTGATTTTTCCGGATAAGATATCCGTATGATAGTAGCCATGTTCAACCAATAAAGAAAGAGAGACATTTGGATTATAAAATCCTTTGAACGGATACAAGATCCTTTATTCATTTTAAGTCTCATAAGTATTTCACACAAGTTTTGCATTTAAGTATTGCAATCATCAATTCATGCTTTTCATGTGAGCATGTTATATGAATTTCATGCTTTTTCATTTGTCATTAGCATGTTATACAAGAATCATCATGTCATGGAGATAATTATAGGTCATTCAAATCATACTTCCTATGTACATCTCCTAGTCCAAAAATGCATGTTTGAACATAAATATGACATGGATTGTAAACAAGCAAGTTTCACACTTATTGAATTGAAAACATATATACATATATACAACCAAGCTTACTCAAGCAATTAAAGAAAGAAGCATAAGATATTTCAAATTTGTGCATGTCACAAGTATGCAAAATAGCTCTCTTTGCTTGAGTTCCCCATATAGGGTCAATCACAAATCACATCACTCCACAAGACATATCCCAATAGATCTACTAAGTGTTTTAAATCGAGTAGCATCTAAGGGTTTATTAAATAAGTCCGCAAGTTGATCATTAGTACCTACATGTTCAAGTACTATGCATTTATTTTCAACAAGCTCTCTAATGAAATGATAGCGGATGTCAATATGCTTAGTTCTAGAATGTTGAACCGGATTCTTGGAAATATTTTTGACACTCATATTATCACAAAAGAGAGTGAGTGTACCTTGGTTGAATCCGTAATCTACTAGCATTTGTTTCGTCCATAGGAGTTGTGTGCATCCACTTCTTGCGGCTATGTACTCGGCCACGGCCGTGGACAAGGAAATCGAGTTTTGCTTCTTGCAAAACCAAGACAACAAGTTATTGCCTAGAAAGAAGCAACCGCCCGATATGCTCTTCCTATCATCGCAATTTCCTACCCAATCCGTATCACTAAAGCCTACAATACTGGCATTAGTTTCAAAAGAGTACCAAATCCCATAATTGGAAGTCCCATTCACATAGCGAATGATTCACTTTACGGAAGAGAGATGGGACTCCTTAGGATCCGCTTGGTACCTAGCACACATACCCACACTAAAAGAGATATCGGGCCTACTTGCGGTCAAATAAAGCAAGCTTCCTATCATGCCACGATATAATGTTCCACACTTTTACCACTAGCATCATTGCTTAGCTTCAAAGTGGTACTCATTGGTGTATCACAATGTTTGGCATTTTCAAGACCAAACTTCTTCATTAGGTTCTTAGCATATTTGACTTGGGTTATAAAAATCCCATCATTCATTTGCCTAATTTGCAAACCTAGGAAGTAACTAAGCTCACCATCAAGACTCATCTCAAATTCATGAGACATGACATCAACAAATTGTTGGACTTTGGTGTTGTTGGTTGAGCCAAATACAATGTCATCAACATAGATTTGAGCTATAAATAACTCATCTTTGTTTCTCTTGATGAACAAGGTCTTGTCAACACTACCTCTTGTGTAGTCATTGTCAACAAGAAATTGAGTGAGGCACTCATACCAAGCCCTCAGTGCTTGTTTCAACCCATATAAAGCCTTTTTGAGGCGATAGACATGGTTGGGGTGGTGTGCATCCACAAACCCCTTGGGTTGTTCAATAAACACTTCCTCTTGCAAGAAGCCATTGAGGAAGGCACTATTGACGTCCATTTGATGTAATTTGAACTTGTGAATACATGAGATTGACAAGAGAAGCCTAATGGACTCTAAACGGGCAACGGGAGCAAATGTCTCCTCAAAGTCGATACCCTCAATTTGAGAGTACCCTTGTGCTACAAGTCTAGCCTTGTTCCGCACTATGTTGCCATCCTCATCGAATTTGTTCCTATAGATCCACTTGGTGCCTATAACATGTGTGTTCTTAGGCCTAGGAACTAGAGTCCAAACGTCATTCCTTTTGAATTGGTTTAGCTCTTCTTACATGGCAAGAACCCAAAATTCATCATTTAAGGCTTCATCAACCTTTTTGGGTTCTATTTGAGAGGTGTAGCATGTGTAGCTAATTAGATTAGCTATTTGACGCCTAGTCCTAACACCCTCATTTACCTCTCCAATGATGTCATTCTTATCATGGAGTTGTCTAACCCATTGAGCGGGTTCTTTAGAGTTCAAGAGAGGAACTCTATCAATAGGTTGTGTGTCCTCATAATTACCATTGGACGTCCCAACATTGGGAGTCTCCACAACCTTCTCCAAAGGAGAATCATCATCTAAAACTACCTCATCCTCATGGTTACTAGACTTAAGCCTTCCATCATCAAAGACAACATTAGATGATTCCATGACACTTAGAGTCTTTAAATTGAAAACTCTATAGGCTCTACTATTTAAGGCATAGCCAATAAATATACCCTCATCACTCTTGACATCAAATTTGCCAAGTTGATCACGGTCATTTAAAATGTAGCATTTGCTTCCAAAGGAGCGGAAGTAGCTAACATTTGGCCTTTTGCCTTTCCATAGTTCATAGGAGGTATTTCTAGTTCCGAGCCTTAGGAAAACTCTATTTCCTATATAGCAAGCCGTATTGACGGCTTCGGCCTATAGATTCCTAGGGACATTGTGGCTAAGCAACATCACACGGGCCATCTCTTGAAGGACCCTATTCTTCCTCTCAACAACTCCATTTTGTTAAGGTGTCCTAGGAGCCGAAAACTCATGGGAGATGCCTAAACCATTACAATAGGTTTCAAAGGTGGCATTCTCAAATTCCCTCACATGGTCACTTCTAATCCATTTAATGCTTTTAATGTTAGAGTTCATTTCATTTTGAAGTTTATTACAAAGCATTTTAAACTTATCAAAAGTTTCGGATTTTTCTCTAAGAAAATATGTCCATGTGAACCTAAAGAAATCATCAACACAAACAAAGATGTATCTCTTTCCACCTAAGCTTTCGGTTTGTATAGGACCCATGAGGTCCATGTGGAGAAGCTTTAGGGGCTCCTTGGTGGAGAGATACTTGCCCTTTTTGTGCATGCTTTTGGTTTGTTTTCCTTGTTGGCAAGGTCCACAAACACCATTAGCTTTCTTCCCAAGCTTAGGGAGGCCTCTCACACAATTGAACTTTCCAAGGGTTCGTAAATCCCTAAAGTTCATATGGCCAAGTCTTTCATGCCACAACTCAATTTGCTCATCCATGGACACATTGTTTGAGACTATTCTAGCTTCAAGACAATAGCAATTGTCGCTAGATCTCATACCTTTCAACAAGGTTTGTCCATCGAGCTTTAGGATAGAGCAATCATCTTTACAAAATAAGACGAAATATCCTTCATCACTAAGGTGTGATATGCTTATCAAATTGACTTTCAAGCCATCAACAAATAAAGCATTGGATAAGGAGGGTAATCCGGGAATGGAAATGGTTCATTTCCCTACAACTCTCTTTTTGGATCCATCACCAAAGGTGACACATCCTCCTTCCTCCATAACAAGAGTCTCGAAGAAACTCTTGTTTCCCGTCATGTGCCTAGAGCACACACTATCTAAGTACCAAAAATTAGAAGAATTTTCCTTGAAGCTATTTGAGTAACGTGGCAAACATTTTCATTCTTTCTAATCCACCTAGAAACAATCTTAGCTTTCTTAGTGGTCTTTGGTACATGGGTTCTAGATGTCCTAGGATTATTCAAATCAATATTATCATTCCTAGGAGTATGCATCTTGGCTCTATTTTTTCTCTTTTCAATCATGCTTCGTGTTTTACACATTTTAATATATCGAAAGCAATTTGGTCTAATATGACCTTCAAATCCACAAAAATGACATGTAGGAATAAAATAAGGAATCATACCTTGTCCTAGAGCATGCATGTGAGCTTGTCCATGTCTTTGTGGTTGAGTGGGTTCAATCCATCTTCGTTGTTGAACCGATCTAGCTTGCTTCCTAGCTTGAGGTTGCATGATTGGTCTCTTTCCTTTGTGAGCCAATTGTTGAGGAATGTTAACTTGAGAGACCCTAGAGGATTGAGCTTGAGGTTGCCTTCTTGGCACCATCTTCACTTGTGCATTTGAACATTGTCCTAGTTCTAACTTCTTCCTAGGAGATTGCACCAATGAAGCTTATTCGTTCCCCAAACTCTTGACAAACACGGTCTTGTTAGAGGTTGAGATCTTCTTGCCATCTTCATACCCAAGACCCCTCTTGTCACACGGACTCTTTCCAACACCAAGTATATGGTCAAGCTTCTTGGTGCTAGAATCCATCCTAGCTAATGATTCTAAAGCTTCATCAAGCTCCCTATTCAAATATTCTTCATTCCACTTAGATAAGACTAACTCCTCTCTTAGCTTATCTTCCATCTTCTTGAATTTTTCCACTTGTTCGCTTAAGTGGTCATTATGAGATGAAAGCTCAAGATTTTCTTCTCTCAACATCTAGATCTTTCTTGTGCTCTTAATTGCTAAATCATTAAACTCGGCATGGTATTTAGCAAGCACCTTTTTCTCCACAAATCCATTTATGGAGTTAGATGAGGAATCACTTTCTTCTTCACTTGAGTCATTTTCCTCTTGACTCATTTCCTCTCTTTCACTAGCACTTTTGCTTTTATGGGAGGAGGCAAAAGCTAGGAGGTTAGCCATGAGCTTTTCATCACTTGAAGACTCATCTCCCTCATTGGAGTCATCACTACTACCACTCCATGTGGCGGCCATCACTTTACCCTTCTTCTTGTCATTGTGATTAGCACATTCGGGGGCAAAGTGACCTATGCCACCACACTCGAAGCATCGGACCCCTTTCCTTTCGGTCCTTTCTTGCCTAGGTTCAAACTTCTTGAAAGGACCCTTTTTCTTTAAATCTTGTCCTTTTGATCCAAAGCCCTTTCTCCTAAACTTCATAACCTTGTTGAACCTTTTTACAAACAAGGCAAGGTCTTCATCCGAGTCAATCTTCTTTGCCTCATTTTCATCCTTGGAAGCTTTTAAAGCAATTCCTTTTTGCTTTTTAGGAGGTGTAGAGCTAGGAGCCTTCCTAGACTCATAGGCGAGAAGTCTTCTAATAACCTCGCTCGGCTTCATGTCCATATATCCACTGTTTTCTTCTATAGCCGTCACCTTTGATTCGAACCTATCGGGGAGAGATCTCATAATTTTCTGCTTGACTCTCCTATCCGAATACGGGTCTCTGAGTTGGTGACTTTGATTAATGATATCCATCAATTTGATTTCGAAATCATTGAAGCATTTATCCTCTCTCATACTAAGTAACTCGAATTGAGTTTGGAGGACTTGAAGCTTGGATTCCTTCACCACCTCAGTTCATTCATGTGCAACTTGTAAGATATCCCAAGTCACTTACGGGATTTGAGTGTTCTGAATAAGCTTATACTGATTTTCATCCATTGCACAAAGGATGGCGTGCATCGCCTTCCTATTCCACTTTGAAGCCTCAAACTCTTGCGGACTCCATTGCGCCTTAGGCTTCAATACTTCTTCTCCTCCACCATCGGGAGTCATCTTGGGAAGATTATATCCATCTTCCACCGCCATCCATGCACGGTCGTGAATTTGACATATGTAGGATTCTATCTTCCCTTTCCATTAGGAATAGTTCAACCCGGTAAGAAGTGGAGGCCTTGTGCTTGAACCACCCTCGTTGCCACCACTATTTCCACCGTTTCCACTCATAGTGTTTATGAATGAATGAAATGAATGCAAATGTATGAATGATCAAAAATCACACAAAATGCAAAATGCAAAACACACCAAAATAAGCAAGGATCACCTATGTAAATCAAGGAACCCGCTCTGATACCAATTGAAAGTTCTCACGGTGTGTAAACTATTAATCTAGAGGGGGGGTGAATAGATTTTAACTAATTTTACCCAATTTTCGTTTAATGACAAGATTACGAAAATGCCCCTAATAGTCAATAAAATATAGCAAGTGTAATATTATGCTGAAATTAAAACAACACTTGATATTTACGTGGAAACCCTCACGGGAAAAACCACGGGCTATTAAGTGAGCCACACCCGAACCTCGAATCCACTAAATGTGATGAAATTACAACCTAATCCCGGAAGTAATCACACACCTACCTAATCTCGGTATGAGTGAACCTAGTTCGAATGCTTGCGATCTAAGCAACCTAATCCCGGATGCTACACACATGACTATGATTCTCAATGAAGAGATTAAATCCCTAAGTGAATATGTGAATATCCAAAATGCAACATAGAGCAAGGGAAACCCTATATGCTTATCTAAGATGATGAATTTGCAATTAGAATAATCCTAGATATTAAAACTAAATGACATGTCAAATAGCTTAGATAATCATAGATTATAAAAACCTAGATATCTACCACAATACAACACTCAATCAAAATATCACAAATAATCTCTATCTTGTATTTAGTATATTATCTAAAAACATACAAGTAATCTAAGAGATGTCTTAATATGAAAAACACTAAAATTAGATGAGATTAGTGAAGAACATACCAAGGAAGATGTGATGATCCAAAAGCATACATGGATGCATTCTATGAAGGCATAGTTGATGCAATATGAAATTTGATGAAAAAGGGATTTGATTTGAGTGGTCAAAGGTGAGTTCTTGATTAGATTTTCTCTCAAAATTCTCTCTTGAAAGTTTAGGGTTCTTGGGAGTTAAAGAACTAATTCAGAGAATGAGAAAGTAAGATATTTATAGACATCAAAAACAGAGCATGTGAAAAGACAAGTTTGCCCCTGAAACGCACCGATCGGTAGTTTCAATCGGTGGCCAGGCCACCAATTATAACCGCCGAATTGAACCCGAGAAGAATAGGGGAACAATGGCGGTTTCATTCGGTAGTTTCATAACCACCGATCTAACCGCTGAATCAAACCGAGAGATTAAATCAATCAGGTATGAACGGCGGTTTCGTAACCACCGATTGAACCGCCAAATCAAACCGAGAGAAAAAATCAATCAGGTATGAACGGCGGTTTCGAACGGAGGTCGTGACAGCCGATCGTAACTGTAGAATTGCTCCAGATACTTCTGGAAGTAAACGGCGGTTTCATTCAGCGGCCAGGCCGCCGATCATAACCGCCAATCACCAACAGAGGTGAAAACCAAGGAGAAGCCAAGGGCATTCTCCGTAGGCGGTCTTCGCGCAAAACCAAGCACATTATAGTGCATGCGCGGACGTTTCCGAATAGTATCGGGAAACGAATTACAAGACACAAAATACACACAACAAGATATAACATATAAGTGCAAGTGTGAAATGTGACATGTGAAGAGTAAGCACACAAATGCAAGAATGCTAAGTGAGTGTGTGCAATCTAAATCTCTTCAAAGAAAACCAAGCACTAGAGATTATACCTTTGGCATGTTTGTCCCTTGAAGACTTATGAAGGGCCTTCGAGCTTGAACTTCAATCACCTAAACTACCCTTACACAATAAACCCCAACACGTGGTTTGTCCACGAAATAAGCCAATCAAAGAATGGGAATCCTTACATTAGTACCTACATGTTCAATTACAATGCATTTATTTTCAACAAGCTCTCTAATGAAATGATGACGGATGTCAATATGCTTAGTTCTAGAATGTTGCACCGGATTCTTTGAAATATTAATGGCACTCATATTATCACAAAAAAGAGTGAGTGTACCTTAGTTGAATTCGTAGTCTACTAGCATTTGCTTCATCTGTAGGAGTTGTGTGCATCCACTCCCCGCAGCTATGTACTCGGCCTTTGCCATGGATAAGGAAATCGAGTTTTGCTTCTTACAAAACCAAGACACCAAGTTGTTGCCTAGGAAGAAGCAACCGTCCGATGTGCTATTCCTATCATCGTAATTTCCTGCCCAATCCACATCACTAAAGCCTAGCATTAGTGTCAAACGAGTATCAAATCCCATAGTTGGATGTCCCATTCACATAGCAAATGATTCTCTTTACGGAAGAGAGATGGGACTCCTTAGGATCCGCTTGGTACCTAGCGCACACACCCACACTAAAAGATATATCGGGCCTACTTGCGGTCAAATAAAGCAAGCTACCTATCATGTCCCGATATAAAGTTTGTTCCACACTTTTTCCACTTGCATCCTTGCTAAGCTTCAAAGTGGTACTCATGGGTGTATTACAATGTTTGGCATTTTCTAAACCAAACTTCTTCACTAGGTTTTTGGCATATTTAGCTTGGGTTATAAAAATCCCATCATTTAATTGCCTAATTTGCAAACCTATGAAGTAACTAAGCTCACCAACAAGACTCATCTCAAATTCATGAGACATGACATCAACAAATTGTTGGACTTTGGTGTTGTTGGTTGAGCCAAATACAATGTCATCAACATAGATTTGAGCTATAAATAACTCATCTTTGTTTCTCTTGATGAACAAGGTCTTGTCAACACTACCTCTTGTGTAGTCATTGTCAACAAGAAATTGAGTGAGGCACTCATACCAAGCCCTCGGTGCTTGTTTCAACCCATACAAAGCCTTTTTGAGGTGATAGACATGGTTGGGGTGGTGTGTATCCACAAACCTCTTTGGTTGTTCAACAAACACTTCCTCTTGCAAGAAGCCATTGAGGAAGGCACTCTTGACGTCCATTTGGTGTAATTTGAACTTGTGAATACATGAGATGGACAAGAGAAGCCTAATGGACTCTAAACGTGCAATGGGAGCAAATATCTCCTCAAAGTCGATACCCTCAATTTGAAAGTACCCTTGTGCTATAAGTCTAGCCTTGTTCCGCACTATGTTGCCATCCTCATCGGATTTGTTCTTATAAATCCATTTAGTGCCTATAACATGTGTGTTTTTAGGCCTACGAACTAGAGTCCAAACCTTATTCCTTTCGAATTGGTTTAGCTCTTCTTACATGGCAGGAACCCAAAATTCATCATTTAAGGCTTCATCAACCTTTTTGGGTTCTATTTGAGAGGTGTAGCATGTGTAGCTAATTAGATTAACTATTTGACACCTAGAGAGGTGTAGCATGTGTAGCTAATTAGATTAGCTATTTGACACCTAGTCCTAACACCCTCATTTACCTCTCCAATGATGTCATTCTTATCATGGAATTGTCTAACCTATGGAGCGGGTTTTTTAGAGTTCAAGAGAGGAACTCTATCAATAGGTTGTATGTCCTCATAATCACCATTGGACGTTGATGAGGTCGTTTTGTACTCAACGAAATACGTTTTGATGTGATCGTTTTGAAAACCGAGTTTGACCACTTAAAAATCCACTTAGATAGAAAATTAGTAAAGTGGCAAGTAAGGATTCGTTCCACAGGGAATTAGAGTAATTAATTGAATTATTTAACTAATCTAAAATGCAATTAATAAATCATAGTAGTTTGAAAGGTGTCAAACATACATGAAAGTAAATATAACAAAATTATAAAGAGAATATGAATAGATAGGAATCCAATATAACAACTTAGATAAGAAGGTGATTAAACAATTAATAGGAATTCTAGGGGAATGATAGAATAGCTAATGGACCATTGAGAAATTCATACAAAGCTTCATTAATGCACTATTCACACAATCAAGGACCGATCTCATTCGATGATGTGTTTAGACCGTCACTACGAATCCTAAACAACTTCCCACAAAAATGTTTAACCGGTTAAGGAAAGGGGGTCAAGGTGGGATCAATTAGTGACGATCGAATGGCCTAGGCAATCGTGGTAGGCCTACCCTCCAAAAGCCTATCCTATTCACTATGTGCTACAATTAATCAAGTGTGTCAATAACTTAATCAATTTTATCGCAAATAATCCTACAACATATTGTAATCAACTAAGTGTGTCAATACCCAATCAATCACATAAGTGCAAGACATAATTATAAAGTGAATAAAACTATAATTGCATAAACATAATATTTCAAGCTTAAATAAATACACAATATCCAAATAGTCTGTCAAACCATCCCCTAGAAAGGGGGTTTTAATTACACATAATCACAAACAAAGAAAAGAAGTAAAATAGAGAGAAATCACCCTTAGGTCTCTCTTGTAAGCTTGATCCTTCCTTGAGCTTCCTTGCTTTAATCTTGTGCAAAGATTGGGTGTTGAGGATGTGTCTAGATAGGTGAAGTCATATGGAAAGTGACAAAGGAAAGGGGTGGAGAAAATGGATTGAGAGGAGTGATCTATGTGGAGTAGTCTAAGTGTTTATTGGAGAGGAAAAATGGTGGGATTAGAAATGGTAGAAGAAATGAGGTTTCTTGATTCACAAGAGATGTCAAGAAGAGGAAAATAGTGATGTATTTATAAGGTTTTCAAATTAGGTTTAGGGTGGTAAATGACCAAAACACCCCTAGACTTGCAATATTGCCACTTTGGCCCCTCTAGGGGACCTTCTTGTAATTTTCCCTACCTATCAGAGCATAACAGAGAAGAGGTCGCCACTTCTCAAATGGCAACGTAAGTGGCGACACCATCAAGTGCCAAATACACTCTCTGTCGCCATGACGACAATTTTGGACAAGTGGCGACACAAGGGCGACATTTAGGGGAGATTAGGCAAAGGAGGCGTGGAAAGGAGATTGGATTCCGGCGAGTTTGGAGTGCCAGCATGCTTACGATGGGGTAGCCGCTGATCTCACCGTCGATTTGGGTCAGAAACCGGCCGGCGGTAGGTCGAGGAAGGTGCACTTTTAGGCGGCAACGTTAGGGTTTGGAGAGGTCGGCCATGGCGGTCTGCACGCGAGGAAGAAGATGAAGTTGCAAGACAAAAGGGGTGCATTTAGCAGTCTTGTGGGGTGTACACAGCAGCTTCTCGTTTATCTTCTTTGGGGTGCATTTAGCAGTGGGTTGGGGCTCACATAGAGGCCCACACCTACCATCAAAACGCACCGTTTTGTATTGGTGACGTGGCGCGCTCGCCTGCCTTGCGTGGCAAATTATAGGAAGGACCCCTAAACTCCTCTGATTTTGTAATAACTTCAAACCTTCTTCAGAATTTACACTTTTGCCCCTATTTCTCCAAAATTACCTCAATGCCCCTAAACTCTATAAATACCTGAAAACACTTAATTTACACAATTAAATCACGGGATACTGCCCGAGAATCAAGCAAAAGGAAAAGAAAGTGAGAGCCAAAATCGTACCAATTTTGGTCCGATCAGACGTTCCAACTTTGGGAGACTCCACAACCTTCTCTGAAGGAGAATCATCATCTAAATCTACCTCCTCCTCATGGTTACTAGACTTAAGCCTTTCATCATCAAACACAACATTGGATGATTCCATGACACTTAGAGTCTTTTAAATTGAAAACTCTATAGGCTCTACTATTTAAGGCATAGCCAATAAAGATACCCTCATCACTCTTAGCATCAAATTTGCCAAGTTGATCACGGTCATTTAAAATGTAGCATTTGCTTCGAGTGGAAATAACTAACATTTGGCATTTTACCTTTCCATAGCTCATAGGAGGTATTTCTAGTTCCGGGCCTTAGGAAAACTCTATTTCCTATATAGCAAGCCGTATTGACGGCTTCGGCCTATAGGTTCCTAGGGACATTGTTGCTAAGCAACATCACACGGGCCATCTCTTAAAGGACCCTATTCTTCCTCTCAACAACTCCATTTTTTTGAGGTATCCTAGGAGCCGAAAACTCATGGAAGATACCTATACTATCACAATAAGTTTCAAAAGAAGCATTCTCAAATTATCTCCCATGGTCACTTCTAATCTGTTTTATGCTTTTAATTTTTGAGTTCATTTCATTTTGAATTTTAGTTCAAAGCATTTTAAACTTATCAAAAGTTTCGGATTTTTCTCTAAGAAAATATGTCCATGTGAACCTAGAGAAATCATCAACACAAACAAAAATATATCTCTTTCCACCTAAGCTTTCGGTTTGCATAGGACCCATGAGATCCATGTGGAGAAGCTCTAGGGGCTCCTTGGTGGAGAGATACTTGCCCTTTTTGTACATGCTTTTGGTTTGTTTTCCTTGTTGGCAAGGTCCACAAACACCATTAGCTTTCTTCCTAAGCTTAGGGAGGCCACGCACACAATTGAACTTTCCAAGGGTTCGTAAATCCCTAAAGTTCATGTGGCCAAGTCTTTCATGCCACAACTCAATTTGCTCATCCATTGACACATTGTTTGAGACTATTCTAGCTTCAAGACAATAGCAATTGTTGCTAGATCTCATTCCTTTTAACAAGGTTTGTCCATCGGGCAATAGGATAGAGCAATCATTTTTACTAAATAAGACGGAAAGTCCTTCATCACTTAGATGTGAAATGCTTATCAAATTGGCTTTCAAGCCATCAACAAATAAAGCATTGGACAAAGAGGGTAATCCAGGAATAGAAATAGTTCATTTCCCTACAACTCTCTTCTTAGATCCATCACCAAAGGTGACACATCCTCCTTCCTTCATGGCAAGAGTCTCGAAGAAACTCTTGTTTCCCGTCATGTGCTTAGAGCACCCACTATCCAAATACCAAAAATTAGAAGAATTTGTAGGGAAAAATACCGGTCAACGCAGCGGAAGCGAGACTAAAAGGAGATTTAGTATGTTTTAAAATTTTTCCTTTGATGAACCTTAACCCTTTAAATTAATTAAACATACATATAAAGTAACAAAAAGTAGAATACCTTTTGTCGCGTGATCCGATTGACTTACGTTGATGGTAATCTGCAAGATCTTCAATCCTAGCACGAACGTGAATCACCTAGAAGTGTGGTCTCCCTTTTCTTTGAATTGTGTACCTGAGAATGGATAAACAAACTTTCTTTTTCTTTTTGTTAGTCATAAAACAACCAAAAGACTACAAAGATTATTCTGGTCACTTTTGAGTTCTCAATCTAATGATCAAAACTCGCGTGAACCTAATTCGATGTTGTACACACAAGCTTATTGATGAACAAGCAATTAATGTACTATCAAAAGAACAATCTCTTCTCTCTTTTTTTGTCTTGGCAGAATAATCAAACACTTTTCTATAAGTATGAGAAGAAGAAGAAATTGATCCAGTAAACACTATGGGGTGGCCAAAACCTATATGATTGCTTATATAGGGTGGCCGAATTTCACTTCTCTTTCTCTTTAGGGTTGCCGAAATCTCCTTTTGATTCTATTAGGGTTGGCCGAAAATCCTCTACAAAAAAGGATTTGTGCTTTACCCTAATTCCCATCAAGTTTAGACTCCTAACCCTAATCCAACTCATAAGTATTTTTATTCTTTTTATTGACTTAATAAAAGATTTTCCTATTTGATTAAATAAATAAAACTTATTATTTATCTTCTTACCAAATAAGTCTTTTACCTTTAGTATAACTCTAGGAAATATATTTCCTGATCAGAAAAAGATTTTGTTTCTTAATTAAATAATTAATTAATTCTCATTTAATCAAACAATAAAATAAAATAATATTTTTGACTAAAAATTTAGCCTTGCCACCCCACATTATATATATGGGCCAAATATTATTTTCTTATTTTATTTAATCCATTAGACTTTAAATAAAAAGCCCACATGTGAATCAGACCCATTCTTACTAAAAGAAATAAGCCCACATGCCTTTCATTAATATATTAATATAATTGATCAGCCCATTAAACAAATAATGTGCAAATTATATTCTTAATATATTAAATGCAATTCTAGATGGACCCATAAATTGGTCCGGTAGAATATATCAAGTGATCCATGCAAGTCCGTGTGGATTGGGGATCTTGGCGGGCTATCTAAATTTAAGCTTCAATAGACATAACCTAATCACAATCAACAAATGATTCACTTAGGTCCGATCCATAAATTTTAACTCATTCCACTAAAGAGCTAAAATTGAACTCTCAAATGAAGATAGAATAAGAAGATGTTCCTCATTCATCCCCTAGACAATCATGTTGGAGATAGTGTATCCTCGTCATTAATATCAGTAAACGCCAAAAGTTCATAGACCGCCTATAACTCTCCAAGTTACCATATTTACTCATATGACCACGTTTTGAACTTGGATATTTTGACTTGTCTAGAAGCCATGTTTTCAATAGTCACTATCGAAAACTCAACGTTGAGATTTAATATCCAATTACCTCAAAACATCCATATGATGATATTATACTCTCATTTAATAAATGGAGCCACGATGTCCATATCTATAAATGAAGTCCTCTATCGATTAACAAATGAATATCACCAAACTATCGAGGATAGACTATGCTATATAATCGTACTCATTGATAACTCAAATGATATCACTTGCAACCATAAGTCCATCATTTCTCTCAGGATTAAGATAGACTCTCTGATTGTCCTGATAATGAAAAGACTATTATCTATTGACGGTTCTAGATAAAGCTTTTCATTGTGATCCAGTTCAATGCACCCACTGCACTAGATTCTTTTACTCGAAGACACTCCGATGATTTTAGACTCATCATATCTCATTTGATCCCACTTAAATGCTAGCAAAAGAATTCTACAACTTTAACAAGATAAAGGTGCCCAACCTTTAACTTAAGTTGTGAACATTATTCAAGACTAACTAAAGAATTGTGTCTACCTCATACATATCCAGATGTACGAACAATTCTTCTTTTCTCATAGTCTTTAGACCTTATGATTATTTACTTTGACAATTATAATATTAAACTATTAATGCTATAAGATTTGTTAAACCAGAAATCACTTTATTAATATGAAAAAGATTGTTAATTACAATATTACACTCTTGCTATTGAGCATAATCCTAACAGAATTAGCCTTTAAGGCAATTTGTGTAACATGGCAAACATTTTCATTCTTTCTAATCCACCTAGAAACAATATTTGCTTTCTTAGTGGTCTTTGGTACATGGGCTCTAGATGTCCTAGGAATATTCACATCAATTTTATCATTCCTAGGAACATGCATCTTGGCTCTATTCTTTCTCTTTTCAATCATGCTTCGTGTTCTACACATTTTTATATATCGAAAGCAATTTGGTCTAATATGATCATCAAATCCACAAAAATGACATGTAGGAATAAAATAAGGAATCATACCTTGTCCTTATGCATGCATGAGAGCATGTCCATGTCTTTGTGGTTGAGTGGGTTCAATCCATCTTCGTTGTTGAACCGGTCTTGCTTGCTTCCTAGCTTGAGGTTGCATGATTGGTCTCTTTCCTTTGTGAGCCAATTGTTAAGGAATGTTGGCTTGAGGGACCCTAGTGGGTTGAGCTTGAGGTTGCCTTTTTTGCACCAACTTCACTTGTGCATTATTTGAACATTGTCCTAGTTCTAACTTCTTGCTAGGACTTTGCACCAATGAAGCTTCTTCATTCCCCAAACTCTTGACAAACACAGTCTTGTTAGAGGTTGAGATCTTCTTGCCATCTTCATACCCAAGACCCTTCTTGTTACATGGATTCTTTCCAACACTAAGCAAATGATCAAGCTTTTGAATGCTAGAGGTCATCCTAATCATAGACTCTTTTACTTCTTCAAGCTCACTCTTTAGACTTTCTTCATTCCTCCTAGATAAGTCTAAATCCTTTCTTAGCTTATCTTCTACCTTCTTGGATTTTTCCACTTGTTCACTTAAGTGGTCATTATGAGATAAAAGCTCAAGATTCTCTTCTCTCAACATATTGATCCTTTTCGTTGTTTTCATCTCTAAGCTTTTAAACTCCGCGTAATGTTCAACAAGAACCTTTCTCTCCACATATCCATTTGTGGAGTGAGTTGAGGAGTCATCTTCACTTCAGTAATTTTCCTCTTGACTCTCTTCCTCTTCTTCACTTCTACATTTGCTCTTGTGAGAAGAGGCAAAAGTTATGAAGTTAGCCACTTCATCATCCGAAGTCTCATCTCCTTCATTGGAGTCATCACTACTACCACTCCATGTGGCGGCCATCACTTTACCTTTCTTCTTATCATTGTGATTAGCACATTCGGGGGCAAAATGACCTATACCACCACACTCATAACATCGGACCCCTTTCCTTTCGGTATTCTCTTGCCTAGGCTCAAACTTGTTATAGGAACCCTTTTTCTTGAAGTTTTGACCTTTGGAACCAAAGTCCTTTTTCCCGAACTTCATAACCTTCTTGAATCTCTTCACAAATAATGCAAGGTCTTCGTCCGAGTCATTCTTTGCCTCTTTTTCATCCTTGGAGGCTTTCAAAGCAATTCCTTTTTGCTTTTTAAGAGGTGTGGAGATAGGACCTTTCCTAGACTCATAAGCTAGAAGTCTCCCAATCACCTCACTTGGCTTCATATCCTTGAATGTGCTATTCTCCTCTAAAGCCATCACCTTAGACTCAAATCTATCGGGGAGAGATCTCATAATTTTTTGCTTGATTCTCCTATCCGAATACGGGTCACCAAGTTGATGACTTTGGTTCACGATGTCCATCAACTTTACTTCAAAGTCGTTGAAGCATTCATTCTCATCCATCCTAAGCAATTCGAATTGCGTTTGGAGAACTTGTAGCTTCAAGTCCTTTACAACTTCGGTTCCCTCATATGCAACCTCTAGGATGTCCCATGCCTCCATAGCTATCCTAGTGTTTTGAATCAACTTATATTGATTTTCGTCCATTGCATATAGGATGGCATGCATCACCTTCCTATTCCATTTTGATGACTCAAACTCTTGCGCGTTCCATTGCGCTTTAGGTTTGAGCACATCCTCTCCTCCACCCGTAGAAGTCATCATGGGTGATGTGTAACCGTCTTCAACCGCCATCAAAGCCCGGTCATGGATTTGACATATGTACGACTCCATCTTGCTTTTCCAAGAGGCATAATTCAACCCGGTAAGAAGTTGAGGCCTTGTGCTAGAAGCACCCTCGTCGCCTCCACCGTTTCCACCGTTTCCACTCATAGAGTATATGAATGAATGAATGAAATGAATGCAAATGTATGAATGATCAAAAATCACACAAAATGCAAAACACACCAAAATGAGCAAGGATCACCTAAATATATCTAGGAACCCGCTCTGATACCAATTGAAACAAATACTCGATGTGCTTGATATTAATCTAGAGGGGGGTGAATAGATTTTAATTGATTTTACCCGATTTTTGTGTATGGTCAAAATTACGGAAATGCCCCTAATAGACAATATAATATAGCAAGTTTAATATGGTACGGAATATAAAACAACACTTGATATTTACGTGGAAACCCTCACGGGAAAAACCACGGGCTGTTATGTGAGCCACACACGAACCTCGAATCCACTAAATGTGATAAAATTACAACCTAATCCTGGAAGTAATCACACACCTACCTAATCCCGGTATAAGTGAACCTAGTTCAAATGCTTGCGATCTAAGCAACCTAGTCCCGGAAGCTACACACAAGACTTTAGTTCTCAATCAAGAGATTAACACCCTAAGTGAATATGTGAATATCCAAAATGCAACATAGAGCAAGGGAACCCTATATGCTTATCTAAGATGATGATTTTGCAATAAAAGCAATCCTAGATATTAAGAACTAAATGACATGTCAAATAGCTTAGCTAATCAAGATTAAGTAAAAACCTAATTAGCTATCACAATACAACACTCAATCATATTCATCATAAATAATCTCTAACTTATATTTAGCATATGATCTAAAACATTCAAGTAATTTAAAGAGATGTCTTAATATGAAAAACACTAAAATTAGATGAAGTTAGTGAAGAACATACCAAAGAAGATGTGATGATACAAAACCATGCATGGATGATTGCTAGATGATCTTTGATGCACAAAGAAATGTATTTGAGTGTTTAAAGAAGAGTTCTTTAAGGATTTATCTCTTGAAAAATATTCTAAGGAAAATTTATGATTTTTTGAACTCAGTAAACTGACCTAAAGACATAAAGTTATATATATAGAGGCCATAAGTAAAGTGTGGTCGTTTTGAAAAATCGCACCAAAATATGCCTTATGCGCTGGTGAGCTGCGCTGGTGGACCAGCGCAAAACCAATTTTTGCACGGTGCGTTGGTCGACCAGCGCATGCGAAGGGCGCACGACCAGCGGCAACCCACTAGACGATGTGCACTGGTAAGGGCTGCGCATGACCAGGGGCTCAAGACCAGTGACAGAGACCTGGACGATCTGCGCTGGTGAGCTTGTGCTGTACAACCAACGCATGACCAGCGACAAAGAACTGGGAGTTTTGCGCTGGTGAGCTGCGTTGGTCTGGCGCATGACGACCAGTGCACAGCCCACTCCTTTGAACCCCAACACAAAATGCAAGGGTAAAAAGGTAAAGAAAATGCATCCTAAAAGCCTAACATGATATGTCATTTTAATCATAAGATGCAATCAATACTTATGCAAGAAGAGAGATTAAATAATCAATAATGCACACATAATACAAACACAACATTCAAGAATAAGAATTATGCAAGTGTTGTGTGTGTGTGCAACTACATCTCTTCAAGGCAAAGTAAGCACTAGAAATTTACCTTTGGTGCTTCTTCTCTTGAGGTCTTGAGAGCCTAAACTACCCTTACAAAAACCCCAAATGTGGTTTGTCTACGAAATAAGCCAATCAATAAACTGAGACCTTACAGAAACAAAGTTCGAACTTGATCAGTTGCAATGGAAGCTCGGGTTTCAGCTCTAGAATCTTTATGTTTTGATATTTCGACTACAATTGTGGATTTAAATTGCATTGAAGCTCATTTACCGCACATGGAGGAAAAATCGAAGTTAGTTGAAAAATGTTTAGAAACCCTAGAAATTGGCCGTAATCGATTAGGTCAAGATTATCTACTATGGAAGCTGTAGACTTGATAGATTTACAGCAACAAGAATTGAACAAGTTGCAGGATTCTTTCTCTTTAGTTTTTGCAGTTCCTACAGCTCTACCTCCTAAAAGAGAATTTGACCATAGGATACATTTGATTGAGGGTAGCGAACCTCCAAGCATTAGACCCTATGCTTATGGTCCTCTTAAAAAAATTAAAATAAAGAAATGTGTACAATATTTGTTGGATTCTGGTTTCATAAGAAACAGCCACATTCGTTTCTCTTCACCAGTTCTATTAGTAAAGAAAAAGGATTGAACTAAATGAGTTGACTATAAAGGATAAGTATCCTATACCTTTCATAGATGACTTGTTGGATGAATTACAAGGTGCATAGTTCTTTTCCAAGTTGGATCTCAGAAGTGACTACCACCAAATAAGAACGCACCCTGCAGACATTGGAAAAACAACATTTAGAACATATGAAGGACATTATGAATTCTTGGTCATGCCATTTGGCTTGACTAATGCTCCTTCTACTTTTCAAGGGCTGATGAATGCCATTTTCAAAAAGTACTTAAGGCAGTTTGTGTTGGTGTTTTTTGACAATATTTTGGTTTACCGTGTTTCTTGGGCTAACACTAGAAGCTGGTTTTTTAAATTCTTCTCCAACATCAATTGTTTGTGAAGTTGTCCAAGTGTGCCTTTGGATTGTCCACCATAGAGTACCTAGGCCATATTCCTTCCAAGGAGAGGGTGTTTGCTGACCCATCAAAGCTGATGGTTGTATCTGATTGGCCAATTCCAACCTTAGTGAAAAGTTTAAGGGGTTTCTTAGGCCTAACCGGTTATTACAAGAAGTTTAATTATTCCTGATTATGGCAAGCTCAGCCACCCATTGACTTAATTGACCAAAAAGAATGGTTTCAAATGGTCTGCCATTGCCACTGCCACTACCACTGAGGCTTTTCACAAACTTAAGATTGCAATGCTGTCTCCTAGAGTTTTGGCCTTACCAAATTTCACAAAACTTTCATTATTGAAAGTGACGCCTCTAGTATTGGTATTTTAGCTATTTTACAGTAAGAAGGGAAACCAGTGGCCTTTACCAGCAAGGTTTTAAAACCTAGGAATCAGATTTTGTCTACATACGAAAGGCAGATAATTGTCATTGTACATGCTATCAAGAAATGGCAACACTACCTACAAGGTAGGCATTTCATTATCAAGACTGACCATTACAACCTAAAGTATTTTTTAAACCAAGAATCTACTATTCCTTTCCAGTAGAAATGCGTGTCTAAGCTACTTGGTTTTGATTACGAGATTCTTTATAGGTAGGGCTCTAACAACAAAGCTATTGATGCTTTTTCCAGGTTCCCTGTATCCACTTGCCATTTAAAAGATAACCATCAGTTAGCAATTTTAGATGCTGGCCAAATATCTCTAAATGAAGTACCAATCATTATGGCAATTACTTATCCCTATCATAGCTGGATGGATGACTTGAGGAGGTATAATGAAGCTGACCCTTGGATCCATCAGAAGATGAATGATGTGGCTGCTATGGTTAATAGGAATGTCGTTGTAGCACAAACCTCTTCAGTAGATAATAATCTTCACAAATTTCACATTGACAATGGGTTGCTTAAGTTCCAGTCTAGAATAGTGCTGAGTCCTGGTTCTACTTGGATAACAAAAGTTTTTCAAGCTCATCATTCTTCTCCATCTTCTAGTCATACTAGTTTTTTAAAGACTTATCAAAAGGATTAAAGAAATCTTTTTATTAGAATGGGATGAAATATGGTATACAAAAGATGATCTCAGAGTGCCCCACTTGTCAACGGCACAAATATGAGACATTCTCTCTTGTACGTTTGTTGCAACCCCTTCCAATTCTAGAAACTATTTGGACGGACATATCAATGAACTTCATTAGTGGATTACCTCCTTGCTAAGGTAAATCAGTGATCTTTGTAGTTTATTGGTTTGGCTCATCCTACCATAGTGGCTCAACTTTTTATGGATAATATATTCAAGCTGCATGGCATGCCTAGTTCCATTGTGTGTGACAGGGATCCCATTTTTATTAGCAATTTTTGGAAGGAATTCTTCAAGTTGTAATCTATTTCATTGAAAATGAGCTCAGGTTACCATCCTTAAACTGATGGTCAAACTGAGGTGGTTAATAGGTGTCTTGAAACCTATTTGAGGTGTTTTACGGTAGCACAACCTAAAAAGTAGGTTAATTGGCTTTCTTGGGCAGAATTCAGCTACAATACAACTATCCAATCTACTACAAAACTTACCCCTTTTGAAGTTGTTTATGGCCAACCTACCCCTACTGTAATTCCTTATGAACCTGGTTATACTAGATTTGTTGTTGTTGACATGATGAAAGTTCTCATAGTGTGTTAAATATTAATCTAGATGGGGGGTGAATAGATTTTAATCGTTATTACCCAATTTTCGCATACATGTCAATTTTACGAAAATGCCCCTAACTAGTCAAATAGACATACAAGTGTAATATGGTACAGAATATAAATAACACTTGATGTTTACGCGGAAACCCTCACGGGAAAAACCACGGGCTGTTTTGTGAGCCACACGCGAACCTCGAATCCACTAAATGTGATAAAATTACAACCTAATCCCGGAAGTAATCACACACCTATCTAATCTCGGTATGAGTGAACCTAGTTCAATTGCTTGTGATTTACGCAACCTAATCCTGGAAACTACACAAGTCTTACTTCTCAATGAAGAGATAAAATGCCTATGTGAATATATGAAATATCCAAAATGCAATTAGAGCTAGGAAACTCTATATGCTTATCTAGGATGACAATATTGCAATTAAAATAATCCTAGATATCAATGGCTAAATGACATGTCATAAAGCTTAGCTAAACATAGATTAGGCAATCCTATGATATAGCTATCAAAATACAACTCTCAAACAATCAATACACTAATCTCAATCTTGTATCTAAAATATATATAAATAACATACAAGTAACAATATGAGAATGTTTGTTAAGAAAGACACAAAATATGTAAGATATTAGTGAAAAGCTTACCAAGAAAAGTGTGTTGAAGAAACCATGCAAAATGACATCTAGATGATCATGGATGATGCTAGATGATGATTGATGATCATGGAAAAGTGTTTAAGTAATCAAAGGTAAGTTCTTTAGTGAAATTTTTCTCTTGGAAAAATTTGCTAAGTAAAAATATGATTTTTAACTCTCTTGGTCGACCTATAAATGAAAGAGGCATATTTATAGAGTGTCAAAGTGAAGTGACAACGTTTTGAAAAATAGACACAAAATTTGCCTTGACCGCTGTTCACCCGCTGTACGTAGGAGAGAGAGAGAGAGAGAGAGAGAGGAGTCATTACTACAAAAAAAGTTCAAAGACATCGGTTATTTTACATGGAAGACATCAGTTTTTTAAAATTTTGTAATCAATGTAGATTTGAGTGATGTAGAAAAAAACACATTAACGACATCGATTTTTAACCGATGTAAATGATTTTAAAACACATCAGTTATATATAAAACCGATGTATTACAAAAATTAATCCCACTGTCTGGCTGCCGCCATCCGCCCCACCTCTGATAATAATGACAATTAATTGTCATTATGAGGAATTGAACTTGAAACCTCAAGTCAAAGTGGTAAGCCTTAACCGCTTGACTACAGATTTGATTTGATAACAATTGCACAATATTTATATATAACCTATATGAGTTATTAGAAAAAAAAAAAAAAAAAAAACACTTGTTTGATAAATTTAAATTTACTCAACTCATCAAAATTCTAACTTCTACTATCGACATATATTAAAATTTATTGGAACATTTAATAAAATTATATTTTTTAAAACATATATAGTCGAGTTATGGGTTTATAGTCTATAGGAGATTAGTGACATCAATTATAATAAGCATAATTTGGAATATAACTCTCACTACAAGGAAGATATTTTTCTACATACATCTTGCAATTTAATGAAGAAATGTAAGACTCGGATTCCTAATTTATATGGGTAATTGAATTATTAACGTGTCTCTTAGTATGAAACAAGAGGGTGCAAAATAAATAATCTTTTTTAAAAAATAAATAATTTTTTTTTAAATAAATGAATTTTAAAAAAATAAATGATTTAAAAGTAAATTTATTAAATTTAAAATTTTACTTATAAAAAAAAAAAATTTATTTATTTAAGATATCAGTTTTAAGGGAAACCGATATCTTATTGTAAAATAAATCCATATCGGTTTGCCCAAAAACCGTTGTCTTTTCAAACCGCAATATTTATGATATTAGTTTTATATGAACCGATCGATGTCTAAACGTTTTTTTTTTTTAATATCGGCTTTCCCAAAAACCGTTGTCTTTTCAAACTGTAATATTTAAGACATCAGTTTTTTATGAACCGATGTCTAAAGGTTTTTTTTTTAAATCAGTTAACTAAAAACCGATGTAAAGCACCGATGTCTTTTAACATTTTTGTAGTAGTGAGTTTTTTTTTTTTTTTTTGAAAATATATAGAGAGCTTTTATAGGGTGGGTTAAGCTTGGAAGATAAATAAAAAAGGGTAGTTTTGGAAATATATCAAATAAATTTTTGAATTTTAAAAACGGGGGCATTATTAGATTATTAGTGAGTTGCCAATAGCACCACCATATATATTTATGTTTTCGAGATAAAATGTGCAATCTCATTTGGACGATCTCACTAAGTGACAATGAGACCGTCCTATTGAAGATTTTCTCATGAACTTCTGATTTTTTTCTAATGCATTAAATAACAAAACCCAATCAATCAATTGATCAATTCTTTTTTTTTTTTTTTCACCTAAACTTTAAAAAAAAAAAAAAAATTAGTAATGGAAATCAGACTTCTAACAACAAAGTAAAAAAAAAAAAAAAAAAAAAAACATACTTGGATTTCTGCTCACAAATCTACACCTAAAACCAAAAGCAACATCTTTAAATTTTTTGGTTTAATGTTTGCTTTTTTTGTTCCGTTTTCTAGATCAAATGAAAAATAAACCAGAGTTAAATGGAAATCTCAATGTAAAGATTCAACATGTTTTTTACTTTTCAAGCAATAATGTTTCAGAGTACTTAGTGTTTAATTAATGGAAGGGAATTTGGGGAAGAAACTATTGTATGTGGACAAAGGAAGAAAGAAAGAAAAAAGTATTTAATTTAAATTTTAAAAGTACGTGTTCTCAAGATTTTCTGACGTGTCACTCCAAGAGTGGAACCGATGCACCACCATCAGATTCTAGCACGGTGCATCGGTTGCACCCAAGTTTTTTCCATCTTATGATGATACACTTCTAATTAAATTGTCATGTAAACCATATCATAAAATGATACATGTTATCCAAATTGTTACAATATTAGGAACCTGAATTTGCCTTTGAAAATCAAAATCTTTATTTGGAGAGCTTGTAACGAATGGCTGCCTACACTGGTTAGTCTTTCTCATCGAAAGGTTCCCATTAATGATTGTTGTCCCCTATGCGCTAATGCCTCCGTGTCGACTTTTCATGCGTTGTGGAGTTGTAAGGTTTTGAAAACTGTTCGGACCAGGTTTGGTATTTTTCAGAATGGTTTTAGTAAGAGTTTTCTTTCCTTCAAAAACTTTCTTTTTGCTTGTGCTATTAGAATTTTGAAGGTTGAGTTGGAACTGTTGTGCACTATTTTTTGGAGAGTTTGGTATTTGAGAAGTCAGGTGGTTCATGGCAGTAAAACATGGAGTCTGTTGTTGATTGGTGCAGGGACTGGTAAGCCCGAAGTTGTTGATTATGCCCACAAGCTTGCTTGCTTAAAAATAGATCAAGTAGTTATTATTTAATTTTAGTTATTATTTAATTTTGAGTCATTTTTGGCTGCCTTATTGCCACTAGCTGTTAGTGTCCTATTTCTTAGAGACGTGATCTTAGAATTAGGAGCAGTTGTCAATTTCCTTTCGTATTTAAACTCTTTTATAGTCATTAATGAAGCAAGCTGATACCAATTAAAATTCTTGTGGTCTATTCTCACCCTAAGTAGAATACTATCGTCACTAAACAATTCTTTATAGCTTTGACTGGGACCTATCATGGGACTATCTATTTGAATTCCATGATGCTATTTCTAGTGTTCCGAGTGTTGTAAGACAGGGCAGTCTCAATGCTCCTAGGTGGAAGCCGCCTGATGAGGGATTTTATAAACTTAATTCCGATTCCGATATTGCAGGACAGCGTATGGGGTTGGGTTTGGTTGTGCGGAACAATTTGGGGCGGGTTATGGCTTCTAGTGCTCAACATGTGTTTGGCATTTTTTGTCCACAAGTTGCTGAGGCTATGGGAATCCTGAGAGGACTCAGGTTTGCTATGGATTTTGGTCTGGTCCCTCTGGTTGTGGAGTCGAATGCTTTAAACGTTGTCTTTATGATCAATGATAGCAGTCCTATTTCTTCTAATGTTGGTTTGATTATTTTAGACATTAAAGATTGTATTAATTGTCTTTTGAATGTTAAGGTTTCGTATGTTCCTAGGATGGCGAATGTTGTCGCGCATAAGTTGTCAAAAATTGGTTTATTTGCTACTACTGACTGTTTTTGGTTGGAGTCTTACCTTCCATCTGTGGAGAGGTATGTGTTGAGCGATTTTGCTCTGTAGTTTATGAAGTTCTTATTCCCTCAAAAAAAAAATATTAATAGATTATATATAAATTCAGTTATAATACTATAAATACTTTCTGTGTTAAATTTATATATATGAGGATCGGATTGACATAATCCATGCATACATATGTAGTTTATAAGCTCCAAAAATGGGGTCAACAGGGGAAGGAATTAAGATGATAATTTCTTAATTGGCATGTAGTGCATGTGAGGTTATATATGTATATAGTTTTTATATTGTCAGTTCGAACTAAGTTTCTTGTATGTGGGCTATTGGATTTAAATGATTTGACTTGGCTGCATGCACTTGTTAAAACATCTTTTAAATTCAATGGCCCACATGCAAGACTATATGTATATAGGGCAGGTTTTGACACACTTTTGTATCCATTAGATCCTAGGTGTTGAATGATTCAAATTTAATAATCTCTAATCTTCTTTCTCTATCTTACATTAATGTTTTTATTTATTTCCTATTTTCTGTATCCTCTCTCCTAAATTTTAATGTTATCTTTCCTCATTTATTTTTTATCTTTCCTTTTTTTTCCTCCCTCATTTTTTTAACTCTATGTGACTTCTTTCTTCACTATCTTAAATCTTTTTTTGGTTCCCTTTCTTCTTTCTTTATATTTCTTTAATATTTCACCCTTATCAAAATGTCAAAAAAGTAATAATAATAATTGAATTGAAAGTGCTATATGCTATGATTTTGTTAATTAGTGTTTTTTTTCCTAGATTTTTTGAATACCGAACAAGTTTTAATTTATATTATAAAAGAAATGCAATTGAAATATTGATTTTAGTTTATTTAAACTTTTTTATCAATTAAATTTATCATTTAAAAATCTAGATTTATTTTCGTTATAATTAAATTTTAATATAATTTTACATAATATTTTTATTAGAAATTTAGATAACATTATCAATTGATAAACAGATAAAGTGAAAAATGGAAATATTTGTACATAAATAAAAATAAAAATAAAAATAAATCAAAGTGAAAAGAGAAAAAAAAATTGAAATAATAAACATGTTATTGTCTATTGTTTGTTTAAAAAAAAAAAAAAAAAAAAGCTGTTGTCTATAAGGACTTGAGATGTAAAACAGAAAAAAGATAAGAGAGGATAGATGAAATTTAAATGAGAGAGAATGAAATGAAATAGTAAAATTTAGGTTGAGAAAAATACAAATATTAATAGAAAATAAGAAAGTGAATTAATGACCATTAAATCTGGACCATTCAAACACCTAGAATCTAATGGACATAAAAGTGTGTCAAATCCTGTGTAAAAAAAATGGAGCCATGGATCCTGCCCCTATATATATAAAAAGAAAAAAGTTGTTGTCTATAAGGACTTGAGATGTAAAACAGAAAAAAGATAAGAGAGGATAGATGAAATTTAAATGAGAGAGAATGAAATGAAATAGTAAAATTTAGGTGTGAGAAAAATACAAATATTAATAGAAAATAAGAAAGTGAATTAATGACCATTAAATCTGGACTATTCAAACACCTAGAATCTAATGGACATAAAAGTGTGTCAAATCCTGTGTAAAAAAAATGGAGCCATGGATCCTGCCCCTATATATATATATATATATATATATATATATATATATATATATACGGGAGGGATCGGGAGACACAAGTTTTGACACAAAATTTGACACGATTTCTCAATCATTGGATCTATGAGATTTGGATGGCTTAGATTTAATAAATTGATTTTTTTTTTTTAATTTCCTTCTCCATTATCTATCATTAATTTCTTTTTCTTTAATAAATTGATTTCTTTTTATATTCACATTCCTAATTAAAATCTATTAATATCTCCTCTTCCGATTTATATTTTTCTCTCCCCCTCTCTTGCGTTTTTTTTTTTTTCCGGCCTCTTCAATATTAATTTTCTCTTCTTTAATTTTCTCACTTAATAAATTTTGCATATCCTTGAGATTTATTCATTAGCTTTTATGCTTTCTGTCAGAGTAACCTACATGTTTTTCTTGTCTATAATTATATATTTTCTAGCATTTATTTTATTTAATTACGATTCTCAAAACATGCAGCTGCAGCCATGAGTCAGTGTAACATTTTGATATTAAAAATAAATAAATAATGATGTTTTAATTGATCGAATTGTCTTTAGTTTTTTTCTTTTTTAAGGAGAATTTTCTTTAGTTAAATTTTATCAAAACTTCTATTTTTCTCTTTTGCAGACTAACATATATTACTCGTAGAAATCAAATCATGTGGACAATGGGGACAAATTCCAAGTATCAATTTGCACACACTTTGTTTCAGTAGATAGTAAAATTCATTCAGTATGTCAATCAAGTTAATCTCATCGAAACTGGTTTTTTGTTTATTACAAATTAATCTGTAGCTTAAGCTTGAAAGTAATCTTTTTGTTGTAGTATTAGCAATTTTTCATGATTCCTTTCTCTCTTGTTTTTGACTGATTTACATATGCAAGTTATATATCATGAAAGAGAAGAGAAAATTATATGGAAGAGGAAATAAAAAAAACTTAAGAGAGAGGAAGAGGAAATATTTATATTTTAATTAGGAAAGTAAATCTATGAGAGAGGAGAGAGAAAAGAAAAGAAATTAATAATAGATAAAGGAGAATGAAAAAAAAATATCAATTTATTAAATCTAAGCCATCAAAATCTCAAAGATCCAATCGCTGAGAAATCGTGTCAAATCTTGTGTCAAAAATTGTGTCCCCCGATCTCTCCCGATATATATATATATATATATATATATATATATATATATATATATATATATACATATATATAGTGCACACTGACTTAAACATTTATATATATTAGTCTCGTTCACATCAATGCGCACTGATGTAAATATGTAAGGACGCTGAACGTGAGCCACTCATTATGGAGAAGTTTTGATAAATGTATACACACTAAATCAAAGCATGTAAAATGAGTGACTCATATTCAATATCCTCATATATTTACATCAGTGCACACTGACTTGAACATATATATATATATACAGTCTTTCTATTATCAGTTCGAACTGACAAAAGTTATATCAGTTCCTTATATGTGAGCCATTGGATTTAAATACTTTGACTGACAAGTGCATACAGCAAAGTCAAAGTATTTAAATCCAGTGGCCCATGTGCAAGGAACTGATATAACTTTTGTCAGTTCGAACTGATAATAGAATTTCTGTATATATATATATAGTGAGTCTCTCATGAGGGATCCCTTATTTTAATTTCAGTAAGGCTTGATGAAAATACATTGATTTTAATGAATTTTGATCTTAATTGTTTTGTGGATGATGAGTTCATTACAATCTACATATGAACAAAATTTGATAATATTTCGAATACTAGAACTATTTTTCTTAAATTTTCCTATATTTCACCTATTTTCTGATGCCTTCATATTTAACAAAATTTGGATAAATAGTTCTAGTACTCATAAAATTCTTAAATTTTGTTTATATGTAGATTTCATTGAAATCATCATCCATAAAAAAATTCAGATTAAAATTCATTAAAGTTGATGTGTTTTCATCATGGTCCTTACCGAAATTAAAATAAGGGATCCCTCATGAGAGACTTACTAAATATATATATATATATATATATATACGGTTCCGTTCATATCAATGCGCACTGATATAAATATATAAGGACATTGAATGTGAGTCACTTATTATAGATAAATTTTGACAGGTGCATACACACTAAGTCAAAGCATAAAAAATGAGTGGTTCACATTCAATGTCCTCATATATTTATATCGGTACGCACTGAATTGAACACACACACACACACACACACACACATATATATATATATACAGTCTTTCTATTGTCAGTTCGTCCAGACAATAAATATATCAGGACGAAGAATGTGGACCATAGATTATGGAGAAGTTTTGACAAGTTCATACACTTTGAGTCAAAGTATGTAAATCTAGTGGTCCACATTCTTCGTCCTGATATATTATTGTTAGGACGAACTGATAATACAAAATCTGTATATATATATATATATACAGTCTTTCTATTGTCAGTTCGTCCAGACAATAAATATATCAGGACGAAGAATGTGGACCATAGATTATGGAGAAGTTTTGACAAGTTCATACACTTTGAGTCAAAGTATGTAAATCTAGTGGTCCACATTCTTCGTCCTGATATATTATTGTTAGGACGAACTGATAATACAAAATCTGTATATATATATATATATATATATATATATATATATATATATATATACCAGTCTTTCTATTATCAGTTCGAACTGACAAAAGTTATATCAGTTCCTTGTATGTGGGCCACTGGATTTAAATACTTTGACTGAAGTATTTAAATCCAGTGGCCCACATGCAAGGAACTGATATAACTTTTGTCAGTTCGAACTGATAATAGAATTTCTGATATATATACAATTTTTATATTGTCAGTTCGTCCTGATATAAAATATATGAGGACAAAGAATGTGGATCATTAGATTTACATACTTTGGCTCAAAGTGTATGCACTTGTCAAAACTTCTCTATAATCTATTGTCCACTTACTTCGTCCTAATATATTTTATATCAGGACGAAGTGACAGTAAAAAGACTATATATAGAGGAAATAGGGGTTAATAGTCAAAAATTAAGGCCTCTTACTGTTTTTGTCCACCATTATCATTTTTATTGTTTTTGTCATTACTTTTGCTGTGAGGACATTATTACCCCTCATTTATTCATTTTTATTATTTGTCTTAAAAAATAGTCTCTAATTTATTGCATTTATTAAATTTCACTATTATTTTGTCTTAAAAAACATTCAAATATCCTATCTCCTGTCTCTCTCTTCAATTTCATCGTTCTCTCTCTTCTCTTTCACGGTCACCATTGTTTTTCTGTGAAAATTTTTCTTCTCTTCCATTTCTTCAAATGTCCTGTCTCTCGTCTCCCATTTTCATTTATCTTGAACCGCCGGTCTCCCATTTCACCCGTCGGTGACCCATTTCCGAAAAACATCTAGTTCAAAAATCGGTTTTGAATCTCTACCATTTATCATTTCTTCAGAAAATGCGAACCCATTTTCGTTTCTTCAGAAACTGCAAAACCCATAGAGGAGATTGAGATTTTGCTTTGAATTCGTATTTCAAAAATTTGGCTTCGGCTTTGTTTTTTTCAAAATGAATCAAGATGCTCCAGGTCCTTCTTCAAGAGGTATGTTTTCTGCATTAGAAACCCTATTTTAATTTGTTTCATATGCTGATGTTATGATGAACTAAGGTTGAAGGAGATGGTTTAGTCTGGTGTGTTTAATTTTTTTACCCTGGTGTGTTTAAATTTATTTGCCATGGTGTGTTTAATTTATTTGCCTGGTGTGTTTAATTGTTTTACCCTGGTGTGTTTAATTTTTTTTGCCCTGATGTGTTTAATTCTTTTTGCCCAATGTGTTTAATTTTTTTGCCCCGGTGTGTTTAATTTTTTTGCCCTATGTTTAATTTTTTTGCCCGGTGTGTTTAATTTGTTTGCGCTGGTGTGTTTAATTGTTTTGCCCTGGTGTGTTTAATTTGTTTTCCCTGGTGTGTATAATTTGTTTTACCTGGTGTGTTTAATTTTTTTGTCCTGGTGTGTTTAATATTTTTTTGCCTGGTGTGTTTAATTGTTTTGCCCTGGTGTGTTTAATTTTTTTGCCCGGTGTGTTTAATTTGTTTGCCCTGTGTTTAATTTTTTTGCCCGGTGTTAATTGTTTTGCCCTGGTGTTTTTAATTTGTTTTCCCTGGTGTGTATAATTTGTTTTACCTGGTGTGTTTAATTTTTTTACCCTTGTGTGTTTAATATTTTTTTGCCTGGTGTGTTTAATTATTTTGCCCTGGTGTGTTTAATGTGATTGCCCTGGTGTGTTTAATTTGGTTTTCCCATGGACAATTTATTTGTTGTTTCCTTGGTGTGTTTAATAAATTTAAATCTTAATGTGAGATCTTCATTGGTTGAATTGTAGGAATGGAGCCAACGAAACTGGTAATCACGTATGGTGGGAAATGGGTGGGGAACTTTTACGAGGGTGGTGAAACAGAGTTGAAAAAAGTTAATAGGAATTTGACGTATGCTGAGTTGTCTAGGTTGGTACAAGGCGTTGCGAATATCGACTTAACAAGGTTTACCATTGACTTAAGAACTTTGGTTGATACCGGTGTTAGGCTTAGGCCTACCCAACCTAAGATTAAAGATGATAGCGATGTGGAAATGTTGTTGTGCGATGATGGACATCTTCCGGAGGTGTATGTTAGTGTTGTTGAGAAAGTTAGTGTAGAACCTGGTCATGTGGGTGTCTGTACCGATCAACCTATTTATCAAAGCTTTAGACAGCAATTGGCGGCACAGTTTCAATCCGCCAGTGGAAGCAACAACGTTATAGGTTCTATACCAACAACGAACCATGTTGTTGAAACCCCAAGTGTGAACCCTATAATTTATGAGGACCCAACCATTAACGAAGTGATGCCAAGACGGTGTAACAAGGATGAGAGATCGATCCCAGATTACAATCCCCATACTGACTATGGATTAGATGATTTCGACGAAGATTACAATGGTGACGGTGGAAGTCGTGAGGGTGTGAATGATGACCCAGCACATTATGATGGAATGGATTCGGATCCATTAGAGGGTGGTCGTAGCGGGTCAATGCCACCGGTAATTGGTGGTCCAAATCGAGATACATGTGAAGATGATGCCATTAATGTTGGCGATGGGTCCGGAACTGCAGTCTCCCAACCTTGGATAATTCCTAGAGCTTCAAACTACTCTTTCGAAGTAGTTAGAACAGAGGAATCTAGTTTGTGTAACCGCTTATCCAAAGGTGGGATGTTCCAAACAAAAAAAACTTTAAAGTTAGCGTTGCATAGTTACGCGCTGAACGAGAATTTTGAAACCCGAGTCACAAGGTCAAGCCTGTGTAGATATGAAGTTGGTTGCAAGGATCTTGAGTGCAAATTTCAATTCCGTGCAGGTAAGATGGAAGGTGGAAATTATTGGATAGTTCAAAAATTTGAGGAAGAGCATAGTTATACAATTGATGATTTGCACAACCGTAACCGTCAAGCGAGCGCATGGCTTATTGGTGAAATACTTGCACCGAAACTTGCAGTTAGTGGTCGATCTTTGAAACCTAAAGAAATCATGGTTGATATGCAAGTGGAACATGGACTTGGTTTATTGTATTCAAAGGCATTGAGAGCAAAACAACTTGCTGAAGAAAACGTTTTTGGTCCTCCTGATCTTTCATATCAGTTGTTGTCTGCATACTGCCACCAATTGAAGCTCGTGAATCCTGGTACTATAACAGCAATTAAGACAAATGTTGCTCAACAATTTGAATATTGTTTATTGCTCTCAGTGCTTCACTTGTTGGGTTTCGGACTGCCATACGACCTGCAATTTGCATTGATGCAACTCATTTGAAGGGTAAGTTTGGCGGTGTCATGTTTATTGCAGCTTGCCAAGATGCAAACAATCAGGTGTTCCCTCTAGCTTATGGTTGGGGTGATGTTGAATGCAAGGATTCATGGACATGGTTTTTAAAGGAGTTGAGAAAGGCAATAGGATGTCCTGCGAATTGTATCATCATTTCCGATCGCAGTCCTGCAATCAAGGTAGCAATGGGTAAAGAGTACCTTGAAATAACACATGGCCTTTGTGGTTTTCATATGAACATGAACCTTAAGAACATATTCAAAAGCCACGTTGTATGCAATTTGTTCCATGAAGCTTCAAGGGCACATCGACAATCAGAGTTCTTGGAGAAGATGCAGGAGCTGAGTCGCGTAAACAAACGAGCTTATGAATATCTAATGAGAGTTGGGCCTGATAGATGGTCTCGTGCGTACTGTCCGGTTAGGCGTTATCGGGGGATGACTTCCAACATCGTTGAGTGCATGAACAATTGTTTACGGTACGCTCGTCAGTTGCTAATAACAATGTTGGTTGAGTACATTAGAGATATGATGCAAAAATGGTTTCATGACCGACGTGAAGCTGCATCCAAAAATACAACACAACTGTCCCAGTGGGGTACCCAAAAATTAACCAAAAAGAATGAAAAATCACATAAGTACACAGTGCGTCCAATTGATCATGTAAATTTCAATGTGAAGGATGGTGAGAAAGATGGCTTAGTAAACCTATCTGAGAAGACCTGTAGTTGTAGGGAATTTCAGAATGACCTATTACCTTGTTGTCATGCATTAGCTGCTATAAGGTATATATTCTCCTAAATATTTATATTCATTTGTTTATAATGGTTAAATATAACATATGTATATTTGTTTGATTGTGTTTGTAGGTTCTGTAAAAAAAAATTTGTCGACTTCTGTTCTGATTTCTACAAAACAAGCACCTGGTTGGAAAGCTATTCTAGTGTCATCTTCCCCATTGGACACCCAAGTGAATGGAATACTCCTGAGGAAGTACGTTCTGAGGTTGTTCTTCCACCAGAGTGGCGACCTCAAGCCGGTAGGCCGAGAAAGAAAAGGGTTCCATCTGCAGGCGAGCATGGTCATAGGACTAGGTACTGTACCATATGCAAGAAATCTGGGCACAACGGACAAAATTGTCCAAACCCCCCGGCCGATCAGCAACCAAACGTTGCGGACCCACAACCAGATCCACAACCAAATGTTGCGGACCAACAACCAGATCCACAACCGCGCCGACGTCGTAAATGCAACTCATGTGGACAAGAGGGACACAACATAAGGACGTGTCCAACACGGCCATATGATAACCCTACGGATCCAAACATTGATGTTGAATGAGGTATGCTCCCATATTAATTTCAGTTCTAAATTTTTCTTTTTAATTTTATGTTATTTAAAATGTCCATTGTAATAAAAGAGTTATCTGTTTACATCAATGTTAAAGCATGCAAATAAATCAAGGGCATTGCATGGACCCCAAAAGTTACGGAAGACAAGGACACTTTTAGTTGCTGACATGATTATATTTTGTTTATGAGGGGTTGTAACTATTTGATGGATCATACTTTCATTAATGCAAGGACACTTTTAAGCATAATGAGCACTTCAATTTTAGTTTTGTTTATTTTGACTTCTTTTTGTGTGTGGATGAAATAGGTACAAATACACTTCAAAAAATGGCTACTCTAAAATATCTAATTCAACCATAAGGCAACAAAATATGTAAAATAAAATAAACTAGAACGTAACTGATAATAAAATCCAAAATATTAACTACAACAGCTAGAATATCCAAAATGTTAAAATATAATAACTACACATGCATTGAATATCAATTAAAGATGTGACTGTGCAGTAAAAATCAAGCAGATGAGGCTGGCCTCCTCCTATGATACGGCCTCAAGCGTAACTCCTTCCTAATGTCAGCTGCATCATCCCTCTGATGTCGCAATTCAGCCTCGAACAAGTCCATCCTCTTGTGGAGCATTTCCTTTCGCTCCTTGATCTCCTTCACTATAGATAAACCCTGATCCAGCTTGGAACCACCAGAAACATCGTCATAGTCGTCATCCTCATCATCAGACCCTAGCTCAGCACCCTCAAAATCAAACTCAGCATCCTCATCCTCAGGATCGGACCCGACGGCACTGGACTGACCTCCGCTAGTCCTCTGTCTCTTCTTCCCCTTGGTCTTGATGGCGATGTCCTGCCAAGATCTCAAATTGAGGTCACCCATTGTGTTGGACCTTATATCATCAGTGTTAAGGTCTGGCACTCCTTCCTTTTTCAAAAGGGCAGTGATGAGGCTGGGGAAAATAATAGGCCTCAACTTCGCATCTGGACGGACATTGATCCTCCCAGCATCAATGATGGCATTGTGTATCACATGCCCTATGTCTATCCTTATCTCTGCCAAAAAACAGTAAAGTAAGTGTGCTCGATCCTCTCCTAAGGTGGTCCTGTGGAGTGCAGGCATGAGAGAGTATGCGAGGAAAATATTCTAAAATGCTAACAAATGTGGGAGCTGTGATTGCTTCAACTCATGCTTGATGTCCCAACGGTCATCCTCTGTCCCGCGGAGTGCCTTGGCTAACGCCGACTTCATCAATTTTGAAGCAGTAAACCCACTACTGAGATCATCATAATTCAAAGTGTTGAAATGGGAATTGATCTTCCCTGCCGTAATCCTAACCTCCACATCTCTCACCAAGATTGCCCCGCCTTTCTTAACTTTTTCCGGGTCCATACTCGCGTAAAACTCCTTCACAACAGTGGCATTTGACATCCCTGGGGCTTTCACAAAATCTCCGGGACCGATGTGTGCTTAAGTTCATCCACATAAATACCCCTTTCAAATATGAACTGAGCAGCATTAAGCTTGGCCATCCTTCTGGAGTAGTCACGGTTTCTCACACACTCTCCCTAATTCTGAGATCCTGACCCTACACTCCTTTTTCCAGCAGGAAGAGTTTTCTTTGCACGGGCTTTACCCATTTCTTCAACTGTGACGCTTCCATAAAAACACACACTAGCCACACAAACCACAACCACCCTTAAAATTCTACCACTTGATCAAAAAGCACAAATATACAGTATTGAAAAATGAAATAACAGCAGTTTATACATATCATACCAGGCATCAATCATGACCTTCGCAATGAGTACAACATTAAGCAATCAGTCACATAGGATAATGTTTATAATGTTAAGCAATCATCATATTGTTACCCATGTACAATCAGTCACATCTCACACATGAATATCTGTAGAAGCCAATGACAAACAAAATAAATAATAAATAACATTAATAAACCAAAACCATCCTGAAAAGCTGCATTATTTCATGCATCTACAAGAATGATTCCATCTGAATTCTTAGCAAATCAATTGTTACAATTTTTAAACAAAAATAAATTTAAAATAAACATTAAATAACTCTATTTCTTCTCAATGTATGTGATTTAACAGTATTCAAGCAACAACACAGGAAGAAAAGTTGAACTACACAATAAATCAATTGAATATTGATGAAGAAGAAAGAAAAGGAAGAAAAATACCAGTCTCCTTGACCCTTGCTCCTTGTCGGCATTAATTGGGAGAGAAAAACCCTCAAAACACGAATCCCTAACCAATTGAATCCCGATCGAGCAAAACCCCCAAAAAACGAAACCTAAACAAGAAAATTTCCACAAATTTATGCCCTAACATGGCTCAATCACGATTGAATAGAGGCTACGTATGGATTGGAAGTCAAAAGAAGAGATTTCGGAGAGAAAACACTTACCAATCGAGTCTTTGAGATTTCCTTGAGAGAGAGATTTTTGAATTTTCAGAGAGGGAAATGGTAGGTGCAGTCATAAAAATTCCCTATTTATGCTGATTTACCCAGAATTCGCGGTACGCATCAACGACCGTACCACGAATTCCACGTGTGTGGCCAAAACGTGGTCGTTTTACTTAATAGAATGAAGTGCACAATTGACCAATCCAATTTACGCGGTTCGCATCAACGTGCGTACCGCGTTTTTTGGCAGCCGATCCCAGTTTAGGTTGCTACAGTACGTTCGCGGTTTACTTCAACAAACTGTACCGCGAAATCGGGCAGTAACGACACATTGGGAATCAGTTAGTGTTTCTGCAGTACGTTCGCGGTTTAATTTGTTTTACCCGGTGTGTTTAATTTTTTTGTCCTAGTGTGTTTAATTATTTTGTCTAGTGTGTTTAATTTTTTTACCCTGGTGTGTTTAATTTTTTTTGCCCCGGTGTGTTTAATTTTTTTTCCCAGTGTGTTTAATTTTTTTGCCCTGGTGTGTTTAATGTGATTGCCTTGGTGTGTTTAATTTGGTTTTCCCATGGACATTTATTTGTTGTTTCCTTGGTGTGTTTAATAAATTTAAATCTTAATGTGAGATCTTCATTGGTTGAATTGTAGGAATGGAGCCAACGAAACTGGTAATCACGTATGGTGGGAAATGGGTGGGGAACTTTTACGAGGGTGGTGAAACAGAGTTGAAAAAAGTTAAACACACCGGTGCTATTCAACAACTAAAGATGCCCGAAATAATTAAACACACCAGTACAAAATATTTAAACAAACCGGTGCTATCCAATTAAACACACCAGATCAAAAGAATTAAACACACTAGTGGTAAACAATTAAACACACCGGTGCTATTCAACAATTAAACACACCAGTACAAATCAATTAAACACACCGGTGGTATACAATTAAACACTGCTATTCAACAATGAAACACACCGATGGTAAACAATTAAACAATTAAACACATTTACTAAAATATGGGCACAAGTCAGGAATTCGTTTCAAAAGACAGTCCTTTATCCTATCCAATTATCCCATTGAAATTCATAAACATATAACACATCAGAATTCAAAACCATTAATCAAAACCATCATCCCAAAAAAGGATAAAGGACTATAAACAAATCTACTAATCTATGGGAGACTTAAATGTGACACTATTATTATAGATGTCGAATGCAATTTCTTTTCGGAACTTAGGCATATCCTTCTGTCCCCAGTTCCAATCAGCCGACTTCACAATGGCGGTCTCAGCATACTTGCAAATAAATACTCCACAACTGCAATTGTCGACCTATTGCGGAATAAGTTGTTGGCCAACACTAAAAATACTTCCTCGTGGTACTTCACCCCTGTTTGAATAGAAACCACATTTGTTAATAATGCTTGGAATCAGTTGCCTAAGGGGCATGACTTGTTTGAAACGCTCACCATAATTGCTCTTTTTCTTTGCCCCAGTCGGATCACATATGGAAATGTGACGGTCAAGTAGATCCACCTTGCATAAAATCCAATGCCCATCGGGTTCCCCAACATAACATGGAATCAACAACTGCATTCAAATCGCAAATCATCATTTTCAAGATTAAAAGATATGTACAGAGTAAAGAAAAAAAATAATTGCCCCAACTCACTTGTGTATACAACCACCATGGTTGTCCCCATCCCGGTCTGCCTCCACAACCGTATTCAATCCAATCTGGTGGACATTCAAAACCAAGTACATCGAATGAAGATTTGGCTTCTTTATCCGCCTCAATTATCCTTTGCCATTCGACATTTAGTTTTGTCTAAAACAAACAACAATTGTGAGTCAATGACAATTGAAATCATACATTTAGAAACTAGACAAAAACACATTCCCAGTTAATTATCAAACTTACATAAAATTCAGAAGACAGTAGAACTAAGCTATGTCTGAAGTTTTCCGGTTCGGATTCCCGTCTTTTTACCAATAAGCTCATGTATACATCAATATGCTGTATCAAACAACAGATACAAGATGAAGAAAACAAAGATACGCAAAGATAAAAATAGAATGAACAAAATGTATACTTACGTCAGTGGACAACCAGTTCTTCGGTTGTTCTAATTCCAAGAAAAATGACTGGTCAACGAACTCCTCCGTTCCCACGTTTCGTCTGAAATCAATGTAAACACACCAAATTGTTTCAATTTTGATCATAATAAAACTCAGCATCTGAAAGCTATATTTACAACAACACACATAACCAGTTTTTTTTTCCTCTTGAATGCCTCATATTTCTGCTTCTGACCTTCACGTTTCGTCTCAGATGCCCGTGTCGGGTCAAGAAATGGAGACTTGCAATATGCGGATCGGAGCCTGACTCAGATCGATTGATCCTCCTCCACAGCATAGTTGTAACTGACTCTCATATCTCCACTCACAAGCACTGAACCAGCCACTTCCTTCTCAACAGTGGGAGCCATATCCTTCATCGCTGTGGGAGCCAGCTCCTTCTCCATTGAGGTACCCACCTCCTTAACATGCAAGCTCTGATCTATAACTTCGATCAAAGGTGCCTACAACACGCAACAATCGTATTCGTAAATATTCTTCATTTCTTCGTCACACCAATAATACATATAACATATAACCATTAAACACAAGTTGAATACCTCTTTGTTCCTTTGACCACGGGTCGGCTCTATCTCCTGCACCAGTGCTTTAAGCACACCCGGAAGTTGCGAGAGTTCCGAGACCTCTCGTTTAACAATGCGTTCCATCTCATTCGGAAGTGCCTTCACTGCCTCCAACAATTCAGTGATCCTATCACCACCCTTAAGTTTAAATTTACAGTATGCATGCACATTAGTTTCGTTATGTAAAATAAAAGGAAAACATAACATTAAAAAAACAACATCGTACTGTAATTACCCTAGATCGAGGTTCCTGTCGGGATGAAATAGGTGGGGGATTTTGCTGAAAGGGTGACCGAGTCCGATGCCGTGGGGGAGGTGGGTGTAGCATGTCTTCAAGAGGGGTAGGTGTATACCCTGGTGTAAACTGGTCATGAGGTGTAGATGGATCTTCTGCTGTAAAGTCTTCAGGAGTAGGTGTATATCCTGTTGAGTATGAAGACTGGAGTGGATCTTCTTCATCAAGACTAGTGATTGGAATTGATTTCCTCTGCTTCTTCGCCGATGTCTTTTTCTTCTTTTTTTGTGCCTTCCGCTTCACTGCAGTTTTCTGTGTTAGTGCTCCATCATCACCATCATTCCCATCATCCAAATCATCCAACGATTCATTATTTTCCTTCATTTCCATTTCCACTGGAGGTATGAATTGCGGACCCTCCGACATATCGAAATCAACTCCGACCATGTAATCTTTTTGAGCCTCATCATCTGTTGCCTCCAATACCTCTAACACTTGAGCCTGTAATAATGTCATAATAATAAATGGCCTAAGATATTGAAAAAAATTTAATAACACTATTATTATAGATATAACCCACCTTCCCACTACGAATATTTGCTTCGAGTTCTGAAATTATTTTCACAAAATTATGAGGCCTCTTATGCATTGTCCAACGCCTCATCCTAGGCAAAGTATGCTCTAATCTCAAGCCAAACCCATCAATCAAAGTCTGTACAGCCTCCATCGCCCATACCTGAAAGTGATAAGTTCAGACAACTATAAAAGTTGATAACTTTTTATCTATAAGCCAAAAGTAAATAAAGAAATAAAGTAGTCGAAACTAACCTCAATAGCCCATGGGAATCCGTATAACCGGTATCTAATCGAGGCACTCCTTTTTTTGGTGTTTCTCGATCGAAATCCATACCTGATGTAGTGCATCGTCATCTTGAATACATAATGGCCCCACGCAAAAGAATTGAATGCATCTAGATCATCAACCAAATTGAAAAGCCAATTACTGACTTTTTTATCATAAGGCTGACCAAACAAAACATTGTTTGCTATCAGCAACAGTGCCATCTTCAACGAATCGTCGAGCTCTAGAAAGTTGCGTGCTAAAAACCGATCATACACTGTGGACAATTTCAATTCGTGGCCTTCTTCTCCAGGCCAATACCTTTCCTGGATGCCGTTTGCATTTCCCACGTACGGCGTGTTTATAATGTCTGAGAGTTCGCCGAACCGTAGACCGGTAACCATACAAAATTCCCTCTGTCCAAATCTTGCATTTTTCCCACCTAACGACACAAACAGTTCGTTCTCTCCTGCACCATCTACTGTAATTTCCCTCAATAGTAAATTGTGCACAATCTGAGCTGAAAACAACCAATTTGTAAGAACGTTGCTGAAGTGCTTGAAACAACTCGTCATGAATTGATTGTGCTTCCCTTCCAGCCGTAAGATATCCTCTATCGTACCTATGTTCTTCAACCTACAACCGACGTTGATTAATGCTTTTGGATTCCATTTATTCCTTTTTACCTTCAAATAATCGTCATAATCGATGTTTTCCATCTGCACAATTTACAATAACTTTGGTTCAATTAAGTAAACACCACAGTTCACAAAAATTAAACACACCAGTCATGCACAATTAAACACACTAGTTCACAACAATTAAACACACCAGTTCACAACATTTAAACACACCAGTCATGCCAAATTAAACACACTAGTTCACAAAAATTTAATACACCAGTGATGCAAAATTTAACACACCAGTTCACAACATTTAAACACACCAGTGATGCCCAATTAAACACACCAGTTCACAACAATTAAACACACCAGTCATGTCGAATTAAACACACCAGTTGACAAAAATTAAACACACCAGTTATGCCCAATTAAACACACCAGTTGACAAAAATTAAACACACCAGTTATGCCCAATTAAACACACCAGTTGACAAAAATTAAACACACCAGTGATGCCCAATTAAACACGCCAGTTCATATCATTTACACACACCAATAATGATCATTTAAACACACCAGCTTAGATCATTTAAACACACCCTCAATTCAATTAAACCAATTAAATACACCAGTTCACCTCAACTTTCAAACCTAACTATCAAACAGTTTGTGAGATCTGGGTCAATTCTCATATGCCAGCAAAACAAAAAGGCCAAGAACCCTAACAGCACATGCATCAAACACAACCAGGGAACAAAAAAATAGAACTCTATTTCAAATCAAAATCAAAATCAAAATCAAAATCAAAATCATATTCGAAATCGAAATAAAAAACAACAAAATATATTTAAATCAAAATCGACTCAAATCCAAATGGAAATCGAAATCAAATTCAAATTCGAAGTCCAAATCCAATAAAATCAACTCCATCTCAAATCAACTCCATCTCAAATGCATAAATGCAAACAAAAATAGAAATAAAAACAAACCCTAAAAAAAATTGCAGACCTTTTGGTTTCAACGCCGCCGTGGAATCACTGTCGGGGTCCAATCAAACCGAGTGGGGTTCGAATCGTTGTTGGGGTGAAATCAAACCGTTGATCATCGATCGTCTTGGTCGTCTTCACCGCGTTGTCTTGGTCGTCGGGAATCACTGTCGAGATCCAATCAAACCGAGTGGGGTTGAATCGTTGTCGGGGTGAAATCAAACCGTCGATAGTCGATCGTCTTGGTCGTCTTCACCGCGTCATCTTGGTCGTCGGGTTGAGGTAGGGGTCGGTTCGGGTCTTGCTCGTCCCTCAGTCTGCAACGTCGTCGTCGGTTGTTGGTCGTCGCCGGAACTGGGTCCTTGCCGGATCTGGTCGTCGCCGGAACTGCTCCTTGCTCGTCCCTTCTCTGTAGGGTTTCACTATGTTTTTGGTTTTTCACTTTTCACTTTCAAACTATTCTTTTACTTTTGATTTTGTATTTTTATTTGTTTTTAACTCAACATTATCTTTTGTTTTATTTTATTTTGTTTTGGTTTTTAATTCTTTTTAACTGAAGGGTAATTCTATCCCAAAAGTGGATATGTTGACAAAAACAATACAAATAATAATCATGGACAAAAACAATAAACCCCATAATTTTTTGGCTACTTATGGAGTTCTCCCATATATATATATTGTTCTTATATTAAGGTGAGGTCATGTATTAGCTCATAAACCGGTCAAAGAATAGGAGGCAATGTAATAGGTAAAAAAAGTAGGAACCTTTTTAAAATAATAATAAATAAATAATAAAAAATTAACAACCACATCTGTCTCGAGTAATTTTCGATAGAATTCATGAAATAAATTCTGAACTTCCAAATTATAAGTTAAGTTCGAGAAATTTTTTATCTTATATAATTTTTTTCGAGATATCTAAATTTAGAGTGATGCTAGTTAGGCATCCCAAATTATTTTCCCAAATTTATTACCAAATGATGTATGCATGTGGCACGTGAGATGTTAATATCTTGTAAATGGTGAGATTATGTGATGAATGATGTGACGTTGACACCTCACATGCCAAATCATTTGGGAAGGAATTTAGGACGCTAAGCATTACTCCAAAATTTGCTACCCACACATTTCATATACATATTAATTTATTCTTTATACCCCAACCATTCAAATTGAAAAATATCATTTTCTTGATAGAAACATGATGGTTGACATATGTGACAAAATTAATATCTAGATGAATAAAATGACAAAAAAAAGGCATTCACATCCCTTGGATTTTTGTTAGGAGTGATGAATCAATATGCATGGGTCAGGTAAGTAGTCATTGACACATTAATGCATGGTTGGAAAGATTTGTAATTAATTGAGATTGAGTACATGATTTTATATATGTGTGGTAGCAAAAAATGGCTCGCTGGCCCAGTCCAACAAAGTATAAACCTATTTTCATAATAGGTCCCATTTAAGCCCACTGTATTGGGTCGACCCAAGCCCATTGTGTTGGGGCGACCCAACACTGATGACAGCAAAGGCTATCGTTAGAAGACTTGTTCAAAATATCAGTTACCAAAAGGCTTAGTAACCGCTGGTAACTGCCCATTCGAGAGGATCTTGCTCCTGAGATCACGCCTATAATCAATACTGACGAAGTGAACGTTGGGGCTATCTCTTCTACTATAAAAGGAAGGCTCATTCACTTGGAAGCTGGCCTCTGCTTCTCAACTAAAGCTCAAAAACAGCGTATTGAAACTCTGCCTCCAAGAATATTCGAGCCACCGGAAATCAACCATCAACATCGTTACAATTCATCGCTCAGCCCAAGCGCACATAAGGCTATAATCCTGCCACCACCATCTCGTTCCCTCTACCTCATATCTCTATTTTAAAGTTCTTTTGCAGGTATTTCGAAGTTCAGACAACCATTTGCGAACATCAGTCGACATCGACCAATCAGCTTCCAACCCAGTTGCTTTGGGCCTGATTCAACCCGACCCGTTTGACGTACCAAATCGTTCGACCACCCACAATATGTTATTTTTTTCATTGGGTTTAGGATTTAAAATGACATTTCACCTAAATTAACTTTAAAAATATATTCTTTGGTTAAAATAATATAATCTTTGATGAAATTTTTAAAAATATATATATTCAATTATATATATATGGTGCTTCTTTTAGCTACGACAGTCCTGAAAACAAAAAATTCAAGACATATATATGTTTTGTAATGGTATGAAGATCATTTAATTACGTAATGTTATAAAGCTGGTATGTAATGTTACAAAGTCAATTTCCTAAACTATTTTTGTCAAAACCATGGTGACCGGAGAATTATTGCTGTTGTTGTATATACACTCCTTTTCCAAGATTTAATTTGATTTTAAAAGTAAAAATTATCAAATGAAACATATTTTATTTGATTTATTAGAACAAAGGCAAGAAGGTGATGCTCAATAAAGAGGTGTAAAGTTGGAAACCAATTGATAAGTCAACAGGTGACAATATACTTTAATTTCAGATTATAATAATGGGCATCAAGAGATCCTGAGCTATGCATAAACAAAGTTAGTTGCTATAATTGCAGAATTAGAGGAGGATTTGGTATAAAGTAGTTTTAACCACTTCCTAATTAATAAGAAATATTGTTATAGGAGTTACAACAATTATTTCACCACCATATTATTTGTCTCATTCTCATACCATATTCAAAGGAAGGGTTAAAAAATTAAATAGCACTATTTGAGGCTCTTTTTTGGGAACAGGCACCAACTTACTAACTTAAGTTTAAAAGGCACCATTTATGGTGAACGGATAAAATTGCCCCCCACAGTAACCTTCTTCACCAAAAGGCTCGAAAAAGGTTCGAAAAAAGTTCGGAAAAGGCTCGAAATGATTTCGTGCCTTTTTGAAATATTTTCGTGTCTTTTTACACTGTCATCGTGCCTTTTGAAGTTGTTATCGAGCCTTTTGGAAAAGTTATCGAGCCTTTTAGAAAGGTTATCGAGCCTTTTTGGAAAAGTCTCGATAACCTTTCCAAAAGGCTCGATAACCTTTCTAAAAGGCTCGATAACTTTTCCAAAAGGCTCGATAACAACTTCAAAAGGCACGATGACAGTGTAAAAAGGCACGAAAATATTTCAAAAAGGCACGAAATCATTTCGAGCCTTTTAGAAAGGTTATCGAGCCTTTTTGGAAAAGGCTCGATAACCTTTCTAACAAAAAGGCTCGATAACCTTTCTAAAAGGCTCGATAACTTTTCCAAAAGGCTCGATAACAACTTCAAAAGGCACGATGACAGTGTAAAAAGGCACGAAAATATTTCAAAAAGGCACAAAATCATTTCGAGCCTTTTAGAAAGGTTATCGAGCCTTTTGGAAAAGTTATCGAGCCTTTTAGAAAGGTTATCGAGCCTTTTTGGAAAAGGCTCGATAACCTTTCTAAAAGGCTCGATAACCTTTCCAAAAGGCTCGATAACCTTTCCAAAAGGCTCGATTAAAAAATTAAAAAATATTTCGAGCCTTTTTGAACAAAGTTTCCAGCCTTTTTGTACAGTAATCGTGCATTTTTATACATGAAAAGGCACGATTGGTGTATGAAAAGGCACGATGGTACAGTAATCGTGCCTTTTCATTAAGTGTTCGAGCCTTTTCATACACTAATGGAGGTCTGTTTTAAATCTCAGAAAACTTCAAAGTAAGAAAATAATGTGTAAAGTAAGGGTATTTTTGTCTGTTCACCATAATAGGTGCCTTTTAAACTTAACTTATTAAAGCAGTGACATTGTCACCAAATCAGTTTAAAAAGGTGACATTTCTCACCAATTCCACTTCAAAGGAATGCAAGAAGGTTGAAGTTGAAGTCAATCAAAACAATATTTGATTAATTTGTTACAAATACTAATGAACCTCGGTGTAGATTTTTTATTTTATTTTTTCTCGGGAAGAGAGAGAGGGGGGGGGGGGGGGGGGGGGGGGGGGGTGTGGGGTCCACAGCTGCCTTGTAGGCTAGCTGTGTAGTAATGCAGCAAATTAGTAAACCTATAACTAAGTCTTCGATCAAGAGTATCTCCATTCCATGCATTAATATCTTCTTGCTCTAGAGAGAGAGAGATTAGAGGGTGCAAGCAATAAAAATGGATGATCCTAGAGAGAGAAAAGGGCAGGTTGTTGTTTATCTGTTGTCATCCATTGTTATAGTTTTGTTCATTAAAGGTACTGCAGCTTTGACGACCAAAGAACAAGAACTGGATCGAATAACAGCTCTTCCTGGGCAACCACCAGTCACATTCTCACAATTCTCTGGTTATGTTACTGTCAACCAAAAGCATGGCAGAGCTCTCTTTTACTGGTTCACTCAAGCTTCCACAACTCCTCACAACAAGCCTCTTCTTCTCTGGCTCAATGGAGGTCTCTCTCTCGCTCTCTCTAGCTTACTACTACATTTATTTATTTACATTCTTGTTAGAATTTGGTAAATCTACCTCTCAACCACCTTCAATTTTACACCAAAAACAAGAAGTAAATAAATAATAGCAAGATTTATCAAAATAACCTTCTCAAATTTATCCAAACTGTCAAGAGAGATATAAAATCTTCATTAATTTTTCATGTAATTAATGACTTGTACTTTTTACTTTTAAATATTATAAAAATTCGAGATTTTACAAGAGAGGTAGACTTAAACCACAACTTGATAGTTGATAGTATAGATATAAGGGTCAATCACCAGATCAACCCAATCATATCATTAATGATTTGTATTTTATTTGTTACGGTTATAATGTGGTTGAGAATTTTGTATTGAGCTTAGCTAGTAACTCAAATATCTCAGGAGGAGGTTTCAACTGTCAGATACCGGATCAAGTTCACTTTGACATGTTACAAAGTCGGATCCCACGGAAATATATATATAGGATTGTTCCGACACATGCTAGAAACCTTGCTCGTGCCAATACTCCAAACCAGCCATTTAAACCCCCAGTGCAAGTTAGTAAATTTCTCAATAACCATGCTAAAATACACCAAGGTCATCGTCCACAAAATTGTAAAAATAAAAATAAAATAAAAACTCACATTCGTCCTCGTGATCTCTCTCTGTCTGTATTATTATTCTCTAAAAAAAAAGGGGGGGTTTTTATTCCTTCCATGACTGACTTTTATTCCCTGTTTGGAACAGGCCCTTTTAGCTAAAAAAAAAACTTTTTTTTCCTCCACTTTGAAATATTTTTGTCACTTTCTCTTTTTTTTTTTTTTTCAATTGCTTTTTTATATATTGTATGTATGTGATATAATGATGAGTTTGTTGAAGCAAAATATAAACCAAAAAGCTCACCCCACAAAGTGAACCAACTTTTTCCAGTAAAAATAAAAATAGTGACCACCCCTCAAGCTCCCATTAAAAAAAAGTGTCTATCTAGTGCATGTTTTTGCTTCATTGAGTTGACTTGAGATGTATAAGAAGTGAATAGGAGAGAAGAAGTAGTGGTACTGTTTCTCTGCGTTTCATTGAAGCACGCGCATTCAGAGAAAGGACATGATGATGATGATGATGATGTTTTTGATAAAAGAAATTGAGAAATTCTCTGGCTAATGGCTTAATAGAGTAACTCCAACATACTCGTTAATTGAGTTGTTGGACAAGTTAGATGAGATGTGGCTCCAATAGACTCGTTAAATAGTATTTTTTAATTAAAAAATTCTTTTTCACTTTTCAATATTGCCTAGCAATTTCTCACTATTTATATTTTATTTTATTACCTTTTATTATGTTTTAACAACTTTATCTGATTTTAAATTTAATAACTTTTTCTAATTTCAAACAGCTTATTAAATACTTTCATTAAAATAATATAAGACTATTTCTATTTGAAAAGTTATTTGGAAGGAATCTTCTTTTCTCACTCTTTAAATTGTCACGTAGGTAAGCAAATTGATATTTAAATAGTGAAATTAGAAAGGACTTTTAGGGTTGCACTGAGGGCATAACTTAGAACAAATGTTAGGAAAAAAGCACACAAATCATTTAAAGCCATTTTTGGACACATTTTCACTTAGACAAGAACAAGATAATGATAGCAACAACATAACTATAACAATAATATAATTCCTTGAATTATTGGTGTCCTTAATTGATTGATCATTAATTTCCTGGGCTAGCTAGATAACTTGGGTAGTCCGTAGTCAGTTCCTTAAACAATTTTTAAGCTAAAGATGTGATGTCCAAATCAACTATTATTGAATGATTGTGTATTTCTTTAGGTCATGTTTGGTTAGAGGAAAAGAAACTATATGGGAAAGGAATCCTTGTAGGAAATTAGGAATTCAATTCCTAAATAGATTCCTTTGTTTGGTTATCATATGGAATTCATTATGGAATCCTTACTATTTTGACCAAAATGCCCTTTATATATTTGATATATTAAAAATCTTTTTTAAATTAAATTTTTTTTTTTTTTGAAAATATTGAAAAATTATTTGACAAATAGATTTAAATTTAAATTATTTATTATTTGAATAGAATAATATTTATTAGAAAAATAAGAACAACTAAATCGAGCACAGGCACATGTGTTGTCGGCGAGAACCACAACCTCCTCATCTACTGATCTAAACAAATAGTATCCAATAGAGAGACCCAAAACGATGGCCAAGAACACACATCTGTTGAACGACATGATCACCAACATTAGCAAATGCCCGATTGTCGAGTTCACTCCTAACAACACGGCCGTCGCAAATCTAGTGGACCTGACTCGGCTCGGTTTCACCATGAGAGTAGTCTCCACCGTCGCCGCTACCATCAGAGCGGTTTTGGCGGAGGAGAGGGATTTGAATCTGTGGCGTCGATCTTCCATGTATTGGTACTTGGTAGAAGTGCAGATGAGGAAGAGAGCGAATAAAATGAAGAGGTAACCGAGTCAGGTGTTGGTTTTCCATGAATCGAAGAGAATTGTGACTTTGATCCCTAATATAAGGTCATGTGCTGATGTGCATCATCTTCGCCGTCGTCGGTTACAAAGGAGGCCACCAGCAATGGCCTCCTCTGTTATCCACTACTCAGCTCCACCTTGCGAGGCAGGAACCAAAGCAAGCATATATCATATTGACCCACTCTATCTCTGACACCTCTAAAAATTACAAAAATATTAAAAATAATAATAATAAAAATAAAAAATAAAAAATAAAAAATAAAGTTTACTTTGAATTTCATTGGAGCCCTCACATGATTGTAGTTGTATCTGATATCTGAATTTGTTGTGCAACTGTATCTAGGTTTGGTCCATGAAACCAATAGAATATAAAATGATCATTAATAATGCAAGCTCCAATCAATTTTTGGTCACAAAAGCTATTAAAAAACAGTAGATTAATTAATTAATTTCTGATTAATATGCAGGACCTGGTTGTTCATCAGTGGCATATGGAGCATCCGAGGAAATCGGTCCATTTCGGATTAATCGAACCGGATCATCTCTCTATCTCAACGAGTATTCATGGAATAGAGGTAAAAAAAATAAATGTGAATCCTAGTATTTTGTTCAATCAAATTTCAAAGTAATTTTTTACAGAAGCAAATCTTCTCTTCCTTGAATCACCTGCTGGGGTTGGATTCTCCTACACAAATACAAGTTCAAATCTTAAAGATTCCGGAGATAGTCGTACAGGTATACCTAAGTTTGGCGATTGAATGAGTGCTCATTACCACATCCGATGGTAGACCTAATAGTTGCCAATTTGTGACACAGCTCAGGATGCTCTTACTTTTCTAATCAGATGGATGTCAAGATTTCCACAATACAAATACAGAGACTTTTACATTGCAGGGGAAAGCTATGCAGGTATACATATATGCACCAAACAATTTCTTTATAAATAAATCAAACGAACCCTAATAGTTACATGTTCATTCAGGGCACTATGTTCCTCAGTTGGCTAAGAAAATACATGAGTATAATAAAGCGTATCCGCGCCCGATCATCAATCTTAAAGGATTCATTGTAAGTGAAACAGAATTCATCGTAAGGATTCATTAAAGGATTCATTAACAAGTGAAATGGTTTATGCAGGTAGGAAATGCAGTTACAGACAACTACTATGACAGCATCGGTACCGTTACATTCTGGTGGACTCATTCGATGATTTCGGATAGAACCTATCGATCAATTCTCAAACACTGCAACTTTACGTCGGAAAAAAGTTCCAATCTGTGTGATGATGCTGTGAGTTATGCAATGAATCATGAGTTTGGAGACATTGATCAGTACAGCATTTATACACCCTCCTGCATATCTCTTCCAAACAGTATTACTATAAGGCTGAAAAATACTCTTCTCCGAAGAAGGGCTTCTGGATACGATCCTTGCACCGAGAATTATGCAGAAAAATACTACAACCGAATCGATGTGCAGAAGGCTTTGCATGCAAATATTACTGGAATTCCATATAAATGGACTGCTTGCAAGTACGCAGACTCTGTTTCGGTTAAAATAACTCTGATTTGTAGGTTTGTGTCTGATTTTTCTTTGCTACATTTGTGCAGTGATGTTCTTATCAATAATTGGAAGGATTCTGAAGACTCTATGTTACCAATATACAAGGAGCTGATTAAAGCTGGTCTCAGAATCTGGGTTTTCAGGTAAATTGCTCCTCAAATTTTCCTTCTTTTTGTAAATATATAAACTCAGAAGAATTCATGCTGAAATTGCAGTGGAGACACAGATTCAGTGGTTCCAGTGACTGCCACTAGATTTGCTCTCAGCCATCTAAATCTCACCATTAAAACTCCTTGGTATCCTTGGTACTCAGGCAATCAGGCAAGTGCTCTTCTTTTTCTTCCTGTTTCTCAGCAATTAAAGTAAAGACTAAAGACTAAATGAAATGACTTTTTAACAGGTTGGAGGATGGACAGAAGTTTATAAAGGGCTGACATTTGCTACGGTGAGAGGTGCCGGTCATGAAGTTCCATTGTTTCAACCCAGAAGAGGTTTCATTCTTTTCAGATCATTCTTGGCAGGCAAACAACTACCAAAATCATGACACTAGATTACAAATTATTCATTCAGACAATTTATTTTATAGCAGGAAAAAATTAATATATTCAACTTAATGAATCAAATATTCACAACAAAGTTGAACAATTCACCAATGCCAATCCTAAGTTGGGATGTCATTCATAATGCCAATCCAATAGTTTTTACTTTTCTCAATTTAAGCCAGTAATAAAACAAACAAGCGTAAATTTAAAGATCACGGTACAACTGAGCACTAAAACCTGGCCTGTATACAAAATTGAAGTGTATCTCAGAAACCAAAGTAAGGAACATTCTTACTTCAAACCCTCACTTAGCCCTTGTGGCATTCCTAAACTCTGTGCGAGATCACTCATTCTTTCCTTCATAGCCTGAGAAGATAAAACAAGGGCAAGATAATGTTCAGTAACAAACGTGAAAAACATGACTGAATAGGAACAAACATGGGCTTCTCACATTAAAAAAAAAATAAAAAAAAAGTTAGGAAATTCTCACCTGGACACTCTTCTGGTGTGCATCCTGGTATGCCTCAGTAACTAATAGCGAGAGTTTCTGCACAAGAAAAATTGGCACGTATGCTTATCACGCTTTCTTCAGGATAGTAACCTTAAATAGTTCCCCAAATTAACTTCGCATGGAACTGCAATTCTTAAAGTCAGTTATTATATGGAAATTGTATGAACCGCTTTCAAAAATACTGAGCATTGTTTTACATGAAATTTGATTTCTTGGAAAAATAATCTAGATGAATAGAATCTTCCATCTCAGCTAAAACATTTTACCACTGCAAAAGACTCATTGGGCATTTAATTTCAGACAAAAAAGTATGTAAAACACAATGGCAATCTGAAATGTGGTACATCCAAACCCCTCATGGTTATACATTTCACACAGAAATATTTTTTCTGCAATTTTACTTGTACAAGCATATTTTTCATCAAGGAGTATTCAGACCAATAAAACGGACAGATGCAAGATGGAGTAAGTAATAAGTTTATGTACTCACTTCTGCACCTAATTCCATTGCGGCCTCAGTGATCTCTGTGCGTACTGGTTGCTGGTTCCCAGATAATGTTACCTAAAAGATAAAATCAGATTAAAACTTTAAATAAATTTAGTAAATAGATAAAGTCTGCAATGTTAGAAGTTACACGGCTTTTTCTTCTCTTCTTTTTCATTGATTTAAGGCATTTTTAATGAGATTCCTCTTTTTTCATTTTATCTTTTTCTTTTATCTTTTTTCTTTTTGATACAAGTGACGTTCCTCTTAAGAAAGGAAAGCGAAAGTGTAAAGGACTCTTGGACTGAAAATAATACTTTAACAGCTAATAATTTCTACATCTTATATAGCATCCTAACTAAGATATTGATGCACTATAAGTAACCGCTGCGTGTTTTTTCCATATAAATTTTATTTTCTTATTTTAAATGACTAGTGGGGCACCTCCAAATCCCTTGGAAGAATATAAACAAACTACATAATCCATGTTTTGTGCACCAGTTCAATATATTAACATAAAGCATATGTAAAGCTGTAAGAAAAATAAAAATAAAAAAGCACAAATTGTTAAATCATTTTTTAAAAAAGAAGTCGAGCAAAATGACATTTAGCAACAGAGAGAGAGAGAGAGAGAGAGAGAGAGAGACTTAACATACCTTAATTAGCTCCCCTTCACAATAACCATCAAACTCTGCTCTGCAATTCAAAACAATAACAAGATGGAATTTATACAAGCAAAGCTAAACTGTAAGTTCAGATCACAATGCACTTAACACAATAGACATACGCAGCCAGTTCTTTTTGGACTCGCACTGCCTCAACTTGAACAACCATTTGTGCCTTTTTCACAGTTTCATACAGATTCTGCATATTTCCAAGAATTCCTGCCTAAAATCAAACAGAGAGAGAATAACGTTAGTATCAGTGTAGAGATAAAATTAACAACACACTCATCAAGCAAAAATATATATATATATATAAGTACTTAAAGCAAAGAATGCATGACAGAAGTTGTTCAATATTAAATACGATATAATTAAGATCGTGATTAGCAGCTTGGAGACACATATAACTGCCAATAATACTAGCATTTTTCTATGTAAAATAGCAAAGCTTATGCAGCAGCAAATTGAACTGTAAAAAAGGTCACTACTCACTAGACTTGAGATTGGCAAAAATGACATATATATGGCCAAAATCTATGCGATATGCATCTTTTTCAAGTATAAACAGAAACTTACAAAAGCATCAACTCATACAAATATATATAACCAACCCTAACCTAAGAAGAAACATCAAATTAAGACTCAGCCTCATGCCCTTATTAAACTTAATCATTTACAAGGTCCCACACCAGCCCTAGATCATCAAAGGATTCCACTGCTCAGGTTTGGGCAGTAGAACCAGCTCTAAATTTGATCCGTTGTTTCAAGTGATTTCCCACACCATGCACAGAAGCATATTAAGGAAAAAAATTGTTTTAACTATTGTTTGCAACAGTCATTCTAAGAATTTGTACTGCATAACGTCAAAGATGCACACACTTTTGTCCATGAAACTATAAAGCACATGTAAGTTTTACACATAGTGCTGACTGGAGGAAAAGCTTAAGAAGCAAACCTTTGAAGGTGCATCGTCACTCTTTCCATTATTGTCTTTCTTCCCTCCAAAGAGACCATTTACACGGAGAGATCTAAAATTGTGTCCAGATTTTTGTTGACCAGACCATGACAAGACCTCCTTACCAGCAAAATTTGCATTTAAATTTAGGTTACCTGGAATTATCAGCATGAGACAATCTTATAAGCGGTTCCTTAAACATCATAAACGGAAATATTGCAGATATAAAGTTCATGGAACTATGACCAGAAAACAGTTATTCATATCAATACATTGGTAAAGAATCAAATGCATGACAATAGATCGATAACAAATGTCATGCCCAAGAAATGTAAACAATCAAAAACAAGAACAAACCTTTCTAATATTCAGTTGTTACAGTTCCACGGTACAAAAACCAAAAATGAACCTTTATTATATGAAAACCAAACCAAGTTCAATGATTCAACTACATTTCATGTTTACTTTAAAAAAAAAAAAAACATTTCATGCTCATCCCAACTTCGAACCACCAAAATTTATCATCTAGACATCAAATTACAACATCAACACAAGAACCAAATGGTTTCACTCCATTCTACAAACCATTTCAGGAACAAAACCAACCAACATGAACAAACCCACCACTCAAAATAACATCTTTATCACAAACTAAACTAAAATAATAATAATAATTTTTGCACAAAAGCAATATATTCAAGTGGATAATCTACAAATAAACTATTTTCCAAATGTAAACCTAAAAACCCATTAAAAAGTTCCAAAATTTTCACTTCGTCATCACTATATTCCTCATCTCCCAACTAAATTAGTAAAAAAAAAAAATCCGAACCTTGCTTCATTAAATTCACACACCAAAAAAATAAAAAAAAACAGAAACCCCAAAAGAGAGAGAGAGTTACTGGGAGAGAGCGGTGAAGCGAAGGCCTTTTTCCATTGAAGATTTGAAATCTGAGCGGTCACGGTACTCGTCGACGCCATAGCTAGCGCTAAAACACAATAACTTTAGATTTTTTTTCGACTGTCGATTTTTTTTAAGATAGAGTGGGCTTTTTGTTTTTGTTTTTGCTTCGATATTTTTATTTTACTTTTTCACTTTCTGAGTTCGGGTCACATGGGCCTTTCGGTAGATTCATAACAGACCAGTTGATGGGCGGCACGTCAGTTATAAATGGGGCAGAATTTCACATAAGTCCTATCTTTTTGGTGATTTGTCACCTTTATAAATGTCTTTCTAAATTCATCACTTTAGTCCTTACTTTTTCTGAAACTCATCACTTTAATCCTTTGGACCAAATATGTGAAAGTCAACTATTTTAAAACTTGTGAAAGTACATTTTTACCCCTATTACTATTTAATTTAGCTAAAATGATTATTTTAGCTTTAAATTAAAATGAAAAACAATAAAATTCTCAATAATAAAATCTTAAATAAATATATTACAAAAAAAACTTGAATAAATAATTAAAAAATCCATTAATTTTTTGTTATTTTGTATTTTTTTTTTTCATAATGAATTTTTATTTAGCTAAAATGATATCTTATCTTTAAATTAAATTGAAAAATAATAAAATTCTCAATAATAAAATCTTAAATAAATATATTACAAAAAAAAAATTATGAAAAAAAAATCATTTAAAGCTAAGATAATCATTTTAGCTAAATTTATATCCATTATGACAAAAATACAAAATAAATAAATAAATTGGATTTTATTATTATTATTTATTTAAGATTATTTTGTAATATATTTATTTAAGATTTTATTATTGAGAATTTTATTATTTTTCATTTTAATTTAAAGTTAATATAATCATTTTAGCTAAATTAAATAGTAATAAGGGCAAAATTGTACTTTTATAGGTTTTAAAATAGTTGACTTTCACATATTTGGTTAAATGGACTAAAGTGATTAGTTTTGGAAAAAGTAAAGACTAAAGTGATGAATTTGGAAAGACATTTATAAAGGTGATAAATCACCAAAATGGTAGGAGTTATATGAAATTCGAGCGTTATAAATGCCGTGTCAGTAGTCCACAAACTGCTGTTTTGCTGTTATCTATTTAACTTTATTTATTTAAAGAGCAAATTACACTAAAATCCCTTATGTTTACTCTTTTACACCCAAAAATAACTTTATAGAAAATTAACAATCGAATCCCTTGACATTAGGGTTTCACCAAGGTTGACTGTTAAGTTTAACACTTTCAAGGGTAATATCATCATTTTACCCTTAATTTATTAAAATCAAAAATTTGAAAAAGAAACATTAAAACAAAATGTTAGCAGGAAAATGTTAGAGGGGTCAAATTCCAATTAACACAGTTTATGTATATTATTGAGATGAAGGAATAATACTGTTTTATTTATCATTCAAATAACATGTATCATGCAATGGAGATTACACACAGTTTTGATACAATAGGGGGTTTTTGTGAGGTTTAGGTGGGAGATTTCTGACACAGTTGGCAATGGTAATCTTGTACTAGTCGATAAGTAGAAAACTATGGGGTTACGGATTCAAGAATTGGATCCCCCTCTCTTTCAAGAGTCTTGTAATATTTATAGGTCTCGTTTCTTACTCATTACTCTGGCAATCAATCAATCAATTAAGCCATTAACGGGACGTTGACGGCGGCTTCGTTTTAGGCGCAAGAATGGTTCCCATAATCAAGTGATTCTGTTTCTTTCCATGGCGATCTTGACAGAGTTGACTAATCCCGTTCAAAATGGTGGGAGAAGTCAACTTTCCTTGTATTTTAAAAGGTTGGCATATACCGTTCTTCTTGTAGCATAAATCTGGTTCCTTGGTGTATCGGTTCTTTCTTCCTTAGTAATCTTCTCTTTACTTCGATCCCCACTGTCTGGTAGCCTGGTTCTAGGAGGGGTCGAGGTATCAGGGTATCCCTCATCCTACTAGACCGAGGTTTCAGTATCCTTTGAGTAGCGGGGTATCGGGGTACCAAGATATCGGGTCAACACAGCGGCGGGGTATCAGGATAATGCAGTAGCGGGTTCTTAAGACCTTGACTTCTCTGTCTTCTGATACTTGGGGATTTAGGTGTTTCTGATTTTGACCTGGATTGGTAGAAGGTATATCTGGACATACTGGTCTGGCTTCTTCTCGGGGTAGCTGGACACTCCCTGTAGTGTTCCTCTACTTCAATTAATCTTGGCACGAATGGAAAATTCTTCTTTGGACCCCTGTCATTTTTGGCGGTTAACACAAAAAAAAAAAAAAAAAAAAAAAAATCTCCTCACTATCCATCTTTGACCAAGATGGATAACCACCAGAGATTCAAAAAAAAAGGAGGAAAAAAAAAAAGAAAAAAGATGGAGATCAAATTTGAGGAGATTGGATCTCCATCCTCCACCGCCGCGAACCAAGTAGGGCGTTCCACTGTTAGCAAAATCGCGATTTTGCTATTTTGCAATTTCACGGATAGAGGAGGTCTCACCTCTCCCGTTCGCAACTAAGAGAGGCCGGAGCCTCCCCATCGATTGTCATGAACCAAGGGAGGCGAGACCTCCCCCGCTATGCCTCCCCTCTTCACGGCGGGGGAGGTTGTAGATCCATTGAGATATCCACAATTTTGCTTCTTTTATTCAATTTTTTGTTTTTTTGTCTCCATCATAATGGAGATCCAATATATATATATATATTTTTTAAAAACATTTTTGAATTTTATGTTTTTAATTCTTTTAAATTTGATTTTGATGGTGGACATCCATTTAAATTTTTTTTTAATTTTTTTTAATGTACTTAACATAGGGTTTAGAGGTAGTTTCATCTTTTTCGAAGTGATATGATCAACGATTACTTTTGATGTTGACTAACGGTAGAGGAGGTGAGTGTCAATTTTCGATAAAGTTGTTTATGTGTGTAAAAAGGAAAACCACATGAAGGTTTAGTGTAATTTGTTCTTATTTAAAAGATTTTCATGCTTTTTTTTTTCTTATTTTAAGAGTAATTTTGTTATCGATTCAAATTAAAATTTGTGATTTGGTGGCAAAAATACCATAAAATAAAATAATTAATACAAAAAATGTGATCAATGGAAATAAAATTTTCTTAAATAAGCAAGTAATTGAATTAAGTGATGAATATTGAATTTTATTGTTTGGCTTTCTACTTTATTGATGGATTTCCAAGAGCTTAATTATATATTTTTTTCTTGTATATATAGAAATGAATTTATTAAAATGAAAAATGCTATATCAGCCCTCTCGATTAATGGGGTTCTCTTGGAGGATCGACCTACTATTAGGGGTCATATCATCGGTTATTATTCTGACCTCTTTTCCTCGGATGTTTCTTGAGTTGAGAGAGATTTATATATTGTAGATGATATGATTCCTTCCTTGGTGACTGCCGTAGATAACACTTTCTTGACTAGCGTTCCATTTGTGGCGTTCCATCTACAAATGATATTAATGATGCGGTCTTTGCTATGGATGATGCTTTTGCTCCTAGGCCAGATGGGTTTTCTGGTAGATTTTTGTAGGGAAAAATCAAGTGCACGCAGCGGAAGCAAGACTAAAAAACGAGTTTAGTATAGTTTAAAACTTTTCCATATTATGAACCTTAACCCTTAAATTAATTAAACATATATATATATATATATATATATACTAAAAAGTAGAATACCTTTTGTCGCGTGATCCGATTGACTTTGCGTTGATGGTAATCCGCAAGATCTTCCAATCCTATCACGAACGTGAATCACCTAGGAGCGTGGTCTCCCTTTCTTTGAATTGCATACCCAAGGATGGAAAACAAAATCTCTCCTCCTGATCGTTAGTCACAATAAGTTCCAAGAGACAACAAAGAATGTTCCGGTCACTTTTGAATTCATAATCTTTAGATCGAAACTCGTGTGAACCTTATTCGAAATTGTGCACAAAACCTTTTGATGTAAAAGTTGAAAGTTCATAAAATACTCGAGGTGTGTTTGTCAATATAAAGCTAGAGGGGGGGGGGGTGAATAGATTTTATCTAATTATTACCCAATTTTCGCATGCAAGTCAATTTTACGAAAATACCCCTAGCAAGTCAAAAATACATACAAGTGTAATAAGATGCGGAAATAGTAAATGACACTTGATGTTTACGTGGAAAACCCAACCACTGGGAAAAACCACGGGCTGTTAAGTGCGCCACACTCGGACCTCGAAATCCACTATATGAAAAGACGGTTACACCCTCAAGTGATTCTCGGACTCTCACCCTAGATAACCTCAGGCTATGGACACTACCAATCGCCACTCTTGGTTCAATCCCTAGTGATATCCCCTGATACACTACTCTTGGCGTGAGCACCCTCTAATCTACCACGCGGGCCTTTTATAGCGGCTCTAGTCCAATTTGCTTGAGGCCTAAGCACACTTAGCCCCAAGACTTCAATCTCTCAAAAGAGATGCACAACCCTATGTGAATATGTATGAATATTCAATTAATGCAATAAGAGCTAGGGTACTCTAAATGCTTACCTAGGATTATAAGATGACAATATAATCAATCCTAGATATCACATATAGCTATATGACATGGCATATAACTTTAGCTAAGTAAAGGATAACCAATCCTAGATACAAAGCTATCATATAAAACCCACAAACATTCAAAAGATTAACTAGTTGATTAAAAAACAATCTATCAACCTAGTTATCAATACATCACACAAGAATGTTCATGGCATAGCTTTTAGGCAATAATGACCTAATCAAATAAGCTATGAAAACTAATCTCAATCAATAAATGAGATCAATTAGCTAGATGGCATATGAACATTAAAACCTAGCTAACAAATAAAAACCCAATCAACACATAATCTCAATCTTATATGTAGAAATTAATCTAAACACATATAAGTAAAATATGAGATAAAATTGATAAGTAGAAACACTAATTATGTAAGATAAAAGTGTTCAACAAATCATACCATGTGTGTTGAAGAAGTCCCATGCATTAGCATATGCTAGATGATCCTAGATGATGCTTAGATGAAGATTTATGCATGTGGGAATGGGTTTAGAGAGATAAAGATATGATCTTTAAGCTTTCTCTCTCAAGTCTCTCTAAATATCTCTCTAGGGTTCTTATAATCAAAGACTTGTGTTCTGAACCAGAGATAAGGATGTATTTATAGAGACCAAAAACAGGGCAGGTGAAAATACAATTTTGCCCTTGAAACGCACCGATCGGCGGTTTCAGTCGGCGGCCAGGCCGCCGAAATGAACCGCCGAATGGCTCCCGAGTGGAACAGGGGAACTTCGGCGGTTTCGAAACCGCCGATCCCAACCGCCGTTTTGGACCCGAGAGATATATTTCAATCAGGTCTGATTCGGCGGTTTCTAACGGCGGCCAGGCCGCCGAAAGTAACCACCGATTCACCAAAAATGGTGAAACCAAGGAGAAGCCAAAGGCATCTCCACCGGCGATCATCGCGCAACACAAAGCACATTACCGTGCACGCGCGGACGTTTCCGAACATCCTTAGGGAAACGAATTACTCCACACTACAAGCTAACATACATGAAGTGCAAGTGTGGGTATTGAATGCATCCTAATGCCTAACATGTCATGGCATTATCATATAACAAGATGCAATCAATTCAACATGCAAGAAGAGATATTGAATAAATCAATAAAGCACAATGCACACAAAATATAAACACACCACACAAGAATAAGAGTTATGCATGTTGTGTGTGTGTGCAACTATATCTCTTCAAGCCAATGTAAGCGCTAGATATATACCTTTGGTGCTTGTCCTCTTGAGGTCTTGGAAAGGGTCTTGATCTTCAACAAACACCTAGACTACCCTTACAACCAAACCCCAACATGTGGTTTGACCACGAAATAAGCCAATCAATAAATGGGAATCCTTACAAAAGTAACTAGTGCACTATCGAAATAAGAACAAACTTTTCTCTCTATTCCTCTTGGCCGAAAATCACACTAGTCTAAGAGTTGGATTCTATTTTTCTCAAGCAAAAGAAGAAAAAAAAACTCTCAAGCCTTGCATCAGGGTTAGCTGAATTCTATACAAAGAATATATATATATATATATATATCACCCGAATTCTACATGCAGTCAAAAATATATTTATTGCCCGAAATAATATATGTATATTTATATGCAAATCCGAAATAATATATATATTGCTATATATGAATCCACTAGCCATATATATAATATAAATCTCTATATATCCGCCGATCCATATCTCTTATATATATTAATTTAACTTGCAATATATTATATATATCTCTATCAATCTTTAGAATTCAACCCTAATCCAACTCCTTAGTATATTTGTGACTATATGAAAGACTTTCTAATTTGACTAGATAAATAAATCCCTTATTTATCTACTTACCAAATAAAGTCTTTTATATTTATTATACTATCACAATAGTATACGACTAAGAAACATATTTCCTAGTCAGAAAAAGATTTTGATTTTCAATTAAATAATTAATTAATCAATTAATTAATTTCCATTTAATCAAATAATGAAATAAATAATATATTAGACTTTTATATTAGTTTTGCCGTCCCACATACATATACATGGGCCATATATTATTTTCTTATTTCATTCAATCCATTGGACCTTAATTAAAAGGCTCACATGTGAACTAGGCCTATTCTTACTAAAAGAAACAATCCCACATGCCTTTCATTAATATATTAATATAATTGATCATCCCATTAAATAAATAATGTGCAAATTATATTCTTAATATATTAAATACAATTCTAGATGGACTCATAAATTGGTCCGGTAGAATATATCAAGTGATCCATGCAAGTCCGTGTGGATTGGGGATCTTGGCGGGTTATCTAAATTTAAGCTTTAATAGACATAACCTAATCACAATCAACAAATGATTCACTTAGGTCCGATCTATTAATTTTAACTCATTCCACTAAAGAGCTAAAATTGAACTCTTAAATAAAGATAGAATAAGTAAATATTTCACATTCATACCCTAGACAATCTTATTGGAGATGGTGTATCCTCGTGAAGAATATCAGTAATCGCCAAGAGCTCATAGACCGCCTATAGCTCTCCAAGTTACCATATTTACTCATATGACCACATTTTGAACTTGGATATTTTGACTTGTCCAGAAGCCATGTTTCAATAGACTCTATCGAAAACTTAACGTTAAGATTCAATATCCAATATCCAATACCTCAAAACATCCATATGATGATATTCTACTCTCATTTAATAAATGGAGCCACGATGTCCATATCTATAAATGAAGTCCTCTATCGATTAACAAATGAATACCACCAAACTATCGAGGATAGACTATGCTATATAATCGTACTCATTGATAACTCAAATGATAACATTTGCAACCATAAGTCCATCATTTATCTCAGGATTAAGATAGACTCTCTGATTGTCCTGATAATGAAAACACTTTTATCTACTGACGGTTCTAGATAAAGTATTTCATTGTGATCCTATTCAATGCATCCAGTGCACTAGATTCTTTTACTCGAAGACCCTTCGATGATTTCAGACTCATCATAACTCATTTGATCCCACTCAAATGCTAGCAAAAGAATTCTACAACTTTAACAAGATAAAGGTGCCCAACCTTTAACTTAAGTTGTGAACATTATTCAAGACTAACTAAAGAATTGTGTCTACCTCATACATATCCAGATGTACGAACAATTCTTCTTTTCTCATAGTCTTTTGACCTTATGATTATTTACTTTTGACAATTATAATATTCAATCTATAAATGCTATAAGATTTGTTTAAATCAGAAATCACTTTATTAATATGAAAGGATTGTCAAAAACAATATTACACTCTTGTTATTGAGCATAATCCTAACAATTTTATCAAAGATGTTGGGATGTTGTAGGTAGTGACACGGTCTTCACTGTTCAGGATTTTTTCATCACTGGAGTTATTTTCCCGGATCTCAATTCCAGCTTCATTGTTCTTCTTCCAAAGCTGAGGGACTCAATTTCGATTGATCAGTTTCCCCCGATTGTGCTTAGTAACTTTCTGTTCAAATTTTTTTCGAAGATTTTGGCTGATCGTTTAGATTGGGTTGCTGCAAGGATTATTTCTCCTTAGCAATTCAGATTCATTCGAGTCCGGCATAATGAGGATTGTATTACTTTGGCTTCTGACTATGTGAATGTGTTGTAGAAGAAGTGCTATGGGGGTAACTTAGCCATGAAGATTGATATCCACAATACTTTTGACACCCTGGATTGGTCTCTCCTTTTCAAAGTGCTTTAGGCTTTTGGGTTTTCTTTTGTTTTGTGGATTGGATAGACATCATTATTTGTTCGTCTAGGCTTTCGGTTATTTTGAATGGAGTCTCAAAGGGTTATTTCTGTTGCTCTAGAGGGGTTCGTCAGGGATGAAACAATTAAAGCGTGTGTCTAAATTATCTAGAGGGGGAGTAGGGGGGGGGGGGGGGGAATTCACCCAAGTAAAACAAATACAACCAACTAAATCTAAGTGCGGAAAAACAATAAATTGCACGTTGATTGATTTACATGAGAAACCCACAACTGGGAAAAACTCACGGGCTATTGTGCTAGCCATACACAGTCCTCAAATCCACTACTTGAATGAACGTTTAAAACCTAGGTTGACCTCAAGTCAAATTATTCTTGGTTACTAACCCTTCCACTCTACCCAACGGGCGTTTAATAGTGATTCTAGACCATCTTGTTTGTGCACTAATCACCTTAGTCACAAGACTTAACACTTAATGAAGAGAACACAACCTAAGTGAATATAAAATGCATAAATGCTAGGTCAACACATTTAAGCTCAACTAATCATGAATGAGCATGTCAAATAATCCTAGAAATCATGTTCCTACATGTCATATAAGAACTTAGCTATATAGAATAAAAATAATCCTAGACGCAATAGCTACCATAATACAACAACCCAATCAATCAACACAAAAGCTTAACATGTTGATAAAAACTTAATCTAGATGCTAACAAGTTATAAATGAGCTGTCTTGCTAAATAAGAACACTAGAATAGATGAAAATGGTGTTATACTTATCAAGTCATGTGTGTTGAAGAAGACCCATGCAAGAACACATCTTAGATGAAGCTAGATGATGCTAGATGATGTTTGATGCACATGGAAATGGGTTTGAGTGAATAAAAATGAGTTATGGATAACTTTTTTACAAGACACTCTCAAGCTTTCAAGAAACTCAAAATATAAGCTCTAGGTCTACCAAGAAGAGAAAGAGATATATATATATGGTCCTCAGAGAAGTGACGTCGTTTTGAACTTGGAAAACTAAATCCCGTCATAACCGCTGTGCGTGCTGCGGTACTGATAAGGTTTCTACACCGTGGTACACACAATGTGTGGGCTCTAGAAAGTTTCATGGTGGGGACCACTCTAGAGGCAAGGTCCAACAGTCGCGGTCATGCACAACGAAAAACATCAGAGGCAACACTTGATAAGAACCGCGGTTCATGCAAGGTACACCAACCGTGGTACCCATAATGGCACGGACCGCGGCAAAGAGAAAAACTTTCTTTTTAAATCAACAAGGCACACCTAATCTATATGCATGTTTTGCAACTGTGAAGTGAGTGAATAACATGCATAAGTATCAAACAAGAGACACATAAGACTATACAAGACATGCAAATGCATGAGACGTGTGTGTGCGTGTGCAATCTAAATCTCTTCAAATAAGAGTTAAGCACGAGTGATATACCTTCAATAAGCTCTTGTGCTTGAGGGCTTGAATTCCAATTAAGTTTGATCAAGAACAATGAAGCCCTAAACTACCCTTACATATTAAACCCCGAAATGTGGTTTGTCAACGAAATAAGCCAATCAAAAATGAGGACCTTTCAATCTCCCCCTTTAGCTATTTCGTGACAAAACCACCACTCACAATTGATCCTCACAAATAACAATAAACGAAAAAAAAACTTGAGGTCAACTAATGTTTTTCTACATTATAAAGAGATACCTAAAAGCTAGATATTCAAGTCTTCCATCTCTTGTAGAATAAACATCCCTACACACAAGATAACTACACTTTCCAAGACAAGTGTATGTGAGGTGATCAAGTGAAGAAAAAAAATACAAGCATTTGCATTAAAGAAAACAAGCAACATCATGCAATGAAGTGCAATGTAATGCTCCCTTTAAATGGGTTACTCCCCCTCAATAAGCAATTTTCCCCAACATGCAGCCTCTCTTCTCTACACACACTACTCCCCCTTTTTGTCATAAGATAGGTAAAGGAGTATTCCCAACCAGGTTACATTTAGCAAAGAAAGATAGTAGCATACAAGACATTTGCAAAGTCATATATAAGAACTTTTATGCAACTCAATTAATTAAAAGAGAACCAAGGATATTTATTTTGAGAAAAATGTGTGACAGAGATGCTTTGCATGCAAGACATGTGTTAAGTCTCATATTTTGATTGGCTTATTTCGTGGACAAACCACATATGGGGATTGTTGTAAGGGTAGCTTAGGCATATGATGGTTGGTGATTTGCACAATCAAGACCCTCTCAAGACCTCAAGAGAAGAAGCACCAAAGGTATATTCTAATACTTACGTGCTTTGAAGAGATCTAGTTACACACACTCACAACTCATGTATATTTCTAATACTTGTATGCTGTGTGTTTTTATATGTGTGCATTCATGATTGTTGAATATCTCTTCATGCATATGTATTTGATTGCATCTTGTTTATTGAAATGCCATGACATATTTAGGCATTAGGATGCAAAGCCATGAATTATATTCATGCATGTTTGAATTGAGTGCATCTTGTTCTATGACAATGCCATGACATGTTAGGCATTAGGATGCATTCAATTCCCACACTTGCACTTCATGTATGTTAGTCTTAAGTGTGGTGTAATTCATTTCCCGAAATATGTTCAGAAACGTCCGCGCATGCACGTTGGTGTGCTTGTCTTACGTAAAGATCACCTTCGGAGAATGCCCTTGGCTTCTCCTTATGATTCACCACTTTGCACACTTGCACATTGTGCACAAAGTGGAAAACAGGGCATTCTCGCCATTTGTTGGTGTCGCCCTTTGATGGTGTCGCCATGGTGACAGAAAGATTTATACTTAAAAAACCAATCAGGTATAGCGTCGCCATAAAGTGTCGCCATAAAGTGTCGCCATGAGAACAAAGAGCGACAAAGAAGAAAAAATAGTGTCATCAGGCGTCGCCATGAGGTGTCGCCATAGCGACAAAGTGGCGACATAGAAGAAAAATTGGTGTCGCCATGAAGTGTCGCCCTAACAAATGGCGACAGTAAAGGGCGACAACAGTTTTTGTCCAAAACAACATATCTTCTATTTGACCTCCTATTGTAGGGAAAAACTCGTGCACGTAGCGTAAGCAAGACTAAAATAGGTTTTAGTATGTTTTAAATTTTTTCCATAAGTTGAACCTTAACCCTTTAATTAATTAACATATATGATTAAAAGTATTGTACCTTTGTCGCGTGATCCGATTGACATTGAGTCGATGGTAATCCGTAAGATCTTCCAATCCAATCACGAATGTGAATCACCTAGGAGCGTGGTCTCCCTTCTCTTTGAATTGTGTACTTGAGGATGGATAACAAAAGTTTTTTCTTTTTCGTTAGTCACTATAAGTTCCAAGAGATTATAAAGAACGTTCCGGTCACTTTTGAATTCACAATCCTTAGATCAAAATTCACGTGAACCTTATTCGAAATTGTGCACAAAACCTTTTGATGAAAAAGCTACTAGTGCACTATCGAAATAAGAATGATCTCTTCTCACTTTTCCTCTTGGCCGAATTCTGACACTATTGTCTAGAGTTGGATTTTATTTTTCAAGCAAAAGAAAAACAACTCTCAAACAAAGCAACTAGGGTGGTCGAATTCTATCTCTTCCCATATATAGGGTGGCCGAATTCCTTACCCTAAAATAACTAGGGTTGCCGCATTCTATGATGAGGAGCTTTGTAGGTGGCCGAAATCCTCACTATAAGAGGATTTGTGTTTCACCCATACTCCTATCATTCTTTAGAATCCAAACCCTAATCCAACTCTTTAGTTTATTATTCAATTATGACTATATAAAATACTTCCTTATTTGACTAGATAAATAAATCACTTATTTATCTACTTACCAAATAAAGTCTTTTATATTTATTATACTACTACCAATAGTATAACACTAAGAAACATATTTTCTAGTCATAAAAAAATTTTGATTCTTATTTAAAGAATTAATCAATCAATTAATTAATTTCCATTTAATCAAATAATACAATAAATAAATATATTAGGCTATTTTTTAAGCCTTGCCGCCCATACACAAAGATAGGCTCAAATATTATTTTTTTTCATTTTATTAAATCCATTGAACCTTTAATTAAAAGGCCCACATGTGAACTAGGCCCATTCTTACTAAAAGAAACAAGCCCACATGCATTAATACAATTCTAGATGGACTCATAATTAGTCCGGTAGAATATATCAAGTAATCCATGCAAGTCCGTGTGGATAGGGGATCTTGGCGGGCTTATCTAAATTTAAGCTTCAATAAACATAACCCAATCTCAATCAACAAATGATTCACTTAGGTTCAATCTATTAATTTTAGTTCATTCCACTAAAGAACTAAAATTGCACTCTTAAATAAAGATAAAATAAGTAAATGATTCTCATTGATACCCTGGACAATCTTATAGGAGATAGTGAATCCTCGTAAAGAATATCAGTAATCGCCAAGAGCTCATAGACCGCCTATAGCTCTCCAAGTTACCATTTTTATTCATATGACCACATTTTGAACTTGGATATATATTATGACTTGTCCAGAAGTCATATTTCAATAGTCACTATTGAAAACTCAACGTTAAGATTTAATATCCAATACCTCAAAACATCCATATGATGATATTCTACTCACATTTAATAAATGCAGCCATGATGTCCATATCTATAAATGAAGTCCTCTATCGATTAGCAAATGAATAACACCAAACTATCGAGGATAGACTATGCTATATAATTGTACTCATTGATAGCTCAAATGATAACACTTGTAACCATAAGTCCATCATTTATCTCAGGATTAAGATAGACTCTCTGATTGTCCTGATAATGAAAAAACTTTTATCTACTGACGGTTCTAGATAAAGTTTTTCATTGTGATCCTGTTCAATACACCCAGTGCACTAGATTCTTTTACTTGAAGACCCTTCGATGATTTTAGACTCATCGTAACACATTTGATCCCACTCAAATGCTAGCAAAAGAATTCTATAACTTTAACAAGATAAAGGTGCCCAACCTTTAACTTAAGTTGTGAACATTATTCAAGACTAACTAAAGAATTGTGTCTACCTCATACATATCCAGATGTACGAACAATTCTTCTTTTCTCATAGTCTTTTGACCTTATGATTATTTACTTTGACAATTATAATTATAAATGCTATAAGATTTTGTTAAAACAGAAATCACTTTATTAATATGATAAGACTGTCAATTACAATATTACACTCTTGCTATTGAACATAATCCTAACAATCTCCCACTTGTGCTATAGCAAATGTGTCATATCTCTCATTCCCATGTTCTCTAGGTGCCCAACAAAACTCTTCTGGGGTAGAGCCTTTGTGAAGGGATCCGCTAGATTTTCTGCTGACGCGATTTTGGTAATCGTCACGTCACCCCTATGCACAATCTCCCTAAGAAGATGATACTTCCTTTCAATGTGTTTTCCTCTCTTATGACTTCTTGGTTCTCTCGAATTAGCCACTGCTCCACTGTTGTCATAGTAGATAGTGATATGCTTATTCGCACTAGGAACCATTTCTAAGTCAATCAAGAATTAGCGGAGCCAAACAGCCTCTTTGGCAGCTTCGTATACGGCAACATACTCAGCTTCCATGGTGGAGTCAGCAATACAGGATTGCTTGATACTCCTCCATATGACTGCTCCTCCTCCAAGAGTAAACACATATCCTGATGTGGATTTTCTAGAGTCAGAATCCGATTGGAAATCAGAATCTGTATACCCAATGGGAATCAAATCCCCTACAGAGTATACAAGCATATTGTCTCTTGTTCTCTTAAGATACTTGAAAATATGCTTGACTACCATCCAGTGATCAGGACCAGGTTTCGATTGAAACCTGCTAATTATGCCAACGGTGAAACAAATATCTAGTCTAGTGCAGAGCATTGCATACATGAGACTTCCAACTGCCGAGGCATATGGAATCCTACTCATGAATTATTCTTCATGCTCATTCTTAGGAACTTGTTCCTTAGAAAGTTTGATTCCATGTCTGAAAGGTAACATACCTTTCTTGGAATCTTGCATGGAAAACCTAGACAAGATTTTATCTATGTATGAAGCTTGGGATAGTGCAATCGTTCTATTCTTTCTATCCCTTTTTACTTGGATACCAAGAATATAACTTGCTTCTCTTAAGTCCTTCATATCAAATTGTTTTGCAAACCATTCTTTTACTGATGTCAATACTACTCATCGTTTTCGATGAGTAGTATATCATCAACATAAAGAATGAGGAAAACCATCTTGTCGCCTTTAATCCTTTTGTAAACACAGGGTTCGTCAAGGTTATGAATAAATCCAAAACCTTTAACTGCTTGATTGAACCTTATATTCCAGGATCTGGATGCTTGCTTTAATCCATATATGGATTTTTACAGCTTGCATACCTTTTCCACTTAGCCTTTTTCAATGAATTCTTCTGGTTGCACCATATAGATGCTTTCGTCAAGACTTCCATTAAGGAAAGCTGTCTTGATGTCTATTTGCCAAATCTCTAGATCTAGAGATTCTACAATGGATAAGAGTATCCTAATGGATTTAAGCATGGCCACAGGAGAGAAGGTTTCCTCGTAATCGATACCTTCTTTCTATGTGTAACCTTTAGCTACTAGTCTAGCTTTAAAGGTTTCCATATTTCCATCCATACCTCTTTTCCTCTTGTATACCCATTTGTAACCAATGGGTTTTATCCCTTTAGGCAAGTCTACAAGAGACCAGACTTTGTTATTGAACATGGATTCAATCTTAGATTGCATTGCCTTTTGCTAATGGTGACAATCAACATCCTCAATTGCTTCCTTATATGTGTAGGGATCATCGTCGTCCGGGAGATTCTCCACTGATTCTCCCAGACCGATGTATCTCTCGGGTTGACTTCTAACCCTCCCACTACGACGAGGAATGGTAGGTTGTTGATTTTGTGATGGTGCAGAACTTACAATTGGGCTAGGTTGTGTAACCTCTTGTGGAATTGTATCTCCTGACATCTCATTCATGACAATTCTACTTTTGGGTACAAAATCATTCATATAGTTCTTTTTCAGAAATTTAGCATTTGTTGAAACAAATACTTTAAGATCTGAAGGACTATAGAAATAATATCCTTTAGTTTCTTTTAGATACCCCACAAATATGCATGTTTCCGAACGAGACTCCATCTTTTCTATCTTTCCTTTTAACACATGCGTAGGATAACCAAATATCCTTAAATGTTGTAAACTAGGCTTTCGCCCAGTCCACAACTCATGCGGTGTTTGAGGAAACGATTTGGATGGTACATCATTTAGAATGTATATTGCCGTTTGTAAATCATATCCCCAAAAAGAAATAAGAAGCGTTGAATAACTCAACATAGACCTAACCATGTTCAGAAGAGTTATATTTCTCCTTTCTGCCATCCCATTTTGTTGAGGTGTACCTGGTGCAGAAAACTGATAAATAATTCCATTATCAATAAGATATTGCTGAAATTCACCAGATAGATATTCTCCACCACGATCAGATCTCAAGATTTTTATGTGTTTCTCTAGCTGATTTTCCACTTCAGCTTTAAATGCTTTGAACATGTTAAAAGCATCCGACTTATGTCTCATGAGATACACATAACCAAATCTCGAGTAATCATCTGTGAAAGTGATGAAGTACTCATATCCACCTCTAGCTTGAATGCTCATGGAACCACATACATCAGTGTGTATTAATCCTAAACATTTAGTGGCTCTTGTGCCTTTGGTCGTAAATGACCTTTTGGTCATTTTACCTTCCAAACAGGATTCACAAGTTGGTAGATCATTAACCTTTAAGTCACTTAAAGGTCCATCACTAACCAATCTTTTAATCCTATTAAGGTTAATATGACCTCGACGCAAATGCCATATGTAGGTTTCATCTTTTGATAATTTTATTCTTTTATGATTAGGTTGCGTTAATTCTGTGTCTAACAAGTGAGAGATATTTCTATGTAAATAGAATAGACCGTTTTCCAATGTACTTTTGCAAATAAATTTGTCATTCTCACTAATAATAAAATCTTTATTAAAAGTAACTGAATATCCAAAATTATTTAAACAAGAAACTGAAATTAAATTCCTCTTGAATTGAGGTACATAATAAACGTCTATTAAATCTAAATGCCTGAAAGAATCTAGATTAACTCTAATATCTCCTACTGCACTGGCGGACACCAACGCTCCATTGCCCAAACGCAAGTTGATTTCATTCTTACTCAACCTTCTCCTTTCCTGGAACCCCTGCAAGGAATAACAAACATGATTAGTGGCTCCAGAGTCTATGATCCAAGAATCTGTAGAATCTGCCAGAAAACATGTTTCAAGATAATTAACATTACCTTGTTCCTTCTTGTTCTGAGACTTTGGGCAATTACTTTTCCAATGTCCCTTTTCACCACAAAGGAAGCACTTCCCTTTGATCTTGGTTACTTTCTTAGTCTCCTTCTTGGTAGGCCCAAATTGCTTTTTCTTCTGTTGTTTATTGACCTTCTGACGGGTCTTAACAGTAGCAACTTACCAACCATATGAATCTCTCGACCTTTGTTTTTCACAAGGATCTTTTTAGCGCTTTGAACATCTTGCATCAGGCCTTGCAAGGTGTATTCCTTATTGTTCAAGGTGTAGTCCAACTTGAACTGATCAAAGGAATCTGATAGTGAGTTGACAATCATGTCAATTTTTGTCTCACCATCTATCTCAGCACCATTAAGTTCTGCAATATTTAGACGTTGTAAGGTCTCATTTGTTGATTGGCTCATTTTGTGGACAAACCACAATTAGGGTTTATTGTAAGGGTAGCTTAGATATAAGGTTCAAGTTCAATGCCCTTTGAAGACCTCATCATTGAAAAGCACCAAAGGTAAATTTCTAAGTGCTTAGTTTTCTTTGAAGAGATTTAGATTGCACACACACACTTAGCATACTTGCATTTATATGCATACTCTTCACATGTCACATTTCACACTTGCACTTTGATTTTGTATTTTGTGTGTGTGCTTTTGTGCCTTGCAATTCGTTTCCCGATATTGCTCGGAAACGTCCGCGCTTGCACTAGTATGTTCTTGGTTTTGCGCGAAGTCCGCCTATAGAGAATGCTCTTGGCTTCTCCTTTGGGTTCACCTCTTTTGGTGAAACGGTGGTTATGATCGGTGGCCTGGCCGCCGAATGAAACAGCTGTTTGAGTCCAGAGACCTCTGGATCAATTCTGCTGTTATGATCGGTGGCCACGACCGCCGTTCCAAACCGCCGATCATACTTGATTGATTTAATCTCTCGGGTTTGAATCTACGGTTGGTTCGGTGGTCTCAAAACCGTCAAATGAAACCGCCGATGATGCCCTGTTCTTCTCGGGCTCAATTCGGCGATTGTAATCGGCAGCCTGGCCGCCGATTGAAACCACCGATTGGTGTGTTTCAGGGGCAAACTTGTCTTTTCACATGCTCTGTTTTTCATGCCTATAAATACATCACTTTCTCTTGTTCTGTAGGTGACTCTTTAATCATCAAGAACCCTACTTTTAAAAGAGAGATTTTTAAAAAAGAAAGCAACCAAGTTTGCTCATTTAAAACACTCAAACCGAAATTCATATGTATCAAAATTCATCTAGCATATTCTAGCATATCTATGATGCTTGCTTGCATGGGTCTTTCTTCAACACACATGGTATGATTTGTTGAACACTATTATCTTACATAATTAGTGTTTTTACTTATCAATTTTTTCTCATTTATTACTTGTATGTGTTTAGATTAAATTCTACATACATGATTGAGATTATGTGTTGATTGGGTTATTTGTGATAGCTAGGATTTTCATGTTTATCTAACATCTAGCTATTTGATCTTATTAAAATGATTGAGATTATTTTTGATAGCTATTGTATCTAGGATTGGTTATCCTTAACATAACTAAGCTTTATGCCATGACATATAGCTATATTTGATATCTAGAATTGATTTTATTGTCATCATATAATCCTAGATAAGCATTTAGTGTTCCCTAGCATTATTTGCATATTTGGATATCATTGCATATTAACTTAGGGTTTGATCTCTTTGGAGAAGTAAGTCTTGTGTGATAGACCGGGATTAGGTGGTCACATGAGCAAATTGGACTAGGTCCACTTTTACAGGCCTGCGGGTAGTGGTAGCGGGATATTGGCCAGGATTAGACCGTCAAACCGGGATTAGGTTGTATACGCTATTACAATTAGTGGATTCGAGGTTCGAGTGTGGCGCACTTACCAGCCCGTGGTTTTTCCTTGTTGAGGGTTTCCACGTAAAAATCAAGTGTCGTTTATATTTCCGCACCATATTACACTTGATTATTGTTTTGTGAATTTTGGTTATATTTGTAATATTGACTAATCTGAAAAATTTGGTAATAACAGATTAACAACCCTTTTTCACGCCCTCTTAGTCGTATTCAAAAAGACACGCACATTCCCAAATGTGCTATGACTTTCATCATGTGATCTTTCACAGTCTGTCCAGGTTTCATTCTAAGATTCATAAAAGCAGTCACTGCCTCTCTCTTAGTCGACCTAGACCTCACAGCAAACATCTCCTCTAGAGACATCATTATATCAGCAGCAAACTCCATTCCTTCATGCTGCTGTTGCAACACGTCGGAAATGGTGGCCATAATATAACATTTGGCCATATCATCTGAAGTCTTCCACTGCTCATACTCATCTCTTTGCAGAATATTAGATTCATTATTAGGAGCAGGTGGTTTAGGAGTAGTTAGAACGAACTTATGTTTTTCAACTTGCAGCAAAAGCCCAATTTTCTTTTTCCATGTGACATAATTATCTCCAGTTAAAATATTATCTTTCAGGATGTTCATTAGGGATGGGGTCATGATTTCTGAATCAAAACAAAAATATATATGAGAAAATAACCATGATAAAGCACTTTTGAATATTTATCTTGAATTAAATAAATAACTCAATCGTAAAAATTCAACGATGATCCAACACCCATAAACGTTACGCCTCCTTTGGGAGTTCATACCATTTACTAGTTGGACTAGGTCCCACCTAATTGTTAACATAACAACCATCGTTTTCAATTTTATCCTTGTGATTTCATTGACAAGAACTCTTGGGAGGATATCAATAAAATCACATTGAGTGTGTAACCAAGATATCGACCCTCAATATTTTCTCTCACGAAAATCCCTCTTTTGGGAGCAGATCTCGTTTGAGTCAATTGTCTAGTCTATCCTTGTAAGGAAGTATCTTGCTAAATTCCATTCATGGACGCCCCTTGGGGGGATTACCAATAAAACATAAAGCTCAACTAACCTTGGAGGCCATAGGTGTTGCAAGACACCTTCTCCCACTCAATTATTTAAGGAGTGTGATTAAATTCCATAGAATGATTTACCATGTTATCTAAATGCCAATTAGATACCTAAATCATTCAATGCATGTTCATACCAAAAGAGATATATGAGTGGCACTCCTATTCTATATAACATATTATCATACAATATCAAATATTGTAATATTTACGAAAAATAAATAGCCACAATTTTGGTCTATCATAGAAAAGCAAGTAAATTACATTTGTTTGGAATACAAAAAACTCCTTTCTTGGCGAACAAGTCTTCAAGCGGCCATCGTCCACTCGTGCACCCCTTGGCTGCCTCCTATAAGCGTGCGCACCCCATAGCTCCATAAAGGGCTGCTGTGTGCAGCCCACAACCTCCAAAGGGCTGCCATGTGCAGCCCATAACATCATAAGCGCAGCTGCGTGCTTAATTGCACACACGCTAGTTGCTATGGTGCGCACGATCCCAAGTTCGTTCTAGTTGCTTCCAATTCTTCACATCTTCAAATCTTCGATACTTGAATATATATTACAGCATATTTTAACAATAAAATTACTGCAGTATTTTTTTTTTTAATCACTGCAGCATTTTAATACAATAAAAAACTGCACTACTTTAATAAAAAAAAAAACTGTAGTATTTTTTAATACATTAAAAACTGCACTATTTTATTACAATAAAAATAAAAGAGAACTTAGCAACTACCAAGAAGGAATTATGGCGATGATAGACCACCCTTCTTGTTACAATTCCGAAAAAAAATACATTGAAATTCTAGGACCAAAATCGAGCAACAACAATTCATATAATTATAATAACATATATAAATCTATACATTCCAATGTAATTATATATGAGAATACCTAGAGTGCCATCTCTTTCTAAAACATGCATAATCACAATAAAAAGAAATAGATTCACGTACGTATATATTAATTAATCAAAGGGTACAACCAGGCTCTGATACCAATTTTAGGGAAAAACTCGTGCACGCAGCGGAAGCAAGACTAAAATAGGTTTTAGTATGTTTTAAATTTTTTCCATAAGTGGAACCTTAACCCTTTAATTAATTAACATATCTAATTAAAAGTATCGTACCTTTGTCACGAGATCCGATTGACGTTGCATCGATGGTAATCCACAAGATCTTCCAATCCAATCACGAACATGAATTACCTAGGAGCATGGTCTTTCTTCTATTTGAATTGTGTACCTGAAGATGGATAACAAAAGTTTTTTCTATTTCGTTAGTCACTATAAGTTCCAAGAGATTATAAAGAACGTTCCGGTCACTTTTGAATTCACAATCCTTAGATCAAAATTTGCGTGAACCTTATTCGAAATTGTGCACAAAACCTTTTGATGAAAAAGCTACTAGTGCACTATCGAAATAAGAACGATCTCTTCTCACTTTTCCTCTTGGCCGAATTCTCACACTATTATCTAGAGTTGGATTTTATTTTTCAAGTAAAAGAAAAATAACTCTCAAACAAAGCAACTAGGGTGGCTGAATTCTATCTCTTCCCATATATAGGGTGGCCGAATTCCTTACCCTAAAATAACTAGGGTTGCCGCATTCTATGATGAGGAGCCTTGTAGGTGGCCGAAATCCTCACTATAAGAGGATTTGTGTTTCACCCATACTCTTATCATTCTTTAGAATCCAAACCCTAATCCAACTCTTTAGTGTATTATTCAATTATGACTATATAAAAGACTTCCTTATTTGACTAGATAAATAAATCACTTATTTATCTACTTACCAAATAAAGTCTTTTATAATTATTATATTGCTACCAATAGTATAACACTAAGAAACATATTTCATAGTCAGAAAAAGATTTTGATTCTTAATTAAATAATTAATCAATCAATTAATTAATTTCCATTTAATCAAATAATAAAATAAAGTAATATATTAGACTATTTTTTAAGCCTTGCCGCCCATACACAAAGATACGCCCAATTATTTTTTTTTTCATTTTATTAAATCCATTGAACCTTTAATTAAAAGGCCCACATGTGAACTAGGCCCATTCTTACTAAAAGAAACAAGCCCACATGCCTTAATACAATTCTAGATGGACCCATAATTAGTCCGGTAGAATATATCAAGTGATCCATGCAAGTCCGTGTGGATTGAGGATCTTGGTGGGCTTATCTAAATTTAAGCTTCAATAGATATAACCCAATCTCAATCAACAAATGATTCACTTAGGTTCAATCTATTAATTTTAGTTCATTCCCCTAAAGAACTAAAATTGCACTCTTAAATAAAGATAGAATAAGTAAATGATTCTCATTCATACCCTAGACAATCTTATAGGAGATAGTGAATCCTCGTGAAGAATATTAGTAATCGCCAAGAGCTCATAGACCGCCTGTAGCTCTCCAAGTTACCATTTTTATTCATACGACCACATTTTGAACTAGGATATATATTATGACTTGTCTAGAAGTCATCTTTCAATAGTCACTATTGAAAACTCAACGTTAAGATTTAATATCCAATACCTCAAAACATCCATATGATGATATTATACTCACATTTAATAAATGGAGCCACGATGTCCATATCTATAAATGAAGTCCTCTATCGATTAGCAAATGAATACCACCAAACTATCGAGGATAGACTATGCTATATAATCGTACTCATTGATAGCTCAAATGATAACACTTGTAACCATAAGTCCATCATTTATCTCAGGATTAAGATAGACTCTCTGATTGTCCTGATAATGAAAAAACTTTTATCTACTGACGGTTCTAGATAAAGTATTTCATTGTGATCCTATTTGTAAGTGCATACTTATTATTTGGCTTATTTCATGACAAACCACATTGGGATTGGTATGTAAGGGGTAGCTTAGGATATTGTGTTTGAGAAGCTTCCGGTCTTCCCAAGGTGACTTCAAAATCAAGAGCTTCAAAGGTATACCACTTAACCTTGATTCTTGAAGAGATTAGGTGCACACACACACTTGCATGCATCTTTTTATAATGTGTATTAGTTACCATGCATGTGTGTTTCATTGTTTAGTGCATCTATGTCTTTTAGCACATACACACCTTCATTGCATTTATATGATTGCATTTGTGTTTATCTTTTGTGTGTCACATGCTTGGTGATCTTTCATGTTGCTATCCACTTCCATGCATGTTTATTTGATTGCATCTAGCTTATTGAAATGCCATGACATGTTTAGGCATTAGGATGCATTCACTTCCCACACTTGCACTTCATGATTAGTCTTAGTGTGGTGTAATTCGTTTCCGAGATGGTTCGAAAACATCCGCGCATGCACGATAGTGTGCTTGGTTTAGCGCGAAGACCGCATTTGGAGAATGCCTTGGCTTCTCCATTGGTTTCACCAACAGTGGTGAATCGCGGTTAGTTCGGCGGCCAGACCGCTGAATGAAACCGTCGAATTGAGCTAGTGCTTTTTGCCTCAGTTCTGCGGTTGAAACGGCAGCCATAATTTGACCGCCGAATGATTCCAGTAACTTGATTGGAATTCTACGGTTATGATCGGCGGTTAGACCGCCGAATGAAACCGCTGATCTGGTTTCTTACGCATAACGTTTCGTATTCTGCAGTTCTGTTCGGCGGCTTGACCGCCGAATGAAACCGTAGAATGGTGCATTTCAGGCCAACTTTTCCAAAACGATGTCATTTCATTTTGGTCTTATATATATTCATCTTCTTCCTCCTTTGGCCGTTTAAGAGCTCAAAAATATACATTTTCAAGAGAGGAAAAGCTCCCCTAGTGAGAGAAAGCTTCAAGCTTGCTTTTTTAACTCTCCAAACCCAAAACCCATCTCCATCTTGCATCATTCAACATCATTTGAGCATGGGTCTTCATGGTTTCATGACTAGGTAAGTTATATCTTCATTAAATTTCATTTATTGATGTTCTTACTCTAGATTAGGTATTTATTGTATGATTAAATACCTAGACTCTATTCATTGCATATATTTATGAGTCTGGATAACATGATTGGGTTTGTATTTTGATAGCTTAATTGATTAGGTCATTTTTGCCTAAAAGCTAAGTCATAAACATTCTTGTGTGATTTATTGATGACTAGGTTGATAGTTTGTCTTTTAATCAACTAGTTAAGCTTTTGAATGTTTGTGTTGTTTGTTGACAATTATGTTGTTAGAAATCTCTACAACTAATTGAGTTCACATGTATGGACATGTTAACATTGATAGCTAGGATTGTTTTGTGATTGATAACATCTAGCTAAGTCCATATGCATTGCATTTAGACATTGATGTGTAGGACTCCTTGATTGGATTTGTTAATTGCATATTTATAGTCCTTGCCATGTTTTATTGACAACTTGTGTTGAGTTGGCTTTCTTTGTTGACAATTAGGTTGTTAGAAACCTCTACAACTAATTGAGACCTCATTCATGTGCATGTAGGCCTTGTTGATAACTAGGATGTTGATTTGCATTATAACATCTAGTTAAGCATATAGTGTTTAGTCTAGCACTCATTGCATTTGTGCATCATTGTGATATACACTTAGACTTTTTATTCTCTTCATAGAGTCAAAGTCTTGTGGCTTCTAAGTGAAGTTGCACAAGCATTGTACTAGCTTCTCTGTAAAAGGCCTGCGGGTAGATTAGAAGGTGCTCACGCCAATAGTAGTGGATCGTGGAGATCACTTAAGGGTGTAACCTTCTCTTCATATAGAGGTTGTCTAGGATTGGACTAAGTTCACTTTTAAAGGCCTGCGGGTAGTAGTGGTGGGTTATAGACCGTGAGAGGTTGAGGTCAACCTAGGTTGTAAACACCATTACAATTAGTGGATTTGAGGTTCGTGTGTGGCGCACATAACAGCCCGTGGTTTTTCCCGTGAGGGTTTCCACGTAAAAATCAACTGTTCTTTTATTTTTGCATTTTTACTTGATTTTTATTGTTTGTTGAATTGGGTTAATAGTGATTAATTTTGACTAATCGAAAAATTGGTAATAATTGATTAACAACCCATTCACCCCCCCTCTAGATTGTTTAGACAAACACGAGTATGTATTTTCAATTGGTATCAGAGCGAGTTCCTAGACATACTTAGGTGATCCTTGCTCTTGCTTGTGTGTCTTGCTTTTGTGTGTTTTGATTGCTACATTCATTTGCATACATTTACCCAAACACTATGAGTGAATTTGGGACTAGCAAAGAGGGAGCGCCGAGCGTGAGGCCATCATTGCTCAAGGGTGACAATTACTCCTCATAGAAGGGGAAGATGGAGTCTTATCTATTGGCGATAGACGATAGGGTATGGATGGTGATTGAGGATGGATTCACACCTCCAACCGTGACCGCCGAAGATGGAAGCATTGTGCCCAAGCCTAAGGCTCAATGGAGTACCGAAGAGTTTGAAGCTTCGAAGTGGAACAACAAGGCCATGCATGCCTTGCTTAGTGCAATGGATGAGAGTTAATATAAACTCATCCAAATCACCAAAAATGCACATGAAGCTTGGAAGATCTTGGAGACGGCACATGAGGGAACCGAAGTGGTGAAATGTTAGGATTATGCTCAATAGCAAAAGTGTAATAGTGTTTTTGACAATCTATTCATATTAATAAAGTGATTTTTGGTTTAACAAATCTTATAGCATTTATAGTTTAATATCATAAGGTCAAAAGACTATGAGAAAAGAAGAATTGTTCGTACATCTAGATATGTATGAGGTAGACACAATTCTTTTGTTAGTCTTAAATAATGTTCATAACTTAAGTTAAAGGTTGGGCACCTTTGTCTTGTTAAATTTGTAGAATTCTTTTGCTAGCATTTAAGTGGGATCAAATGAGTTATGATGAGTCTGAAGTCATCGAAGGGTCTTCGAGTAAAAGAATCTAGTGCACTGGGTGCATTGAACTGGATCACAATGTAATACTTTATCTAGAATCGTTAATAGATAATAGTCTTTTCATTATCAGGACAATCGGAGAGTCTATCTTAATCCTGAGATAAATGATGGACTTATGGTTGCAAGTGGTATCATTTGAGTTATCAATGAGTACGATTATATAGCATAGTCTATCCTCGATAGTTTGGTGATATTCATTTGTTAATCGATAGAGAACTTCATTTATAGATATGGACATCGTGGCTCCATTTATTAAATGTGAGTAGAATATCATCATATGGATGTTTTGAGGTATTGGATATTGGATATTGAATCTTAACGTTAAGTTTTCGATAGAGTCTATTGAAACATGGCTTCTGGACAAGACAAAATATCCAAGTTCAAAATGTAGTCATATGAGTAAATATGGTAACTTGGAGAGCTATAGACGGTCTATGAGCTCTTGGCAATTACTGATATTCTTCACGAGGATACACCATCTCCTATAAGATTGTCTAGGGTATGAATGAGAATCATTTACTTATTCCATCTTTATTTAAGAGTGCAATTTTAGTTCTTTAGTGGAATGAACTAAAATTAATAGATTGAACCTAAGTGAATCATTTGTTGATTGTGATTGGGTTATGTCTATTGGAGCTTAAATTTAGATAGGCCCGCCAAGATCCTCAATCCACACGGACTTGCATGGATCACTTGATATATTCTACCGGACCAATTTATGGGTCCATCTAGAATTGTATTTAATATATTAAGAATATAATTTGCACATTATTTATTTAATGGGCTGATCAATTATATTAATATATTAATGAAAGGCATGTGGGCTTGTTTCTTTTAGTAAGAATGGGTCTGGTTCACATGTGGGCTTTTTAATTAAAGTCTAATGGATTAAATAAAATAAGAAAATAATATTAGGCCCATGTATATGGTGTGGGCGGCAAGACTAGAATAATAGTCTAAAATATTATTTTATTTTGTTGATTGATTAAATGGAAATTAATTAATTTATTAGTTAATCATTTAATTGAGAATCAAAATCTTTTTCTGATCAGGAAATATATTTCCTAGAGTTATACTATTTGTAGTAGTATATTAAATATTAAAGACTTTATTTGGTAAATAAATAAATAAAGGGAATTTGATAATCTAGTCAAATTAGGAAGTCTTTGATATAGTCACAAATACACTAAAGAGTTGGATTAGGGTTTGGAATTCTAAGGAAATCTACCTAGAGTTAGGATTTAGGTCAGAAGACACAAATCCTACATGGTAGAAGATTTTCGGCCACATGATATATATATAGCTAATATATATATATATATATGGGACAATCTATAGAACAACGGTGTTTCTATACACCTTTTAAAAAAAATCTAGCTCATCAAATCTTGACCCTTGATTTGTCCAACTTTCACATCTAATGGTTATGTTTTAAAGTTGTTGTGATTCCCTATGCATTATAATATTACCTTCTTAGCAGGTCACAAAACCTAATGAACGTTTGTTCTTCACAAAGCCCAATAGTTACTGTTTTTAATTTTCCTCCTTCCCAACGTTATTTTCTTCTCCTTTCTAAATCCAACTCTTTTTTTATTTAAACGTATAGAAACACTTCTTCCCCTTTCCAAATCCAATTCTTCTCCTTCCCAACACTATCTTCTGAAATTTTCTGGTTTACCAGCTCAAAAACTCTTGTGAACTTTTCTTTGTTACCAGCTCAAACACTTCAATCGATTTTTTTCCAAACATTCACTTCAATCGATCATTCGTCTTGCTGATTGGTTTTTCGGTCTGGTGTTCTGATTCGTCTATTTGTGTTCGTATTGAAATCTTGTCTCCAACCCATTCTTTTTTGCTTCATCAAGTTTGATCTCACAGGTAAACATCCACTTCAATCAATCATTCGTCTTGCTGATTGGTGTTTCGGTCTGGTGTTCTGATTCGTCTATTTGTGTTCATATTGAAATCTTGCCTCCAACCCATTCTTTTTTGCTTCATCAAGTTTGATCTCATAGGTAAACATCCACTTCAATCGATCATTCATCTTGCTCATTGGTGTTTTGGTCTAGTGTTCTGACTCGTCTATTTGTGTTTGTATTGAAATCTCGCTTCCAACCCATTCTTTTTTGCTTCATCAAGTTTGATCTCACAGGTTAACATCCACTTCAATCGATCATTTGTCTTGCTCATTGGTGTTCTGATATGGTGTTCTGACTCGTCTATTTGCGTTCGTATTGAAATCTCACCTCCAACCCATTCTTTTTTGCTTCATCAAGTTTGATCTCGCAGGTATGTCTCTTTTGTGTCTTTTTTTTATTAGCTTTGAATTCAATATGAAATTACTTATTGTTTGAATCGTTATTTTTATCTCATCTTTACAATACATCCATGGTTGTTTTGATTAGTTTCGAATTCAATATGAAATTACTTATATATTGTTTGAATCGTTATTTTTATCTCATCTCTACAATACATCCATGGTTGTTTTGATTAGTTTCGAAATCAATATGAAATTACTTAGGGTTCGAATTCATAGAATCAATAATGTTTTCCTGTTTGTAATTGTTTCTTTATATTATCTCTATAATAATCTTTCTATAATTTTGAAGGTGAATGATTCATGTTCAAAATCTCGGTGATTCCTTACATCAATAATGTTGTCTATAATCTATGTATAAATTCTATGCTGAATGATGCATATTCAAAATCTCGATAATTCCTCACGTCAATATTGTTTTTCTGTTTTCTATTACTTTTATTATAATTCGATCAATACATATTATTGCGATAAAAAATTTACTTATACTTCTATCATCTTGTTTTGACTTTGTATAATAATGGCTAGGAGTGGATCGCAAAGTAAGCCTAATAACAAGGATGAATTGTTTTTAACACCAAATAATGTGTTCTGCTGGGGTTAATTCTGTGCAAATTTCGTCATAGGAAGGCAGTGACAATCAAGATGTTGATTTGAATCATATCAAAAATATGAAATTTGATTCCGTGGAAGATGCAAGGTCATTTTATCTTGGTTATGCTAGGGGTAATGGGTGATGATCATTCACACAAACTAGCAACTTTACGTGAGGTTTCATCCCATTGATCTTACAGAAACGTAGATGAAGGAGACTATGCCCAAATTGACGCCATGGGCAAAAACTTCATAAGAGGTTATCAAACATTCGAGTACATTGTTGACCAGAAATGGGGATACTTGAAAATTAGATTCACTCAGAAGAACTTGTATAACAAGATTGCTAAGATGAGACGATTAATTTTTTTTGAAAGTGATTCACAAGCAGGAATTTCGTAATGTTGTAAAAACCAAAGGTAGACCCATCGGTCTAACTACACCTACCACACCAGCAACCAAGCGTGAAAGACCAAATCAATGCCGTATTTGCCACATTTCTGGGCACGACTGGCTTAATTATCCATAAAAAGAATCAGACAGTTAGTCACTTTCATTAGTGTTTGGGTTCATGATGCATTTGAATTTTGTTATTGGTTGTTTGTTATGCATTGTGTTTTCATTGGGTTATTTTTTAATTATCCTGAATGTTAGTTACTTTCATTATTGTTTGTTGTTTTGATAATTCTCATAGGGTTGTTTGTTATATGATTTCAATTGACATGTACTTTGTTTGATTTGTGGAGTTTGAATTGGACCACATGGACACATAATTTTCTATAGACTAAAAAAGCTCAAATGTTATAAGATGACTTCCATTGAAATTTAAGTAGTTTTGTTTGTATATTTTGTATTGGGCCACAGGGAGCCAATATGTTTTAGGATGTATTAATAAATGAAATAGTTTGAGATTACGTTTAGAAAAGAACGATCAAATGAAAGATAAACCGATTATATTATAAAAGAATTAATTACGTGTCTATAAGCCCAACAAATGCTTCAAAGACAACCCAAAAGATTTTATTGATTATAAAAGGGCCAGTGTTGATTATAAAAGCCAATTTGTTTTTATTTGTTGAAAGTTGCCTTATACGTACTTAGCCAAAATAATCTTCTAATTCAAAACCTGCACTTATCTTACCTCCGATGCCAACTATTAAGGTACAACATAGATAATCTAATATGAAGAAATGTTAGACTTGAAACACATGGTTACAAAATAGATGTAATGCGATCACGTCAAAAAAAAAATGCAATTACAGGAACCATAGTAATGTAACGTTATATAGGATATCACATTTGATATTAAATCGATTACACCACAGTACACATTGTTTTAGGAATTTAGATAGTAGCCAAAGAAAGGCAATCAAAGACAGAAATATAAAAGCCCAAGTTTTCTGAATGGTTGCCCTCTTCCTAGCTAAATCAAACTCCAACACCCGAACATGATCTTTTAAGCTCATATTTTCTCTTTCGTAGAACTGATGAAGTCGTTCCGACCTATGAAATTCCCTTTGTAACCTCTGCATTTCTTCATTCAATAACATATCAGCTATGATAATTGTAACCGGTACTTCAGGTCCCATCCATTTGAAGAAATTGCATCCACCAAATTCTTTATGTAGTACAATATTGAAATGTAAGCTGTATTACTTCATAAATCAATCTATATGAATATACTTAAAATAGTCACTTATAGTTCAATAACATTTCCTTTGGAACACCCTTCGAATAGTCTCTTATGGTTCCAAGGTGTTATGCATGGCAATATATTATCTTAATAGTAATCCACATTTGCATTTTCCCTCCCTATACCCATGTACGTTTGATGAAGAGGAAGATGACATTAACAAAACCTTTTATTGTGCAAGTAAGCAAATATGAATACAACCTTCCCCAATAAAACAAACAATTTGCAACTACTACTATTTTTCCAATAAAAAAGAAATCTAAATATCCAGATTTATCAAAACAATTTAAAAGTCAGATTAAGTACATGCAAACACTTGATCAAGTCTATAATTGCGAATATTATATATAAGATTTAAAGAATTTAAACTTAGCTACAGCTATAAACTTCAGACAATTTATTTTTATTTAAAAAAAAAATAATACAATAGTTATGATGAACTTTAAACAAACTCAAAAATCATGAATTTGTAACTACTACTGCTTTTCAATAAAAAAGAAATCTAAATATCCAGATTTATCAAAACAATTTAAAAGTCAGATTAAGTACATGCAAACACTTGATCAAGTCTACAATTGCGAATATTATATATAAAATTTAAAGAATTTAAACTTAGCTACAGCTATAAACTTCAGACAATTTATTTTTATTTAAAAAAAAAATAATACAACAGTTATGATGAACTTTAAACAAACTCAAAAATCATAAAAACTTAGCTACACCATCTCGGTATAAATGTGATAAACCATCACACCATTATCAGACCTAGTCAAGTATAACTTTCCATCTTTTTGACTTCTAACTACATATGACAACCAATAACCATCACAAAAATTGAAATATGTTAAATCAAAATTATTAAATTACAAAATTAGTAATCGAAAGTTATGAAATAAGAGAAAAAAATAATTAAGCAACCTGGTGTGGTGTAGATTGTTTCAAGTTTGATGGATGTACATAGCAGATCGTGAGAGAAACACAGAGAGAGAGAGAGAGAGAGAGAGAGGGAGTTTTAGGGTTTCTGAAAGTTATGTATGGTGTTTATAGTGAATATTAGGGTTTTTTTTATTTATAAATCATATTTATAAAATTACTCAAATAACCTTAACACACCATAAAATATTATTTCAAACGAGGCATTTATTGCACAGATTTCAACATATTTTTTTATTCATTTTTCCTTATTTTTTAATATCCCGAATCCATTAAGAAAAAAGATTTTCTGGAAGCAATTAATGTTTTATCTTCCCTTTCCATATTACTATTTTTCATATACTTTTATTAAATTAGATTCATTACATTTAGGAAATAAAACGAAATGTTTGTGTTTTTTTTATTACATATGTTTCAAAATATTTGTTTTTTCATTTTTTTTTTAATATCCCGAATCCATTTTTTTAATATAGGTTTTCTGGCAGCAATTAATGTTTTATCTTTCCTTTATTAGTTATAACAATATTACAAAATGTTATATAACTATACAATTCATGTCTCCATATGTACATAAAGTGATTTAAGCATTCATAGTGTAATGTTGATATCAAAGGATATCAAAGTTATACTTATATCATATGAATACCCGATTCATGAATGTTCCCATATGCACATAATATGTTTTGAATAATTAACATATAGTAGTTATAATGTTATTACTAAATGTATACAATTGCTCAATTCATGCATGGTCTCATATTAATTTTTTAAAGTATAAGATATAACAGTAGAATATTTTTTATTTGCAAAGTAATCAAAGTTTAATAAGATTGAATATGTTGACACACCATTGAACATTTTACTTGACCGATGCTTGAATTTTTTCATAAAGACTTATTTTCAAATAAATATATCAAAGCATGCAACTACAATGTTACAGATTGTTGCATAACTATAAAATTCATGTTCCCATGTGCACATAAAGTGAGTTAAGCATTCATAGTTAAATATTAATATATAAGATATCAAGGTTATACCTATATCAAATGATTGCCCAGTTCATGTCTCCATATGCACATAATAGAATATCAAGGTTATACCTATATCATATGATTGCACAATTCATGTTCCCGTAATTATATGTTTATTAATTGAAATTTATTAGTTATAACAATATTACAAAATGTTTTGTTACTATACAATTCATGTTCTCATATGCACATAAAATGATTTAAGCATTCATAATGATGTTGATATCAAGCATTATCAAAGTTATACATATATTATATGAATGTCCAATTCATGTATGTTCTCATATGCACATAATATGTTTCTAATAATTAACATATAGTAGTTATAATGTTAATACTAAATATGTACAACTGCTCAATTCATTTTCCCATAATCATTTTTATTAATTGAAATTTATTAGTTATAACAATATTACAAAATATTTTATAACTATACAGTTCATGTCGCCATATGCATATAAAGTGATTTAAGCACTCATAGTTTAATGATGATATCAAATTTTGTTAATATAATAGTATAATTGACATTATTTATTTAAAACATGAGGTATAACAGTAGAATATTTTTATTTGCAAAGTAATCAAAGTTCAATAAGATTGAATTAGATGATACATCATTGAACTATACACAATAAGTTCTATGCAATTATGTAACATGAAAATAACACAAAAAATGAAACTGATTTGAATTATGTAAATACATTGGGACATACGTGTTGTGTAACTATTGTAATTTGAATCGGAAAATATACAAGCATGTTGTTATTTTAATTTAAATATCGTTGATTGGTATTTAAAATTTAATGAGACTGTATTAATATATGAAATCCATAGATTTTGAATTTAGGTGTATACATACGAATTATGTAGGACATTGATTTAGGGCATAAAATATGTGAAGAGTTTAGGGTTTTCCAAAAATATAAGGATGTAGGGCTTCTGGTTTAGATTTTGTTATGCATTCATGAATATATGGCCGATTATTATTTATATTTTAATAAGATTGGCCAATTGGGACATAAGTTTATCCACACCTCTTACGTTATTTAATGAAATTTTTATTTGGTGGTTGATATTTAATTTTTTTTAATAAGATAGATTGTAATCATTAATATAGATTAGGGATCTCTTAACTTCAAACTCTTCATATTCAACCTTTTAATATATTTCCTTTCTATTGGTTGTTTTAGTTGACAAGGGTTGGTTCGAATTTAATACAAAACCATCTGTAATGTATGCACAACCTGAAATTTATTATTAAAACAATTTCCAATACAAAGCTGAAATATAATTTCATTTTCTTTTAACTTAAAAAGACTTTTAGCCTCTCTCTCTCTCTCTCTCTCTCTCTTCGATTCACAAATTCCCTAAATAAAACTCTTTTTATCACACTGCTGTTGTTCCTTTCACGAAACAATGTCCATCATGCGGTTATTCTTCTGTTAACGAAAATCTTATGTGATCAGATTTACAAACCTAAGAGGTTTGTGAAAATCGCACGATTTGCTCTTTGTAAATGTTTATATTTCCGCATCAATGTTTATATTTGTGTTTTTTTTTAAGGTTTTTGCAAGCTTTTGTATTCACACATTTGAAGGTGTTTTGATTGGTTTTGCAATCTCTGCATGTGTTTGTTGAAGGGTTTATTGTGATAATTTATGTTTGAAAAATATTTTTACACACACTGAACACATAACTGTATTGTCAAAATCCCAAACTCTTCGAAAAGCATTCATCTGCGTTGCTTCTTCTTTGATCTGCTATGTGTTTGATGAATTGTTTATAGTGATAGTACCTGCTTGTTCAATGGTCAATGTTAGATATGATTAAAATGGTTCAATATGAATATGATTAACTTTGGCATGCAAGTTTTGAAGTTAAAACTAGATTTTCTTAAACATGTTTCGATGGATAATTTTTGCTCCAAAGATTTATGTTTTATTGGCTATTATTCTTGTATGATGATAATTTTTGTTTGGTCTTGGTTAAAATTCTTGTTTATTGTTTTTTAATTATAACATATCGACATTGTACATGTATTGTGATTCGGTTAATAATTATTGACATTTCAGTAAATATATGTTCGTTATAACGCATTAAACATAATTTCATAGTCAGTTACAAATTTGGTATGTATGTCTTACTCTTTGTAAAAAATTTAAAATTAGTGTTTTGTAGGGATTTGATACTTAATATCATGAAAAATGGTGGAAAGAAAACGCAGCCTTTGTTAATTCGGGATGTTAAGAAGAAACTTATACATGTGAAAATATCAGTTAGAATCCGTATTATATATTTTATGTGATCGAATAGTTGTTTGTATAATCAAAATGTAAAATATATAATAACATTTAAAAGAGTATTTGTATGTAAAGATTTGCATTGTCAAATGCATGAAAAACTTTACTATAAAACTGTCAATTAGAATCCATATGAACTAATTTATGTGATCGCATATTTTTTCAGTAATCACAACTTAATATGCACATAATATGTTTTAAAAGAGTATAGATATATGAATATTTACATTAGCAAAAGTATGAAAACCTTTTGTGTAAAAATATCAGTTAGAATCCGAATTAAAAATAGTGTATGTGATAACCCTTTACAGACATATATAATCCCATTTAAAAGGTAATATATAATATTTACTTTGAGAAATTCATGACAACTCTTTCTGTATCAATTACAATAAGAATCCATATTATATATTAATTTTAAATGAACAACAATGTAAAGTTAATTTAATAATTTGCATGGAAAGTGTGCAATTGGCAAGGAAACACTAATTGATCATACATTACGAAGCAATAATAGCCTATATTGCATTTTCGTGAAAGTAATATCATCATTTTGTTTTTCTATTTAATAAAAATATTGATCATGCATTGGACAATTAGTTAATGCTTATAGGGTTATCAAAACCTAAATATTCTAATGAAGTTTAAATAAAACATCCATTGCATGTAAGCGGTAGAACTTTATTCAATGAATTAGCTACATCCCTTTATCCAAGAAAATTTATTGATGCGTTTAAGACGCGATTGTGAATTTAGTTGGATGAATAACATAATTACTTTAATTACTTTATCCGTGTGCCTCGGTTGTTGTATTATTCTTTTGTTATCCATTTAAGTATTTATTGAAAAATGCATGTAATACAATGCATGTACATTACTCAATTAATTTGATGTTTTCCGAGATATATAATTATTATTTATGGATGACTATTTTCATACAAAATTTCAAACTATACACTTTCAGTAGTCTATTCCCATCCTTTAAAAAAAAAAAAAACACCTGTAAAAAAAAAAAACAAGGTGTATAATTCAATTATTAGGAATACTAATATCTTAATATCCATATTCATGATTGCCAATTGCATTAATATGGATATTTTTGAGAAAGTTAATTTAATAATTCGCATGAGAAGTGTACAATTGGCAAGTAAGGAAACACTAATTGACCATACATTACGAAACAATAATAACCTATATTGCATTTTCGAGAAAGTAATATTATCCTTTTGTTTTTCTATTTAATAAAAATATTGATCATGCATTGGACAATTATTTAAAGCCTACAGGGTTATCAAAACCTAAATATTTTAATGAAGTTTAAATAAAACATCAATTGCATGTATGCGGCAGAGCTTTATTCAATGAATTAACTGCATCCCTTTATCCAAGAAAATTTATTGATGCGTTTAAGATGCGATTGTAAATTTGGTTGGATGAATAACTTAATTACTTTATCCACATGCCTTGGTTGTTGTATTATCCTTTTGTTATCCATTTAAGTATTTATTGAAAAATGCATGTAAATACAATACTTAATTAATTTGATGTTTTCCGAGATATATAATTATTATTTATGGATGACTGTTTTCATACAAAATTTTAAACTATATACATCTAAAGGAGTCTATTCCCATCCTTAAAAAAAAAAATAATAATAATAAAAAAAGTGTATAATTCAATTATTAGGAATACTAATCCCTTAATATCCATATTAATGATTGCCAATTGCATTAATATGGATATTTTCGAGAAAGTTAATTTAATAATTCGTATGAGAAGTGTGCAAGGCAAGTAAGGAAACACTAATTGACCATACATTACGAAGTAATAATAACCTATATTGCATTTTCGAGAAAGTGATATTATGCTTTTGTTTTTCTATTTATTAAAAATATTGATCATGCATTGGGCAATTAGTTAAAGCCTATAGGGTTATCAAAACCTAAATATTTTAATGAAGTTTAAATAAAACATCCATTGCATGTAAGCGATAGAGCTTTATTCAATGAATTAGCTGCATCCCTTTATCCAAGAAAATTTATTGATTTGTTTAAGATGCGATTGTAAATTTGGTTGGATGAATAACTTAATTATTTTATCCGTATGCTTTGATTGTTGTTTTATCCTTTTGTTATCCATTTAAGTATTTATTGAAAAATGCATGTACATTACTCAATTAATTTGATGTTTTCCGAGATATATAATTATTATTTATGGATGACTGTTTTCATACAAAATTTTAAACTATATATATCTAAAGGAGTCTATTCCCATCCTTAAAAAAAAATTAAAAAAAAAAAGGTGTATAATTCAATTATTAGGAATACTAATCCCTTAATATCTGTATTAATGATTGCCAATTGCATTAATATGGATATTTTCGAGAAAGTTAATTTAATAATTCGTATAAGAAATGTGCAATTGGCAAGTAAGGAAACACTAATTGACCATACATTACGAAGTAATAATAACCTATATTGCATTTTCGAGAAAGTGATATTATCCTTTTTTTCCTATTTAAAAAAATATTAACCATGCATTGGACAATTAGTTAAAGCCTACAGGGTTATCAAAACCTAAATATTTTAATGAAGTTCAAATAAAACATCCATTGCATGTAAGCGACAGAGCTTTATTCAATGAATTAGCTGCATCTCTTTATCCAAGAAAATTTATTGATTCGTTTAAGATGCGATTGTAAATTTGGTTGGATGAATGACTTAATTACTTTATCCGTATGCCTTGATTGTTGTTTTATCCTTTTGTTATCCATTTAAGTATATATTGAAAAATGCATGTACATTACTCAATTAATTTGATGTTTTCCGAGATATATAATTATTATTTATGGATGACTATTTTCATACAAAATTTTAAACTATATACATCTAAAGGAGTATATTCCCATCCTTAAAAAAAATTATAAAATAAAAAAAAAAAACCTGTAAAAAAAAAAACAAGGTGTATAATTCAATTATTAGGAATACTAATCCCTGAATATCCGTATTAATGATTGTCGATTGCATTAATATGGATATTTTCGAGAAAGTTAATTTAATAATTCGCATGAGAAGTGTGTAATTGGCAAGTAAGGAAACACTAATTGACCATACATTACGAAGCAATAATAACCTATATTGCATTTTCGAGAAAGTGATATTATCCTTTTGTTTTTCTATTTAATAAAAATATTGATCATGCATTGGGCAATTAGTCAGAACCTATAGGGTTATCAAAACCTAAATATTTTAATGAAGTTTAAATAAAACATCCATTGCATGTAAGCGACAGAGCTTTATTCAATGAATTAGCTGCATCTATTTATCCAAGAAAATTTATTGATGCATTTAAGACGCGATTGTAAATTTGGTTTGATGAATAACTTAATTACTTTATCCGTATGCCTTGATTGTTGTTTTATCCTTTTGTTATCCATTTAAGTATTTATTGAAAAATGCATGTACATTACTCAATTAATTTGATGTTTTCCGAGATATATAATTATTATTTATGGATGATTTTTTTCATACAAAATTTTAAACTATATACATCTAAATGAGTCTATTCCCATCCTTAAAAAAAATTAAAAAAGAAAAAAAGGTGTATAATTCAATTATTAGGAATACTAATCCCTGAATATCCATATTAATGATTGTCGATTGCATTAATATGGATATTTTCGAGAAAGTTAATTTAATAATTCACATGAGAAGTATGCAATTGGCAAGTAAGGAAACACTAATTGACCATACATTACGAAGCAATAATAACCTATATTGAATTTTCGAGAAAGTGATATTATCCTTTTGTTTTTCTATTTAATAAAAATATTGATCATGCATTGGGCAATTAGTTAAAGCCTATAGGGTTATGAAAACCTAAATATTTTAATGAAGTTTAAATAAAACATCCATTGCATGTAAGCAGTAGAGCTTTATTCAATGAATTAGCTTCATCCCTTTATCCAAGAAAATTTATTGATGCGTTTAAAACGCGATTGTGAATTTGGTTGGATGAATAACTTAATTACTTTATTCGCATGCCTTGGTTGTTGTATTACCCTTTTATTATCCATTTAAGTATTTATTGAAAAATGCATGTAGATATAATGCATGTACATTACTCAATTAATTTGATGTTTTCCGAGATATATAATTATTGTTTATGGATGACTTTGTTCATACAAAATTTCAAACTATATACACCTATAGGAGTCGACAAAGAAAAAATGACCAAAAAATATATAAAAGGACACTTTTTAAATTACCTTATGTGATTTGGTGATCTATGGTGTATTTTTATAGGGATTTGGTTTCTTTTCTATATTTTGATGCAAACAAGACAAAATAAATATATGGAATGACTATTTTTCAAATTATCTTATGTGGTTTAGTGATCCATGATGTATTTTTATAGGGATTTGGTTTCTTTTTCATATGTTGATACAAACAAGACAAAAAAACAATGAACAAAAAATATATGGAATGACTCTTCTCCAGATTCTTTAAGAGTTCATACACTTACGAAATGCACCATAGCAGGTGTTATCTGAAATACAAACAAACCTAAAAGATGTGACCGCGAAAATAATAACACCTTAAGGATGTGATTACATAAGATAAAATTAAAAATACACAAAATAAAAATAAAAATAACAAACACTGTTTCTTCTTTCCAGGACAGAATGGGCACCTTAACCTATCATTCACATTCACCTTATACTTGCTAGCCTTCGGATCTTCATACGGCTTCTCAGTGTATTCAGTGAACTCAGAAATACTAAAATACATCTCTTTTTCAGAAATATACTCCATCTGAAAATAGGAGATTAATCATATTTTTGTCATGTAACAAATATCATAATAGAGAAAAAATAAAGGAAGAAACAAAAGGAGATTTACAATATAAAATGAAATAGAGAGATATAAACTTTACATTGTAAGCTATTGTTTTTGTCTTTAAATGGAGCAAAAGAATGATTTTAGAGAAGATATATTGAATTTATTTTATAGGAAAATGAAACAATTGATATTTTAAGGGAGGCTGAAGACACACCTTATGTATTAGGGGAGATGCTTCAGTACCTCAAGGGTCAGAGGTGAGTTGCAATTGGCATGCCCAGCCATTAAAATATCACCACGTCATTAATTTTACAAACCCAACACAAACATTGCCATGTGAAAAATAACCTGCCGAGTCATGAATTCCAACCTTTCTTCCATTTATTATTTTTAACTACCATCTTCATAGGTTCACCTCAACATCTCCATCTCTGGAAAAAAAAAAAAATTCATAGCTCCATCTCTAGATTTAAAACCCAACAACTACAATTTTCATACATTTGATTATTAAAAATATATAAAGAAATTAAATTAAAAATAACTAAAACTTAAAAGATAAAACCTTTATAAATATGAATCTCAGGTCTCTTTCTCTTACCATCTCTCATTATCATCTTCGATCCATCATTCTTAGTCTCAAAATTTTAAAACCCATCAACTAAATTTTCCGTATACTATATTTGGGTATAAATTTTTTTTACCATAATAAATCAGAAACATAAAAAAAATAAAATATATGTGTTTGTTTAAAAAAAAAAAAATGTTTTGATTTAGTGATTTAAACAAAAAAAAGAAAGAAAAAAGAATGGAGGCTAATCAAATTATTTAAACTTTTAAAAAAATTAAAAAAAAATGGATTTAAACTAATAAAACAAATGGATTTAATGATTTAAACTAATAAAACAAATGGATTTACATAGCCATCAAGAGAGAAGGAAAATAAATCGATTGAAAATAAGAAGAGAAGAAGTTTCTTGGTCAAATGATGGAAAAGGAAAAATGAGCAGATATGAACAAAAAAATAAATAAATAAAAGGGAAAATGTAGAGATTTGTAGAGACGTGAAGAGAGAGAAGGAGTTTTTGATATGGCAATGTTGGTGTTGGGTTTATAAAATTAATAACATGGCGAAATTTGATTGGCCGAGCGTGCCAACTCATCTCTTGACCAAGAGGTACTGAAGCATCTCCCAGATTCTAATTAAGAGAGTGAGCTCCAACATATTCTAATTAAGAGAGTCATTAAGGATCTCTTTGAGCTATACAAATTGCAGATCCTCCATAAATTAATTTTAACTTGATAATAATAATTTATTAAAACCATTAACTGTAGCTGCATGCATTGATATATTTATTTGAAACCAAGTCCCTATGAAAAAATTCACACATTGATCAAGTAAATTGTTCAATGGTGTGTCAACATGTTCGATCTTATCAAACTTTGATTATTATGCAAATAAAAAATATTATACTGTTATATATCATACTTTAAAAAATTAATATGAGACCATGCAAGAATTAAGCAATTGTACACATTTAATAATAACAATATAACTGCTATATGTTAATTATTTGAAACATATTATGTGCATATGAGAACATGCATGAATTGGACATTCATATGATATATGTATAACTTTTTTTTGGAAAGAAAACTTCATTACTCAGCAAAAGCATAAACTACATCATCTTTAATCAAAGTACGAAGCCAACTATGATATCCCTTAATATCAACTGAAACAAATAATAGCACGGTGTGTAAAACGCTATCTAGAGGGGGGGGGGGGGGGGGGGGGGGGGGGGGGGGGGGGGGGGGGGGGGAATAGATTTTACGCTTTTTACCCAATTTTTCGTGTTAGTCAAAATTACGAAAATGCCCTCAAGATAATATAACCAAGCAATTGTAATATGGTGCGGAAATTAAAACAACACTTGGTTTTCACGTGGAAACCCTCACGGGAAAAACCACGGGCTATGTAAGTAAGCCACACTCGAACCTCGAATCCACTAAATGTGCAAACGATTACAACCTAATCCCGGAAGTAATCACACACCTACCTAATCCCGGTATGAGTGAACCTAGTCCAATTTGCTTGCGTTCTAAGCAACCTAATCCCGGATGCTACACACAAGACTTACTTTCTCTATGAAGAGAATACAACCCTAAGTGAATATATGTAAATATCCAAAATGCAACATAGAGCAAGGGAAACCCTATATGCTTATCTAAGATGATTAATATGCAATTAAGAACAATCCTAGATATCAAAACTAAATGACATGTCAATTAGTTTAGCTAATCAATATTAAGCACAAAACCTAATATGCTAACACAATACAACTTCTCAAACATACATCATACTCATCTCAATATTGTATCCAAAGCATACAAAATAATCAACAAGTAATTAATTGAGATTGCTAGATAAGAGAAACACAAAACATGTAAGATATTAGTGAAAAACTTACCAAGCAAAGTATGATGAAGATTCCATGCAAGATGACATCTAGATGATCCAAGATGATGCTAGATGATGATTGATGATCATGAAAAAGTGTTTGAGTGATTAAAAATGAGTTCTTTGTGTATTTTTCTTCTCTTGAAAAATATCCTAAGTATAGAATATGAATATGAACTCTCTTGGCTGACCTAAAGTCAAAGTGTTATATATATAGGGGCCATAAGTGAAGTGTGGTCGTTTTGAAAAACGCACCAAAAATTGCTCTGTGCGCTGGTGGACTTGCGCTGGACGACAGGCGCAAGACCAGCGCACACGCACATTTTTGCATTGGCGCTGGACGACATGCGCTCACACAGGCGCCATACCAGCGGAGCCACACTGGGCGATCAGCGCTGGTGACCTTGCGCTGGTGTAGACCAGCGCACGACCGGCGACAGAGAACTGGACGATCTGCACTGGTGGGCTGCGCTGGTGTGGACCAGCGCACGACCAGCGGCACGCCACTGGGCGTTTTGCGCCGGTGAGCGGCGCTGGACGTCAGGCGCAGGTGGACCAGCGCACAGCCCATAACTTTGAACCCCACAAGCAATCATGCAAGGGGAACAAAGGTAAACTAAGATGCATCCTAAAAGCCTAAATGCTATGATGTTATAAACACAAGATGCAATCATTATACCAAGCAAGAAGAGATGTAAATAGGCATTGATGCACAACAAAAAGAAACACAACATACAAAGATTAAACATATGCATGAGTTGTGAGTGTGTGCAACTATCTCTTCAAGACAAGTAAGCACTTAGAGTATTACCTTTGGTGCTTGTCAATAATGAGGTCTTCAAAGGGCCTAAGCAAAAACAACAACATCTAAACTACCCTTACAAAGAATCCCCACATATGGTTTGATCACGAAATAAGCCAATTAAAACCAACGGGAATCCTTACAATCTCCCCCTTTGGCTATTTCGTGACAAAACCATCACTCACATTGATTCCTCACAAAAAAAAATAGAAACTACGGGACTATAATGATATTCTACATTACAAAGAGATAAGAGAATGCAACTTGAAGTCTTCAATCCTCTTGTAGAATAATCAATCCCTGAAAAGAGTTTCTAACATTTCTAATACAAGAAAAGTGTGAGATTAATCATGTGAGAACAATACCAAGCATTTGCATTTTTAGAAATTAGGCACAACATTACCAAATGTATGCAATGTATGATAAATGCAATTCTCCCCCTCAATGGGTTACTCCCCCTCAATGTATGTTCTCCCCAAAGTGCACAATAGCTTCTATATTTTGCACCTCCCCTTACCATATCCTACTCCCCCTTTTTGTCATGATATAGGCAAAGGAGTAGTCCCCAACCGGGTCACTCATAGCAACGAGAGATAGAAGCATGCACGATTTGCAAATACATATAAGTCACTTTATGCACTTCAATCAATTTGAGAGAAACAAGGAGATTTATTTTGAGAAAATGTGTGAATCCAACATGCTTTGCATACAAGACATATAGCATTCAAGTCCAAAATACAATGGTATTTGGCAAAGCAAATGACAAAGGTTTCTAATAAGAATTCAAACCAATTTCACCAATGTCATGGGAAAAGCAAGGATATAGAGATTATTGATTTCAATTTAAGAGCAACTATATCCAACTTTATAAGCGAAACATGGCATGAGCGACTTTGCACCCTATTTGATTTTTCCGGATAAAATTATCCGTATGATAGTAACCATGTTCAACTAATAAAGAAAGAGAGACATTTGGAATGTAAATTCCTTTGAATGGATACAAGATCCTTTATTCATTTTGAGTCTCATAAGTTTTCACACAAGTTTTGCATTTTTAAGAATATGCAATCATCAATTCATGCTATTCATGTGAGCATGTTTTATGAATTTCATGCTTTTTCATTTGTCATTAGCATGTTATTAAAGAATCATCATGTCATGGAGATAATCATAGGTCATTCAAATCATACTTCCAATGTAAATCTCCTAGTCCAAAAATGCATGTTTGAACATAAATATGACATGGATTGTAGACAAGCAAGGTTCACACTTATGGAATTTTAAAACATATATACATATGTACAACCAAGCTTACTCAAGCAATTAAAAGAAGAGGCATAAGATATTTCAAATTTTTTGCAAGATACAAGAATGCAAAATAGCTCTCTTTGCTTGAGTTCCCCATATGGGGTCAATCATAGAACATCACTCCACAAGACATACCCCAATAGATCTACTAAGAGTTTTAAATCGAGTAGCATCTAAGGGTTTAGTAAATAGATCCGCAAGTTGATCATTAGTACCTACATGTTCAAGTACTATGCATTTATTTTCAACAAGCTCTCTAATGAAGTGATGGCGGATGTCAATATGCTTAGTTCTAGAATGTTGCACCGGATTCTTGGAAATATTAATGGCACTCATGTTATCACAAAAGAGAGTGAGAGTACCTTGGTTGAATCCGTAATCCACTAGCATTTGCTTCATCCACATAAGTTGAGTGCATCCACTCCCCGCGGCTATGTACTCGGCTTCCGCCGTGGACAAGGAAATCGAGTTTTGCTTCTTGCAAAACCACGACACCAAGTTGTTGCCTAGAAAGAAGCAACCGCCCGATGTGCTCTTCCTATCATCACAATTTCCTGCCCAATCCGCATCACTATATCCTACAAGACTAGGATTAGTGTCAAATGAGTACCAAATCCCATAGTTGGAAGTCCCATTTACAAAGCGAATGACTCTCTTAACCGAAGAGAGATGGGACTCCTTGGGATCGGATTGGTACCTAGCACAAACTCCTACACTAAATGATATATCGGGCTTACTTGCGGTCAAATAGAGCAAGCTCCCTATCATGCCACGATATAAGGTTTGGTCCACACTTTTACCGCTAGCATCCTTGCTTAGCTTCAAAGTGGTGCTCATAGGAGTGTCACAATGTTTGGCTTTTTCAAGACCAAACTTCTTCACAAGGTTTTTGGCATATTTGGCTTGGGTTATGAAGATCCCATTATCAAGTTGCCTAATTTGCAAACCTAGGAAGTAATTAAGCTCACCAACAAGACTCATCTCAAATTCATGAGACATAACATCAACAAATTGTTGGACCTTGGTGTTGTTGGTGGAGCCAAACACTATGTCATCGACATATATTTGAGCTATGAAAAGCTCATCATTGTCTCTCTTGATGAATAGTGTCTTGTCAACACTACCTCTTGTGTAGTTATTGTCAACAAGAAATTGAGTGAGGCGCTCATACCAAGCCCTCGGTGCTTGTTTCAACCCATATAGTGCCTTCTTGAGGCGATAGACATGGTTGGGGTGGTGAGCATCCACAAACCCCTTGGGTTGTTCAACAAACACTTCCTCTTGCAAGAAGCCATTGAGGAAGGCACTCTTGACATCCATTTGGTGCAATTTGAACTTGTGCACACAAGAAATGGACAAGAGAAGCCTAATAGACTCTAAACGGGCAACGGGAGCAAATGTCTCCTCAAAGTCGATACCCTCAATTTGAGAGTACCCTTGTGCTACAAGTCTAGCCTTGTTCCGCACTATGTTGCCATCCTCATCGGATTTGTTCCTAAATATCCATTTAGTGCCTATGACATTAGTGGTCTTAAGCCTAGGAACTAGAGTCCAAACCTCATTCCTTTCAAATTGGTTTAGCTCTTCTTGCATGGCAAGAACCCAAAATTCATCATGTAAGGCTTCTTCAACCTTTTTGGGTTCAATTTGAGAGGTGTAGCAAGTATAGCTAATAAGATTAGCAAGTTGACGTCTAGTCCTAACACCCTCATTTACCTCTCCAATGATATCTTCTTTATCATGGAGTTTCCTAACCCATGGAGCGGGTTCTTTAGAGTCCAAGAGAGGAACTCTAGCAATAGGTTGTGTGTCATCATTGTTGACATTAGATGTCCCAACATTAGGAGGCACCACAACCTTCTCCAAAGGAGAACCATCACTAAAAATAACCTCCTCCTCATGATCATTAGACTTGAGCCTAGTATCATCAAATACGACATTGGATGATTCCATAACACTTAGAGTCTTTAAATTGAAAACTCTATAGGCTCTACTATTCAAGGCATAGCCAATAAAGATACCCTCATCACTCTTAGCATCGAATTTGCCAAGTTGATCACGGTCATTCAAAATGTAGCATTTGCTTCCAAAAGTGTGGAAGTAGCTAACATTTGGCCTCTTGCCTTTCCATAACTCATAGGAGGTATTTCTAGTACCGGGCCTTAGGAAAACACGATTCCCTATATAGCAAGCCGTATTGACGGCTTCGGCCCATAGGTTCCTAGGGACATTGTTGCTAAGCAACATCACACGGGCCATCTCTTGAAGGACCCTATTTTTCCTCTCAACAACTCCATTTTGTTGAGGTGTCCTAGGAGCCGAAAACTCATGGGAGATACCTAAACCGTTACAAAAGGTTTCAAAGGTAGCATTCTCAAATTCCCTCACATGGTCACTTCTAATCCGTTTTATGCTTTTAATATTAGAGTTCATTTCATTTTGAAGTTTATTACAAAGCATTTTAAACTTATCAAAAGTTTCGGATTTTTTTCGAAGAAAATATGTCCATGTGAACCTAGAGAAATCATCAACACATACAAAAATGTATCTCTTTCCACCCAAACTTTCGGTTTGCATGGGACCCATGAGGTCCATGTGGAGAAGCTCAAGAGGCTCCTTGGTGGTGAGATACTTACCCTTTTTGTGCATGCTTTTAGTTTGCTTTCCTTGTTGGCAAGGTCCACAAACACCATTGGCTTTCTTCCCAAGCTTAGGGAGGCCACGCACACACTCGAACTTTCCAAGGGTCCGTAGATCCCTAAAGTTCATGTGGCCAAGTCTTTCATGCCACAACTCAATTTGCTCATCCATGGACACATTGTTTGAGACTATTCTAGCTTCAAGACAATAGCAATTGTCGCTAGATCTCATACCTTTCAATAAGGTTTGTCCATCGGGCTTTAGGATCGAGCAATCATCTTTACAAAACAAGACGGAATATCCTTCATCACTTAGATGTGAAATGCTTATTAAATTGGCTTTCAAGCCATCAACAAATAAAGCATCGGATAAGGAGGGTAATCCGGGAACGGAAATGGTTTCTTTCCCTACTACTTTCTTTTTGGATCCATCACCAAAAGTGACATATCCACCTTCCTCCATAACAAGAGTCTCGAAGAAACTCTTGTTTCCAGTCATGTGCCTAGAGCACCCACTATCTAGATACCAAAAATTAGAAGAATTTGCCTTCAAGGCTATTTGAGCAACATGGCAAACAATGTCATTCTTTCTAATCCACCTAGAAACAATCTTAGCTTTCTTAGTGGTCTTTGATATATGGGCTCTAGATGTCCTAGGATCATGCATAATAATATTATCATTCCTAGGAACATGCATCATGGCTCTTTTCTTTTTCTTCTCAATCATGCTTTGTTTTCTACACATTTTAATATATTGAAAGCAATTTGGTCTAATATGACCATCACAACCACAAAAGTGACAAATAGGGATGAAATAAGAAATCATACCTTGCCTTTGTGCACGTATGGGAGCTTGTCCATGTCTTTGTGGATAAGTGGGTTCAATCCATCTTCGTTGTTGAACCGGTCTAGGTTGCTTCCAAGCTTGAGGTTGCATGATTGGTCTCTTTCCTTTGTGAGCCAATTTTGGAGGAGTGTTGGCTTGAGGGACCCTAGGGGGTTGAGCTTGAGATTTCCTTCTTGGTCCCATTTTCACTTGAGCATTAGAACATTGTCCTACTTCTAACTTCTTCCTAGGAGGTTGCACAAATGAAGTTTCTTCGTTCTTCAAGCTCTTGACAAACACGGTCTTGTTAGAGGTTGAGATTTTCTTGCCATCATCATACCCAAGACCTCTCTTGTCACTTGGACTCTTTCCAACACCAAGTAAATGATCAAGCTTCTTGGTGCTAGAATCTATCCTAGCCAAGGACCCTTTAACTTCTACAAGTTCCCTCTTCAAGCCTTCTTCACTTCTCTTGGATAAGTCTAACTCCTCAATTAACTTATCCTCTCTCCTCTTCAATCTTTCCACTTGTTCACTTAAGTGGTCATTGTGAGCCGAAAGTTCAAGGTTTTCTTCTCTCAACCTCTCAATCTTTCTTGTGCTTTTAAGTGCTAAATCATTGAACTCGGCATGGTATTTAGCAAGCACCTTTTGCTCCACAAATTTCTTTTTGGAACTAGAAGAGGAGTCACTTTCTATTTCACTTGAGTCATTTTCCTCTTGACTCATTTCCTCTTTCTCACTACCACTTTTGCTCTTATGTGAGGAGGCAAAAGCTAGGAGGTTAGCCATGAGCTCTTCTTCACTTGAAGACTCATCTTCCTTATTGGAGTCATCACTACTCCCACTCCAAGTGGCGGCCATCACTTTGCTCTTCTTCTTATCATTGTGATTAGCACATTCGGGGGCAAAGTGACCAATCCCACCACATTCAAAGCATCGGACCCCTTTCCTTTCGGTCCTCTCTTGTCTAGGCTCAAACTTCTTGAAGGAACTTTTTTCTTCAAATCTTGTCCTCTTGACCCAAATCCCTTCTTCTTCTTGAACCCCATAACCTTGTTGAACCTTTTCACAAATAAGGCAAGGTCTTCATCCGATTCATGCTTTGCCTCCTTTGCATCCTTAGATGCTTTCAAAGCTATTCCTTTAGACTTCTTAGGAGGAGTAGTGGTGCTAGGAGCCTTCCTAGACTCATATGCAAGGAGACGCCCAATCACCTCACTTGGCTTCATATCCATGTAGCCACTATTTTCTTCTATGGCCGTCACCTTGGATTCAAACCTATCGGGGAGAGATCTCATAATTTTTTGCTTGACTCTCCTATCCGAATACGGGTCTCCGAGTTGATGGCTTTGATTTACAATGTCCATCAATTTGATTTCGAAGTCATTGAAGCATTCATCCTCTCCCATCCTTAGAAGCTCAAACTGAGTTTGGAGGACTTGAAGCTTGGACTCCTTCACCACCTCGGTTCCCTCATGTGCAACTAGAAGGATGTCCCATGCCACTTTGGCAATCTGAGTATTCTGAATAAGCTTGTACTGATTCTCATCCATAGCACACATAATGGCATGCATAGCCTTCCTATTCCACTTAGAAGCCTCAAACTCTTGCGCGTTCCATTGCGCCTTAGGCTTCAAAACATCTTGTCCTCCACCCTCGGGAGTCATCATAGGGAGATCATATCCGTCTTCCACCGCCATCCATGCACGGTCATGAATTTGGCATATGTAGGATTCCATCTTCCCTTTCCATTGGGAATAGTTCAATCCGGTAAGAAGTGGAGGCCTTGTGCTAGAAGCTCCTTCGTGGCCACCACCATTTCCACCGTTTCCACTCATAGTGTTTATGAATGAATGAAATGAATGCAAATGTATGAATAATCAAAAATCACACAAAATGCAAAACACACCAAAATAAGCAAGGATCACCTATGTATGTCTAGGAACCCGCTCTGATACCAATTGAAACAAATAATAGCACGGTGTGTAAAAAGCTATCTAGAGGGGGGGGGGGGGGGGGAATAGATTTTACGCTTTTTACCCAATTTTTCGTGTTAGTCAAAATTACGAAAATGCCCTCAAGATAATATAACCAAGCAATTGTAATATGGTGCGGAAATTAAAACAACACTTGGTTTTTACGTGGAAACCCTCACGGGAAAAACCACGGGCTATGTAAGTAAGCCACACTCGAACCTCGAATCCACTAAATGTGCAAACGATTACAACCTAATCCCGGAAGTAATCACACACCTACCTAATCCCGGTATGAGTGAACCTAGTCCAATTTGCTTGCGTTCTAAGCAACCTAATCCCGGATGCTACACACAAGACTTACTTTCTCTATGAAGAGAATACAACCCTAAGTGAATATATGTAAATATCCAAAATGCAACATAGAGCAAGGGAAACCCTATATGCTTGTCTAAGATGATTAATATGCAATTAAGAACAATCCTAGATATCAAAACTAAATGACATGTCAATTAGTTTAGCTAATCAATATTAAGCACAAAACCTAATATGCTAGCACAATACAACTTCTCAAACATACATCATACTCATCTCAATATTGTATCCAAAGCATACAAAATAATCAACAAGTAATTAATTGAGATTGCTAGATAAGAGAAACACAAAACATGTAAGATATTAGTGAAAAACTTACCAAGCAAAGTATGATGAAGATTCCATGCAAGATGACATCTAGATGATCCAAGATGATGCTAGATGATGATTGATGATCATGAAAAAGTGTTTGAGTGATTAAAAATGAGTTCTTTGTGTATTTTTCTTCTCTTGAAAAATATCCTAAGTATAGAATATGAATATGAACTCTCTTGGCTGACCTAAAGTCAAAGTGTTATATATATAGGGGCCATAAGTGAAGTGTGGTCGTTTTGAAAAACGCACCAAAAATTGCTCTGTGCGCTGGTGGACTTGCGCTGGACGACAGGCGCAAGACCAGCGCACACGCACATTTTTGCATTGGCGCTGGACGACATGCGCTCACACAGGCGCCATACCAGCGGAGCCACACTGGGCGATCAGCGCTGGTGACCTTGCGCTGGTGTAGACCAGCGCACGACCGGTGACAGAGAACTGGACGATCTGCGCTGGTGGGCTGCGCTGGTGTGGACCAGCGCACGACCAGCGGCACGCCACTGGGCGTTTTGCACCGGTGAGCGGCGCTGGACGTCAGGCGCAGGTGGACCAGCGTACAGCCCACAACTTTGAACCCCACAAGCAATCATGCAAGGGGAACAAAGGTAAACTAAGATGCATCCTAAAAGCCTAAATGCTATGATGTTATAAACACAAGATGCAATCATTATACCAAGCAAGAAGAGATGTAAATAGGCATTGATGCACAACAAAAAGAAACACAACATACAAAGATTAAACATATGCATGAGTTGTGAGTGTGTGCAACTATCTCTTCAAGACAAGTAAGCACTTAGAGTATTACCTTTGGTGCTTGTCAATAATGAGGTCTTCAAAGGGCCTAAGCAAAAACAACAACATCTAAACTACCCTTACAAAGAATCCCCACATATGGTTTGATCACGAAATAAGTCAATTAAAACCAACGGGAATCCTTACATCAACATTACACTATGAATGCTTAAATCACTTTATGTGCATATAGGGATATGCATTGTATAGTTATAAAACATTTTATAATATTATTATAACTAATAAATTTCAATTAATAAATATAACTACGGGAACATGAATTGAATAATTGTACATATTTAGTAATAACATTATAAATACTATATGTTAATTATTCGAAACATAATATGTGCATATGGGAACATGCATGAATTGGACAATTATATGATATAGGTATAACCTTGATTTCCTATATTATTGTGCAAAAGGCATTGGTCAAAAAGTGATGCAAGGTGTATAATGGACAAAGATGTCGATGGCTGGCGAACTCCCTGGAAATCTGACTTTAGGAGTTGAACCACAATTTCAGTGGGTTATTTTGACATGGTGCTGGAACAACGAACACAAAAAAATGTGAAGGGAAATCTTAGGATGGTTCGTTCCTAAGTGGTTATACCTTGTGGTGGGGTATGTTAATTCTCAATATGAAGAATCATGGATGTGGACAAAGGTCTTGAGAATTCAAGTCAAAAGGGAGAATTGTTAGGTTTTGACTTGTATTTCTAAGCGAACCAAATGTGAACCAAACAAGACTAAACTGATGTGTTACTTCCTGGAGACGTGGGATAACGTTTGGAAGTTGAAGGTGGTGTTTAAGGGAGGTTTGAAGATCGAAGAAGAGCTGAAGAAACAGAATCCGAAAGGAGGCACGGCGTGGATCGAGGTGCGAACAAGCGCATGGACCGTGGCACACGGAGTGGTCGATTCCTGAGATTTGGTGCAAACTGCGGTGGAGGTAAGAGGCATAGACCGTGATACCCGGAGCGGTCGGGACCAGAATGTTTTATAGTGTAAGAAGCGGGGTGCACACCGCGACCCATACCGCAAAGACGATGTATTTTGCTGAGATCAGGAATGTTGCATAAAATATGAAAGGTTCTCTTTCTAGAAGTTCTTGCGCTTGAAGGAAAAAGATTTACCTTTTATAAGAAGATTTTTCAAAAAAGGAAATAGTATTTATGTAGAACAAGTAAGTCTTGTACGTTTAGGAGTATGATTTCCTTTTATCTTAAACTCCCTGTAGCTAGTATAAATATACCTAATATCTATGTTATTAGATTTAAGGCTATGGAGCAAAAAGAACACCATGTAACATCAGAGAAAGTGTGGTGAGATCCGAGGAGACCCATGGGAATATTCGAGGAGAGATCCAAGGGAATATTGGTGGATCTAGTTAGAGATCCGTGGGTGATATTCATGGGAGGCCTGGGGATATTGGGAGGGAGGGGGTGGAGGTATGATGAGGATCTTGTGAGCGTGGTTTGGGGTTAAGTGTGAGAGAGAATCCTGAAGTATATGGTTGTAATGTATTATCATATAGTGGAACTTTCTCTGTCCTCCTAATGGCGCGTAATTTTTTTACCCGATTAGTTTTCTATGTATATCTTGTGTTGTGATTGTTTATTTTCTCTCATCTATTTCTTCTGCTATATTGATGTTATTAATTGCTATGAGTTATGGGCGAGTATTAGGTAAGATGTTTTCGCGTTCATCGGTTCAGAATCCCCAACAAGAAACGGAAGAAGAAGAATCAACTTAAATACCGAAAAAGCTTCGATCAGTATCACTTATCAATCATGTATTATATTTTTTCCATAATTTTTTTTGAAGAACCAAAGACCGAAAATGCTTCGAAGAGGAAGAATATAACACTACAAAGAGCTAAAGATCCTTATCCTAGTTTTTAGAGAATTGTCGTATCTCTGTATCATACCATATCCGTATCTCGTACCCATATCTGTATCCATGCTATATAGTGATGCTTAAATAGCTTTATATGCATATGGAGACATGGATGTGTTGTTATAAACATTTTGTAATAACGTTATAAGTTTTAAATTTTAAATATTAAAAACATATTGGAACATGAATTGTATTGTTACATGTTTGGCATATTAATATATATTAACATCTCTTGACATTAACATTATATTATGAATGCTTAATTAATTTTATAAACATCAATGAATGTGATAAAATGATCACTTTTACATGAAAAGGATCCTTAATCATATGTTAACAACATGCATCATAACAAAAATAAAAAATAAAAAAAATAAAAAAATAAAAAAAACGTGCATCATAAAGCAACCCTACATTAATTTATTTTTATATTAGAACAATAAAATAACATAATATGGCCAAATATCCTTAGTTGAATTGATTGTATAAAGAGAAAAAAAAAAAAATGGAATCGTATAGCCAACTAATTTGAGCTGCCTAACAATATTCAAAAAGTTAATATGTTCAAATATATATATAAAAAAAGTTAATATTTTAAAACCTTTCGTTTCTAAATAATAATAAAAATTTAAACCTTTCTTTTTATTTCCTAAATGTAATAGATCTAATTTAATAAAAGTATATGGAAAATAGTAATAAGGAAAAGGAAGATGAAACATTAATTGATTCCAGAAAACTCATATTCTTAATGGATTTGGGATATTAAAATAAAAAAAGAAAAATGATTAAACAAATATTTTGAAATCTGTGCAATAAATGCATCGTTTAAAATAATATTTATGGTGTGTTAAGGCTATTTGAGTAATTTTATAGATATGATCTATAAATTAAAAAAAAAAAAACCGTAAAACACACTATAACATCATACATAACATTCAGAATCTCTCTCTCTCTCTCTCTCTCTCTCTCTGTGTCTTTGTTTCTCTCACAGTTTACTGTGTACATTCATCAAACTTTGAACAATCTACAACACGACAGGTTGCTTACTTTTTTTTTTTCTGTAATTTCATAACTTTCGATTACTGTTTTTGTAATTTAATAATTTCGATTCAATATATTTTAATTTTTTATGATGATTACTGGTTGTCATATGTAGTTAGAAGTCGAAAAGATGAATCGTTATACTTGACTGAGTCTGATAATGGTGTGATGGTTTATCGCATTCATACCCAGATGGTGTAGTCACGTTTTTATGATTTTTGATTTTGTTTAAAGTTCATTATCACTATTGTATTTTTTTTATAAAAATTTTTTGTCAAAAGTTTATAGTTGTATCTTAAGTTTGACCTTGTTTAAATTTTATATATACTATTCTGCAATTATATATTTACTTAAGTGTTTACATGTAATTATTCTGACTTTTAGATTGTTATTTTTCTAAATTTGATAAATCTGGATATTTAGATTTCTTTTTTATTGAAAAATAGTAGTAGTTGCAAATTGTTTGTTTTGTTGGGGAAGGTTGTATTCATATTCGCTTACGCATGCACAACCTGAAATTTATTATTTAAACAATTTCCAATGCAAAGCAGAAATATAATTTCATTTTTTACCATTTTTTTAATATCAAAAGACATTTAGCATCTCTCTGTCTTCGATTCATGATTTGAAACCCTAAATACAACTTTTTTCATCACGCCACTGTTGTTCCTTTCACTAAACATTGTCCATCACAAAACTATTCTTCTGTTAAGGAGAGGCTTATGTGATAAGATTGATAGACCTTAGTGGTTTGTGAAAATCGCACGGTCTGATCTTTGTAAATGTTTATATATTTTTTTTTTTTAAGGTTTTTGCAAGCTTTTGTACTCAAAAGTTTGAAGATGTTTTGATTGGTTTCGTAATCTCTGCATGTGTTTGTCAAAGGGTTTATTATGATAATTCGTGTTTATAAAATATTTTTGCACACACTGAACATGAAAAATATGTATGTCTTATTCTTTATAGAATCCATATTCGAAAAGCATTTATTAGTGTTGCTTCTTCTTTGATCTACTATGTGTTTGATGAATGCTTTATAGTGATAGTACCTGTTTGTTTAATGGCCAATGTTTGATATGATTGCAATAGTTCAATACGAATATGATTACCTTCGGCATGCAAGTTTTGAAAATGAAACCAAATTTGCTTGAACATGTTTCGATGGATAATTTTTGCTCTTCGAAGAGAATTTATTTGTTGCTTATTCTTTAATCTGCAATGTGCTTGATGAATGGCCAATGTTAGATTTGATTACAACGGTTCAATATGAACATAATTACCTTATAGATGCAAGTTTTGAAATGTACAAATATGTTTGCTTGAACATATTTCAATGGATAATTTTTGCTCCCCATATTTATGTTTTTTTGTTGTTTATTCTTGTATGATGATAATTGTTGTTTGGACTTGGTTAGAATTCTCATTTACTATTTTCTAATTATAACATATCCGCATTGTTTTATTCAAAAAAAAAAAAACATATCGACATTGTACATGAATTGCGATTCAGTTACTAATTGTTGACATTTCAATAAATATATGTTCTTTATAAGGCATTAAACATAATTTCATTAGCACTTAGAACTTTTATGTGTATGTCTTACTCGTCGGTTAATGTGTTGGTGGTATCCCACCAACAGTCTGTTACGCACACTATTGAGCTGCATAGCACACCTTTGGTGGGTTACGACCAACACGTTAATATGTTATATGCATAAGTTAGAATCCATATTAAATATTGTTTGTGGTCACAAGTTTATTCAATATATCATGAATCGATGGTTAATGTGTTCGTGGTATCCTACCAACAGTCTATTACGCACACTATTGAGCTGTATAGCACACCGTTAGTGGGTTATGACCAACACGTCGATGGGATAAGTTATATGCATTAGTTAGAATCCATATTAACTATGTTTTATGGTCACGATTTTAATCAATGTATCAATTGTAATAACAATCCATATTATATATGTTTCGTGATCGAATGTCTGTTTTGGAATTATAGTTTAAGACATATAATCATATTTCTTAGAGTGTTGATATACGAAGATTTGTATTGATATATGCATAATAACTTTTTCTATAAAAATATCAATTATAATACAAATTAGATATGTTTTGTGATTACTTATATTTCGTTACAAGCACAATTGAATATGTATAATTAACGTTAAAAGAGTTGATTTTATTTATATAATATTTTATTTATATAATCACATTTTAATATGTGTAATCACATGTAAAACGTATTCCGTATATAATATTTGCATTGATAAATGCATGACAACACTTTTTGTATCAATTACAATAAGAATTCATATTTTAAAGACTGTTGATATATGAATATTTGTATTGATAAATGCATGACAACATATTCTAAAAATATAAATTATAATACACTTTATATATATTGTGTGTTTGAAAATTTATTAGTATAATCACAACTTAATAAGTATAATTATATCTAAAAGAGTCGATATAAACAGTTTCAATTAGAATACATATTACATATCTTATGTGATTGACTATTTATTTGTATAATCACTAAGTAAACAGTATAATCGTAAACAGTAACAATGAGTTTTGGGTCTTGGGGTTCTTGGGCTTGTCTCTTGACGAGCTAGAGCCCTTTGAGGCTTGGGCTAATCATTAGAATACAATTTATATAAATTATGTGTTTGAATATATATTATTACAATTACAACTTTAGAAATATAATCACACCTGAAAGAGTCGATATAAACAATTTCAATCAGAATCCATATTACATATCTTATGTGATTGATATTTTATTTATATAATCACTAAATAAAAAGTATAATCGCAAATAGTAACGATGGGCTTTGGGTCTTGGGGTTCTTGGGCTTGTCTCTTGACGATCTACAGCCCTTTGATGCTTGGGCTAGTCATTACAATACATTTTATATATATTCTGTGTTTGAAAATATATTATTACAACTAAAATGTAATAAGTATAATTACATCTGAAAGAGTCGATATAAGCAGTTTCAATCAGAATCCATATTACATATCTTATGTGATTGACTTTTTATTTATATAATAACTAAATAAACAGTAACGATGGGCATTAGGTCTTGAGGTTCTTGGGCTTGGTTCTTGGGCTTAGCTCTTGACGAGCTAGAGCCCTTTGATGCTTAGGCTAGTCATTAGAATAAAATCTATATAAATTATGTGTTCAAATATATATTATTACAATTACAACTTCAGAAGTATAATTACATCTGAAAGAGTCGATATAAACAGTTTCAATCAGAATTCATATTATATATATTATGTGATTGAATATATATTTATATAATCACTGAATAAATAGTATAATCGTAAATAGTAACCATGCGCTTTAGGTCTTGAGGTTCTTGGGTTTGTCTCTTGATGAGCTAGAGCCCTTTGAGGTTTTGGCTAGTCTGACTTTAATAGGGGTTTTTTTTTTTTAAACTTAAAATAGTATTTGTGATCGCAAATATTTTAATACAATCATAACATGATTATGTAAATATTGTAAGGATTCCCATTTATTGATTGGCTTGTTTCGTGGACAAACCACATGTGGGGTTTATTGTAAGGGTAGCTTAGGTATTGGTATTCAAGCTCAAGGCCCTTTCAAGACCTCATCTTGATAAGCACCAAAGGTAAATTTCTAGTGCTTACATGCTTTGAAGAGATCTAGTTGCACACACACACAACTCATGCATAAATGTTATTCTTATATGTTGTGTGTTTTCATATGTGTGCATTCATAATTGTTGAATATCTCTTCATGCATGTTTATTTAATTGCATCTAATTTATTGAAATGCCATGACATGTTTAGGCATTAGGATACAAAGTCATGAATTTTATTCATGCATGTTTGAATTGAGTGCATCTTGTTCAATGATAATGCCATGACATGTTAGGCATTAGGATGCATTCAATATCCACACTTGCACTTCACGATTAGTCTTAAGTGTGGTGTAATTCGTTTCCGTTTGTGTGATCGGAAACGTCCGTGCTTGCACGATGGTGTGCATGTCTTAGCGTGATGGTTGACCACTTGAGAAGGTCTCATCCTTCTCTTGGATAAGTGGTAGTTTTGGTTTGGTTGATTGGAGTAAGGTGTCTAGTTTCAAAAGATTGGATTTCAATGTTTTAAGTGTTTTCAAAACTGACCTTTGCATGGTCTTGTGACCATAACTTTTTACAAAAAGCTTCAAAATGAGTTTTGAAAATTTCTGTACAACCTAGACACCCATACCTTTCCAACGGTATATTATTCGTAATATTTCATGACCGTTTGGATTGGTTTTAAAATCTCCAAAGTTACAACCAAAACAGGGCAACTCTGTTGTTGTCCGTTTCTGACATTTGGTCACTCAATGGACCATAACTTTTTCTACAGACATCAAAATGTTATTCTGTAAAAACTAGTAGAAAGTAGATATCCATACCTTTCCAACGATATATCATATGAAAGGTTTCGATGTCGTTTGGTCATGTTTCGAAGCGCTCGAATCTTGAGTCGCTGCACTGACGCGAGTACCGCGAAAATGCCCATAATTTTTCCATTCTTCCAAAACGACATAGTTTCACTTGGGCATTATAAATACATATCTTTCTCATCATTTTGAGGGCAGAGCCACAAAATCAAACCCTAGAGAGAGAGGCTCCATATTCTTGAGAGAGAAAGAGAGACTTGAGAGAAAAAGCTTAAAGATTACATCTTTATCTCTCTAAACTCATTCCCACATGCACAAATCATCATCTAGGCATCATCTAGGTTCATCTAGCATGTGCTAATGCATGGGTCTTCTTCAACACACATGGTATGATTTGTTGAACACTTTTATCTTACATAATTAGTGTTTCTACCTATCAATTTTATCTCATTTATTACTTGTATGTGTTTAGATTAATTTCTACATACATGATTGAGATTATGTGTTGATTGGGTTATTTATGTTAGCTAGGTTTTCATGCCTATTTTATATCTAGCTAATTAATCTCATTATATGATTGAGATTATTTTTGATAGCTTAATTGATTAGGTCATTATTGCCTAAAAGCTATGCCATAAACATTATAGATTGTATTTTAATCAACTAGTTAATCTTTTGAATGTTTGTGGGTTATTTGTGATAGCTATTGTATTTAGGATTGGTCATCCTTAACATAGCTAAAGTTGTATGCCATGTCATATAGCTATTTTCATATCTAGGATTGATTTTATTGACATCATATAATCCTAGATAAGCATTTAGTGTTCCTAGCATTACTTGCATATTTGGATATCTTTGCATATTCACATAGGGTTTTGATCTCTTCGGAGAAGTAAGTCTTGTGTGATAGACCGGGATTAGGTCGGACACCGGGATTTGGTGGTCACATGAGCAAATTGGACTAGGTCCACTTTTACAGGCCTGCGGGTAGTCGTAGCGGGATATTGGCCGGGATTAGGCCATCAAACCTGGATTAGGTTGTATACGCTATCACAATTAGTGGATTCGAGGTTCGAGTGTGGCGCACTTACCAGCCCGTGGTTTTTCCCTGTTGAGGGTTTCCACGTAAAAATCAAGTGTCATTTATATTTCCGCACCTTTACACTTGATTTATTGTATTGACTAGATTGGGGTATTTTCGTAAATTTGACTAAACGCGAAAATTGGGTAATAACGATTAAAATCTATTCACCCCCCCCCCTCTAGATAGTTTTATACACACCGTTAATTTGTTTCAATTGGTATCAGAGCGGGTTCCTAGACATACATAGGTGATCCTTGCTCATTTTTGGTGTGTTGTGCATTTTGTATGATTGTTGTTTTTGACATACATCTTGCACTCTTCTCATATGCATTCATTTGACACAAACACTATGAGTGAATTTGAGAGAGAAGAAAATGACTCCGATGAGGAGATGTCCCTCTAAGGTGAGAGAGGAGACGAAGATGAAAGGGCGTTGCTCACATCACCAAAGAGCTTCAAGCCCAAGCCTTCCTCAATCTTGGTCTAACCAACCAAGAAGGCTAACTTCCCTCAACCTACGATCCTAAAAGGGAAGTGCTCAGTCATGAAAGCTCAACCGAGCAAGCAACATTGTCTTGGTCATCAACAAAGGAGGAGAGATCCTATCCAACTACCAAGACAACCACAACAATAAGGGAAAACACATTTGCATGCTCAAGGGAATGGTATAATTCCTAATCTTATCCCCTTTTATCATTGTGTGGTATTGATGGTCATGTTAGATCAAGTTGCTTGCATTACATTTAAATATGTAATCTTATATGCATGATTGAAAAGAAAAAGGCTAGAGCTAAGATGCATGTCCTTAAAAAGGAAGAAAATCATTTGCATGATCCTTTGCCACCTAGAACTCTAGAACCTATGACCACTAGGTATGTTATTGAGACACCTAAGTGGATTAGAAAAGACGAACCCGCTTGCTACGAGACAAACATGTCTCAGATAGGTTCAACTAGGTCCTATGGACTTGGTAAGTCTTTTAGACCACATGCCCTTCATTGAAGTGGTGTGGATTTTGACCCCATATGGGGAACTCAAGCAAAGAGAGCACTTGCATATTTGTTGCATACAAAATTTTGAAAAATTTTATGCTTCTTTTTTAATTGTTTGAGTAGCTTGGTTGCACATGTGCTTATATGTTTTTTCTTCAATAAGTGTGAACCTTGCTTTGAATGCAATCCATGTCATATTTATGTTCAAACATGCATTTTTGGACTAGGAGATATTCATAGGAAGTACTCTTTGAATGACCTATAATGATCTCCATGACATGATGATTGTTAGATGACATGCTTAAAATGAAAAAAGCATGATTTTATTTGACATGCTTAAAATGTGAAAAGCATGATTTTAAATGACATGCTAAAATGAAAAGCATGAATTGATAATTGCATATTTTTAAATGCAAAAATAATGTGTGAAAAGCAAATGAGACTTATATGAAAATCTATGTCTCTCTCTCTTTACTTGTGGAACATGGCTACTATCATACGGGTATCTTACCCGAAAAAATCGAATAGGGTGCAAAAAGTCGCTCATGCCATGTTTTGCTTGTAAGGTTGGATATAGTTGCTCATTAAATTGAATTCTTGAATGTTCTATATCCTTGCTTTTATTCATGACAAATGGTGAAATTGGTTTGAATTCTTAAAGGAAACCTTTGTCATTTGCTTTGCCAAATACCATTGCTTTTGGATTTAAATGCAACATGTCTTGCATGCAAAGCATATTAATCACACATTTTTTATAAAAATAAATCTCCTTGTTCTCTCCAATTAATTGAGTTGCATAAAGTGCATTATATGATTATGCAAATGACATGTATGCTACTATCTCTCTTTGCTACAAGTGACCCGGTTGGAGACTACTCCTTTGCCCATCTCATGACAAAAAGGGGGAGTAGTATGTAGTTAGGGGGAGAATGCTAATTGCTAAATTATTATAGCATTCACATGATTGGGGAGTTCTTTACTTTGAGGGAGAGTAACCCATTGAGGGGGAACATTTGCACTTCACATACATTGCATGATGTTGTGCTTAAATTCTTATTGCAAATGCTTGTTTTATCTCACATGATTAATCTCACATATACTTGTATTGGAAAGTATAGAAACTTTGTTTTGAAGGATTGATTGTTCTACAAGAGATTGAAGACTTGAAGATACAGCTTTTATTTGTTTCAAATATCACTCGTTGTAGAGGGTGGAACAGTTTTATTGAAACAATGTGTAATGTGAATCCCACATTGAAAAATAAAAAGGGATTAAAATGATTTATAAATAGTAAAGTAATGCCTAGACATTGAACAATAGGCCTCCCAACTGGGCCTAGCATTTAAACATATTAAAGTAATGATGAGCTTTGGGTCTTGGGGTTCTTAGGCTTGTCTCTTGACAAGCTAAAGCCCTTTGAGGCCTGAGTTATTCTGACTTTAATAAGGGTTTTAAACTTAAAATACTATTTGTGATCGTAAATATTTTAATACAATCACAAAGTGATTATGTAAATATCACTCGTTGTAAAGGGTGGAACAGTTTTATTGAAACACTGTGTAATGCGAATCCCACATCGAAAAATAAAAAGGGATTAAAATGGTTTATAAGTAGTAAAGTAATGACTAGACATTGAACAATAGGCCTCCCAACTGGGCCTAACATTTAAACCTATTAAAGTAAAGATGGCCTTTGGGTCTTGGGGTTCTTGGACTTGTCTCTTAACGAGCTAGAGCCCTTTGAGGCCTGAGCTAGTCTGACTTTAATAAGGTTTTTTAATTTTTTTTTTAAGAGATGTATGTTGGATCTATAAAAAGCATAACATAAAATGAAGTTTATGGATTACGATTTTTTTTTTCCATATATACTACTGTTGTTGATATGACTGATGTAAGTACAATGGGCATGTATGTCTGGTGTGGGACTATTGTCAATTATTTCATTAAAATAAGAAAAAAAAAAAAACTTCTCTTACTAGACAAAAAAATTAAATATATCAAACTTAGACACTAGGACAAGGGGGTTGTAAACCTGTACCCAAAGCTCTATCAATTCTCTTAGTTTGTTGGACATTAGATTCACCAGCCCTATTATATTTTTAACTGTTCACCTGTATCGATTGTTATCACACATTCTGAATTATGTTTACCTGTATCTAATGTAATCACACATTTCAAATGATATTTACTCATATCGAGTGTTATCACACAATACAAATGCAAATCGAATAACGAGAACAGACTTAATTTTAAAAATAAATGATTAATGTTTAAATTTGAAACGCATTTATTGTTTTTGTCAGCTACATTGATTGTTTTTTAAATTTGAAAAGAAATGATTGTTTTACCTAGGGAATAGTTAATAAAGCAAAAATTTAAATTGTCTTGGATTAAATAGTAACCTGCTCAACAAGTTTATAGGTAAACAACAGGTAGCGGTGTTTAGTACACCGTTGTTCTGTAGACAACCCGTAAATATATATATATATATATATATGGCAGCCGGATATATATAATGTGACATATATATAAGATATAGTGCACGGTCATATATAATATATATATGGTGCAGCAGAGATATAAAAGATATATATATATATATTGACTTTTATATACAATATATGGTGCACTTAAGTATATATTTTGGTATAGAAGAAAGCGGCCACAAAAAAAAAAAAAGTTATATATATATATATATATTCTTTGTATATTTTCAAGAACCCTAGGTCTTTGGCTTGAGAATATTTTTCTTTTGCTTGAGAAAAACAGAATCCAACTCTTAGACTAGTGTGATTTTCGGCCAAGAGGAATAGAAACCAAAGTTTGTTCTTATTTCGATAGTGCACTAGTTACTTTTACATCAAAAGGTTTTGTGCACAATTTCGAATAAGGTTCACGCGAGTTTCAATCTAAAGATTGTGAATTCAAAAGTGATCGGAACATTCTTTGTTGTCTCTTGGAACTTGTTGTGACTAACGAAAAAGAAAATGTTTTGTTAATCCATCCTCAGGTACACAATTCAAAGAGAAGGGAGACCACGCTCCTAGGTGATTCACGTTCGTGATTGGATTGAAAGATCTTGCGGATTACCATCGACGCAATGTCAATCGGATCACGCGACAAAGGTATGATATCTTTAGTATTATATATTAATTAATTAGAGGGTTAAGGTTCAACTTATGGAAAAATTTTAAAATATACTAAACTTGTATTTAGTCTCGTTTCCGCTGTGTTGACCGTATTTTTCCCTACAATTGGTATCAGAGCCTAGGTTGAACCCTTTTAATTAATTAACGTATATATACGTGAATCTATTTCTTTTTATTGTGATTATGCATGTTTAGAAAGAGATGGCACTCTAGGTATTTGCATATATAATTACATGTGGATGTATGGATTTATATATGTTTTTATGTGGATTGTTGTTGCTCGATTTTGGTCCTAGATTTACAATGTATTTTTTGTTTTGGAATTGTAACAAGAAGGGTGGTCTATCATCCCCATAATTCCTTCTTGGTAATTGCTAGGTTTTCTTTTATTTTTATTGTAATTAAAAAGTGCAGTTTTTATGTATTAAAAGTTACTGCAGTTTTTTTATTTTATTATAGTGCAGTTTTTTTATTGTAATTAATACCGCAGTGATTAAAAAAAAAAAAAAATTAATACTGCAGTATTTTATTAGTTTATATACTGCTGTAATATGTTCAAGCATTGAAGATTCGAAGACATGAAGAAAAGGAAGCAACCGAAACCAAGAACGAGCACCGTGCGCACCCTAGGATTGGATTGGGCTGCGCATGGCAAGCCCATATGATGGTGGGCTGCGCACGGCAGCCCCATATGTTCTCATGGGCTGCGCACGACAGCCCCTTTGTGGGGTTGTGGGGTTGTGGGGTGTGCACACCAATGGGGGGCAGCCGAGGGATGAGCGTATAGTTGATGGCCACTTGAAGATCCTGTATTCCTAAACAATTGTAATTTACTTGCTTTTCTAGGATGGACCAAAATTGTTGCTATTTATTTTTTATATAAATATTACAATATTTGTTATTGTATGATAACATGTCATATAGAATAGGAGTGCCACTCATATATCTCTTTTGGTATGAACATGCATTGAATGATTTAGGTATCTAAATTGGCATCTAGATAACTTGGTAAATCATTCTATGGGATTTAATCACACGCCTTAAATAATTGAGTGGGAGAAGGTGTTTTGCAACACCTATGGCCTCCAAGGTTAGTTGAGCTTTATTATTTATTGGTAATCCCCCCAAGGGGCGTCCATGAATGGAATTTAGCAACATACTTCCTTACAAGGATAGACTAGACAATGGACTCAAACGAGATCTACTCCCCAAAGAGGGATTTTCATGAGAGAAAATTGAGGGTCGATATCTTGGTAACACACTCAATGTAATTTTACTGATATCCTCCCAAGAGTTCTTGTCAGTAAAATTACAAGGCTAAAATTGAAAACGCTGGTTGTTATGTTAACAATTAGGTGGGACCTAGTCTAACTAGTAAATGGTGCGAACTCCTAAAGGAGGATGTCTTGAGCAGTTACATATCCAGGACCTTTGACACAAATAAGCGCGTCACGAGTTCCATATAGATTACTTCTCAATACAATTTCTTTCAAATTCATTAAAATTTCATGTACTGATTCTTGAATACCTACTATGGTAGAATATTCGTGCGGGATTTTCTCAGATTTTGCGCGTGTAATACATGTTCCTTCGATTTCTCCAAGCAAAGCTCTTCGCATCGCAATGCCTATTGTGTCGGCCTGACCTTTCATAAGTGGAGACAGAATAAAGCGTCCATAATAAAGACGCTTACTGTCTGCTCTTGATTCAACACATTTCCACTGTAGTGTCCGAGTAGATACTTTTAATTTCTCTCGAACCATAGTAACATTATTTGTCAGATTTTTGAGTCATTTATTTCTCTTGAAATCTCTTCAATGTTTATTTCTACACTCGCCTTTTTTTAGGGGGTCTGCAGCCATTATGTGGCATAGGGGTTACATCCCTTACGAAACTTAAAAGTATACCACTTCGACGAATAGCGCGTAATGCTGCATCTCTTCCGAGACCCGGACCTTTTATCATGACTTCTGCTCGTTGCATACCTTGATCTGTTACTGCTCGAATAGCATTTCCTGCTGCGGTTTGAGCAGCAAAAGGTGTCCCTCTTCTTGTACCCCTGAATCCACAAGTACCGGCGGAGGACCAAGAAATAACCCGACCCCGTACATCTGTAACTGTCACAATGGTGTTGTTGAAACTTGCTTGAACATGAATAACGCCCTTTGGTATTCGCCGTGCACTTTTACGTGAACCCACACGTCCAGTCCTACGTGAACCGCTTCTTGGTATAGATTTTGCCATATTTTATCATTTCCGAAATATAAGTCAGAGATATATGGATATATCCATTTCATGTCAAAACAGATCTTTTATTTTGATTTGTTCATCGGTTCCTTTAGAGAGTCCCTTTTCGAAGGATTACCCTTGTCTTTGTTTATGTCTCGGGTTGGAACAAATTACTATAATGCGTCCCCTTCTACGGATCAGTCGGCATTTTTCACAAATTTTACGAACGGAGGCTCTTATTTTCATAATTGTTATTCCTTAACTGAATTTCGAATCTACTTTACTGATTGGAAGAAAATAAGTTTCTTGAAATTTTTGAACCGTGAATTGGATCCTCATGAAAGGAATCTTGAAAAACCACCGAACCATTCGAATCTTTGTTGCGGGGTCTAGAAATTCTGCGCCCCCCCCCCCCCCCCCCCCCCCCCCCCGTTTGAATCATAACGACTTACTTAAATTTTGATTCTATCTCCTGGTAGTATATGTATAAAAGAGTGTCGGATCCTTCCTGAAACAGAACTTAGAATCTGACTTCATTATTTAAACGAACCCCGAACATACCATTATGAAGTGATTCGGTAATTAAACCTTCATGAATCCGTTTTTCTTCTTTTATTCCAGACAAACCCTCCTTGAAGTATCAACTAATGTAGGAAGGCGTGATATTAGACAACTTGGCTTTTTTATTCGTTTTTTTCACAAACAGGAAGTTACAGATACAATTCGGATAGCAGAAAATTTACCATATATAGCACAAAATTTCTCCGCCGATTCCTTCTAGCCGAGCTGCTCGGTCTGTCATTATACCCCGAGAAGTAGAGAGAATTACAATCCCCATCCCGTCTAAAATTCTAGGAATTCGTTGATAGTTAGAATAGATTCGGAGACCAGGTCGACTTATTCGTTTTAAATTTAAAAGAGTTCTATATGGTCCTTTCCTATTCCTTCTATGTCGTAGGGTTAAAACCAAAAAATATTTGTTATTTTCTACAAGTTTCCTTACGTTTTCGAGAAAACCCTCTTGTAAAAGTATTTTAACAATGTTTTGGGTCATGTTAGTAGATGCTATTCGAACCGTTCCCTTTCGATCCATGTCAGCATTTCGTATAGAAGTTATTATGTCAGCAATAGTGTCCTTACCCATGATAAACTAAAATTATTGTTGCTTCCGAATTTGGATATAATCAGCATGTTCTTTTTTTATAAAAATTATTAAAGAAAATTCTTAAAAGTATATGCGTGAGACATAATCTACTAATTTATCTATTTTATTTAAATACTATCACTATCTCACGGTCTCATATTATAATACCTCAGGCGCTAATGAAACTATTTTAGTAAAATTTAACCGTCTCAATTCCCGGGCGATCGCGCCAAAAACTCGGGTTCCTTTTGGATTTCCTTCTTGATCAATGACAACTGCAGCATTGTCATCATATCGTATTATTATACCGTTATCGCGTTTGAGTTCTTTACAAGTACGTACAATTACAGCTCTAATCACTTCTGATCTTTCTAGAGGCGTATTTGGTACTGCTTCTTTTATCACAGCAACAATAACATCACCAATATGAGCATACCGGCGATTACTAGCTCCTATTATTCGAATACACATCAATTCTCGTGCCCCGCTATTGTCTGCTACATTCAAATGGGTTTGAGGTTGAATCATATCATTTTTTTTTATCTGTTTTTTTAATGTAAAATAAAGCAAAGGACGAAGTAAAAAAAAAAAAAAAAAGAAAGAAAACCCTGCAATTGTTTTTTTTATACACAAGACTTCTTTCCTTTGGTTCTACATTTCTATCCAGAAATAATGAATTGAGTTCTTATAGGCATTTTGGACGCCGCTATTGAAATAGCCTTTCGAGCTATATTTTCGGCTACTCCACCCATTTCATAAAGTATTCTACCCGGTTTAACAACAGCTACCCAATATTCTGGGGATCCCTTCCCCGAACCCATACGGGTTTCCGTGGGTCTTACTGTAACCGGTTTGTCTGGAAATATACGTACCCATATTTTTCCGCCACGGCGTACATTTCGTGTCATTGCTCGGCGCCCTGCTTCGATTTGTCTAGATGTAATCCAAGCGGGTTCAAGTGCTTGAAGAGCATATCTACCGAAACAAATATGATTACCTCGATAAGATATTCCTTTCATTCTTCCTCTATGTTGTTTACGGAATCTTGTTCTTTTTGGGTTATAGTTGATGGTTCTTTTTCAATTCCATCTCTACTACAGAACTGGACATGAGAGTTTCTTCTCATCCAGCTCCTCGCGAATGAAACGACTAAAACGGATTTTATCAAGATATACATGTGTTTAATGAATAATATGCTGAATCATAGGATTCTTTGAAATTGCATCTAATTAATCAATTCGTTAATCTATTCGAAATTTGTCTAGCGGGTTTAGATATTATTTAATTAAACATGTATTCTATTTCTAGATAATGTCAATGTCTTTTGTTTTTCCTTTTATCATATGGGATCGACAAAAATGTATCAATCTAATAAAAAAAAACTTTCGCGGGCGAATATTTACTCTTTCCATATCTATTTCAGTTATAGGGTTAGTTCATGACCTCTCAAAATAAAAGAATAAAAGAGGAGGTCCCTGGTTTGTTCCGCCATCCCACCCAATGAATCATTAAGATTCATTTTCAATAGAATCTTCTGCATTCACGGGTTATATCGTTCCCATTGCTTCTCGATTAATGGTTAGGTCTGAATTTTCCGGCGGAGTCCTTTTTTCTTAAGATATCTTGGTAACACACTCAATGTAATTCTTTGTTTTATTCAGAAATCATGACCCCATCCCTAATGAATATCTTAAAAGATAATATTTTAAATGGAGATAATTATATCACATGGAAAAGGAAAAATTGGGTTGTTGCTGCAAGCTGAAAAACATAAGTTTGTTCTGTCTGCTCCTAAACCACCTGCTCCTATTTTTGAATCTCAGATTCATATGGTTGGTAAAGTTGCTACTGTTAAGGCCCGTCAAAAGGTCAAGGAATAACAAAAGAAAAAGCAAATTGGGCCTACCAAGAAGGAGACCAAGAAAGTAACCAAGATCAAAAGGAAGTGCTCCTTTTGTGGTGAAAAGGGACATTGGAAAATAAATTGCCCAAAGTCCCAGAACAAGAAGGAACAAGGTAATATTAATTATCTTGAAACATGTTTTCTGGCAGATTCTACAGATTCTTAAATCATAGACTCTGGAGCCACTAATCATGTTTGTTATTCCTTGCAAGGGTTCAAGGAAAGGAAAAGACTGAATAAAAATGAAATCAACTTGCGTTTAGGCAACGAAACGTTAGTGTCTGCAAGTGTAGTGGGAGATATTAGAGTTAATATTGATTCTAGTAGGCATTTAGAATTGATAGACGTTTATTATGTACCTCAATTCAAGAGGAATTTAATTTCAGTTTCTTGTTTAAATAAATTTGGATATTCGGTTACTTTTAATAAAGTTTTTATTATTAGTAAGAATGACAAAATTATTTGCAAAGGTACATTGGAAAACGGTCTGTTCTTTTTGCATAGAAATATCTCTCACTCGTTAGACACAGAATTAACGAAATCTAATCATAAAAGAGTAAAATTATCAATAGATGAAACCTACCTATGGCATTTACGCCTAGGTCATATTAACCTTAATAGGATTAAAAGATTGGTAAGTGACGGACGTTTAAGTGACTTAAAGGTTGATGATCTACCAACTTGTGAATCTTGTTTGGAAGGTAAAATGACCAAAAGGTCGTTCTCGGCCAAAGGTGCAAGAGCCACTGAATGTTTAGGATTGATACACACTGATGTATGTGGTCCTATGAGCATTCAAGCTAGAGGTGGATATGAGTACTTCATCACCTTCACAGATGATTACTCAAGATTTGGCTATGTGTTTCTCATGCGACATAAGTCGGATGCTTTTGACATGTTCAAAGCATTCAAAGCTGAAGTAGAAAATCAGCTTGAGAAACACATAAATATCTTGAGATCTGATCGTGGTGGAGAATATCTATCTGGTGAGTTTCAGCAATATCTTATTGATAATGGGATAGTTCTCTCAGTTTTCTGCACTGAGTACACCTCAACAGAATGGGGTAGCAGAAAAGAGAAATAGAACTCTTTTAGACATGGTTAGGTCTATGTTGAGTTATTCAACATTTCCTATTTCTTTTGGGGGATATGATTTACAAACTGCTATATACATTCTAAACGATGTACCATCTAAGTCCGTTCCTCAAACACCGCATGAGTTGTGGACTGGGCACAAGCCTAGTTTACAACACTTAAGGATATTTGGTTGTCCTGCGCATGTGTTAAAAGGAAAGACAGAAAAGATGGAGTCCCGTTCGGAAACATATATATTTGTAGGGTATCCAAAAGAAACTAAAGGATATTATTTCTATAATCCTTCAGATCTTAAAGTATTTGTTTCGACAAATGCTAAATTTATGGAAAAGGACTATATGAATGATTTCGTACCTAGAAGTAGAATTGTCCTGAATGAGATGTCAGGAGATACAATTCCACGAGAGGTTACACAACCTAACCCAATTGTAAGTTCCGATCCAACACAAAATCAACAACCTACCATTCCTCGTCGTAGTGGGAGGGTTAGAACACAACCCGAAAGATACATCGGTCTGGGAGAATCAGTGGAGAATCTCTCGGACGACGATGATTCCTACACGTATAAGGAAGCAATGGAGGATGTTGATAGTCGCCATTGGCAAAAGGCAATGCAATCTGAGATTGAATCCATGTTCGATAACAAAGTCTGGTCCCTTGTAGACTTTCCTAAAGGGATAAAACCCATTGGGTGCAAGTGGGTATACAAGAGGAAAAGAGGTATGGATGGAAAGGTGGAAACCTTTAAAGCTAGATTGGTAGCTAAAGGGTATACACAGAAAGAAGGTATCGATTACGAGGAAACTTTCTCTCCTGTGGCCATGCTTAAATCCATTAGGATACTCTTATCCATTGCAGCATCTTTAGATCTAGAGATTTGGCAAATGGACGTCAAGACAGCTTTCCTTAATGGAAGTCTTGACGAAAGCATCTACATGATGCAACCAGAAGGATTCGTTGAAAAAGGCCAAATGGAAAAGGTATGCAAGTTGCAGAAATCCATATATGGATTAAAGCAAGCATCCAGATCCTGGAACATAAGGTTCGATCAAGCTGTAAAAGGTTTTGGATTTATTCAGAATCCTAACGAACCTTGTGTATACAAAAGGATTAAATGCGACAAGTTGGTTTTCCTAATTCTTTATGTTGATGATATACTACTCATTGGAAATGATGTAAGCGTATTGACATCAGTAAAAGAATGGTTAGCAAAACAATTTGATATGAAGGACTTAGGAGAAGCAAGTTTTATTCTAGGTATCCAAGTAATAAGGGATAGAAAGAATAAAACGATTGCATTATCCCAAGCTTCATACATAGACAAGATCTTGTCTAGGTTTTCCATGCAGGATTCCAAGAAAGGTATGTTACCTTTCAGACATGGAATCAAACTTTCTAAGGAACAAGTTCCTAAGAATGAGCATGAAGAGCAATTCATGAGTAGAGTTCCATATGCCTCGGCAGTTGGAAGTCTCATGTATGCAATGCTCTGCACTAGATCAGATATTTGTTTTGCTGTTGGCATAGTTAGCAGGTTTCAATCGAAACCTGGTCCTGATCACTGGACGGTAGTCAAGCATATTTTCAAGTATCTCAAGAGAACGAGAGATAATATGCTTGTATACTCTGGAGGGGATTTAATTCCCATTGGGTATACAGATTCTGATTTTCAATCAGATTCTGACTCCAGAAAATCCACATTAGGAGCTGTGTTGAAGTGGTTCCTAGTGCGAATAAGCAGATCACTATCTACTGTGACAACAGTGGAGCAGTGGCTAATTCGAAAGAACCAAGAAGTCATAAGAGAGGAAAACACATTGAAAGGAAGTATCACCTTTTAAGGGAAATTGTATATAGGGGTGAGAACATGGGAATGAGAGATATGACATATTTGCTATAGCGCAAGTGGGAGATTGTTAGGATTATGCTCAATAGCAAAAGTGTAATAGTGTTTTTGACAATCTATTCATATTAATAAAGTGATTTCTGGTTTAACAAATCTTATAGCATTTATAGTTTAATATTATAATTGTCAAAGTAAATAATCATAAGGTCAAAAGACTATGAGAAAAGAAGAATTGTTCGTACATCTAGATATGTATGAGGTAGACAATTCTTTTGTTAGTCTTAAATAATGTTCACAACTTAAGTTAAAGGTTGGGCACCTTTATCTTGTTAAATTTGTAGAATTCTTTTGCTAGCATTTGAGTGGGATCAAATGAGTTATGATGAGTCTGAAATCATCGAAGGGTCTTCGAGTAAAAGAATCTAGTGCACTGGGTGCATTGAACTGGATCACAATGAAATACTTTATCTAGAACCGTTAATAGATAATAGTCTTTTCATTATCAGGACAATCGGAGAGTCTATCTTAATCCTGAGATAAATGATGGACTTATGGTTGCAAGTGGTATCATTTGAGTTATCAATGAGTACGATTATATAGCATAGTCTATCCTCAATAGTTTGGTGATATTCATTTGTTAATCGATAGAGAACTTCATTTATAGATATGGACATCGTGGCTCCGTTTATTAAATGTGAGTAGAATATCATCATATGGATGTTTTGAGGTATTGGATATTGGATATTGGATATTGGATATTGAATCTTAATGTTAAGTTTTCGATAGAGTCTATTGAAACATGGCTTCTGGACAAGTCAAAATATCCAAGTTCAAAATGTAGTCATATGAGTAAATATGGTAACTTGGAGAGCTATAGGCGGTCTATGAGCTCTTGGCGATTACTGATATTCTTCACGAGGATACACCATCTCTTATAAGATTGTCTAGGGTATGAATGAGAATCATTTACTTATTCCATCTTTATTTAAGAGTGCAATTTTAGTTCTTTAGTGGAATGAACTAAAATTAATAGATTGAACCTAAGTGAATCATTTGTTGATTGTGATTGGGTTATGTCTATTGGAGCTTAAATTTAGATAGGCCCGCCAAGATCCCCAATCCACACGGACTTGCATGGATCACTTGATATATTCTACCGGACCAATTTATGGGTCCATCTAGAATTGTATTTAATATATTAAGAATATAATTTGCACATTATTTATTTAATGGGCTGATCAATTATATTAATATATTAATGAAAGACATGTGGGCTTGTTTCTTTTAGTAAGAATGGGTCTGGTTCACATGTGGGCTTTTTAATTAAAGTCTAATGGATTAAATAAAATAAGAAAATTATATTAGGCCCATGTATATGGTGTGGGCGGCAAGACTAGAATAATAGTCTAAAATATTATTTTATTTTATTGATTGATTAAATGGAAATTAATTAATTTATTAGTTAATCATTTAATTGAGAATCAAAATCTTTTTCTGATCAGGAAATATGTTTCCTAGAGTTATACTATTGGTAATAGTATATTAAATATTAAAGACTTTATTTGGTAAATAGATAAGTAAAGGGAATTTATTTATCTAGTCAAATTAGGAAGTCTTTGATATAGTCACAAATACACTAAACAGTTGGATTAAGGTTTGGAATTCTAAGGAAATCTACCTAGAGTTAGGATTTAGGTCAGAAGACACAAATCCTACATGGTAGAAGATTTTCGGCCACATGATATATATATAGCTAATATATATATAAATATATATGGCAGCCGGATATATATAATGTGACATATATATAAGCTATAGTGCACGGTCATATATAATATATATATGGTGCAGCAGAGATATATATATATATATATTGACTTTTATATACAATATATGGTGCACTTAAGTATATATTTTGGTATAGAAGAAAGCGGCCACAAAAAAAAAAAAAAAAAAAAAAAAAAAAAAATATATATATATATATATATATATATTCTTTGTATATTTTCAAGAACCCTAGGTCTTTGGCTTGAGAATATTTTTCTTTTGCTTGAGAAAAACAGAATCCAACTCTTAGACTAGTGTGATTTTCCGCCAAGAGGAATAGAAAGCAAAGTTTGTTCTTATTTCGATAGTGCACTAGTTACTTTTACACCAAAAGGTTTTGTGCACAATTTCGAATAAGGTTCACACGAGTTTCAATCTAAAGATTGTGAATTCAAAAGTGATCGGAACATTTTTTGTTGTCTCTTGGAACTTGTTGTGACTAACGAAAAAGAAAAAGTTTTGTTAATCCATCCTCAGGTACACAATTCAAAGAGAAGGGAGACCACGCTCCTAGGTGATTCACGTTTGTGATTGGATTGAAAGATCTTGCGGATTACCATCGACGCAATGTCAATCGGATCACGCGACAAAGGTATGATATCTTTAGTATTATATATTAATTAATTAGAGGGTTAAGGTTCAACTTATGGAAAAATTTTAAAATATACTAAACTCGTATTTAGTCTCGCTTCCGCTGTGTTGACCGTATTTTTCCCTACATGAAAGACTGTAAGCTCCAAGTGCTCCAAACCTTATTCGAGACTATTAGGATGGAGGAGCATGAGTGCCTAAATGACTTCCAAGTGAAGTTGATGGACATCGTCAATCAAAGCCATCAACTAGGTGACCCATACTCGGATAGGAGGATCAAGCAAAAGATCATGAGATCACTACCTTCTAGATTTGAATCCAAGGTGACGGCACTTGAAGAAAATGTTGACTTCAAGAAGATGAAGCCGAGTGAAGTAATTGGAAGGCTTCTTGCCTATGAGTCAAGAAAGGCTTATACCTCCTCATCTCTCAAGAAACAAAAGGGAATAGCCTTGAAGACCTCCAAAGTTGAAAAGGAGGATGAAGACTCAGATGAAGACGTGGCTCAAATGGTGATGAGATTCAAGAAGTTCTTGAGGCTACAAAAGAATGACTCCGAGAAAGTTGAGCCAAGCCAAGAGAAGTCTTCAAGAAAAGGCATTCAATGCTTTGAATGTGGAGGATATGGTCATATCTCCAAGGTTTGTGGTAACTTGAAGAATAAGAGAATTAGAAAGGAGATGGCCACCTCATCAAGTGATAGTGAGAGTGTAGAAGATTCTTCAAGTGATGAAGAGCTTGCAAATTACTACACGGCTTTTGGAGCCTCTCATGTGGATGTTGGGGATGAAGGCAAAAATGCCTCTATTTGTGACCTTGAAGAAGGAATAGATGAAAAGGTAGCTAGAAGTGTGATTGATGTAGCTACGCAAAGGGAAGTTGACTTAATTAGTGAGATGCAATGTGATGAGTGTTGCTCATACTCATGTGATGACGATAACTCCGACTTGGAGAGTTTTGACAACAAGAAAAGAATGAGTTATGAGGATTTTATGACATTCTTTTATAACTCCTTGAAGAAGAAAAAGAAGGAGATTTTTGTGTTGAAGGAAGATAATCTTCAACTAAGAGAAAAGGTGATTTTCTTAGATAAGGAAGTAAAACTTGTCAAAGAAAATGAGGACAAGTTGAAGAAAGAGCTTGAAGAAGCAAGGATGTCACTTGCTAAATTCACTTCAAGTACGGAGAAGCTCAACATTATGCTAGGTTGTGGGAAGATGCCTAGTGACAAGAAAGGCCTAGGGTTTGTTGATGAGAAAGCCACACCATCATCCAACAAGATAACTTTTGTGAAGGAAAATGTTCCTAAGTTGCCTCCTCAATCCTCTTACCATAAGAAGACTCTTGAAGTTGGTGAATCTTCCAAGAGTGCCCCCTTTAGGATTGTCAAAGAAAAAGGGATGAGGCATTTAGAAGTTTTGAAGAAGGCTAAGATCAAGCAACCTCAAGCTCAAGGAAAAAACTTAGCTTCACCTTCTCAACACCCTAGGAGAAAGATTGATCTTAGAGAGTCATCCAAGAATGGCCAAATGAAGATGCCAACAAAGGGTAAAGCTCAACGTTCAAGAGCTTAACACCTAAGCTTTGCTCAACCACGGAAGCACATTCAACCGGCTCAACCACCTCAACAAGCTACACCACAAAGGTGCCATCAATCGGCTCAAGCTCCAAAGAGAAGCAAACCGATGCACCATCAAAGACAACCTCATCAACATGGCAATTCCTTGATGAGATCTCAATGCAATGGTATAAATTCTTACTTTGTACCTACTTGTCATTTTTGTGGTATGATTGGTCACTTAAGACCAAATTGCTTTGATTACATCAAGAGGTATAGGTTAGAGAGCATGAAAGAAAAACGGTTGAAAAAGAGGGCAATTTTTCATAAACCTAGGGAACTTAGAAATATGTCTATGACCACTAGAAATGATAAAGTGGAACCTAGGTGGGTTAGAAAGAATGAACCCGCTTGTCATTGTACCAATGTGATACCCGTAGGTGCAACTAGGTCCAATGGACTTGGTAAATCTATAGGGACTCATGTCTCCCTTTGACTTGGTTGAAATTGACCCCATAAGGGGAGCTCAAGCAAAGAGAGCAATCTTGCATGATTTGCCATGTGCAAAAAGTTGATTAAATTTATGCTCTTTAGATACTTGCTTGAGATTTTTGGTTGCACATATTTGCTTATATGTTTCTTTGTCATAATAAGTGTGCACAATTGCTTTACTTGCAATCCATGTCATATTTATGCTCAAACATGCATTTTTGGATTAGGAGAATTATTTGGGAAAGTACATATGAATGACCCATAATTTATCTCCATGACATGAGAATTTTATGACATGCTTAAAATGATATGCATGAAATGTTTTTGATTGCTTATATGCAAAATATGTGTGAAAAGCAAATGAGAAGACTAAAATCAATAAGGATCTCGTATCCACTTAATCAATAAGGATTTTATATCCAAATTAGTCTTCTCTCTCTTCTTAAAGGTATAAACAAGGCTACTATCATACAGATGTTTAATCCGGAAAAATCAAATAGGATCCTTGAATCCATGTCTTGGTTTGCCTTTAAGGATTGATATAGTTGCTCTTAGCTCGAAAATATCTTTTGAAAAACTATATATTGCTTATTCATGACAAAAGGGTACAAATTGATTTGAATTCTCTTGGAAACCCTTTTGATGTTTGCTTTACCAAATACCATTGATTTTGAACTTGAATGCAACATGTCTTGCATGCAAAGCATCTTTGTCACACATTTTTTTTTCAAAATAAAATTCCTTGATTCTCTCTCAATTACTTGAGTTGCATAAAGTTCGTTTATATGATTATGCAAATGCCTTTTGTGCTAGTAGCTCTCTTTGCTAAAGCAACCCTATAGGGGGAGCTCCTTTGCCTATCTCATGACAAAAATGGGGAGAAGTCTTGAGAGATATAGGGGGAGCATTGTGTATGCTTTAGGGGAGAAGTCTTGAGAGAGAGTAACCTTTTAGGGGGAGCATTGCACATGTGATCGGTCCATTTCTATATATGTTTTAGGCCCCGATTTCCTATTATTTATGCTTTGTTCTCGAGTGAATTAGGGTGTTTAATGTGTTTGTTGAGCATGTGTAGGTCCATTCCATAAAAGTGGTGTTAAAATCTTATTTTGGAAGAAAAGGAATCAAAAGATGGAGAAAATGAGCAAATTGGAAGAAACCATGGAAATGTGAAGTTTTTCCAGTGCAGAACAGCCAGATTGTGGGGCCCATATCTCTTAGTTTCTATTGAATTGTGTGTCCTACCACCCATGGATTGAAAGCCCCAGAAGTCTAGTTTCCGGTGCACTTTTTGGATCACAATTCCGATATTTCTAGAAGAAGTTATGACCGATTTAGTAACCAAAGGTCGGAGTTGGAAGGAATTACCGTGGGCTAGGACTGCCCCCCGTGCAACTTGCCTAGGGAGCGGCCTAGGTAGCGACCCAGAGCAGATAATTTCCACCTCCCATGCAGCTATGGAGGCAAAGTGTCTAGGGAGCGACCCAGGGAGCGGAATTACGTATTTTTGGTAGATTTCAACTCCGAATTGGTCCAGAATTGTCCCAAAGCTTCCCAAATCAAATCCTAATAACTTTAGAAGATCAAGACATGTTTGGGAAACTTCCTAAATTCAAATTAGGAGTCAATCATCAAGATAGGAAATCCAAGTTAGGAAAGGATTCTCATTCCTTGTTTCATTCTACTTTCCCACTTGGTGGATTTCCTAAACCAAAGAAGAATTGGGGGTTCACAAGGAAAAATTACCTATAAATACTTCCTATTCTTTTCAAATCAAAGACACATCCAAGGGAGGTTCCAAGCCACAGAAGGGGGCCGTCCCCCATCACTCCGACCACCACACATCGGGTTTTCTCTACATCTTTTCTATGTTTTTATCTTTTCCATTGATGTGTAACTAAACCTTCATTAGGGGATTGATGTAACCGATTTGGATAACTCTATGTGAACAATTAGTCTATCTTTGTTAATCAATTGGGTTTTAGTTTTGTTTATTGAATTGATTGCTCTATTCTACTCTCTTTGATTATGTTGTGACCGCAAGTGATTTGAGTTTGTGGCTTAGTTTATCTATGAGATTAAGGTTTAAATGTGGATGACCATTCCATTTAATTCTTAATCACAAGCTTAATAAATAAGAAAATTGATATATGCATGACCGTGCTATGTTAATTTGGCTTAGAGTTTTGTGTAAAACATGAGTTTTGACAATTGCTCATTACATGACCGTGTGTGAGTAATAGGAAGAATCCTAGATCATTATTCCGTATTCGTTGCATGACCGTGTGCGAGTATTGGAAAGGATCTTCGAACTTAATTGAATTATCTTGAAAACAAGCCCGTAAACTGGATTGAAGTGTTTAACGAGACTGATTGTGAGCATTGAGTGTCTAAGAAAGGTGCATCAATTCCCTAGTATTTCTCTCCATATATTCATCCCTTGTGTGATATTTGATTTGATTTTAGTCTTTAGTTCAAGTAGTCATAATTTAGGTTAATTTTAGAATTAAACAAACTTCCAAAGAATAGCATTATGCAATTTAGTCTTTTCGCACTTAGAGTAAATCCTTGCTAGATTAATTGGCTTTGACCGATAGAATCACCGATCCCAGTGAATGAACTTTCTTAGTAAATTGAACACAGATTTTACTGCATCAAATTGCATTTAGTTGTGTTTTTTTTTTTAGTGCAAATGCTTTTTATGTTTGTTCACCTCACCTCACATGCACTTGTTCTTGGAAAGTGCTTTCTTGCTATTGTGTGTAGGTACAATGATCTAGATTGAAGACCTTGAAGACTTAGATTCTTAGGTGTCTCTCATTGTAATGTAGAATTTACATTTGTTGACCAACAACTTTATTTTGTTATGTGAGGATATTTTGTGAGTGGTTGTTTTGTCATGAAATAGCCAAAGGGGGAGATTGTAAGTGCATACTTATTGTTTGGCTTATTTCATGACAAACCACATTGGGATTGGTATGTAACGGGTAGCTTAGGATATTGTGTTTGACAAGCTTCCGGTCTTCCTAAGGCGACTTTAAGATCAAGAGCTTCAAAGGTATACCATTTGACCTTGATTCTTGAAGAGATTAGGTGCACACACACACACTTGCATGCATCTTTTTATAATGTGTATTAGTTACCATGCATGTGTGTTTCATTGTTTAGTGCATCTATGTCTTTTAGCAAACACACACCTTCATTGCATTTATATGATTGCATTTGTGTTTATCTTTTGTGTGTCACATGCTTGGTGATCTTTCATGTTGCTATCCACTTCCATGCATGTTTATTTGATTGCATCTAGCTTGTTGAAATGCCATGACATGTTTAGGCATTATGATGCATTCACTTCCCACACTTGCACTTCATGATTAGTCTGAGTGTGGTGTAATTCGTTTCCGAGATGGTTCGGAAACATCCGCGCATGCACGATAGTGTGCTTGGTTTAGCGCGAGGACCGCATTTGGAGAATGGCTTGGCTTCTCTATTGTTTTCACCAACAGTGGTGAATCGGCGGTTAGTTCGGCAGCCAGACCGCCGAATGAAACCGCCGAATTGAGCTGGTGCTTTCTGCCTCAGTTCTGCAGTTGAAACGGCGGCCATAATTTGACCGCGGAATGATTCCAGTAACTTGATTAGAATTCTGCAGTTATGATCGGCGGTCAGACCGCCGAATGAAACTGCCGATCAGGTTTCTTACGCGCAACGTTTCGTATTCTGCGGTTCTGTTCGGCGGCCTGACCGCCGAATGAAATCGCAGAATGGTGCGTTTCAAGCCAACTTTTCCAAAACGATGTCATTTCATTTTGGTCTTATATATATTCATCTTCTTCCTCCTTTGGTCGTTTAAGAGCTCAAAAATATACATTTTAGAGAGAGGAAGAGCTCCCCTAGTGAGAGAAAGCTTCAAGCTTGCTGTAAGGATTCCTATTCTTTGATTGGCTTATTTCGTGGACAAACCACGTGTTGGGATTTATTGTGTAAGGGTAGTTTAGGTGATTGATCTTCAAGCTCGAAGACCCTTCACAAGTCCTCAAGGGACAAGCATGCCAAAGGTATAACTCTAGTGCTTGGTTTTCTTTGAAGAGATTTAGATTGCACACACTCACTTAGCATTCTTGCATTTGTGTGCTTTCTCTTCACATGTCACATTTCACACTTGCACTTATATGTTATATTTTGTTGTGTGTATTTGTGTCTTGTAATTCGTTTCCCGATAGTATTCGGAAACATCCGCGCATGCACTAGAATGTGCTTGGTTTTACGGGAAGACCGCCTACGGAGAATGCCCTTGGCTTCTCCTTGGTTTTCACCTATGTTGGTGATCGGCGGTTATGATCGGCGTCCTGGCCGCCGAATGAAACCGCCATTTGCTTGTAGAAGTGTCTGGAGCAATTCTATGGTTACGATCGGCGGTCACGACCACCGTTCGAAACCGGCGTTCAGACCTTATTGATTTTATCTCTCGGTTTGATTCGGCGGTTTCGAAACCGCCGAATGAAACCGCCGTTCATACCTGATTGATTTAATCTCTCGGTTTGATTCGGTGGTTAGATTGGCGGTCATTCCCCTGTTCTTCTTGGGTTCAATTCGACGGTTATAATCGGTGGCCTGGCCACCGATTGAAACCGCCGATCAGTGCGTTTCAGGGGCAAACTTGTCTTTTCACATGCTCTGTTTTTCATGCCTATAAATACATCACTTTCTCTTGTTCTGAGTGTGACTCTTTAATCATCAAGAACCCTACTTTTAAAAGAGAGATTTTTAAGAGAGAAAGCAACCAAGTTTGCTCATTTTAACACTCAAACCAAAATTCATTTGCATCAAAGTTCATCTAGCATTCTCTAGCATATCTAGGATGCTTGCTTGCATGGGTTTTTTTATCATCACGCTTGCTTTGGTAAGTTTTTCACTATTATCATTTATAATTAGTGTTTTATTTATTATGGCATCTCTTTTATTACTTGATTATTCTTAGATTGAATTCTAATATTCAAGATAGAGATTGTTGTGTTGATTTGATTGAGTGTTGTTTTGTGATAGATATCTAGGTTTCTATAATCTATGATTATCTAAGCTAATTGACATGTCATTTGGTTTTTAATATCTAGGATTGTTCTAATTGCAAATTCATCATCTTAGAAAAGCATATAGGGTTTCCCTTGCTCTATGTTGCATTTGGATATTCATATATTCACTTAGGGTGTTAATCTCTTTTTAGAGAATTAAGTCTTGTGTTGTGACCGGGATTAGGTTGCTTAATTCGTAAGCAATCGGACTAGGTTCACTTATACCGAGATTAGGTAGGTGTGTGATTACTTCCGGGATTAGGTTGTAATTTCATCACATTTAGTGGATTCGAGGTTCGGGTGTGGCTCACTTAACAGCCCGTGGTTTTTCCCGTGAGGGTTTCCACGTAAATATCAAGTGTTGTTTTAATTTCCGTACAATATTACACTTGCTATATTTTATTGACTATTAGTGGTATTTTTGTAATCTTGTCCTTAAACGAAAATTAGGTAAAATTAGTTAAAATCTAATCACCCCCCCTCTAGATTAATAGTTTACACACCGTGAGAACTTTCAATTGGTATCAGAGCGGGTTCCTAAATATAATTAGGTGATCCTTGCTCACTTTGGTGTGTTTTGCATTTTGTGTGATTTTTGATCATTCATACATTTGCATTCATTTTATTCATTCATAAACACTATGAGTGGAAACGGTGGAAATGGTGGTGGCAACGAGGGTGCTTCAAGCACAAGGCCTCCACGTCTTACTGGGTTGAACTATTCCCAATGGAAAGGGAAGATGGAATCCTACATATGTCAAATTCACGACCGTGCGTGGATGGCGGTGGAAGATGGATATAATTGTAGGGAAAAATACCGTAGTACACGCAGCGGAAGCGAGACTAAAAATCGATTTAGTATGTTTTAAAATTTTTCTTTTTTATGAACCTTAACCCTTTAAATTAATTAACCATATATAAAGTAACAAAAGTTGAATACCTTTTGTCGCGTGATCCGATTGACTTACGTCGATGGTAATCCACAAGATCTTCAATCCTAGCACGAATGTGAATCACCTAGGAGCGTGGTATCCCTTTTCTTTGAATTGCAAACCTGAGAATGGACAAACAAACTTTTTTTTTTCTTTTGTTAGTCACAAAACAATCAAAAGAATACAAAGATTATTCCGGTCACTTTTGAGTTCTCAATCAAATGATCGAAACTCGCGTGAACCTAATTCGATGATGTACACACAAGCTTATTGATGAACAAGCAATTAGTGTACTATCAAAAGAATAATCTCTTCTCTCTTTTATGTCTTAGTAGAATAATTAAATACTTGTCTATGAGTTTAGAAGAAGAAGAAAATTGAATCAACCATCCATTTGAGGTGGCCGAACCCTATCATAAGAAATATATAGGGTGGCCGAATTTCTCTTCCTTTACCTATTAGGGTTGCCGAAATCTACCTCATATGCCATTAGGGTTGCCGCAAATCACATAGTAAAAAGGATTTGTTTTGCACCCTAATACACATCATCTTTTAGACTTCTAACCCTAATCTAACTCATAAGTATTTTTATTCTTTTATTGACTAAATAAAAAGACTTCTTATTTGATTAAATAAATAAACTTAATTATTTATTTTTCTTATCAAACAAGTCTTTTACTTTTAGTATAACTCTAGGAAATATATTTCCTGATCAGAAAAAGATTTGTTTCTTAATTAAACAATTAATTAATAAATTAATTAATTCTTATTTAATTAAACAATGAAACAAAATAATATGTTAGGCTAATATTTTAACCTTGCCGCCCCACATGTATAAAATGGGCCATATATTATTTTCTTCTTTCATTTAATCCATTGGACTTTAAATAAAAAGCCCACATGTGAACCAGATCCATTCTTACTAAAAGAAACAAGCCCACATGCCTTTCATTAATATATTAATATAATTGAGCAGCCCATTAAATAAATAATGTGCAAATTATATTCTTAATATATTAAATGCAATTCTAGATGGACCCATAAATTGGTCCGGTAGAATATATCAAGTGATCCATGCAAGTCCGTATGGATTGAGGATCTTGGTAGGCTATCTAAATTTAAGCTTCAATAGACACAACCTAATCACAATCAACAAATGATTCACTTAGGTCCGATCCATTAATTTTAACTCATTCCACTAAAGAGCTAAAATTGAACTCTTAAATAAAGATAGAAAAGGAAGATGTTCCTCTTTCATAACCCTAGACAATCATATTGGAGATGGTGTATCCTCGTGATTAATATCAGTAATTGCCAAGAGTTTATAGACCGCCTATAACTCTCCAAGTTACCATATTTACTTATATGACCACGTTTTGAACTTGGATATTTTGACTTCCAGAAGCCATGTTTTCAATAGTCACTATCGAAAACTCAACGTTGAGATTTAATATCCAATTACCTCAAAACATCCATATGATGATATTATACTCTCATTTAATAAATGGAGCCACGATGTCCATATCTATAAATGAAGTCCTCTATCGATTAACAAATGAATATCACCAAACTATCGAGGATAGACTATGCTATATAATCGTACTCATTGATAACTCAAATGATATCACTTGCAACCATAAGTCCATCATTTATCTCAGGATTAAGATAGACTCTCCGATTGTCCTGATAATGAAAAGACTATTATCTATTGACGGTTCTAGATAAAGCTTTTCATTGTGATCCAGTTCAATGCACCCAGTGTACTAGATTCTTTTGCTCGAAGACACTCCGATGATTTTAGACTCATCATATCTCATTTGATCCCACTCAAATGCTAGCATAAGAATTCTACAACTTTAACAAGATAAAGGTGCCCAACCTTTAACTTAAGTTGTGAACATTATTCAAGACTAACTAAAGAATTGTGTCTACCACATACATATCCAGATGTATGAACAATTCTTCTTTTCTCATAGTCTTTAGACCTTATGATTATTTACTTTGACAATTATAATATTAAACTATAAATACTATAAGATTTGTTAAACCAGAAATCACTTTATTAATATGAAAAAGATTGTTAATTACAATATTACACTCTTGCTATTGAGCATAATCTTAACAATAATCTACCTAAGATGACTCCCGATGGTGGAGAAGAAGAAGTATTGAAGCCTAAGGCGCAATGGAGTCCGCAAGAGTTTGAGGCTTCAAAGTGGAATAGGAAGGCAATGCACGCCATCCTTTGTGCAATGGATGAAAATCAGTATAAGCTTATTCAGAACACTCAAATCGCGAAAGTGGCTTGGGATATCTTACAAGTTGCACATGAAGGAACCGAGGTGGTGAAGGAATCCAAGCTTCAAGTCCTCCAAACTCAATTCGAGTTACTTAGGATGGGAGAGGATGAATGCTTCAATGATTTCGAAATCAAATTGATGGATATCGTTAATCAAAGTCACCAACTCGGAGACCCGTATTCGGATAGGAGAGTCAAGCAGAAAATCATGAGATCTCTCCCCGATAGGTTCGAATCAAAGGTGATGGCTATAGAAGAAAACAGTGGATATATGGACATGAAGCCGAGCGAGGTTATTGGAAGACTTCTCGCTTATGAGTCTAGGAAGGCTCCTAGCTCTACACCTCCTAAAAAGAAAAAAGGAATTGGTTTAAAAGCTTCCAAGGATGAAAAGGAGGCAAAGAAGATTGACTCGGATGAAGACCTTGTCTTGTTTGTGAAAAGGTTCAACAAGGTTATGAAGTTTAGGAGAAAGGGCTTTGGATCAAAAGGTCAAGATTCGAAGAAAAAGGGTCCTTTTAAGAAGTTTGAACCTAGGCAAGAAAGGACCGAAAAGAAAGGGGTCAAAAGAAAGGGGTCCGATGCTTCGAGTGTGGTGGCATAGGTCATTTTGCCCCCGAATGTGCTAATCACAATGACAAGAAGAAGGGTAAAGCGATGGTTGCCACATGGAGTGGTAGTAGTGATGACTCCAATGAGGGAGATGAGTCTTTAAGCGATGAAGAGCTCATGGCTAACCTTCTAGCTTTTGCCTCCTCCCATAAAAGCAAAAGTGCTAGTGAAAGAAAGGAAATGAGTCAAGAGGAAAATGACTCAAGTGAAGAAAAAAGTGATTCCTCTTCTAACTCCATAAATGGATTTGTGGAGAAAAAGGTGCTTACTAAATGCCATGCCGAGTTCAATGACTTAGCAATCAAGAGCACGAAAAAGATCAAGACGTTGAGAGAAGAAAATCTTGAGCTTTTATCTCATAATGACCATTTATGTGAACAAGTGGAAAGTCTAAGAAGATAGAAGATGAGCTAAGAAAGGACTTAGACTTATCTAGAAGGAATGAAGAAGGTCTAAAGAGGGAACTTGAAGAAGTAAAATAGTCTATGTCTAGGATGACCTCTAGCACTCAAAAACTTGATCATTTGCTTAATGTTGGGAAGAATCTGTGTGACAAGAAGGGTCTTGGATATGAAGATGGCAAGGAGACCTCCACTTTCAAGAAGACCATTTTTGTCAAGAGTTCGAGGATTAAAGAATCTTCATTGGTGCAAACTCCTAGGAAGAAGTTAGAACTAGGACAATGTTCAAATGCACAAGTGAAGATGGTGCCAAGAAGGCAACCTCAAGCTCAACCCTTTAGGGTCCCTCAAGGAAAGAGACCAATCATGCATCCTCAAGCTAGGAAGCAAGCTAGATCGGTTCAACAACGAAGATGGATTGAACCCACTCAACCACAAAGACATGGACAAGCTCACAAGCATGCTCTAGGACAAGGTATGATTCCTTATTTTATTCATACATGTCATTTTTGTGGATTTGAAGGTCATATTAGACCAAATTGCTTTCGATATATTAAAATGTGTAAAACACGAAGCATGATTGAAAAGAGAAAAAATAGAGCCAAGATGCATGCTCCTAGGAATGATAATATTGATGTGCATAATCCTAGGACATCTAGAACCCATGTACTAAAAACCACTAAGAAAACCAAGATTGTTTCTAGGTGGATTAGAAAGAATTAAAATGTTTGCCATGTTGCTCAAATAGCCTTGAAGGCAAATTCTTCTAATTTTTGGTATTTAGATAGTGGGTGCTCTAGGCACATGACGGGAAACAAGAGTTTCTTCGAGACTCTTGTCATGGAGGAAGGAGGATGTGTCACCTTTGGTGATGGATCCAAAAAGAGAGTTGTAGGGAAATGAACCATTTCCATTCCCGGATTACCCTCCTTATCCAATGCTTTATTTGTTGATGGCTTGAAAGTCAATTTGATAAGCATATCACACCTTAGTGATGAAGGATATTCCGTCTTATTTTGTAAAGATGGTTGCTCTATCCTAAAGCCCGATGGACAAACCTTGTTGAAAGGTATGAGATCTAGTGACAATTGATATTGTCTTGAAGCTAGAATAGTCTCAAACAATGTGTCCATGGATGAGCAAATTGAGTTGTGGCATGAAAGACTTGGCCACATGAACTTTAGGGATTTACGAACCCTTGGAAAGTTCAATTGTGTGCGTGGCCTCCCTAAGCTTGGGAAGAAAGCCAATGGTGTTTGTAGACCTTGCCAACAAGGAAAACAAACCAAAAGCATGCACAAAAAGGGCAAGTATCTCTCCACCAAGGAGCCCCTAGAGCTTCTCCACATGGACCTCATGGGTCCTATGCAAACCGAAAGCTTAGGTGCAAAGAGATACATATTTGTTTGTGTTGATGATTTCTCTAGGTTCACATATACATATTTTCTTAGAGAAAAATCCGAAACTTTTGATAAGTTTAAAATGCTTTGTAATAAACTTCAAAATGAAATGAACTATAACATTAAAAGCATTAAACGGATTACAAGTTACCATGGGAGGGAATTTGAGAATGCCACCTTTGAAACCTATTGTAATGGTTTAGGCATCTCCCATGTGTTTTCGGCTCCTAGGACACCTTAACAAAATGGAGTTGTTGAGAGGAAGATTAGGGTCCTTCAAGAGATGGCCCGTGTGATGTTGCTTAGCAACAATGTCCCTAGAAACCTATGGGCCGAAGCCGTCAATACGGCTTGTGAAATTCCCTTAAGCAATATAGTGTAATATATACCTAGAGGGGGGGGGGGGGGGTGAATATGTATTTACTCAAATTCTCCCAATATTAAAAATGATGTGGAATATAACAAAGAAAATGCACACTTTATAAGATTTAGCAAATGGATTGATTTCACTAATACAAGAGTTAATCAATTTACAAGATATGCAATCAATGTAAGTTATGGAAGATAAAGAAATGTAAAACAAAAATGAACACAAGTATTTTTTTACGTGGTAAAACCTCAAAGAGGAAACATCCACGGGTTGATACCATAACCACCGGCGAAGCAATCCACTATGTGAAAAAGGACTTACACACTCAAGCTATCAACTCATAATATCCACTCAAGCTATCAACTTCTAATCTACCCTCGGGCTAGTGAATCACCAAGCCTACTTCCTATCCGAGATGTATCCTACACCTTTAGAAGCAACTTCCTATCCAAGACGCTCACGTCTCTAGGAAGATTTCTTGCTTATCTATCCGGATCCTCCCGACCCTAGACAAGTCTTCCTTGCTTGATTATCTGAGTCCTCCCGACTCTAATCAAGACTTCCTTGCTTTATCCACAAAGCTTCACTCATTTTGCTAGAGACTTCAACCTAATGCAAGGCTATGATCTAAGTGATGCAAGTGATGCAAATATGTAAGGATTCCCATATATTGATTGGCTTATTTCGTGGACAAACCACATGTTGGGGTTGATAATGTAAGGGTAGTTTAGGTGTTTGAACTTCATGCTCGAAGGCCCTTTCAAGACCTCAAGGTACAAGCACGCCAAGGTATAATTTCTTGTGCTTGATTTTTCTTTGAAGAGATTTAGTAAGCACACACACACTTAGCATACTTGCATTTGTGTGCATTCTCTTCACATGCCACTTTACACAATAGCACTTTGTTTTATATCTTGTCGTGTGTATATGTGCTTAGTAATTCGTTTCCCGATAGTGGTCGGAAACGTCCGCGCTCACACATATATGTGCTTGGTTTTGCGCGAAGACCGCCCATGGAGAATGCCCTTGGCTTCTCCTTGGTTTTCACCATTGTTGGTGATCGGCGGTTATGATCGGTGGCCTGGCTGCCGAATCAAACCGCCGTTTCAGTCAAGAGAGGTCTGAACCAATTATGCGGTCACGATCAGCGGTCACGACCGCCGTTCAAAACCACCGTTCATACTTGATCGATTTTAATCTCTCGATCTAATTTGGCGGTTGGATCGGCGGTCAAATCGGCAGTCACGAAACCGCCGAATGAAACTACCGTTGATGCTCTGTTCTTCACGGGCTCAGTTCGGCGGTCATGATCGGCGGCCTGGCCACCGATTGAAACCGCCGAACGGTGCGTTTCAGGGGCAAACTTGTCTTTTCACATGCCCAATTCTTGATGTCTATAAATATCTTACTTTCTCATTCTCTGATCAAGCTTCTTGAGTTATTAGAACCCTAAACTTAAAAGAGAGATTTTTGAGAAAAAATCAAATCAAGAACTCACCTTTAAACACTCAAATCAAATCCTTTTTGCATCAAAGTTCATCTTGCATTCATCTATGATTGGGTTTGCATCATCATAACATGCTTGGTAAGATTTTGATTAATTTTATCTTATTTTAGTATTTTACTATCAAGCATATTCTCTTTTAATTACTTGTATGTTTTTGATTATATGATAAATACAAGAATAGAGAATTAATTGTGATGAATTGATTGAGTGTTGTTTGTGATAGCTAATTAGGTTTTTGACTAATCTTGATTAGCTAAGCTATTTGACATGTTATTTAGCAATTGATATCTAGGGTTGATTAAATTGATTATATCATCATCCTAGATAAGCATCTAAGGTTACCTAGCCTTGTTTGTTATTTGAATATTCATACATATTCACATAGGTTGCATAATCTCTTCTTAGAGAATTAAGTCTTGAGGCTAAGGTTGCTTAGGCCTCAAGCAATTAGGACTAGAGCCACTTTTAAAGGCCCGAGTGGTAGAAGTGGGGGGTTATTTACCAGAGTGTTAGACGAGGTCTACATAGGTTGTAAACTCCATTTCGATTAGTGGATTTCGAGGTCCGAGTGTGGCGCACTAAACAGCCCGTGGTTTTTCCCAGTGGTTGGGTTTCCACGTATACATCAAATGTTATTTAAATTCCGCACTATATTACACTTGCTTGTATCTTTGACTAGTAGTGGCATTTTCGTAAAATTGACTTGCATGCGAAAATTGGGTAATAATAGTTAAAATCTATTCACCCCCCCTCTAGATAATATTTAGAACACACCGAGCATTATCGTGTATTTACTTTCAAAACACAATCAAATTAAGCTAGATGATCAATCAAGCTAAATGTACATGTTCAATGATAATCTAGAATATGCTTTCAACAAACAATCACAAATGTATCTAGAAATCAAGACATGCAAATCAATAAGAACAAGGTATGAATATTCAATATATCACACTAAAAACCTAGTTCTTAGATCATGAAATTAGACATAGAAAATAACATGAAGCACATCATATATACATTTTCTAGAATCAATTTCATGTTGAATCAAGTTTAGCACAAATATGTTCAAGAGAAATCACAAAGCTAAAACTCAATTGACAAATGATCAAACACCCCTAGCATATGATCTAACATACTTCTCAACAAATTTCATCAATCAAATAGTAAGAATCAAGAGATGATCAAAGATGAAATTGAAAAAGAAGAAGTTGAACAAACAACCTTGACCACGTACTGAAGATCAGGCTGCTGGGAACAATGACAAAGTCAGCTCCCTCTGAAAATGCTTGGGGTTTGTATCTCTCCTCAAGACCAACAATATTAGCTTTTGAATCGATTGATTTCGAGTTCGTATGAGAAAGATATGATCAAAATACTAAAACTAAAAATTGAAGAAAATCTGCAGAATTTCGTGAAAAGTTCTTTAAGTTCTTCAACACATGTGGAGGGAAGTAGAAGTGTTTAAAAAGAAGAGAGAGAAGAGAATTTCAGGCCAATCAGCAAGGGCCACGTCACCCACCTCGTGGGGGGCACGTGGGCCTCACGGGGCCAGAGAGGGTCTCTGGCCTCCCTCACGGCGTGGCCCACGTGGCCTCTTGGCCACTCTCACCTCTCTAGCGCACTCTAACGTTCTTTAGCCTTAACTTGGGCATCCAAACTCCGATTTTGAATCCGTTTTCAGATTACAAACCGTGACTCCCTCACACACGACGATGACTACATAACTTTGAAAAATGGTTGAGAAATCATCTCGGAAAATGACGATGAAGTCAACTCAACGAATGAGAACGAAAGGTAGCGTAGCTACATCGTTTGGACTCGAAACCTTATGAATGAGTAACCGAAATGACTGGAACTCAATAAGGCATCAAATAAGAACATGTTCAAGTCCAAAACATAAAATACACAAATAAATAAACACATATTCACACAAGCATGCCATATCAAAGAGATAGTCACAAAGCATGTAATTCTACAATGTTTGTCTATAAGAGACCAATGCATGTGCATACTCAAAAGTGTGTGAATGTGTTATACCAAATGTTTGAACCATGATGCAGGGACACACATGTATGAATTGTGTGTGTGTGCTGTAAGGATTCCCTTTTGTTGATTGGCTTATTTCGTGGTCAAACCACATGTTGGGGTTTGGTTGTAAGGGTAGTCTAGGTCATTAAGGTTGAAGATCAAAGACCCTTTCCAAGACCTCAAGAGGACAAGCACCAAAGGTATATCTTGTGCTTACTTTGGCTTGAAGAGATATAGTTGCACACACACACAACATGCATAACTCTTATTCTTGAATGTTGTGTTTATATTTTGTGTGCATTGTGCTTTATTGTTTATTCAATGTCTCTTCTTGCATTAAATTGATTGCATCTTGTTTTATGAAATGCCATGACATGATAGGCATTAGGATGCATTCAATACCCACACTTGCACTTCATGTATGTTAGCTTTTAGTGTGGTGTAATTCGTTTCCCGAAGGATGTTCGGAAACGTCCACGCGTGCACGTTGATGTGCTTTGTTTTGCGCGATGATCGCCGGTGGAGATGCCTTTGGCTTCTCCTTGGTTTCACCATTTTTGGTGAAACGGCGGTTACGTTCGGCGGCCTGGTCGCCGTTCTAAACCGCCGAATGAGACCTGATTGAAATATATCTCTCGGGTCCAAAACAGCGGTTGTGATCGGCGGTTTCAAAACCGCCGAACGAAGTCGCCGAAGTTCCCCTGTTCCACTCGGGAGCCATTCGGCGGTTCAATTCGGCGGCCTGGCCACCGAATGAAACCGCCGATCGTGCGATTTCAGGGGCAAAATTGTCTTTTCACTTGCCCTGTTCTTGATGTCTATAAATATCACACTTTCTCATTATCTGATTAAGTTCTTTGACTCTTAAGAACCCTAATCTTCAAAGATAGATTTTGAGAGAAAATCAAATCAAGAACTCAACTTTAACCACTCAAATCAAACCCCTTTTGCATCAAATTTCATATTGCATCTCCTATGTCTATATAGAGTGCATCCATGTATGGGTTTGCATCATCACAACTTGCTTGGTAAGATTTTGATTAATTTCATCTTATTGTAGTATTTTAAATACCAAGCCATCTCTTTTAAATTACTTGTATGTTTTAGATCATATGCTAAATACAAGAAAAGAGATTATTTGTGATGAATTGATTGAGTGTTGTTTTTGATAGATATCTAGGTTTTTATAATCTATGATTATCTATGCTATTTGACATGTCATTTAGCAATTGATATCTAGGGTTGATTTAAATTGAATATATCATCATCCTAGATAAGCATTTAGAGTACCCTAGCTCTTATTGCATTAATTGAATATTCATACATATTCACATAGGGTTGTGCATCTCTTTTGAGAGATTGAAGTCTTGGTCTAGGGTTGCTATTACAGTCCCGCTGGGTAGTAGTGGTGGGTTACAGACCGGGATTGGCTGTAAACATCATTACAAGTAGTGACTTCGAGGATCAAGCAAATTGGAATAGGGTTGCTAATAAAGGCCCGCTGGGTAGAAGTGAGGGGTTACAGACCGGAGTGTTAGACGAGGTCTACATAGGTTGTAAACTTCATTTCAATTAGTGATTTCAAGTTCCGAGTGTGGCGCACTATACAGCCCGTGGTTTTTCCCAGTGGTTGGGTTTCCACGTATATATCAAGTGTTATTTAAATTCCGCATCATATTACACTTGTATGTTTTTTTTGACTAGTAGGGGCATTTTCGTAAAATTGACTTGCATGCGAAAATTGGGTAATAATCGTTAAAATCTATTCACCCCCCCTCTAGATAATATATAGAACACGCCTCTAATTTGTTTCAATTGGTATCAGAGCGGGTTCCTAGATATACTTAGGTGATCATTTGCTCATTGTTGGTGTGTTTTTGCATTTTGTATGTTTGTTTGATTTCTTCATACATTTTGCATTCTTCTCATTTGCATTCATTCAACGCAAACACTATGAGTGAATTTGTGAGAGAAGAAATTGACTCCGTTGAGGAGATGCCTCTCTTACTAGAGAGATTTAGGAGATTTGTGAAATTAACCACCTCACCTCCTAAGAAGAAGTTGACCACCGCACCTCCTAAGAAGAAGAAGACAATTGCTTTGAAGACTTCGAAGCATGACAAGAAGGAGGGTATCTCAATTTAAGACATGGGACTCATTAACAAGCCAAACCAAGGAGTGTCTTCAAGAGAGGGGATTCAGTGCTACGAATGTGGAGGATTCGGGCATTTCTCCCTGGAGTGTGGAAACTTGAAGGATAGAAGAAAAGGGAAGGCGAAGGCCACCTTATGGGATAAATATGAAGATGACGAAAATCCTTCAAGTGATGAAGAACTTGCCATCATCTACACGGAATTTGGAGCCAAGAGTGTAGAAATTGAAGAAGATGGCAAAGTTGCTTTTCCTTGTGATCCCCAAGAAGAACTAGGTATAGAAGTAGTTGGTGTAGCTACTCATAGGGATTTGGCTATTTCCTCATCAAGAGAAAAATTTGATGATCTTGATGAAGGAGATGACTCCATTGGTGAAATGGAGATTAGAGGAGATGACACAAGTGTTGAATATTTGTCATCTAACTCCACAAATGGAAGTGTGGAGTGTATGGATCTTAATGACTACAAATTCAAATTTGGGAGCTCGATGATGAGGAACAAGGAAGAAATTAGAAGATTAAAAGAAGAGAATCTAGAGCTTTCAACACTAGTAGACCACTTGTGTGAAGAAGTGGTGAGATCCATGGCGGATGAAGATAAGCTAAAAGAAGACCTAGTCTTATCTAAGAGGAGAGAAGAAGAGCTAACAAAAGAGCTTGAAGAAGTTAAAGTCTTAATGGCCAAGATGACTTTAAGCACTAAGAAGCTTGACCACATGTTGGGAGTTGGAAGAAAGCCAAGTGACAAGAGAGGTCTTGGCTACATTGATGACACGGATGCCTCCTCCACAAGCAAGACATCCTGTGCCATGGACATGGACTTCAATATGTCCCCTCCTCCTCAACAACCTAGGAAGAAAAGTGACCTAGGAGAGTGTTCAAGAAGTGCCCAAGTGTTTGAGGCACCAAAAGGCCAAGCTCAAGCTCACACCCAAAGGGCTCCTCACACTATCTTCCCTCAAACTCAAAAACACAATGGGAAGAGTTCAATCATGCAAGCTCAGACAAGCAAGCAACCTCGTCTTGGTTTTCAACAAAAGAGGAGAGATCCGATCCTACAACCAAGACAACCACAACGACAAGGGAAAGCTCCTATCCATGCTAAAGGGAATGGTATGATTCCTAACTTTATTCCCACTTGTCATTTTTGTGGTATTGTTGGTCATATTAGACCAAGTTGCTTGCATTACATTGAAATGTGTAGAGCTAAAAGCATGTTTGACAAGAAAAAGGCTAGAGCTAAGATGCTTCATAAAAAGGAAGAAAATCATGTGCATGATCCTTTTTCATCTTGTACTCTAGAACCTTTGTCCACTAGGATTGACTTAGTGTCACCTAGGTGGATTAAAAATGATGAACCCGCTTGCTACAAGACTAACAAGTCTCAAATAGGTTCAACCAAGTCCAAAGGACTTGGTAGGTCCATAGGACCTCATAACCTTCTTTGAAGTGGTATGGAAATTTGACCCCATATGGGGAACTTAAGCAAAGAGAGCTATTTTGCATCTTGTCACTTGCAAAAAATTTGAAATATCTTATGCTTCTCTTTTTGTTGCTTGAGTTAGCTTGGTTACACTATGTATATATATTTTCTATTCAATAAGTGTGATCAATGCTTGTATTGCAATCCATGTCATATTTATGTTCAAACATGCATTTTTGGACTAGGAGATATATACATAGGATAAAATTTGAATGACCTATAATGATCTCCATGACATGATGATTGCTAAAATGACATGCTAAATGTTTATCTTAAAAAATATGTTTTGATGATTGCATTTTTTAAATGCAAAACTTGTGTGAAAAAGCTTATGAGACTCAAATGAAAAAGGATCTTGTATCCATTCAAGGATTTTACAATCCAAATGTCTCTCTTTCTTTATTGGTTGAACATGTCTACTATCATACGGATATCTTATCCGGAAAAATCAAGTAGGGTGCAAAGTCGCTCATGACATGTTTGGCTTATAAAGTTGGATATAGTTGTTCTTATATTGAAATCAATGAAAACCTATATCCTTGCTTCTCTCTTGACATTGGTGAAATTGGTTTGAATTCATATTGAAAACCTTTGTCATTTGCTTTGCCAAATACCATGATATTTTGAACTTAAATACTACATGTCTTGTATGTAAAGCAATTTTTTGATTCACACATTTTCTTTAAATAAATCTCCTTGTCTCTCTCCAATAAATTGAGATTGTATAAAGTGACTTATATTGATTATGCATATACTAGAATGCTACTATCTCTCTTTGCCTTGAGTGACCCGGTTGGGGACTACTCCTTTGTCTATATCATGACAAAAAGGGGGAGTATGTTGTGGTAAGGGGAGTTGCAAATTGTAGTAGCAATTGTGCATGTTGGGGAGAATACTAATTGAGAGGGAGTAACCCTTTGAGGGGGAGCATTTGCACATTCATACATTGCATGATGTTGTACTTAAATTCTTAAATGCAAATGCTTGTTTTATCTCACTTGATTCATCTCACCTTTTCTTGTATTGGAAAGTATAGAAACTGTGCTTTCAAGGATTGATTGTTCTACTTGAGATTGAAGACTTCAAGACTATTTATCTTATCTCTTTGTAAAGTAGAAAATCATAGTAGACCCCGTAGTTTCTATTATGTTGTGAGGAATCAATGTGAGTGGTGGTTTTGTCACGAAATAGCCAAAGGGGGAGATTGTAAGGATTCCCTTTTGTTTATTGGCTTATTTCGTGGTCAAACCACATGTTGGGGTTTGGTTGTAAGGGTAGTCTAGGTTATTAAGGTTGAAGATCAAAGACCCTTTCCAAGACCTCAAGAGGACAAGCACCAAAGGTATATCTTGTGCTTACTTTGGCTTGAAGAGATATAGTTGCACACACACACAACATGCATAACTCTTATTCTTGAATGTTGTGTTTATATTTTGTGTGCATTGTGCTTTATTGTTTATTCAATGTCTCTTCTTGCATTAAATTGATTGCATCTTGTTTTATGAAATGCCATGACATGATAGGCATTAGGATGCATTCAATACCCACACTTGCACTTCATGTATGTTAACTTTTAGTGTGGTGTAATTCGTTTCCCGAAGGATGTTCGGAAACGTCCGCGCGTGCACGTTGATGTGCTTTGTTTTGCGCGATGATCGCCAGTGGAGATGCCTTTGGCTTCTCCTTGGTTTCACCATTTTTGGTGAAATGACGGTTACGTTCGGCGGCCTGGCCGCCGTTCTAAACCGCCGAATGAGACCTGATTGAAATATATCTCTCGGGTCCAAAACGGCGGTTGTGATCGGCGGTTTCGAAACCGCCGAACGAAGTCGCCGAAGTTCCCCTGTTCCACTCGGGAGCCATTCGGCGGTTCAATTCGGCGGCCTGGCCGCCGAATGAAACAGCCGATCGTGCGATTTCAGGGGCAAAATTGTCTTCTCACTTGCCCTGTTCTTGATGTCTATAAATATCACACTTTCTCATTATCTGATTAAGTTCTTTGACTCTTAAGAACCCTAATCTTCAAAGATAGATTTTGAGAGAAAATCAAATCAAGAACTCAACTTTAACCACTCAAATCAAACCCCTTTTGCATCAAATTTCATATTGCATCTCCTATGTCTATATAGAGTGCATCCATGTATGGGTTTGCATCATCACAACTTGCTTGGTAAGATTTTGATTAATTTCATCTTATTGTAGTATTTTAAATACCAAGCCATCTCTTTTAAATTACTTGTATGTTTTAGATCATATGCTAAATACAAGAAAAGAGATTATTTGTGATGAATTGATTGAGTGTTGTTTTTGATAGATATCTAGGTTTTTATAATCTATGATTATCTATGCTATTTGACATGTCATTTAGCAATTGATATCTAGGGTTGATTTAAATTGAATATATCATCATCCTAGATAAGCATTTAGAGTACCCTAGCTCTTATTGCATTAATTGAATATTCATACATATTCACATAGGGTTGTGCATCTCTTTTGAGAGATTGAAGTCTTGGTCTAGGGTTGCTATTACAGGCCCGCTGGGTAGTAGTGGTGGGTTACAGACCGGGATTGGCTGTAAACATCATTACAAGTAGTGACTTCGAGGATCAAGCAAATTGGAATAGGGTTGCTAATAAAGGCCCGCTGGGTAGAAGTGAGAGGTTACAGACCGGAGTGTTAGACGAGGTCTACATAGGTTGTAAACTTCATTTCAATTAGTGATTTCGAGTTCCGAGTGTGGCGCACTATACAGCCCGTGGTTTTTCCCAGTGGTTGGGTTTCCACGTATATATCAAGTGTTATTTAAATTCCGCATCATATTACACTTGTATGTTTTTTTTGACTAGTAGGGGCATTTTCGTAAAATTGACTTGCATGCGAAAATTGGGTAATAATCGTTAAAATCTATTCACCCCCCCTCTAGATAATATATAGAACACGCCTCTAATTTGTTTCATGTGCGCTTACGCCTTGCAAGAGGAAGAAGAATCTAGATACCTTAGCATCCGAGTACGCGATGTTCCTCTTCAAGACGATATATGCAAGATACATTGCTTTTAACCTTTGAAGCTTCTTCTCTCCAAGAAACACCTAAGCAACTAATCAATACAAATAAAGAGTGTTTTGCAATGGAATCAAGGCAACACAAATCTAAGATCTTACAGCTTGCTATATAGGAAATAGAGTTTTCCTAAGGCCCGGTACTAGAAATACCTCCTATGAACTATGGAAAGGCAAAAGGCCAAATGTTAGCTACTTCCGCTATTTTGGAAGCAAATGCTACATTTTAAATGACCATGATCAACTTGGCAAATTTTATGCTAAGAGTGATGAGGGTATATTTATTGGCTATGCCTTATGTAAGGATTCCCATATATTGATTAGCTTATTTCGTGGACAAACCACATGTTGGGGTTGATAATGTAAGGGTAGTTTAGGTGTTTGAACTTCATGCTCGAAGGCCCTTTCAAGATCTCAAGGGACAAGCACGCCAAAGGTATAATTTCTTGTGCTTGATTTTTCTTTGAAGAGATTTAGTAAGCACACACACACTTAGCATACTTGCATTTGTGTGCATACTCTTCACATGTCACTTTACACACTTGCACTTTGTTTTATATCTTGTTGTGTGTATATGTGCTTAGTAATTCATTTCCCGATAGTGTTCAGAAACGTCCGCGCTCACACGTATGTGTGCTTGGTTTTATGCGAAGACCGCCCACGGAGAATGCCCTTGGCTTCTCCTTGGTTTTCACCATTGTTGGTGATCGGCGGTTATGATCGGTGGCCTGGCCGCCGAATGAAACCACCGTTTCAGTCCAGACAGGTCTGAAGCAATTCTACGGTCACGATCGGCGGTCACGACCGCCGTTTGAAACCACAGTTCATACCTGATCGATTTTAATCTCTCGGTCTAATTCGGCGGTTGGATCGGCGGTCACGAAGCCGCCAAATGAAACCGCCGAATGAAACCGTCGTTGATGCTCTGCTCTTCACGGGCTCAATTCGGCGGTCGTGATCGGCGGCCTGGCTGCCGATTGAAACCGCCGAACGATGCGTTTCAGGGGCAAACTTGTCTTTTCACATGCCCAATTCTTGATGTCTATAAATATCTTACTTTCTCATTCTCCAATCAAGTTCTTTGAGTAGAACCCTAAACTTAAAAGAGAGATTTTTGAGAAAAAATCAAATCAAGAACTCACCTTTAAACACTCAAATCAAATCCTTTTTGCATCAAAGTTCATCTTGCATTCATCTATGATTGGGTTTGCATCATCACAACATGCTTGGTAAGATTTTGATTAATTTCATCTTATTTTAGTATTTTACTATCAAGCATATTCTCTTTTTAATTACTTGTATGTTTTTGATCATATGATAAATATAAGATTAGAGAATTAATTGTGATGAATTGATTGAGTGTTGTTTTGTGATAGCTAATTAGATTTTTTATTAATCTTGATTAGCTAAGCTATTTTGACATGTCATCTAGCTATTGATATCTAGGATTGAATTAATTGCATATTATTATCCCAGGTAAGCATTTAGAGTAACCTAGCTCTAAATTGCATTTTGAGTATTTTACATATTCACATAGGTTGCATAATCTCTTCTTAGAGAATTAAGTCTTGAGGCTAAGGTTGCTTAGGCTTCAAGCAATTAGGACTAGAGCCACTTTTAAAGGCCCGAGTGGTAGAAGTGAGGGGTTATTGACCGGAGTGTTAGACGAGGTCTATATAGGTTGTGAACTCAATTTCAATTAGTGGATTTCGAGGTCCGAGTGTGGCGCATTAAACAGCCCGTGGTTTTTCCCAGTGGTTGGGTTTCCACGTATACATCAAGTGTTATTTAAATTCCGCACTATATTACACTTGCTTGTATTTTTGACTAATAAGGGTATTTTCGTAAAATTGACTTGCATGCGAAAATTGGGTAATAATAGTTAAAATCTATTCACCCCCCCCCCCCCCCCCCCCCCCCCCCCCCCCATCTAGATATATATTTAGAACACACCGAGCGTTTATTGTATTTACTTTCACCTTAAATAGTAAAGCCTATAGAGTTTTCAATTTAAAGACTCTAAGTGTCATGGAATCATCTAATGTTGTCTTTGATGATGAAAGGCTTAAGTCTAGTAACCATGAGGAGGAGGTAGTTTTAGATGATGATTCTCCTTTGGAGAAGGTTTTGGAGACTCCCAATGTTGGGACGTCCAATGGTAATTATGAGGACACAGAACCTATTGATAGAGTTCCTCTCTTGAACTCTAAAGAACCCGCTCCATGGGTTAGACAACTCCATGATAAGAATGACATCATTGGAGAGGTAAATGAGGGTGTTAGAACTAGGCGTCAAATAGCTAATCTAATTAGCTACACATGCTACACCTCTCAAATAGAACCCAAAAAGGTTGATAAAGCCTTAAATGATGAATTTTGGGTTCTTGCCATGCAAGAAGAGCGAAACCAATTTGAAAGGAATAAGGTTTGGACTCTAGTTCCTAGGCCTAAGAACACACATGTTGTAGGCACCAAGTGGATCTATAGGAACAAATCCGATGAGGATGGCAACATAGTGCGGAACAAGGCTAGACTTGTAGCACAAGGGTACTCTCAAATTAAGGGTATCGACTTTGAGGAGACATTTGCTCCCGTTGCCCGTTTAGAGTCCATTAGGCTTCTCTTGTCCATCTCGTGTATTCACAAGTTCAAATTACATCAAATGGATGTCAAGAGTGCCTTCCTCAATGGCTTCTTGCAAGAGGAAGTGTTTGTTAAACAACCCAAGGGGTTTATGGATGCACACCACCCCAACCATGTCTATCGCCTCAAAAAGGCTTTATATGGGTTGAAACAAGCACCGAGGGCTTGGTATGAGCGCCTCACTCAATTTCTTGTTGACAATGAGTACACAAGAGGTAGTGTTGACAAGACCTTGTTCATCAAGAGAAACAAAGATGAGTTATTTATAGCTCAAATCTATATTGATGACATTGTATTTGGCTCAACCAATAATACCAAAGTCCAACAATTTGTTGATGTCATGTCTCATGAATTTGAGATGAGTCTTGTTGGTGAACTTAGTTACTTCCTAGGTTTGCAAATTAGGCAAATGAATGATGGGATTTTTTTAACCCAAGCCAAATATGCTAAGAACCTAGCGAGGAAGTTTGGTCTTGAAAATGTCAAACATTGTGATACACCCATGAGTACCACTTTGAAGCTAAGCAAGGATGCTAGTGGTAAAAGTGTGGAACAAACATTATATCGTGGCATGATAGGAAGTGAAACAAATTATAGCACGGTGTGTATAAAACTATCTAGAGGGGGGGGGGGGGGTGAATAGATTTTAAGCTTTTTACCCAATTTTTCGTGATAGTCAAAATTACGAAATTACCCCTAAATAGATAAAGCAATAAATCAAGTATAATATGCGGAAATTAAATAACACTTGATTTTTACGTGGAAACCCTCACGGGAAAAACCACGGGCTAGTAAGTAAGCCACACTCGAACCTCGAATCCACTAAATGTGTAAAACGATTACAACCTAATCCCGGAAGTAATCACACACCTACCTAATCCCGGTATGAGTGAACCTAGTCCAATTTGCTTGCGTTCTAAGCAACCTAATCCCGGATGCTACACACAAGACTTACTTTCTCTATGAAGAGAATACAACCCTAAGTGAATATATGAATATCCAAATGCAACATAGAGCAAGGGAAACCCTATATGCTTATCTAAGATGATTAATATGCAATTAGAACAATCCTAGATATCAAAACTAAATGACATGTCAAATAGTTTAGCTAATCAAGATTAAGCACAAAACTTAATTAGCTATCACAAAACAACTTCTCAAACATACATCATACTAATCTCAAACTTGCATTCAAAGTATATAAAATAACATACAAGTAATTAATTGAGATTGCTAGCTAAGAGAAACACAAAATATGTAAGATATTAGTGAAAAGCTTACCAAGCAAAGTATGATGAAGAATCCATGCAAGATGACATCTAGAAGATCAAGGATGATGCTAGATGATGATTGATGATCATGAAAAAGTGTTTGAGTAATAAAAAATGAGTTCTTGGAATTTTTCTTCTCTTTGAAAAATATCATAAGTATGAAATCTGAATATGAACTCTCTTAATTGACCTAAAGACAAAATGACATATATATAGGGGGACAAATCAAAGTGTGGTCGTTTAAGTAAGTTTCAAAGAAACGCGCCGATCGGCTGTTTCAATCGGCGGCCAGGCCGCCGATCATGACCGCCGAATTGAGCTCGTGAAGAACAGAGCATAAACGGCGGTTCATTCGGCGGTTTCGTGATCGCCGATCCCAACCGCCGAATCAAAACAGAGAGATTAAAATCAATCAGGTATGAACGGCGGTTTCGTGACCGCCGATTCAACCGCCGAATTAGACTGAGAGATAAATCAATCAGGTCTTGAATCGGCGGTCGTGACCGCCGATCTTAACCGCAGAAAGCTTCAGACCAATCTGGACTGAAACGGCGGTTTCATTCGGCGGCCAGGCCGCCGATCATAACCGCCGATCACCTAGAAAGGTGAAAACCAAGGAGAAGCCAAGGGCATTCTCCATAGGCGGTCCTCGCGCTAAACCAAGCACATTCTAGTGCATGCGCGGACGTTTCCGAAAGTTATCGGGAAATGAATTACACGACAACATGACACAATTACACACAACAAAATATAATAAATAAGTGCAAGTGTGAAATGTGACAAATGAAGAGAATGCACACATATGCAATGAATGTTAAGTGTGTGTGTGCAACTAATCTCTTCAAAGAAAAGTAAGCACATAGAAATTTACCTTCGGTGCTTATCAATACGAGGTCTTCAAAGGGCTTCGAACAATAAGACCGATACTTAGGCTACCCTTACAAAGAACCCCAACATGTGGTTTGTCCACGAAATGAGCCAATCAACAAATGGGAACCTTACAATCTCCCCCTTTGGCTATTTCGTGACAAAACCACCACTCACATTGATTCCTCACAAAGAAATAGAAACTACGGGACAACTATGATATTCTACAACACAAAGAGATAAGAAAATAAAACTTCAAGTCTTCAATCTCTTGTAAAATAATCAAGCCCTGTAAATAAGATTTCTATGTTTTCCAATACAAGTGAAATGTGAGATTAATCAAGTGATATCAAAACAAGCATTTGCATTTTTAGAATTTAGGCACAACATTACAAAATATATGCAATGTATGATAAATGCAATGCTCCTCCTCAAAGGGTTACTCCCCCTCAATGTGTTATCTCCACAATGTGTACAATTGCAACACCAATTTGCATCTCCCCTTAGTATATACCATATACTACTCCCCCTTTTTGTCATGATATAGGCAAAAGAGTAGTCCCCAACCGGGTCACTCATAGTAACGAGAGATAGTAGCATGCAAGATATGCATAATTAATATAAGTCACGTTATGCATCTCAATTAATCGGAGAGAAACAAGGAGATTTATTTGAGAGAAAATGTGTGAATCAAACATGCTTTGCATACAAGACATGTAGCATTCAAGTCCAAAATACAATGGTATTTGGCAAAGTAAATGACAAAGGTTTCTAATAGGAATTCAAACCAATTTCACCAATGTCATGAGTAAAACAAGGATATAGAATACATTGATTTCAATATAAGAGCAACTATATCCAACTTTATAAGTGAAACATGGCATGAGCAACTTTGCACCCTTTTTGATTTTTCCGGATAAGATATCTGATCAGTCTAAGTCTATGCTTATATTTTGCCCGTTTTTCCTTTGTATATGCTTGTTTCTTGAGTCCTTTTGGTGGGTTGATGTGTTTGTTAAAGCCTTTGTAAGCGAAACATGGCATGAGCAAAATTGATGCAGTAAAATATGTGTTCAATTTACTAAGAAAGTTCGTTCACTGGGATCGGCAATTCTATCGGTCAAAGCCAAATAATCTAGCAAGGATTACTCTAAATGCGAAAATTAAATTGCATAATGCTTTTCTTTGGAAGATTGTTTAACTCTAAAATTAACCTAAATTATGACTTCTTGGACTAAAAACTAAATAAATTAAAATCAAATCAAAGAATGAATGTATGGAGAGAAATACTAGGGAATCGATGCACCTTTCTTAGACACTGAATGCTCACAATCAGTCTCGTTAAACACTTCAATCCAGTTACGGGCTTGTTTTCAAGATAATTCAATTAGGTTCGAAGATCCTTTCCAATACTTGCACACGGTCATGCAACAAATACGGATTAATAATCTAGGGTTCTTCCTACTACTCACACACGGTCATGTAATGAGCAATTGTCAAAACTCATATTTTACACAAAAACTCTAAGCCAAATTAACATAGCACGGTCATGCATATATCAATTTTCCTGTTTATTAAGCTTTTGATTCAGATTTAAATGGAACGGTCATCCACACCTAAACCCTAATCTCATAGATAAACTAAACTACAAAACTCAAATCACTTGCGGTCACAACATAATCAGAGAAAGTAGAATAGAGCAATTAATTCAATAAACAAAACGAAACCAAATTGATTAACAAAAGATAGACTAATAGTTCTCATAGAGTTATCCAAAATCGGTTACATCATCCCCTAGTTATAGGTTTAGTTACACATCAATGGAGAGAACGAAAACATAGAAGAGATGGAGAGAAAACCCATTATGGTGAGATGCTCTTCACTTGAAATCTCCGTCGTCTTCTTGTTTCCAATAATATTCTAATGATGGATGGAAAAGAATGAATGAATGAATGAATTGGTATCTGATGGATCCTGGATGTTGTGTGTTGCTCTCCTTTTATATCTCTCTCACGGCCTGTTCTTATGTTTTCTTTTTATTAGGTCTTCTGACCTGGCTCGAGGAACTGAAAAAACGGGTTACCGCTGCCCGTACCGCTTATGGTGCACTTGCCTGGGCAGCGGTAAATCAAACGGTGACAAACTGATCTGGCTCGCTGGGTGTACCGCTTGGCGTGCACTTGCCTCCTGAGCGGTCCGGTCAGCGATAAATGGCACTTCTTGACCGCTTGGCGTGCCGCCGATGGAGCATGTGCCTGTTGAGCAGCATGGGCCGCGGTAAATGGCAATTTTAGCCACTTTCTTCATCTTATTACTCCATTTCTCCGAAATAAGATCGGATCAATCCTTCTATGGAAAGAGACCTACAAAGGCTTTAACAAACACATCAACCCACCAAAAGGACTCAAGAAACAAGTATATAGAAAGGAAAAACGGGCAAAATATAAGCATAGACTTAGACTGATCAAATACCCCCAAACCTATCTTTTGCTCGTCCTCGAGCAAAACCAAACATTCCTAAACTGAAAAGAAAACTAAATCCTAATAAAGCCACTTTCGCAGGGAACGCGATAGCATTGAGCACATGCTACAAGCCTTTAAACCTCTAGGTGTCCCTAGAAGGAGGAGTGTTGTCTCCTGAGGGTTCTCAGCTATGACACCCACAAACATATCCCACAAACTAATCATTCGAGATGCAAACGATTAATGCCCAGACTGAAACAATGCATGCGAACGCCAATAGGTAAGGACTAACATTAAGTCACAAATTTGAAAGCATTGCTCGGTTTTAATTAAAAGCCCAAACTCAAAATATTCTAGCATCAAAAACACTTTCGCCGAATGCCATAGATGTAATTCGCCTCGACTCTAAGCCTCACTAGATATCGCTCATATTTCTCACAGAACCTAGGCAAATTCACTCATCAAGCATATGCGAAAGAAGTTATGCACAAGAAATTTCAAATTATAATCGCATATGAATATATCATTGAAAGAATGCTTGATTTGTATGCAAAGATCTCATGAAAAGAATCGAATCATTATGAGCAAGATAAACACACGCTTCACTTCTACTTTCATAGCAAGGATAACCAGCAGATCAATTAGACTTTTCATTAGGTTGTAATGGGGCTATTGGGTAAAGGTTAGAAAAGAACGGGATGTAGGAGTTCAAAAACCTAGGATCATTCAGTGAGAGCCTTCAGTTACCTTTACGGCTTGGCGCAAGCTCTTAGGTCTTTATTGACTTCCTTTGTTAGTGGAATAATGCCACTTACCATTCATTGATGTCCCCTTAATTCACCATTCTCTTTTGCCCACTCCTTCGAGAGTAGATACAACACTTAAATCTTTTGACATGTTGTGTTCCTTAGATTCTTTTCTCTGGCACACGCAACTCACCATTCATTTTGGTGGCAAAACTTTCTTTTTTTTTTCCTCTTTTTTTATTTTATTTTTGAATTTTTTTTTTTTTTTTTTTTTTTAACAATAGATATAATAATACAAAACCAGACAACCTTTCCTCTTTCATTTGGATTGAATGCAGCTCCTTCTTTATTTGACTCATATCATTTTCACATAGATTCTCATGCGAACTCTTCAGCTTTCTTCACAATCTCAAAGCATGATCCCCAGTTAACAGGTATGGCTATAATATGGTTTACATGGGTTACAGTAAATGTGGTGAAGAAAGAAAAGGCAACTCAGTGTTTGGCTTCAAACAGGGCTATGGAGCACACACACACGGGTAGGAAATATTATAGGCCTTTTAAGTAGTTCACGCACACAAAGTCTAACATCACTTCCACTGGTTCGACTTACTCAAGAACAAAGATAACATGTGAAAACTTTTATGATGAATGCTCTATAATGCTCAATGTTCAACCTATAGAGATCAAATCTAATGCTAAGAACCTACTGAGTGTTTAAAGAATAGAAACAAAATAATCCCTCATATATGTCATTTATGTACGCACTTTGGCTTAGTGAACTCACAGGGTAGTCTCCACTATTAATCATGGCAATCCAACTATGCATCCTATCCACTATCACATCAAGAGCATGTCATAAGTTATGAAAAATGCAATGCAATACTCTAAGTGGCAAGATGTTAGTTTAAACCCAGTGATTCAAGCATATCATTTCAAAGTCACATACCAAAACATCTCATCAAAGTTAATGCAGGAACGACAGACTCTAAAAGAAAACTGAAAACTGAAAACTGAAAAACTTGACTCAAGACTCAAAACAACGACACACCCCCAAACCTAAACTCGACATTGTCCCCAATGTTGACAATCAAGAAAAGACAGGCAGTGAAAGACAAAAGAAAAAAAAACAAAAGAAAAATAAAAGTTCAAAAAGAAAATCCATAGCCTGCTAATCTCCTCCATCCTCATCTGACAGCTGCAAGATCTCGGTCCCCTGATCGGAGTCTATCTGGTCATCATGCATCGGCTCCTCATCATCAAAGTGTAAGATCGGGGTCCGCTGGTCAAAGTTCTGCGGCTCAAGACCTGATCCACCAGCTGCAAAAGGATCCGGGTCTGGAATAGGGGTCTGAAACGGTGCTCCACTCCCACTAGCCACAGAAAACCGGCTAGTCATCATCCCGCGCAGCTCCTCTATGTTTGTCTCGACAGTGTCAAAATGAGCATCCATCCGTCCCTCTAACTGCCCGAAACACAAATCCATGTGAGTCTGCATAGCCTGCAAAAGAGTGGTAAATGGGTCACCTCCTGGCTGAGCTCCGCCTAGCTGAGTGGCATCTGGTGCCCCTTGAGGCTGGTCCTGTAAAAGCGTTGCTGCCTCAGCCTCTCGCGCCTCTCGCTCCTCCCGGCGACGTCTTCTCTCCCCATAATTTCCAATAGGAGGAATGCCCCGAAGAACTAACTGCTGGTTCTAGTTTGTCAAGTTCATCATACTCGGGTCATGACTCTCTAACCCTACACTCACATCAATGCCTGCCTGTCTGCAGAAAGCAGTGATCAAACACGAAAATACCATGGATTGGTCATCGTGCGCAGTAGCGTCATGAATGGCATTGAAAATCACCCGTCCAATATTGATAGGGCCACCTGTCCTCAAACGAAGCAACACACAGGCCTGGTCATAAAAGATCTCTGAACGGTGCTGGGATGGCATCAGTGAGTATGTCAGGAAAAGGTTCCAAAAGGCAACATCGGCATGCGTGTCGCGCTGGTATAGTTTCACTAATGTACCCCATTCCTCCTGTCCATCCATCCTAAGGCCTGCAGCCACTCTCCCTCTGTAAGGGTCAAGATCTGCAATATATTCTATTCCTCGACCGTTACTGATAGCCACCTCTGGAGCGTCAAAGTACTGATTAATGGCCTCCGGAGTTATATGGACCTCAACACCCTGCACTAAAACTGGGCCCCCAACTAAAAGCCTCTCTGGTACAGCACTAGCATAATACTCTGCCACAATCCCTCTGTTCGGTCTAGGTGGGCGTGCAACATATCCACCCCATCCGCGGTCCGCAACCATCTCTGGAACAGGCGTCTGTACCAAACTCTCAACGTCAATTCCTCTCTCAATAATCCAAGGTCGCCTGAGGAAATCGCCAAAACGACTTTTAAAGTCCTTGTTTTGTGCCTGTTTCGGCACTGCCTTCTGTTTTCTCTTATCGGGTGTGCTGACCCGAGGACGCTTCCCTTGATTAGTCCTTGCCATCTGTAGATAAAACATGCCAAAATTACACACATACCTCCACCGAAAATTCGGCAGTACTTCGTTTCAAAATTCATCTCCAAATATGTTTACAATGCCATATAAATCACATGGAACACCAAATAATCACATGCAAGGTTTATCTAAACCCAATCTATCCTTCAAATTCAAGCATGGCAACCATTATTCAACAAACATTCAAAATCTCTTATGAACAAAGAATTTCGGAATTCCCTAAACACCAAGTGAAACACACCACAATAAGCTTAATCATGCTAAATAACTCAATATGAACAAAACCCATTGATCAATAAAACTTGGAAACCGAAATTTGAGCACTAAAAACTCTCTATCTCTTCATACCACATTGTAGAATCAAACTTCATAAGTTAAAGCCATTGAAGCAAAATAGAAGAGAGAAGAGAATGCATACCTTGTTGTTGAACGAGGAGAGGAGAGACTATGGAAGAAATTTGAGAAGAAAAGAAAAGAATTGGGAGGGAGAAGAAGGAGAAAATGCAGCAGCTGTGGGTCAAATGAGACCCACCAGACTGCTCGTCCATTATAATGAAGAGGGCAACTTTTTACCCTACCGCCGACTAGGCACGCTGCATGAGCAGCGGTCCGTCCAGCGGTAAAGCGCAATTACGCTTACCTGGAGAGTCCAAACGCACCGTTTCATTTTCGTTACCGCTGACTATGCACTTTCCTCTTCAGCGGCACGGCCAGCGAGCCATTCCAGTGTTGTCATTAAATGATGCCTGCTGTGCGGACACCTTGCTCCTTGAGCGGTCTGGTCAGCGGTAATTCCCAATCGCTGCAGGTCTTCAATTTACCGCTGACTATACAAGGTCCTCCTCAGCGGCCTAGGCTGTGAGCCATTCCAGTGTTGTCATGTTAGACTGGACCGCTGACCGTGCATGTGTCCCTTGAGCGGCACGGGCAGCGGTAATTCCCAAACTTTGCAGTCCGAACCTGATTCTGACCAAGACAACAAGCACACATAAAGCATATCTGCACATAACTCAATATCTAGAATTTCCACTACCCCCAAACCTGGATTGAAAAATACTCTTCACTAAACATACGACTCACACTAATTACGGACTCAAAGAACTCTAAAGAAAATAAACGAAATAGAAAAGGAAAAGAAAAAGTTACCTAGGTGGGTTGCCTCCCACCAAGCGCTGTATTTAGCGTCTAGGCAAGACGTGTGAGAGCGCTACGGCTCAGTAAGCTCAACATCCTCCATTTGAACGACCTTGTCAAGCTCCATAATGTAAGGTTTTACCCTATGCCCATTGACCTTGAACTTGTCGCCATTCTTCTCGTTCTGCACTTCTACAGCTTCGTGGGGAAAAATGTGAGTTACCACGTAAGGTCCAAACCACCTGGACCTCAACTTACCGGGAAACAACTTCAGTCTTGAGTTGAACACCAGCACTTGCATACCTGGACGAAGATCTTTATGCACTATCATCTTGTCATGTATCAACTTAGTCTTCTCCTTGTACAGTTTTGCACTCTCGTATGCCTCTAAGCGAAATTCTTCGAGCTCACACAGCTGAAGCTTCCTCTCCTTACCGGCCTTGTCATAATCAAAGTTTAACTTTCTGATTGCCCAGAAAGCTCTATGTTCAAGTTCCACTGGAAGGTGGCACGCTTTCCCAAAAACCAACCTATATGGACTCATCCCAATAGGTGTTTTGAAAGCTGTCCGGTAGGCCCACAGTGCATCATCTAACTTCAAAGCCCAATCCCTTCGAGTTGAATTTATAGTCTTCTCTAGGATACCCTTTATTTGCCTGTTGCTGACCTCAACCTGTCCTGAAGTCTGTGGGTGGTATGGTGTAGCAACCTTATGCCGTACACCATATTTCTTCAAAAGTGCAGCAAAGGATCTGTTGCAAAAATGCGTACCTCCATCGCTAATGATGGCTTTAGGGGTCCCGAATCTTGCAAATATCGTCTCCCTCACAAATTTCACCACAGTTTGACCGTCATTATTCCTTGTGGCCTTTGCTTCTACCCATTTTGACACATAATCAACCTTTACCAAGATGTAACTATTACCACAAGATGGTGGGAATGGTCCCATGAAATCAATGCCCCATACGTCAAAAAGCTCTATCACCAAATTCCCAGATAAGGGCATCTCATTTTGCCTACTTATACTCCCTATACATTGACATCTGTCGCATGGGACACAGAACCGGACTGCATCCTTGTGTAATGATTCCTAGAAGAATCCAGATTGCAACACTTTCAAAGCTGTCTTTCTTGCACCAAAATGTCCTCCACATTGTAGCTCATGACAAAATTTCAAAACGTCTCTCTGCTCTGACTCAGGAACACATCTTCTTATCACAGAATCAGGACCATGAGTGTATAAATAAGGGTCATCAAAAAGTATTTTTTTGCTCTTGAAATGAACCTTTGTCTTCCTTGTGAGTTCAGCTCATCCGGGACTACTCCACTTACCAAATAGTTAACCAAATCAGCATACCATGGTTCACTATCTTTCACAGCCAACAATTGTTCATCCGGGAACTTCTCATGCAATGGTAATTTGTCTACTTCATTCGGATTTTTCAGTACTAACTTGCTTAGATGATCAGCAACCACGTTCTCACTACCTTTCTTGTCTCGTATTTCCAAGTCAAATTCTTGTAGCAGGAGAATCCACCGAATCAATCTAGGCTTGGCATCCTTTTTCTGAAGAAGATGACGAAGGGCTGCATGGTCTAAATATACAATGACTTTGGCGCCCACCAAATACGTTCGGAATTTCTCCAATGTAAAAACTACTGCTAGAAGCTCCTTCTCAGTTGTTGAGTAGTTCAATTGGGCGTCATTCAAGGTTCGAGAAGCATAGTATATCGCGTGCGGAACCTTGTCTACCCGCTGCCCCAAAACTGCTCCGATGGCATAATCCGAAGCGTCACACATTAATTCAAAGGGCAATTCCCAATTGGGGGGAATTATTACTGGTGCGGTGGTCAATGCACTCTTCAAAGTGTTAAAAGCTACCATGCATTCCTCACTGACCTCAAAATCAATTTCTTTTTATAGGAGCAAACACAAGGGCCTCGTTATCTTTGAAAAGTCCTTTATAAATCTTCTGTAAAAACCTGCGTGCCCAAGAAACGACCTCACATCCTTCACGGATTTTGGAGGCTGTAAACTACTAATCACCTCCACCTTGGCTTTGTCCACTTCAATTCCTCTTCTTGAAATCACATGTCCGAGAACTATCCTGAAACAAATTAGAGGCGTGTTCTATATAAAGCTAGAGGGGGGGGGGGGTGAATAGATTTTAACTATTATTATCCAATTTTCGCATGCAAGTCAATTTTACGAAAATGCCCCTACTAGTCAAAAATACATACAAGTGTAATATAGTGCGGAATTTAAATAACACTTGATGTATACGTGGAAACCCAACCACTGGGAAAAACCACGGGCTGTTTAGTGCGCCACACTCGGACCTCGAAATCCACTAATCGAAATGGAGTTTACAACCTATGTAGACCTCGTCTAACACTCCGGTCAATAACCCCCCACTTCTACCACTCGGGCCTTTAAAAGTGGCTCTAGTCCAATTGCTTGAGGCCTAAGCAACCTTAGCCTCAAGACTTGATTCTCTAATAAGAGATTATGCAACTTATGTGAATATGTATGAATATTCAAATAACAAACAAGGCTAGGTAACCTTAGATGCTTATCTAGGATGATGATATAATCAATTTAATCAACCCTAGATATCAATTGCTAAATGACATGTCAAATAGCTTAGATAATCAAGATTAAGCAAAAACCTAATTAGCTATCACAAAAACAACACTCAATTAATTCATCACAATTAATTCTCTATTCTTGTATTTATCATATGATCAACAACATACAAGTAAATAAATAGAGAATATGCTAGATAGTAAAAATACTAAAATAAGATGAAACTAATCAAAATCTTACCAAGCATATTGTGATGATGCCAATCCAATCATAGATGCTTTCTATGTAGACATAGAGGATGCAATATGAAATTTGATGCAAAAAGGATTTGATTTGAGTGTTTAAAGGTGGGTTCTTGATTTGATTTTTTCTCAAAAATCTCTCTTGAAAGATTAGGGTTCTAATTGCTCAAGAAACTTATTCAGAGATTGAGAAAATAAGATATTTATAGACATCAAGAATTGGGCATGTGAAAAGACACTTTTGCCCCTGAAACGCACCGTTCGGCGGTTTCAATCGGCTACCAGGCCGCCGATGACGACCGCCGAATTGAGCTCGTGAAGAACAGAGCATTAACGGCGGTTTCGCGACCGCCGATCCAACCGCCGAATCAAACCCGAGGGATTAAAATCGATCAGGTATGAACGGCGGTTTCGAACGGCGGTCGTGACCGCCGATCTTGACCACATAATTGCTTCAGACCAATCTGGACTGAAACGGCGGTTTCATTCGGCGGCCAGGCCGCCGATCATAACCGCCGATCACCAACAATGGTGAAAACCAAGGAGAAGCCAAGGGCATTCTCCATAGGCGGTCTTCGAGCGAAACCAAGCACTCATTAGTGCAAGCGCGAACGTTTCCGAACAATGTCGGGAAACGAATTATAAGGCACATATACACACAACAAGATATATCAACCAAAGTGCTAGTGTGTAAAGTGACATGTGAAGAGATGCACATAAAATTAAGCAAGTATGCAATCATAGCAAGAATGCTAAGTGTGTGTGTGCTACTAAATCTCTTCAAAGAAAAACAAGCACAAGAGATTATACCTTTGGCGTGCTTGTATCTTGAGGTCATGGAAAGGCCTTTGATCTTCAACACTAATCACTTAGACTACCCTTACATTCAAAACCCCAACATGTGGTTTGACCACGAAATAAGCCAATCAACAAAACGGGAATCCTTACATATCCCTTGTTGTACCATGAAGTGGCACTTTTCCCAGTTCAACACCAAGTTGTTCTCTTCGCATCTCTTAAGGACCAAGGTAAGGTTGTGCAAACACAAATCAAATGAATCCCCAAACACCGAGAAGTCATCCATGAATACCTCAATGATTTCCTCTAACATCTCTGAAAAAATTGACATCATACACCTCTGAAAGGTGCCTGGAGCATTGCAGAGACCAAACGGCATTCTTCTATAAGCAAACGTCCCAAATGGACAAGTGAAAGTAGTTTTTTCTTGATCATCCGGTGCGATAGCTATCTGATTGTAACTTGAATACCCATCGAGGAAAAAATAATGACTGTGCCATGCTAATCGCTCAAGCATCTGATCTATGAAAGGAATAGGAAAATGATCTTTTCTGGTAGCAGTGTTCAGCTTCCTGTAGTCGATACACACCCTCCATCCTGTCTGAAGCCTCTGTGGAACCAACTCATTCTGTTCATTGCGAATTGAAACAAATTAGAGGCGTGTTCTATATAAAGCTAGAGGGGGGGTGAATAGATTTTAACTATTATTACCCAATTTTCGCATGCAAGTCAATTTTACGAAAATGCCCCTACTAGTCAAAAATACATACAAGTGTAATATAGTGCGGAATTTAAATAACACTTGATGTATACGTGGAAACCCAACCACTGGGAAAAACCACGGGCTGTTTAGTGCGCCACACTCGGACCTCAAAATCCACTAATCGAAATGGAGTTTACAACCTATGTAGACCTCGTCTAACACTCCGGTCAATAACCCCCCACTTCTACCACTCGGGCCTTTAAAAGTGGCTCTAGTCCAATTGCTTGAGGCCTAAGCAACCTTAGCCTCAAGACTTGATTATCTAAGAAGAGATTATGCAACCTATGTGAATATGTATGAATATTCAATTAACAAACAAGGCTAGGTAACCTTAGATGCTTATCTAGGATGATGATATAATCAATTTAATCAACCCTAGATATCAATTGCTAAATGACATGTCAAATAGCTTAGCTAATCAAGATTAATTAAAAACCTAATTAGCTATCACAATACAACACTCAATCAATTCATCACAATTAATTCTCTAATCTTGTATTTATCATATGATCAAAACATACAAGTAAATTAAAGAGAATAGCTTGATAATAAAAATACTCAAATAAGATGAACTTAATCAAAATCTTACCAAGCAAGTTGTGATGATGCAAACCCAATCATTGATGCTTTCTATCTAGACATAGAAGATGCAATATGAAATTTGATGCACAAGGGATTTGATTTGAGTGATTAAAAATGAGTTCTTTGTGTATTTTTCTTCTCTTGAAAAATATCCTAAGTATAGAATATGAATATGAACTCTCTTGGCTGACCTAAAGTCAAAATGTTATATATATAGGAGCCATAAGTGAAGTGCGGTCGTTTTGAAAAACGCACCAGAAATTGCTCTGTGCGTTGGTGGCCTTGCGCTGGACGACAGGCGCACGACCAACGCAAAGGCAAATATTGCACAGGCGCTTGACGACCAGCGCTAAGACAGGCGCACGACCAGCGTAGCCATACTGGGCGATCAGCGCTGGTGGCCTTGCGCTGGTGTAGACCAGCGCACGACCGGCGACAGACCACTGGGTGATCTGCGCTGGTCCGGCGCTTGACGACCAGCGCACAGCCCACTCCTTTGAACCCCACAAGAAAACATGCAAGGGGTAAAAAGGTAAAAGCAAGATGCATCCTAAAAGCCTAACATGCTATGACATTATAAACACAAGATGCATCAAAATAACAAGCAAGAAGAGATGAGAATAAGCATTGATGCACAACAAAAAGAAACACAACATACAAAGATAAAACATATGCATGAGTTGTGAGTGTGTGCAACTATCTCTTCAAGACAAGTAAGCACAAAGAAAATTACCTTCGGTGCTCATCAACACGAGGTCTTCAAAGGGCTTCGAACAATTAAACCAATACCTAAGCTACCCTTACAAAGTACCCCAACATGTGGTTTGTCCACGAAATAAGCCAATCAACAAAACGGGAATCCTTACACGAACCACGGTAATACCTGATTTCTTAGGAACTACGTGAATCGGGCTGACCCACTTACTGTCTGATATGGGATAAATTATCCCCACTTGTAGAAGTTTCAGGACTTCTTTCTTCACTACCTCTTTCATTATCGGATTTAATCTTCTCTGAGCCTCTCTTGACGGTCTAGACTCTTCTTCGAGAAATATCTTGTGCATGCAAATTGTTGGACTGATTCCCTTGATATCTTCAATTGACCATCCTATAGCTGACTTGTGTTTCTGTAGAACCCCAATGAGCCTTTCTTCCTCAATACTCTGTAATTCTGAACCAACAATTACCGGGTATGTCTCATTCTCACCTAGATACACATACATCAGAGTTGTTGGTAACTCCTTGAGTTCCAACTTTGGTGGTGGATCATTGGCCAAACTGACATTTGAAACTTGGAAGTCTTCAACTGCTTCTTCAGCTAGTTTAGAACTATCTTCAGTCTTGTCGTCTTGATCGTCCCAATCCCAATCCGCCAAAACCTCATCCTTGAATATTCCATCAATCCCAGGGTCTAAAACCTCGATGAATGAACAATCATCAGCTCCGGCAGGGTATGATGATGCTTCAAACAGTTTGAACTCCACTGTCTCATCTAACACTGTCATTGAAAGTTTTCCATTCTGCACATCAATAAATGTCTTTGCTGTGGCCATGAACGGTCTACCCAGAAGAACAGGTCTCATGTTAGTCTCTTTACTTACGTCCTCCATGTCTAATACCACGAAATCTGCTGGAATAATAAGCTTTCCAACTTGGACCAGTACATCTTCAACATGCCCTCTCGGATATCTTACTGAACCATCTGCTAACAGAAGTGACATTGTGGTAGGCTTCAACTCATTCAAACCTAACTGCTTGTAAATAGAATAAGGCATCAAATTAATACTGGCACCTAAATCTAGCATTGCTCTTTCAAGTTGGGTACCTCCTACTGTGATATTGATGCAGAAACTGCCTGGATCTTTCAGTTTGGGAGGAAGTTCCTTTTGCAAAACTGCACTAGCACTGCCTGCTATATATTCCTGATGATTCGGTCCAAACTTCTGCCTGTTGGTGTGAAGGCTCTTGAAAATTTTTGCATATGCGGGCATCTTTTCTATCATCTCAAGAAGAGGTAAGTTCACATGTACCTTGGACAGAACATCAAAAATCTCTTTGAATGCCTTACTTAGCTTGTCCCTTTTAAGTCTCCCAGGAAAAGGAATTGGTGGAACATATGGAGGGGGTGGAATATAAGGGTCTGACGATTTGTGTAAAACCGAGGTCTTTTTTGGTGGTGGATCTACCACTACCTCTTCTTCTTCTCTATCCTCCTTCTCCCTCACCTCTTCTGATCCCCTGGTGTCCTCTTTCTTTTGCTGTCTAACAACTTCAGTGTCTAACAACTTCAGTGTCTAACACTCGCCCACTTCTCAACATAGTCAATGCCTTGGCTTGTTCTGATTGACTAGGAAACCTTCCTGGTTCATTCTTGCGAATTGCGTCGACTATTTGGCCCATCTGTGTTTCTAAATTTTTAATGGATGACTCAACATTGTTAAATCTCTAATTTGTTTCACGTGAGAAACGCTCTGTATTCTCAGCTAGGGATGTCACAATATCCTCTAAGGATCTCTTCTTCGGCTAATAGGTGGTACTGTCTCTATTTGCAGCATTGTTCCATTGTTGAGGTTGACTATTGGAACCTTGGCCTTGGTAATTGCCTCTGTTGTACCCTCCTTGATTTGTTCCTTGAGTGTTCTGTTGAATGATCTGATGACTATTAAGAGCAGTGTTAGGGTCAGAATAAGATAAATTTGAGTGGTTACGCCATCCAGGATTGTAGGTGTTCGAGTAAGGATCGTTTCTTCCTCTTTGGTAATTGAAAGCTTGAACCTCCTCTGTCTCAAACGGTATCCCATCTCCATCTTGCAATGAGTTCACCCCTGACTGCTGTTGAGTCCTATTCGAGTTTTGGGCCATCATTGCCTGTACTTGCTTAGCTAGATTTGCCATCTGAATTTCCACCCCAGTTGTCTGGTTAACCTCATACTTACCTCCCTTTCAGACAGTTGAACTTCTATGCTGGGAGTTTAGAGCCAAAGTTTCATAGATCTCAGCAATCTCTAAAGCAGATTTCCTGGTAATGATACCCCCACAAGCGTTGCCAACAATGTTTTGTGTGAAAGGTGTCAATTCATCATAAAAAGTGCGGACTTTGTACTCCTCTGTCACCATGTGAGGGGGGATTTGATCTAACAGCTCCTTATATCGCGACCATGCTTCATGGAACGACTCACCATCTTCTTCGCCGAAACTAGCTATCTTGATCCGAATTTCTTTTGCTTTAGAAGCAGGGAAAAATCTGTTGAAGAATGCAGTGCACACGTCAACCCATGATTTCAAAGATCCTGCCCTTACTGAATTGTACCACTTGATGCCCTTGTCCTTCAACCAATACCAAAAACACCTCATCCTTAACTGCTCTTCTGTCAATCGGCCCATCGGGAAGTTCCCTACGGTAGCTTGATAGTTCTTCATAAACTGGAGGCAGTCTTCTGTTGCCAAACCGTGAAAAGATGGTAGCATATTTAAATGGCTACTCCTCAACTCATAACTCCTGGCTACGGCATCTAACACAACTGGCTGAGGTTGGTCTCCCAGCATAGGCTGTCCAGACTCTCTCATTATTCTGATATCATCTTCTAGTGCACGTCTTGGAGAACCCGGTGGATTGTCTCGAACTTCCTGTCTATTTTGAACACCTTGTTCATCATGAACCTCTCTTTCAGCTCGAATAACCCGGTCACGTTGCTCACCGTGATCACCCATGTCCTCAACCAAAGGATCTAACTCTTCGAACTGTCTGTCTGTCCGGCCTACTCGGTCAATCTCGTCGTTAGCCGGGATCAGAATACCTCCAAGCGAACGATGTCCGTTCATACACCTGTAAAACCTGAAACACCAAAAACACAACTACCACGAGATAAAAAGAAACAAAAGAAAAAAACTAAAACTAAAAATAAAATCTAATGACACACACTACCTAACTTAAACTAACTAGATTCAACTAATAAAATCTATACCAATCCCCGGCAGCGGCGCCAAAATTGATGCAGTAAAATCTGTGTTCAATTTACTAAGAAAGTTCGTTCACTGGGATCGGCGATTCTATCGGTCAAAGCCAAATAATCTAGCAAGGATTACTCTAAATGCGAAAATTAAATTGCATAATTCTTTTCTTTGGAAGATTGTTTAACTCTAAAATTAACCTAAATTATGACTTCTTGGACTAAGAACTAAATCAATTAAAATCAAATCAAAGAATGAATGTATGGAGAGAAATACTAGGGAATCGATGCACCTTTCTTAGACACTGAATGCTCACAATCAGTCTCGTTAAACACTTCAATCCAGTTACGGGCTTGTTTTCAAGATAATTCAATTAGGTTCGAAGATCCTTTCCAATACTTGCACACGGTCATGCAACAAATACAGATTAATAATCTAGGGTTCTTCCTACTACTCACACACGGTCATGTAATGAGCAATTGTCAAAACCCATATTTTACACAAAAACTCTAAGCCAAATTAACATAGCACGGTCATGCATATATCAATTTTCCTGTTTATTAAGCTTTTGATTCAGATTTAAATGGAACGGTCATCCACACCTAAACCCTAATCTCATAGATAAACTAAACTACAAAACTCAAATCACTTGCGGTCACAACATAATCAGAGAAAGTAGAATAGAGCAATTAATTCAATAAACAAAACGAAACCAAATTGATTAACAAAAGATAGACTAATAGTTCTTATAGAGTTATCCAAAATCGGTTACATCATCCCCTAGTTATAGGTTTAGTTACACATCAATGGAGAGAACGAAAACATAGAAGAGATGGAGAGAAAACCCATTATGGTGAGATGCTCTTCACTTGAAATCTCCGTCGTCTTCTTGTTTCCAATAATATTCTAATGATGGATGGAAAAGAATGAATGAATGAATTGGTATCTGATGGATCCTGGATGTTGTGTGTTGCTCTCCTTTTATATCTCTCTCACGGCCTCTTCTTATGTTTTCTTTTTATTAGGTCTTCTGACCTGGCTCGAGGAACTGAAAAAATGGGTTACCGCTGCCCGTACCGCTTATGGTGCACTTGCCTGGGCAGCGGTAAATCAAACGGCGACAAACTGATCTGGCTCGCTGGGTGTACCGCTTGGCGTGCACTTGCCTCCTGAGCGGTCCGGTCAGCGATAAATGGCACTTCTTGACCGCTTGGTGTGCCGCCGATGGAGCATGTGCCTGTTGAGCGGCATGGGCCGCGGTAAATGGCAATTTTAGCCACTTTCTTCATCTTATTACTCCATTTCTCCGAAATAAGATCGGATCAATCCTTCTATGGAAAGAGACCTACAAAGGCTTTAACAAACACATCAACCCACCAAAAGGACTCAAGAAACAAGCATATACAAAGGAAAAACGGGCAAAATATAAGCATAGACTTAGACTGATCAATATCCGTATGATAGTAGCCATGTTCAACCAATAAAGAAAGAGAGACATTTGGAATATAAATTCCTTTGAACGGATACACGATCCTTTATTCATTTTGAGTCTCATAAGCTTTCACACAAGTTTTGCATTTTTAAGAATATACAATCATCAATTCATGCTTTTCATGTGAGCATGTTATATGAATTTCATGCTTTTTCATTTGACATTAGCATGTTATTAAAGAATCATCATGTCATGGAGATAATCATAGGTCATTCAAATCAAACTGAAACAAATTATAGCACGGTGTGTATAAAGCTATCTAGAGGGAGGGTGAATAGATTTTACGTTTTTTGCCCAATTTTTCGTGATAGTCAAAATTACGAAAATGCCCTCAAGATAATATAAACAAGCAAGTGTAATATGGTGCGGAAATTAAAACAACACTTGGTTTTTACGTGGAAACCCTCACGGGAAAAACCACGGGCTATGTAAGTAAGCCACACTCGAACCTCGAATCCACTAAATGTGCAAACGATTACAACCTAATCCTGGAAGTAATCACACACCTACCTAATCCCGGTATGAGTGAACCTAGTCCAATTTGCTTGTGTTCTAAGCAACCTAATCCCGGATGCTACACACAAGACTTACTTTCTCTATGAAGAGAATACAACCCTAAGTGAATATATGTGAATATCCAAAATGCAACATAGAGCAAGGGAAACCCTATATGCTTATCTAAGATGATTAATATTCAATTAAGAGCAATCCTAGATATCAAAACTAAATGACATGTCAATTAGTTTAGCTAATCAATATTAAGCACAAAACCTAATATGCAAGCACAATATAAAATCTCAAACATACATCATACTCATCTCAATATTGTATCTAAAGCATACAAAATAACAAACAAGTAATTAATTGAGATTGCTAGATAAGAGAAACACAAAACATGTAAGATATTAGTGAAAAGCTTACCAAGCAAAGTATGATGAAGATTCCATGCTAGAAGACATCTAGATGATCTAAGATGATGCTAGATGATGATTGATGATCATGAAAAAGTGTTTGAGAATCAATAATGGAGTTCTTGGAATTTTTCCTCTCTTTGAAAAATATCCTAAGTATGAATTCTGAATATGAACTCTCTTAATTGACCTAAAGTCAAAGTGGCATATATATAGGGGGCCAAATCAAAGTGAGGTCGTTTAAGTAAGTTTCAAAGAAACGCGCCAATCGGCGGTTTCAATCGGCGGCTAGGCCGCCGTTCATGACCGCCGAATTGAGCTCGTGAAGAACAGAGCATAAACGGCGGTTCATTCGGCGGTTTCGTGACCGCCGATCCCAACCGCCGAAACAGAACAGAGAGATCAAAATCAACCAGGTATGAACGGCGGTTTCATGCCCGCCGTTTCAACCGCCGAATTAGACTAAGAGATAAATCAATCAGGTCTTGAAACGGCGGTTTTGAACGGCGGTCGTGACCGCCGATCTTAACCGCAGAAATGCTTCAGACCAATCTGGACTGAAACGGCGGTTTCATTCGGCGGCCAGGCCGCCGATCATAACCACCGATCACCTAGATAGGTGAAAACCAAGGAGAAGCCAAGGGCATTCTCCATAGGCGGTCCTCGCGCTAAACCAAGCACATTCTCGTGCATGCGCGGACGTTTCCGAAAGTTATCGGGAAACGAATTACACAACAACATGACACAATTACACACAACAAAATATAATAAATAAGTGCAAGTGTGAAATGTGACAAATGAAGAGAATGCACACATATGCAATGAATGTTAAGTGTGTGTGTGCAACTAATCTCTTCAAAGAAAAGTAAGCACATAGAAATTTACCTTCGGTGCTTATCAACACGAGGTCTTCAAAGGGCTTCGAACAATAAGACCGATACTTAGGCTACCCTTACAAAAAACCCCCACATATGTGGTTTGATCACGAAATAAGCCAATTAAAAACAACGGGAATTCTTACAATCTCCCCCTTTGGCTATTTCGTGACAAAACCATCACTCACAATGATTCCTCACAAAAAAAATAGAAACTACGGGACTATAATGATATTCTACATTACAAAGAGATAAGCTAATGCAACTTGAAGTCTTCAATCCTCTTGTAGAATAATCAATCCCTGAAAAGAGTTTCTAACATTTCTAATACAAGAAAAGTGTGAGATTAATCATGTGAGAACAATACCAAGCATTTGCATTTTTAGAATTTAGGCACAACATTACCAAATGTATGCAATGTATGATAAATGCAATGCTCCCCCTCAACGGGTTACTCCCCCTCAATGTATGTTCTCCCCAAAGTGTACAATAACTTCTATATTTTGCACCTCCCCTTACCATATCCTACTCCCCCTTTTTGTCATGATATAGGCAAAGGAGTAGTCCCCAACCGGGTCACTCATAGCAACGAGAGATAGAAGCATGCAAGATTTACATATACATATAAGTCACTTTATGCACTTCAATTAATTTGAGAGAAACAAGGAGATTTATTTAGAGAAAATGTGTGAATCCAACATGCTTTGCATACAAGACATATAGCATTCAAGTCCAAAATACAATGGTATTTGGCAAAGCAAATGACAAAGGTTTCTAATAAGAATTCAAACCAATTTCACCAATGTCATGGGAAAAGCAAGGATATAGAGATTATTGATTTCAATTTAAGAGCAACTATATCCAACTTTATAAGCGAAACATGGCATGAGCGACTTTGCACCCTATTTGATTTTTCCGGATAAAATTATCCGTATGATAGTAACCATGTTCAACTAATAAAGAAAGAGAGACATTTGGAATGTAAATTCCTTTGAATGGATACAAGATCCTTTATTCATTTTGAGTCTCATAAGTTTTCACACAAGTTTTGCATTTTAAGAATATGCAATCATCAATTCATGCTTTTCATGAGAGCAAGATTTATGAATTTCAAGCTTTTTCATTTGACATTAGCATGTTATTAAAGAATCATCATGTCATGGAGATAACTATAGGTCATTCACATCATACTTCCTATGTAAATCTCCTAGTCCAAAAATGCATGTTTGAACATAAATATGACATGGATTGTAGACAAGCAAGGTTCACACTTATAGAATTTGAAAACATATATACATATGTACAACCAAGCTTACTCAAGCAATTAAAAGAAGAGGCATAAGATATTTTAAATTTTTTGCAAGATACAAGAATGCAAAATAGCTCTCTTTGCTTGAGTTCCCCATATGGGGTCAATCATAGAACATCACTCCACAAGGCATACCCCAATAGATCTACTAAGAGTTTTAAATCGAGTAGCATCTAAGGGTTTAGTAAATAGGTCCGTAAGTTGATCATTAGTACCTACATGTTCAAGTACTATGCATTTATTTTCAACAAGCTCTCTAATGAAGTGATGGCGGATGTCAATATGCTTAGTCCTAGAATGTTGCACCGGATTCTTGGAAATATTAATAGCACTCATGTTATCACAAAAGAGAGTGAGAGTACCTTGGTTGAATCCGTAGTCTACTAGCATTTGCTTCATCCATAGGAGTTGTGTGCATCCATTCCCCGCGGCTATGTACTCGGCCTCGGCCGTGGACAAGGAAATCGAGTTTTGCTTCTTGCAAAACCAAGACACCAAGTTGTTGCCTAGAAAGAAGCAACCGCCCGATGTGCTCTTCCTATCATCACAATTTCCTGCCCAATCCGCATCACTAAAGCCTACAAGACTAGCATTAGTGTCAAAAGAGTACCAAATCCCATAGTTGGATGTCCCATTCACATAGCGAATGATTCTCTTAACGGAAGAGAGATGGGACTCCTTAGGATCCGCTTGGTACCTAGCACACACACCCACACTAAAGGAGATATCGGGCCTACTTGCGGTCAAATAAAGCAAGCTACCTATCATGCCACGATATAACGTTTGTTCCACACTTTTACCACTAGCATCTTTGCTTAGCTTCAAAGTGGTACTCATGGGTGTATCACAATGTTTGGCATTTTCTAAACCAAACTTCTTCACTAGGTTTTTGGCATATTTGGCTTGGGTTATGAAAATCCCATTGTCTAGTTGCCTAATTTGCAAACCTAGGAAGTAACTAAGCTCACCAACAAGGCTCATCTCAAATTCATGAGACATGACATCAACAAATTGTTGGACCTTGGTGTTGTTGGTGGAGCCAAACACTATGTCATCAACATATATTTGAGCTATGAAAAGCTCATCATTGTCTCTCTTGATGAATAGTGTCTTATCAACACTACCTCTTGTGTAGTCATTGTCAACAAGAAATTGAGTGAGGCGCTCATACCAAGCCCTCGGTGCTTGTTTCAACCCATATAGTGCCTTCTTGAGGCGATAGACATGGTTGGGGTGGTGAGCATCCACAAACCCCTTGGGTTGTTCAACAAACACTTCCTCTTGCAAGAAGCCATTGAGGAAGGCACTCTTGACGTCCATTTGGTGCAATTTGAACTTGTGCACACAAGAGATGGACAAGAGAAGCCTAATGGACTCTAAGCGGGCAACGGGAGCAAATGTCTCCTCAAAGTCGATACCCTCAATTTGAGAGTACCCTTGTGCTACAAGTCTAGCCTTGTTCCGCACTATGTTGCCATCCTCATCGGATTTGTTCCTAAAAATCCATTTAGTGCCTATGACATTAGTGGTCTTAGGCCTAGGAACTAGAGTCCAAACCTCATTCCTTTCGAATTGGTTTAGCTCTTCTTGCATGGCAAGAACCCAAAATTCATCATTCAAGGCTTCATCAACCTTTTTGGGTTCTATTTGAGAGGTGTAGCATGTAAAGCTAATTAGATTAGCTATTTGACGCCTAGTCCTAACACCCTCATTTACATCTCTAATAACATCCTCTTTGTTATGGAGTCTTCTAACCCATGGAGCGGGTTCATTAGAGTCCAAGTTAGGAACTCTAGTAATGGGTTGTGTGACTTCATTAGATGTCCCAACATTGGGAGTCACCACAACCCTCTCCAAAGGAGAGTCATCCTCTAGAACATCCTCCTCCTCATGGTCATTAGACTTGAGCCTAGTATCATCAATGACCACATTTGATGATTCCATGACGGTTCGAGTCTTCAAGTTGAAAACTCTATAGGCTTTACTATTCAAGGCGTAGCCAATAAAGATACCCTAATCACTCTTAGCATCAAACTTGCCAAGTTGATCACGGTCATTTAAAATGTAGCATTTGCTTCCAAATGTGTGGAAGTAGCTAACATTTGGCTTCCTACCCTTCCATAGCTCATAGGAGGTGTTTCTAGAGCCGGGCCTTAGGAACACACGATTTCCTATATAGCAAGCCGTATTGATGGCTTCGGCCCATAGGTTCCTAGGGACATTGTTGCTAAGCAACATCACTCGGGCCATCTCTTGGAGGACCCTATTCTTCCTCTTAACAACTCCATTTTGTTGAGGTGTCCTAGGAGCCGAAAACTCATGGGAGATGCCTAAGCTATCACAAAAGCTTTCAAAAGAGGCATTCTCAAATTCTCTCCCATGGTCACTTCTAATCCGTTTAATGCTTCTAATGTTAGATTTCATTTCATTTTGTAATTTAGTACAAAGCATTTTAAACTTATCAAAAGTTTCGGATTTTTCTCTAAGAAAGTATGTCCATGTAAATCTAGAGAAATCATCAACACATACGAAAATGTATCTCTTTCCACCCAAACTTTCGGTTTGCATGGGACCCATGAGGTCCATGTGGAGAAGCTCAAGTGGCTCCTTGGTGGTAAGATACTTACCCTTTTTGTGCATGCTTTTAGTTTGCTTTCCTTGTTGGCAAGGTCCACAAACACCATTGGCTTTCTTCCCAAGCTTAGGGAGGCCACGCACACAGACTATTCTAGCTTCAAGACAATAGCAATTGTCGCTAGATCTCATACCTTTCAATAAGGTTTGTCCATCGGGCTTTAGGATCGAGCAATCATCTTTACAAAACAAGACGGAATATCCTTCATCACTTAGATGTGAAATGCTTATTAAATTGGCTTTCAAGCCATCAACAAATAAAGCATCGGATAAGGAGGGTAATCCGGGAACGGAAATGGTTCCTTTCCCTACTACTTTCTTTTTGGATCCATCACCAAAAGTGACATATCCACCTTCCTCCATAACAAGAGTCTTGAAGAAACTCTTGTTTCCCGTCATGTGCCTAGAGTACCCACTATCTAGATACCAAAAATTAGAAGAATTTGCCTTCAAGGCTATTTGAGCAACATGGCAAACAATATCATTCTTTCTAATCCACCTAGAAACAATCTTAGCTTTCTTAGTGGTCTTTGGTATATGGGCTCTAGATGTCCTAGGATCATACATAATAATATTATCATTCCTAGGAACATGCATCATGGCTCTTTTCTTTTTCTTCTCTATCATGCTTTTAGTTTTGCACATTTTTATATATCGAAAGCAATGTGGTCTAATATGACCATCAAATCCACAAAAATGACATATAGGAGTGAAATAAGGAATCATACCTTGTCCTTGTCTTTGTGGATGAAAGGGTTCAATCCTTTTTCGTTGTTGAACCGGTCTTGGTTGCTTCCTAGCTTGAGGTTGCATGATAGGTCTCTTTCCTTTGTGAGCCATTTGAGGAGGAATGTTGGCTTGAGGGACCCTAGGGGGTTGAGCTTGAGGTTGCCTTCTTGGCCCCATCTTCACTTGTGCATTAGAGCATTGTCCTACTTCTAATTTCTTTCTAGGAGCTTGCACAAATGAAGTTTCTTCTCTCTTCAAGCTCTTGACAAACACGGTCTTGTTAGAGGTAGAGATCTTTTTGTCATCTTCATACCCAAGACCCCTATTGTCACATGGACTCTTTCCAACACCAAGCATATGGTCAAGCTTCTTGGTGCTAGAATCCATCCTAGTCATAGAATTTCTAACTTCTTCAAGCTCACTCTTTAGACTTTCTTCATTCCTCCTAGATAAAGCTAACTCCTCTCTTAGCTTATCTTCTATCTTCTTGAATTTTTCAACTTGTTCACCTAAGAGGTCATTATGAGATGCAAGCTCAAGATTTTCTTCTCTCAACATCTTGATCTTTCTTGTGCTCTTGATTGCTAAATCATTAAACTCGGCATGGCATTTAGCAAGCACCTTTTTCTCCACAAAACTACTTATGGAGTTAGACGAGGAATCACTTTCTTCTTCACTTAAGTCATTTTCCTCTTGACTCATTTCCTCTTTCTCACTACCACTTTTGCTCTTATGTGAGGAGGCAAAAGCTAGGAGGTTAGCCATGAGCTCTTCTTCACTTGAAGACTCATCTTCCTCATTGGAGTCATCACTACTCCCACTCCAAGTGGCGGCCATCACTTTGCTCTTCTTCTTTTCATTGTGATTAGCACATTCGGGGGCAAAGTGACCAATCCCACCACATTCAAAGCATCGGACCCCTTTCCTTTTGGTCCTTTCTTGTTTAGGCTCAAACTTCTTGAAGGAACTCTTTTTCTTCAAATCTTGTCCTCTTGACCCAAATCCCTTCTTCTTCTTGAACCCCATAACCTTGTTGAACCTTTTCACAAATAAGGCAAGGTCTTCATCCGATTCATGCTTTGCCTCCTTTGCATCCTTAGATGCTTTCAAAGCTATTCCTTTAGACTTCTTAGGAGGAGTAGTGGTGCTAGGAGCCTTCCTAGACTCATATGCAAGGAGACGCCCAATCACCTCACTTGGCTTCATATCCATGTAGCCACTATTTTCTTCTATGGCCGTCACCTTGGATTCAAACCTATCTGTAAGGATTCCCGTTGTTTTTAATTGGCTTATTTCGTGATCAAACCATATGTGGGGGTTCTTTGTAAGAGTAGCCTAAGTATCGGTCTTCTTGTTCTAAGCCCTTTGAAGACCTCGTGTTGATAAGCACCGAAGGTAAATTTCTATGTGCTTACTTTTCTTTGAAGAGATTAGTTGCACACACACACTAAACATTCATTGCATATGTGTGCATTCTCTTCATTTGTCACAATTCACACTTGCACTTATTTATTATATTTTGTTGTGTGTAATTGTGTCTTGTTGTTGTGTAATTCGTTTCCTGATAACTTTCGGAAACGTCCGCGCATGCACGAGAATGTGCTTGGTTTAGCGCGAGGACCACCTATGGAGAATGCCCTTGGCTTCTCCTTGGTTTTCACCTATCTAGGTGATCGGCGGTTATTATCGGCGGCCTGGCCGCCGAATGAAACCACCGTTTCAGTCCAGATTGGTCTGAAGCATTTCTGCGGTTAAGATTGGCGGTCACGACCGCCGTTCAAAACCGCCGTTTCAAGACCTGATTGATTTATCTCTCAGTCTAATTCAGCGGTTGAAACGGCGGGCATGAAACCGCCGTTCGAAACCGCCGTTCGAAACCGCCGTTCATACCTGGTTGATTTTGATCTCTCTGTTCTGTTTCGGCGGTTGGAATCGGCGGTCACGAAACCGCCGAATGAACCGCCGTTTATGCTCTGTTCTTCACGAGCTCAATTCGGCGGTCATGAACGGCGGCCTGGCCGCCGATTGAAACCGCCGATTGGCGCGTTTCTTTGAAACTTACTTAAACGACCTCACTTTGATTTGGCCCCCTATATATATGCCACTTTGACTTTAGGTCAATTAAGAGAGTTCATATTCAGAATTCATACTTAGGATATTTTTCAAAGAGAAGAAAAATTCCAAGAACTCCATTCTTGATTCTCAAACACTTTTTCATGATCATCAATCATCATCTAGCATCATCTTAGATCATCTAGATGTCATCTAGCATGGAATCTTCATCATACTTTGCTTGGTAAGCTTTTCACTAATATCTTACATGTTTTGTGTTTCTCTTATCTAGCAATCTCAATTAATTACTTGTTTGTTATTTTGTATGCTTTAGATACAATATTGAGATGAGTATGATGTATGTTTGAGATTTTATATTGTGCTTGCATATTAGGTTTTGTGCTTAATATTGATTAGCTAAACTAATTGACATGTCATTTAGTTTTGATATCTAGGATTGTTCTTAATTGCATATTAATCATCTTAGATAAGCATATAGGGTTTCCCTTGCTCTATGTTGCATTTTGGATATTTACATATATTCACTTAGGGTTGTATTCTCTTCATAGAGAAAGTAAGTCTTGTGTGTAGCATCCGGGATTAGGTTGCTTAGAACGCAAGCAAATTGGACTAGGTTCACTCATACCGGGATTAGGTAGGTGTGTGATTACTTCCGGGATTAGGTTGTAATTGTTTGCACATTTAGTGGATTCGAGGTTCGAGTGTGGCTTACTTACATAGCCCGTGGTTTTTCCCGTGAGGGTTTCCACGTAAAAACCAAGTGTTGTTTTAATTTCCGCACCATATTACAATTGCTTGGTTATATTATCTTGAGGGCATTTTCGTAATTTTGACTAACACGAAAAATTGGGTAAAAAGCGTAAAATCTATTCACCCCCCCTCTAGATAGCTTTATACACACCGTGCTATTATTTGTTTCAATTGGTATCATAGCGGGTTCCTAGACATACATAGGTGATCCTTGCTTATTTTGGTGTGTTTTGCATTTTGTGTGATTTTTGATCATTCATACATTTGCATTCATTTCATTCATTCATAAACACTATGAGTGGAAACGGTGGAAATGGTGGTGGCCACGAAGGAGCTTCTAGCACAAGGCCTCCACTTCTTACCGGATTGAACTATTCCCAATGGAAAGGGAAGATGGAATCCTACATATGCCAAATTCATGACCGTGCATGGATGGCGGTGGAAGACGGATATGATCTCCCTATGATGACTCCCGAGGGTGGAGGACAAGATGTTTTGAAGCCTAAGGCGCAATGGAACGCGCAAGAGTTTGAGGCTTCTAAGTGGAATAGGAAGGCTATGCATGCCATTATGTGTGCTATGGATGAGAATCAGTACAAGCTTATTCAGAATACTCAGATTGCCAAAGTGGCATGGGACATCCTTCTAGTTGCACATGAGGGAACCGAGGTGGTGAAGGAGTCCAAGCTTCAAGCCCTCCAAACTCAGTTTGAGCTACTAAGGATGGGAGAGGATGAATGCTTCAATGACTTTGAAATCAAATTGATGGACATTGTAAATCAAAGCCATCAACTCGGAGACCCGTATTCGGATAGGAGAGTCAAGCAAAAAATTATGAGATCTCTCCCCGATAGGTTTGAATCCAAGGTGACGGCCATAGAAGAAAATAGTGGCTACATGGATATGAAGCCAAGTGAAGTGATTGGGCGTCTCCTTGCATATGATTCTAGGAAGGCTCCTAGCACCACTACTCCTCCTAAGAAGTCTAAAGGAATAGCTTTGAAAGCATCTAAGGATGCAAAGGAGGCAAAACATGAATCGGATGAAGACCTTGCCTTATTTGTGAAAAGGTTCAACAAGGTTATGGGGTTCAAGAAGAAGAAGGGATTTGGGTCAAGAGGACAAGATTTGAAGAAAAAGAGTTCCTTCAAGAAGTTTGAGCCTAGACAAGAGAGGACCGAAAGGAAAGGGGTCCGATGCTTTGAATGTGGTGGGATTGGTCACTTTGCCCCTGAATGTGCTAATCACAATGAAAAGAAGAAGAGTAAAGTGATGGCCGCCACTTGGAGTGGGAGTAGTGATGACTCCAATGAGGAAGATGAGTCTTCAAGTGAAGAAGAGCTCATGGCTAACCTCCTAGCTTTTGCCTCCTCACATAAGAGCAAAAGTGGTAGTGAGAAAGAGGAAATGAGTCAAGAGGAAAATGACTCAAGTGAAGAAGAAAGTGATTCCTCATCTAACTCCATAAGTAGTTTTGTGGAGAAAAAGGTGCTTGCTAAATGCCATGCCGAGTTTAATGATTTAGCAATCAAGAGCACAAGAAAGATCAAGATGTTGAGAGAAGAAAATCTTGAGCTTGCATCTCATAATGACCACTTAGGTGAACAAGTGGAAGAATTCAAGAAGATAGAAGATAAGCTAAGAGAGGAGTTAGCTTTATCTAGGAGGAATGAAGAAAGTCTAAAGAGTGAGCTTGAAGAAGTTAGAAATTCTATGACTAGGATGGATTCTAGCACCAAGAAGCTTGACCATATGCTTGGTGTTGGAAAGAGTCCATGTGACAAGAGGGGTCTTGGGTATGAAGATGACAAGAAGATCTCTACCTCTAACAAGACCGTGTTTGTCAAGAGCTTGAAGAAAGAAGAAACTTCATTTGTGCAAGCTCCTAGTAAGAAATTAGAAGTAGGACAATGCTCTAATGCACAAGTGAAGATGGGTCCAAGAAGGAAACCTCAAGCTCAACCCCCTAGGGTCTCTCAAGCCAACATTCCTCCTCAAATGGCTCACAAAGGAAAGAGACCTATCATGCAACCTCAAGCTAGGAAGCAACCAAGACCGGTTCAACAACGAAGAAGGATTGAACCCTTTCATCCACAAAGACAAGGACAAGGTATGATTCCTTATTTTACTCCTATATGTCACTTTTGTGGATTTGATGGTCATATTAGACCACATTGCTTTCGTTATATAAAAATGTGCAAAACTAGAAGCATGATAGAGAAGAAAAAGAAAAGAGCCATGATGCATGTTCCTAGGAATGATAATACTATTATGCATGATCCTAGGACATCTAGAGCCCATATACCAAAAACCACTAAGAAAGCTAAGATTGTTTCTAGGTGGATTAGAAAGAATGATATTGTTTGCCATGTTGCTCAAATAGCCTTGAAGGCAAATTCTTCTAATTTTTGGTATCTAGATAGTGGGTGCTCTAGGCACATGACGGGAAACAAGAGTTTCTTCGAGACTCTTGTTATGGAGGAAGGTGGATATGTCACTTTTGGTGATGGATCCAAAAAGAAAGTTGTAGGGAAAGGAACCATTTCCGTTCCCGGATTACCCTCCTTATCCGATGCTTTATTTGTTGATGGCTTGAAAGCCAATTTAATAAGCATTTCACATCTAAGTGATGAAGGATATTCCGTCTTGTTTTGTAAAGATGATTGCTCGATCCTAAAGCCCGATGGACAAACCTTATTGAAAGGTATGAGATCTAGCGACAATTGCTATTGTCTTGAAGCAAGAATAGTCTCAAACAATGTGTCCATGGATGAGCAAATTGAGTTGTGGCATGAAAGACTTGGCCACATGAACTTTAGGGATCTACGGACCCTTGGAAAGTTCGAGTGTGTGCGTGGCCTCCCTAAGCTTGGGAAGAAAGCCAATGGTGTTTGTGGACCTTGCCAACAAGGAAAGCAAACTAAAAGCATGCACAAAAAGGGTAAGTATCTCACCACCAAGGAGCCTCTTGAGCTTCTCCACATGGACCTCATGGGTCCCATGCAAACCAAAAGTTTGGGTGGAAAGAGATACATTTTTGTATGTGTTGATGATTTCTCTAGATTTACATGGACATACTTTCTTAGAGAAAAATCTGAAACTTTTGATAAGTTTAAAATGGTTTGTACTAAATTACAAAATGAAATGAAATCTAACATTAGAAGCATTAAACGGATTAGAAGTGACCATGGGAGAGAGTTTGAGAATGCCTCTTTTGAAAGCTTTTGTGATAGCTTAGGCATCTCCCATGAGTTTTCGGCTCCTAGGACACCTCAACAAAATGGAGTTGTTGAGAGGAAAAATAGGGTCCTCCAAGAGATGGCCCGAGTGATGTTGCTTAGCAACAATGTCCCTAGGAACCTATGGGCCGAAGCCATCAATACGGCTTGCTATATAGGAAATCGTGTGTTCCTAAGGCCCGGTTCTAGAAACACCTCCTATGAGCTATGGAAGGGTAGGAAGCCAAATGTTAGCTACTTGCACACATTTGGAAGCAAATGCTACATTTTAAATGACCGTGATCAACTTGGCAAGTTTGATGCTAAGAGTGATGAGGGTATCTTTATTGGCTACGCCTTGAATAGTAAAGCCTATAGAGTTTTCAACTTGAAGACTCGAACCGTCATGGAATCATCAAATGTGGTCATTGATGATACTAGGCTCAAGTCTAATAACCATGAGGAGGAGGATGTTCTAGAGGATGACTCTCATTTGGAGAGGGTTGTGGTGACTCCCAATGTTGGGACATCTAATGAAGTCACACAACCCATTACTAGAGTTCCTCTCTTGGACTCTAAAGAACCCGCTCCATGGGTTAGGAAACTCCATGATAAAGAAGATATCATTGGAGAGGTAAATGAGGGTGTTAGGACTAGACGTCAACTTTCTAATCTTATTAGCTATACTTGCTACACCTCTCAAATTGAACCCAAAAAGGTTGAAGAAGCCTTACATGATGAATTTTGGGTTCTTGCCATGCAAGAAGAGCTAAACCAATTCGAAAGGAATGAGGTTTGGACTCTAGTTCCTAGGCCTAAGACCACTAATGTCATAGGCACTAAATGGATATTTAGGAACAAATCCGATGAGGATGGCAACATAGTGCGGAACAAGGCTAGACTTGTAGCACAAGGGTACTCTCAAATTGAGGGTATCGACTTTGAGGAGACATTTGCTCCCGTTGCCCGCTTAGAGTCCATTAGGCTTCTCTTGTCCATCTCTTGTGTGCACAAGTTCAAATTGCACCAAATGGACGTCAAGAGTGCCTTCCTCAATGGCTTCTTGCAAGAGGAAGTGTTTGTTGAACAACCCAAGGGGTTTGTGGATGCACACCACCCCAACCATGTCTATCGCCTCAAGAAGGCACTATATGGGTTGAAACAAGCACCGAGGGCTTGGTATGAGCGCCTCACTCAATTTCTTGTTGACAATAACTACACAAGAGGTAGTGTTGACAAGACACTATTCATCAAGAGAGACAATGATGAGCTTTTCATAGCTCAAATATATGTCGATGACATAGTGTTTGGCTCCACCAACAACACCAAGGTCCAACAATTTGTTGATGTTATGTCTCATGAATTTGAGATGAGTCTTGTTGGTGAGATTAATTACTTCCTAGGTTTGCAAATTAGGCAACTTGATAATGAGATCTTCATAACCCAAGCCAAATATGCCAAAAACCTTGTGAAGAAGTTTGGTCTTGAAAAAGCCAAACATTGTGACACTCCTATGAGCACCACTTTGAAGCTAAGCAAGGATGCTAGCGGTAAAAGTGTGGACCAAACCTTATATCGTGGCATGATAGGGAGCTTGCTCTATTTGACAGCAAGTAGGCCCGATATATCATTTAGTGTAGGAGTTTGTGCTAGGTACCAATCCGATCCCAAGGAGTCCCATCTCTCTTCGGTTAAGAGAGTCATTCGCTTTGTGAATGGGACTTCCAACTATGGGATTTGGTACTCATTTGACACTAATCCTAGTCTTGTAGGATATAGTGATGCGGATTGGGCAGGAAATTGTGATGATAGGAAGAGCACATCGGGCGGTTGCTTCTTTCTAGGCAACAACTTGGTGTCTTGGTTTTGCAAGAAGCAAAACTCGATTTCCTTGTCCACGGCGGAAGCCGAGTACATAGCCGCGGGGAGTGGATGCACTCAACTTATGTGGATGAAGCAAATGCTAGTGGATTACGGATTCAACCAAGGTACTCTCACTCTCTTTTGTGATAACATGAGTGCCATTAATATTTCCAAGAATCCGGTGCAACATTCTAGAACTAAGCATATTGACATCCGCCATCACTTCATTAGAGAGCTTGTTGAAAATAAATGCATAGTACTTGAACATGTAGGTACTAATGATCAACTTGCGGACCTATTTACTAAACCCTTAGATGCTACTCGATTTAAAACTCTTAGTAGATCTATTGGGGTATGTCTTGTGGAGTGATGTTCTATGATTGACCCCATATGGGGAACTCAAGCAAAGAGAGCTATTTTGCATTCTTGTATCTTGCAAAAAATTTGAAATATCTTATGCCTCTTCTTTTAATTGCTTGAGTAAGCTTGGTTGTACATATGTATATATGTTTTAAAATTCCATAAGTGTGAACCTTGCTTGTCTACAATCCATGTCATATTTATGTTCAAACATGCATTTTTGGACTAGGAGATTTACATTGGAAGTATGATTTGAATGACCTATGATTATCTCCATGACATGATGATTCTTAAATAACATGCTAATGACAAATGAAAAAGCATGAAATTCATATAACATGCTCACATGAAAAGCATGAATTGATGATTGCATATTCTTAAAAATGCAAAACTTGTGTGAAAACTTATGAGACTCAAAATGAATAAAGGATATTGTATCCATTCAAAGGAATTTACATTCCAAATGTCTCTCTTTCTTTATTAGTTGAACATGGTTACTATCATACGGATAATTTTATCCGGAAAAATCAAATAGGGTGCAAAGTCGCTCATGCCATGTTTCGCTTATAAAGTTGGATATAGTTGCTCTTAAATTGAAATCAATAATCTCTATATCCTTGCTTTTCCCATGACATTGGTGAAATTGGTTTGAATTCTTATTAGAAACCTTTGTCATTTGCTTTGCCAAATACCATTGTATTTTGGACTTGAATGCTATATGTCTTGTATGCAAAGCATGTTGGATTCACACATTTTCTCAAAATAAATCTCCTTGTTTCTCTCAAATTAATTGAAGTGCATAAAGTGACTTATATGTATATGCAAGTCTTGCATGCTTCTATCTCTCGTTGCTATGAGTGACCCGGTTGGGGACTACTCCTTTGCCTATATCATGGCAAAAAGGGGGAGTAGGATATGGTAAGGGGAGGTGCAAAATATAGAAGCTATTGTACACTTTGGGGAGAACATACATTGAGGTGGAGTAACCCGTTGAGGGGGAGCATTGCATTTATCATACATTGCATACATTTGGTAATGTTGTGCCTAAATTCTAAAAATGCAAATGCTTGGTATTGTTCTCACATGATTAATCTCACACTTTTCTTGTATTAGAAATGTTAGAAACTCTTTTCAGGGATTGATTATTCTACAAGAGGATTGAAGACTTCAAGTTGCATTAGCTTATCTCTTTGTAATGTAGAATATCATTATAGTCCCGTAGTTTCTATTTTTTTGTGAGGAATCATTGTGAGTGATGGTTTTGTCACGAAATAGCCAAAGGGGGAGATTGTAAGGATTCCCGTTGTTTTTAATTGGCTTATTTCGTGATCAAACCATATGTGGGGGTTCTTTCTAAGGGTAGCCTAAGGATCCGTTTTTTCTTTTCTAAGCCCTTTGAAGACCTCGTGTTGATAAGCACCGAAGGTAAATTTCTATGTGCTTACTTTTCTTTGAAGAGATTAGTTGCACACACACACTAAACATTCATTGCATATGTGTGCATTCTCTTCGTTTGTCACAATTCACACTTGCACTTATTTATTATATTTTGTTGTGTGTAATTGTGTCTTGTTGTTGTGTAATTCGTTTCCTGATAACTTTCGGAAACGTCCGCGCATGCACGAGAATGTGCTTGGTTTAGCGCGAGGACCGCCTATGGAGAATGCCCTTGGCTTCTCCTTGGTTTTCACCTATCTAGGTGATCGGCGGTTATTATCGGCGGCCTGGCCGCCGAATGAAACCGCCGTTTCAGTCCAGATTGGTCTGAAGCATTTCTACGGTTAAGATCGGCGGTCACGACCGTCGTTCGAAACCGCCGTTTCAAGACCTGATTGATTTATCTCTCAGTCTAATTCGGCGGTTGAAACGGCGGGCATGAAACCGCCGTTCGAAACCGCCGTTCATACCTGGTTGATTTTGATCTCTCTGTTCTGTTTCGGCGGTTGGAATCGGCGGTCATGAAACCGCCGAATGAACCGCCGTTTATGCTCTGTTCTTCACGAGCTCAATTCGGCGGTCATGAACGGCGGCCTGGCCGCCGATTGAAACCGCCGATTGGCGCGTTTCTTTGAAACTTACTTAAACGACCTCACTTTGATTTGGCCCCCTATATATATGCCACTTTGACTTTAGGTCAATTAAGAGAGTTCATATTCAGAATTCATACTTAGGATATTTTTCAAAGAGAAGAAAAATTCCAAGAACTCCATTCTTGATTCTCAAACACTTTTTCATGATCATCAATCATCATCTAGCATCATCTTAGATCATCTAGATGTCATCTAGCATGGAATCTTCATCATACTTTGCTTGGTAAGCTTTTCACTAATATCTTACATGTTTTATGTTTCTCTTATCTAGCAATCTCAATTAATTACTTGTTTGTTATTTTGTATGCTTTAGATACAATATTGAGATGAGTATGATGTATGTTTGAGATTTTATATTGTGCTTGCATATTAGGTTTTGTGCTTAATATTGATTAGCTAAACTAATTGACATGTCATTTAGTTTTGATATCTAGGATTGTTCTTAATTGCATATTAATCATCTTAGATAAGCATATAGGGTTTCCCTTGCTCTATGTTGTATTTTGGATATTTACATATATTCACTTAGGGTTGTATTCTCTTCATAGAGAAAGTAAGTCTTGTGTGTAGCATCCGGGATTAGGTTGCTTAGAACGCAAGCAAATTGGACTAGGTTCACTCATACCGGGATTAGGTAGGTGTGTGATTACTTCCGGGATTAGGTTGTAATCGTTTGCACATTTAGTGGATTCGAGGTTCGAGTGTGGCTTACTTACATAGCCCGTGGTTTTTCCCGTGAGGGTTTCCACGTAAAAACCAAGTGTTGTTTTAATTTCCGCACCATATTACAATTGCTTGGTTATATTATCTTGAGGGCATTTTCGTAATTTTGACTAACACGAAAAATTGGGTAAAAAGCGTAAAATCTATTCACCCCCCCCTCTAGATAGCTTTATACACACCGTGCTATTATTTGTTTCACTATCGGGGAGAGATCTCATAATTTTTTGCTTGACTCTCCTATCCGAATACGGGTCTCCGAGTTGATGGCTTTGATTTACAATATCCATCAATTTGATTTCGAAGTCATTGAAGCATTCATCCTCTCCCATCCTAAGTAGCTCAAACTGAGTTTGGAGGACTTGAAGCTTGGACTCCTTCACCACCTCGGTTCCCTCATGTGCAACTAGAAGGATGTCCCATGCCACTTTGGCAATCTGAGTATTCTGAATAAGCTTGTACTGATTCTCATCCATAGCACACATAATGGCATGCATAGCCTTCCTATTCCACTTAGAAGCCTCAAACTCTTGCGCGTTCCATTGTGCCTTAGGCTTCAAAACATCTTGTCCTCCACCCTCGGGAGTCATCATAGGGAGATCATATCCGTCTTCCACCGCCATCCATGCACGGTCATGAATTTGGCATATGTAGGATTCCATCTTCCCTTTCCATTGGGAATAGTTCAATCCGGTAAGAAGTGGAGGCCTTGTGCTAGAAGCTCCTTCGTGGCCACCACCATTTCCACCGTTTCCACTCATAGTGTTTATGAATGAATGAAATGAATGCAAATGTATGAATGATCAAAAATCACACAAAATGCAAAACACACCAAAATAAGCAAGGATCACCTATGTATGTCTAGGAACCCGCTCTGATACCAATTGAAACAAATTATAGCACGGTGTGTATAAAGCTATCTAGAGGGGGGGTGAATAGATTTTACGCTTTTTACCCAATTTTTCGTGATAGTCAAAATTACGAAAATACCCTCAAGATAATATAAACAAGCAAGTGTAATATGGTGCGGAAATTAAAACAACACTTGGTTTTTACGTGGAAACCCTCACGGGAAAAACCACGGGCTATGTAAGTAAGCCACACTCGAACCTCAAATCCACTAAATGTGCAAACGATTACAACCTAATCCCGGAAGTAATCACACACCTACCTAATCCCGGTATGAGTGAACCTAGTCCAATTTGCTTGCGTTCTAAGCAACCTAATCCCGGATGCTACACACAAGACTTACTTTCTCTATGAAGAGAATACAACCCTAAGTGAATATATGTGAATATCCAAAATGCAACATAGAGCAAGGGAAACCCTATATGCTTATCTAAGATGATTAATATTCAATTAAGAGCAATCCTAGATATCAAAACTAAATGACATGTCAATTAGTTTAGCTAATCAATATTAAGCACAAAACCTAATACGCAAGCACAATATAAAATCTCAAACATACATCATACTCATCTCAATATTGTATCTAAAGCATACAAAATAACAAACAAGTAATTAATTGAGATTGCTAGATAAGAGAAACACAAAACATGTAAGATATTAGTGAAAAGCTTACCAAGCAAAGTATGATGAAGATTCCATGCTAGAAGACATCTAGATGATCTAAGATGATGCTAGATGATGATTGATGATCATGAAAAAGTGTTTGAGAATCAATAATGGAGTTCTTGGAATTTTTCTTCTCTTTGAAAAATATCCTAAGTATGAATTCTGAATATGAACTCTCTTAATTGACCTAAAGTCAAAGTGGCATATATATAGGGGGCCAAATCAAAGTGAGGTCGTTTAAGTAAGTTTCAAAGAAACGCGCCAATCGGCGGTTTCAATCGGCGGCTAGGCCGCCGTTCATGACCGCCGAATTGAGCTCGTGAAGAACAGAGCATAAACGGCGGTTCATTCGGCGGTTTCGTGACCGCCAATCCCAACCGCCGAAACAGAACAGAGAGATCAAAATCAACCAGGTATGAACGGCGGTTTCGAACGGCGGTTTCATGCCCGCCGTTTCAACCGCCGAATTAGACTGAGAGATAAATCAATCAGGTCTTGAAACGGCGGTTTCGAACGGCGGTCGTGACCGCCGATCTTAACCGTAGAAATGCTTCAGACCAATCTGGACTGAAACGGCGGTTTCATTCGGCGGCCAGGCTGCCGATCATAACCGCCGATCACCTAGATAGGTGAAAACCAAGGAGAAGCCAAGGGTATTCTCCATAGGCGGTCCTCACGCTAAACCAAGCACATTCTCGTGCATGCGCGGACGTTTCCGAAAGTTATCGGGAAACGAATTACACAACAACATGACACAATTACACACAACAAAATATAATAAATAAGTGCAAGTGTGAAATGTGACAAATGAAGAGAATGCACACATATGCAATGAATGTTAAGTGTGTGTGTGCAACTAATCTCTTCAAAGAAAAGTAAGCACATAGAAATTTACCTTCGGTGCTTATCAACACGAGGTCTTCAAAGGGCTTCGAACAATAAGACCGATACTTAGGCTACCCTTACAAAGAAGCCCCACATATGTGGTTTGATCACGAAATAAGCCAATTAAAAACAACGGGAATTCTTACACAAACTTCCTATATACATCTCCTAGTCCAAAAATGCATGTTTGAACATAAATATGACATGGATTGTAAACAAGCAAGGTTCACACTTATTGAATTGAAAACATATATACATATGTGCAACCAAGCTTACTCAAGTAATTAAAATAAGAGGCATAAGATATTTCAAATTTTTTGCAAGTGACAAGAATGCAAACTAGCTCTCTTTGCTTGAGTTCCCCATATAGGGTCAATCATAGAATATCACTCCACAAGACATATCCCAATAGATCTACTAAGAGTTTTAAATCGAGTAGCATCTAAGGGTTTAGTAAATAGGTCCGCAAGTTGATCATTAGTACCTACATGTTCAAGTATTATGCATTTATTTTCAACAAGCTCTCTAATGAAGTGATGGCGGATGTCAATATGCTTAGTTCTAGAATGTTGCACCGGATTCTTGGAAATATTAATGGCACTCATGTTATCACAAAAGAGAGTGAGAGTACCTTGGTTGAATCCGTAATCAACTAGCATTTGCTTCATCCATATAAGTTAAGTGCATCCACTCCCCGCGGCTATGTACTCGGCTTCCACCGTGGACAAGGAAATCAAGTTTTGCTTCTTGCAAAACCAAGACACCAAGTTGTTGCCTAGAAAGAAGCAACCGCCCGATGTGCTCTTCCTATCATCACAATTTCCTGCCCAATCCGCATCACTATATCCTACAAGACTAGGATTAGTGTCAAATGAGTACCAAATCCCATAGTTGGAAGTCCCATTCACAAAGCGAATGACTCTCTTAACCGAAGAGAGATGGGACTCCTTGGGATCGGATTGGTACCTAGCACAAACTCCTACACTAAATGATATATCGGGCCTACTTGCGGTCAAATAGAGCAAGCTCCCTATCATGCCATGATATAAGGTTTGGTCCACACTTTTACCGCTAGCATCCTTGCTTAGCTTCAAAGTGGTGCTCATAGGAGTGTCACAATGTTTGGCTTTTTCAAGACCAAACTTCTTCACAAGGTTTTTGGCATATTTGGCTTGGGTTATGAAAATCCTATTATCTAGTTGCCTAATTTGCAAACCTAGAAAGTAATTAAGCTCACCAACAAGACTCATCTCAAATTCATGAGACATAACATCTACAAATTATTGGACCTTGCTGTTGTTGGTGAAGCCAAACACTATGTCATCGACATATATTTGAGCTATGAAAAGCTCATCATTGTCTCTCTTGATGAATAGTGTCTTGTCAACACTACCTCTTGTGTAGTTATTGTCAACAAGAAATTGAGTGAGGCGCTCATACCAAGCCCTCGGTGCTTGTTTCAACCCATATAGTGCCTTCTTGAGGCGATAGACATGGTTGGGGTGGTGAGCATCCACAAACCCCTTGGGTTGTTCAACAAACACTTCCTCTTGCAAGAAGTCATTGAGGAAGGCACTCTTGACATCCATTTGGTGCAATTTGAACTTGTGCACACAAGAAATGGATAAGAGAAGCCTAATAGACTCTAAACAGGCAACAGGAGCAAATGTCTCCTCAAAGTCGATACCCTCAATTTAAGAGTACCCTTGTGCTACAAGTCTAGCCTTGTTCTGCACTATGTTGCCATCCTCATCGGATTTGTTCCTAAATATCCATTTAGTGCCTATGACATTAGTGGTCTTAGGCCTAGGAACTAGAGTCCAAACCTCATTCCTTTCGAATTGGTTTAGCTCTTCTTGCATGGCAAGAACCCAAAATTCATCATTTAAGGCTTCTTCAACCTTTTTGGGTTCAATTTGAAAGGTGTAGCATGTGTAGCTAATAAGATTAGCAAGTTGACGTCTAGTCCTAACACCCTCATTAACCTCTCCAATGATATCTTCTTTATCATGGAGTTTCCTAACCCATGGAGCGGGTTCTTTAGAGTCCAAGAGAGGAACTCTATCAATAGGTTGTGTGTCATCATTGTTGACATTAGATGTCCCATCATTAGGAGACACCACAACCTTCTCCAAAGGAGAACCATCACTAAAAATAACCTCCTCCTCATGATCATTAGACTTGAGCCTAGTGTCATCAAATACGACATTGGATGATTCCATAACACTTAGAGTCTTTAAATTGAAAACTCTATAGGCTCTACTATTCAAGGCATAGCCAATAAAAATACCCTCATCACTCTTAACATCGAATTTGCCAAGTTGATCACGGTCATTCAAAATGTAGCATTTGCTTCCAAAAGTGTGGAAGTAGCTAACATTTGGCCTCTTGCCTTTCCATAACTCATAGGAGGTGTTTCTAGTACAGGGCCTTAGGAAAACTCTATTTCCTATATATCAAGCCGTATTGATGGCTTCGGCCCATAGGTTCCTAGGGACATTGTTGCTAAGCAACATCACACGGGCCATCTCTTGAAGGACCCTATTTTTCCTCTCAACAACTCCATTTTGTTGAGGTGTCCAAGGAGCCAAAAACTCATGGGAGATGCCTAAACCATTACAAAAGGTTTCAAAAGTAGCATTCTCAAATTCCCTCCCATGGTCACTTCTAATCCGTTTTATGCTTTTAATATTAGAATTCATTTCATTTTGTATTTTATTACAAAGCATTTTAAACTTATCAAAAGTTTCGGATTTTTCTCTAAGAAAATATGTCCATGTGAACCTAGAGAAATCATCAACACATACAAAAATGTATCTCTTTCCACCCAAACTTTCGGTTTGCATAGGACCCATGAGGTCCATGTGGAGAAGCTCAAGAGGCTCCTTGGTGGTGAGATACTTACCCTTTTTGTGCATGCTTTTAGTTTGCTTTCCTTGTTGGCAAGGTCCACAAACACCATTGGCTTTCTTCCCAAGCTTAGGGAGGCCACGCACACAATTGAACTTTCCAAGGGTCCGTAGATCCCTAAAGTTCATGTGGCCAAGTCTTTCATGCCACAACTCAATTTGCTCATCCATGGACACATGATTAGATACAATACTAGCTTCAAGACAATAACAATTGTCGCTAGATCTCATGCCCTTCAACAAGGTTTGTCCATCGGGTTTTAGGATAGAGCAATAATCTTTAGAAAACAAGACGAAATATCCTTCATCACTAAGATGTGAAATGCTTATTAAATTGGCTTTCAAGCCATCAACAAATAAAGCATTGGATAATGAGGGTAATCCGGGAACGGAAATGGTTCCTTTCCCTACAACATTTCTTTTGGTTCCTTTCCCTACAACATTTCTTTTGGATCCATCACCAAAAGTGACATTTCCAACTTCCTCCATAACAAGAGTCTCGAAGAAACTCTTGTTTCCCGTCATGTGCCTAGAGCACCCACTATCCAAATACCAAAAATTAGAAGAATTTGCCTTCAAGGCTATTTGTGCAACATGGCAAACATTTTCATTCTTTCTAATCCACTTAGAAACAATTTTAGCTTTCTTAGTGGTCTTTGGTACATGGGCTCTAGATGTCCTAGGATCATGCAAAATAAAATTATCATTCCTAGGAACATGCATCTTGGCTCTATTCTTTCTCTTTTCAATCATGCTTCGTGTTCTACACATTTTAATATATTGAAAGCAATTTGGTCTAATATGACCATCACAACCACAAAAGTGACAAATAGGGATGAAAAAAGGAATCATACCTTGTCTTTGTGCACGTATGGGAGCTCGTCCATGTCTTTGTGGATAAGTGGGTTCAATCCATCTTCGTTGTTGAACCGGTCTAGGTTGCTTCCAAGCTTGAGGTTGCATGATTGGTCTCTTTCCTTTGTGAGCCAATTGTTGAGGAATGTTGGCTTGAGGGACCCTAGGGGGTTGAGCTTGAGGTTGCCTTCTTGGCCCCATCTTCACTTGTGCATTAGAGCATTGTCCTACTTCTAATTTCTTCCTAGGAGCTTGCACAAATGAAGTTTCTTCTTTCTTCAAGCTCTTGACAAACACGGTCTTGTTAGAGGTAGAGATCTTCTTGTCATCTTCATACCCAAGACCCCTCTTGTCACATGGACTCTTTCCAACACCAAGCATATGGTCAAGCTTCTTGGTGCTAGAATCTATCCTAGCCAATGACCCTTTAACTTCTACAAGTTCCCTCTTCAAGCCTTCTTCACTTCTCTTGGATAAGTCTAACTCCTCAATTAACTTATCCTCTCTCCTCTTCAATCTTTCCACTTGTTCACTTAAGTGGTCATTGTGAGCCGAAAGTTCAAGGTTCTCTTCTCTCAACCTCTCAATCTTTCTTGTGCTTTTAATGGCTAAATCATTGAACTCGGCATGGTATTTAGCAAGCACCTTTTGCTCCATAAATTTCTTTATGGACTTAGAAGAGGAGTCACTTTCTACTTCACTAGAGTCAATTTCCTCTTGACTCATTTCCTCTCTCTTACTAGCACTTTTGCTCTTGTGAGATGAGGCAAAAGCTAGGAAGTTAGCCATGAGCTCTTCTTCACTTGAAGACTCATCTTCCTCATTGGAGTCATCACTACTCCCACTCCAAGTGGCGGCCATCACTTTGCTCTTCTTCTTTTCATTGTGATTAGCACATTCGGGGGCAAAGTGACCAATCCCACCACATTCAAAGCATCGGACCCCTTTCCATTCGGTCCTCTCTTGTCTAGGCTCAAACTTCTTGAAGGAACCTTTTTTCTTCAAGTCTTGTCCTCTTGACCCAAATCCCTTCTTCTTCTTGAACCCCATAACCTTATTAAACCTTTTCACGAATAAGGCAAGGTCTTCATCCGAGTCATGCTTTGCCTTATTTGCATCCTTAGATGCCTTCAAAGCTATTCCTTTAGACTTCTTAGGAGGAGGAGTAGTGGTGCTAGGAGCCTTCCTAGACTCATATGCAAGGAGACGTCCAATCACCTCACTTGGCTTCATATCCATGTAGCCACTATTTTCTTCTATGGCCGTCACCTTTGATTCAAACCTATCGGGGAGAGATCTCATAATTTTTTGCTTGACTCTCCTATCCGAATACGGGTCTCCGAGTTGATGGCTTTGATTTACGATGTCCATCAATTTGATTTCGAAGTCATTGAAGCATTCATCCTCTCCCATCCTAAGTAGCTCAAATTGAGTTTGGAGGACTTGAAGCTTGGACTCCTTCACCACCTCGGTTCCCTCATGTGCAACTTGAAGGATGTCCCATGCCACTTTTGCAATCTGAGTATTCTGAATAAGCTTGTATTGATTCTCATCCATTGCACACATGATGGCATGCATAGCCTTCCTATTCCACTTGGAAGCCTCAAACTCTTGCGCGATCCATTGCGCCTTAGGCTTCAAAACTTCTTCTCCTCCACCACCGGGAGTCATCATGGGTAGATCATATCCGTCTTCCACCGCCATCCATGCACGGTCATGAATTTGGCATATGTAGGATTCCATCTTCCCTTTCCATTGGGAATAATTTAAACCGGTAAGAAGTGGAGGCCTTGTGCTAGAAGCACCTTTGTGGCCACCACCATTTCCACCGTTTCCACTCATAGTGTTTATGAATGAATGAAATGAATGCAAATGTATGAAAGATCAAAAATCACACAAAATGCAAAACACACCAAAAAAAGCAAGGATCACCTATGTATGTCTAGGAACCCGCTCTGATACCAATTGAAACAAATTATAGCACGGTGTGTATAAAACTATCTAGAGGGGTGAATAGATTTTAATCTTTTTACCCAATTTTTTGTGATAGTCAAAATTACGAAATTACCCCTAAATAGATAAAACAATAAATCAAGTATAATATGCGGAAATTAAATAACACTTGATTTTTACGTGGAAACCCTCACGGGAAAAACCACGGGCTAGTAAGTAAGCCACACTCGAACCTCGAATCCACTAAATGTGTAAAACGATTACAACCTAATCCCGAAAGTAATCACACACCTACCTAATCCCGGTATGAGTGAACCTAGTCCAATTTGCTTGCGTTCTAAGCAACCTAATCCCGGATGCTACACACAAGACTTACTTTCTCTATGAAGAGAATACAACCCTAAGTGAATATATGAATATCCAAATGCAACATAGAGCAAGGGAAACCCTATATGCTTATCTAAGATGATTAATATGCAATTAGAACAATCCTAGATATCAAAACTAAATGACATGTCAAATAGTTTAGCTAATCAAGATTAAGCACAAAACTTAATTAGCTATCACAAAACAACTTCTCAAACATACATAATACTAATCTCAAACTTGTATTCAAAGTATATAAAATAACATACAAGTAATTAATTGAGATTGCTAGCTAAGAGAAACACAAAATATGTAAGATATTAGTGAAAAGCTTACCAAGCAAAGTATGATGAAGAATCCATGCAAGATGACATCTAGAAGATCAAGGATGATGCTAGATGATGATTAATGATCATGAAAAAGTGTTTGAGTAATAAAAAATGAGTTCTTGGAATTTTTCTTCTCTTTGAAAAATATCCTAAGTATGAAATCTGAATATGAACTCTCTTAATTGACCTAAAGACAAAATGGCATATATATAGGGGGACGAATCAAAGTGTGGTCGTTTAAGTAAGTTTCAAAGAAACGTGCCGATCGACGGTTTCAATCGGCGGCCAGGCCGCCGAATTGAGCTCGTGAAGAACAGAGCATAAACAGCGGTTCATTCGGCGGTTTCGTGACCGCCGAATCAAAACAGAGAGATTAAAATCAATCAGGTATGAACAGCGGTTTCGAACGACGGTTTTGTGACCGCCGATTCAACCGCCGAATTAGACTGAGAGATAAATCAATCAGGTCTTGAATCGACGGTTTCGAACGGCGGTCGTGACCGCCGATCTTAACCGCAGAAAGCTTCAGACCAATCTGGACTGAAACGGCGGTTTCATTCGGCGGCCAGGCCGCCGATCATAACCGCCGATCACCTAGAAAGGTGAAAACCAAGGAGAAGCCAAGGGCATTCTCCATAGGCGGTCCTCGCGCTAAACCAAGCACATTCTAGTGCATGCGCGGACGTTTCTGAAAGTTATTGGGAAACGAATTACACGACAACATGACACAATTACACACAACAAAATATAATAAATAAGTGCAAGTGTGAAATGTGACAAATGAAGAGAATGCACACATATGCAATGAATGTTAAGTGTGTGTGTGCAACTAATCTCTTCAAAGAAAAGTAAGCACATAGAAATTTACCTTCGGTGCTTATCAACACGAGGTCTTCAAAGAGCTTCGAACAATAAGACCGATACTTAGGCTACCCTTACAAAGAACCCCAACATGTGGTTTGTCCACGAAATGAGCCAATCAACAAATGGGAACCTTACAGGAAGCTTGCTTTATTTGACCGCAAGTAGGCTCGATATCTCTTTTAGTGTGGGTGGGTGTGTGTGCTAGGTACCAAGCGGATCCTAAGGAGTCCCATCTCTCTTCCGTAAAGAGAATCATTCGCTATGTGAATGGGACTTCCAACTATGGGATTTGGTACTCTTTTGACACTAATGCTCGTCTTGTAGGCTTTAGTGATGCGGATTGGGCAGGAAATTGCGATGATAGGAAGAGCACATCGGACGGTTGCTTCTTTCTAGGCAACAACTTGGTGTCTTTGTTTTGCAAGAAGCAAAACTCGATTTCCTTGTCTACGGCCGAGGCCGAGTACATAGCCGCGTGGAGTGGATGCATACAACTCCTATGGATGAAACAAATGCTAGTAGATTACGGATTCAACCAAGGTACACTCACTCTCTTTTGTGATAATATGAGTGCCATAAATATTTCCAAGAATTCGGTTCAACATTCTAGAACTAAGCATATTGACATCCGCCATCATTTCATTAGAGAGCTTGTTGAAAATAAATGCATAGTACTTGAACATGTAGGTACTAATGATCAACTTGCGGACTTATTTACTAAACCCTTAGATGCTACTCGATTTAAAACTCTTAGTAGATCTATTGGGATATGTCTTGTGGAGTGATGTGATTTATGATTGACCCCATATGGGGAACTCAAGTAAAGAGAGCTATTTTGCATACTTGTGACATGCAAAAATTTGAAATATCTTATACTTCTTTATTTAATTGCTTGAGTAAGCTTGGTTGTATATATGTATATATGTTTTCAATTCAATAAGTGTGAACCTTGCTTGTTTACAATCCATGTCATATTTATGTTCAAACATGCATTTTTGGACTAGGAGATCTACATAGGAAGTATGATTTGAATGACCTATAGTTATCTCCATGACATGATGATTCTTTTTATAACATGCTAATGTCAAAGGAAAAAGCATGAAATTCATATAACATGCTCAAATGAAAAAGCATGAATTGATGATTGCATATTCTTAAAATGCAAAACTTGTGTGAAATACTTATGAGACTTAAAATGAATAAAGGATCTTGTATCTGTTCAAAGGAATTTAAATTCAAATTGTCTCTCTTTCTTTATTAGTTGAACATGGCTACTATCATACGGGTTTCTCACCCGGAAAAATCAAATAGGGTGCAAAGTCGCTCATGCCATGTTTAGCTTATAAAGTTGGATATAGTTGCTCTTTATATTAAAATCAATGAAATCTTTATATCCTTACTTTTCTCATGACAATGGTGAAATTGGTTTGAATTCTTATTAGAAACCTTTGTCATTTGCTTTGCCAAATACCATTGTATTTTGGACTTGAATGCTACATGTCTTGTATGCAAAGCATGTTTGTTTCACACATTTTCTTTCAAATAAATCTCCTTGTTTCTCTTCAATTAATTTGGGATGCATAAAGTGACTTCTATTATTATGCAAATATCTTGCATGCTTCTATCTCTCTTTGCTAAGAGTGACCCGGTTGGGGACTACTCCTTTGCCTATATCATGACAAAAAGGGGGAGTAGATTGTGGTAAGGGGAGTTGCAAATTGAAGTGGCAATTATGCATATTGGGGAGAATATTCTTTGAGGGGGAGTAACCCATTGAGGGGGAGCATTGCATACACATACATTGCATGATGTTGTACCTAATTTCTTAAATGCAAATGCTTGTTTTATTCTCACTTGATCATCTCACATACTCTTGCTTTGGAAAGTATAATCTTTTATTTTGAAGGGTTGATAGTTCTACAAGAGATTGAAGACTTGAAGTTTTTTTTTTTATATTTTCTTATATCTCTTTGTAATGTAGAATATCTTTGTTATCCCGAAGATTCAATTATGTTTGTGAGAATCAATGTGAGTGGTGGTTTTGTCACGAAATAGCTAAAGGGGGAGATTGTAAGGATTCCCATTCTTTGATTGGCTTATTTTGTGGACAAACCACGTGTTGGGATTTATTGTATAAAGGTAGTTTAGGTGATTGATCTTCAAGCTCGAAGACCCTTCACAAGTCCTCAAGGGACAAGCACGCCAAAGGTATAACTCTAGTGCTTGGTTTTCTTTGAAGAGATTTAGATTGCACACACTCACTTAGCATTCTTGCATTTGTGTGCTTTCTCTTCACATGTCACATGTCACATTTCACACTTGCACTTATATGTTATATTTTGTTGTGTGTATTTGTGTCTTGTAATTCATTTCCCGATAGTATTCGGAAACGTCCGCGCATGCACTAGAATGTGCTTGGTTTTACGCGAAGACCGCCTACGGAGAATGCCCTTGGCTTCTCCTTGGTTTTCACCTATGTTGGTGATTGGCGGTTATGATCGGCGGCCTGGCCGCCGAATGAAACTGCCGTTTGCTTCCAGAAGTGTCTGGAGCAATTCTACAGTTACGATCGGCGGTTACGACCGCCGTTCGAAACCGACATTCAGACCTGATTGATTTTATCTCTCGGTTTGATTCAGCGGTTTCGAAACCGCCGAATGAAACCGCCGTTCATTCCTGATTGATTTAATCTCTCGGTTTGATTCAGTGGTTAGATCGGCAGTCACGAAACTGCCGTTGTTCCCCTGTTCTTCTCGGGATCAATTCGACGATTATAATCGGCGGTCTGGCCGCCGATTGAAACCGCCAATCAGTGCGTTTCAGGGGTAAACTTGTCTTTTCACATGCTCTGTTTTTCATGCCTATAAATACATCACTTTCTCTTGTTCTGAGTGTGACTCTTTAGTCATCAAGAACCCTACTTTTAAAAGAGAGATTTTTAAGAGAGAAAGCAACCAAGTTTGCTCATTTTAACACTCAAACCAAAATTCATTTGCATCAAAGTTCATCTAGCATTCTTTAGCATATCTAGGATGCTTGCTTGCATGGGTCTTTTATCATCACGCTTGCTTGGGTAAGTTTTTCACTATTATCATATATAATTAGTGTTTTATTTATTATGGCATCTCTTTTATTACTTGATTGTTCTTAGATTGAATTTTAATATTCAAGATAGAGATTGTTGTGTTGATTTGATTGAGTGTTGTTTTGTGATAGATATCTAGGTTTCTATAATCTATGATTATCTAAGCTAATTGACATGTCATTTAGTTTTTAATATCTAGGATTGTTCTAATTGCAAATTCATCATCTTAGATAAGCATATAGGGTTTCCCTTGCTCTATGTTGCATTTGGATATTCATATATTCACTTAGGGTGTTAATCTCTTTTTAGAGAATTAAGTCTTGTGTTGTGACCGGGATTAGGTTGCTTAATTCGCAAGCAATCGGACTAGGTTCACTTATACCGGGATTAGGTAGGTGTGTGATTACTTCCGGGATTAGGTTGTAATTTCATCACATTTAGTGGATTTGAGGTTTGGGTGTGGCTCACTTAACAGCCCATGGTTTTTCTCGTGAGGGTTTCCACGTAAATATCAAGTGTTGTTTTAATTTCCGCACAATATTACACTTGCTATATTTTATTGACTATTAGTGGTATTTTCTTAATCTTGTCCTTAAACAAAAATTAGGTAAAATTAATTAAAATCTATTCACCCCCTATAGATTAATAGTTTACACACCGTGAGAACTTTCACTTGCTTTTTTAACTCTCCAAACTCCAAACCCAAAACCCATCTCCATCTTGCATCATTCAACATCATTTGAGCATGGGTCTTCATGGTTTCATGACTAGGTAAGTTAGATCTTCATTAATTTTCATTTATTGATGTTCTTACTCTAGATTAGGTATTTATTGCATGATTAAATACCTAGACTCTATTCATTGCATATATTTATGAGTCTTGATAACATGATTGGGTTTGTATTTTGATAGCTTAATTGATTAGGTCATGTTTGCCTAAAAGCTAAGTCATAAACATTCTTGTGTGATTTATTGATGACTAGGTTGATAGTTTGTCTTTTAATCAACTAGTTAAGCTTTTGAATGTTTGTGTTGTTTGTTGACAATTATGTTGTTAGAAATCTCTACAACTAATTGAGTTCACATGTATGGACATGTTGACATTGATAGCTAGGATTGTTTTGTGATTGATAACATCTAGCTAAGTCCATATGCATTGCATTTAGACATTGATGTGTAGGACTCCTTGATTGCATTTATTAATTGTATATTTATAGTCCTTGCCATGTTTTATTGACAACTTGTGTTGAGTTGGCTTTCTTTGTTGACAATTAGGTTGTTAGAAATCTCTACAACTAATTGAGACCTCATGCATGTGCATATAGGCCTTGTTGATAACTAAGATGTTGATTTGCATTATAACATTTAGTTAAGCATATAGTGTTTAGTCTAGCACTCATTGCATTTGTGCATCATTGTGATATACACTTAGACTTTTTATTCTCTTCATAGAGTCAAAGTCTTGTGGCTTCTAAGTGAAGTTGCACAAGCATTGTACTAGCTTCTCTGTAAAAGGCCTACGGGTAGATTAGAAGGTGCTCACGCCAATAGTAGTGGATCGTGGAGATCACTTGAGGGTGTAACCTTCTTTTCATATAGAGGTTGTCTAGGATTGGACTAGGTTCACTTTTAAAGGCCTACGGGTAGTAGTGGTGGGTTATAGACCGTGAGAGGTTGAGGTCAACCTAGGTTGTAAACACCATTACAATTAGTGGATTTGAGGTTCGTATGTGGCGCACATAACGGCCCGTGGTTTTTCCCGTGAGGGTTTCCAAGTAAAAATAAAGTGTTCTTTTATTTCCGCATTTTTACTTGATTTTTATTGTTTGTTGAATTGGGTTAATAGTGATTAATTTTGACTAATCGAAAAATTGATAATAATCGATTAACAACCCATTCACCCCCCTCTAGGTTGTTTAGACACACGCGAGTATGTATTTTCACTATTCAATGCACCCAGTGCACTAGATTCTTTTACTCGAAGACCCTTTGATGATTTTAGACTCATCGTAACACATTTGATCCCACTCAAATGCTAGCAAAAGAATTCTACAACTTTAACAAGATAAAGGTGTCCAACCTTTAACTTAAGTTGTGAACATTATTCAAGACTAACTAAAGAATTGTGTCTACCTCATACATATCCAGATGTATGAACAATTCTTCTTTTCTCATATGATTATTTACTTTGACAATTATAATTATAAATGCTATAAGATTTTGTTAAAATAGAAAACACTTTATTAATATGTTAAGATTGTCAATTACAATATTAAACTCTTGCTATTGAGCATAATCCTAATACCTATAAATATGCCTCTTTGTTCTTAGGTCAAAACATGAGTTCAAAATCATCTCTTTAACTTAGAATATTTTTCAAGAGAGAAAATCTTTAAAAGAACTTATTTTTAACACTCAAAAACCATTCTCATATGCATCAAAACATCATCTAGCATTTTCTAGCCTAGTTAGGATGCTTACTTGCATGGGTTTTGCTCAACACACTTCCCTTGGTATGTTCTTCACTATTATCATATATAATTAGTGTTTTATTTATCAAGACATCTATTTATTTACTTGTATGTTCTTAGTTCATATGATATTTGAAAGTAATACAATAACGCTCGGTGTGTATGATAAATATATCTAGGGGGGTGAATATATTTTAACTATTATTACCCAATTTTCGCATGCAAGTCAATTTTACGAAAATGCCCCTACTAGTCAAAAATACAAGCAAGTGTAATATAGTGCGAAATTTAAATAACAGTTGATGTATACGTGGAAACCTAACCACTGGGAAAAACCACGGGCTGTTTAGTGCGCCACACTCGGACATCGAAATCCACTAATCGAAATGGAGTTTACAACCTATGTAGACCTCGTCTACCACTCCGGTCAATAACCCCCCACTTCTACCACTCGAGCCTTTAAAAGTGGCTCTAGTCCAATTGCTTGAGGCCTAAACAACCTTAGCCTCAAGACTTAATTCTCAATGAAGAGATTATGCAATCTATGTGAATATGTATAAATATTCAAATAACACTACAAAAAAAATCCCTATTAGTGACGAACTATTTCCGACGGCGCTAATTGCCGTCGGTAATAGTACCTTTTCCGACGGCCATATCAGTGCCATCGGAAATGAGTAAAAATCTGATACGACATTTCCGACGGCCAAATGACTGTCGGAAATAGTCTTTGTGCCGTCGGAAATAGTCTTGTTCCGTTGGAAATGAGGAAAAAGTAATCCAACATTTCCGACGGCCTAATTGCCGTCGGAAATAGTCACATTTCCGACGGTAAATGGTCTTTTCCGACGGAATTTAGCCGTCGGAAAAGATTAATTTTTTTTTTTTTTGGAAAAGATTAAATTTTTTTTTAAGTGTCAAAAACATAATTTTTTTTTTTGGAAAAGATTAAAAGATTAATTTTTTTTTTTTTTGGAAAAGATTAATTTTTTTTTAAGTGTCAAAAACATATTTTTATATAAAGTTTCTTCAAATAATTTGTATAAATAAAAATTTCATGATTTATTTTTTCTTGAAAAATAAAAATTTAGATAAAATAATTATATAAACTCTATTTCGTAGTAAGCATTTAATACACCTGATTTTCCTTAAATTGCTATCTGGACAATGACATATATGTGCAAAAATCAGGAGTGAACACTTTGATGCAACCGAAATACACAAAACATTTGTCAAGGTTATGATGCAGGGATTTGTGAGATATTGACATCATTCTTTAGGAACTCCCTCTTATTATAAGCAATTTTATCTTGAAAAATTGCCCGATGGCAAAATATCGCCAGTCAACTGTCTAGAAAGTCACGTAGGGATGTCAAGGAACATTACGACGCCCTCGTACATGTCATCTACAAGATTGATTTGGGTTGCGGCAAGTTGTCGAGTTATGTCGATGACTTGTGGGACTTTTTGTGCCGTCGGAAATAAAAAAAATAACAGTATTGCATTTCCGACTACTTTTGGGCCTTCAAAAATAGTCAAATAAGCCGTCAATATTACTCACTTTTCTAACAACATAAAAAGTATCATCGGAAATGCTAAAATTTAATTTGAATTACTTTATGGAAATATCTTACTAAATTAACTAAATATAAAATGTAATAAAATTATTAGTAATCACAAGAACATTTAGTTATTTTTAGTTATGTTTAGTGACACTATATCGGATTTTTTAAAACAAACTCTAATAATTTCAATAAAATATTATTTTAAAAAACAATATCTCAATAGTTATATTTAAATAGTATTAAAAAAATATATTTAATTAGATATTTTCAAAAAATATCAATAGCTTATATATAAATAGTATGCAAAACATATCAGATATAAAGTTATAGCAAAATGGTAAGGGTAACCCTTATTGTCATTCAAGTCAAGGGTTCGAACCCCATGAGTTTCATGGATTTAACGTTGCTGGGTGATGTGGCGCGTGTCGGGTGAGGTGGCGCCTGTCAAGTAGAGTCTGCGTGAAAAGAATACGGTGTGTTCTAAATATGTTATCTAGAGGGGGGTGAATAGATTTTAACTATTATTACCCAATTTTCGCATGCAAGTCATTTTTACGAAAATGCCCCTAACTAGTCAAAATAATATATCAAGTGTAATATGTGCGGAATTTAAATAACACAAGATATATACGTGGAAACCCAACCACTGGGAAAAACCACGGGCTGTTTAGTGCGCCACACTCAGACCTCGAAATCCACTAATCGAAATGGAGTTTACAACCTATGTAGACCTCGTCTAACACTCCGGTCAATAACCCCCTACTTCTACCACTCAGGCCTTTAAAAGTGGCTCTAGTCCAATTGCTTGAGGCCTAAGCAACCTTAGCCTCAAGACTTAATTCTCTAAGAAGAGATTATGCAACCTATGTGAATATGTATGAATATTCAAATAACAAACAAGGCTAGGTAACCTTAGATGCTTATCTAGGATGATGATATAATCAATTTAATCAACCCTAGATATCAATTGCTAAATGACATGTCAAATAGCTTAGCTAATCAAGATTAAGCAAAAACCTAATTAGCTATCACAAAAACAACACTCAATTAATTCATCACAATTAATTCTCTATTCTTGTATTTATCATATGATCAACAACATACAAGTAAATTAAAAGAGAATATGCTTGACAGTAAAAATACTAAAATAAGATGAAACTAATCAAAATCTTACCAAGCATATTGTGATGATGCCAATCCAATCATAGATGCTTTCTATGTAGACATAGAGGATGCAATATGAAATTTGATGCAAAAAGGATTTGATTTGAGTGTTTAAAGGTGAGTTCTTGATTTGATTTTTTCTCAAAAATCTCTCTTGAAAGTTTAGGGTTCTAATAACTCAAGAAAACTTCTTCAGAGAATGAGAAAGTAAGATATTTATAGACATCAAGAATTGGGCATGTGAAAAGACAAGATTGCCCCTGAAACGCACCGTTCGGCGGTTTCAATCGGCGGCCAGGCCGCCGATCACGACCGCCGAATTGAGCCCGTGAAGAACAGAGCATCAACGGCGGTTTCATTCGGCGGTTTCATGACCGCCGATCCAACCGCCGAATTAGATCGAGAGATTAAAATCGATCAGGTATGAACGGCGGTTTCGAACGGCGGTCGTGACCGCCGATCGTGACCGTAGAATTGCTTCAGACCTGTCTGGACTGAAACGGCGGTTTCATTCGGTGGCCAGGCCGTCGATCATAACCGCCGATCACCAACAATGGTGAAAACCAAGGAGAAGCCAAGGGCATTCTCCATGAGCGGTCTTCGCGCAAAACAAAGCACACATACGTGTGAGCGCGGACGTTTCCGAACACTATCGGGAAACGAATTACTAAGCACATATACACACAACAAGATATAAAACAAAGTGCTAGTCTGTAAAATGACATGTGGAGAGTATGCACACATATGCAAGTATGCTAAGTGAGTGTGTGCTAACTAAATCTCTTCAAAGAAAAATCAAGCACAAGAAATTATACCTTTGGCGTGCTTGTCCCTTGAGGTCTTGAAAGGGCCTTCGAGCATGAAGTTCAAACACCTAAACTACCCTTACATTATCAACCCCAACATGTGGTTTGTCCACGAAATAAGCCAATCAACAAATGGGAATCCTTACAGTCTCCCCCTTTGGCTATTTCGTGACAAAACCACCACTCACATTGATTCCTCACAACATAATAGAAACAATGGTTCTATAATGATTTTCTACTTTACAAAGAGATATATAAAAATAATCTTGAAATCTTCAATCTCAAGTAGAACAATCAATCCCTGAAAGCAAAGTTTCTATACTTTCCAATACAAGTAAAATGTGAGATTAATCAAGTGAGAACATAAACAAGCATTTGCATTCTTGAAAATTAAACACAACATCATGCAATGTATGATGAATGCAATGCTCCCCTTCAAAGGGTTACTCCCCCCAACATGCACAATTGCTACCACAATTTGCAACTCCCCTTACCACCATTCTACTCCCCCTTTTTGTCATGATATAGGCAAAGGAGTAGTCCCCAACCGGGTCACTTAAGGCAAAGAGAGATAGTAGCATTCTAGTATATGCATAATCAATATAAGTCACTTTATGCAATCTCAATTAATCGGAGAGAAACGAGGAGATTTATTAGAATAAAAATGTGTGAATCAAAAATGCTTTGCATACAAGACATATAGCATTCAAGTCCAAAATACCATGGTATTTGGCAAAGCAAATGACAAAGGTTTCTAATAGGAATTCAAACCAATTTCACCATTGTCATGAGAGAAGCAAGGATATAGAAATTCATTGATTTCAATTTAAGAACAACTATATCCAACTTTATAAGCTAAACATGTCATGAGCAACTTTGCACCCTATTTGATTTTTCCGGGAATGAAACCCGTATGATAGTAGACATGTTCAACCAATAAAGAAAGAGAGACATTTGGATTGTAAAATCCTTGAATTGATACAAGATCCTTTTTCATTTGAGTCTCATAAGCTTTTTCACACAAGTTTTTGCATTTAAGAACGCAATTATCAATTCATGCTTTTTCATTTGAGCATGTACATGAATTTCATGCTTTTCATAAGACATTAGCATGTTATAAAAGAATCATCATGTCATGGAGATAACTAAAGGTCATTCATATCATACTTCCTATGAAAATCTCCTAGTCCAAAATGCATGTTTGAACATAAATATGACATGGATTGTAATACAAGCATTGATCACACTTATTGAATAGAAAATATATATACATAGTGTAACCAAGCTCACTCAAGCAACAAAAAGAGAGGCATAAGATATTTCAAATTTTTTGCAAGTGACAAGAATGCAAAATAGCTCTCTTTGCTTGAGTTCCCTATATGGGGTTAGTATCATCCTTCATCAATGAAGGTCATGAGGTCCTATGGACCTCCCAAGTCCATTTGACTTGGATGAACCTATTTGAGACTTGATAGTCTCGTAGCAAGCGGGTTCATTTTTCCTTATCCACATAGATATGATTTTTTTCTTCCTAGTGGACAATGGTTCAAGAGTACTAGAAATAATAGGATCATGAACATGAATATTTTCCTTCCTATTAGCATGCATTCTACCTCTTGTCATTCTCTTTTCAATCATGCTTTTGATTCTACATAATTTAATGAAATGAAAGCAATTTGGTCTAATGTGACCATCAATACCACAAAAGTGACATGTAGGGATAAATTTAGAATTCATACCATGTCCTTGTGCATGCATAGGAGCCTTCCCATGACTTTGTGGTTGAGCGGGTTCAAATCTTCTTTGTTGTTGAACCGGTCTCGTTTGCTTCCTTGTTCCATTTTACATGATTGGCCTCTTCCCTTGATGAATATGAGCTTGAGGGAAGTTTGGTTGAGGAACTTTTTGAGCTTGAGGTTGTCTCCTAGGAGCTTCCTTCACATGTGCACTTCTTGAGCATTGACCTAGATCGATTTTCTTCCTAGGTGTGTGCACCGGTGAGGCTTCATTCTTGCCCAAACTCTTGACAAAGATGGTCTTGGTTGGAGAAGTGATCTCCTTGCTTTCTTCATACCCAATACCTCTCTTGTCACAAGGGTTCTTTCCACTACCAAGAATGTGGTCAAGTTTCTTGGTGCTTGTAGTCATCCTCGACAATGACTCTATGGCTTCAACAAGCTCTCTCTTCAACCCTTCTTCATTCCTCTTAGACATAGCTAGTTCATTCCTTAGCTTGTCTTCAATCTTCTTGGATGCCTCCACTTGTTTACTTAAGTGGTCATTGTGTGTTGAAAGTTCTAGATTTTCATCCTCTAAAATCTTCAATTTTCTATTGTTCTTCTTCAATGAACTTTCACACTTGACTATAAAGTCATTTACATCCATTTTCTCTACACTTCCATTTGTAGAGTTAGATGAGGAGTCATCTTCACTAGAGTTATCTCCTCCACTCTCCATCTCTCCTATAGAGGCATTTCTCTCATTAAGACCTTCACCTTGGTCTCTTGAGTCAATGAGAGCCATATCCCAATGAGTAACTACATTTATCTTCTCTAGAGCTACTTCTTCATCGTTTTCTTCTATGGGATCACTAGTCAAGTCATTCTTACCAACAACTTTATCTTCTACACAAGTGGCCCCAAATGCCGTGTAGTTGATGGTAAGCTCATCATCACTTGATGACTTGTCTCCCTTTCCGGAGTCATCACTTTCACTCCACGTGGTGGCCATCACTTTTGCCATCTTGTTCTTCAAGTTCCCACAATCGGGTGAGATGTGACCTATACCACCACACTCATAGCATTGGACCCCTTTCTTTTCACTCTTCTCTTGCCTAGGCTCAAAACTCTTGAAGGGAGCCTTTTTCTTCAAGTCTTGGCCTTTGGATCCAAAGCCTTTCTTCTCGAACTTGACGAATTTCTTGAATCTTCTTAGCAACAATGCCATGTCTTCGTCCGAGTCACCTTTTTCCTCCTTCACAACCTTGGAAGCATTCAAAGCAATTCCTTTTTGCTTTTTAGGAGGTGAAATGTTAGGAGCCTTCCTAGATTCATAGGCAAGGAGTCTTCCAATTACCTTGCTCGGCTTCATGTCCTTATATGTGCTATTTTCCTCTAAAGCCGTCACCTTTGATTCAAACCTAGCAGGGAGAGACCTCATAATTTTTTGCTTAACTCCCCTATCCGAATAAGGATCACCGAGTTGATGGCTTTGATTCACAATATCCATCAACTTGACTTCAAAGTCATTGAAGCACTCGTCCTCCTCCATTTTAAGCAACTCAAATTGCGTTTGAAGGACTTGTAGCTTGGAATCCTTAACGACATCGGTTCCCTCATGTGCAACCTGTAGGATGTCCCATGCCTCCTTGGCTATCCTAGTGTTCTGAATCAGTTTGTACTGATTTTCATCCACTGCACATAGAAGAGCATGCCATGCCTTCCTATTCCATTTTGAAGTCTCAAACTCTTCAGGTGACCACTGGGCCTTTGGCTTGAGTACTTCTTCTCCACCACTCGTGGGAGTCATCATAGGAGGTGCATACCCATCTTCAATTGCCATCCATGCCCTATCATGGATTTGGCACACATATGCCTCCATCTTGCCTTTCCATGAGGCATAATTCACACCGGTGAGGAGAGGAGGCCGTGTGCTTGAAGCACCCTCATGGTTGCCACCGAATCAACTCATTGTATCAAATGAATGAATGAATGAAATGTATGCAAAATGTATGAATGAGCAAAAATCACACAAATGCACAACACACCTAAAATGAGCTAGGATCACCTAAGTATATCTAGGAACCCGCTCTGATACCAATTGAAAAGAATACGGTGTGTTCTAAATATGTTATCTAGAGGGGGGGGGGGGTGAATAGATTTTAACGAGTATTACCCAATTTTCACATGCAAGTCATTTTTACGAAAATGCCCCTAACTAGTCAAAATAATATATCAAGTGTAATATGTGCGGAATTTAAATAACACAAGATATATACGTGGAAACCCAACCACTGGGAAAAACCACGGGCTGTTTAGTGCGCCACACTCGGACCTCGAAATCCACTAATCGAAATGGAGTTTACAACCTATGTAGACATCGTCTAACACTCCGGTCAATAACCCCCCACTTCTACCACTCGGGCCTTTAAAAGTGGCTCTAGTCCAATTGCTTGAGGCCTAAGCAACCTTAGCCTCAAGACTTAATTCTCTAAGAAGAGATTATGCAACCTATGTGAATATGTATGAATATTCAAATAACAAACAAGGCTAGGTAACCTTAGATGCTTATCTAGGATGATGATATAATCAATTTAATCAACCCTAGATATCAATTGCTAAATGACATGTCAAATAGCTTAGCTAATCAAGATTAAGCAAAAACCTAATTAGCTATCACAAAAACAACACTCAATAAATTCATCACAATTAATTCTCTATTCTTGTATTTATCATATGATCAACAACATACAAGTAAATTAAAAGAGAATATGCTTGATAGTAAAAATACTAAAATAAGATGAAACTAATCAAAATCTTACCAAGCATATTGTGATGATGCCAATCCAATCATAGATGCTTTCTATGTAGACATAGAGGATGCAATATGAAATTTGATGCAAAAAGGATTTGATTTGAGTGTTTAAAGGTGAGTTCTTGATTTGATTTTTTCTCAAAAATCTCTCTTGAAAGTTTAGGGTTCTAATAACTCAAGAAAACTTCTTCAGAGAATGAGAAAGTAAGATATTTATAGACATCAAGAATTTGGCATGTGAAAAGACAAGATTGCCCCTGAAACGCACCGTTCGGCGGTTTCAATCGGTGGCCAGGCCGCCGATCACGACCGCCGAATTGAGCCCGTGAAGAACAGAGCATTAACGGCGGTTTCATTCGGCGGTTTCGTGACCGCCGAATTAGACCGAGAGATTAAAATCGATCAGGTATGAACGGCGGTTTCGAACCAATCATAACCGCCGATCACCAACAATGGTGAAAACCAAGGAGAAGCCAAGGGCATTCTCCGTGAGCGGTCTTCGTGTAAAACCAAGCACACATACGTGTGAGCGCGGACGTTTCCGAACACTATCGGGAAACGAATTACTAAGCACATATACACACAACAAGATATAAAACAAAGTGCTAGTGTGTAAAGTGACATGTGAAGAGTATGCACACATATGCAAGTATGCTAAGTGAGTGTGTGCTAACTAAATCTCTTCAAAGAAAAATCAAGCACAAGAAATTATACCTTTGGCGTGCTTGTCCCTTGAGGTCTTGAAAGGGCCTTCGAGCATGAAGTTCAAACACCTAAACTACCCTTACATTATCAACCCCAACATGTGGTTTGTCCACGAAATAAGCCAATCAACAAATGGGAATCCTTACACTGCGTATTTTTTTTTAATTTTTTTTTTATAATTCGACTATTTCCAACGGAAATAGTGGTAAAGCCGTCGGAAAATGCAAGTAATTTTGATCACCCTTAATTACTATTACCGACGGCTTTTTTATCTTTTCCGACGGCCATAGCCTTCGGAAATGGTAGTATTTGTGATGGCTCGTCGGTAAATGGTTTTTTCCGACAAGCGTATTTGTGACGGCCTCCGACGGCCTTTTCCCATCGGAAAAGCGTATTTCCATCGGGAAATGATCTTTTCCGACGGCATTTAGCCGTCGGAAAAGACCATTTTTTTTGTAGTGTAACAAACAAGGCTAGGTAACCTTAGATGCTTATCTAGGATGATGATATAATCAATTTAAATCAACCCTAGATATCAATTGCTAAATGACATGTCAAATAACTTAGCTAATCAAGATTAATCAAAAACCTAATTAGTTATCACAAAACAACACTCAATCAATTCATCACAATCAATTCTCTTTTCTTGTATTTAACATATGATCAAAAACATACAAGTAAATTAAAAGAGAATATGCTTGATAGTAAAATACTAAAATAAGATGAAATTAATCAAAATCTTACCAAGCATGTTGTGATGATGCAAACCCATTCATGGATGAATGCAAGATGAACTTTGATGCACAAAGGATTTGATTTAGTGTTTAAATGAGCAAACTTGGTTGCTTTTTCTCTCAAAATCTCTCTTTAAAAATATAGTGTTTTTGATGATTAAAGAGTCATATTCAGAACAAGAGAAAGTGAGATATTTATAGGCATGAAAAACAGAGCATGTGAAAAGACAAGTTTGCCCTTGAAATGCACCGATCGGCGGTTTCAATCGGTGGCCAGGCCACCGATTACGACCGCTGAATTGAGCCAGTGAAGAACAGAGCATCAACGACGGTTTCGTGACCGCCGATCCAACCACCGAATCAAACCCGAGATATTAAATCGATCAGGTATGAACGGCGGTTTCGAACGGCGGTCGTGACCGTAGAATTGCTCCAGACACTTCTGGATGCAAACGGCGGTTTCATTCGTTGGCCAAGCCGCCGATCATAACCGTCGATCACCAACAGAGGTGAAAACCAAAGAGAAGCCAAGGGCATTCTCCGTGGGCGGTCTTCGCGTAAAACCAAGCACATTCTAGTGCATGCGCGGACGTTTCCGAACACTATCGGGAAACGAATTACTAAGCACATATACACACAACAAGATATAACAATCAAAGTGCTAGTGTGTAAAGTGACATGTGAAGAGTATGCACAGATGAACAGGTATGCTAAGTATGTGTGTGCTAACTAAATCTCTTCAAAGAAAACCAAGCACAAGAAATTATACCTTTGGCATGCTTGTCCCTTGAGGTCTTAGAAGGGCCTTCAAACTTGAAGATCAATCACCTAAACTACCCTTACACAAACAACCCCAACATGTGGTTTGTCCACAAAATGAGCCAATCAATATATGGGAATCCTTACACTATTAAACAAGATAAAGATTGTGTGTTGTTTTGATTGAGTGTTGTATTTTTGATAGCTATATCTATGTTGTTTAATCTATGATTAACTAAGCTTTATGACATGTCATTTAGCTCTTGATATCTAGGATTGTATTAATTATCATATTATCATCCTAGATAAGCATATAGGGTTACCTAGCTCTATTTGTTCCTTGAATATCATCATATATTCACATAGGCATTTTTATCTATTCATTGAGAAGTAAGACTTGTGTGGCTTCCGGGATTATGTTGCCTTTTGTCACAAGCAATTGTAAGTCTTGTGTGATGACCGAGATTAGGTCGTACACCAGGATTAGGTGTTCACATAAGCAATTGGACTAGGTTCATTCATACTGGGAGTAGGTAGTGGTAGTGAGTTACATACCGGGATTAGGTTGTAATCTTCATTATCATTAATGGATTCAAGGTTCGAGTGTGGCACACTTACCAGCCCGTGGTTTTTCCCTGTTGAGGGTTTTCATGTAAAAATCAAGCATCATTTGATTTCCGCACATTTATGCTTGATTTTTTTATATTGACTAGATTGGGGCATTTTCATAAATTGACTAAACGCGAAAATTGGTAATAAGGGTTAAAATCTATTCACCCCCATCTAGATTAAATATATTAGAAACACACCGTTGGAGTTAATTCCTTTCAACATGTTGCATTCACAATTGTATTTGGTAAAGCAAACAACAAAGGTTTCCAAAAGAATTCAAACCAATTTCACCCTTTGTCATGAGATAAAGAAAGGATATAGATTTTATAAGCAATTCAATTTTAAGGAGCAACTATATCCAACTTTATAAGCAAAACAAGGCATGATCGACTTTTGCACCCTATTTGATTTTTCCGGGTAAGATACCTGTATGATAGTAGCATTGTTCAACTAATAAATAAAGAGAGACTATTGGGTTTTAAAATCCATTGAATGGATATAAGATCCTTATTGGTTTAAGTCTCAGTATTTCTTTTTCACACATATTTTGTATTCAAAATTAAGCAATCAATATTTCATACTTTTCATTTTAAGCATGTCATTAGAAGAGAACCATCATGTCATGGAGATCAATTATAGGTCATTCAAAGAGTACTTCCAAAGCAAATCTCCTAGTCCAGAAATGCATGTTTGAGCATAAATATGATATGGATTACCAACAAAGCAAGGGTTCACAGCTCCCCATATGAGGTCAATCACCAAACCACATCAATGCATGAGGCAAATCCCAACAAACCTACTAAGTGATTTAAACCTAGTTGCATCTAAAGGCTTGGTAAATAAATCCGCTAGTTGCTCATTTGTGACAACATGCTCAAGTGCAATGCATTTGTTCTCAACTAACTCTCTAATAAAGTGATGTCTAGTGTCAATGTGCTTAGTTCTAGAATGTTCTACGGGATTCTTAGAAATACTAATAGCACTCAAATTATCAAATAAAAGGTTAGAGTACCTTGATCGAAGCCGTAGTCCACAAGCATTTGCTTCATCCAAAGGAGTTGTGTGCATCCACTCCTGGCAGCTATGTATTCGGCTTCCACCGTGGATAGGGAAATTGAGTTTTGCTTCTTGCAAAACCACAACACCAAGTTGTTTCCTAGGAAAAAGCAACCGCTTGATGTGCTCTTCCTATCATCATAATTTCCCGCCCAATCGGAGTCACTAAATCCAATAAGACTTGGATTAGAGTCAAAAGAGTACCATATCCCACAGTTGGATGTCCATTCACATAATGAATGATTCTCTTCATGGAGGAGAGATAAGACTCCTTAGGATCCACTTGGTACCTAGCACACACATCCATACCCATACTAAAAGCAATATCGGGCCTACTTGCGGTCAAGTAAAGCAAACTACCAATCATGCCACGATAGAGGCTTTGTTCCACACTTTTGCCACTAGCATCCTTGCTTATTTTCATAGTGGTACTCATGGGTATGTCACAATGTTTGGCATTTTCAAGATCAAACTTCTTCACTAGGTTCTTTGCATATTTAGCTTAGGTTATGAAAATCCCATCATGCAATTGCTTGATTTGCAAACCTATGAAGTAATTAAGCTCACCAACCAAACTCATCTCAAATTCATGAGACATGACATCAACAAATTGTTGGACTTTGGATTTGTTGGTGGAGCCAAATATAATGTCATCAACATATATTTGAGCTATAAATAGCTCATCTTTGTTTCTTTTGATGAACAAGGTTGTAAGTTTCTCAAGATTGATTGGCTTATTTATGTGACAAACCACAATTGGGGTTTGACATGTAAGGGTAGCTTAGGCACTGATGATTAAACTCAAAGGCCCTCTCAAGACCTCAATATGATAAGCACTTCAAAGGTAAATCACTTGTGTTTAATTTACTTTGAAGAGACTGAAAATAAATATAAAATGTGTCCTAATAATCTAGAGGGGGGGGGGGGGGGGTGAATAGATTTTAATCCGACTATTACCAAATTTTCATGATTAATAAATATTATGAAAAAGCCCCAAACTAGTCACACAATAAAACAAAGTGCAATAAAATGGAATTTAAATGACACTCGATATTTACATGGAAACCTTCAACAAGGAAAAACCACGGGCTGTTACGTGCGCCACACATGAACCTCAATCCACTAATTGTAATAGTGATTACAACCTAGGTTGACCACGTCAAACCCTACACGGTTACTAATCCACCATTACTACCTGCAGGCCTTTAAAAGTGAACCTAGTAATTTGCTTGCAAACTACCAATTGGTAAATAGAAGACTTGACTCTCTAAGAGAAGAGATTAACAACCTAAAGTGAATATGTGCAACATTCAAAATGCATAAATGCAAGGTCAAACATTTAAGCTTATCTAGGCATGGATGAGCATGTTAAACACTCATAGATATCATGTAGCTATATGACATGCATACAACTTAGCTAAATGTGCAAATAAACACCTATATGCAATAACTATCACAAACAACTCACAAAACACAATAAAAAAGCTTTCTTGAAACTAGTCAAGTAATAAATATGCAATCTTGAAACTAGTCAAGTCATAAATGAGCTATCTTGTAAAGCAAGAACATGTGAAGAAATGAATATAATGTTCTAACTACAAGTCATGTGAGTAATAAAGAAAACCCATGAAAAATCATACCTAGAAAATGCTAGATGATGAATGAACCTTGAATGCAAGATGGGTTTTTGGTTTTGATTTGGAAAGATCAAATCTTGGTTGCTTTTGGTTGAAGACACTCTCAAACTTTCTCTCTAGTTGATTTGAAACTCAAAACCATGAAAGAGACTAGAGAAAAGGATATAGTTGTAGTGAGTGTGTGAGGAATGTGAAAGGTCACGTTTTTAAAAACTGATATATCGTCGATCGCTGTCGGTACCGTTGCGAAAGCCACAACGGTCACGGCAGCAGTACATACTGCACACAGCACTACTGTGGAAATAGGCAGCGGTCACGAGAGAAGTATAGGGAGCGTGTCAGTCTGCCTGAAAAGCGTTGCGAAAACTGGCAGCGGTCATGGGAGCGCTTTAGAGAGCGTGTTACACTGCCTGGAAAGCGCTCCCTCTACCGGTACGAAAACCCACAGTGGTCTACGCAGCGGTAGCCAATCAATTATTAACACAAAAAAGAAAAAACATGCAATTTTCAAGCTAGAAGACAGGGTAATGATCAAATAAAATATAATGGAGAGATCATGCATGAAAAGAACATGTGCACAAACTAGAAACACACAACAAGATATAAGACAAGTATATGCATGAGATGTGTGTGTGTGCCAACTAAATCTCTTCAATTAAGAGTCAAGACAAGTAAACTACCTTCCTTGAATCTCTTGATGTCCACAATGAGGTCTTTTGACATTTGATGAAGATTTCTCCAATCCTAAGCTACCCTTACATAGTTGAACCCCATTGTGGTTTTGTTAACGAAATAAGCCAATCAAAAAGTGAGTCACTTACAATCTCCCCCTTTGGTTATTTCGTGACAAAACCAACACTCACAAAGCAACCTCACAAAAACAAAACATTTGTTGGTCAACAAAATCTTTCTACATTACAAATAAGGCTCCTAGCCTAAGTCTTGAACATCTTTAAGTCAATCGCAAGCTTATAGAAAAAAAACCAACCTACACATAATCAACAAGAAATATACCTTCCAAGAGCAAATGTGTGAGAGGTGCTTATAACAAAAGTAATTGCAATTGCCAAAGTAAATCAATACAATAAAAAAAATGTAATCATGTATTGCAATGCAACTCCTTCTAAATGCAACAACTCCTAACATGGGTTACTCTCTCTCACTCCCCCTAAATGCAATGCCAAGAATGGCATAATATCTCCCTAACCTTACTCCCTTATTTTGTCATGAGATAGGCAAAGGGAGTCTCCCCTAATAGGTAAGCATTTAGCAAGGAGAGCTTCTAGCACAAACACATATGCATAATTGTAAGGTTCCCATTTGTTGATTGGCTTATTTCGTGGACAAACCACATATTGGGGTTCTTTGTAAGGGTAGCCTAGGTATCGGGTTTATTGTTCGAAGCCCTTTCAAAGACCTCGTGTTGATAAGCACCGAAGGTATATTTTTTTGTGCTTACTTGTCTTGAAGAGATAGTTGCACACACTCACAACTCATGCATATGTTTAATTCTTGTATGTTGTGTGTCTTACTTTTGTGCATTAATGTTCAGTAACATCTCTTCTTGCATGTTAGTTTGATTGCATCTTGCATATCCAATTGCATTGTCATGCTTAGACTTAGGATTGCATTTTTGCATTGGGCGCTCCCAAAAGCGCTCTACAGAAGCGTTGTACGAACAGCGCCCATTGAGCGCTGTTCAGACCTGATCGATTTAATTCGGTCACTGTTGGGTCGCTGTACAGGCGCTGTACGAGGCGCTGTACGAAGCGCTGTACGAAGCGCTCTACGTACAGCGCCACTCTGTTTTCCCGTGAGAACAGAGTTGGGGCGCTGTACAAGCGCTGTACAAGAGGCGCTCTACGTACAGCGCCCAAGGCAATTTTGAGGCAAACTTATCAAAACGACCACACTTTGTTTTGGCCTCCTATATATATGCCACTTTGACTTTAGGTCAATAACAAGAGTTCATATTCAGATTCCATACTTAGGAGATTTTTCAAAGAGAAGAAAATTTCCAAAGAACTCAATTTTAGTTTACTCAAACACTTTTCCATGATCATCAATCATCATCTAGCATCATCCTTGATCATCTAGATGACATCTTGCATGGATTCTTCATCATACTTTGCTTGGTAAGCTTTTCACTAATATCTTACATATTTTGTGTTTCTCTTAACAAGCAATCTCATTTAATTACTTGTATGTTATTTTATATACTTTGAATACAAGTTTGAGATTAGTATGATGTATGTTTCAGAAGTTGTATTGTGATAGCTAATTAGGTTTTGTGCTTAATCTTGATTAGCTAAACTATTTGATTTGACATGTCATTTAGTTTTGATATCTAGGATTGCTCTAATTGCATATTAATCATCTTAGATAAGCATATAGGGTTTCCCTTGCTCTATGTTGCATTTTGAATATTCATATATTCACTTAGGGTTGTTATTCTCTTCATAGAGAAAGTAAGTCTTGTGTGTAGCATCCGGGATTAGGTTGCCTAGATCGCAAGCAAATTGGACTAGGTTCACTCATACCGGGATTAGGTAGGTGTGTGATTACTTTCGGGATTAGGTTGTAATCGTTTTACACATTTAGTGGATTCGAGGTTCGAGTGTGGCTTACTTACTAGCTCGTGGTTTTTCCCGTGAGGGTTTCCACGTAAAAATCAAGTCTTATTTAATTTCTGCATTTTATACTTGATTTATTGCTTTATCTATTTATGGGTAAATTCATAATTTTGACTTATATGAAAAATTGGGTAAAAAGCTTAAAATCTATTCACCCCCCCTCTAGATAGTTTTATACACACCGTGCTATTATTTGTTTCAATTGGTATCAGAGCAGGTTCCTAGACATACATAGGTGATCCTTGCTTATTTTGGTGTGTTTTGCATTTTGTGTGATTTTTGATCATTCATACATTTGCATTCATTTCATTCATTCATAAACACTATGAGTGGAAACGGTGGAAATGGTGGTGGCAACGAAGGTGCCTCAAGCACAAGGCCTCCACTTCTTACCAGATTGAACTATTCCCAATGGAAAGGGAAGATGGAATCCTACATATGCCAAATTCATGACCGTGCATGGATGGCTGTGGAAGACGGATATGATCTACCGAAGATGACTCCCGATGGTGGAGGAGAAGAAGTATTGAAGCCTAAGGCGCAATGGAACGCGCAAGAGTTTGAGGCTTCAAAGTGGAATAGGAAGGCGATGCATGCCATCTTGTGTGCTATGGATGAAAATCAATATAAATTGATTCAAAATACTAGGATAGCTAAGGAGGCTTGGGACATCCTAGAGATTACACATGAGGGAACCGAAGTGGTGAAGGACTCTAAGCTTCACGTCCTCCAAACTCAATTCGAGATGCTTAAGATGGAGGAGAATGAGTGCTTCAACGACTTCGAGATCAAGTTGATGGATATAGTCAACCAAAGCCATCAACTTGGTGATCCATATTCGGATAGGAGAATCAAGCAAAAGATTATGAGATCTCTACCCGATAGGTTTGAATCGAAGGTGACGGCTTTAGAAGAAAATAGTGGTTATAAGGATTTGAAGCCGAGTGAGGTGATTAGGAGACTTCTAGCTTACGAGTCTAGGAAAGGGCCTATCTCCACACTGACTAAAAAGCAAAAAGGAATTGCTTTAAAAACCTCCAAGGATGAAAAGGAGGCAAAGAAGGTTGACTCGGATGAAGACCTTGCCTTGTTTGTAAAAAGGTTCAACAAAGTTATGAAGTTTAGAAGAAAGGGCTTTGGATCAAAAGGTCAAGAATTGAAGGGAAAAGTGATGGCTGCCACTTGGAGTGGAAGTAGTGATGACTCCATTGAGGGAGATGAGTCTTCAAGTGATGAAGAGCTCATGGCTAATCTCCTAGCTTTTGCCTCCTCCCATAAAAGCAAAAGTGCTAGTGAGAGAGAGGAAATGAGTCAAGAGGAAAATGACTCAAGTGAAGAAGAAAGTGATTCCTCGTCTAACTCCATAAGTAGTTTTGTGGAGAAAAAGGTGCTTGCTAAATGCCATGCCGAGTTTAATGATTTAGCAATCAAGAGCACAAGAAAGATCAAGATGTTGAGAGAAGAAAATCTTGAGCTTGCATCTCACAATGACCACTTAGGTGAACAAGTGGGAAAATTCAAGAAGATGGAAGATAAGCTAAGAGAGGAGTTAGTCTTATCTAGGAGGAATGAAGAAAGTCTAAAGAGGGAGCTTGAAGAAGTTAGAAATTCTATGACTAGGATGGATTCTAGCACCAAGAAGCTTGACCATATGCTTGGTGTTGGAAAGAGTCCATGTGACAAGAGGGGTCTTGGGTATGAAGATGACAAGAAGATCTCAACCTCTAACAAGACCGTGTTTGTCAAGGGTTTGAAGAACGAAGAAACTTCATTTGTGCAAATTCCTAGGAAGAAGTTAGAAGTAGGACAATGTTCAAAAGCACAAGTGAAGATGGGGCCAAGAAGGCAAACTCAAGCTCAACCCCCTAGGGTCCCTCAAGCCAACATTCCTCCACGATTGGCTCACAAAGGAAAAAGACCTATCATGCAACCTCAAGCTAGGAAGCAAGCTAGAGCGGTTCAACAACGAAGAAGGATTGAACCCTTTTATCCACAAAGACAAGGACAAGGTATGATTCCTTATTTTACTCATATATGTCACTTTTGTGGATTTGATGGTCATATTAGACCACATTGCTTTCGATACATAAAAATGTGCAAAACTAGAAGCATGATAGAGAAGAAAAAGAAAAGAGCCATGATGCATGTTCGTAGGAATGATAATATTATTATGCATGATCCTAGGACATCTAGAGGCCATGTACCAAAGACCACTAAGAAAGCTAAGATTGTTTCTAGGTGGATTAGAAAGAATGAAAATGTTTGCCATGTTGCTCAAATAGCCTAGAAGGCAAATTCTTCTAATTTTTGGTATTTAGATAGTGGGTGCTCTAGGCACATGACGGGAAACAAGAGTTTCTTCGAGACTCTTGTTATGGAGGAAGGTGGATATGTCACTTTTGGTGATGGATCCAAAAAGAAAGTTGTAGGGAAAGGAACCATTTCCGTTCCCGGATTACCCTCCTTATCCGATGTTTTATTTGTTGATGGCTTGAAAGCCAATTTAATAAGCATTTCACATCTAAGTGATGAAGGATATTCCGTCTTGTTTTGTAAAGATGATTGCTCGATCCTAAAGCCCCGATGGACAAACCTTATTGAAAGGTATGAGATCTAACGACAATTGCTATTGTCTTGAAGCTAGAATAGTCTCAAACAATGTGTCCATGGATGAGCAAATAGAGTTGTGGCATGAAAGACTTGGCCACATGAACTTTAGGGATTTAAGAACCCTTGGAAAGTTCGAGTGTGTGCGTGGCCTCCCTAAGCTTGGGAAGAAAGCCAATGGTATTTGTGGACCTTGCCAACAAGGAAAACAAACTAAAAGCATGCACAAAAAGGGCAAGTATCTCTCCACCAAGGAGCCCCTAGAGCTTCTCCACATGGATCTCATGGGTCCTATGCAAACCGAGAGTTTAGGTGGAAAGAGATACATTTTTGTTTGTGTTGATGATTTCTCTAGATTTACATGGACATATTTTCTTAGAGAAAAATCCGAAACTTTTGATAAGTTTAAAATGCTTTGTACTAAAATACAAAATGAAATGAATTCTAACATTAAAAGCATTAAACGGATTAGAAGTGACCATGGGAGGGAATTTGAGAATGCCTCATTTGAAAGCTATTGCAATAGCTTAGGCATCTCCCATGAGTTCTCGGCTTCTAGGACACCTCAACAAAATGGAGTTGTTGAGAGGAAGAATAGGGTCCTTCAAGAGATGGCCCGTGTGATGTTGCTTAGCAACAATGTCCCTAGGAACCTATGGGCCGAAGACGTCAATACGGCTTGCTATATAAGGAATCGTGTTTTCCTAAGGCCCGGTACTAGAAATACCTCATATGAGTTATGGAAAGGCAAGAGGCCAAATGTTAGCTACTTCCACACTTTTGGAAGCAAATGCTACATTTTAAATGACCGTGATCAACTTGGCAAATTCGATGCTAAGAGTGATAAGGGTATTTTTATTGGCTATGCCTTGAATAGTAGAGCCTATAGAGTTTTCAATTTAAAAACTCTAAGTGTTATGGAATCATCCAATGTCGTATTTGATGATACTAGGCTCAAGTCAAATGATCATGAGGAGGAGGTTATTTTTAGTGATGACTCTCATTTGGAGAGGGTTGTGGCGACTCCCAATGTTGGGACATCTAATGAAAATGATGAAGTCACACAACCCACTACTAGAGTCCCTCTCTTGGACTCTAATGAACCCGCTCCATGGGTTAGAAGACTCCATAACAAAGAGGATGTTATTGGAGATGTGAATGAGGGTGTTAGGACTAGACGTCAACTTGCTAATCTTATTAGCTACACATGCTACACCTCTCAAATTGAACCCAAAAAGGTTGAAGAAGCCTTAAATGATGAATTTTGGGTTCTTGCCATGCAAGAAGAGCTAAACCAATTCGAAAGAAATGAGGTTTGGACTCTAGTTCCTAGGCCTAAGACCACTAATGTCATAGGCACTAAATGGATATTTAGGAACAAATCTGATAAGGATGGCAACATAGTGCGGATCAAGGCTAGACTTGTAGCACAAGGGTACTCTCAAATTGAGGGTATCGACTTTGAGGAGACATTTGCTCCCGTTGCCCGTTTAGAGTCCATTAGGCTTCTCTTGTCCATTTCTTGTGTGCACAAGTTCAAATTGCACCAAATGGATGTCAAGAGTGCCTTCCTCAATGGCTTCTTGCAAGAGGAAGTGTTTGTTGAACAACCCAAGGGGTTTGTGGATGCACACCACCCCAACCATGTCTATCGCCTCAAGAAGGCACTATATGGGTTGAAACAAGCACCGAGGGCTTGGTATGAGCGCCTCACTCAATTTCTTGTTGACAATGACTACACACGTGGTAGTGTTGACAAGACACTATTCATCAAAAGAAACAATGATGAGCTTTTCATAGCTCAAATATATGTTGATGATATAGTGTTTGGCTCCACCAATAACACCAAGGTTCAACAATTTGTTGATGTTATGTCTCATGAATTTGAGATGAGTCTTGTTGGTGAGCTTAGTTACTTCCTAGGTTTGCAAATTAGGCAATTAGATGATGGGATTTTCATAACCCAAGCCAAATATGCCAAAAACCTAGTGAAGAAGTTTGGTCTTGAAAAAGCCAAACATTGTGATACACCCATGAGTACCACTTTGAAGCTAAGCAAGGATGCTAGTGGTAAAAGTGTGGAACAAACTCTATATCGGGGCATGATGGGTAGCTTGCTCTATTTGACCGCAAGTAGGCCCGATATCTCCTTTAGTGTGGGTGTGTGTGCTAGGTACCAAGCGGATCCTAAGGAGTCCCATCTCTTTTCCGTAAAGAGAATCATTCGCTATGTGAATGGGACTTCCAACTATGGGATTTGGTACTCTTTTGACACTAATGCTAGTCTTGTAGGCTTTAGTGATGCGGATTGGGCAGGAAATTGCAATGATAGGAAGAGCACATCAGGCGGTTGCTTCTTTCTAGGCAACAACTTGGTGTCTTGGTTTTGCAAGAAGCAAAACTCTATTTCCTTGTCCATGGCCGAGGCCGAGTACATAGCCGCGGGGAGTGGATGCACACAACTCCTATGGATGAAGCAAATGCTAGTAGACTACGGATTCAACCAAGGTACTCTCACTCTCTTTTGTGATAACATGAGTGCTATTAATATTTCCAAGAATCTGGTACAACATTCTAGGACTAAGCATATTGACATCCGCCATCACTTCATTAAAGAGCTTGTTGAAAATAAATGCATAGTACTTGAACATGCAGGTACTAATGATCAACTTGCGGACTTATTTACTAAACCCTTAGATGCTACTCGATTAAAAACTCTTAGTAGATCTATTGGGATATGTCTTGTGGAGTGATGTTCTATGATTGACCCCATATGGGGAACTCAAGCAAAGAGAGCTATTTTGCATTCTTGTCGCTTGCAAAAAATTTGAAATAACTTATGCCTCTTCTTTTAATTGTTTGAGTAAGCTTGGTTGCACATATGTATATATGTTTTCAATTCAATAAGTGTGAACCTTGCTTGTTTACAATCCATGTCATATTTGTTAGGATTATGCTCAATAGCAAGAGTGTAATGTTGTAATTAACAATCTTTTTCATATTAATAAAGTGATTTCTGGTTTAACAAATTGTATAGCATTTATAGTTTAATATTATAATCGTCAAAGTAAATAATCATAAGGTCTAAAGACTATGAGAAAAGAAGAATTGTTCGTACATCTGGATATGTATGTGGTAGACACAATTCTTTAGTTAGTCTTGAATAATGTTCACAACTTAAGTTAAAGGTTAGGCACCTTTATCTTGTTAAAGTTGTAGAATTCTTTTGCTAGCATTTGAGTGGGATCAAATGAGATATGATGAGTCTAAAATCATCGGAGTGTCTTCGAGCAAAAGGATCTAGTGCACTGGGTGCATTGAACTGGATCACAATGAAAAGCTTTATCTAGAACCGTCAATAGATAATAGTCTTTTCATTATCAGGACAATCGGAGAGTCTATCTTAATCCTGAGATAAATGATGGACTTATGGTTGCAAATGATATCATTTGAGTTATCAATGAGTACGATTATAACGCATAGTCTATCCTCGATAGTTTGGTGATATTCATTTGTTAATCGATAGATGACTTCATTTATAGATATGGACACCGTGGCTCCATTTATTAAATGAGAGTATAATATCATCATATGGATGTTTTAAGGTAATTGGATATTAAATCTCAACGTTGAGTTTTCGATAGTGTCTATTGAAAACATGGCTTCTGGACAAGTCAAAATATCCAAGTTCAAAACGTGGTCATATGAGTAAATATGGTAACTTGGAGAGTTATAGGCGGTCTATGAACTCTTGGCGATTACTGATATTAATCACGAGGATACACTATCTCCAACATGATTGTCTAGGGTATGAATGAGGAACATCTTCCTTTTTCTATCTTTATTTAAGAGTTCAATTTTAGCTCTTTAATGGAATGAGTTAAAATTAATGGATCGGACCTAAGTGAATCATTTGTTGATTGTGATTAGGTTATGTCTATTGAAGCTTAAATTTAGATGGCCCGCCAAGATCCCCAATCCACACGGACTTGCATGGATCACTTGATATATTCTACCGGACCAATTTAAGGGTCCATCTAGAATTGTATTTAATATATTAAGAATATAATTTGCACATTATTTAAGTAATGGGCTGCTCAATTATATTAATATATTAATAAAAGACATGTGGGCTTGTTTCTTTTAGTAAGAATGGTTCTGGTTCACATGTGGGCTTTTTATTTAAAGTCCAATGGATTAAATGAAATAAGAAAATAATATTAGGCCTAATTTTATACAAGTGGGGCGGCAAGGTTAATATTCTAACCTAAGATATTATTTTGTTTTCATTGTTTTAATTAAATAAGAATTAATTGTTTAATTAAGAAACAAATCTTTTCTGGTTAGGAAATATGATTCCTAGTCTTATACTATTGTTGGTAGTATACTAAAAGTAAAAGACTTATTTGGTAAGAAAATAAATAATTAATTTTATTTATTTAATCAAATAAGAAGCCTTTTATTTTAGTCAATAAAAAGAATAAAATATCTATGGGTTGGATTAGGGTTTGAAGTCTATTCTTTTATGGAAATTAGGGTGCAACACAAACTCCTTTTAGGAGTGTGATTTGCGGCAACCCTAGTAGAAAAAGAGAGCAAGATTTCGGCAACCCTAATAGGAAAAGAGAAGAAAATTTAGGCCACCTATATATTCATATGTATAGAATTCGGCCACCCTATGCTTTGTGCTTGAGAGACAATTTTTCTTCTTCTTCTTAATTCATAGAGAGCATTAATTTTATTCTACTAAAAACATAAAAGAGTGAATAAATTATTCTTTGATGGTACACTATTTGCTTGTTCATCAATAAGCTTGTGTGTACAACATCGATTTAGGTTCACGCGAGTTTCGATCATTAGATTGAGAACTCAAAAGTGACCGGAATAATTTTAGTCTTCTTTTGATTATTTTTGTGACTAACAAAGAAAAGAAAAGTTTATTTGTCCATTCACAGGTTTGCAATTCAAAGAAAAGGGAGACCACGCTCCTAGATGATCCACGTTCGTGCTAGGATTGAAGATCTTGCGGATTACCATCGACGTAAGTCAATCGGATCACGCGACAAAAGGTATTATTCTTTTGTTAGATAATATATGTGTTTAATTGATTAAAGGGTTTAAGGTTCATAAAAAGGAAAAATTTTAAAAGTTACTAAATCTATTTTTAGTCTCGCTTCCGTTGCGTGTACTACGGTATTTTTCCCTACAATATTTATGTTCAAACATGCATTTTTGGACTAGGAGATGTATGTAGGAAGTATGATTTGAATGACCTATGATTATCTCCATGACATGATGATTCTTTAATAACATGCTAATGTCAAATGAAAAAGCATGAAATTCATATCTCATGCTCACATGAAAAGCATGAATTGATGATTGCATATTCTTAAAATGCAAAACCTTGTGTGAAAGCTTATGAGACTCAAAATGAATAAAGGATCTTGTATCCGTTCAAAGGAATTTACATTCCAAATGTCTCTCTTTCTTTATTGGTTGAACATGGCTACTATCATACGGATATCTTATCCGGAAAAATAAAAAAGGGTGCAAAGTCGCTCATGCCATGTTTCGCTTATAAAGTTGGATATAGTTGTTCTTAAATTGAAATCAATATATTCTATATCCTTGCTTTACTCATGACATTGGTGAAATTGGTTTGAATTCTTTTTAGAAACCTTTGTCATTTGCTTTGCCAAATACCATTGTATTTTGGACTTGAATGCTACATGTCTTGTATGCAAAGCATGTTTGATTCACATATTTTATGTCAAATAAATCTCCTTGTTTCTCTTCAATTAATTGAGGTGCATAAAGTGACTTATATATATATGCAAATATCTTGCATGCTTCTATCTCTCGTTGCTATGAGTGACCCGGTTGGGGACTACTCCTTTGCCTATATCATGACAAAAAGGGGGAATAGGATATTGGTAAGGGGAGTTGCAAAATAGAGGCAATTGTGCATATTGGGGAGTAACCCGTTGAGGGGGAGCATTGCATACACATACATTTCATAATGTTGTGCCTAAACTTTTAAAATGCAAATGCTTGTTTTTGTTCTCACTTGATTCATCTCACACTTTACTTGTATTGGAAATGTTAGAAACTTATTTTCAGGGATTGGTTATTCTACAAGAGGTTGAAGACTTCAAGTTTCATTTTCTTATCTCTTTGTAATATAGAATATCATTGTAGTCCCGTAGTTTCTATTTCTTTGTGAGGAATCAATGTGAGTGGTGGTTTTGTCACGAAATAGCCAAAGGGGGAGATTGTAAGGTTCCCATTTGTTGATTGGCTTATTTCGTGGACAAACCACATATTGGGGTTCTTTGTAAGGGTAGCCTAGGTATCGGGTTTATTGTTCGAAGCCCTTTCGAAGACCTCGTGTTGATAAGCACCGAAGGTATATTTCTTTGTGCTTACTTGTCTTGAAGAGATAGTTGCACACACTCACAACTCATGCATATGTTTAATTCTTGTATGTTGTGTGTCTTACTTTTGTGCATTAATGTTCATTAACATCTCTTCTTGCATGTTAGTTTGATTGCATCTTGCATATCCAATTGCATTGTCATGCTTAGACTTAGGATTGCATTTTTGCATTGGGTGCTCCCAAAAGCGCTCTACAGAAGCGCTGTACGAATAGCGCTCATTGAGCGCTGTTCAGACCTGATCGATTTAATTCGGTCGCTGTTGGGTCGCTGTACAGGCGCTGTACAAAGTGCTCTACGTACAGCGCCACTCTGTTTTCCCGTGAGAACAGAGTTGGGGCGCTGTACAAGCGCTGTACAAGAGGCGTGGAACAAATTATAGCACGGTGTGTATAAAGCTATCTAGAGGGGGGGTGAATAGATTTTACGCTTTTTACCCGATTTTTCGTGTTAGTCAAAATTACGAAAATGCCCTCAAGATAATATAACCAAGCAAGTGTAATATGGTGCGGAAATTAAAACAACACTTGGTTTTTACGTGGAAACCCTCACGGGAAAAACCACGGGCTATGTAAGTAAGCCACACTCGAACCTCGAATCCACTAAATGTGCAAACGATTACAACCTAATCCCGGAAGTAATCATACACCTACCTAATCCCGGTATGAGTGAACCTAGTCCTATTTGCTTGCGATCTAAGCAACCTAATCCCGGTTGCTACACACAAGACTTACTTTCTCTAGAAGAGAATACAACCCTAAGTGAATATATGAAAATATCCAAAATGCAACATAGAGCAAGGGAAACCCTATATGCTTATCTAAGATGATTAATAAGCAATTAGAACAATCCTAGATATCAAAACTAAATGATATGTCAATTAGTTTAGCTAATCAATATTAAGCACAAAACCTAATATGCTAGCATAATACAAATTCTCAAACATACGTCATACTCATCTCAATATTGTATCCAAAGCATACAAAATAACAAACAAGTAATTAATTGAGATTGCTAGATAAGAGAAACACAAAACATGTAAGATATTAGTGAAAAGCTTACCAAGCAAAGTATGATGAAGATTCCATGCAAGATGACATCTAGAAGATCAAGGATGATGCTAGATGATGATTGATGATCATGAAAAAGTGTTTGAGTAATCAAAAATTGAGTTCTTGGAATTTTTCTTCTCTTTGAAAAATATCCTAAGTATGAATTCTGAATATGAACTCTCTTAATTGACCTAAAGTCAAAGTGGCATATATATAGGGGGCCAAATCAAAGTGTGGTCGTTTAAGTAAGTTTCAAAGAAACGCGCCGATCGGCGGTTTCAATCGGCGGCCAGGCCGCCGATAATGACCGCCGAATTGAGCTCGTGAAGAACAGAGCAAAAACGGCGGTTCATTCGGCGGTTTCGTGACCGCCGATTCCAACCGCCGAATCAAAACAGAGAGATTAAAATCAATCAGGTATGAACGGCGGTTTCGTGACCGCCGATTCAACCGCCGAATTAGACTGAGAGATAAATCAATCAGGTCTTGAAACGGCGGTTTCGAACGGCGGTCGTGACTGCCGATCTTAACCGCAGAAATGCTTCAGACCAATCTAGACTGAAACGGCGGTTTCATTCGGCGGCCAGGCCGCCGATCATAACCGCCGATCACCTAGATAGGTGAAAACCAAGGAGAAGCCAAGGGCATTCTCCATAGGCGGTCCTCGCGCTAAACCAAGCACATTCTAGTGCATGCGCGGACGTTTCCGAAAGTTATCGGGAAACGAATTACACAATAACATGACACAATTACACACAACAAAATATAATAAATAAGTGCAAGTGTGAAATGTGACAAATGAAGAGAATGCACACATATGCAATGAATGTTAAGTGTGTGTGTGCAACTAATCTCTTCAAAGAAAAGTAAGCACATAGAAATTTACCTTCGGTGCTTATCAACACGAGGTCTTCAAAGGGCTTCGAACAATAAGACCGATACTTAGGCTACCCTTACAAAGAACCCCAACATGTGGTTGTCCACGAAATGAGCCAATCAACAAATGGGAACCTTACAATCTCCCCCTTTGGCTATTTCGTGACAAAACCACCACTCACATTGATTCCTCACAAAGAAATAGAAACTACGGGACAACTATGATATTCTACAACATAAAGAGATAAGAAAATAAAACTTCAAGTCTTCAATCTTTTGTAGAATAATCACGCCCTGTAAATAAGATTTCTATGTTTTCCAATACAAGTGAAATGTGAGATTAATCAAGTGATATCAAAACAAGCATTTGCATTTTTAGAATTTAGGCACAACATTACAAAATATATGCAATGTATGATAAATGCAATGCTCCCCCTCAAAGGGTTACTCCCCCTCAATGTGTTATCTCCCCAATGTGCACAATTGCAACACCAATTTGCATCTCCCCTTACCATATACTACTCCCCTTTTTGTCATGATATAGGCAAAGGAGTAGTCCCCAACCGGGTCACTCATAGTAACGAGAGATAGTAGCATGCAAGATATGCATAATTAATATAAGTCACTTTATGCATCTCAATTTAATCGGAGAGAAACAAGGAGATTTATTGGAGAGAAAATGTGTGAATCAAACATGCTTTGCATACAAGACATGTAGCATTCAAGTCCAAAATACAATGGTATTTGGCAAAGCAAATGACAAATGTTTCTAATAGGAATTCAAACCAATTTCACCAATGTCATGAGTAAAGCAAGGATATAGAATACATTGATTTTAATATAAGAGCAACTATATCCAACTTTATAAGCGAAACATGGCATGAGCAACTTTGCACCCTTTTTTATTTTTCCGGATAAGATATCTGTATGATAGTAGCCATGTTCAACCAATAAAGAAATAGAGACATTTGGAATATAAATTCCTTTGAACGGATACAAGATCCTTTATTCATTTTGAGTCTCATAAGCTTTCACACAAGTTTTGCATTTTTAAGAATATGCAATCATCAATTCATGCTTTTCATGTGAGCATGTTATATGAATTTCATGCTTTTTCATTTGACATTAGCATGTTATTAAAGAATCATCATGTCATGGAGATAATCATAGGTCATTCAAATCATACTTCCTATATACATCTCCTAGTCCAAAAATGCATGTTTGAACATAAATATGACATGGATTGTAAACAAGCAAGGTTCACACTTATTGAAATGAAAACATATATACATATGTGCAACCAAGCTTACTGAAGCAATTAAAAGAAGAGGCATAAGATATTTCAAATTTTTTGCAAGTGACAAGAATGCAAACTAGCTTTCATTGCTTGAGTTTCCCATATGGGGTCAATCATAGAACATCACTCCACAAGACATATCCCAATAGATCTACTAAGAGTTTTTAATCGAGTAGCATCTAAGGGTTTAGTAAATAAGTCCGCAAGTTGATCATTAGTACCTACATGTTCAAGTACTATGCATTTATTTTCAACAAGCTCTCTAATGAAGTGATGGCGGATGTCAATATGCTTAGTTCTAGAATGTTTTACCGGATTCTTGGAAATATTAATAGCACTCATGTTATCACAAAAGAGAGTGAGAGTACCTTGGTTGAATCCGTAGTCTACTAGCATTTGCTTCATCCATAGGAGTTGTGTGCATCCACTCCCCGCGGCTATGTACTCGACCTCGGCCGTGGACAAGGAAATCGAGTTTTGCTTCTTGCAAAACCAAGACACCAAGTTGTTGCCTAGGAAGAAGCAACCGCCCGATGTGCTTTTCCTATCATCACAATTTCCTGCCCAATCCGCATCACTAAAGCCTACAAGACTAGCATTAGTGTCAAAAGAGTACCAAATCCCATAGTTGGAAGTCCCATTCACATAGCGAATGATTCTCTTTACGGAAGAGAGATGGGACTCCTTAGGATCCGCTTGGTACCTAGCACACACACCCACACCCACACTAAAAGAAATATCGGGCCTACTTGCGGTTAAATAAAGCAAGCTACCTATCATGCCCCGATATAGAGTTTGTTCCACACTTTTACCACTAGCATCCTTGCTTAGCTTCAAAGTGGTACTCATGGGTGTATCACAATGTTTGGCATTCTCTAAATCAAACTTCTTCACTAGGTTTTTGGCATATTTGGCTTGGGTTATGAAAATCCCATCATCTAATTGCCTAATTTGAAAACCTAGGAAGTAACTAAGCTCACCAACTAGACTCATCTCAAATTCATGAGACATGACATCAACAAATTGTTGGACTTTGGTGTTGTTGGTGGAGCCAAACATTATGTCATCGACATATATTTGAGCTATGAAAAGCTCATCATTGTCTCTCTTGATGAATAGTGTCTTGTCAACACTACCTCTTGTGTAGTTATTATCAACAAGAAATTGAGTGAGGCGCTCATACCAAGCCCTCGGTGCTTGTTTCAACCCATATAGTGCCTTCTTGAGGTGATAGACATGGTTGGGGTGGTGAGCATCCACAAACCCCTTGGGTTGTTCAACAAACACTTCCTCTTGCAAGAAGCCATTGAGGAAGGCACTCTTGACATCCATTTGGTGCAATTTGAACTTGTGCACACAAGAAATGGACAAGAGAAGCCTAATAGACTCTAAACGGGCAACGGGAGCAAATGTCTCCTCAAAGTCGATACCCTCAATTTGAGAGTACCCTTGTGCTACAAGTCTAGCCTTGTTCCGCACTATGTTGCCATCCTCATCGGATTTGTTCCTAAATATCCATTTAGTGCCTATGACATTAGTGGTCTTAGGCCTAGGAACTAGAGTCCAAACCTCATTCCTTTCGAATTGGTTTAGCTCTTCTTGCATGGCAAGAACCCAAAATTCATCATTTAAGGCTTCTTCAACCTTTTTGGGTTCAATTTGAGAGGTGTAGCAAGTATAGCTAATAAGATTAGCAAGTTGACATCTAGTCCTAACACCTTTATTTACCTCTCCAATGATATCTTCTTTATCATGGAGTTTCCTAACCCATGGAGCGGGTTCTTTAGAGTCCAAGAGAGGAACTCTAGCAATAGGTTGTGTGTCATCATTGTTGACATTAGATGTCCCAACATTAGGAGACACCACAACCTTCTCCAAAGGAGAACCATCACTAAAAATAACCTCCTCCTCATGATCATTAGACTTGAGCCTAGTATCATCAAATACGACATTGGATGATTCCATAACACTTAGAGTTTTTAAATTGAAAACTCTATAGGCTCTACTATTCAAGGCATAGCCAATAAAAATACCCTCATCACTCTTAGCATCGAATTTGCCAAGTTGATCACGATCATTTAAAATGTAGCATTTGCTTCCAAAAGTGTGGAAGTAGCTAACATTTGGCCTCTTGCCTTTCCATAACTCATAGGAGGTATTTCTAGTACCGGGCCTTAGGAAAACACGATTCCCTATATAGCAAGCAGTATTGACGGCTTCGGCCCATAGGTTCCTAGGGACATTGTTGCTAAGCAACATCACACGGGCCATTTCTTGAAGGACCCTATTCTTCCTCTCAACAACTCCATTTTGTTGAGGTGTCCTAGGAGCCGAGAACTCATGGGAGATGCCTAAGCTATTGCAATAGCTTTCAAATGAGGCATTCTCAAATTCCCTCCCATGGTCACTTCTAATCCGTTTTATGCTTTTAATATTAGAATTCATTTCATTTTGTATTTTATTACAAAGCATTTTAAACTTCTCAAAAGTTTCGGATTTTTCTCTAAGAAAATATGTCCATGTGAACCTAGAGAAATCATCAACATATACAAAAATGTATCTCATTCCACCCAAACTTTCGGTTTGTATAGGACCCATGAGGTCCATGTGGAGAAGCTCAAGAGGCTCCTTGGTGGAGAGATACTTGCCCTTTTTGTGCATGCTTTTAGTTTGTTTTCCTTGTTGGCAAGGTCCACAAATACCATTGGCTTTCTTCCCAAGCTTAGGGAGGCCACGCACACACTCGAACTTTCCAAGGGTTCTTAAATCCCTAAAGTTCATGTGGCCAAGTCTTTCATGCCACAACTCTATTTGCTCATCCATGGACACATTGTTTGAGACTATTCTAGCTTCAAGACAATAGCAATTGTCGCTAGATCTCATACCTTTCAATAAGGTTTGTCCATCGAGCTTTAGGATCGAGCAATCATCTTTACAAAACAAGACGGAATATCCTTCATCACTTAGATGTGAAATGCTTATTAAATTGGCTTTCAAGCCATCAACAAATAAAGCATCGGATAAGGAGGGTAATCCGGGAACGAAAATGGTTCCTTTCCCTACAACTTTCTTTTTGGATCTATCACCAAAAGTGACATATCCACCTTCCTCCATAACAAGAGTCTCGAAGAAACTCTTGTTTCCCGTCATGTGCCTAGAGCACCCACTATCTAAATACCAAAAATTAGAAGAATTTGCCTTCAAGGCTATTTGAGCAACATGGCAAACAATTTCATTCTTTCTAATCCACCTAGAAACAATCTTAGCTTTCTTAGTGGTCTTTGGTACATGGGCTCTAGATGTCCTAGGATCATGCATAATAATATTATCATTCCTAGGAACATGCATCATGGCTCTTTTCTTTTTCTTCTCTATCATGCTTCTAGTTTTGCACATTTTTATATATCGAAAGCAATGTGGTCTAATATGACCATCAAATCCACAAAAGTGACATATAGGAGTAAAATAAGGAATCATACCTTGTCCTTGTCTTTGTGGATGAAAGGGTTCAATCCTTCTTCGTTGTTGAACCGGTCTTGGTTGCTTCCTAGCTTGAGGTTGCATGATAGGTCTCTTTCCTTTGTGAGCCATTTGAGGAGGAATGTTGGCTTGAGGGACCCTAGGAGGTTGAGCTTGAGTTTGCCTTCTTGGCCCCATCTTCACTTGTGCATTTGAACATTGTCCTACTTCTAACTTCTTCCTAGGAATTTGCACATATGAAGTTTCTTCGTTCTTCAAACCCTTGACAAACACGGTCTTGTTAGAGGTTGAGATCTTCTTGTCATCTTCATACCCAAGACCCCTTTTGTCACATGGACTCTTTCCAACACCAAGCATATGGTCAAGCTTCTTGGTGCTAGAATCCATCCTAGTCATAGAATTTCTAACTTCTTCAAGCTCACTCTTTAGACTTTCTTCATTCCTCCTAGATAAAGCTAACTCCTCTCTTAGCTTATCTTCTATCTTCTTGAATTTTTCCACTTGTTCACCTAAGTGGTCATTATGAGATGCAAGCTCAAGATTTTCTTCTCTCAACATCTTGATCTTTCTTGTGCTCTTGATTGCTAAATCATTAAACTCGGCATGGCATTTAGCAAGCACCTTTTTCTCCACAAAACTACTTATGGAGTTAGACGAGGAATCACTTTCTTCTTCACTTGAGTCATTTTCCTCTTGACTCATTTCCTCTCTCTCACTAGCACTTTTGCTTTTATGGGAGGAGGCAAAAGCTAGGAGATTAGCCATGAGCTCTTCATCACTTGAAGACTCATCTCCCTCAAAGGAGTCATCACTACTTCCACTCCAAGTGGCGGCCATCACTTTTCCCTTTTTCCACTCATTGTGATTTGCACATTCGGGGGCAAAATGACTTATGCCACCACACTCGAAACATCGGACCCCTTTCCTTTCGGTCCTCTCTTGCCTAGGTTCAAACTTCTTGAAAGAGCCTTTTTTTCTTCAAGTCTTGACCTTTTGACCCAAAGCTTTTTTTTCTAAACTTCATAACCTTGTTGAACCTTTTTACAAACAAGGCAAGGTCTTCATCCGAGTCAACCTTCTTTGCCTCCTTTTCATCCTTGGAGGTTTTTAAAGCAATTCCTTTTTGCTTTTTAGTGGGTGTGGAGATAGGCCCTTTCCTAGACTCATAAGCTAGAAGTCTTCCAATCACCTCACTCGGCTTCGTATCCTTATATCCACTATTTTCTTCTAAAGCCGTCACCTTCGATTCAAACCTATCGGGTAGAGATCTCATAATCTTTTGCTTGATTCTCCTATCCGAATATGGATCACCAAGTTGATGGCTTTGGTTGACTATATCCATCAACTTGATCTCGAAGTCGTTGAAGCACTCATTCTCCTCCATCTTAAGCATCTCGAATTGAGTTTGGAGGACTTGAAGCTTAGAGTCCTTCACCACTTCGGTTCCCTCATGTGCAATATCTAGGATGTCCCAAGCCTCTTTAGCTATCCTAGTATTTTGAATCAATTTATATTGATTTTCATCCATAGCACACAAGATGGCATGCATCGCCTTCCTATTCCACTTTGAAGCCTCAAACTCTTGCGCGTTCCATTGTGCCTTAGGCTTCAATACTTCTTCTCCTCCACCATCGGGAGTCATCTTGGGTAGATCATATCCGTCTTCAACCGCCATCCATGCACGGTCATGAATTTGGCATATGTAGGATTCCATCTTCCCTTTCCATTGGGAATAGTTCAATCCGGTAAGAAGTGGAGGCCTTGTGCTAGAAGCTCCTTCGTGGCCACCACCATTTCCACCGTTTCCACTCATAGTGTTTATGAATGAATGAAATGAATGCAAATGTATGAATGATCAAAAATCACACAAAATGCAAAACACACCAAAATAAGCAAGGATCACCTATGTATGTCTAGGAACCCGCTCTGATACCAATTGAAACAAATTATAGCACGGTGTGTATAAAGCTATCTAGAGGGGGGGTGAATAGATTTTACGCTTTTTACCCAATTTTTCGTGTTAGTCAAAATTACGAAAATGCCCTCAAGATAATATAACCAAGCAAGTGTAATATGGTGCGGAAATTAAAACAACACTTGGTTTTTACGTGGAAACCCTCACGGGAAAAACCACAGGCTATGTAAGTAAGCCACACTCGAACCTCGAATCCACTAAATGTGCAAACGATTACAACCTAATCCCGGAAGTAATCACACACCTACCTAATCCCGGTATGAGTGAACCTAGTCCTATTTGCTTGCGATCTAAGCAACCTAATCCCGGTTGCTACACACAAGACTTACTTTCTCTAGAAGAGAATACAACCCTAAGTGAATATATGAAAATATCCAAAATGCAACATAGAGCAAGGGAAACCCTATATGCTTATCTAAGATGATTAATATGCAATTAGAACAATCCTAGATATCAAAACTAAATGACATGTCAATTAGTTTAGCTAACCAATATTAAGCACAAAACCTAATATGCTAGCACAATACAAATTCTCAAACATACATCATACTCATCTCAATATTGTATCCAAAGCATACAAAATAACAAACAAGTAATTAATTGAGATTGCTAGATAAGAGAAACACAAAACATGTAAGATATTAGTGAAAAGCTTACCAAGCAAAGTATGATGAAGATTCCATGCAAGATGACATCTAGAAGATCAAGGATGATGATTGATGATCATGAAAAAGTGTTTGAGTAATCAAAAATTGAGTTCTTGGAATTTTTCTTCTCTTTGAAAAATATCCTAAGTATGAATTCTGAATATGAACTCTCTTAATTGACCTAAAGTCAAAGTGGCATATATATAGGGGCAAAGTGTGGTCGTTTAAGTAAGTTTCAAAGAAACGCGCCGATCGGCGGTTTCAATCGGCGGCCAGGCCGCCGATAATGACCGCCGAATTGAGCTCGTGAAGAACAGAGCAAAAATGGCGGTTCATTCGGCGGTTTCGTGACCGCCGATTCCAACCGCCGAATCAAAACAGAGAGATTAAAATCAATGCGGTTTCGAACGGCGGTTTCGTGACCGCCGATTCAACCGCCGAATTAGACTGAGAGATAAATCAATTAGGTCTTAAAACGGCTGTTTCGAACGGCGGTCGTGACCGCCGATCTTAACCGCAGAAATGCTTCAAACCAATCTGGACTGAAACGGCAGTTTCATTCGGCGGCCAGGCCGCCGATCATAACCGCCGATCACCTAGATAAGTGAAAACCAAGGAGAAGCCAAGGGCATTCTCCATAGGCGGTCCTCGCGCTAAACCAAGCACATTCTAGTGCATGCGCGGACGTTTCCGAAAGTTATCGGGAAACGAATTACACAACAACATGACACAATTACACACAACAAAATATAATAAATAAGTGCAAGTGTGAAATGTGACAAATGAAGAGAATGCACACATATGCAATGAATGTTAAGTGTGTGTGTGCAACTAATCTCTTCAAAGAAAAGTAAGCACATAGAAATTTACCTTCGGTGCTTATCAACACGAGGTCTTCAAAGGGCTTCGAACAATAAGACCGATACTTAGGCTACCCTTACAAAGAACCCCAACATGTGGTTGTCCACGAAATGAGCCAATCAACAAATGGGAACCTTACAAGGCGCTCTACGTACAGCGCCCAAGGCAATTTTGAGGCAAACTTATCAAAACGACCACACTTTGTTTTGGCCTCCTATATATATGCCACTTTGACTTTAGGTCAATAACAAGAGTTCATATTCAGATTCCATACTTAGGAGATTTTTCAAAGAGAAGAAAATTTCCAAAGAACTCAATTTTAGTTTACTCAAACACTTTTCCATGATCATCAATCATCATCTAGCATCATCCTTGATCATCTAGATGACATCTTGCATGGATTCTTCATCATACTTTGCTTGGTAAGCTTTTCACTAATATCTTACATATTTTGTGTTTCTCTTAACAAGCAATCTCATTTAATTACTTGTATGTTATTTTATATACTTTGAATACAAGTTTGAGATTAGTATGATGTATGTTTCAGAAGTTGTATTGTGATAGCTAATTAGGTTTTGTGCTTAATCTTGATTAGCTAAACTATTTGATTTGACATGTCATTTAGTTTTGATATCTAGGATTGCTCTAATTGCATATTAATCATCTTAGATAAGCATATAGGGTTTCCCTTGCTCTATGTTGCATTTTGAATATTCATATATTCACTTAGGGTTGTTATTCTCTTCATAGAGAAAGTAAGTCTTGTGTGTAGCATCCGGGATTAGGTTGCTTAGATCGCAAGCAAATTAGACTAGGTTCACTCATACCGGGATTAGGTAGGTGTGTGATTACTTCCGGGATTAGGTTGTAATCGTTTTACACATTTAGTGGATTCGAGGTTCGAGTGTGGCTTACTTACTAGCCCCGTGTAATCGTTTTACACATTTAGTGGATTCGAGGTTCGAGTGTGGCTTACTTACTAGCCCGTGGTTTTTCCCGTGAGGGTTTCCACGTAAAAATCAAGTCTTATTTAATTTCCGCATTTTATACTTGATTTATTGCTTTATCTATTTAGGGGTAAATTCGTAATTTTGACTTATACGAAAAATTGGGTAAAAAGCTTAAAATCTATTCACCCCCCCTCTAGATAGTTTTATACACACCGTGCTATTATTTGTTTCAATAATCATATACGCAATTTTATACATCTCAATTAAGTAAGAGAGATTCATGGTGTTTTATTCTAAGAAAATGTCTGACAAAGGTGCTTTGCATGCAAGACATGTTTCATTCAAGTTCAAAAACAATGGTATTTGGCAAAGCAAACAACAAAGGTTTCCAATAGAATTCAAACCAATTTCACCATTTGTCATGGAGAAAGCAAGGATATAGAGATTAAGCATTTCAATTTAAAGAGCAACTATATCCAACTTTATAAGCAAAACAAGACATGAGCGACTTTGCACCCTATTTGATTTTTATAGGTGAGATACCCGTATGATAGTAGCCTTGTTCTACCAATAAAGAAAGAGAGACTTTGGATTTTAAGATCCTTATTTATTTGAGTCTTAAAAATGCTTTTGCACACATCAAATTGCATTAAAGATTTTGCAATTAAGCATATCACTTTTCATTTCACACTTTTTATTTTAAGCATGTCATTTAAAAAGAATCTTCATGTCAAGGAGATCAATTAAAGGTCATTCAACAAGTACTTCTAAAGTACATCTCCTATTCTAAAAATGCATGTTTGAGCATAAATATGACATGAATTGCAAGCAAGGCAATATAGCACACTTATTAAGAAAAATACATATAATCATATACAACCAATAATCTTAAGCAATTAAATGAGAGGCATAAAAATTTTCAATGAAGCACAATGCATGATTATGCAAATTTGCTCTCTTTGCTTGAGCTCTCCATATGGGGTCAAGACATACCATTTCAACCCAAGTGACAAATCCCAATAAACTTGCTAAGGTTCCCAAATCTAAGAGTGTCTAAGGGCTTTGTGAACAAATCCGTTAGTTGGTCATTTGTTCCCACTGTTAGGATTATGCTCAATAACAAGAGTGTAATATTGTTTTTGACAATCTTTTCATATTAATAAAGTAATTTCTGATTTAAACAAATCTTATAGCATTTATAGATTGAATATTATAATTGTCAAAAGTAAATAATCATAAGGTCAAAAGACTATGAGAAAAGAAGAATTGTTCGTATATATGGATATGTATGAGGTAGACACAATTCTTTAGTTAGTCTTGAATAATGTTCACAACTTAAGTTAAAGGTTGGGCACCTTTATCTTGTTAAAGTTGTAGAATTCTTTTACTAGCATTTGAGTGGGATCAAATGTGTTATGATGAGTCTAAAATCATCGGAGGGTCTTCAAATAAAAGAATCTAGTGCACTGGGTGCATTGAACTGGATCACAATGAAATACTTTATCTAGAACCGTCAGTATATAAAAGTTTTTTCATTATCAGGACAATCGGAGAATCTATCTTAATCTTGAGATAAATGATGGACTTATGGTTGCAAGTCTTATCATTTGAGTTATCAATGAGTACGATTATATAGCATAGTCTATCCTCGATAGTTTGGTGGTATTCATTTGTTAATTGATAGAGGACTTCATTTATAGATATGGACATCGTGGCTCCATTTATTAAATGAGAGTAGAATATCATCATATGGATGTTTTGAGGTATTGGATATTGAATCTTAAAGTTAAGTTTTCGATAGAGTCTATTGAAACATGGCTTCTGGACAAGTCAAAATATCCGAGTTCAAAATGTGGTCATATGAGTAAATATGGTAACTTGGAGAGCTATAAGCGGTCTATGAGCTTTTGGCGATTACTGATATTCTTTACGAGGATACACCATCTCCAATAAGATTGTCTAGGGTACGAATGAGAAATATTTACTTATTCTATCTTTATTTAAGAGTTCAATTTTAACTCTTTAGTGGAAGGAGTTAAAATTAATAGATCAGACCTAAATGAATCATTTGTTGATTGTGATTAGGTTATGTCTATTGAAGCTTAAATTTAGATAGCCCGCCAAGATCCCCAATCCACACGGGCTTGCATGGATCACTTGATATATTATACCGGACCAATTTATGGGTCCATCTAGAATTGTATTTAATATATTAAGAATATAATTTGCACATTATTTATTTAATGGGTTGATCAATTATATTAATATATTAATGAAAGGCATGTGGGTTTGTTTCTTTTAGTAAGAATGGACATAGTTCACATGTGGGCCTTTTAATTAAAGGTCCAATGGATTTAATAAAATGAAAAATAATATTTGGGCCTATCTTTGTGTATGGGCGGGAAGGCTTGAAAAATAGCTTAATATAGTATTTTATTTTATTATTTGATTAAATGGGAATTGATCAATTGATTGATTAATTATTTAATTAAGAATCAAAATATTTTTCTGACTAGGAAATATGTTTCTTAGTAGTATACTATTGTGGTAGTATAATTAAAATAAAAGACTTTATTTGGTAAGTAGATAAATAAGGGATTTATTTATCTAGTCAAATAAGGAAGTCTTTTATATAGTCACAAATACACTAAAGAGTTGGATTAGGGTTTGAAATTCTAAGGAAATCTACCTGGAGTTAGGATTTAGGTCAAAAGGCAAAAATCCTATTTGGTAGAGGAATTGGGTCACTCTAATTATGTAATGCAAGTTGAATTCTAAGATATATATATATTATATATGCAAGTTTAAATTCGGGCAGCTATATATATTATATATGCAAGTTGAATTCATGTGCAAGAAATATATAGCAATATATGCAAATTGATTTCATGCAGAGATATATATAAATAATATATTGTGCAAGTAAATAGCACTAGATATATATATATTATATATTATGCAAGGATATCAGAATATACATATATAATATATTGTGCAAGGATATCAGAATATACATATAATATATATTGTGCGAGAATTCACGCATAGAAATATATATATTTTTTGTATAGAATTGAAAAAACACTAGAGTTCTTGCTTGAGAGCATATTTTTCTTTTGCTTGAGAAAAATAGAATCCAACTCTTAGACTAGTGTGATTTTCGGCCAAGAGGAATAGAGAGAAAAGTTTGTTCTTATTTCGATAGTGCACTAGTTACTTTTACATCAAAAGGTTTTGTGCACAATTTCGAATAAGGTTCACGCGAGTTTCAATCTAAAGATTGTGAATTCAAAAGTGACCGGAACATTCTTTGTTGTCTCTCGGAACTTGTTGTGACTAACAAAAAAGAAAAAGTTTTGTTAATCCATCCTCAGGTACACAATTCAAAGAGAAGGGAGACCACGCTCCTAGGTGATTCACGTTCGTGATTGGATTGGAAGATCTTGCGGATTACCATCGACGCAATGTCAATCGGATCACGCGACAAAGGTATGATATCTTTAGTATTATATGTTAATTAATTAGAGGGTTAAGGTTCAAATTATGGAAAAATTTTAAACTATACTAAACTCGATTTTAGTCTCGCTTCCGCTGCGTGACCGTATTTTTTTTCCTACACCGACATGTTCCAATGCAATGATTTTCCTCTCAACTAGCTCTCTTATGAAATGATGTCTAATGTCAATGTGCTTAGTCCTATAATGTTGAACGGGATTCTTAGAAATGTTTATGGCACTCATGTTATCACAAAATAAAGTACGTGTACCTTGCTTTAAGCCATAATCGGCTAGCATTTGTTTCATCCACATCAATTGAGTGCAAGCACTACCGGCGGCAATGTATTCTACCTCAACCGTGGATAGGGAAATTGAGTTTTGTTTCTTGCAAAACCAAGAAACCAAATTGTTTCCAAGGAAGAAGCAACCGCCCGATGTACTCTTCCTATCATCATAATTTCCCGCCCAATCGGCATCACTAAATTCAACAAGACTAGGATTAGTGTCAAAGGAGTACCAAATCCTATGATTTGAGGTACCATTCACAAACCGAATGATCCTCTTCATCGTAACAAGGTGAGATTCTTTGGGATTAGCTTGGTACCTAGCACACACACCCACACTAAAACAAATATCGGGCTTACTTGCGGTCAAGTAAAGCAAGCTACCTATCATGCCACGATATAGACTTTTCTCAACATCCTTTCCACTTGCATCTTTGCTAAGTTTCAAGGTGGTGCTCATGGGTGTGTCACAATGTTTGGCATTTTCAAGGCCAAACTTCTTCACTAGGCTCTTAACATACTTAGCTTGGGATATAAATATCACATCATGCATTTGCTTGATTTGCAAGCCTAGGAAGTAATTTAGTTCACCAACCATGCTCATCTCAAATTCATGAGACATGACATCAACAAATTGTTGAACTTTCAAGTTGTTGGTGGAACCAAATACAATGTCATCAACATAAATTTGAGTTATGAATAGCTCATCTTTAGTGCACTTGATGAATAATGTCTTGTCAACACTACCTCTAGAGTAGCCATTGTTAACAATATAAATAGTGAGGCGTTTATACCAAGTCCTCGGTGCTTATTTCAACCCATATAAAGCCTTCTTGAGGCGATAGACATGAGAGGGGTGATGTGGATCCACAGACCCCTTGGGTTGCTCAACAAACACTTCCTCATGCAAGAAGCCATTGAGGGAGGCACTCTTGACATCCATTTGGTGTAGTTTAAACTTGTACACACAAGAAATGGATAAGAGAAGCCATATGGACTCAAGACGGGTAACGGGAGCAAAAGTCTCCTCAAAATCAATACCCTTAATTTGAGAGTATCCTTGTGTTGGTGTTTCTAGGTCTAGGAACAAAAGTCCAAACCTCATTTCTCTCAAATTGGTTTAGCTCTTCTTGTATGGCAAGAACCCAAAATTCATCATTTAAGGCCTCATCAACCTTTTTGGGTTCTATTTGAGAGGTGTAACAAGTGTAGCTAATTTTATTAGCTATTTGACACCTAGTCCTAACACCCTCATTAGCATCTCTAATGATATTATCTTTATCATGAAGTTTCCTAACCCAAGGAGCGGGTTCACTAGAGTCCAAAGGAGGAACTCTATTAAGAGGTAGATTATCCTCTTCATTTTGGTTTGACTTCACACTACTTGAAGTCTCACCATACTCCTTCAAATGAAGGTCATCAATCTCATAAACATCCTCCTTATGGTCATCAATTTTGGTCCTACAATCATCAAAGACAACATTTGATGATTCCATAACACTTCGAGTCTTTAGATTAAAAACTCTATAGGCCTTGCTATTAAGTGCATATCCAATGAAAATACCCTTATCACTCTTGGCATCAAACTTGCCAAGTTGATCACGGTCATTAAGTATATAGCACTTGCTTCCGAAGATGTGGAAGTAGCTTACATTGGGTTTTCTACCCTTCCATAACTCATAGGATGTTTGTTTAGTCCTGGGCATAAAGAACATTTTATTCCCTATGTAGCAAGCCGTGTTGATGGCTTCGACCCAAAGGTTCCTAGGGACTTTGTTGCTAAGCAACATCACATAGGTCATCTCTTGGAGGACTTTATTCTTTCTCTCAACAACACCATTTTGTTGAGGAGTCCTAGGGGCCAAAAATTCATAAGAAATGCCTAAGCTATTATAAAAGTTTTCAAAGCTAGCATTTTCAAACTCTTTCCCATGATCACTTCTAATTTTCTTAATGCTTTTAATGTGAGAAGTTTTCTCATTTTGAATTTTGACACAAAGCATTTTGAATTTCTCAAAGGCTTCGGACTTTTCTCTAAGGAAGTAAGTTCATGTGAACCTAGAGAAATCATCAACAACCACAAGAATGTATCTTTTACCACCTAAGCTTTCGGTTTGGATGGGACCCATAAGGTCCATATGAAGAAGCTCCAATGGCTCTTTGGTGGAAAGAAATTTGCCTTTCTTATGCACACCCATAAGGTCCACAAATACCCTCAACCTTTTTCCCAAGCTTGGGAATGCCTCTAACAACATTCAACCCATCAAGGACTTTTAAGTCCCTATAGTTCACGTGGCCAAATCTTTGGTACCACACCTCAACTTGCTCACTAGTAGACAAGTTACAAGAGATGAGATTAGACTAAAGACTGAAACTAATAACGGTGTGTTCAATTTTAATCTAGAGGGGGTGAATAGATTTTAACCCTTATTACCAATTTTCGCGTTTTGTCAATTTACGAAAATACCTTTATATAGTCAAAACAATATATCAAGTGTAATATGTGCGGAATTATAAATGACACTTGATATTTACGTGGAAACCCTCAACAGGGAAAAACCACGGAGTGAAATGTATAATGGCAAGCGGGATCGTTCCTCGGGAAAAGGGAGGATACTTGGCTATAACTAGGATATTTACACTAATCTAAACTATGTGCAGAAAAATAAAATTCATTTTTGGTTTTGAAGATTGTTTTGAAAACTAAACTAAATTAAAGCAATAATTAAAGAGCAAGTACTTAAGGTGATATGTGTGAAAGTATATGAATGGATATTGGGGAATTGAGTTGACAACTAAAAGATTTCCTAATGTAATGAACTAGTCCAATTAAGCACTTTGATCCAACTCGAGATTTGTTCTTAAATTGATTTAACTCATTAACATACAAATTCTACCTTGACTCAAGGAAACCCTACTATGAGTCTTAGTAGGAATAAATTCAAGCTCCTACCCAAGTGAACCTCACTTTGAGTATTTACCCAAACAAGATTCTCAAGAACAATTTCAAGGTCTTATACCATGTAAAACATTCAAAGCATAGATATTCAAATTCATGGATGCTAAAGGTTAGAGAATGAGTTTAAAAACCCTTCAAACTCTAAACCACAACCTTCATATGTGAACCACTTTACAACAAGCTAAATTGAACCTCAATATTAACTAGTAAAGTAAAATGGCAACTTCAAAGCAATGAAAATAGAATATACCAAGAGAGGATTTATAAAATAAATGACTAACTCAAATACATGGGATTATCACATAAGTTGTCTCATCAATTTCCCAATATGAGGGTTTAGTTACATATAGTAGAAATAAAAGAAAAGAGAGAAAGAATGTAGAGAAAACCCATGAAAGCCTTCAAAAGTCCTCTTGATTTTTAATGCACTTGAGATTCCTTTGATCTTGGTGAATCTCCTATTCTCTCTTCAATTAATACTCAAAATGTGGATGGATGTTGTTTGTAAAATTAGGTTTGTGATTATGGTAGAGATTTTGGTTAGTGGGAGGTTAGAGAGAGGTTAGGGTTTCAAGAATGGTGGGGTTAGATTAGAGAATGGGAAAAGAGGGATATTTATATGGGGATCACAAAAGATAGGGTTGAAATCCCGATATGCTGACATGGCACTAAATCGGCGGTTTCAACGACGACCAGGCCGCCTAATGGTAACCACCGAATGGAGCTGTGGATTGCTGGAATGGATCGACGATTTGGATTTGCGGTTGCATTATGAACACCAAATTACACCTGACATCTCTATAGATAAACAATGGTTTCAATCTACGGCCAGGCCGCCGAATGTGAACCGTCGAATTCTGCTTCTCTTATAGAATGACCATTTAGTCCCAAATCACCGAGTTTTTTCATTGATCAGCCATGAATCCCAAAAGTACCTGTACAATCAAAATTGAGCCATGAAATACATGAGTTTAATTGAAAATCAAACATAAGCATCGGAAATGGCTCGATCACCTACCACTACTACCCATTGGGCCTTTAAAAGTGAACCTAGATCAATTTACTTGTGCACTAAGTCACTTTAGCCACAAGACTTAATTCTCACTAAAGAGATCAACAACCTAATGTGAATATGATAATATTATAAATGCAAATAATGCAAGTTACACTAAATGCTTATCTAGGATTATAAGATGTCTATTAAATCAATCCTAGTTATTAATTGCTATATGACATGGCATATAACATAGCTAACATAGATTAAGCAATCCAAGGTATAGCTATCAAAATACAACTCTCAAACAATCAACACAATAATCTCAATCTTGTAAATAGAATATGTTCTAAAGGCATACAAGTGATAAATGAGATTACTTGTTAAGTAAGACACAAAATATGTAAGATATTAGTGACCAACTTACCAAGCAAAATATGTTGAATAAGACCCAAGCATAGATGGCACCTAGATGATCATGGATGATGCTAGATGATGTTTGATGCACATGGATATGTGTTTAGTAATCAAAGGTGAGTTCTTTTGTGATTTTTTCTCTTTGGAAAAACGCTAAGTCAAAAATATGTTTTGAACTCTCTCAAAAATGATCTAAAGACAAAGTAGCATATATATAGGGTGTCAAAATGATGCTACGTTGTTTTGTTAAGTTTTCTGAAAATTGGCCTTGACCGCTGTTCACCTGCTCTACGTAGGGCGGGTGTACAGCGATTTACCTAGGAAAATGAAGAACATGTTCTTCATAATCCGCTCTACACAAGAGCGAGAATGGGGCGACCTAGGAGCGTTTGCTCTTAGGTTTGGACAGCTGTTGTTCACCTGCTGTAAGTACAACGGTTGTACAGTGATGGAAAAAATCCATCAGGTCACCCGTTGAACGTACATTGACTGTACAGCGGGTAAGAGCAATTTTGCTCAATGCCCTTTATAGGCGCTGTACGTAAGACGACCCAACAACGGGTGTACAACGTCCATACAGAAATGATGCATCCTAAATTATACCATGTCATGGCATTTGACAAACAAGATGCAATCATTTAAACATGCAATGAAGAGGATTCAAGAACTTGAATGCACATACATATAAACACATTACATACAAGAAGTATAGATATGCATGAGTTGTGTGTGTGTGCAACTAGATATCTTTAATGCAATTAAGCACAAGTGATTTACCTTTGAGTGCTTATCATCTTGAGGTCTTTAGAGAGCCTTTGTTGAGCTTGATCGCCAACAATTATAAGCCTAAGCTACCCTTACAACACAAACCCCAATTGTGGTTTGTCACCGAAATAAGCCAATCAAACTTGAGGAACTTACAATCTCCCTCTTTGGCTATTTCGTGACAAAACCACCACTCGCATTGATCCTCATAACAAAATTGAAACTAAAGGTCAACAATGATTTTCTACATTACAAAGAGATAATTAAAAGCTAAAACTTGAAGTCTTCAATCTCTTGTAGATCAATCAATCCTTCAAAACAAAAAGATTACACTTTCCAAAGCAAGTGTATGTAAGGTAATCAAGTGAAATGAAAATGAGCGTTTGCATTTTAAAGAAATTAAGCAACATCATGAAATGAATGTGCAATGCAATGCTCCCCCTCAATTCATAATCTCCCCAATATGCAAATTTGCTACTCTCAATTAGCAATCTCCCTTACCATATACTACTCCCTCTTTTTGTCATGATATAAGCAAAGGAGTTTCCCCAACCGGGTCACTTGTAGCAAAGAGAGATAGTAGCATACAAGACATTTGCATAGTCATATACAAGCACATTATGCAAGTCAATTAATTGGAGAGAAACAAGGAGATTTATTTTATGAAAATGTGTGATTAAGATGCTTTGCATACAAGACATGTTGCATTCAAGTCCAAAAATCAATGGGATTTGGCAAAGCAAATGACAAAGGTTTCCTAATGAATTCAAACCAATTTCACCATTTGTCATGAGTAAAGTAAGGATATAGAGCTATCAATCATTCAATTTTAATGAGCAACTATATCCAACTTTATAAGTAAAACATGGCATTAGCGACTTTTTGACCCTATTCGATTTTTCCGGGTATGAAACCCGAATGATAGTAGCCATGTTCGATAAATAAAGAAAGAGAGACTTTGAATTTTAAAATCCTTAGAACGGATACAAGATCCTTTATTCATTTGAGTCTTATAAGCTTTTGACACATAATTTTGCATTTTGAAATTTGCAATCAACAATCATGCTTTTCATTTTTATGCATGTCATTTGAATTCATGCTTTTCAATTTAAGCATGTCATTTGAATTCATGCTTTTCATTTTAAGCAAGTCAATTAAAGAATTAGCATGTCATAGAGATAATTATAGGTTGTAAGGTTCCCATTTGTTGATTGGCTCATTTCGTGGATAAACCAAATGTTGGGGTTCTTTGTAAGGGTAGCTTAGGTGTTGGTGTTGTTGTTCAAAGCCCTTTGAAGACCTCATCTTGATAAGTGATACTCCACTTTTTCTGTCGTTAAGAAATCGCAAGGATCAAAAGATTATTTCATTTAAAAAGGGGTTTCCTACGCAATGTGCTCTAAACTAGCAAAAGACTAGTAAAGCGGCAAGCAAGGGTATCGTTCCGTAGGGATGTGTGATCCGTCAACCGTATCAAGTTCTAGAGTTTATTGTAAGCATGTAAATAGAATGCGGAAAGGTGAGAATGGTGTGTGTGAAATGTATGTATAATGCGGTGTGTGTGTGTGTGTAAAGAATGAAAATGAAAATAAATAAAAACAAAGAGAATATGGAAGGGCGAGAATGGTGTTTCAAGTGATAAATAAAATGGTGGATAGGAGAGATGCATGAAAATGGTCACATAAGGTTCAACAAGTTCACCATACATAAGTGCACAAATAGTTGGTTGTTAGACATTAAGGACATCCAATTTTAGTTAAGGGTTCGTTATTGCCTCAATCCGGTTTATACCCATTCATAGAGCTAACGGTTGAAGAGTGTGTTGAGAGCCTTTCAAACACGAAACCGTAACCAACATATGTGAACCGATTCTACAAACAAAACAACATTGAGCCCTAATGATAGCTTCGAATGTAAAATGGCAACGTGAAAGTCTAATGAATGTGGAAAGAGTAATTGTATCTCCAACCATAACTCACCTAGAGCCCTTAGAATGAGAAATAGCTAAAGTCCAATTGTTAACAAGAACAATGAACCAAACCCTTCTAATATGGCAATTAATAGGTTCACCCACTCTTCCTAGCTAATTAGCCAAAACTATGCCTGGAGAGCCCCTCCAAAGGCACAATCCTAACTCTAAGTCACTCAAACCCATTCATAACATGCAATTTCAACCTTCCAAAGACATACACAAACAAATGGGATATTTGATTACAACTACTCCTACAATTAAGTTAATCTACTCCTAATCCCATCCATGAACACATATTAATTTCCAATTATCCATAAACATGCATTTCAAGATAAGAGATACATCAATAAATAACAAGAGTGAATGAAAACACAAATTAGATATAAAAACAACAAACATATATATTGAGCACAAATATAAGTTTACAAATATTCCCAAGTGGGGATTACACATTTAAGAAAACAAGAAATACAAAGAGATGAGTTAAAAGAGACAACCCTTGAAGAAAACCTCCTCCAAGTCCTCCATGAAACCCTAGCTCAAAATTGGTCCAAAGACCCTCCTTTCTCCTTGCAATCTACTCCTAAATGGGTGGATGATGGGTAGAAGATGAAGTGGGGAGCATCCATGGAGGAAAAACCTCCATGGATGCTCTAGAAAGCTTCTCTCTCTTATTAGATGAAGAAGATGAAGATGAAGAAGAAGAGGAAGTGTGTGGGGTGTGGATTCTGTTGGGAGAGAAGAGAATAAGGTGTTTATATAGTGTTGGGAGGTTAAGGCACGAATTGGAGATGAAAGGATGAAACTGTCTCTGAAATTCACCCAAAAAATGACTTTTTGGAGCTGATCAGCGATTTCGTTCTGCAGCCTGGCTGCCGTTTGAAGTAGCCGTTTAGACCTGATGCCATTTCAGCATTTCAGCATTTCAACATTTCAGCATCGTGCACCATTACGGAAATGGGCATAACTTCCTGCAGAAAGCTCAGAATCACAATCCGTAAAATGTTCTGGAAACTAGACTTCCGGGGCTTTTCAAATATATAAAGATATCAACATGGTTCGATCTGAGGAGGAAGATATGACCCTTGCAAGATATACATTCTGCACGCATATATATAATTTCTTCCATTTTTGGCTCATTTTGCCTCCCAAACTAATCTTTAAGCTCAAAACCTTATTGTAGGGAATATGTACCTACACAAGGTTTAAAAAAAACATTATATACAAAAAATACGCTCAAAAATGAGACAAACGATTGGAAATGGGGGACCTCAAATAGGTATAAAATAGTCAAATCAATAAGCACCAAAGGTAATATTCTAAGTGCTTACTTGTCTTGAAGAGATAATTGCACACACTCACAACTCATGCATATGATTAATTCTTGTATGTTGTGTATCTTATTATTGTGTATTAATGTTCATTAACATCTCTTCTTGCATGTTTACATGATTGCATTTTGTATTTCCAAAGCCTTGTCATGCATTAGGCCTAGGAGTGCATTGTTTGCAAGGGCGCTGTTCGAAGTGCTCTACAAAGCGCTATTCGAATAGCACCCACTTGACCTGGTGGAAAAATGCCCTTTTTAATGAATCAGGTCTGATGCATTTTGAAGAGCCGCTGTACGTGCGCTATACAAAAGCGCTGTACATACATCGCCTATCTCAGATCCAAAAAGAACAGATTTGAGGCGCTATTCAGGCGCTGTACAAAAGCGCTCTTTGAACAGCGCCTATGAAGATTGTTCTTCATGTTCTTCATTTTTCTAGGAGAGGCGCTATACAAGTCGCTCTATGTACAACGACCTGTACAGCGCCCAAGGCAAAGGTGAATGCCTTAATGAGGGAAATGACTCCATAAGTGAGAAGGAGAGTGGAGGAGATAACTCAAGTGAAGATGACTCCTCATCTAACTCTACAAATGGAAGTGTAGAGAAAATGGATGTTCGTGACTTTATAGTCAAGTGTGAAAGTTCATTGAAGAAGAACAATAGAAAGTTGAAGATTTTATAGGATGAAAATCTAGAGCTTTCAACACACAAAGACCACTTGAGTAAGCAAGTGGAAACATCCAAGATGATTGAAGACAAGCTAAGGGATGAGCTAGCTATGTCTAAGAGGAATGAAGAAGGGTTGAAGAGAGAGCTTGATGAAGCTAAAGAGTCATTGATTAGGATGACTACAAGCACCAAGAAGCTTGACCACATTCTTGGTAGTGGAAAGAACCCTTGTGACAAGAGAGGTATTGGGTATGAAGAAAGCAAGGAGATCACTACTCCAACCAAGACCGTCTTTGTCAAGAGTTTGGGCAAGATAGAAGCCTCGCCGGTGCACACTCCTAGGAAGAAAATTGATTTAGGACAATGTTCAAGAAGTGCACAAGTGAAGGAAGCTCCAAGGAGACAACCTCAAGCTTAAAAAGTTCCTCAACCTAACCTCCATCAAGCTCAAATTCATCAAGGGAAGAGGCCAATCATGCAAAATGAACCATGGAAGCAAGCTAGACCGATTCAACAACAAAGAAGATTTGAACCAACTCAACCACAAGGTATGATTTCTAAATTCATCCCTACATGTCACTTTTGTGGTATTGATGGTCACATTAGACCAAATTGCTTTCATTTCATTAAATTATGTAGATTCAAAAGCATGATTGAAAAGAGAATGACAAGAGCTAGAATGCATGTTTTTAGGAAGGAAAAAATTCATATTAATGATCCTATAATTTCTAGAACTCTTGAACCATTGACCACTAAGAAGAAAAATGTCATATCTATATGGATAAGAAAAAATGAACCCGTTTGCTACGAGACTAACAAGTCTCAAATAGGTTCAACCAAGTCAAATGGACTTGGGAGGTCTATAGGACCTCATGACCTTCATTGATGAAGGATGATGATTGACCCCATATGGGGAACTCAAGTAAAGAGAGCTAATGCATACTTGTTGCATGCAAATATTTGAAATATCTTATGCTTCTTTGTTGATTGCTTGAGTAAGCTTGGTTGCACATATGTATATATGTTTTCAATTCAATAAGTGTGAACCATGCTTGTTTACAATCCATGTCATATTTATGTTCAAACATGCATTTTTAGACTAGGAAATTTACATAGGAAGTATGATTTGAATGACCTATAGTTATCTCCATGACATGATGATTCTTATTGACATGCTTAAAAATTGAAAAGCATGAGTTTTTATAACATGCTAATGAATATTGTAAAGCATGAAATTCATATGACATGCTCAAATGAAAAAGCATGAATTGATGATTGCATATTCTTAAAATGCAAAACTTGTGTGAAAAAGCTTATGAGACTCAATGAATAAAGGATCTTGTATCCGTTCAAAGGATTTTAAAATCCAAATGTCTCTCTTTCTTTATTTGTTGAACATGTCTACTATCATACAGGTTTCATTCTCGGAAAAATCAAATAGAGTGCAAAGTTTCTCATGACATGTTTGGCTTATAAAGATGGATATAGTTGCTTATAAATTAAAATAAATGAAAACTCTATATCCTTGCTTCTCTCATGACATTGGTGAAATTGGTTTGAATTCTTATTAGAAACCTTTGTCGTTTGCTTTGCCAAATACCATTGTATTTTGGACTTGAATGCTACATGTCTTGTATGCAAAGCATGTTTTGATTCACACATTTAAAAAAAAAAAAAAAATCTCCTTGTTTTTCTCCAATTAATTGAGTTGCATAAAGTAGATTATGTGATTATGCAAGCATATAATATGCTACTATCTCTCTTTGCTAAGTGACCCGGTTGGGGACTACTCATTTGCCTATATCATGACAAAAAAGGGGAGTAGAATGGTGGTAAGGGGAGTTGCAAATTGTGATAGCAATTGTGCATGTTGGGGAGACAATACATTAAGGGGGAGTAACCCATTGAGAGGGAGCATTGCATTAATCATACATTGCATGATGTTGTTATTATACTTAAGTTTCTAGAATGAAAATGCTTGTTTATGATCTCACTTAATTAATCTCACATTTTACTTGTATTGGAAAGAATAGAAACTTTGCTTTCAGGGATTGATTTGTCTACATGAGATTGAAGACTTCAAGATTACTTTTATATATCTATTTGTAAAGTAGAAAATCATTGTAGACCCATAGTTTCTATTATGTTGTGAGGAATCAATGTGAGTGGTGGTTTTGTCACGAAATAGCCAAAGGGGGAGATTGTAAGGATTCCCATTTATTGATTGGCTTATTTCGTGGACAAACCACTTGTTGGGGTTGATTGTGTAAGGGTAGTTTAGGTGATTGAACTTCAAGCTCGAAGGCCCTTCCAAGACCTCAAGGGACAAGCACGCCAAAGGTATAATCTCTAGTGCTTGGTTTTCTTTGAAGAGACTTAGAATGCATACACTCACTTAGTATACTTGCATATGTGTGCATACTCTTCACATGACACATTTCACTCTTGCACTTTGTTTGATGTATCTTGTTGTGTTTGTGTGTTGTGTAATTCGTTTCCCGAATATGTTCGGAAACGTCTGCGCTTGCATGAATGTGTGCTTGGTTTTGCGCGAAGACCGTTTAAGGGGAATGCTCTTGGCTTCTCCTTTAGATTCACCATTACTGGTGAATCGGCGGTTTGATCGACGGCCTGGCCGTTGAATTGAAACCGCCGTTTCAGTCCAAAAAGGTCTGGAGTGATTCTGCGGTTACGATCGGTGGCCCCCAACCGCCGTTCAAAACCGCTGATCATACCTGATTGATTTTATTTCTCGGGTTTGATTCTACGGTTGGTTCGACGGTTTCGAAACCGCCGATTGAAACCCCCATTGTTCCCCTGCCTTTCTCGAGAGCCATTCGGCGGTTGTAAACGGCGGCCTGGCTACCGAATGAAACCGCCGATCGTACTTTTTCAAGGGCAAACTTGTCTTTTCACATGCTCTGTTTTTTATGCCTATAAATACATCACTTTCTCTTGTTCTGAAAAATGACTCTTTGATCATCAAGAACACTATATTTTAAAGAGAGATTTTGAGAGAAAAAGCAACCAAGTTTGCTCATTTAAACACTCAAATACATTCCTTTGTGCATCAAAGTTCATCTTGCATTCATCCATGAATGGGTTTGCATCATCACAACTTGCTTGGTAAGATTTTGATTAAGTTCATCTCATTTTAGTATTTTTACTATCAAGCTATTCTCTTTTAATTTACTTGTATGTTTTTGATCATATGATAAATACAAGAATAGAGAATTAATTGTGATGAATTGATTGAGTGTTGTATTGTGATAGCTAATTAGGTTTTTGATTAATCTTGATTAGCTAAGCTATTTGACATGTCATTTAGCTATTGATATCTAGGGTTGATTTAATTGATTATATCATCATCCTAGATAAGCATCTAAGGTTCCCTAGCCTTGTTTGTTATTTGAATATTTATACATATTCACATAGGTTGCATAATCTCTTCATTGAGAATTAAGTCTTGAGGCTAAGATTGCTTAGGCCTCAAGTAATTGGACTATAGCCACTTTTAAAGGCCCGAGTGGTAGAAGTGGGGGGTTATTGACCGGAGTGTTAGACGAGGTCTACATAGGTTGTAAACTCCATTTCAATTAGTGGATTTCGAGGTTCGAGTGTGGTGCACTAAACAGCCCGTGGTTTTTCCCAGTGGTTGGGTTTCCACGTATATATCAAGTGTTATTTAAATTCCGCACTATATTACACTTGCTTGTATTTTTGACTAGTAGGGGCATTTTCGTAAAATTGACTTGCATGAGAAAATTGGGTAATAATAGTTAAAATCTATTCACCCCCCCACCCCCCCTCTAGATAAATTTATCATACACACCGAGTGTTTATTCGTTCCTTTCATATTTCAAAAAAAATTTCTTTTTAAAGATGAACCTTAACCCTTTAATTAATTAACATATAGTAAAAGATATCGTACCTTTGTCGCGTGATCCGATTGACATTGCGTCGATGGTAATCCACAAGATCTTCCAATCTAATCACGAACGTGAATCACCTAGGAGCGTGGTCTCCTTTCTCTTTGAATTGTGTACCTGAGGATGGATAACAAAAGCTTTTTCTTTTTCGTTAGTCACAATAATTTCCAAGAGACTACAAAGAATGTTCCGGTCACTTTTGAATTCACAATCGTTAGATCGAAACTCGCGTGAACCTTATTCGAAATTGTGCACAAAACCTTTTGATATAAAAGTTACAAGTGCACTATCGAAATAAGAACAATCTCTTCTCTCTATTCCTCTTGGCCGAAATTATCACACTATTTATAGAGTTGGATTTTATTTTCTTAAGTAAAAGAAAATTATTCTCTCAAGCAAGAACTCTAGGGTACACTGAATTTTCTTTACACACACACATATATATATATATATATCCGATGCACCTATTCTGCATGCCTATGGAATATATATATTGTGCACAAATTCTGCATGCCTATATAATTAATGTATGTTCCACGAATTACTTGCCCATATAATTAATATATATTGCCGAATTCTCCTTAGCATATATCATATATATATATCTTAGGCGACTTGCCATATTGAAAAAACTGTATCTCGGCCAAATGCTATATATATCTATATATTGTCTCCCAAATCTTCTACAAAATAGGATTTATGCCTTTTGACCTAAATCCTAACCCCAGGTAGATTTCCTTAGAATTCCAAACCCTAATCCAACTCTTTAGTGTATTTGTGACTATATTAAAAACTTCCTAATTTGACTAGATAAATAAATTCCTTTTATTTATCTACTTACTGATCGGACCAAATATGGTATGATTTTGTACCCTTATTTCCTACTATTTGTGCTTAATTCTCGGGTATTTCCCCGTATTTAATGTTGCAAAATCAAGTGTTTCAGGTTTATGAGGCCTCAAAGGAAATTGTAAGAAAGAAGAAGAACTTAGTATGAAAGAAGAGCATAAAGATATGAAGCAGGGCATTCTCGCCACTTGCTAAAGAAAGGTCGCCAGTTGGTCGCCCTAGGGTCGCCAGTTGGTCGCCCTAGGGTCGCCATGGCGACAGAATGGTTTGTAAAATCATCATTTGGTCGCCCCAGGGTCGCCATGGCGACATACCATATTTCTCCAAGAAAGTGCATCAGGTGTGGTCGCCATGGCAACATTCAATGGCAAATGGCGACCTCCTCCCAAATTCCTCAGTATCGCCATTTGCAAAGGGCGAAAAAGATGATACTCATGGCAACAATGGGATCTTAGAATGTGTAACAGTATGTTGCCATGAGGTCGCCATGGCGACACAAATAGCGACATTCCCGCCACATCAGCTTTCCAAGAGATTTTCAGCACAAAAATCAAGCCAGTATAAATATCCCTCTTCTCTAAGTTTGAACTAGAGAGAAATATACAGAGTTTTAGAGAGAACACTTTTTACTTAGCATTTTAGACCTAGATTTTCTTCCATGACTCCCACTTCCAAATTCCTCCATTTCTAACCTTGAACTACCTTTTCCATTAAACACTCAACACCAAATCTATCCTACCTCGCCAAAATCATTTCTCTCTCACCATATTTTCTTCATCTTATTACCTTAGTCACACACCATTTGTCACTCATAACACTAGTACACAAGGAGCATCTAAGGAGGGAAAGGATTAAGCATTAAAGAAGGTGACCTACGGGTGATTTCCTCATTATTTACTCTATTTTCCTATTTGTAACTATGTGTAGCTAAAACCCCCAATCTAGGGGGTTGGTGTTAGAAACATTTGGACTTAGGGTTGCTTGACTATATTTTAATTGAATCTCTATGTATTTTCTATTTATTATATCTTTAGATTCTTGTCACTATATGATTGATTTGTATATCAACCTATTAATCATAATCTTGCTAGAATAATCTATTATATAATCACCTTTGGAATGACAACCTTATTTGATTAAAGAATTCAATAAATAGGATGGATTATTGTAGGAAATACCAACGACAATAATCCAAACCTTGTTGTGAGGTTAATCCATTTGAGATTGGTTCTTTATGATAGTTTAAAAGGCACCCTTAATCCATTTTCAACTTCACTAATCCTCTAACGTATCTCTTAATTGAATTCACCCACTTCTCTTATTTTAGATTGTTGATATTCTATTTTCCCTATCACTTTTATTACTTTTACTTTATGCATGTTTTATGGTATTTTAAACCACCCACTATCCACTTATTATGATTTATATTATCGCAATCTTAGATTAGTTAATCAACCTAACCATTACTTCATTTCCCTGTGGAACGAATCCAACTTACCATTATTATGTTTCATATCCTAAAAGGGATTCCCAAGTGGTAAAACATTATTTTCCTCCAAGATCACACATATATTTATATTGTTTTGATGTGCACAAACGACCTCATCAAAAATGGCGCTGCTGCCGGGGAATATGGTAGCAATTGTTAAGTTGATTAACTTTTCTACGTAGTTTAGATAGTTAGTAATTATTTGGAATATATTATTTTTGTTTGTTAATTGTTCATTGTTCTTTTTACTTTTTTTTTTTTTTTGTGTTTTCTTTCTTTTATTCTATTTTCAGGAGTATAGGTGTATGCACGGTAGGAGATCCTTAGGGAGAGGATTATACCCACCATTGGACGGTACTAGCCGTATTGAAAGAACTGTAAGAGAAATTGAAGAGACTCCTAGACAAGCTATGAGTACAGAGGGACAGGACCATAGGAGGGAAAAAGAAGCTTCTCCTAGGGAAGAGATGACGGAAGAGACTCCTACTAACCAAGGCCAAAGGATGACCATGGGGGAGTACTCATTACCTGCAATTGGGAACCAACCTTCACCAATTGTTTTGGATTCGGTTGCAAGGGGATATGAGCTAAGGACTATGCACGTGAACCTCTTACCTTTCTTCTATGGGAAGTTGAATGAGGATTGTTTGCAATTCATGAAGGAATTCAGTGCTATCATTGAGACATTCCCAATCATGCGCCTAACTAGGGAGCAACTACACATGAGGTGTTTCCAGTATTACCTAAAGGACTTGGCAATGAAGTGGTTAATGGGGCTTAGGCCGGGGTCTTTGACAAGCTAGAGTCAGATTTGCAGGGTGTTCTTCAATAGATTTTTCCCAGCTATAAAGGCTAAAGAGCTTAAGGAAAGGATAGCAGACTTCAGTGAGAGTGAATGGGAGCTTTTTCATGAGTCATGGGAGAGGTACCAACTCCTTTTGGCTCAATGCCCTCCTCACATGTTCACGGATGAGTACGAGGTATCTTGCTTCCAAGGTGGTCTTACTCGTTTCTCTCAAGTATTGGTGGATAATGCTTGTGGTGGCTCTTATGACATGAAGACCGCCACTGAGATATATGAGATATATCAGATGTTAGCACAAAACTCTCAACAAAGGAATGCTAATAGTGTTCGAGGTGGAAGGTTCGATGTGAGTGCTAGCACGAAGACCGCTATTGAGATCTCTAGGATGAATAAGAAGATGGAATCCTTGACATCTTTCATTGAGAGCATGGGATTTCCCAAGACCGGAGTGAAGATGCTAGGAAGACAAGAGGCAAGCCCTAGCGATCAATTCAGTGATAGTGAGGGATTCACTGACATGAATCAAGGACAAGAACAGGATGAGGTACAAGTTATGGGGTTCCAAGGTCAAGGGAACAACCCCTACTCAAACACTTTCAACCGAGGATTGAAAAACCATCCAAATCTCTCTTGGTCCAACAATAGCAATGTATTGAACCCACAACCTAGGAATCAACAAGGAGGATACCAACAAGGCGGAAACAATCAAGGTGGATACCGTCAAAGGGAGCAACAAGGTGGATATCAACAGAGTAGATATCCATAAGGAGGAAACCAATGGGGAGGAAATCAATGGAACAACAACAATAATGCTCAGTCTAGCTCGTACCAACCTCGCCGTAATATAGATGAAGAAATGAGAGGGATGATGCAAGGCTTCCAAAGGGCCTAAAACACACTGACAAACTTCATGCAAGCTAGTGGCCAAAGGTTTGGCAACTTAGAGGCATCATTTGGGAAGTTGGAAACTCAAATGGGGCAAATTGCTGAAGCCCTCCAAAAATAAGAAAAGGGGAAGTTTCCTAGTCACACCGAACAAGCCAAGGAAGGGAATTTTGTCAATAGGGACGGAGTTAGAGATGAGGCAATGATGTTTGAAGAAGCTTTCCAAGCAAAGATAGATGATCCGGGAAGTTTTGTGATCCCCATATCGGTTGGAGAGAGTGAAGTATTAAAGGGAATGCTTGATTTGGGTAAAAGCATTAACATGATGCCTTTGGCATGTTAGGATTATGCTCAATAGTAAGCGTATAATATTGTAATTGACAATCTTTTCATATTAATAAAGTGATTTCTGGTTTAACAAATCTTATAGCATTTATAGTTTAATATTATAATTGTCAAAGTAAATAATCATAAGGTCTAAAAACTATGAGAAAAAAATAATTGTTCGTACATCTAGATATGTATGAGGAAGACACAATTATTTAGTTAGTCTTGAATAATGTTCACAACTTAAGTTAAAGGTTGGGCACTTTTACCTTGTTAAAGTTGTAGAATTCTTTTGCTAGCATTTGAGTGGGATCAAATGAGTTATGATGAGTCTAAAATCATCAGAGGGTCTTCGAGCAAAAGAATCTAGTACACTGGGTGCATTGAACTGGATCACAATGAAAAGCTTTATCTAGAACCGTCAATAGATAATAGTCTTTTCATTATCAGGACAATCGGAGAGTCTACATTAATCCTAAAATAAATGATGGACTTATGGTTGCAAGTGGTATCATTTGAGTTATCAATGAGTACGATTATATAGCATAGTCTATCCTCGATAGTTTGGTGATATTCATTTGTTAATCGATAGAGGACTTCATTTATAGATATGGACATCGCGGCTCCATTTATTAAATGAGAGTACAATATCATCATATGGATGTTTTGAGGTAATTGAATATTAAATCTCAACGTTGAGTTTTCGATAGCGACTATTGAAAACATGGCTTCTGGACAAGTCAAAGTATCCAAGTTCAAAACGTGGTCATATGAGTAAATATGGTAACTTGGAGAGTTATAGGCGGTCTATGAACTCTTGGCGATTACTGATATTAATCACGAGGATACACCATCTCCAATATGATTGTCTAGGGTATGAATGAGGAACATCTTCTTATTCTATCTTTATTTAAGAGTTCAATTTTAGCTCTTTAGTGGAATGAGTTAAAATTAATGGATCGGACCTAAGTGAATCATTTATTGATTGTGATTAGGTTATATCTATTGAAGCTTAAATTTAGATAGCCCGCCAAGATCCCCAATCCACACGGACTTGCATGGATCACTTGATATATTCTACCGGACCAATTTATGGGTCCATCTAGAATTGCATTTAATATATTAAGAATATAATTTGCACATTATTTATTTAATGGGCTGATCAATTATATTAATATATTAATGAAAGGCATGTGGGCTTGTTTCTTTTAGTAAGAATGGGTCTGGTTCACATGTGAGCTTTTTATTTAAAGTCCAATGGATTAAATAAAATAAGAAAATAATATTTGGCCCATATATGATTATGTGGGGCGGCAAGGCTAATTTATTAGTATAATATATTATTTTATTTTATTGTTTGATTAAATGAGAATTAATTAATTATTTAATTAAGAATCAAAATCTTTTTCTGATCAGGAAATATGTTTCCTAGGTTAAATACTATTGGTAGTAGTATACTAAAGATAAAAGACTTATTTGGTAAGAAAATAAATAATAAGGTTTATTTATTTAATCATATAAGGAAGTCTTTTATTAAGAATTAAACACTTATGAGTTGAATTAGGGTTAGGATTCTAAAGTTGATAGGAATTAGGGTAAAGCACAAACTCTCTTTAGTAGAGAATTCGGCCAACCCTAATTACATCACAAGGAGAATTCGGCCAACCCTAGTAGAAAGAGAAGTAGAATTCGGCCACCCTATATAATACACATTATAGGGTTCGACCACTTGATGCTTGACTCTCTCAATTGATTCACTTGATCAACTTCTTCTTCTTCTAGCTTGAATCATACTCATAGACAAGTGTTTGATTTTTCGGCCAAGACATAAGAGAGAAGAGATTATTCTATTTCGATAGTACACTAATAGCTTATATGTCAATAGGCTTTTATGTACAACTTCGAATAAGGTGTTAGGATTATGCTCAATAGCAAGAGTGTAATAGTTTTTTTGACAATCTATTCATATTAATAATGTGATTTCTGGTTTAACAAATCTTATAGCATTTATAGTTTAATTATTATAATTGTCAAAATTAAATAATCATAAGGTCAAAAGACTATGAGAAAAGAAGAATTGTTCGTACATCTGGATATGTATGAGGTAGACACAATTCTTTAGTTAGTTTTGAATAATGTTCACAACTTAAGTTAAAGGTTGGGCACCTTTATCTTGTTAAAGTTGTAGAATTCTTTTGCTAGCATTTGAGTGGGATCAAATGAGATATGATGAGTCTAAAATCATCGGAGTGTCTTCGAGTAAAAGAATCTAGTGCACTGGGTGCATTGAACTGGATCACAATGAAAAGCTTTATCTAGAACCGTCAATAGATAATAGTATTTTCATTATCAGGACAATCGGAGAGTCTATCTTAATCCTGAGATAAATGATGGACTTATGGTTGCAAGTGGTATCATTTGAGTTATCAATGAGTACGATTATATAGCATAGTCTATCCTCGATAGTTTGGTGATATTCATTTGTTAATCGATAGAGGACTTCATTTATAGATATGGACATCGTGGCTCCATTTATTAAATGAGAGTATAATATCATCATATGGATGTTTTTGAGGTAATTGGATATTAAATCTCAACGTTGAGTTTTCGATAGTGACTATTGAAAACATGGCTTCTGGACAAGTCAAAATATCCAAGTTCAAAACGTGGTCATATGAGTAAATATGGTAACTTGGAGAGTTATAGGCGGTCTATGAACTCTTGGCGATTACTGATATTAATCATGAGGATACACTATCTCCAACATGATTGTCTAGGGTATGAATGAGGAACATCTTCTTATTCTATCTTTATTTAAGAGTTCAATTTTAGCTCTTTAGTGGAATGAGTTAAAATTAATGGATCGGACCTAAGTGAATCATTTGTTGATTGTGATTAGATTATGTCTATTGAAGCTTAAATTTAGATAGCCCGCCAAGATCCCCAATCCACACGGACTTGCATGGATCACTTGATATATTCTACCGGACCAATTTATGGGTCCATCTAGAATTGCATTTAATATATTAAAGAATATAATTTGCACATTATTTGTTTAATGAGCTGATCAATTATATTAATATATTAATGAAAGACATGTGGGCTTGTTTCTTTTAGTAAGAATGGGTCTGGTTCACATGTGGGCTTTTTATTTAAAATCCAATGGATTAAATAAAATAAGAAAATAATATTTGGCCCATATGTTTAATGTTGGGCGGCAAGGCTAAATATTTAGTCAAAAATATTATTTTATTTTATTGTTTGATTAAATGAGAATTAATTAATTTATTAATTAATTATTTAATTAAGAAACAAAATCTTTTTCTGATCAGGAAATATGTTTCCTAGAATTATACTATTGGTAGTAGTATATTAAAAGTAAAAGACTTGTTTGGTAAGAAAATAAATAATTAAGTTTATTTATTTAATCAAATAGAAAAGTCTTTTATTAAGTCAATAAAAGAATAAAAATACTTATGAGTTAAATTAGGGTTAGGATTCTAAAGTTGATAGGAATTAGGGCAAGGCACAAATCCTTTTTTGTTGAGGATTTTCGGCCAACCCTAATGGTATCACAAGTAGGATTCGGCCAACCCTAAAAGAAGAAGAGAAGAAATTTCGGCCACCCTATATAATACATGCTATAGAATTCGGCCACCCTACTGGTTTACTGAATCAATTTTCTTCTTCTTCTCAACTCATAGAAAAGTGTTTGATTATTCTACCAAGACATAAAAGAGAGAAGAGATTATTCTTTTGATGGTACGCTAATTGCTTGTTTATCAATAAGATTGTGTGTACAACATCGAATTAGGTTCACGCGAGTTTCGATCATTAGATTGAGAACTCAAAAGTGACCGGAATAATCTTTGTGGTCTTTTGATTGTTTTGTGACTAACAAAAGAAAAAGAAAGTTTGTTTGTCCATTCTCAGGTTTGCAATTCAAAGAAAAGGGAGACCACGCTCCTAGGTGATTCACGTTCGTGCTAGGATTGAAGATCTTGCGGATTACCATCGACGTAAGTCAATCGGATCACGCGACAAAAGGTATTCTTCTTTTGTTAGTTTATATATATGTTTGATTAATTTAAAGGGTTAAGGTTCATCAAAGGAAAAATTTTAAAACATACTAAATCTATTTTTTAGTCTCGCTTCCGCTGCGTGTAATACAATTTTTCCCTACATAAGGTTCACGTGAGTTTCGATCATTAGATTGAGAACTCAAAAGTGACCGGAATAATCTTTGTAGTCTTTTGGATGTTTTGTGACTAACGATAAGAAAAAGAGATTTTGTTTATCCATCCTCATGTACGCAATTCAAAGAAAAGGGAGATCACGCTCCTAGGTGATTCACGTTCGTGCTAGGATTGAAGATCTTGCGGATTACCATCGACACAAGTCAATCTGATCACGCGACAAAAGGTATTCTACTTTTATTAGTATATATATATGTTTAATTAATTTAAAGGGTTAAGGTTCATCAAAGGAAAAATTTTAAAATATACTAAATCGTTTTTAGTCTTGCTTCCGCTGCGTTGACCGTATTTTTCCCTACAATTGGTATCAGAGCCTTGGTTGTACCCTTTAATTAATTAACGTATATATACGTGAATCTATTTCTTTTTATTGTGATTATGCATGTTTTAGAAAGAGATGGCACTCTAGGTATTCTCATATATAATTACATGTGGAATGTATGGATTTATATATGTTGTTATAAAGTGAATTGTTATTGCTCGATTTTGGTCCTAGAATTTCAATGTAATATTTGTTTTGGAATTGTAACAAGAAGGATGGCCTATTATCGCCATAATTCCTTCTTGATAGTTGCTTAATTTTTTTTATTGTAATTAAATAGTGCAGTTTTTTTATGTATTAAATTATACTGCAGTTTTTTTTATTTTATTTTAGTGCAGTTTTTTATTGTATTAAATACTGCAGTGATTAATATATATATATATATACTGCAGTATTTTATTTGTTTAAATACTGCTATAATTTATTGGAGTGTCAAAGATTCGAAGATGTGAAGAATTGGAAGCAACCGGAACCTAGAACGAGCGCCATGTGCACCCTTGGAGTGGATTGGGCTGCGCATGGCAAGCCCATATAATGGCAGGCTGCGCACGGCAGCCCTAGGGTTCTCATGGGCTGCACACGGCAGCCCTTTGTGGGGTTGTGGGGTGTGCACGCCCATGGGAGGCAGCCGAAGGATGCGCGGGTAGTCGATGGTCACTTGAAGACTTGTTCGTCAAGAAGGAAGATCTTGTATTCCTAACAATTGTAATTTACTTGCTTTTCTAGGATGGACCAAAATTGTGGCTATTTATTTTTGCATAAATATTACAATATTTGTTATTGTATGATAATATGTCATATAGAATAGGAGTGCCACTCATATATCTCTTTTGGTATGAACATGCATTGAATGATTTAGGTATCTAATTGGCATCTAGATAACTTGGTAAATCATTCTATGGGATTTAATCACACGCCTTAAATAATTGAGTGGGAGAAGGTGTTTTGTAACACCTATGGCCCCCAAGGTTAGTTGAGCTTTATTATTTATTGGTAATCCCCCCAAAGGGCGTCCATGAATGAAATTTAGCAACATACTTCCTTACAAGGATAGACTAAACAATTGACTCAAACGAGATCTACTCCCTAAAGAGGGATTTTCGTGAGAGAATATATTGAGGGTTGATATCTTGGTAACACACTCAATGTAATTTTATTGATATCTGAAAGTAATACAATAACGCTCGGTGTGTATGATAAATATATCTAGAGGGGGGGTGAATAGATTTTAATCGTTATTACCCAATTTTAGAATGCATGTCAAGATTACGAAAATGCCCCTACTAGTCAAAAATACAAGCAAGTGTAATATAGTGCGGAATTTAAATAACACTTGATGTATACGTGGAAACCCAACCACTGGGAAAAACCACGAGCTGTTTAGTGTGCCACACTCGGACCTCGAAATCCACTAATTGAAATGGAGTTTACAACCTATGTAGACCTCGTCTAACACTTCGGTCAATAACCCCCCACTTCTACCACTCGGGCCTTTAAAAGTGGCTCTAGTCCTAATTGCTTGAGGCCTAAGCAACCTTAGCCTCAAGACTTAATTCTCAATGAAGAAATTATGCAACCTATGTGAATATGTATAAATATTCAAATAACAAACAAGGCTAGGTAACCTTAGATGCTTATCTAGGATGATGATATAATCAATTAAATCAACCCTAGATATCAATTACTAAATGACATGTCAAATATCTTAGCTAATCAAAAACCTAATTAGCTATCACATTACAACACTCAATCAATTCATCACAACTAATTCTCTATTCTTGTATTTATCATATGATCAAAAACATACAAGTAAATTAAAAGAGGATATGCTTGATAGTAAAAATACTAAAATAAGATGAACTTAATCAAAATCTTACCAAGCAAGTTGTGATGATGCAAACCCAATCATGGATGAATGCAACTTTGATGCAAAAAGGATTTGATTTGAGTGTTTAAAGGTGAGTTCTTGATTTGATTTTTTCTCAAAAATCTCTCTTTGAAGTTTAGGGTTTTAAAGACTCAGAGAACTTAATCAGAGAATGAGAAAGTAAGATATTTATAGACATCAAGAATTGGGCATGTGAAAAGACAATTTTGCCCCTGAAACGCACCAATCGGCGGTTTCATTCAGCAGCCAGGCTGCCGTTTACAACCGCCGAATTGAACCCGAGAAGAACAGGGGAACAACGGCGGTTTCATTCGGTAGTTTCGTGACCGCCGATCCAACCGCTGAATCAAACCCGAGATATTAAATCGATCAGGTATGAACGGTGGTTTCGAACGGCAGTCGTGACCGCAGAATTGCTCCAGACACTTCTGGATGCAAATGGCGGTTTCATTCGGCGGCCAGGCCGCCGATCACCAACAGAGGTGAAAACCAAAGAGAAGCCAAGGGTATTCTCCGTGGGCGGTCTTCACGCAAAACCAAGCACATTCTAGTGCATGCGCTGACGTTTCCGAACACTATCGGGAAACGAGTTACTAAGCACATATACACACAACAAGATATAACAATCAAAGTGCTAGTGTGTAAAGTGATATGTGAAGAGTATGCACACATGATCAAGTATGCTAAGTGTGTGTGTGCTAACTAAATCTCTTCAAAGAAAACCAAGCACTAGAAATTATACCTTTGGCGTGCTTGTCCCTTGAGGTCTTGGAAGGGCCTTCGAGCTTGAAGATCAATCACCTAAACTACCCTTACACAAACAACCCCAACAAGTGGTTTGTCCACGAAATAAGCCAATCAATGTATGGGAATCCTTACAATCTCCCCCTTTAGCTATTTCTTGACAAAACCACCACTCACATTGATTCCTCACAACATAATAGAAACTATGGGTCTACAATGAATTTCTACATTACAAAGAGATATATAGAAATAATCTTGAAGTCTTAAATCTCATGTAGAACAATCAATCCCTGAAAGCAAAGTTTCTATACTTTCCAATTCAAGTAAAATGTGAGATTAATCAAGTGAGGACATAAACAAGCATTTGCATTTCTAAGAATTTAAGTACAACAATAACATCATGCAATGTATGATGAATGCAATGCTCCCCCTCAAAGGGTTACTCCCCCTCAATGTGTTGTCTCCCCAACATGCACAATTGCTACCACAATTTGTAACTCAACTCCCCTTACCACCATTCTACTCCCCCTTTTTGTCATGATATAGGCAAAGGAGTAGTCCCCAACCGGGTCACTTAGCAAAGAGAGATAGTAGCATACTATACACTTGCATAATCATATAATCCACTTTATGCAACTCAATCAATTGGAGAGAAACAAGGAGATTTATTTAAAATAAATGTGTGAATCAAAACATGCTTTGCAAACAAGACATGTAACATTCAAGTCCAAAATACAATGGTATTTGGCAAAGCAAATGACAAAGGTTTCTAATAAGAATTCAAACCAATTTCACCAATGTCATGAGAGAAGCAAGAATATAGAGTTTTCATTGATTTTAATTTATGAGCAACTATATCCATCTTTATAAGCGAAACATGGCATGAGCGACTTTGCACCCTATTCGATTTTTCCGGGAATGAAACCTGTATGATAGTAGCCATGTTCAACTAATAAAGAAAGAGAGACAATTTGGAATATAAATTCCTTTGAACGGATACAAGATCCTTTATTTATTTAGAGTCTCATAAGCTTTTTCACACAAGTTTTGCATTTAAAAATTGCAATCATCAATTCATGCTTTTTCATTTGAGCATGTCATTTGAATTTCATGCTTTTCATATGTCATTAGCATGTTATAAAAACAACTCATGCTTTTCAATTTTTAAGTATGTCATTAAGAATCATCATGTCATGGAGAAAACTATAGGTCATTCAAATCATACTTCCTATGTAAATCTCCTAGTCCAAAAATGCATGTTTGAACATAAATATGACATGGATTGTAGACAAGCATGGTTCACACTTATTGAATTGAAAACATATATACATATGTGCAACCAAGCTTACTCAAGCAATCAACAAAGAAGCATAAGATTTTCTCAAATATTTGTATGCAACAAGTATGCAATAGCTCTCTTTGCTTGAGTTCTCCATATGGGGTCAATATCATCCTTCATCAATGAAGGTCATGAGGTCCTATGGACCTCCCAAGTCCATTTGACTTGGTTGAACATATTTGAGACTTGTTAGTCTCATAGCAAGCGGGTTCATTTTTCCTTATCCACATAGATATAACATTTTTCTTCATAGTGGACAATGGTTCAAGAGTACTAGAAATAATAGGATCATGAACATGAATATTTTCCTTCCTATTAGCATGCATTCTAGCTCTTGTCATTCTCTTTTCAATCATGCTTTTGATTCTACATAATTTAATGAAATGAAAGCAATTTGGTCTAATGTAACCATCAATACCACAAAAGTGACAAGTAGGAATAAATTTAGAATTCATACCATGTCCTTGTGCATGCATAGGAGCCTTCCCATGAGCGGGTTCAAATCTTCTTTGATGTTGAACCGGTCTAGTGACGCGCCCCGAAACGGTCTATAATAAAGTATCCCCGGCGGCGCCAATAACTCGATCGGCACACGCGGGACACGCGATAGTTCTATAAACTATCGTAAAATAAATGGGGCACGTTTGTTTTTCCGCAAGCGCACGGATCGTTACGATCGCATAGCGGCAAGTACGGTTCGTTCCACAGGGAGATGGATTCGTTAATTGTATCTAGTTCTAGTGTTTATTAAAGCATGTAAAAAGGAAAACGGTGTGTGATGTGTGTGTGTGGAGGTGTAACTAACTAGGATAGAAATGTAACCGGGTGTCTTGGCTATCTAATTAATCTACTCCTAATTAAGTTAATCTACTCCTAAAGGCAAGACACCCTAACTACAAAAATAAAGGTGGCTTGGAGATAAGCAAGATATATAACACATATGGGAAATCGGTTCACCAAACACACTATGCAAATCTATGTCGATTGTTTAACATGTGAATCCAATTAATTCAGTAAATGGTTCGTTCTCTTGATTAAGGAAATTACCCCGGAATCTTGATTAGGAAATTCCCGAAATCATGTCATCACTTTCCAATCGGAAGAGTGATTGTGTCTAGGGTTTAGACCCATTAAGCACAAGAACTATGAACCAAAGCTAATGTGGCATAATTATGCACACATAAGCTATTTCCATTCCATATAGCTAATAGCCGAATTTATACCCGGAATGGAAATCCGAGCACAAACTCAACTCTTAATCACTCTAATCACTCTAAACACATACATAGTAAATCATACATCAACATGCATAAACAAATGAGATATTTGATTACAACTACTACTAATCATTTAGTTAATCTACTCCTAATCTCATTCATATACATATCAACACATAATCATCCATACATATGAATATCACAAAAAGAGCTTAATCAATAGACATCTAAGGAATGAATCAATACTAAATCAAAGCAAATGAACAATACATACATATATTAGCATAAGTGTTGGTTTACAATACTCCCAAATGGGTTATACATCAATAGAAATACAAGAGATGAGTAAATGAAGAAATAACCCTTGAAGACAAGCCTCCAATAGGTCTCCCTTGCTATGAAACTCCCTTGGCTCGGTTTTGACACCCAAGCCTCTCCTATCTCTGCATCTCTACTCTCCATGGAAGGCTTTCCATGGAGGAAAATCCCCCATGGAAGGCTTGGAGTTGCTCTCTCTCTCTTTTGTGATGATCAATCCAAGAAAAGTGGTTTCTTGAAGCAAAGTTGGATGGTGCACCTCTTAGAGAGGAAAATAGTGATGTATATATATAGTGGGAAGTGTATAGGGCAAGAATAGGGATCAAAATATCCCAAAATATCTGAAAATCCTCTTGAGTCGGCTAGTTGGGCGAGCTCATTCACTCTGCCTCGCGGGCTTGGTCCCGCCGCTGGAAGTCGCCTTGGAAAAAATGACGTTTCCCGCGAGCTTGAACCTTCTGGACGGCTGGCTTCTTCCCGCTGCATAAAACCGCCGTCTCCCGGTGAGTTTGGATGTTCTGGAACGCGGAAAAGAAGCCGCTGAACCAAGCTTGCGAGCTTGCATGGCCATGGAGTTTGGAGGATTTGGTGGAGAGTGGAACCTTTGCATGGGAGGCTCAAAGTGGGTCCACCGTGACCGGAAGGAGACTGGCTACCGATCTAGGTGGAGAACGGCCGGAAAAACAGTCAGAAAATGGTTGGAATAGGTCAGGTTGAAGTCGGGTCACGACCGGGTCGAACACGAGTCGGGTCGCCCGGCTGCAGCTTGAAGACGACGTGACGTCATCCAGACGTCACGCTGACACGCGCCCATCCCAAAACGACGTCGTTTCTCTGCTGACGTGGCGCTAGTGCTGTGCCTTGCACGGATAATTACAATATGCACCCCTGATCTTCTCCATATTCACAGAATATTCAGTATTTTCCCGACTATTGCACTTTGACCCCTGATTCTCCACAATGACATATTTGCCCCTGAATTCCCCTGTTTTCTTCCATTTAGGTTTTAACACCCACTCTGAGGGATATTTACCTACACATAGCTATAACACATATTATATACACAAAAGTGCTCGGAAACGAACACAAAAGCTAGGAATAGGGAGCGCTAAATGTGAACATTTGGAGCGCGATCAGACCCCCAAACCTAACTTTTGCTCGTCCTCGAGCAAAATCAAAAACGAAAATCAAAATAAATTAACAAACTAAACACTAAAGCAATAAATATAGAAACTAATTAGTCCACTGTCGTGGGAGAAACGATGGCACTTAGCATGTGCCACAAGCCTTTTAAACCCCTAGGTGCCCCTAGTAGGAGGAGTGTAGTCTCCTGAGGGTTTACCAGATACGACACCCATAAACGCAACTCTACAAAGCAAAAGGTTGAGAAGCCACCTTACAAACCAAGTAGAAACTACATGCATGCTAGAATTTCTGCATAAAGACTAACAATATGCCACTCAAATTAGTACATCACAGACATGCAAGTATGCCAATACTTAGGATGCTTTCGGTTTACAAAACAACTAAACTTGGATGCTTCGGTTAGAATTCGCCTCGACTCTAATCCTCACCGGATTTCAGTCATATTTTCACTCAGAATCCTAGGCTATCACTCTTTTATCAAACATATGCGAATTGGAGTTTATGTATCAAAATCAAATATATATCGCATATGAGTATTTTCAAATAAAGCTCAATTTTTGAAAATGGATCTCATGGAAGGAATTGAAATACCATGAACGTGAAAAGAGCATGCATCAACTCATATTCCCAATATAGACTTCCTAAGAGATCAATTAGGCTTTCCCTAATTTGTATTGTGACCAAGGGTGATTTGTGGTGTATGGATGTTATGGTAGGAATGGATAGATAAAGCTATAATCATGCCAAAGTGTTTAAACATTAAACTTTCAATATAATAAGCTCTATGTATTTTCAGAATACAATTTAAGCGTCTAGGCTATAAACTTTAAAGTGCATAATTTGCTAATTTTTGTACTCACATCTTTGAGTAACTTTACATTGAAGATTGAAGGCCTAAGTGTTTTTCATTGAACACTTCTTTTTGAAAGCCTTTTTCTAGCACAATTTTTACACATTTGCCTCAGTACACGCTTTTACACAATTTGGAGCTTACAATTGACTTCTATTAAGATATGCACCTTAACATGATTAGTAACTAAGGAGTGGTTTTAAGTGTTTGAATTGTGGGTGATGTTTGTAGGTTTAGTGTTTGGTCTCAATTTAAGCAATGAAGTACACATATAGGGACATGGAAGTGTTTAGGCTAGATTTGGAGTTTTGCTAACACTATAGCCCAAAATCATTTCTAAAAATCCATCTACCAAGGGAATATAAATTTCAACAAGCAGTCCACATATATGTTCTATGGCAATCAATGCAAAATTGATGTACAATGAGATCTCTAAAAATTAAGAAACAATATTCGAAGAGTGTTTAATGAGTAGAAACAAAATACCATCTCAAATAAAAACGCTTATAGGCACAAAATTCTCACAAGGGTAGTCTCCACTATTCTCCTAAGCTAAACAAGAATAGAGTTCTATCTACCTCAACATCAAAAGATTGGCAATGTACAAGCAAATTAATAGTGACACAAAGATCATACATGGCATGAATGATAGTCAAGATATAGACCTAAAAGCATACATGACATGTCTCTACTAGCACACAAAGATATTATCTCAACAAAATGGACTTCAATTCCAAAATTTTCAATTTGAACAATTTGTAGAGATTTGAAAATTTTCAACGACAAAACCTAAAAAAAACAAAGACAACATCACGAAAAGTTGTCCACACCCCCAAACCTAAACTTAACATTGTCCTCAATGTAGCACAACGGAACCTTTTCCGCACATAAATTGGACAATGCTCAGCAAGACTCGGACATGAGAACAACAAAAATCAGAAAGACTAAAAACAACAAAACAAAATAAATCCTAAGATCTAAGCACAAACAATTCACACTCTTAGATCTAAACAAAAATAAAAATTACAAAATATACAAGCAATGCATTTATCTATGAAGCTCATTGGTGGAAAACTTACCACCATACTACAACGACACATATTACATTAAGCTCAACTCAACAAATATGCATTCCACTTTAATTGAAGCACAAAACTAAGTCTCTATCCAATCCTCTCAAATCCAAAAATGGATGAGTCGATTGAAGAGACTTGTGTTTGGGAAAGCAAAGTGAAGAGGATACCTCTTGTAGCGTGCGTTGCAGTCCATGGGTTGTGCAGTCCATCGACTGTTGGGCTCGGCACGGGCACTTTCCCACGGAATGAAGTCGCGATGATTCCTCCCGATGGTGCGACGGCTTCGTGTTCTCTGGCCGGCAGGATTATTCCCGCTGCATAAGGTCGTCGTGAACTCGGCGAGTTCCTTCCATCTGGATGGCGGGTTATGTCCCGCCTACATGAAGTCACCGACTTCCTTCAGCACATTCCACGGGTTTTGATCTTCTGGAAGGCGGGATATGTCCCACCGTTGTGTAGTCACCGTGAGGTCCGGCGGGTTCCTTCCGTCTGGAAGGCGGGTTATGTCCCGCCGCTGTGTCTCGCCAAAGGTTCAAAAAGACCCCGGCGGCTTTGTTAGGCGGGTTCATTCCCACGGACTTGACCCGCAGACTGAGGTCGCGGAAGGTCGTTTTTCTCGTTTTGACCCTCTTCCTTGATTCCGGACCTAAGAATCCTGCACAACACCAATACTCAAACAAAATCAAACGCATTTGCTTGGTACGAAAATAAAAACAAATAAAACAAATAAACCTAACAAACTACATTATTTGCTAAAACTAAATGCATTTAACGAAAACTATCCCCGGCAGCGGCGCCAAAAACTTGACGCGCCCCGAAACGGTCTATAATAAAGTATCCCCGGCGGCGCCAATAACTCGATCGGCGCACGCGGGACACGCGATAGTTCTATAAACTATCGTAAAATAAATAGGGCACGTTTGTTTTTCCGCAAGTGCACGGATCGTTACGATCGCATAGCGGCAAGTACGGTTCGTTCCACAGGGAGATGGATTCGTTAATTGTATCTAGTTCTAGTGTTTATTAAAGCATGTAAAAAGGAAAACGGTGTGTGATGTGTGTGTGTGGAGGTGTAACTAACTAGGATAGAAATGTAGCCGGGTGTCTTGGCTATCTAATTAATCTACTCCTAATTAAGTTAATCTACTCATAAAGGCAAGACACCCTAACTACAAAAATAAAGGTGGCTTGGAGATAAGCAAGATATATAACACATATGGGAAATCGGTTCACCAAACACACTATGCAAATCTATGTCGATTGTTTAACATGTGAATCCAATTAATTCAGTAAATGGTTCGTTCTCTTAATTAAGGAAATTACCCTGGAATCTTGATTAGGGAATTCTTGAAATCATGTCATCACTTTCCAATCGGAAGAGTGATTGTGTCTAGGGTTTAGACCCATTAAGCACAAGAAGCTAAAGTGGCATAATTATGCACACATAAGCTATTTCCATTCCATATAGCTAATAGCCGAATTTATACCCGGAATGGAAATCTGAGCACAAACTCAACTCTTAATCACTCTAATCACTCTAAACACATACATAGTAAATCATACATCAACATACATAAACAAATGAGATATTTGATTACAACTACTCCTAATCATTTAATTAATCTACTCCTAATCTCATTCATCATACATATCAACACATAATCATCCATACATATGAATATCACAAAAAGAGCTTAATCAATAGACATCTAAGGAATGAATCAATACTAAATCAAAGCAAATGAACAATACATACATATATTAGCATAAGTGTTGGTTTACAATACTCCCAAATGGGTTATACATCAATAGAAATACAAGAGATGAGTAAATGAAGAAATAACCCTTGAAGACAAGCCTCCAATAGGTCTCCCTTGCTATGAAACTCCCTTGGCTCGATTTTGACACCCAAGCCTCTCCTATCTCTGCATCTCTACTCTCCATGGAAGGCTTTCCATGGAGGAAAATCCCCCATGGAAGGCTTGGAGTTGCTCTCTCTCTTTTGTGATGATCAATCCAAGAAAAGTGGTTTCTTGAGCAAAGTTGGATGGTGCACCTCTTAGAGAGGAAAATAGTGATGTATATATATAGTGGGAAGTGTATAGGGCAAGAATAGGGATCAAAATATCCAAAAATATCTGAAAATCCTCTTGAGTCGGCCAGTTGGGCGAGCTCATTCACTCTGCCTCGCGGGCTTGTTCCCACCGTCGGAAGTCACCTTGGAAAAAATGACGTTTCCAGTGAGCTTGAACCTTCTGGACAGCTGGCTTCTTCACGCTGCATAAAACCGCCATCTCCCGGTGAGTTTGGACGTTCTGGAACGCGGGAAAGAAGCCGCTGAACCAAGCTTGCGAGCTTGCATGGCCATGGAGTTTGGAGGATTTGGTGGAGAGTGGAACCTTTACATGGGAGGCTCAAAGTGGGTCCACCGTGACCGGGAGGAGACCGGCTACCGATCTGGGCGGAGAACGGTTAGAAAAACCATCGAAAAATGGCCGGAATAGGTCGGGTCGAATTCGGGTCACGACCGGGTCGAACACGGGTTGGGTCGCCCGGCTGCAGCTTGAAGACGACGTGACGTCATCCAGACGTCACGCTGACACGCGCCCATGCCAAAACGACGCCGTTTCTCTGCTGACGTGGCGCTGGTGCTGTGCCTTGCACGGATAATTACAATATGCGCCCCTGATCTTCTCTATATTCACAGAATATTCATTATTTTTTCGACTATTGCACTTTGACCCCTGATTCTCCACAATGACATATTTGCCCCTGAATTCCCCTGTTTTCTTCCATTTAGGTTTTAACACCCACTCTGAGGGATATTTACCTACACATAGCTAAAACATATATTATATACACAAAAGTGCTCGGAAACGAACACGAAAGCTAGGAATAGGGAGCGCTAAATGTGAACATTTGGAGCGCGATCATCTAGCTTGCTTCCTTGATCCATTTTGCATGATTGGCCTCTTCCCTTTATGAATTTGAGCATGAGGGAAGTTAGGTTGAGGAACTTTTTGAGCTTGAGGTTGTCTCCTTGGAGCTTCCTTCACTTGTGCACTTCTTGAACATTGTCCTAGATCAATTTTCTTCCTAGGAGTGTGCACCGGCGAGGCTTCTATCTTGCTCAAACTTTTGACAAAGATGGTCTTGGTTGGAGTAGTGATCTCCTTGCTTTCTTCATACCCAATACCTCTTTTGTCACAAGGGTTCTTTCCACTACCAAGAATGTGGTCAAGTTTCTTGGTGCTTGTAGTCGTCCTAGATAATGACTCTTTAGCTTCATCAAGCTCTCTTTTCAACCCTTCTTCATTCCTCTTAGACAAAGCTAGTTCATCCCTTAGCCTGTCTTCAATCATCTTGGATGCCTCCACTTGTTTACTTAAGTGGTCATTATGTGTTGAAAGTTCTAGATTTTCATCCTCTAAAATCTTCAACTTTCTATTGTTCTTCTTCAATGAACTTTCACACTTGACTATAAAGTCATTAACATCCATTTTCTCTACACTTCTATTTGTAGAGTTAGATGAGGAGTCATCTTTACTTGAGTCATCTCCTCCACTCTCCTTCTTACTAATGGAGTCATTTCCCTCATTAAGACCTTCACCTTGGTCTCTTTAGTCAATGAGAGTCATATCCCAATAAGTAGCTTCGCCTATCACCTCTAGAGCTACTTCTTCATCTTTTTCTTCTATGGGATCATTAGTCAAGTCATTCTTACCAATAACTTTATCTTCTACACAAGTGGCCTCAAATGCCGTGTCGTCGATGGTAAGCTCATCATCATTTGATGACTTGTCTCCTTTTCCAGAGTAATCACTTTCACTCCACGTGGCGGCCATCACTTTTGCCATCTTATTCTTCAAATTCCCACAATCGGGTGAGATGTGTCCTATACCGCCACACTCATAGCATTGGACCCCTTTCTTTTCACTCTTCTCTTGCCTAGGCTCAAGACTCTTGAAGGGAGCCTTTTTCTTCAAGTCTTGGCCTTTGGATCCAAAGCCCTTCTTCTCGAACTTGATGAATTTCTTTAATCTTCTAAGCAACAATGCCGTGTCTTCGTCCGAGTCACCTTTTTCCTGCTTCACAACCTTGGAAGCTTTCAAAGCAATTCCTTTTTGGTTTTTAGGAGATGAAATGCTAAGAGCCTTCCTAGATTCATAGGTGAGGAGTCTTCCAATTACCTCGCTCGGCTTCATGTCCTTATAAGTGCTATTCTCTTCTAAAGCCGTCACTTTTTCTTCAAACCTAGCGGGGAAAGACCTCATAATTTTTTGCTTGACTCTCATATCCGTATAAGGGTCACCGAGTTGATGGCTTTGATTGACGATATCCATCAACTTGACTTCAAAGTCATTGAAGCATTCGTCCTCCTCCATCTTGAGCAACTCAAATTGCGTTTGAAGGACTTGAAGCTTGGAATCCTTGACACATCGGTTCCTTCAAGTGCAACCTCTAGAATATCCCATGCCTCCTTGGCTATCCTAGTTTTTTGAATTAGTTTGTACTGATTTTCATCCACTACATATAGAATAGCATGCCAAGCCTTTATATTCCATTTTGAAGTCTCAAACTCTTCAGGGGACCACTAAGCCTTAGGCTTGAGTACTTCTTCTCCACCACCCATGGGAGTCATCTTAAGAGCCACATACCCATCTTCAATTGCCATCCATGCCCTATCATGGATTTGACACAAGTATGCCTCCATTTTGCCTTTCCATGAGGCATAATTCACACCGGTGAGGAAATGAGGTTGTGTACTTGACGCACACTCATGGTTGCCACCGTATCCACTCATTGTATATAATGAATGAATTCAAATGAATGCAAAATGTATGAATGAGCAAAAATCACACAAATGCAAAACACACCTAAAATGAGCTATGATCACCTAAGTATATATAGGAACCCGTTCTGATACCAATTGAAAGTAATACAATAACGCTCGGTGTGTATGATAAATATATCTAGAGGGGGGGTGAATAGATTTTAATCTTTATTACCCAATTTTCGCATGCATGTCAAGATTACGAAAATGCCCTTACTAGTCAAAAATACAAGCAAATGTAATATAGTGCGGAATTTAAATAACACTTGATGTATACGTGGAAACCCAACCACTGGGAAAAACCACGGGCTGTTTAGTGCACCACACTCAAACCTCGAAATCGACTAATTGAAATGGAGTTTACAACCTATGTAGACCTCGTCTAACACTCCGGTCAATAACCCCCCACTTCTACTACTCGGGCCTTTAAAAGTGGCTCTAGTCCTAATTGCTTGAGGCCTAAGCAACCTTAGCCTCAAGACTTAATTCTCAATGAAGAGATTATGCAACCTATGTGAATATATATAAATATTCAAATAACAAACAAGGCTAGGTAACCTTAGATGCTTATCTAGGATGATGATATAATCAATTAAATCAACCCTAGATATCAATTGCTAAATGACTTGTCAAATAGCTTAGCTAATCAAGATTAATCAAAAACCTAATTAGCTATCACAATACAACACTCAATCAATTCATCACAACTAATTCTCTATTCTTGTATTTATCATATGATCAAAAACATATAAGTAAATTAAAAGAGAATATGCTTGATAGTAAAATACTAAAATAAGATGAACTTAATCAAAATCTTACCAAGCAAGTTGTGATGATGCAAACCCAATCATGGATGAATGCAAGATGAACTTTGATGCAAAAAGGATTTGATTTGAGTGTTTAAAGGTGAGTTCTTGATTTGATTTTTTCTCAAAAATCTCTCTTTGAAGTTTAGGGTTCTAAAGACTCAAAGAACTTAATCAGAGAATGAGAAAGTAAGATATTTATAGACATCAAGAATTGGGCATGTGAAAAGACAATTTTTCCCCTGAAACGCACCAATCGGCGATTTCATTCGGTGGCCAGGCCGCCGTTTACAACCGCCGAATTGAACCCGAGAAGAACAGGGGAACAACGGCGGTTTCATTCGACGATTTCGTGACCGCCGATCCAACCGCCAAATCAAACCCGAGATATTAAATCGATCAGGTATGAACGGTGGTTTTGAACGGCGGTCGTGACCGCCGATCGTGACCATAGAATTGCTCCAGACACTTCTAGATGCAAACGGCGATTTTATTTGGCGGCCAGGCCGCCTATCATAACCGTCGATCACCAACAGAGGGGAAAACCAAAGAGAAGCCAAGGGCATTCTCCGTGGGTGGTCTTCGCGCAAAACCAAGCACATTCTAGTGCATGAGCGGACATTTCCGAACACTATCGGGAAACGAATTACTAAGCACATATACACACAACAAGATATAACAATCAAAGTGCTAGTGTGTAAAGTGACATGTGAAGAGTATGCACACATGATCAAGTATGCTAAGTGTGTGTGTGCTAACTAAATCTCTTCAAAGAAAACCAAGCACTAGAAATTATACCTTTGGCATGCTTGTCCCTTGAGGTCTTGGAAGGGCCTTCGAACTTGAAGATCAATCACCTAAACTACCCTTACACAAATAACCCTAACAAGTGGTTTATACACGAAATAAGCCAATCAATGTATAGGAATCCTTACAATATCCTCCCAAGAGTTCTTGTCAGTAAAATTGCAAGGCTAAAATTGAAAACGCTGGTTGTTATGTTAACAATTAGGTGGGACCTAGTCTAACTAGTAAATGGTGCGAACTCCCAAAGGAGGCGTAACATTTATGGGTGTTAGATCACCGTTGAATTTTTATGATTGAGTTATTTATTTAAATCAAGATAAATATTCGAAAGTGCTTTATCATGATTATTTACTCATATATATTTTTGTTTTATTCAGAAATCATGACCCCATCACTTATGAACATCCTGAAAGATAACACTTTAACTGGAGATAATTATGTCACATGGAAAAGGAAAATTGGGTTGTTGCTGCAAAGTGAAAAACATAAGTTTGTTCTGACTACTCCTAATAATGAATCTAGTATAATGCAAAGAGATGAGTATGAATAGTGGAAGACTTCAGATGATATGGCCAAATGTTACATTATGGCTACTATCTTCGACGTGTTGCAACAGTAGCATGAAGGAATGGAGTCTGTTGCTGATATAATGATGTCTCTAGAGAAGATGTTTGCTATGAAGTCCAGGACGACTAAGAGAGAGGCAGTGACTGCTTTTATGAATCTTAGAATGAAACCTGGACAGGCTGTGAAGGATCACATGATGAAAGTCATAGCATTTCTCAACAATGCTGAACTACATGGCGCTGAGATAGATGGTGAGACAAAAATTGATATGGTTGTCAACTCACTGTCAGATTCCTTTGATCAGTTCAAATTGGACTACACTTTGAACAAAAAGGAATACACCTTGCAAGGCCTGATGCAAGATGTTCAAAGCGCTGAAAAGATCCTTGTGAAAAGCAAAGGTCAAGATATTCATATGGTTAGTAAAGTTGCTACTGTTAAGACCCGTCAAAAGGTCAAGAAACAACAGAAGAAAAAGCAACTTGGGCCTATCAAGAAGGAAACCAAGAAAGTAACCAAGATCAAAGGGAAATGCTTCCTTTGTGGTGAAAAGGGACATTGGAAAAGAAATTGCCCAAAGTCCCAGAATAAGAAGGAAGAAGGTAATGTAAATTATCTTGAAACATGTTTTCTGACAGATTCTATAGATTCTTGGATCATAGACTCAGGAGCCACTAATCATGTTTATTATCCCTTGCAGGGGTTCCAAGAAAGGAGAAGGCTGAATAAGAATGAAATCAATTTGCGCTTGGGCAACGGAACGTTAGTGTCTGCAAGTGCAGTGGGAGATATTAGAGTTTACTTGGATTCTAGAAGGCATTTAGATTTAATAGACGTTTATTATGTACCTCAATTCAAGAGGAATTTAATTTCAGTTTCTTGTTTAAATAAATTTGGATATTTGGTTCCTTTTAATAAAGTTTTTATTATTAGTAAGAATGACAAAATTATTTGCGAAGGTACATTGGAAAATGGTCTATACTTTTTGCATAGAAATATCTCTCACTCGTTAAACACAGAATTAACGGAACCTAATCATAAAAGAGTAAATTTATCAAAAGATGAAACCTACCTATGGCATTTACGCCTAGGTCATATTAACCTTAATAGGATTAAAAGATTGGTAAGTGATGGACCTTTAAGTGACTTAAAGGTTGATGATCTACCAACTTGTGAATCTTGTTTGGAAGGTAAGATGACTGAAACAAATTATAGCACGGTGTGTATAAAGCTATCTAGAGGGGGGGTGAATAGATTTTACACTTTTTACCCAATTTTTCGTGATAGTCAAAATTACGAAAATGCCCTCAAGATAATATAAACAAGCAAGTGTAATATGGTGCGGAAATTAAAACAACACTTGGTTTTTACGTGGAAACCCTCACGGGAAAAACCACAGGCTATGTAAGTAAGCCACACTCGAACCTCGAATCCACTAAATGTGCAAACGATTACAACCTAATCCCGGAAGTAATCACACACCTACCTAATCCCGGTATGAGTGAACCTAGTCCAATTTGCTTGCGTTCTAAGCAACCTAATCCCGGATGCTACACACAAGACTTACTTTCTCTATGAAGAGAATACAACCCTAAGTGAATATATGTGAATATCCAAAATGCAACATAGAGCAAGGGAAACCCTATATGCTTATCTAAGATGATTAATATTCAATTAAGAGCAATCCTAGATATCAAAACTAAATGACATGTCAATTAGTTTAGCTAATCAATATTAAGCACAAAACCTAATATGCAAGCACAATATAAAATCTCAAACATACATCATACTCATCTCAATATTGTATCTAAAGCATACAAAATAACAAACAAGTAATTAATTGAGATTGCTAGATAAGAGAAACACAAAACATGTAAGATATTAGTGAAAAGCTTACCAAGCAAAGTATGATGAAGATTCCATGCTAGAAGACATCTAGATGATCTAAGATGATGCTAGATGATGATTGATGATCATGAAAAAGTGTTTGAGAATCAATAATGGAGTTCTTGGAATTTTTCTTCTCTTTGAAAAATATCCTAAGTATGAATTCTGAATATGAACTCTTTTAATTGACCTAAAGTCAAAGTGGCATATATATAGGGGGCCAAATCAAAGTGAGGTCGTTTAAGTAAGTTTCAAAGAAACGCGCCAATCGGTGGTTTCAATCGGCGGCCAGGCCGCCGTTCATGACCGCCGAATTGAGCTCGTGAAGAACAGAGCATAAACGGCGGTTCATTCGGCGGTTTCGTGACCGCCGAAACAGAACAGAGAGATCAAAATCAACCAGGTATGAACGGCGGTTTCGAACGGCGGTTTCATACCCGCCATTTCAACCGCCGAATTAGACTGAGAGATAAATCAATCAGGTCTTGAAACGGCGGTTTCGAACGGCGGTCGTGACCGCCGATCTTAACCGCAGAAATGCTTCAGACCAATTTGGACTGAAACGGCGGTTTCATTCGGTGGCCAGGCCGCCGATCATAACCACCGATCACCTAGACAGGTGAAAACCAAGGAGAAGCCAAGGGCATTCTCCATAGGCGGTCCTCGCGCTAAACCAAGCACATTCTCGTGCATGCGCGGACGTTTCCGAAAGTTATCGGGAAACGAATTACACAACAACATGACACAATTACACACAACAAAATATAATAAATAAGTGCAAGTCTGAAATGTGACAAATGAAGAGAATGCACACATATGCAATGAATGTTAAGTGTGTGTGTGCAACTAATCTCTTCAAAGAAAAGTAAGCACATAGAAATTTACCTTCGGTGCTTATCAACACGAGGTCTTCAAAGGGCTTCGAACAATAAGACCGATACTTAGGCTACCCTTACAAAGAACCCCCACATATGTGGTTTGATCACGAAATAAGCCAATTAAAAACAACGGGAATTCTTACAATGACCAAAAGGTCGTTCTCGGCCAAAGGCGCAAGAGCCACTGAATGTTTAGGATTAATACACACTGATGTATGTGGTCCTATGAGCATTCAAGCTAAAGGTGGATATGAGTACTTTATCACCTTCACAGATGATTACTCGAGATTTGGCTATGTGTATCTCATGCGACATAAGTCGGATGCTTTTGATATGTTCAAAGCATTCAAAGCTGAAGTAGAAAATTAGCTTGAGAAACACATAAAAATCTTGAGATCTGATCGTGGTGGAGAATATCTATCTGGTGAGTTTCAGCAATATCTTATTGATAATGGGATAGTTTCTTAGTTTTCTGCACCAGGTACACCTCAATAGAATGGGGTATCAGAAAGGAGAAACAGAACTCTTTTGGATATGGTTAGGTCTATGTTGAGTTTTTCAACACTTCCTATTTCTTTTTGGGGATATGCATTACAAACTGCAATATACATTCTAAACGATGTACCATCTAAGTCCGTTCCTCAAACACCGAATGAGTTGTGGACTGGGGACAAGCCTAGTTTACAGCACTTAAGGATATTTGGTTGTCCTGCACATGTGTTAAAAGGAAAGACAGAAAAGATGAAGTCCCGTTCGGAAACATGCATATTTGTAGGGTATCCAAAAGAAACTAAAGGATATTATTTCTATAGTCCTTCAGATCTTAAAGTATTTGTTTCGACAAATGCTAAATTTCTGGAAGAGGACTATATGAATGATTTTGTACCTAGAAGTAGAATTGTCCTGAATGAGATGTCAGGAGATACAATTCCACGAGAGGTTACACAACCTAACCCAATTGTAAGTTCCAATCCAACACAAAATCAACAACCTACCATTCCTCGTCGTAGTGGGAGGGTTAGAACACAACCCGAAAGATACATCGGTCTTGGAGAATCAGTGGAGAATCTCCCGGACGACGATGATCCCTACACGTATAAGGAAGCAATGAAGGATGTTGATAGTCGCCATTGGCAAAAGGCAATGCAATCTGAGATTGAATCCATGTTCGATAACAAAGTCTGGTCCCTTGTAGACTTGCCTAAAGGGATAAAACCCATTGGGTGCAAGTGGGTATACAAGAGGAAAAGAGGTATGGATGGAAAGGTGGAAACCTTTAAAGCTAGATTGATAGCTAAAGGGTATACACAGAAAGAAGGTATCTGAAACAAATTATAGCACGGTGTGTATAAAACTATCTAGAGGGGGGTGAATAGATTTTAAGTTTTTTACCCAATTTTTCATGTTAGTTAAAATTACGAATTTACCCCTAAATAGATAAAGCAAAAAATCAAGTATAAAATGCGAAAATTAAATAAGACTTGATTTTTACGTGGAAACCCTCACGGGAAAAACCATGGGCTAGTAAGTAAGCCATACTCGAACCTCAAATCCACTAAATGTGTAAAACGATTACAACCTAATCCCGAAAGTAATCACACACCTACCTAATCCCGGTATGAGTGAACCTAGTCCAATTTGCTTGCGATCTAAGCAACCTAATCCCGGATGCTACACACAAGACTTACTTTCTCTATGAAGAGAATAACAACCCTAAGTGAATATATGAATATTCAAAATGCAACATAGAGCAAGGGAAACCCTTTATGCTTATCTAAGATGATTAATATGCAATTAGAGCAATCCTAGATATCAAAACTAAATGACATGTCAATCAAATAGTTTAGCTAATCAAGATTAAGCACAAAACCTAATTAGCTATCACAATATAACTTCTCAAACATACATCATACTAATCTCAAACTTGTATTCAAAGTATATAAAATAACATACAAGTAATTAATTGAGATTGCTTGTTAAGAGAAACACAAAATATGTAAGATATTAGTGAAAAGCTTACCAAGCAAAGTATGATGAAGAATCCATGCAAGATGTCATCTAGATGACCAAGGATGATGCTAGATGATGATTGATGATCATGAAAAAGTGTTTGAGTAATCTAAAAATGAGTTCTTTGGAATTTTTCTTCTCTTTGAAAAATCTCCTAAGTATGGAATCTGAATATGAACTCTTGTAATTGACCTAAAGTCAAAGTGGCATATATATAGGAGGCCAAAACAAAGTGTGGTCGTTTTGATAAGTTTGCTTCAATATTGCCTTGGGCGCTGTACGTAGAGCGCCTCTTGTACAGCGCCCCTACTCTGTTCTCACTGGAAAACAGAGCGGCGCTATACGTAGAGCGCTTTGTACAGCACCTGTACAGCGACCCAACAGCGATCGAATTAAATCGATCAGGTCTGAACAGCGCTCAATGGGCGCTGTTCGTACATCGCTTCTGTAGAGCGCTTTTGGGAGCGCCCAATGCAAAAATGCAATCCTAAGTCTAAGCATGACAATGCATTGGATATGCAAGATGCAATCAAACTAACATGCAAGAAGAGATGTTAATGAACATTAATGCACAAAAGTAAGACACACAACATACAAGTATTAAACATATGCATGAGTTGTGACTGTGTGCAACTATCTCTTCAAGACAAGTAAGCACAAAGAAATATACCTTCGGTGCTTATCAACACGAGGTCTTCAAAGGGCTTCAAACAATAAACTCGATACCTAGGCTACCCTTACAAAGAACCCCAATGTGTGGTTTGTCCACGAAATAAGCCAATCAACAAATGGGAACCTTACAATCTCCCCCTTTGGCTATTTCGTGACAAAACCACCGCTCACATTGATTCCTCACAAAGAAATAGAAACTACGGGACTACAATGATATTCTACATTACAAAGAGATAAGAAAATGAAACTTGAAGTCTTCAACCTCTTGTAGAATAACCAATCCCTGAAAATAAGTTTCTAACATTTCCAATACAAGTAAAGTGTGAGATTAATCAAGTGAGAACAATAACAAGCATTTGCATTTTAAAAGATTAAGGCACAACATTATGAAATGTATGTGTATGCAATGCTCCCCCTCAAAGGGTTACTCCCCCTCAATGTGTTAACTCCCCAAAGTGCACAATTGCAACACCAATTTGCATCTCCCCGTACCATATCCTACTCCCCCTTTTTGTCAAGATATAGGCAAAGGAGTAGTCCCCAACCGGGTCACTCATAGCAACGAGAGATAGAAGCATGCAAGATTTGCATAATTAATATAAGTCACACTATGCACCTCAATTAATTGAAAAGAAACAAGGAGATTTATTTGAGAAAATGTGTGAATCCAACATGCTTTGCATACAAGACATATAGCATTCAAGTCCAAAATACAATGGTATTTGGCAAAGCAAATGACAAAGGTTTCTAATAAGAATTCAAACCAATTTCACCAATGTCATGAGTAAAGCAAGGATATAGAATATATTGATTTCAATTTAAGAACAACTATATCCAACTTTATAAGCGAAACATGGCATGAGCGACTTTGCACCCTTTTTGATTTTTCCGGATAAGATATCCGTATGATAGTAGCCATGTTCAACCAATAAAGAAGGAGAGACATTTGGAATGTAAATTCCTTTGAACGGATACAAGATCCTTTATTCAGTTTGAGTCATAAGCTTTCACACAAGGTTTTGCATTTTAAGAATATGCAATCATCAATTCATGCTTTTCATGTGAGCATGTGATATGAATTTCATGCTTTTTCATTTGACATTAGCATGTTATTTAAGAATCATCATGTCATGGAGATAATCATAGGTCATTCAAATCATACTTCCTATATACATCTCCTAGTCCAAAAATGCATGTTTGAACATAAATATGACATGGATTGTAAACAAGCAAGGTTCACACTTATTGAATTGAAAACATATATACATATGTGCAACCAAGCTTACTCAAACAATTAAAATAAGAGGCATAAGTTATTTCAAATTTTTTGCAAGTGATAAGAATGCAAAATAGCTCTCTTTGCTTGAGTTCCCCATATGGGGTCAATCATAGAACATCACTCCACAAGACATATCCCAATAGATCTACTAAGAGTTTTTAATCGAGTAGCATCTAAGGGTTTAGTAAATAAGTCCGCAAGTTGATCATTAGTACCTACATGTTCAAGTAGTATGCATTTATTTTCAACAAGCTCTCTAATGAAGTGATGGCGGATGTCAATATGCTTAGTTCTAGAATGTTGTACCGGATTCTTGGAAATATTAATAGCACTCATGTTATCACAAAAGAGAGTGAGAGTACCTTGGTTGAATCCGTAGTCTACTAGCATTTGCTTCATCCATAGGAGTTGTGTGCATCCACTCCCCGCGGCTATGTACTCCGCCTCGGCCGTGGACAAGGAAATAGAGTTTTGTTTCTTGCAAAACCAAGACACCAAGTTGTTGCCTAGAAAGAAGCAACCGCCCGATGTGCTCTTCCTATCATCGCAATTTCCTGCCCAATCCGCATCACTAAAGCCTACAAGACTAGCATTAGTGTCAAAAGAGTACCAAATCCCGTAGTTGGATGTCCCATTCACATAGCGAATGATTCTCTTTACGGAAGAGAGATGGGACTCCTTAGGATCCGCTTGGTACCTAGCACACACACTCACACTCACACTAAAGGAGATATCGGGCCTACTTGCGGTCAAATAGAGCAAGCTACCTATCATGCCACGATATAACGTTTGTTCCACACTTTTACCACTAGCATCCTTGCTTAGCTTCAAAGTGGTACTCATGGGTGTATTACAATGTTTGGCATTCTCTAAACCAAACTTCTTCACTAGGTTTTTGGCATATTTGGCTTGGGTTATGAAAATCCCATCATCCGATTGCTTAATTTGCAAACCTAGGAAGTAACTAAGCTCACCAACAAGACTCATCTCAAATTCATGAGACATGACATCAACAAATTGTTGGACCTTGGTGTTGTTGGTGGAGCCAAATACAATGTCATCAACATAGATTTGAGCTATAAATAACTCATCTTTGTTTCTCTTGATGAACAAGGTCTTGTCAACACTACCTCTTGTGTAGTCAATGTCAACAAGAAATTGAGTGAGGCGCTCATACCAAGCCCTCGGTGCTTGTTTCAACCCATATAGTGCCTTCTTGAGGCGATAGACATGGTTGGGGTGGTGTGCATCCACAAACCCCTTGGGTTGTTCAACAAACACTTCCTCTTGCAAGAAGCCATTGAGGAAGGCACTCTTGACATCCATTTGGTGCAATTTGAACTTGTGCACACAAGAAATGGACAAGAGAAGCCTAATGGACTCTAAACGGGCAACGGGAGCAAATGTCTCCTCAAAGTCGATACCCTCAATTTGAGAGTACCCTTGTGCTATAAGTCTAGCCTTGTTCCGCACTATGTTGCCATCCTCATCGAATTTGTTCCTAAATATCCATTTAGTGCCTATGACATTAGTGGTCTTAGGCCTAGGAACTAGAGTCCAAACCTCATTCCTTTCGAATTGGTTTAGCTCTTCTTGCATGGCAAGAACCCAAAATTCATCATTTAAGGCTTCTTCAACCTTTTTGGGTTCAATTTGAGAGGTGTAGCATGTGTAGCTAATACGATTAGCAAGTTGACGTCTAGTCCTAACACCCTCATTAACATCTCCAATAACATCCTCTTTGTTATGGAGTCTTCTAACCCATGGAGCGGGTTCATTAGAGTCCAAGAGAGGGACTCTAGTAGTGGGTTGTGTGACTTCATCATTTTCATTAGATGTCCCAACATTGGGAGTTACCACAACCCTCTCCAAAGGAGAAACATCACTAAAAACAACCTCCTCCTCATGATCATTAGACTTGAGCCTAGTATCATCAAATACGACATTGGATGATTCCATAACACTTAGAGTTTTTAAATTGAAAACTCTATAGGCTCTACTATTCAAGGCATAACCAATAAAAATACCCTCATCACTCTTAGCATCGAATTTGCCAAGTTGATCACGGTCATTTAAAATGTAGCATTTGCTTCCAAAAGTGTGGAAGTAGCTAACATTTGGCCTCTTGCCTTTCCATAACTCATAGGAGGTATTTCTAGTACCGGGCCTTAGGAAAACACGATTCCCTATATAGCAAGCCGTATTGACGGCTTCGGCCCATAGGTTCCTAGGGACATTGTTGCTAAGCAACATCACACGGGCCATCTCTTGAAGGACCCTATTCTTCCTCTCAACAACTCCATTTTGTTGAGGTATCCTAGGAGCCGAGAACTCATGGGAGATGCCTAAGCTATTGCAATAGCTTTCAAATGAGGCATTCTCAAATTCCCTCCCATGGTCACTTCTAATCCGTTTTATGCTTTTAATATTAGAATTCATCTCATTTTGTATTTTATTACAAAGCATTTTAAACTTATCAAAAGTTTCGGATTTTTCTCTAAGAAAATATGTCCATGTGAACCTAGAGAAATCATCAACACAAACAAAAATGTATCTCTTTCCACCCAAACTTTCGGTTTGCATGGGACCCATAAGGTCCATGTGGAGAAGCTCAAGAGGCTCCTTGGTGGTGAGATACTTACCCTTTTTGTGCATGCTTTTAGTTTGCTTTCCTTGTTGGCAAAGTCCACAAACACCATTGGCTTTCTTCCCAAGCTTAGGGAGGCCACGCACACAATTGAACTTTCCAAGGGTCTGTAGATCCCTAAAGTTCATGTGGCCAAGTCTTTCATGCCACAACTCAATTTGCTTATCCATGGACACATGATTAGATACAATACTAGCTTCAAGACAATAACAATTGTCGCTAGATCTCATGCCCTTCAACAAGGTTTGTCCATCGGGTTTTAGGATAGAGCAATAATCTTTAGAAAACAAGACGGAATATCCTTCATCACTAAGATGTGAAATGCTTATTAAATTGGCTTTCAAGCCATCAACAAATAAAGCATTGGATAAGGAGGGTAATCCGGGAACGGAAATGGTTCCTTTCCCTACTACATTTCTTTTGGATCCATCACCAAAAGTGACATTTCCACCTTCCTCCATAACAAGAGTCTCGAAGAAACTCTTGTTTCCCGTCATGTGCCTAGAGCACCCACTATCCAAATACCAAAAATTAGAAGAATTTGCCTTCAAGGCTATTTGTGCAACATGGCAAACATTTTCATTCTTTCTAATCCACTTAGCAACAATTTTAGCTTTCTTAGTGGTCTTTGGTACATGTGCTCTACTATTCCTAGGATCATGCAAATCAATATTGTTATTCCTAGGAAGATGCATCTTGGCTCTATTCTTTCTCTTTTCTATCATGCTTCGTGTTCTACACATTTTAATATATTGAAAGCAATTTGGTCTAATATGACCATCACAACCACAATAGTGACAAATAGGGATGAAAAAAGGAATCATACCTCGTCTTTGTGCATGTATGAGAGCTTGTCCATGTCTTTGTGGATAAGTGGGTTCAATCCATCTTCGTTGTTGAACCGGTCTAGGTTGCTTCCAAGCTTGAGGTTGCATGATAGGTCTCTTTCCTTTGTGAGCCATTTGTGGAGGAATGTTGGCTTGAGGGACCCTAGGGGGTTGAGCTTAAGGTTGCCTTCTTGGCCCCATCTTCACTTGTGCATTAGAGCATTGTCCTACTTCTAATTTCTTCTTAGGAGCTTGCACCAATGAAGCTTCTTTACTCCCCAAACTCTTAACAAAAATGGTCTTCTTGGAAGTGGAAGTCTCCATATCATCTTCAAACCCGAGACCTCTCTTGTCACTTGGACTCTTTCCAACACCAAGTAAATGATCAAGCTTCTTGGTGCTAGAACCTATCCTAGCCAAGGACCCTTTAACTTCTACAAGTTCCCTCTTCAAGCCTTCTTCACTTCTCTTGGATAAGTCTAACTCCTCAATTAACTTATCCTCTCTCCTCTTCAATCTTTCCACTTGTTCACTTAAGTGGTCATTGTGAGCCGAAAGTTCAAGGTTCTCTTCTCTCAACCTCTCAATCTTTCTTGTGCTTTTAATTGCTAAATCATTGAACTCGGGATGGTATTTAGCAAGCACCTTTTGCTCCACAAATTTCTTTATGGAAATAGAAGAGGAGTCACTTTCTTCTTCACTAGAGTCAATTTCCTCTTGACTCATTTCCTCTCTCTCACTAGCACTTTTGCTCTTGTGAGATGAGGCAAAAGCTAGGAAGTTAGCCATGAGCTCTTCTTCACTTGAAGTCTCATCTTCCTCATTGGAGCCATCACTACTCCCACTCCAAGTGGCGGCCATCACTTTGTCCTTCTTCTTTTCAATGTGATTAGCACATTCGGGGGCAAAGTGACCAATCCCACCACATTCAAAGCATCGGACCCCTTTCCTTTCGGTACTCTCTTGTCTAGGCTTAAACTTCTTGAAGGAACCTTTTTTCTTCAAGTCTTGTCCTCTTGACCCAAATCCCTTCTTCTTCTTGAACCCCATAACCTTATTAAACCTTTTCACGAATAAGGCAGGGTCTTCATCCGAGTCATGCTTTGCCTCTTTTGCATCCTTAGATGCTTTCAAAGCTATTCCTTTAGACTTTTTAGGAGGAGTAGTGGTGCTAGGAGCCTTCCTAGACTCATATGCAAGGAGACGTCCAATCACCTCACTTGGCTTCATATCCATGTAGCCACTATTTTCTTCTATGGCCGTCACCTTTGATTCAAACCTATCGGGGAGAGATCTCATAATTTTTGCTTGACTCTCCTATCCGAATACGGGTCTCCGAGTTGATGGCTTTGATTTACAATGTCCATCAATTTGATTTCGAAGTCATTGAAGCATTCATCCTCTCCCATCCTAAGTAGCTCAAATTGAGTTTGGAGGACTTGAAGCTTGGACTCCTTCACCACCTCGGTTCCCTCATGTGCAACTTGAAGGATGTCCCATGCCACTTTTGCAATCTGAGTATTCTGAATAAGCTTGTATTGATTCTCATCTATTGCACACATGATGGCATGCATAGCCTTCCTATTCCACTTAGAAGCCTCAAACTCTTGCGCGTTCCATTGCGCCTCAGGCTTTAAAACTTCTTCTCCTCCACCATCGGGAGTCATCTTGGGTAGATCATATCCGTCTTCCACCGCCATCCATGCACGGTCATGAATTTAGCATATGTAGGATTCCATCTTCCTTTTCCATTGGGAATAGTTCAAACCGGTAAGAAGTGGAGGCCTTGTGCTAGAAGCACCTTCGTGGCCACCACCATTTCCACCGTTTCCACTCATAGTGTTTATGAATGAATGAAATGAATGCAAATGTATGAATGATCAAAAATCACACAAAATGCAAAACACACCAAAAAAAGCAAGGATCACCTAAGTATGTCTAGGAACCCGCTCTGATACCAATTGAAACAAATTATAGCACGGTGTGTATAAAACTATCTAGAGGGGGGTGAATAAATTTTAAGTTTTTTACCCAATTTTTCGTGTTAGTTAAAATTATGAATTTACCCCTAAATAGATAAAGCAAAAAATCAAGTATAAAATGCAGAAATTAAATAAGACTTGATTTTTACGTGGAAACCCTCACGGGAAAAACCATGGGCTAGTAAGTAAGCCACACTCGAACCTCGAATCCACTAAATGTGTAAAACGATTACAACCTAATCCCGGAAGTAATCACACACCTACCTAATCCCGGTATGAGTGAACCTAGTCCAATTTGCTTGCGATCTAAGCAACCTAATCCCGGATGCTACACACAAGACTTACTTTCTCTATGAAGAGAATAACAACCCTAAGTGAATATATGAATATTCAAAATGCAACATAGAGCAAGGGAAACCCTATATGCTTATCTAAGATGATTAATATGCAATTAGAGCAATCCTAGATATCAAAACTAAATGACATGTCAATCAAATAGTTTAGCTAATCAAGATTGTAAGGATTCCCGTTTTGTTGATTGGCTTATTTCGTGGTCAAACCACATGTTGGGGTTTTGAATGTAAGGGTAGTCTAAGTGTTTAGTGTTGAAGATCAAAGGCCCTTCCATGACCTCAAGATACAAGCACGCCAAAGGTATAATCTCTTGTGCTTGTTTTTCTTTGAAGAGATTTAGTAGCACACACTCACTTAGCATTCTTGCTATGATTGCATACTTGCTTATTTTTATGTGCATCTCTTCACATGTCACTTTACACACTAGCACTTTGGTTGATATATCTTGTTGTGTGTATATGTGCCTTATAATTCGTTTCCCGACATTGTTCGGAAACGTCCGCGCTTGCACTAATTAGTGCTTGGTTTCGCGCGAAGACCGCCTATGGAGAATGCCCTTGGCTTCTCCTTGGTTTTCACCATTGTTGGTGATCAGCGGTTATTATCGGCGGCCTGGCCGCCGAATGAAACCGCCGTTTCAATCCAGATTGGTCTGAAGCAATTTTGCGGTCCAGATCGGCGGTCACGACCGCCGTTCTAAACCGCCGTTCATACCTGATCGATTTTAATCTCTCGGGTTTGATTCGGCGGTTGTATCGGCGGTCACGAAACCGCCGAATGAAACCGCCGTTAATGCTCTGTTCTTCACGAGCTCAATTCGGCGGTCGTCATCGGCGGCCAGGCCGCCGATTGAAACCGCCGAACGGTGCGTTTCAGGGGCAAAAGTGTCTTTTCACATGCCCAATTCTTGATGTCTATAAATATCTTGTTTTCTCAATCTCTGAATAAGTTTCTTGAGCAATTAGAACCCTAATCTTTCAAGAGAGATTTTTGAGAAAAAATCAATTCAAGAACCCACCTTTAAACACTCAAATCAAATCCTTTTTGCATCAAATTTCATATTGCATCCTCTATGTCTACATAGAAAGCATCTATGATTGGATTGGCATCATCACAATATGCTTGGTAAGATTTTGATTAGTTTCATCTTATTTTAGTATTTTTACTATCAAGCATATTCTCTTTTTATTTACTTGTATGTTGTTGATCATATGATAAATACAAGAATAGAGAATTAATTGTGATGAATTAATTGAGTGTTGTTTTTGTGATAGCTAATTAGGTTTTTGCTTAATCTTGATTAGCTAAGCTATTTGACATGTCATTTAGCAATTGATATCTAGGGTTGATTAAATGATTATATCATCATCCTAGATAAGCATCTAAGGTTACCTAGCCTTGTTTGTTATTTGAATATTAATACATATTCACATAGGTTGCATAATCTCTTCTTAGAGAATTAAGTCTTGAGGCTAAGGTTGCTTAGGCCTCAAGCAATTGGACTAGAGCCACTTTTAAAGGCCCGAGTGGTAGAAGTGGGGGGTTATTGACCGGAGTGTTAGACGAGGTCTACATAGGTTGTAAACTCCATTTCGATTAGTGGATTTCGAGGTCCGAGTGTGGCGCACTAATCAGCCCGTGGTTTTTCCCAGTGGTTGGGTTTCCACGTATACATCAAGTGTTATTTTAATTCCGCACTATATTACACTTGCTTGTATATTTAACTAGTAGGGGCATTTTCGTAATATTGACTTGTATGCGAAAATTGGGTAATAATAGCTAAAATCTATTCACCCCCCCTCTAGCTTTATATTGAACACGCCTCTAGGACTTTCAAAGATTAAGCACAAAACCTAATTAGCTATCACAATACAACTTCTCAAACATACATCATACTAATCTCAAACTTGTATTCAAAGTATATAAAATAACATACAAGTAATTAATTGAGATTGCTTGTTAAGAGAAACACAAAATATGTAAGATATTAGTGAAAAGCTTACCAAGCAAAGTATGATGAAGAATCCATGCAAGATGTCATGTAGATGATCAAGGATGATGCTAGATGATGATTGATGATCATGAAAAAGTGTTTGTGTAATCTAAAAATGAGTTCTTTGGAATTTTTCTTCTCTTTGAAAAATCTCCTAAGTATGGAATCTGAATATGAACTCTTGTAATTGACCTAAAGTCAAAGTGGCATATATATAGGAGGCCAAAACAAAGTGTGGTCGTTTTGATAAGTTTGCCTCAATATTGCCTTGGGCGCTGTACGTAGAGCGCCTCTTGTACAGCACCCCTACTCTGTTCTCACGGGAAAACAGAGCGGCGTTGTACGTAGAGCGCTTTGTACATCGCTTTGTACAGCGCCTGTACAGCGACCCAACAGCGACCCAACAGCGACCGAATTAAATCGATCAGGTCTGAACAGCGATCAATGGGCGCTGTTCGTACAGCGCTTCTGTAGAGCGCTTTTGGGAGCGCCCAATGCAAAAATGCAATCCTAAGTCTAAGCATGACAATGCATTGGATATGCAAGATGCAATCAAACTAACATGCAAGAAGAGATGTTAATGAACATTAATGCACAAAAGTAAGACACACAACATACAAGTATTAAACATATGCATGAGTTGTGAGTGTGTGCAACTATCTCTTCAAGACAAGTAAGCACAAAGAAATATACCTTCGGTACTTATCAACACGAGGTCTTCAAAGGGCTTCAAACAATAAACCCGATACCTAGGCTACCCTTACAAAGAACCCCAATGTGTGGTTTGTCCACGAAATAAGCCAATCAATAAATGGGAACCTTACAGTATCGATTATGAGGAAACCTTCTCTCCTGCGGCCATGCTTAAATCCATTAGGATACTCTTATCCATTGCAGCATCTTTAGATCTTGAGATTTGGCAAATGGACGTTAAGACAACTTTCCTTAATGGAAGTTTTAACGAAAGCATCTATATGATGCAACCAGAAGGATTCATTGAAAAAGGCCAAATGGAAAAGGTATGCAAGTTGTAGAAATCCATATATGGATTAAAGCAAGCATCCAGATCCTGGAACATAAGGTTCGATCAAGCTGTGAAAGGTTTTGGATTTATTCAGAATCCTGACGAACCTTGTGTATACAAAAGGATTAAAGGCGACAAGTTGGTTTTCCTGATTCTTTATGTTGATGATATACTACTCATTGGAAACAATATAGGTGTATTGACATCAGTAAAAGAATGGTTAGCAAAACAATTTGATATGAAGGACTTAGGATAAGCAAGTTTTATTCTAGGTATCCAAGTAATAAGGGATAGAAAGAATAAAATGATTGCATTATCCCAAGCTTCATACATAGACAAGATCTTGTCTAGGTTTTCCATGCAGGATTCCAAGAAAGGTATGTTACTTTTCAGACATGGAATCAAACTTTCTAAGGAACAAGTTCCTAAGAATGAGCATGAAGAGCAATTCATGAGTAGAGTTCCATATGCCTCGGCAGTTGGAAGTCTCATGTATGCAATGCTCTGCACTAGACCAGATATTTGTTTTGCTGTTGGCATAGTTAGCAGGTTTCAGTCGAAACCTGGTCCTGATCACTGGACGGCAGTCAAGCATATTTTCAAGTATCTCAAGAGAACGAGAGATAATATGCTTGTATACTCTGGAGGGGATTTAATTCCCGTTGGGTATATAGATTCTGATTTTCAATCAGATTATGACTCTAGAAAATCCACATAAGGAGCTGTGTTTACTATTGGAGGAGGAGCAGTCATATGGAGGAGTATCAAGCAATCTTGTATTGCTGATTCCACCATGGAAGCTGAGTATGTTGCTGCATGCGAGGCTGCCAAAGAGGCTGTTTGGCTTCGCCAATTCTTGATGGACTTGGAAGTGGTTCCTAGTGCGAATAAGCAGATCACTATCTACTGTGACAACAATGGAGCAGTGGCTAATTCGAAAGAACCAAGAAGTCACAAGAGAGGAAAACACATTGAAAGAAAGTATCATCTTTTAAGGGAGATTGTTCAAAGGGGTGACGTGATGATTACCAAAATCGCATCAGCAGAAAATCTAGCAGATCCCTTCACAAAGGCTCTACCTCAGAAGAGTTTCGATGGGCATCTAAGGAACATGGGCATGAGAGATATGACACATTTGCTATAGCGCAAGTGGTAGATTGTTAGGATTATGCTCAATAGCAAAAGTATAATATTGTAATTGACAATCTTTTCATATTAATAAAATGATTTCTAGTTTAACAAATCTTATAGCATTTATAGTTTAATATTATAATTGTCAAAGTAAATAATCATAAGGTCTAAAGACTATGAGAAAAGAAGAATTGTTCATACATCTGGATATGTATGAGGAAGATACGATTCTTTAGTTAGTCTTGAATAATGTTCACAACTTAAGTTAAAGGTTGGGCACCTTTACCTTGTTAAAGTTGTAGAATTCTTTTGCTAGCATTTGAGTGGGATCAAATGAGTTAGTCTAAAATCATTGGAGGGTATTCGAGTAAAAGAATCTAGTGCATTGGGTGCATTGAACTGGATCACAATGAAAAGCTTTATCTAGAACCGTCAATAGATAATAGTCTTTTCATTATCAGGACAATCGGAGAGTCTATCTTAATCCTGAAATAAATGATAGACTTATGGTTGCAAGTGGTATCATTTGAGTTATCAATGAGTATGATTATATAGCATAGTCTATCCTCGATAGTTTGGTGATATTCATTTGTTAATCGATAGAGGACTTCATTTATAAAAATGGACATCGTGACTCCATTTATTAAATGAGAGTATAATATCATCATATGGATGTTTTGAGGTAATTGGATATTAAATCTCAACGTTGAGTTTTCGATAGCGACTATTGAAAACATGGCTTCTGGACAAGTCAAAGTATCCAAGTTCAAAACGTGGTCATATGAGTAAATATGGTAACTTGGAGAGTTATAGGCGGTCTATGAACTCTTGGCGATTACTGATATTAATAAAGAGGATACACCATCTCCAATATGATTGTCTAAGGTATGAATGAGGAACATCTTCTTATTCTATCTTTATTTAAGAGTTCAATTTTAGCTCTTTAGTGGAATGAGTTAAAATTAATGGATCGGACCTAAGTGAATCATTTGTTGATTGTGATTAGGTTATGTCTATTGAAGCTTAAATTTAGATAGCCCGCCAAGATCCCCAATCCACACGGACTTGCATGGATCACTTGATATATTCTACCAGACCAATTTATAAGTCCATCTAGAATTGCATTTAATATATTAAGAATATAATTTGCACATTTTTTATTTAATGGGCTGATCAATTATATTAATATATTAATGAAAGGCATGTGGGCTTGTTTCTTTTAGTAAGAATGGGTCTGGTTCACATGTGGGCTTTTTATTTAAAGTCCAATGGATTAAATAAAATAAGAAAATAATATTTGGCCCATATATGATTATGTGGGGCGGCAAGGCTAATTTATTAGTCTAATATATTATTTTATTTTATTGTTTGATTAAATGAGAATTAATTAATTATTTAATTAAGAATCAAAATCTTTTTCTGATCAGGAAATATGTTTCCTAGGTTAAATACTATTGGTAGTAGTATACTAAAGATAAAAGACTTATTTGGTAAGAAAATAAATAATAAGGTTTATTTATTTAATCAAATAAGGAAGTCTTTTATTAAGAATTAAACACTTATGAGTTGAATTAGGGTTAGGATTCTAAAGTTGATAGGAATTAGGGTAAAGCACAAACTCTCTTTAGTAGAGAATTCGGCCAACCCTAATTACATCACAAGGAGAATTCGGCCAACCCTAGTAGAAAGAGAAGTAGAATTCGGCCACCCTATATAATACACATTATAGGGTTCGACCACTTGATGCTTGACTCTCTCAATTGATTCACTTGATCAACTTCTTCTTCTTCTAGCTTGAATCATACTCATAGACAATTGTTTGATTTTTCGGCCAAGACACAATAGAGAAGAGATTATTCTATTTCGATAGTACACTAATAGCTTATATATCAATAGGCTTTTGTGTACAACTTCGAATAAGGTTCACGCGAGTTTCGATCATTAGATTGAGAACTCAAAAGTGACCGGAATAATCTTTATAGTCTTTTGGATATTTTGTGACTAACAATAAGAAAAAGAGATTTTGTTTATCCATCCTCAGGTACGCAATTCAAAGAAAAGGGAGACCACACTCCTAGGTGATTCACGTTCGTGCTAGGATTGAAGATCTTACGGATTACCATCGACGCAAGTCAATCGGATCACGCGACAAAAGGTATTCTACTTTTATTAGTATATATATATGTTTAATTAATTTAAAGGGTTAAGGTTCATCAAAGGAAAATTTTTAAAATATACTAAATCGTTTTTAGTCTTGCTTCCGCTGCGTTGACCGTATTTTTTCCTACATGGCATTATATGAGAAGTAAGGATTGGTGGGACTAGAACCAACTAGGAAAAAGCTTATGTTGGCGGATCGAACTTCTCGATCACCATATGGAGAGATAAAAGATGTACCTATTCTTGTAGATAGAATAGTGGTTCCTACTAATTTTGTGGTGTTAGACATTGAAGAGAAATCAAATGATGTAGCGAGATGGCAAGTTTTGCTAGGTAGACCTTTTATGGCTACCGCTCAGATGAAGATTGATGTGTGCAAAAGGAGAGTTGTGATGCACTCATCTGAGAGAGAGCTTGAGCTTGATCCCTGCACTTGCAACAATGATTTAAAGAGCATTGGGAGTTGCAATGTGGTGGATGTGCAACCATTAGAGGTAAAAAGAGGAAAGGTGAGCAACTTGGTTCAATTGTATGAGAAGAGTAGCCAAGAAGATGAGGAGAGTATAGGCGATCTGATATTGAAGGACTCAAGTGTTAGGATTATGCTCAATAGCAAGAGTGTAATAGTGTTTTTGACAATCTATTCATATCAATAATGTGATTTCTGGTTTAACAAATCTTATAGCATTTATAGTTTAATTATTATAATTGTCAAAAGTAAATAATCATAAGGTCAAAAGATTGTGAGAAAAGAAGAATTGTTCGTACATCTGGATATGTATGGGGTAGACACAATTCTTTAGTTAGTCTTGAATAATGTTCACAACTTAAGGTAAAGGTTGGGCACCTTTATCTTGTTAAAGTTGTAGATTCTTTTACTGGCATTTGAGTGGGATCAAATGTGTTATGATGAGTCTAAAATCATCAAAGTGGCTTTGAGTAAAAGATCTAGGGCACTAGGTGCATTGAACTGGATCACAATGAAAAGCTTTATCTAGAACCGTCAATAGATAATAGTCTTTTCATTAATAGGACAATCGGAGAGTCTATCTTAATCCTGAGATAAATGATGGACTTATGGTTGCAAGTGGTATCATTTGAGTTATCAATGAGTACGATTATATAGCATCTTCTATCCTCGATAGTTTGGTGATATTCATTTGTTAATCGATAGAGGACTTCATTTATATAGATGGACATCGTGGCTCCATTTTATTAAATGAAAGTATAATAGCATCATATGGATGTTTTGAGGTAATTGGATATTAAATCTCAACGTTGAGTTTTCGATAGCGACTATTGAAAACATGGCTTCTGGACAAGTCAAAGTATCCAAGTTCAAAACGTGGTCATAAGAGTAAATATGGTAACTTGGAGAGTTATAGGCAGTCTATGAACTCTTGGCGATTACTAATATTAATCATGAGGATACACTATCTCCAATATGATTGTCTAGGGTATGAATGAGGAACATCTTCTTATTTTATCTTTATTTAAGAGTTCAATTTTAGCTCTTTAGTGGAATGAGTTAAAATTAATATATCAGACTTAAGTGAATCATTTGTTGATTGTGATTAGGTTGTGTCTATTGAAGCTTAAATTTAGATAGCCCGCAAAGATCCCCAATCCACACGGACTTGCATGGATCACTTGATATATTCTACCGGATCAATTTATGGGTCCATCTAGAATTGTACTTAATATATTAAGAATATAATTTGCACATTATTTATTTAATGGGCTGTTAAATTATATTAATATATTAATGAAAGGCATGTGGGCTTGTTTCTTTTAGTAAGAATGGGTCCAGCTCACATGTGGGCTTTTTATTAAGGTCCAATGGATTTAATAAAATGGAAAAATAATATATGGCCCATGATAGAGTACTTGGGCGGTAAGGCTAATAAATTAGCTTATTATATTATTTTATTTTATTATTTAATTAAATGGAAGTTAATTAATTTATTCATTAATTATTTAATTAAAAATCAAAATCTTTTTCTGACTAGGAAATATGTTTTCTAGTGTTATACTATTGGTAGTAGTATACTAAAAATAAAAGACTTTATTTGGTAAGTAGATAAATAAGAGATTTATTTATCTAGTCAAATTAGGGAGTCTTTGAAATAGTCACAAATACACTAAAGAATTGGATTAGGGTTTGGAATTCTAAGCAAATCTACCTAGGGTTAGGATTTAAGTCAAAAGACAAAAATCTTACATGGTAGAGGAAATTGCCGTGATATATATAGAAATATATTTGGCACATGGCCAAGATATATATGAGAAATATATATGTCACTTGGAAGATACGCGGATTAATATATATGGCAAGAGGAAGATATATATAGCAATATATATTATTCTTGCAACCTAAATGTGTGTGCCGCAAGATATATTATTCTTGCAAACATATATGTGGGTGCCGCAATATATATTGGTTGAGGCGTGCAACATTAGTGCACTTTAAGAGGTGTGCAGAATTTATGCAATATATATTGGTTGAGGCGTGCAGCATTAGTGCACTTTAAGAGGTGTGCAGAATTTATGCAATATATATGTTGTATATATATATATTCTTGAAAAAGAATTTGGTCTAGGTCTTGGACTTGAGAGTTATTTCTTTTGCTTGAGAAAAATAAAATCCAACTCTAAGACTAGTGTGATTATTTTTCGGCCAAGAGAAAAGTCAGAAGAGATTGTTCTTATTTCGATAGTGCACTGGTAACTTTTACACCAAAAGGTTTTGTGCACAATTTCAAATAAGGTTCACGCGAGTTTCGATCTAACGATTGTGAATTCAAAAGTGACCGGAACATTCTTTATAATCTCTTGGAAGTTTTTGTGACTAACGAAAAAGAAATAATTTTGTTATCCATCCTCAGGTACACAATTCAAAGAAAGGGAGACCACGCTCCTAGGTGATTCACGTTCGTGATTGGATTGGAAGATCTTGCGGATTACCATCGACGCAATGTCAATCGGATCACGCGACAAAGGTATGATACTTTTGATTATATATGTTTAATTAATTAGAGGGTTAAGGTTCAAAATATGGAAAAATTTTAAACTATACTAAACTCTATTTTTAGTCTCGCTTCTGCTGCGTTGACCGTATTTTTCCCTACATCAAGAACACTAACCTAGAACTTATGCTTGAAGTGGAGATGCTTAAGGCAGAAAAGTTTGCTCTTGAAAGGAAAGTGGAAGACCTTTCAAAGAAGAATCACAAATGGAAGAAGGTCAACAAAACCCTTGCATTGGAAAATGAGTCAACTGTACAAGAACTTGAAGATTTAGCCAAACTCACTGAAGAATTTGAGAAGGAATCCTCAATGAAGATGAGAAAGACCCTTATGAGCGTAGAAGCTAAGAACAAGGCATTAGATGAAGTCAAAGAAGAGTTAAGCAAGAATGAGTTGGCATTGAAGATTGCCAAGGTGAAGGAGTGTGATCATTTGGTGGAGATAGACCGAATGGACCAAGCAATCAAAACACTTACCATGGAGGGCCACTCCAATGAAAAAAAAGGAGAATTCCTTTCTCTTCCCTATCTTGTTATTTTTGTCATAGGAAGGGTCATATTAAATCTAGGTGTTTTGAATTTTTGAAGCATGCTAATTATGAAAGAACTCAACCTAGGATGAGACCTAATCATGTCAAGAAAATTTGGGTTAGAAAGGAATTAGTGGACAAAGTCCGGGTTGAACCTAGAGGACCAATTTGGGTAGTTAAGAGAAAGATGAATGAATGCTTGGTTGACCTTTATAATGAGCATCACGGTCTGAATTTGCATAATAGGATGCGCTAGTGCGGACTTGCAATTTTACATTTTATTCTTTGAATAAAGTTTGTGTGTTTTATTTTAGCTCTTGTTGTTTGTCTTTTTGCTTGTTTAAATTTCAATTAAGTGTTCCAATTTCCTTGTTAGTATGTTGTGAAATATGAACTTATGTTGTGTTTGGTGAAATTTGCAGGAAATAGGTCCAATTTGCAGAAAAGTGATTGTCGCCAGAAGGTCGCCATGGCGACCAAAAGGGACAAATGGCGACCACATGCAACAAGCACCAAACCTGATCGAAGTCGCAATGAGGTTGCCATGGCGACCGAGTGGACAAATGGCGACATAGGGCGATCACCATATAAGTGTTCGCTGCTAAATCACAAGCGCCACACAAAACAAAAGAGCGTCTCCTCTCAAATTTTCTCAACTTCTCAAGCCGTGGCACGCACGTAATTGTCAAAATTGGTAAGCAATCACTCTAGTTTTTCAATTTTTCCATTCACAATCATCCTACGTTGCATCTAGATACACTAGGGGTGGTTTTGAGTTTGATTTGAAGTGAATAGTGCCTAGGATTGGATTTTTCTAGTGGTATTGTGCATATTGGAGGTATTGAGACATTGAGGTAATATTTGTGATTGATTGTGGAGATTGGAGAGTGTGGTTTTGTCAGTTAAGCGCCGTGGTGCTGCCGGATTTTAGTTAGACACTCAATGGCTCCCAAGATGAAATTGCCGAACAAGGGAGGAAAGGGAAGTAAGCCGAAGTAGACGGTACCAGAATGCACACTGAATAAGGATTTTCAGGACCGAATGGACACATTTAGCGAAAAGAAGATTTGGCCTGAAAGGGGAATCAATTTGGAAAATTTGGTGAATACCCCCATTCCAACGACAGTGAATGACATAGGATGGGGAGGTTTAGTAGCTACTCCTCCTTATTACAGTGAGAGACTCATGAGGGATTTTTATGCAGGCATGAACCCCGGTGAGTTCATGAGAGGTGGTCCAATCTTGGTCAGAGGGGTTCCCGTCTTTTTGAATGCTACGGACATTAACATCTATTTTGGGACCACATTGTTAGAATTCGAAGGGTTGCAAGAACGCATGGTGGAGGGGATTACCAAGAATCCCTTATATGTGAAAAACTCGATAGACTTCGCAAACACTTTGACAATCATTCCTATGACGATCTGGATGGCTAAAAGATACGCTCTCATACAGTCCAACTTGAAGATTGAGCCAGCATTTTGGCATATCTTCCTAAACTCCTCACTTAGGTCGGTTTCCCACAGGTTTACAGTTCCTTTTGAGGTAGCTCGGATTTTGCATTGTATCATGGAAAGGCATCCCATTGATGTGGGAATTATAGTGAAGATGAAGATGAAGATTCAGAGGATTGGGCGAAATGAGTCAGAGTCAGATATTCTTCCTTTTCCATGCCTGATTACAGAGGCGTGCAGATTGGCAGGTGTGGATTTATCTGGGGATGTGCTTAAACCCCCTGTATCTGATATGGATTTGACTACATGGCATCGCTTGCTAACAAGCGTGGAGATTTACCAACTGCTAGGAGGCGGAAGAGAATGCGCAAATCTGAGATCGGCACGAGCGCAGAGGCAGAGTTTGATGGGGTGATTCCAGATGAGGAGCGCTTTGATGATGATGAGGATATTGGGGGACCCGCTATTGTTGATGATCCTAGTCAGCCTATAGGTCTTTGGATTTTAGATGGTGTAAAGCGCATTATGGGCTCTCAGACTGTTGACTTTGATATTCTACATGCTGATGGTTTGGCTTTAGAAGCCAGGCAGAAGAACCTAGAGATGAAGCAGTCATATATTATTACTAGACAGACGACTCTAAAGAGTCTGGTTAGAGATTTGAGTGAGACCGTAATCATAGGCTTCACAGAGCTTCGTCAGGATTTAAAGCTCACCCCATATGTCAGGAGACCTAGGAGGACCACTGATCCAGTCGCAGCAACTCCATCCTTTCCAGCCACAGTACCAGGGCCCAATGTCACGGCACCAGTCTCCGTCCTACAGACTGCACGGTCTACCGCTGAGGAGGCAGCCCAGTTAGAGGAGGTTTTAGCCCGTTCACTCACCGATCAGGGAGTTCGTTCCACAGGAGGTCCTTTAGTGGATGAGACAGTAGCACATAAGAGATGGAGAGAGGAGCAAGCCCGGAGAGCGGCTGCGGCAAAAGAACAAAGGAAGAAGGTGTAGGGAAAAATACCGTAGTACACGCAGCGGAAGCGAGACTAAAAAAAGATTTAGTATGTTTTAAAATTTTTCCTTTTTATGAACCTTAACCCTTTAAATTAATTAACCATATATAAAGTAACAAAAGTTGAATACCTTTTGTTTCGTAATCCGATTGACTTACGTCGATGGTAATTCGCAAGATCTTCAATCCTAGCACGAACGTGAATCATCTAGGAGCGTGGTCTCCCTTTTCTTTGAATTGCAAACCTGAGAATGGACAAACAAACTTTTCTTTTTCTTTTGTTAGTCACAAAACAATCAAAAGAATACAAAGATTATTCCGGTCACTTTTGAGTTCTCAATCTAATGATCGAAACTCGCGTGAACCTAATTCGATGTTGTACACACAAGCTTATTGATGAACAAGCAATTAGTGTACCATCAAAAGAATAATCTCTTCTTTTCTTTTATGTTTTAGTAGAATAAAATCTAATACTTTTCTATGAGTTTAGAAGAAGAAGAAAATTGAATCAATCAACAAGTAGGGTGGCCGAATTCTATAACAAGTGTTATATAGGGTGGCCGAAATTTTTCTCCTCTTCCTTTTAGGGTTGGCCGAAATCTCCATGTGGTCCAATTAGGGTTGCCAAATTTCCTCTACAAAAAAGGATTTGTGTTGTACCCTAATTCACATGTTAATTAGACTCCTAACCCTAATTCAACTCATAAGTATTTTTATTCTTTTATTGACTAAATAAAAAGACTTCTTATTTGATTAAATAAATAAACTTAATTATTTATTTTCTTATCAAACAAGTGTTTTACTTTTAGTATAACTCTAGGAAATATATTTCCTGAACAGAAAAAGATTTGTTTCTTAATTAAACAATTAATTAATAAATTAATTAATTCTTATTTAATTAAACAATGAAACAAAATAATATGTTAGGTTAATATTTCAACCTTGCCGCCCCACATGTATAAAATGGGCCATATATTATTTTCTTATTTCATTTAATCCATTGGACTTTAAATAAAAAGCCCACATGTGAACCAGACTCATTCTTACTAAAAGAAACAAGCCCACATACCATTCATTAATATATAAATATAATTGAGCAGCCCATTAAATAATTAATGTGCAAATTATATTCTTAATATATTAAATGCAATTCTAGATGGACCCTTAAATTGGTCCGGTAGAATATATCAAGTGATCCATGCAAGTCCGTGTGGATTGGGGATCTTGGCGGGCTATCTAAATTTAAGCTTCAATAGACACAACCTAATCACAATCAACAAATGATTCACTTAGGTCCGATCCATTAATTTTAACTCATTCCACTAAAGAGCTAAAATTGAACTCTTAAATAAAGATAGAAAAGGAAGATGTTCCTCTTTCATAACCCTAGACAATCATATTGGAGATAGTGTATACTCGTGATTAATATCAGTAATCGCCAAGAGTTCATAGACCGCCTATAACTCTCCAAGTTACCATATTTACTCATATGCCCACGTTTTGAACTTGGATATTTTGACTTGTCTAGAAGCCATGTTTTCAATAGTCACTATCGAAAACTCAACGTTGAGATTTAATATCCAATTACCTCAAAACATCCATACAATGATATTATACTCTCATTTAATAAATGGAGCCACGATGTCCATATCTATAAATGAAGTCCTCTATCGATTAACAAATGAATATCACCAAATTATCGAGGATAGACTATGCTATATAATCGTACTCATTGATAACTCAAATGATATCACTTGCAACCATAAGTCCATCATTTATCTCATGATTAAGATAGACTCTCCGATTGTCCTGATAATGAAAAGACTATTATCTATTGACGATTCTAGATAAAGCTTTTCATTGTGATCCAGTTTAATGCACCCAGTGCACTATATTATTTTGCTCGAAGACACTCCGATGATTTTAGACTCATCATATCTCATTTGACCCCACTCAAATGCTAGCAAAAGAATTCTACAACTTTAACAAGATAAAGGTGCCCAACCTTTAACTTAAGTTGTGAACAATATTCAAGACTAACTAAAGAATTGTGTCTACTGTAAGGATTCCCGTTTTGTTGATTGGCTTATTTCGTGGTCAAACCACATGTTGGGGTTTTGAATGTAAGGGTAGTCTAAGTGTTTAAGGTTGAAGATCAAAGGCCCTTCCATGACCTCAAGATACAAGCACGCCAAAGGTATAATCTCTTGTGCTTGGTTTTCTTTGAAGAGAATTAGTAGCACACACACACTAAGCTGTTAGGATTATGCTCAATAGCAAGAGTGTAATGTTGTAATTAACAATCTTTTTCATATTAATAAAGTGATTTCTGGTTTAACAAATCGTATAGCATTTATAGTTTAATATTATAATTGTCAAAGTAAATAATCATAAGGTCTAAAGACTATGAGAAAAGAAGAATTGTTCGTACATCTGGATATGTATGTGGTAGACACGATTCTTTAGTTAGTCTTGAATAATGTTCACAACTTAAGTTAAAGGTTGGGCACCTTTATCTTGTTAAAGTTGTAGAATTCTTTTGCTAGCATTTGAGTGGGATCAAATGAGATATGATGAGTCTAAATCATCGGAGTGTCTTCGAGCAAAAGGATCTAAGTGCACTGGGTGCATTGAACAGGATCACAATGAAAAGCTTTATCTAGAACCGTCAATAGATAATAGTCTTTTCATTATCAGGACAATCGGAGAGTCTATCTTAATCCTGAGATAAATGATGGACTTATGGTTGCAAGTGATATCATTTGAGTTATCAATGAGTACGATTATATCGCATAGTCTATCCTCGATAGTTTGGTGATATTCATTTGTTAATCGATAGAGGACTTCATTTATAGATATGGACATCGTGGCTCCATTTAATTAAATGAGAGTATAATATCATCATATGGATGTTTTGAGGTAATTGGATATTAAATCTCAACGTTGAGTTTTCGATAGTGTCTATTGAAAACATGGCTTTTGGACAAGTCAAAATATCCAAGTTCAAAACGTGGTCATATGAGTAAATATGGTAACTTGGAGAGTTATAGGCGGTCTATGAACTCTTGGCGATTACTGATATTAATCACGAGGATACACTATCTCCTATATGATTGTCTAGGGTATGAATGAGGAGCATCTTCCTTTTCTATCTTTATTTAAGAGTTCAATTTTAGCTCTTTAGTGGAATGAGTTAAAATTAATGGATCGGACCTAAGTGAATCATTTGTTGATTGTGATTAGGTTATGTCTATTGAAGCTTAAATTTAGATGGCCCGCCAAGATCCCAATCCACACGGACTTGCATGGATCACTTGATATATTCTACCGGACCAATTTAAGGGTCCATCTAGAATTGCATTTAATATATTAAGAATATAATTTGCACATTATTTAAGTAATGGGCTGCTCAATTATATTTATATATTAATGAAAGACATGTGGGCTTGTTTCTTTTAGTAAGAATGGGTCTGGTTCACATGTGGGCTTTTTATTTAAAGTCCAATGGATTAAATGAAATAAGAAAATAATATTTTGGCCCATTTATTCAAGTGGGGCGGCAAGGTTAAGTTTTAACCTAATATATTATTTTGTTTCATTTGTTTTAATTAAATAAGAATTAATTAATTTATTAATTAATTGTTTAATTAAGAAACAAATCTTTTCTGATTAGGAAATATGATTCCTAGTGTTATACTATTGTTGGTAGTGTACTAAAAGTAAAAGACTTATTTGGTAAGAAAATAAATAATTAATTTTATTTATTTAATCAAATAAGAAGTCTTTTATATTTAGTCAAATAAAGGAATAAAAGATTTATGAATTCAATTAGGGTTTAAAGTCTTAAACTAAATAGGAAATAGGGTGCAATACAAACTCTTTTGGGCTTGAGAATTGCGGCAACCCTAGTCCCTTTTAGGTTGTGATTTTCGGCCACCCTAAGTGAAAGAAGAGAAGAAAATTTGGCCACCTATATAAGTGCTCTTATAGATTTCGGCCACCACAAGTTGTTCTGGAGACAATTTTTCTTCTTCTTCTCAATTCATAGAAAGCTTTTATTCTACAAAAACAAATAGGAGTGTTAGATTATTCTTTGATAGTATACTATTTGCTTAATCATCAATAAGCTTGTGTATACGATATCGATCTAGGTTCACGCGAGTTTCGATCATTAGATTGAGAACTCAAAAGTGACCGGAATAATCTCAGTCATTCTTTTGATTGTTTTTGTGACTAACAAAGAAAAGAAAGTTTGTTTTGTCCATTCACAGGTTTGCAATTCAAAGAAAAAGGGAGACCACGCTCCTAGGTGATCCACGTTCGTGCTAGGATTGAAGATCTTGCGGATTACCATCGACGTAAGTCAATCGGATCACGCGACAAAAGGTATTCTACTTTTTGGTTATTGTATATGCATGTTTAATTAATTAAAGGGTTTAAGGTTCATAAAGGAAAAATTTTAAAAGTCACTAAATATTATTTTTAGTCTCGCTTCCGCTGCGTGTACTACGGTATTTTTCCCTACAATTGGTATCAGAGCCTAGGTTAAACCCTTTTAATTAATTAACGTATATATACGTGGATCTATTTCTTTTTATTGTGATTATGCATGTTTAGAAAGAGATGGCACTCTAGGTATTCGAATATATAATTACATGTGGATGTATGGAATTATATATGTTTATGTGGATTGTTATTGCTCGATTTTGGTCCTAGATTTTCAATGTAATTTTTGTTTCGGAGTTGTAACAAGAAGGGTGGTCTATCATCGCCATAATTCCTTCTTGGTAGATTGCTAGGTTTTATTATTTTTGATTATCTATGCTATGTGACATGTCATTTAGCAATTGATATCTAAGATTGATTTAAATTGATTATCTCATCATCCTAGATAAGCATCTAAGGTTACCTAGCCTTGTTTGTTATTTGAATATTCATATATATTCACATAGGTTGTTTCTCTTCATTGAGAAGTAAGTCTTGGGGCTAAGAGTGCTTAGGCCTCAAGCAAATTGGAATAGGGTTGCTAATAAAGGCCCCCTAGGTAGAAGTGAGGGGTTACAGACCGGAGTGTTAGACGAGGTCTACATAGGTTGTAAACTTCATTTCAATTAGTGATTTCGAGTTCCGAGTGTGGCGCACTATACAGCCCGTGGTTTTTCCCAGTGGTTGGGTTTCCACGTATATATCAAGTGTTATTTAAATTCCGCATCTTATTACACTTGTATGTATTTTTGACTAGTAGGGGCATTTTCGTAAAATTGACTTGCATGCGAAAATTGGGTAATAATCGTTAAAATCTATTCACCCCCCCTCTAGATAACATATTTAGAACACACCGAGTATTCTTTTCATCTACCACATACATATCCAGATGTACGAACAATTCTTCTTTTCTCATAGTCTTTAGACCTTATGATTATTTACTTTGACAATTATAATATTAAACTATAAATGCTATAAGATTTGTTAAACCAGAAATCACTTTATTAATATGAAAAAGATTGTTAATTACAATATTACACTCTTGCTATTGAGCATAATCCTAACAGAAGGACCCGAGAGGAAAGGGAAGAGTTGATTATGAGGAGTCAGATGAGGAGTCAGATTGATATAACCACCATCTTTTAGACATTATTTTTTACTATCATCATTTGCATCATTTACTTACTTGGATATTGTTTAGTACTTTGGTTAATTTTCAGTTTATTATGTTGGATATTTTATTGCTTTATGTTTATTATTATCTTTCATTCTTGTTTTTATTTCTTTCTCGTTGTTTTTCTTGTTTTGCTGATTAGAATAAGTGTGTGCATTGAAACTCTGGTAGAGGATTTAGGGATTATGTGCTTTCTTGCATGATATTTGTCTATTGGATGATTGTGCATATTAGGATAAGAGAGCAATATGCCTACATATTGACACTCATTGAATATTGCCTTTGATATATGAATTTTTCGCTTTTAATGAATAGGTTGCGCCATGTAAAATATATATTTTTTTTTCTTCCTCCCACGAACATTGAGGACAATGTCCAATTTAGATTTAGGGGTACATTTACGCAACACCACTTTACTCTCCCTGCTTGGTTTTACAATTTGAGCCGATTTTTTAAATTTTTGCGATAATACCATATTGAGAATTCCTTGCTTATTGAGATTATGATTTACATGAGTAGTGAGGAATTGTGCATCTTTGTCATTGTATGGTTTAAATTAATGTTATGCCATTTGGGACTTCATTGAACAAAGCGCGTGCATCTTTTTCTCAAAATGTTAGAGTGGATTATCATTGTTGCTCGAAGGGCTAAGAATTAATAGTGGAGATTCCCGAGAGGATCACAAACACGGCCAAAAAAGAAGCATATTTTGAGTTGTCAAAATTTCACTCTTTAAACACGCTCTCTCAAACACTCTTTTAAGCATTTATAGGTTTCATTGCACTCAAATATTGCATATCATAGAATACTATAGACTGCTTGTGGATGCTTTGATTTGCTCATGGACAAACCTTTAGAAAGGACTCTAGGCAATGCATGTGAAGAAAACCGTAATTGGACTAAAACACTTCCTCACCCTCTTAAATGTGTGTGCTCCTAAGCCTTTTCGAAGCCAAATACATCGTAAGCTTTTGATTTTGTGAACCACATCTAAATTAACCATATAGCCTAAATAGTTGACTTACCTCAAGCGAATGATTTTGCTAAAGGCTTAGGTTATATATGTAAGCTCTTTTATGTAAAAATGTTGATGCATGTACCTAGGCATGTAATTTTGTGTTTAGAGCAAAAGAAAAGCAAAAGCAAAAGAAAAGCAAAAGCAAAGAAAAAGAAAAAGATTGAAATGAAAAAGATGTACTAAAAAAAAAAAAAAAAAACAAAGCCAAGAAAAAGATAAAATGAAAAGAAAAATATGAATTAGGCACAATTGGCCTAGATAGAGGGTTTAGAAATTGAATAGGCTACTCAAGAAAAGTTTGAGTAGTGAATATGCATTTGAAACATTATTGTAAGTAATGGGCGCCAAAGGCGTAAATGAATGTGTGAAGCAAGTGGAACTTGTACTAGAATGTATGCCGAAAGTATAATCATTTGGTTCCTTGTGATCTTTTTGACCCATTATTTAACTCACCATTCACCCAAACCCCGTTACAACCAAAGAAAGACCTTCATGATCTTTAGGAATATCCATTTTGTGAATTGTAGTTTTCGCATGTTTTTTCTAATTCATGATGTGCAAATCCATTCATGTGACCATATTTTTTAGAAATTGCGTTTTAAAATATCATCATATGCAATCAATTTGATTTTATGAAATTAACTCATATTACATGTTCTGAGAGAAGAAATGAGAGAATCCGGTAAGGAATAGCTATCAAGGCGAATTACATTCTAAACTGAACAGTACCTTTGCTTTGAAGCTTAGGCATTTTTGAATGTGAGATCGAGTTGCGTGCAATCATATCTTAAAGTGGCATGTTTTTAATTTTTACTTGACATTTTCTTACATGAATAGGTCCTCACTAATGCATCATTGTTTTAATCTCTTCATTATTTGGTTTCGCTTATCAATCAATGGCTAGTAGAATCTTGATAGGTTGATTTGAACTTGTTTAAATATTTTGTTGAGAAATAGCTTGATAAATGTCTAGGGGTTGATTGATGATTGTTTTGCTCGAGGATGAGCAAAAGATAGGTTTGGGGGTATTTGATCGGACCAAATATGGTATGATTTTGTACCCTTATTTCCTACTCTTTGTGCTTAATTCTCGGGCATTTCCCCGTATTTAATGTTGCAAAATCAAGTGTTTCAGGTTTATGAGGCCTCAAAAGAAATTGTGAAAAAGAAGAAGAACTTAGTATGAAAGAAGAGCATAAAGATATGAAGCAGGGCATTCTCGCCACTTGCTAAAGAAAGGTCGCCAGTTGGTCGCCCTAGGGTCGCCATGGCGACAGAATGGTTTGTAAAATCACCATTTGGTCGCCCCAGGGTTGCCATGGCGACATACCATATTTATCCAAGAAAGTGCATCAGGTGTGGTCGCCATTTGCATGTCGCCATGGCGACATTCAATGGCAAATGGCGACCTCCTCCCAAATTCCTCAGTATCGCAATTTGCAAAGGGGGAAAAAGATGATACTCATGGCGACAATGGGATCTCAGAATGCGTAACAGTATGTCGCCATGAGGTCGCCATGGCGACACAAATAGCAACATTCCCGCTACATCAGCTTTCCAAGAGATTTTCAGCACAAAAATCAAGCCAGTATAAATATCCCTCTTCTCTGAGTTTGAACTAGAGAGAAATATACAGAGTTTTAGAGAGAACACTTTTTACTTAGCATTTTAGACCTAAATTTTCTTCCATGACTCCCACTTCCAAATTCCTCCATTTCTAACCTTGAACTACCTTTTCCATCAAACACTCAACACCAAATCTATCCTACCTCACCAAAATCATTTCTCTCTCACCATATTTTCTTCATCTTATTACCTTAGTCACACACCATTTGTCACTCATAACACTAGTACGCAAGGAGCATCTAGGGAGGGAAAGGATTGAGCATTAAAGAAGGTGACCTACGGGTGATTTCCTCATTATTTACTCTCTTTTCCTATTTGTAACTATGTGTAGCTAAAACCCCCAATCTAGGGGGTTGGTGTTAGAAACATTTGGACTTAGGGTTGCTTGACTATATTTTAATTGAATCTCTATGTATTTTCTATTTATTATATCTTTAGATTCTTGTCACTATATGATTGATTTGTATATCAACCTATTAATCATAATCTTGCTAGAATAATCTATTATATAATCACCTTTGGAATGACAACCTTATTTGATTAAAGAATTCAATAAATAGGATGGATTATTGTAGGAAATACCAACCACAATAATCCAAACCTTGTTGTGAGGTTAATCCATTTGAGATTGGTTCTTTATGATAGTTTAAAAAGCACCCTTAATCCATTTTCAACTTTACTTATCCTTATTTTACCCACTTCTCTTATTTTAAATTGTTGAGATTCTATTTTCCCTATCACTTTTATTACTTTTACTTTATGCATGTTTTGTGGTATTTTAAACCACCCACTATCCACTTATTATGATTTATATTATCGCAATCTTAGATTAGTTAATTAACCTAACCATTACTTCATTTCCCTGTGGAACGAATCCAACTTACCATATCCTAAAAGGGATTCCCAAGTGGTAAAACATTATTTTCCTACAAGATCACACATATATTTATATTGTTTTGATGTGCACAAACGACCTCATCACTTACCAAATAAAGTCTTTAATATATATTACACTACCACAATAGTATACTACTAAGAAACATATTTCCTAGTCAGAAAAAGATTTTGATTTTTAATTAAATAATTAATCAATCAATCAATTAATTTCCATTTAATCAAATAATGAAATAAAATAATATATTAGACTTTTATTTAAGCCTTGCCACCCATATATATATATGGCCCATATATTATTTTCTCATTTCATTTAATCCATCGGACCTTAATTAAAAGGCCCACATGTGAACTAGGCTCATTCTTACTAAAAGAAACAAGTCCACATGCCTTAATACAATTCTAGATGGACTCATAAATTAGTCCGGTAGAATATATCAAGTGATCCATGCAAGTCCATGTGGATTGGGGATCTTGGTGGGCTATTTAAATTTAAGCTCCAATAGACATAACCTAATCTCAATCAACAAATGATTCACTTAAGTACGATCTATTAATTTTAGTTCATTCCACTAAAGAACTAAAATTGCACTCTTAAATAAAGATAGAATAAGTAAATGGTTCTCATTCATACCCTAGACAATCTTATAAGAGATGGTGAATCCTCGTGAAGAATATCAATGATCGCCAAGAGCTCATAGACCGCCAAGAGCTCATAGACCGCCTATAGCTCTCCAAGTTACCATATTTTCTCATACGACCACATTTTGAACTTGGATATATATTATGACTTATCTAGAAGTCATCTTTCAATAGTCACTATTGAAAACTTAACGTTAAGATTTAATATCCAAAACCTCAAAATATCAATATGATGATATTCTACTCTCATTTAATAAATGGAGCCACAATGTCCATATCTATAAATGAAGTCCTTTATCGATTAACAAATGAATACCACCAAACTATCGAGGATAGACTATGCTATATAATCGTACTCATTGATAGCTCAAATGATAACACTTGCAACCATAAGTCCATCATTTATCTCAGGATTAAGATAGACTCTCCGATTGTCCTGATAATGAAAAGACTTTTATCTACTAACGGTTCTAGATAAAGTATTTCATTGTGATCCAGTTCAATGCACCCAGTGCACTAGATTCTCTTACTCGAAGACCCTCCGATGATTTTAGACTCATCATAACACATTTGATCCCACTCAAATGCTAGTAAAAGAATTCTACAACTTTAACAAGATAAAGGTACCCAACCTTTAACTTAAGTTGTGAACATTATTCAAGACTAACTAAAGAGTTGGGTCTACCTCATACATATTCAGATGTATGAACAATTCCTCTTTTCTCATAGTCTTTTGACCTTATGATCATTTACCTTGACAATTATAATTATATAAATGCTATAAGATTTTGTTAAATAAACAGAAATCACTTTATTGATATGATAAGATTGTCAATTACAATATTACACTCTTGCTATTGAGCATAATCCTAACAGCATAGTCTATCCTTGATAGTTTGGTGATATTCATTTGTTAATTGATAGAGGACTTTATTTATAGATATAGACATCGTGGCTCCATTTATTAAATGAGAGTATAATATTATCATATGGATGTTTTGAGGTTTTGGATATTAAATCTTAACATTAAGTTTTCAATAGTGACTATTGAAAGATGACTTCTAGATAAGTCATAATATATATCCAAGTTCACAATGTGGTCATATGAGAAAATATGGTAACTTGGAGAGCTATAGGCGGTCTATGAGCTCTTGGCGATTACTGATATTCTTCACGAGGATACATTTTCTCCAATAAGATTGTCTACGGTATGAATGAGGAACATTTACTTATTCTATCTTTATTTACGAGTGCAATTTTAGTTCTTTAGTGGAATGAACTAAAATTAATAGATCGAACCTAAGTGAATCATTTGTTGAATGTGATTGGGTTATGTCTATTGAAGCTTAAATTTAGATAACCCGCCAAGATCCCCAATCCACACGGACTTGCATGGATCACTTGATATATTCTATCGGACTAATTTATGGGTCCATCTAGAATTGTATTAAGGCATGTGGACTTGTTTCTTTTAGTAAGAATGGACCTAGTTCACATGTGGGCTTTTTAATTAAGGTCCAGAGGATTTAATAAAATAGAAGAAAATAATATGTAGCCCATATTTGTGTATATGGGTGGCAAGGCTAATATATTAGTCTAATATATTAATTTATTTTATTATTTGATTAAATGCAAATTAATTGATTTATTAGTTAATTATTTAATTAAGAATCAAAATCTTTTTTCTGACTAGGAAATATGTTTCTTAGTGGTATACTATTGTTGGTAGTATAATGAGAATCAAAGATTTTATTTGATAAGAAGATAAATAAAATGATTTTATTTATCTAATCAAATTAGGAAGTCTTTGATATAGTCACAAATACACTAAAGAGTTGGATTAGGGTTTGGAAATCAAAATATTGATAGGAGTCATTGGTGGAAACACAAATCCTCTTAAAGTGAGGATTTCGGCCACCACCTAGTTTTCCTATTAGAGATTTCGGCCAACCCTAAATATATTAGGGCAAAAATTTTGGCCACTATATATCAGATAGTGTGGAATTCGGCCAACCCCTAAGGCTTGCTTGAGAGTTATTTTTCTTTAGCTTGAAAAATAGAATCTATCTCTTAGAATAATGTGAGAATTCGGCCAAGAGGAAAAAGAGAGAAGAGAACATTTTATTTCGATAGTGCACTAGCAACTTTTACATCAAAAGGCTTTGTGCACAACTTCGAATTAGGTTCAAGCGAATTTCGATCAAAAGATTGAGAATTCAAAAGTGACCGGAATGTTCTTTGTTATCTCTTGGAAGTTTTTGTGACTAACGAAAAAGAAAAAGTTTTTGTTATCCATCATCAGGTACACAATTCAAAGAAAAGGGAGACCACACTCCTAGGTGATTCACGTTCGTGATTGGATTGGAAGATCTTGCGGAATACCATCGACGCAACGTCAATCGGATCACGTGACAAAGGTACGATACTTTTCTATTTGTTAATTAATCAAGGGGTTAAGGTTCATCTTTAAGGAAAAATATTAAACTATACTAAACCTAATTTTAGTCTCGCTTCCGCTGCTTGCACGTGTTTTTCCCTACAATTGGTATTAGAGCATGGTTGTACCCTTTGATTAATTAATGTATATGTATGTGAATTTATTTCTTTTTATTGTGATTATGCATGTTTTAGAAAGAGATGGCACACTAGGTATTCTCATATATAATTACATTGGATTTATATATGTTATTATTATATGATTTGTTGTTGCTCGATTTTGGTCCTAAAATTTCAATGTATTTTTTGTTTTGGAATTGTAACAAGAAGGGTGGTCTATCATCGCCATAATTCCTTCTTGGTAGTTGCTAAGTTCTCTTTTATTTTTATTATATTAAAATAGTTCAGTTTTTTTATTGTATTAAAAATACTGCAGTTTTTATTGTATTAAAAAAACTGCAGTGAATTAAAAAAAAAAAAAAAAAAACTGCAATAATTTATTTGTAAATATACTCCTGTAATATATTCAAGTATCGAAGATTCAAAAATTTGAAGAATTGGAAGCAACCGGAACAAACTTGGTACCGTGCGCACCATAGCAACAAGCGTGCGCTCATGTTAGCACGCAGCTGTGCTTGTTGTGTTATGGGCTGCGCACGGCAGCTAATCGCGCTCTAAATGTTCACATTTAGCGCTCCCTTTTCCTACCTTTTTGTGCTTGTTTCTCGGGTAAAACCGGGTATTTAACGGATAAATAAGTGTTTCAGGTGATTAGGGAAGTTCAGCGGCAATTATGTAATTTTGGAGAATTCAGGGGCAAACGTGCAATATTCGGGTAATTATTGATGATTCCGTGAATAGGGGAAAGATTAGGAGTGCGGATTGTAAAATGCCAGCCAACGCACAGCACGCCTGCCACGTCACCCCTGGAACGGCGTCGTTTCGTGCCTGCCTGCGTCATGCATGACGTCAAGTCGTCTTCTTCAGCAAACCGGGTCAGCCTGACCCGGTTCAGACCCGATGGTTTTCCGACCACTTTTCTGACGGTTCTCCGCCCAGATCGAAAGCCCACTCCACGGTGGTCACGTTGCACCCACTTTTAGCCTCCCATGCAAAGGTTTTCAACTCCAACAAATCTTCCAAACCTCTATGGATGTTCAAGCCTTCAAGCTTGGTTCAGCGGCCATTCTCCCGCGTTCCAGCATGTCCAAGCTCACCAAAACTTTGCGGTTTCATGCCGTGGGAAATTACCCGTGGTCCAGAAGGTCAGAACTCACCGCTGACTCCAATTTCTTCACGGCGAGCTTCGACGGTGGGCACAAGCTCGCCGGCCAGCAGTTCTGAACTCGCCCGGACGACCGACTTGGAGGATATTTAGTCCAAAACCTCCCTAAAACAGTTCCCTATATATATATTTCCTCCTCTAACCTAAAACAAACCTCCCAAATATCCAAAAGGCATCCTATTAGCTTAGTTTAGCTTAGATTAGCTTAGTTTAGCTTAGTGTAATGTAAATTCTCACCACCCACACCACCTTAGTTATTTTATGTAACTAATATTGATGTTGGGAATTTGGTGTACTTTGTATATTATCTATGATATGAGTTGATTTTCTATCTTAAGCTTTAATTCATATATGTGTTGTTTGAATTAACTAATTCATAAGCATGTAATACAATTTAGATTATGCATGAATGATTATTAATGCATGTGTCTTTATTAATGGTGTTAGACTATCCTAGGTTAATAGGAATCAACTAATTAAATGGATAATTGCATTTGTACACCAATATTCCAACATCCTATCTCTCATTACCACTTTTGCAAGATCATTGCATTAGATGGTAATTAGTTTAATTAGTTAATTAATTAGTTAGTTAGTATAATTTAGATTAAAAACATTTTAGTATGATTATAGTTGTAGTTTAGTTGATAGATTAATTAGTTACTAAGGAGATGACAATCCTTAGTTGTAGTGTAATTTAATTAGATTGCCATCTTAGTTAATTTAGTGATTAGTTAGTTTAATTACTTTCTTGCCATCCTCTTAGTTTAATTGCTCACTTGCCATCCTCCACAGTTTACTTTTCATGCATGTAAATATGTGTAATTAATGTAAATAGTATATAATAATATATAAGACTAAAACCGATAAAAGGTACCTCACGATTCCCTGTGGAACGAACCGTACTTGCCGACATGCGATCGTAATGATCCGTGCGCTTGCGGATAAACATACGCGCCCAATTTATTTTACAATAGTTTATAGAACTATCGCGTGTCCCGCGTGCGCCGATCAAGTTATTGGTGCCGCCGGGGATACTTTATTAGAACCGTTCCGGGGCGTGTCAGCGGCCCTATGGATGTTATGGACTGCGCACGCCAGCCCTTTATGGTGCTGTGGGGTGCGCACGCCCATGGGAGGCAGCCAAGGGGTGTGCAAGAGGATGATGGCTACTTGAAGACTTGTTCACCAAGAAATGACTTTTTGTATTTCCGACAAATGTAATTTAATTGCTTTTCTAGGATGGACCAAAATTGTGGCTATTTATTTTTCAGTAAATATTACAATATTTGTTGTTGTATGACAACATGTCATATAGAATAGGAGTGCCACTCATATATCTCTTTTGGTATGAACATGCATTGAATGATTTAGGTATCTAAATTGGCAACTAGATAACTTGGTAAATCATTCTATGGAATTTAATCACATGCCTTAAATAATTGAGTGAGAGAAGGTGTTTTGAAACACCTATGGCCTCCAAGGTTAGTTGAGCTTTATGTTTTATGTGATAACCCCCAAGGAGTATCCATGAATGGAATTTAGCAAGATACTTTCTTACAAGGATAGACTAGACAATTGACTCGAACGATATCTACTCTCAAAGGAGGGATTTTCGTGAGGGAAAATTGAAGGTCGATATCTTGGTAACACACTCAATGTGTTTTTTGTTGATATCCTCCCAAGAGTTCTTGTCAATAAAATCACAAGGCTAAAATTGAAAACGCTAGTTGTTATGTTAACAATTAGGTGGGAACTAGTCCAACTAGTAAATGGTGTGAACTCCCAAAAAAGGCATGATATTTATGGATGTTGGATCACCGTTGAATTTTACGATTGAAGTATTTATTTAATTCAAGACAAATATTCGAAAGTGCTTTATCATGATTATTTACTTATGTATATTTTATGTTTTTTCAGAAATCATGACCCCATCCCTGATGAACATCCTGAAAGATAACACCTTAACTGGAGATAATTATGTCACATGGAAAAGGAAAATTGGGTTGTTGCTGCAAGTTGAAAGACATAAGTTTGTTCTGACTACTCCTAAACCACCTGCTCCTAATAATGAATCTAATGTGATGCAAAGAGATGAGTATGAACAATGGAAGACCTCAGATGATATGGCCAAATGTTACGTTATGGCTACTATCTCCAACGTGTTGCAACAGCAACATGAAGAAATGGGGTATGTTGCTGATATAATGATATCTCTAGAAGAGATGTTTGCTATGAGGTCCAGGATGACTAAGAGAGAGGCAATGACTGCTTTTATGAATCTTAGAATAAAACCTGGACAGGCTGTGAAAGATCACATGATGAAAGTCATAGCACATCTCAATATTGCTGTACTAAATGGTGTGGAGATAGATGGTGAGACAAAAATTGACATGGTTGTTAACTCACTGTCAGATTCCTTTGATCAGTTCAAGTTGGACTACACCTTGAACAAAAAGGAATATACCTTTAAAGGCCTGATGCAAGATATTTAAAGCGCTGAAAAGATCCTTGTGAAAAGCAAAGGTCAAGAGATTCATATGGTTGGTAAAGTTGCTACTGTTAAGATCCGTCAGAAGGTCAAGAAATAACAGAAGAAAAAGCAACTTGGGCCTACTAAGAAGGAGACCAAGAAAGTAACCAAGATCAAAGGGAAGTGCTTCCTTTGTGGTGAAAAGGGACATTGGAAAAGAAATTGCCCAAAGTCCCAGAATAAGAAGGAAGAAGGTAATGTTAATTATCTTGAAACATGCTTTCTGGCAGATTCTACAGATTCTTGGATCATAGACTCTGGAGACACTAATCATGTTTGTTATTCCTTGCAGGGGTTCCATGAAAGGAAAAGGGCTGAATAAAGATGAAATCAACTTGTGCTTGGGCAACGAAACGTTAGTGTCTGCAAGTGCAGTGGGAGATATTAGAGTTAATCGAGATTCTAGTAGGCATTTAGATTTGATAGATGTTTATTATGTACCTCAATTCAAGAGGAATTTAATTTTAGTTTCTTGTTTAAATAAATTTGGATATTCGGTTACTTTTAATAAAAAATTTCTTATTAGTAAGAATGACAAAATTATTTGCAAAGGTACATTGGAAAACGGTCTATTCTTTTTGCATAGAAATATCTCTCACTTGTTAAACACAGAATTAACGCAACATAATCATAAAAGAGTAAAATTATCAAAAGATGAAACCTACCTATGGCATTTGCGCCTAGGTCATATTAACCTTGATAGGATTAAAAGATTGGTTAGTGATGGACCTTTACTTAAAGGTCGATGATCTATCAACTTGTGAATCTTGTCTGGAAGGTAAGATGACCAAAAGGTCGTTTATGGCCAAAGGCACAATAGCCACTGAATGTTTAGGATTAATACACACTGATGTATGTGGTCCTATGAGCATTCAAGCTAAAGGTGGATATGAGTACTTCATCACTTTCATGGATGATTACTCGAGATTTGGGTATGTGTATCTCATGAGACATAACTCGGATGCTTTTGACATGTTCAAAGCATTCAAAGCTGAAGTGAAAAATCAGCTTGAGAAACACATAAAAATCTTGAGATCTGATCGTGGTGGAAAATATCTATCTGGTGAGTTTCAGCAATATCTTATTGATAATGGGATAGTTTCTCAGTTTTCTGCACCAGGTACACCTAAACAAAATGGGGTGGCAGAAAGGAGAAATAGAACTCTTTTGAACATGGTTAGGTCTATGTTGAGTTATCCAACACTTCCTATTTCTTTTTGGGGATATGCTTTACAAACTGCAATATATATTTTAAACGATGTAGCATCTAAGTCGGTTCCTCAAACTCCGTATGAGTTGTGGACTAAGCGAAAACCTAGTTTACAACACTTTAGGATATTTGGTTGTCCTGCACATGTGTTAAAAGGAAAGATAGAAAAGATGGAGTCCCGTTCGGAAACATGTATATTTATAGGGTATCTAAAAGGAACTAAATGATATTATTTCTATAGTCCTTCAGATCTTAAAGTATTTGTTTCGACAAATGCTAAATTTATGAAAAAAGGACTATATGAATGACTTTGTACATAAAAGTAGAATTGTCCTGAATGAGTTGTCAGGAGATATAATTCCATAAGAGGTTTCACATCCTAGCCCAATTGTAAGTTCCGCACCATCTCAAAATCAATAACCTACCATTCCTTGTCATAGTGGGAGGTTTAGTACAAAACCCGAGAGATATATCGGTCTAGGAGAATCAGTGGAGAATTTCCCGGACGACGATGATCCCTACACATATAAGGAAGCAATGGAGGATGTTAATTGTTGCCATTGGCAAAAGGCAATGCAATCTGAAATTGAATCTATGTTCAATAACAAAGTCTGGTCCCTTGTAGACTTGCTTAAAGGGATAAAACCCATTGGGTGCAAGTGGGTAGACAAGAGGAAAATAGGTATGGATGGAAAGGTGGAAACCTTTAAAGTTAGATTGGTAGCTAAAGGTTACACACATAAAGAAGGTATCGATTACGAGGAAACCTTCTTTCCTATGGCCATGCTTAAATCCATAAGGATACTCTTATCCATTGCAACATCTCTAGACCTTGAGATTTGGCAAATGGACGTCAAGACAGCTTTACTTAATGGAAGTCTTGACGAAAGCATCTATATGATGCAACTAGAAGGATTCATTGAAAAAGGCCAAGCAGAAAGGGTATGCAAGTTGCAAAAATCCATATATGGATTAAAGCAAGCATCCAGATCCTAGAACATAAGGTTCGATCAAGCTGTGAAAAGTTTTTGATTTATTCAAAAACTTGATGAACCCTATGTGTATAAAAGGATTAAAGGCGACAAGTTGGTTTTCCTGATTCTTTATGTTGATGATATACTACTCATCGGAAACGATGTAGGTGTATTGACATCAGTAAAAGAATGGTTAGCAAAACAATTTGATATGAAGGACTTAAGAGAAGCAAGTTATATTCTTGGTATCTGTTGACGGTGATTTTTCATCAACACTCAATCGGTGATTTGAGATCACGTTTGTGGGTGATGATAGTTGAATTTTAATACCGTAAGATAATAAGCAAGAGATACGTGGTAAAACTCTGATGACCGGAGAAACGTCCACGGGTTGTTGCCTAAGCAACGAAGCCAAAATCCACTATAAAAATTGATTACAAAAAATGCGCTCAGGTCTCTTTTTTTACGCTCAAAAAGTCTCTGTCCCTTACGTGTTACAAAGGGTATTTATACATGTAGTTCCTAGGGTTTGGGGCTTCTGCTAGGGTTTAGTGTTATGGCGCCCAAGTCTTTTAAGCGGTTGCCTAGTCCTAGTTGGATTCTTTCTCCTTTATTCTCGGGAGACCTGCTTGTTTCCTGGTTAACCTCTGAAGGGTTACACTGCTACGTATTGTGGAGGTGCTCACTGCTGATTCTTTCTATGCGCTCGGGAAGTGAGTTTTCGTAACCATCTCTTCTTGTTGATTCCCGAGTACGCTCGAGTATGCCCGAGTAGGTGATGTTGCCCGAGCTGATTCTCTTTGTTTGTGATCGGGTCGCTTTGGTTTCAGCCGAGTGGGTCACTTGGGGGATTTCCACCTTTCGAGTTGACTTTTCTTGACTCCTGCTTACGTGGCTTCTTTATGGGGATGACGTGTCCATTATGACGATTTTTACCTATAACAATACCCCCTTAAATATTTGAGCTGAATACCGCTTGCTCGGGACAAATGTTTAACCCCTGTTTGCTTCGTTTCTCACGACTTGTTTTCATTTGTCGTCCTCCATATTAATGTTGGTTTTCAGTATCCTCGTTTGATTCGAAGTATTACTGACGTGTCTCAATTATGTCCGCACATGCTTGATCCACCCACTATTCAAAAATCTTTTGATAGTGACACACTGACTTCCTAACGGCTCAAGGCTCTCTCTGCTTGCCACCTGTCTCCTTTCGCTTGGTTCTGGTATAAGGCATTTATGGGACACAACCTTTCTGTTCATTCCTACGCAACCCATGTCACTCCCCTCACCTCTCTATTTTCCCGCTTCTTCACCTACCCTCTCTAGGGTTTCGATTTTTTTTTAAAACCGGTACCGCCTATATATATCAACTCGACGCTTCGTGGGGAAAATCCTTATTTCTCTGCAAAAATCTCCTGCCATTTTTCTTTTCTTTTCTTGATAGAAGTTCGCCTGCATCTATTATTTTTCTTCGAGTTATTTGGAATTAGACGTTCGTTTCTCAGTCCCGCCAAGATCCTCAACTTCAAAACCCGGATCTTTCCTTGAAGACCATTCCTCCATCTCTGAAGATTTCCTCTACAGTTCGCGCATCTCCGGCTTTCTGATACATCAAGGTTAGTTCTTATGGATCCTGCTGCTAGACAACATCTTTTTACTATTGGTATGATTGCTATTGAACAATGTGATGTTTTTACTGCCACGGTTGTCCACAGGTTGCTAGGAGACCTTCTCCCTAGTCAACCTCAATATTTAGACGCCGACGTTTCGGGGCTCTTTCGTGAAGGACCTGCTACTTCCGAAGTTCCTCCTGCTTCAGAAATTTCCTCCATTTCTTCAAATTCGTTGCAGCCTGACTCTTATTAGCCTGAAGATCAGTCAGACTCTTCTACTTCCGTTCGTGTTGATACTCGACCGTGGAGACAAACGGGGAAGAGGATGAGTAATTGTAAAAAGGATTCCCTGAAGAGCCGAGTTGGGACCTAGAAGGTAGTTGAGAGTGATATTGAAGAGGAGCATAGGGCCGCTCGCATTCCTTTCTCTCCCGAGCGGATATGTGCCTATGACATCAAGCCGAACGTGGTCGGCCCTGAAGAGATAAAAAAGTATATGCGACGCTTCGACCTGGACAGCAACATGGTTTCGCTGATTCCTTCTGACGGTCGAGCTGCATGGAACCCCCCACCTGGGGCAATGTTTACTTATGGTGTTACTCTTCCTCTTCAGCCCTTCATCACCTGGTTTTTGGTTGAGGCTCGACTTGCCCCAGCGCAGCTAACTCCGAATAGCTACCAGATTTTGATGTGCATGTGGCACATGTGGCATAGGATGAAGCGGCCACCTCCCACACCTCGCAAAATCCGGTACTTTTATACGCTGAGGCCCGTGGGGAAGACTGGGGTTTATTTTCTTCAATCGAACCAGCCCGAGTTCTGGATCCCTAAAGATGTAGTGGTTAAGAGTGAAATCGAACCGACCACGGACGAGAAGATGAAGGGATTTGTTTGCGGCTTCCCCATTTCAAATAAATTTTGGAAGAACAGTTGGTTCTTCGTGGGCGAACGCTGGGGCCAATCAATTAGTTTTGATCTTGATGGTACTCGGGTGACTTGCAGGGTTCCTCGGTACTTTTGTTCGCCCCAATGGAACCATATGACCCCTGCCTTTACTGACGAGGAGCTCAAGACTTTGGCTCGGGCAGCCGTTCGCCTTTTGGAGAAGAGGGGCAGACCTTATCTCTTCAACGAGGAGAAAATGATTAAAGCTCGCCTTTTTCCCCAGATTTCTGCATGCCGCAAACACCGTAAGTTTTTTATAAGCTTTCCCTGGTTGTTCTTGCATTCTGGCTTTTAAATCAGTTTATTGACTCGGAGAAACACCTTCCCTTTCCTTTTTTTTTTTAATTGTTCGATGTAGACATAGTCTGCGATGCTCAGGCACGCCGGATGAAAGGCATCGTGGAGGCGAGCCGAAAAGCGGCTATTTGCCAGCGAGATGCTGGGATAGCCCCTCCTAAAGGTGACTCTGATAAAAGTGCCCCCGAGGATCCCCCCGAGGGAGATGATGAAGAAGGAGTACCCGATTATATGCCTGAGGAGACCCACGGTCAAGAAATAACAGCATATTCAGCAGAGGCTGTGGGCGATCCGGAGGGCTTTGGAGCAAGTAGGACCAACTTTGGAGTAAGTAGGACCGCTGCTGGGCAGGACAATCAAGCGGGTCCTTCTTCTTCTAAGGGGAAAGAGAAGGCTGGGCACTCCTCTGATCCTAAGCCAACGGCTTTCTCCCGTGGAACTAATTCTCCCTATTCCGCTGCGAACATGCCAAGTGCTACACTCCAGGGTGCTGAAGCAGCCGGGAAACCTTCGGGTGTGATGGCTCCAGAGATTTCGACTTCTGCCGAGCCAATTCTTACTCCTTCCGGGGATAGCGGTGTTGAAATGAGGCATCCCGATCTGGATTCTGAAGATCCTACGGCTGACTTGATTTCTCACGGGAGGCAATTTGGAAAGAGAAAAGCCTCATTTTCTCCTGGTCGCCCTACCCCCAAGATCCCCCAAGTAGTCGCATATGTTGATTCATCTTCGAGTGATGAGGGGGGAGCAGAGGTTGGGAGAAAAATGAGTATGACCCCTCCACGGGACTGGATCAAGGGCAATGTTGGTGGCTCCGCTAGCTCTCCTCGGGTGGCCTCCACTGCCGGGCTCCCTGAAACTTGTGTTGGCGGTTTGGGCCCCTCGACCCAGACAGACGATCCTACCCCCGAGACTATGCTGAAGGCCATGGCTTCAGGCCGAGCCTACATTGGGGAGGATCATTGGAGTCACCTCAGGGCTGGAACCGTGTCCGACCGGCTCTGCAACTTCTTCAACAGTGCTTCCTATGTGAGTAACGCCTTGATTATATGCATAATTTTTTTTTTTTTTTGTTACTTCACTCCTGTTTGCTGTCGATTTGCTGCAGATGGTGGTCGAGATGTCCGGGGCTTGCCAGGCTGGTGAAGCCCAGGCAGAAAGAATAAGGCAGCTAGAAGCCCAATTGAAGGAGAGTGAGGACCATCGCTCTCGGGCTGAGTTAGCTTGTCAAGAGGGGGTTAGATCAAGTCAGGTGCTCCTGGATCAATGCCTGGCTCGTTAGATGAAGGCTGAACAGAAGGCATCTTTTGCTACTGAGAAGGCCACAACCCTGCAAGATCAGTTGTCCTCCACACAAGATGCTTTGCTCCAGGCCGAGCAGACCGCTGAGAACGCGAAAACCTCTTATGAACGCCGAATAGAAGACTTGGAGCGTTAGGCCTTGACAGTCAAATCTCTGTCAAAGGAAGCTAGGCTGGAGTTGGAGATACAGGGGGTCAACCGCTTTAAAAGATCTCCAGCCTATGATGCTTTGCTTCTTAGGGAGTTCCAACAAGGAATGGTCTCGGCTGGAGAATTCTTCAAGATGGAGAATTCTTCAAGATGAAGAATAGGGCGACCGACCGGGCCAGGGTCAACTGGAGCCTTTCGATCAAGAAGCATGTGGATACGTCTCTGGAGTCTCTTCGGATCCAGATGAAATAGTGGTGAGCATATTGCCAAAGTAAAGGTAAGGTGCCACATCCCATGCATCTGGAGGTTCCCACCGCCGATTCCTTCTCTACTTTTCACGCTTGTCAGAAAGCGGGGATCGATGGTGAGAATCCTGATGTTGGTCCCGTCCTCTGGATGGACTATAGCGCCTGGATGGATGACGATGACGAAGAAGATGTGATTGTGTAGCCCTCTGAAGATAGCCTCCTTAGCGAGTACGTGATGGAGCCTGACCCGAGTGTCGGTGGGAGCAGCTCACAACCCCCAGTGCCATCTTCTTGATTTTTTCTTCTGTACTTTTTTGTAACGATTTTTTGTATTATCCTTATATATATATGAATTTTCATTCTTACCATTCTGCTTTCTAATTTTTGAGTACTTTCTTAACTGGTCGCTAGCTCTATATTTGTATTAGTTGTTGCTTAGGATGTTCTTGGAAGAAAAGATGCTTAAAAGGTGAAGAGCAACGTCTAGTGCAAATGTCGTCTTCACAAGGTGAAAGCATCAAAGGTATATCTAGACTTCTATCCTCTTGCAAGGCATTAGCGCATACACACACAATTCATACACGTGTGTCCCTACATCGTAGTTCAAACATTTGGTATAACACATTCACACACTTCTTAGTATGCACATGCATTGGTCTCTTATAGACAAACATTATAGAATTGTATGTTTTGTGACTATCTCTTTGATATGGCATACTCATGTGAATTTGTGTTTATTTGTTTGTTTGTTTTGTATTTTGGACTTGAACATGTTCTTATATGATTCCTAATTGAGTCCCAGTCATTTCGGTTACTCATTCATAAGGTTTCGAGTCCAAATGATGTAGCTACGCTACTTTGCATTCTCATTTGTTAAGTTAACTTCATCGTCATTTTCCGAGATGATTTCTCAACCATTTTTCAAATTTTTGTAGTCATAGTCGTGCGTGAGGGAGTCACGGTTCATAATCCAAAAATGGATTCAAAATTGCAGTTCGGATGCCCAAGATACGGCTGAAGAACATGAGGGAGCGCGCGAGAGGCAAGCATGGCCAAAGGCCATGCATAGGCCACCCCGTGTGGAGCCCGTGGGACCCACGACCAGAACACCCCTCTGGTCCCGTGTGGCCCACGCGCCCCCCACATTGATTGGTGACATGGCCGCCTCCGATTGGGTCATTTTTGGTTCCCTCCTTGAATAATTTAAATATGATTTTCTTTCCCTCCAAACAAAACTTGAAGAAAACTTTCCAAGAAAAATTCTGCAGAAATCTTCAATTTTTAGTTTTCTTATTTCGATCATAACTTTCTCATACGAACTCGAAATTGATTGATCCAAAAACCAAAATTGTTGGTCTTGATGAGAGATACAAACTCCAAGCATTTTTAGAGGCAGTTCACTTCGTCATATTTCCCAGTGGACTGATTTCTGTACGTGGTTCAACTTTGTATGTTTAACTTCTTCTTTTTCATTTCATCTTTGATCATCTCTTTTAATCTTACTATTTGATTGATGAAATAAGTTGAGAAGAATGTTAGATCATATGCTAGGGTTTTATGATTGATTGTTTGTTGAGTTTTAGCATTGTGATTCACATTTGAACTTAGTTTGCTAAACTTGATTTTCCTTGAAATTGATTCTAGAAATGCTATATGTGATGTGCCTCATGACATGTTCTAGGTTTAATTTCATGTTCTAAGAACAAGGTTTACAGTGTGATATATTGAATATTCTTGACTTGTTCTTATTGATTTTACATGCATTGATTTCTAGGTTTTTTTTGTGATTGTGTGTTGAAAGCATATCCTAGAATATCTTTAAGCATGTTCATAGAGTTTGATTGATCATCATACTTTATTTGATTGTGATTTGCATCATTTGCATCACTTAGATCATTGCCTTGTGTAAGGTTGAAGTCTCTAGCAAAGTGAGTGAAGCTTTGTGGATAGAGCAAAGAAGTCTTGATTAGAGTCGGGAGGACTCGGATAGTTAAGCAAGGAGACTTGTCTAGGGTCGGGAGGATCCGGATAGACAAGCAAGAAATCTTCCTAGAGACGTGAGCATCTTGGATAGAAAGTTGCTTTCTAGAGGTGTAGGACAAATCTCGGATAGGAAGTAGGCTTGGTAGTTCACTAGCCCGAGGGTAGATTAGGAGGTGATAGCTTGAGCGGATATCTTGTGTTGATAGCTTGAGTGTGTAAATCCTTTTCATACAGTGGATTGCTTTACCGGTGGTTGTGGTATCAACCCGTGGATGTTTCCTCTTTGAGGTTTTACCACGTAAAAATCATTGTGTCAATTTTCGCTTTACTTTTCATTATCTTCCATATCTTACATTGATTGCATATCTTGTATATTGATTTACTCTTGCTTTAGTTAAATCAATTCATTTGTCAGATCTTAGCAAGTGTGCATATTCTTTGTTATATTCTGCATTATTTTTAATATTGGAAGAGATTTGGTCCTATACATATTCACCCCCCCTCTAGGTATAATTTACACTATTACTTAAGGGAATTTCAATTTTATTTATTTATTTATTTTACTAATTCTTCTTCTGACAGTTTCTGCTACTCCTCTCATTTCCTGTTCTCCTTCCTCATCTTTAGGACTGATATATCTAGGTCCCCTTCTGGCAGCTCTCCTGTTCCTTCTTCTCCCGGTGTCGGCGCTGCCTCCGGATCTCATCCACTTGTGTCAACCCCTCCTATAGCAAACACAGGGTTGCCCCCATATTCTCCCGCTTGACCTCCAACAAAGGTCGCATCACGTCCGTCCTTGAGCTAGATATTGGCACGGGCTGCCAAAGCCAAATTTTCTCCACTTTCTACTCTAAAACAAGTTTCTATTGCTACCCCTGTCCAACCTGCAACAGTGGTTTCTTTTCCCCCTCATCCCCCCACTGTTCCAGTCAAGCTTCCAGCTATGGAGGAAAAGAAGAAGGTTACTACCGCTGAGGCTTCTCCCCCTACCGATCTTCCCTCTGGATCGGGGTCTCGAGATTATAGCTAGGAGGAGATCATCTCCAAGTTCATCTCTGCTTGCCCTGGTGGGGGCCTGCAGTCAATGTCTTCCCTGCCTGCTGACATCTTGGCGACAAAGGGGGCTTCTTTGCTTGCTAAGGTATGAGCTTTAACCCTTTAGTTTGTTGAGTATAAGTTTTTTTTTTAGATACTTACTATCTTTCTTTGTTTTGTAGGGTTTCAAATTTGCTTTAATAATGGGGCAGCAGGCCGTTGCCTTGAAGGAGGCCAACCTGGCACTTCAGGCTAACTTGGAAGAGACCAGAAGCGATCTAGCTTGAGCTGAGGAGAATGCTACTTCCCTGGTTCAAGCTGCTTCCGAGTCTGAGTTTGAGTCTGAGTCCGGTAGGAGAGCTGTCTTGAAGGATCTAAAGCGGATGACACATGCCTATGACATGGAAACTATCAAATCAACTCACCGCCGGGCTAAGCGGGAGATTGTCAAGGCGGAGATGGCTGTCCTTCTGGATGAAAACAGGTCTCTATGGGGTTCCATGAGCATTCTGGAATCTAGAGTGGATTCTTCCTTTGGGGATGGATACTTTACTGCCTCATATGAAGTTGCCAAGGTGTTTCCTCCTCCCTTTGACTTGCAGACCACTCTCAACTGGGATCGCGATCAGATTACGGCTAGGGCAGCCCAATTTGAAGATCAAGATCAGGGAGGTCCTTCTCAAGCTGCCATTATCCCTGAAAATGTCGAGGAAGAATCCCAAAGTCCCCACGCTACTTAAGATAATTTAGGGTGGGACTCTGAGTGCCCTACTAAGGTAATGGACCCTCCTATTGAAGCGGTTATGACAGGAGTTAGGGAAGATCATGATACGGCAAGAGATAAGGTAGCTGAGGAAGTGGACGTATCCGGGCAAGAAGAGACAGTTGGGGAGAAACAGAGGGATGCCTAATTTACTTTTGATATTCTTTTCGTTTGATTTGCTTTTTGTAGCCCGAAAAAAAGGATTGGGCACCCTGATTGACTTAAATGAAATTCTCCTCTTTTTGCAATTTACTCTTTGTCTTTTTATCATATGCTTGCTTGTAGAGCTTATATCCTAGTAAAGGATGGTACTTGTATGCTTGAGTGTGGTCCAAGTAAGGCTTACCCGGAATGTTGTAACGCTGGGTTTCAATCTTGCTTGGCTAGCAGCAGAGGAGCCCACACTTGTCCTGTCTTCTAAAAGCAACTCCTGGACGATAGTCTCCCTAGCGTAAGCTGGCAGCGTTTTTAGCTAAGTAAACTTGTCTAAATACGGAACTATCTTGACTAGAAAGCTTGACCTGGGTATGAAGCCAAGGCTGCCTAGATACCCTAATTTGACCATTGTTCGTCTAAGTGTGGAAGCTTGATGAATTCTTCATTGGGGATCCCAATGATGGATTTATCATGATTGCCTATAGGGATGGAGTGTTAGGTATCTTGAGACGGTAATCTGATTCCTTGATGCTTTGCCCTGGTAGGCTATTAATTCCTTTTAATACCAGGATTTTATATGTGATATGGAGAAGTGGAGTATCAAGTATCCCGATCAGATATCTTGATTCTTTAGTGATCTGCCCTGGTAGGCAACTAAGGCCACTTTAGCACCAGGTTTTTCATGTGGGGATATGGCAATACAACACAGTAAGTACCAAGTATCCTTATAAGATATCTTTATTCTTTGGCGGTATGTCCTGGTAGGTAACTAAGGCCACTTTAACACCAGGTTTCTCTTGGAGAGGGGGATTCCCCATCTGAGGCTTCAGGAGGTCCATATAGGTCCTCATGGTCTTGAAAGAGCAGAGTCTGGCAAGCGACTACGCCACTTATGCATTAGGCACCAAATCCTTCCTGGAGGAAGGTATACCCTAACCAAGGCAGCAAGACTGCCATGTGGCTTTCTTGGTCTTGAGGTGAAAAAATGGCGAAAACTTGCTAGGCGAATTTTAGGAGAATCACGTAGGAGAATAAAAGCTGACTTTATTAAATTTCTCAAGAGCAAATACAAAGCAAAAAATCGGGGTGTATATATCAGAAGTATACCAACCGATGTAACATTCCTCTTCAAACTCTAAGGTTAAAGCCTTTTAAGATGATCGTCATTCTAGGTGTGATCTACCGGGTAGACATCCATGTCTCCAATTACTCCGCGGGGTACCTACCAATCTATCCCTGCTCTTTCTGTTCTACTTCTTCTACAATCATACTTGGCACCTCTCCTTCCTCTGAGATGGAATGATCCGGCTGTGAAATCCTGTGGCCCGGTTCACTGGTAACAGGGGTGTACTGCTTGGCTAATGCGGTAGGGTTGGCGGATACTGCATAACAGGTGCGGGCTGCTTGCTGATCTCCCCTGACTTCCCCTACCTTGGTTCCAACCGGGAACTTCAGTACGTTGTGATAAATGGATAGGACTCCCCTTATTCCCGATAGGAAAGGTCTTTCCAGGATTGCATTGTAGGCTGACGAGGTATCAACCACTATGAACTCCGTCAAGATATTCTGCTGAAGAGGGGTTTCTCTAATTATTACCGGTAGAATGTGGGTTCCTACTGGCATCACGGAGTTGTAGGGAAAAATCGCAGTACACGCAGCGGAAGCGAGACTAAAAATAAGATTTAGTGACTTTTAAAATTTTTCCTTTATGAACCTTAAACCCTTTAATTAATTAAACATGCATATACAATAACCAAAAAGTAGAATACCTTTTGTCGCGTGATCCGATTGACTTACGTCGATGGTAATCCGCAAGATCTTCAATCCTAGCACGAACGTGGATCACCTAGGAGCGTGGTCTCTCTTTTTCTTTGAATTGCAAACCTGTGAATGGACAAAACAAACTTTCTTTTCTTTGTTAGTCACAAAAACAATCAAAAGAATGACTGAGATTATTCCGGTCACTTTTGAGTTCTCAATCTAATGATCGAAAACCGCGTGAACCTAGATCGATATCGTATACACAAGCTTATTGATTATTAAGCAAATAGTATACTATCAAAGAATAATCTTACACTCTTTTATGTTTTAGAAGAAATAAATTAATCTCTCTATGAATTGAGAAGAAGAAGAAAATAGAATCTCAAGCACCAAGCACTAGGTTGGCCGAATTCTATAAGTACATATATATAGGTGGCCAATTTTTCTTTCCTTCTTTCTATTAGGGTTGCCGAAATCCTTACCTAAAAACCACTAGGGTTGCCGCAAATCATATGCCAAAATAGGTTTGTGTTGCACCCTAATTTCCATCTAGTTTAAGACTTCAAACCCTAATCCAACTCATAGATATTTTATTCCTTTTTTATTTGACTAAATAAAAAGACTTCTTATTTGATTAAATAAATAAAATTAATTATTTATTTTCTTATCAAACAAGTCTTTTAATTTTAGTAAACTACTACAATAGTATTACTCTAGGAAATATATTTCCTATTCAGAAAAGATTTGTTTCTTAATTAAATAATTAATTAATAAATTAATTAATTCTTATTTAATTAAAACAATGAAACAAAATAATATATTAGGTTATAAAACCTACTTGCCGCCCCACTTAAACAAATGGGCTATATATTATTTCCTTTATTTCATTTAATCCATTGGACTTTAAATAAAAAGCCCACATGTGAACCAGACCCATTCTTACTAAAAGAAACAAGCCCATATGTCATTCATTAATATATTAATATAATTGAGCAGCCCATTACATAAATAATGTGCAAATTATATTCTTAATATATTAAATGCAATTCTAGATGGACCCTTAAATTGGTCCGGTAGAATATATCAAGTGATCCATGCAAGTCCGTGTGGATTGGGGATCTTGGCGGGCCATCTAAATTTAAGCTTCAATAGACATAACCTAATCACAATCAACAAATGATTCACTTAGGTCCGATCCATTAATTTTAACTCATTCCACTAAAGAGCTAAAACTGAACTCTTAAATAAAGATAGAAAAGGAAGATGTTCCTCATTCATACCCTAGACAATCATGTTGGAGATAGTGTATCCTCGTGATTAATATCAGTAATCGCCAAGAGTTCATAGACCGCCTACAACTCTCCAAGTTACCATATTTACTCATATGACCACGTTTTGAACTTGGATATTTTGACTTGTCCAGAAGCCATGTTTTCAATAGACACTATCGAAAACTCAACGTTGAGATTTAATATCCAATTACCTCAAAACATCCATATGATGATATTATACTCTCATTTAATAAATGGAGCCACGATGTCCATATCTATAAATGAAGTCCTCTATCGATTAACAAATGAATATCACCAAACTATCGAGGATAGACTATGCGATATAATCGTACTCATTGATAACTCAAATGATATCACTTGCAACCATAAGTCCATCATTTATCTCAGGATTAAGATAGACTCTCCGATTGTCTTGATAATGAAAAGACTATTATCTATTGACGGTTATAGATAAAGTATTTCATTGTGATCCAGTTCAATACACCCAGTGCACTAGATCCTTTTGCTCGAAGACACTCCGATGATTTTAGACTCATCATATCTCATTTGATCCCACTCAAATGCTAGCAAAAGAATTCTACAACTTTAACAAGATAAAGGTGCCCAACCTTTAACTTAAGTTGTGAACATTATTCAAGACTAACTAAAGAATTGTGTCTACCACATACATATCCAGATGTACGAACAATTCTTCTTTTCTCATAGTCTTTAGACCTTATGATTATTTACTTTGACACTTATAATATTAAACTATAAATGCTATACGATTTGTTAAACTAGAAATCACTTTATTAATATGAAAAAGATTGTTAATTACAACATTACACTCTTGCTATTGAGCATAATCCTAACAATCTCCCACTTGCACTATAGCAAATGTGTCATATCTCTCAAGCCCATGTTCTCTAGATGCCCATCGAAACTCTTCTGAGGTAGAGCCTTTGTGAAAGGATCCGCTAGATTTTTTGCTGACGCGATTTTGGTAATCGTCACGTCACCTCTTTGAACAATCTCCCTTAAAAGATGATACTTTCTTTCAATGTGTTTACCTCTCTTGTGACTTCTTGGTTCTTTCGAATTAGCCACTGCTCCACTGTTGTCACAGTAGATAGTGATCTGCTTATTCGCACTAGGAACCACTTCTAAGTCAATCAAGAATTGGCGAAGCCAAACAGCCTCTTTGGCAGCCTCGCATGCAGCAACATACTCAGCTTCCATGGTGGAATCAGCAATACAAGATTGCTTGATACTCCTCCATATAACTGCTCCTCCTCCAATAGTAAACACAGCCCCTGAAGTGGATTTTCTAGAGTCAGAATCTGATTGGAAATCAGAATCTGTATACCCAACGGGAATCAAATCCCCTCCAGAGTACACAAGCATATTATCTCTCGTTCTCTTAAGATACTTGAAAATATGCTTGACTGCCGTCCAGTGATCAGGACCAGGTTTCGATTGAAACCTGCTAACTATGCCAACAGCAAAACAAATATCTGGTCTAGTACAGAGCATTGCATACATGAGACTTCCAACTGCCGAGGCATATGGAACTCTACTCATGAATTGCTCTTCATGCTCATTCTTAGGAACTTGTTCCTTAGAAAGCTTGATTCCATGTCTGAAAGGTAACATACCTTTCTTGGAATCCTGCATGGAAAACCTAGACAAGATCTTGTCTATGTATGAAGCTTGGGATAATGCAATCGTTCTATTCTTTCTATCCCTTATTACTTGGATACCTAGAATAAAACTTGCTTCTCCTAAGTCTTTCATATCAAATTGTTTTGCTAACCATTCTTTTACTGATGTCAATACACCTACATCGTTTCCAATGAGTAGTATATCATCAACATAAAGAATTAGGAAAACCAACTTGTCGCCTTTAATCCTCTTGTATACACAAGGTTCGTCAGGATTCTGAATAAATCCAAAACCTTTGACAGCTTGATCGAACCTTATGTTCCAGGATCTGGATGCTTGCTTTAATCCATATATGGATTTCTGCAACTTGCATACCTTTTCCATTTGGCCCTTTTCAATGAATCCCTCTGGTTGCATCATGTAGATGCTTTCGTCAAGACTTCCATTAAGGAAAGCTGTCTTGACGTCCATTTGCCAAATCTCTAGATCTAAAGATGCTGCAATGGATAAGAGTATCCTAATGGATTTAAGCATGGCCACAGAAGAGAAGGTTTCCTCGTAATCGATACCTTCTTTCTGTGTATACCCTTTAGCTACCAATCTAGCTTTAAAGGTTTCCACCTTACCATCCATACCTTTTTTCCTCTTGTATACCCACTTGCACCCAATGGGTTTTATCCCTTTAGGCAAGTCTACAAGGGACCAGACTTTGTTATCGAACATAGATTCAATCTCGGATTGCATTGCCTTTTGCCAATGGCGATTATCAACATCCTCCATAGCTTCCTTGTACGTATAGGGATCATCGTCGTCCGGGAGATTCTCCACTGATTCTCCCAGACCGATGTATCTTTCGGGTTGAGTTCTAACCCTCCCACTACGACGAGGAATGGTAGGCTGTTGATCTTGTGTTGGATCGGAACTTACAATTGGGTTAGGTTGTGTAACCTCTCGTGGAATTGTATCTCCTGACATCTCATTCAGGACAATTCTACTTCTAGGCACAAAATCATTCATATAGTCCTTTTCCAGAAATTTAGCATTTGTCGAAACAAATACTTTAAGATCTGAAGGACTATAGAAATAATATCCTTTAGTTTCTTTTGGATACCCTACAAATATACATGTTTCTGAACGGGACTCCATCTTTTCTGTCTTTCCTTTTAACACATGCGCAGGACAACCAAATATCCTTAAGTGTTGTAAACTAGGCTTGCGCCCAGTCCACAACTCATGCGGTGTTTTAGGAACAGACTTAGATGGTACATCGTTTAGAATGTATATAGCAGTTTGTAAAGCATATCCCCAAAAAGAAATAGGAAGTGTTGAATAACTCAACATAGACCTAACCATATCCAAAAGAGTTCTATTTCTCCTTTCTGCTACCCCATTCTGTTGAGGTGTACCTGGTGCAGAAAACTGAGAAACAATCCCATTATCAATAAGATATTGCTGAAACTCACCAGATAGATATTCTCCACCACGATCAGATCTCAAGATTTTTATGTGTTTCTCAAGCTGATTTTCCACTTCAGCTTTGAATGCTTTGAACATGTCAAAAGCATCCGACTTATGTCGCATGAGATACACATAACCAAATCTCGAGTAATCATCTGTGAAGGTGATGAAGTACTCATATCCACCTCTAGCTTGAATGCTCATAGGTCCACATACATCAGTGTGTATCAATCCTAAACATTCAGTGGCTCTTACACCTTTGGCAGAGAACGTCCTTTTGGTCATTTTACCTTCCAAACAAGATTCACAAGTTGGTAGATCATCAACCTTTAAGTCACTCAAAGGTCCGTCACATACCAATCTTTTAATCCTATTAAGGTTAATATGACCTAAGCGTAAATGCCAAAGGTAGGTTTCATCTGTTGATAATTTTACTCTTTTATGATTAGGTTCCGTTATTTCTGTGTCTAACGAGTGAGAGATATTTCTATGCAAAAAGTATAGACCGTTTTCCAATGTACCTTGGCAAATAATTTTGTCATTCTTACTAATAATAAAAACTTTATTAAAAGTAACCGAATATCCAAATTTATTTAAACAAGAAACTGAAATTAAATTCCTCTTGAATTGAGGTACATAATAAACGTCTATCAAATCTAAATGCCTTCTAGAATCCAAATAAACTCTAATATCTCCCACTGCACTTGCAGACACTAACGTTCCGTTGCCCAAGCGCAAATTGATTTCATTCTTACTCAGCTTTCTCCTTTCTTGGAACCCCTGCAAGGAATAACAAACATGATTAGTGGCTCCTGAGTCTATGATCCAAGAATCTGTAGAATCAGCCAAAAAACATGTTTCAAGATAATTCACATTACCTTCTTCCTTCTTATTCTGGGACTTTGGGCAATTTCTCTTCCAATGTCCCTTTTCACCACAAAGGAAGCATTTCCCTTTGATCTTGGTTACTTTCTTGGTGTCCTTCTTGATAGGCCCAAGTTGCTTTTTCTTCTGTTGTTTCTTGACCTTTTGACGGGCCTTAACAGTAGCAACTTTACCAACCATATGAATCTCTTGACCTTTGCCTTTCACAAGGATCTTTTCAGCACTTTGAACATCTTGCATCAGGCCTTGTAAGGTGTATTCCTTTTTGTTCAAAGTGTAGTCCAATTTGAACTGATCAAAGGAATCTAACAATGAATTGACAACCATATCAATCTTTGTCTCACCATCTATCTCAGCGCCATGCAGTTCAGCAATGTTGAGATGTGCTATGACTTTCATCATGTGATCTTTCACAGCCTGTCCAGGTTTCATCCTAAGATTCATAAAAGCAGTCACTGCCTCTCTCTTAGTCGTCCTAGACTTCATAGCAAACATCTCCTCTAGAGACATCATAATATCAGCAGCGGACTCCATTCCTTCATGCTGCTGTTGCAACACGTCGGAGATAGTGGCCATAATGTAACATTTTGCCATATCATCTGAAGTCTTCCACTGCTCATACTCATCTCTATACATTATGCTTGATTCATTATTAGGAGCAGGTGGTTTAGGAGTAGTTAGAACAAACTTATGTTTTTCACTTTGCAGCAACAACCCAATTTTCCTTTTCCATGTGACATAATTATCTCCAGTTAAAGTGTTATCTTTCAGGATGTTCATAAGTGATGGGGTCATGATTTCTGAATAAAACAAAACATATATAAGTAAATAATCATGATAAAGCACTTTTAAATATTTATCTTGAATTAAATAAATAACTCAATCATAAAATTCAACGGTGATCCAACACCCATAAATGTTACGCCTCCTTTGGGAGTTCGCACCATTTACTAGTTAGACTAGGTCCCACCTAATTGTTAACATAACAACCAGCGTTTTCAATTTTAGCCTTGTAATTTTACTGACAAGAACTCTTGGGAGGATATCAATAAAATTACATTGAGTGTGTTACCAAGATATCGACCCTCAACTTTCTCTCACAAAAATCCCTCCTTGGGGAGTAGATCTCGTTTGAGTCCATTGTCTAGTCTATCCTTGTAAGGAAGTATATTGCTAAATTCCATTCATGGACGCCCCTTGGGGGGATTACCAATAAATAATAAAGCTCAACTAACCTTGGAGGCCATAGGTGTTACAAAAACACCTTCTCCCACTCAATTATTTAAGGCGTTTGATTAAATCCCATAGAATGATTTACCAAGTTATCTAGATGCCAATTTAGATACCTAAATCATTCAATGCATGTTCATACCAAAAGAGATATATGAGTGGCACTCCTATTCTATATGTCATGTTATCATACAATAACAAATATTGTAATATTTAAGCATAAACTAAATAGCAACAATTTTGGCCCATCCTAGAAAAACAAGTAAATTACAATTGTCAGGAATACAAGATCTTCAGGTGGCCCATCAACCATACGCTCATCCTTCGGCCCAAACCCCATGGGCGTGCACAACCCACAACCCCACAAAGGGGCTGCCATGCGCAGCCCATAAGGCCTCCTAGGCTGCCGTGCGCAGCCCACCTTGTTTTGGGCTTGCCGTGCGTAGCCCAATCCACTCCTAGGGTGCGCACGGTGTTCGTTCTCGGTTCCGGTTGCTTCGTTTTTCTTCGTGTCTTCAAATCTTCGATGTTAGAACGTATTACAACTTTAATTAAATAATAAAATACTGCAGTTTTTTTTTTTTTTTTTTTTTTAATCACTGCAGTACTTTTTTATACATAAAAATACTGCACTAAAAATAATAATAATAACTGCACATTAAATTTAATACAAACAAATAAAAAAAATTAGCAACTATCAAGAAGGAATTATGGCGATAATAGACCACCCTTCTTGTTACAATTCCGAAACAAAAATTACATTGAAAATCTAGGACCAAAATCGAGCAACAACAATCCACATAAAACATATATAAATCCATACATCACATGTAATTATATATGCGAATACCTAGAGTGCCATCTCTTTCTAAACATGCATAATCACAATAAAAAGAAATCGATCCACGTATATATACGTTAATTAATTAAAAGGGTTTAACCTAGGCTCTGATACCAATTGTAGGGAAAAATCGCAGTACACGCAGTGGAAGCGAGACTAAAAATAAGATTTAGTGACTTTTAAAATTTTTCCTTTATGAACCTTAAACCCTTTAATTAATTAAATATGCATATACAATAACCAAAAAGTAGAATACCTTTTGTCGCGTGATCCGATTGACTTACGTCGATGGTAATCCGCAAGATCTTCAATCCTAGCACGAACGTGGATCACCTAGGAGCGTGGTCTCCCTTTTTCTTTGAATTGCAAACCTGTGAATGGACAAAACAAACTTTCTTTTCTTTGTTAGTCACAAAAACAATCAAAAGAATGACTGAGATTATTCCGGTCACTTTTGAGTTCTCAATCTAATGATCGAAAACCGCGTGAACCTAGATCGATATCGTATACACAAGCTTATTGATTATTAAGCAAATAGTATACTATCAAAGAATAATCTTACACTCTTTTATGTTTTAGAAGAAATAGATTAATCTCTCTATGAATTGAGAAGAAGAAGAAAATAGAATCTCAAGCACCAAGCATTAGGTTGGCCGAATTCTATAAGTACATATATATAGGTGGCCAATTTTTCTTTCCTTCTTTCTATTAGGGTTGCCGAAATCCTTACCTAAAAACCACTAGGGTTGCCGCAAATCATATGCCAAAATAGGCTTGTGTTGCACCCTAATTTCCATCTAGTTTAAGACTTCAAACCCTAATCCAACTCATAGATATTTTATTCCTTTTTTATTTGACTAAATAAAAAGACTTCTTATTTGATTAAATAAATAAAATTAATTATTTATTTTCTTATCAAACAAGTCTTTTAATTTTAGTAAACTACTACAATAGTATTACTCTAGGAAATATATTTCCTATTCAGAAAAGATTTGTTTCTTAATTAAACAATTAATTAATAAATTAATTAATTCTTATTTAATTAAAACAATGAAACAAAATAATATATTAGGTTATAAAACCTACTTGCCGCCCCACTTAAACAAATGGGCTATATATTATTTCCTTTATTTCATTTAATCCATTGGACTTTAAATAAAAAGCCCACATGTGAACCAGACCCATTCTTACTAAAAGAAACAAGCCCACATGTCATTCATTAATATATTAATATAATTGAGCAGCCCATTACATAAATAATGTGCAAATTATATTCTTAATATATTAAATGCAATTCTAGATGGACCCTTAAATTGGTCCGGTAGAATATATCAAGTGATCCATGCAAGTCCGTGTGGATTGGGGATCTTGGCGGGCCATCTAAATTTAAGCTTCAATAGACATAACCTAATCACAATCAACAAATGATTCACTTAGGTCCGATCCATTAATTTTAACTCATTCCACTAAAGAGCTAAAACTGAACTCTTAAATAAAGATAGAAAAGGAAGATGTTCCTCATTCATACCCTAGACAATCATGTTGGAGATAGTGTATCCTCGTGATTAATATCAGTAATCGCCAAGAGTTCATAGACCGCCTACAACTCTCCAAGTTACCATATTTACTCATATGACCACGTTTTGAACTTGGATATTTTGACTTGTCCAGAAGCCATGTTTTCAATAGACACTATCGAAAACTCAACGTTGAGATTTAATATCCAATTACCTCAAAACATCCATATGATGATATTATACTCTCATTTAATAAATGGAGCCACGATGTCCATATCTATAAATGAAGTCCTCTATCAATTAACAAATGAATATCACCAAACTATCGAGGATAGACTATGCGATATAATCGTACTCATTGATAACTCAAATGATATCACTTGCAACCATAAGTCCATCATTTATCTCAGGATTAAGATAGACTCTCCGATTGTCCTGATAATGAAAAGACTATTATCCATTGACGGTTATAGATAAAGTATTTCATTGTGATCCAGTTCAATACACCCAGTGCACTAGATCCTTTTGCTCGAAGACACTCCGATGATTTTAGACTCATCATATCTCATTTGATCCCACTCAAATGCTAGCAAAAGAATTCTACAACTTTAACAAGATAAAGGTGCCCAACCTTTAACTTAAGTTGTGAACATTATTCAAGACTAACTAAAGAATTGTGTCTACCACATACATATCCAGATGTACGAACAATTCTTCTTTTCTCATAGTCTTTAGACCTTATGATTATTTACTTTGACACTTATAATATTAAACTATAAATGATATACGATTTGTTAAACTAGAAATCACTTTATTAATATGAAAAAGATTGTTAATTACAACATTACACTCTTGCTATTGAGCATAATCCTAACAGGAGTCCCCTGTAAAATCGTACAACGGTGTGGTGCAGCTGTTATAGCAAGGGTTTTTCAGGTTGATCTTTTCCAATGCCCTTTTGAACAAAATATCGACACTGCTTTCGGTATCTATCAGGATGCGGTGAACCCGGTAATTGGCAATCTGTACCGTGATCACCATTGGATCATCATGAGGCTGTACTGTGTTGTAGGTATCTTCCTTAGTGAAAATGATCTAAGTAGAGGGAAGATAATCTCGTGATCCTCTGGATACCCGAAATACATCCTGACCAGTGGTGAGCCTTGGGATCTTCCTAGCATGGTTCTTTCTTGAATTGTTGGACGTCTCTACTAGTGTTGAGCCTCCACTGATAGTGTGAATGACCTGAATTTATTTCATCAAATCCTTTCCTTCATCCTTCCTCCTTTCTTTTGGATCTCCTCATTTCCCCTTAAATCTCCTTCCTTGCCTTGATGCTATCCCGTACTTGCTGCAAAAATTCAACTAAGAGTCCTTCTCTCACCAATCCTTCAATCTGGTTTCAGAGATTGTAGCACTCAAATGTGTTGTGTCCGACGTCCTCGTGGAAATCACAGTATTTGTAACGATTTCTTTTATTAGCTAGGATCTTTATTGGACTAGGTTTCCTGAGCAAACCCTTATCGCGAATAGCCAGATATATGGTCTCTCGGGAGGCATTGAGAGGAGTGTAGTGATTGTACTAGTCTTCTTCACTTGATACCCGGACTACTTCTCTTAGAGGGGGTGATGCTCGGGGAGGAGTTCTCCTAGCAGGGTATCTTTCCCGGTGTTAGGGAGGAGGCGGCCTGTAAGTTGATCGGTTTGGAGGATTGTTCTGGAACTTCTTTGCAGGTACTGATTTTAGAGATTCCTTCTTAGGCCGTTTAGTTGTTCGGGCTTCATCATGTTCAACCTTGACTCGGAGCTGCTCATCTATGTCCACCTGCTCCAGCACCCTATCATATGCTTCTTGGTAAGTCTCAGGTGAATGCTTTGCAAATGATCGGAACAATCTGCCAGCCTATAAGTTCCTTCTGAAATTGGCTAGGGTCTCTTTCTCAGTAAATACTCCCATCTGGATCACTTCCTTGTGGAACTTCTCTACATAGAATCTCAAAGTTTCACCTCACTCCTGGATTACATATTACAGTAGGACGGGGTCCTTGGGGAGAGGCTTGATCCCCTGAAACTGAGCACAAAAATCTGTAGTAAGTTTTATAAAGGAGTCCACACTACCCGGAGGTAATTTTCTTAACCAAGTCTTTGCACAGTCAATCAAAGTGGATGGGAACATTCTGCACATAGCTGACCGAGTGGCATTCTGGATTTCCATCTGGTGGACAAAGCTCTCCATGTGGCTCACGGGATCCTCTGATCCAGAATACTTCTTGGTGGGCATCTTGAATTTGGGGGTAACTCAGCTTCCCGAATCCTTCTGGAGAAAGGTGCATTCATCTCCCCCAAGGGGTTCTTCCGAGTACCCCGGTGTTTCCCTTTCTTCAATTCCTCGAGTTTCTTTGCCATCTTGGCCATCTGATCCTCAAGGCGTTTGGATTCGTCGTGCCTGGATCGGGCTACTAAACCTTCATTGTCTGAAGTTTCTGACTCCACTATTGGTTTATTGCGCTCCTCCTTCTAAGGCCGGGTACCTCGCTGGTTCCTCCTGGGTCCAGTACTGCCACCTGTATCTGGCTGAGGATTCTTCCTTTCTGCCACCAGCCTAGTTGTTGGCTGGATCCTTCTGGGCGGGATGTCGAATGCTGATTTAACCTATTGAGGTCTAATATCTCTAGGATAATTTGGTACTAGTAGCGGTGGGCCGAGCCTGTCAAAGACCGGTAACTGGGTACTTAGTCCAGCCCCTTCTGTAAATCTGGGTGCTTCAAAGGGTATTCCTTGGGCGATCATCCGGAGACGAACGCTCTCTACATAAGCTGCAGCATGTTGTTCCATGGCATCCTGATTTACCTCTGGGACTGCGGGGTCTTGTGGTGTTGTCCCGATGTTAGGTGGTGGAACCGGTGCCGGGATCTGGCTTCTTACTCCCTTCCTCTTCCCTTGGTTTCTTTGGGTGGAAGAGAGGGAAATGGGCCCTGAGTTGGCGGGCTACCCTTGAGAGGATCGGAGCCTCATCTTCTACTTCTTCTAGGTAGAGCTTGGTAGCTTATTAAGGGTGGGGAGTTTTTCCCACAGACGGTGCCAAAGTGTTAACCGAAAAATGTCACTAGGGTGATATTTCCAATTAATAATTCAAAGGGGACCAGGATCGGGGTAGATCTTGATCGGAGAGGTATCAGGTAGTTCGATACCTTTGGCTTCCTAAAAAATTCACTAAGAATGGTGTATGATAGTAGTAAAAAAAAAGGATTCAAACATATGGTAGAACGAATACTCAACTAGTTTTATTCAGAATAAACGCATAGTAAGGTTACAATCAATCTTTAACAAAACTATCGATATATGATCAAAGGTAGGCTAAACTTGATGGGCAATGGCGATGGAGCTCTCGAATCTATCGATAAGTGGCAAAGTATGAAGTAGGGTTTTCGGTCCCCCTTTCTGTGATCATAAGGTGAGTATATATAGGTCTGTTTCTTGTCATGCACTCCTAGAACTTCGGTCTAGGGTTTTAGTGATTTACGGATCCTTCCTTCGCGATCAATGAATTCGTCGGGGAATTGATCCCCAAAATCAAGTGATTCCTTTTTTATCGGATTGGAAGGGAGTTGACTCCTATTTCAAGTATGATTCTGTATGGCGGGAATGTATGTAACATTCTGTCTTGAACGGTGGCGTTTAATGCTTGTCTTTCTACTTGGCTTGCTGTTCGGGATATCTGCTTCCTGCTTTAGGCAAGGTTGGGGCATCGGGGTCTTTATGTTTATATGCGACCGTTTATTCACCGGATGCCTACTGCTAGTTTTTTGGTGGATCGGGATACTCAAGTATCTCGCATTCTTCTCGCTTTTCTTAAATTGTGCTTGACAGCGTCGAAGTATTGGGGTATCGGGGTACCGAAATACCGGGATACCAGGATACTTGGAGGTAGACAGGTGCTAGGATCTCATGGTAGTAGTGTCTCTGGGACTTTGTCTTCGGGGTTTCCTGGTACTTTCTGGGTTCTACAATCCTTGAACCTGACCGAGGTGGGTAGGAGTCTACATTATGGCTATTCTTGTAGACAGGCAGGGTATCAGGATACATCTCCCATGGCACCTTTTTACCCCGTCATAACTTCAAGAGATGATAGAAAATTCTTCTTTGGTCTCTGCCATTTTTGGCGGTTAACAGTAACGAAAGCACTTTGGTCTTATATGACCATCAATATCACAAAAATGACATGTAGAGATGAAATTAGGAGTCATACCATGTCCTTGTGCATGCATAGGAGCCTTCCCATGTCTTTGTGGTTGTCTTGGTTGTTGAATAGGATCTCTTCTTCTTTGTTGTTGACCAAGACTTGGTTGCTTCCTCGGTTGAGTTTGCATGATCGATTTCTTCTCTTGATGGATTTGAGGTTGAGGGAAGTTAGCATGAGGAACTTTTGTAGGTTGAGCTTGAGGTTGTCTTCTTTGAGCTACATTCACTTGTGCACTATAAGAACATTGTCCTAAATCAATCTTCTTCCCAGGAGTTTGCACCGGTGAAGCTTCTTTGTAGCTCAAGCTCTTGACAAACACGGTTTTGTTAGGAATGGAGGACTCCTTACCATCTTCAAACCCAAGACCTCTCTTGTCACAAGGACTCTTTCCAACACTTAACATGTGGTTAAGTTTTTCGGTGCTAGAAACTATCCTAGTCCTTGACCCTTTAGCCTCTTCATGCTCGCTCTTCAATCCTTCTTCATTCCTCTTAGATAAGTCTAACTCTTTTCTTAGCTTATCTTTAATCTTCTTGGATCTTTCCACTTGTTCACTTTGTAAGGATTCCTATTTGTTGATTGGCTTATTTCGTGAACAAACCACATTTTGGGGTTTGATGTGTAAGGGTAGTTTAGGTGATTGAGAAACAAGCTCAAAGGCCCTTTCAAGACCTCAAGGTGTCAAGCACTCCAAAGGTAGATCTCTAGTGCTTATTTTTCTTTAAAGAGATTTAGATTGCATACACTCACTTAACCTACTTGCATTTGTGTGCATACTCTTCACATGTCACATTACACACTTGCACTTCTTTGTTATATTTTTATGTGTGGATTTGTCCATAGATGAGTTCCGAGCGATTCAGAGACTTTTCTATATGTTTCGGATGATTTTCGAGATATTTGGGACATTCCGTATTTTTATCGAAAACCGAAATTCAATTCCGAGTTTAAATTGGAAAGTTATATAATTTTCCATATTTGAGATTGAGTCCGGGTTAATATTCCGAAGACGGAATTGAATTTCGAGGTTCGAGGTCAACTGGACTGAAGAACGCTCGGGACCGAAGTCGGCTTAGTGTGGCATGATAGCCACACCTAGCAAGGGGTGGCGTGTAAGCCACGGGCTCCCCATGCCAAAAACATCTCTCTGCCCGCGTTGCTCACACGGCACACACACGGGCACTCACCTGATGTTTTTTTTGGTTTTGAAATTCAAGCCATTTAATCGTGTGCTTTGTTTTATTGTGAGCTCATGTTCTTTGTGATTGCTTTGACTTTAATATGGCACTTCATTGCATCCTTGTTTTTCTCTCATGTGAGCTCACCTCACTTGATTACCATCATTTAAATTTTTTTTTCAAAAAGTCAATCGGTGCAGGCGTGCGGTGTAGTTTCATGTGTGACCTAATATATAGATACTTTATCTTCTTGTCACTTGGACTATACACACAAAAAATACACACTTTTGAGAGACAAATATATTCAAGAGAGAAACTCTCAAGAACTTGTCTTTAACTCTCAAAACCATTTTCATATGCATCAAAATATCATCTAAACATTTTCCAGCATAGTTAGGATGTTTACTTGCATGGGTCTTGGTCAACACACTTCCCTTGGTATGTTCTTCACTATTATCATTTATAATTAGTGTTTTATTTATCAAGGCATCTCTTTTATTATTTGCTTGTTCTTAGATTAGCATATAATATTCAAAATAGAGATTGTTGTGTTGACATGATTGTGTGTTGTATTGTGATAGCTAATTAGGTTTTTGATTAATCTTGATTAGCTAAGCTATTTGACATGTCATTTAGCAATTGATATCTATGGTTGATTTAATTGATTATATCATCATCCTGGATAAGCATCTAAGGTTACCTAGCCTTGTTTGTCATTTGAATATTTATACATATTCACATAGGTTGCATAATCTCTTCATTTAGAATTAAGTCTTGAGGCTAAGATTGCTTAGGTCTCAAGCAATTGGACTAGAGCCACTTTTAAAGGCCCGAGTGGTAGAAGTGGGGGGTTATTGACCGGAGTGTTAGACGAGGTCTACATAGGTTGTAAACTCCATTTCGATTAGTGGATTTCGAGGTCCGAGTGTGGCGCACTAAACAGCCCGTGGTTTTTCCCAGTGGTTGGGTTTCCACGTATACATCAAGTGTTATTTAAATTCCGCACTATATTACACTTGCTTGTATTTTTGACTAGTAGGGGCATTTTCGTAAAATTGACTTGCATGCGAAAATTGGGTAATAATAGTTAAAATCTATTCCCCCCCCCCCCCCCCCCCCCCCCCTCTAGATATATATATAGTACACACCGAGCTTTTATTGTATTATTACTTTCACACTTAAGTGGTCAACATACGCTGAAAGGTCTAGATTCTCTTCTCTCAATCTTCGAATCTTTTCCTTGGTCTTCATTTCTAAGTTTTTAAACTCAGTGAGGAATTCATCTAGAACCTTGTTCTCCACATATCCATGTGTGGAGTTAGATGAAGAGTCATCTTCACTAGAGTCAATTTCTTCTTGACTCTCATTCTCTTCTTCATTGTAGGAAATCGGAAAGGCAAAATAATTATTCTCACAATCATTCAAGCTCGAGGGACTTTCTTCAACAATTTTCACTTTGTTATCCCGCTTGTAAGAGCTAGCAAGCGTCATAAATTTGGCCATATCCTCTTCATCACTTTCACTAGAAGTGGCGGCCATTTCCTTTCCTATTCTACCATTCTCCAAGTTTGCACATTCCTTGGTGATATGCCTGAATCCTCCACATTCGTAGCATTGAATCTTCTCTCTTGAAGACATCTCATGATTTGGCTTGACATTCTTGATTATGGTCTTCTTCTTCTTGAAGTCATCCCTCTTTGAGCCATAAACACTCTTTTGTAAATTCAAGAACTTCTTGAATCCCTTGGCAACGAGTGCCACGTCTTCATTTGAGTCATCCTTCTCCTCTTCCACCTTGGAAGTTTTCAAGGCTAGATTCTTTTTCTTTTTAGGAGGTAAGGTGGTAGCCTTTCTTGATTCATAGGCTAGAAGTCTTCCAATGACTTCACTCGGCTTCATATCCTTGTAGGAGTCATTTTCTTCTAAAGCCGTCACTTTGGTTTCGAACCTCTCTGGAAGTGATCGCATGATCTTTTGCTTTATTCTTCTATCCAAGTAAGGATCACCGAGTTGGTGACTTTGGTTCACAATATCCATTAGCCTCACTTGGAAGTCATTGAATTGCTCGTGCTCTTCCATCCTAATGGTCTATCTCAAACCGAGTTTTGAGGACTTGGAGCTTGGAGTCCTTAACTACCTCGGTTCATTTATGTGCAACTTCTAGGATGTCCCATGCCTCTTTGGCAATCCTAGTAATTTGGATCAGTTTGTACTGATTTTCACTCACTGCACATCGGATGGCATGTATAGCTTTGTTGTTCCACATGGAGTCAACAAACTCTTGAGGACTCCACTGTGCCTTAGGCTTGAGAACATCTTCTCCTCCATCCATTGGAGTCGTCATAGGTGGAGCATATCCATCTTCAACTGCCATCCATGCCCTATCATGGATTTGGCATAAGTATGCTTCCATAGTCCCCTTCCATGAGGAGTAATTATCACCGGTGAGCAACGGTGGCCTCATGCTCGACGCTACCTCTTTGCTCATCCCAAAATCACTCATAGTGTTTGGATGAATGCAAAATGTATGAAGAAATCAAACAATCACACAAAATGCAAAACACACCAATAATGAGCAAGGATCACATAAGTATATCTAGGAACCCGCTCTGATACCAATTGAAACAAATTAACGGTGTGTGATAAATTAATCTAGAGGGGGGTGAATAGATTTTAATCGATTTTACCCAATTTTCATGAAAGGTAAAGATTACGAAAATACCCCTAACTAGTCAATTTATATAACAAGTGTAATATGTGCGGAATTTAAATAACACTTGATATTTACGTGGAAACTCTCACAGGAAAAAAACCACGGGCTAGTAAGTGAGCCACACTTGAACCTCGAATCCACTAAATGTGTTAAAGATTACAACCTAATCCCGGTATATAATCATACACCTACATAATCCCGGTATAAGTGAACCTAGTCCAATTGCTTGTGATTTATGCAACCTAATCCCGGAAGCTACACAAGTCTTACTTCTCAATGAAGAGATGATACAACCTAAGTGAATATATGAAATACTCAAATATGCAACAAGAGTTAGGTAACCCTATATGCTTATCTAGGATGATGATATAACAAGAAATACAATCCTAGATATCAAGAGCTAAATGACATGTCAAAAAGCTTAGCTAAACATAGATTATGAAAACCAAGAAAGCTATCACAATACAACTCTCAAACATTCAAAACACTAATCTCAAACTTGTATATAAGATATATATTAATGACATACAAGTGATAAATGAGATTACTTGCAAAGAAAGACACAAAATATGTAAGACATAAGTGAAAAACTTACCAAGCAAAGTGTGTTGAAAAATCCATGCAAAATGATATCTAGATGATCAAGGATGATGCTAGATGATGATTGATGATCATGGAAAGGTGTTTGAGTAAACAAAGGTGAGTTCTTTAGTGAAAAATTTCTCTTGGAAAAATATGCTAAGTAAAAATATGCTTTTGAACTCTCTAAAAACAACCTAAGACGAAAGAGGCATATATATAGTGTGTCCAAGTTAAATGCAGTCATTTTGAAAAGTTGGCAGAAAAATTGCCTTCACCGCTATTCACCCGCTCTACGTAGGGCGGGTGTACAGCGGTTCACCTGGGTTTCGAAGAACATGTTCTTCGTGATCGCCCTACGTAGGGTGGATTCTAGGTGACCTAGTGGCGGTTGCTCTCGGGTTTTGAGAGCTGCTATTCACCCACTCTACGTAGAGCGGTTTTTGGGCGGACCAAAAGTTGTGAAAAAATCAACCAGTGGCACCGCTGTTCACCCACTCTACGTAGGGCGGGTGTACAATGGATAAGAGCAATTTTGCTCTTTCCCTTTTTGGGCCACTATTCGTAGAGCGCCTGTAGGGCGTGTGAATAGTGCCTATACATACACAATGCATCCTAAAGTACTATCATGACATGGTTTCTAATCCTAAGATGCAATCAATAAAATATTCAAGAAGAGATATTATATAAACATGAATGCACACATATCAAGACACACAAAATACACAAAGTATGGATATGCAAGGAATGTGTGTGTGTGTGCAACTACATCTCTTCAAAGCAAAGCAAGCACAAGAAATTTACCTTTGGTGCTTCTTCTCTTGAGGTCTTGAGAGCCTAAGCTACCCTTACATTACAAAACCCCAACATGTGGTTTGTCCATGAAATAAGTCAATCAATGAATGGGAATCTTTACATAGGTGAATCACATTTGTGATTGAATTGGGAGATCTTGCGAATTACCATCGATGCAATGTCAATCGGATCACGCGACAAAGGTACGATACTTGTAATCATATATGTTAATTAAATAAAGGGTTAAGGTTCAACTTATGGAAAAATTTCAAAACATACTAAAACCACTTTTAGTCTCGCTTTCGCTGCGTGCACGTGTTTTTCCCTACATATGGTTCAAAGAAAAAGGTCATAGGGAAAAGGTAACATATCTATTCCCGGTTTACCCTCCTTACCCAATGCTCTTTATGTAGATGGTTTGTAAGTCTATCTCATTAACATATCACATTTGAGTGATGAAGGGCTTTCAGTTATGTTTGGTAAAGTTGATTGCTCTATTGTAAATGAAAATGGGCAAGTTTTGTTGAAAGGCAAGAGATCAAGTGATAATTGCTATTGTCTAGAGTCTAATCTCATCTCTTGTAACTTGTCTACTCGTGAGCAAGTTGAATTGTGGCACCAAAGATTTGGCCACATGAACTATAGGGACTTGAAAGTCCTTGATAGGTTGAATGTCATGAGAGGCCTTCCCAAACTTGGGAAAAAGGTTGAGGGAGTTTATGGACCTTGTCAACAAGGAAAGGTCCCATCCAACCAAAATCTTAGGTGGTAGAAGGTACATCCTTGTGGTTGTTGATGACTTCTCTAGGTTCACATGGACTTAATTTCTTAGAGAGAAGTCCGAAGCCTTTGAGAAATTCAAAATGCTTTGTGTTAAAATTCAAAAAGAGAAAACTTCTCACATTAAAAGCATTAAGAAAATTAGAAGTGATCATGGGAAAGAATTTGAAAATGCTAACTTTGAAAGTTTTTGTGATAGCTTAGGCATTTCCTATGAGTTTTCGGCTCCTAGGACACCTCAACAAAATGGTGTTGTTGAGAGGAAGAATAGGGTCCACTAAGAGATGGCCCGTGTGATGTTGCTTAGCAACAAAGTCCCTAGGAACCTTTGAGCTGAAGCCATCAATACGGCTTGTTATATAGGGAATAAAGTTTTCCTTAGGCCCGGGACTAAACGAACATCTTATGAGTTATGGAAGGGTAGGAAACCTGATGTTAGCTACTTCCACGTCTTTGGAAGCAAGTGCTATATACTTAATGACCGAGATCAACTTGGCAAGTTTGATGCCAAGAGTGATGCTGGTATTTCATTGGATATGCACTTAATAGCAAGGCCTATAGAGTTTTCAATTTAAAAACTCAAAGTGTTATAGAATCATCAAATGTTGTCTTTGATGATCGTAGGCCCAAATATGATAACCATGAGGAGGATGTTTGTGAAATAGATGACCTTCCTTTGAAGGAGTGTGGTGAGACTTCAAGTGGTGTGAAGTCAAACTAAAATGAAGAGGATGATCTACCTCTTAATAGAGATCCATATTTGGACTCTAGTGAACCCACTCATTGGGTAAGGAAACTCCATGATAAAGATGATATCATTGGAGAAGTTAATGAGGGTGTTAGGATTAGGCGTCAAATGGCTAATCAAATTAGCTATAGTTGTAACACCTCTCAAATAGAACCCGAAAATGTTGATGAGACCTTGAATGATGAATTTTAGGTTCTTGCCATGCAAGAAGAGCTAAACCAATTCGAAAGAAATGAGGTTTGGACTGTAGTTCCTAGACCTAAAAATTCCAATGTCATAGGCACCAAATGGGTGTTTAGGAACAAATCCGATGAAGATGGCAACATTGTGCAAAACAAGGCTAGGCTTGTTGCACAAGGATACTCTCAAATTGAGGGTATTGACTTTAAGGAGACTTTTGCTCCTATTGCCCGCCTTGAGTCCATAAGGCTTCTCTTGTCAATTTCTTGTGTGTACAAGCTCAAATTACACCAAATGGATGTCAAGAGTGTCTTCATCAATGCCTTCTTGCATAAGGAAGTGTTTGTTGAGCAACCCAAGGGGTTTGTGGATCCACACCACCCCTCTCATGTCTATTGCCTCAAGAAGGCTATATATGGGTTGAAACAAGCACCAAGGGCTTGGTATAAGCGCCTCACTCTTTATCTTGTTGACAATGGCTACTCTAGAGGTAGTGTTGACAAGACCTTATTCATCAAGTGCAATAAAGATGAGCTATTCATAGCTCAAATTTATGTTGATGACATTGTTTTTGGTTCCACCAACAAGTCTAAAGTGCAACAATTTGTTGATGTCATGTCTCATGAATTTGGGATGAGCATGGTTGGTGAACTAAATTACTTCCTAGGCTTGCAAATTAAGTAAATGCATGATGGCATCTTCATATCCCAAGCTAAATATACAAAGAACCTAGTGAAAAAGTTTGGCCTTGAGAATGCCAAACATTATGACACACCCATGAGCATTACCATGAAGCTAAGCAAAAATGCTAGTGGAAAGAGTGTTGAGTAAAGCTTATATCGGGGCATGATAGGCAGCTTGCTTAACTTAATCGCAAGTAAACCCGATATCTCATTTAGTGTGGGTGTTTGAGCCAGGTACCAAGCTAATCCCAAAGAATCTCACCTTGTTGCGGTGAAGAGGATCATTCAGTTTGTGGATGGTACCTCAAATCATGGGATTTGGTACTCTTTTGACACTAATCCAAGTCTTGTTTGATTTAGTGATGCTGATTGGACGAAAAATTGTGATGATAGGAAGAGTACATCGGGCGGTTGCTTCTTCCTTGGGATCAATTTGGTGTCATAGTTTTGCAAGAAGCAAAACTCAATTTCCCTATCCACGGCCGAGGCAGAATACATTGCCGCCGGTAGTGCTTGAACTCAATTATTGTAGGTGAAACAAATGCTAGCCGATTATTGCTTAGAGCAAGGTACTCTCACATTGTTTTGTGATAACATGAGTTCCATTAACATTTCAAAGAATCCGGTCCAACATTCTAGGACAAAGCATATTAACATTAGACATCATTTCATAAGAGAGCTAGTTGAGAGCAAATTCATTGCATTGGAGCATGTGAGAACAAATGACCAACTAGCGGATTTGTTTACAAAACCCTTAGACACTCTTAGATTTGGGAACCTTAGCAAGTCTATTGGGATTTGTCACTTGGGTTGAAATGGTATGTCTTGACCTCATATGGGGAGCTCAAGCAAAGAGAGCAAAGTTGCATAATCTTGCATTGTGCTACATTAATATATTTTATGCCTCTTATTTAATTGCTTGAGATGATTGGTTATGCATGCTTACATGTCTTTTTCTTAATAAGTGTGCTACATTGCTTTTCTTGCAATCCATGTCATATTTATGCTCAAACATGCATTTTTGGACTAGGAGATTTACTTTGGGAGTACTTTTTGAATGACCTATAATTGATCTCCATGACATGATGATTCTTTCTAATGACATGCTTAAGATGAAAAGTGTGAAATGATTGATTGCTTAATCTTGAATGCAAAAATGTGTGCAAAAGCAATATTGAGAATCAAATGAATAAAGGATCTTGTATCCATTCTAAGGATTTTAAAATCCAAAGTCTCTCCCTATTTATTAGTTGAACAAGACTACTATCATATAGGTATCTTGCCCGGAAAAATAAAATAGGGTGCAAAGTCGCTTATATCTTGTTTTACTTATAAAGTTGGATATAGTTACTCTTGAAGTTGAAATGCTTATAAAATCTATATCCTTGCTTTAATCCATGACAAAGGGTGAAATTGGTTTGAATTCTTTTGGAAACAATTGTTGTTTGCTTTTCCAAATACCATTTCTTTTGGACTTGAATGCAACATGTCTTGCATGCAAAGCATCTTTGTCATACATTTTTTCTTAAAATAAAACTCCTTGAATCTCTCTCACTTAATTGAGTTGTATAAAGTTGCTTATATGATTATGCATATGTGTTTGTGCTACAAGCTCTCCCTGCTAATGCTTACCTATTAGGGGAGACTCCCTTATCTCATGATAAAAAGGGGGAGTAAGGTTGTGAGAAATAGTGCCTTCTTTGGCATCATATTAAGGGGGAGTTGAGTGGAGAGAGAGTAACCCATTTTGGGATGTTGCATTTAGGGGGAGTTGCATTGTATTGCATGATTACATTTTTTTTATTTTATTGTATTGATTTATTTTTGGTAAGGTAATTGCAAATGATCTTGTTATAAGCACCTCACACACACTTGCTCTTGGAAGGTATCTTTCTTATTGATTGTGTGTAGATTGGATTTTTTCTACGAGCTTGGGGTTGACTTGAAGATGACTTGAAGATGTTCAAGACTTAGTCTAAGAGCTTTATTGTAATGTAGAAAAATTTGTTGACTAACAATTTTTTTTGTATTTGTGAGGTTGCTTTGTTAGTAGTTGTTTTGTCACGAAATAGCCAAAGGGGGAGATTGTAAATGAATTACTTTTTGATTAGCTAATCTCGTTGACAAAATCACAATGGGGTTTAAATATGTAAGGGTAGCTTAGGATTGAAGAATCCTCCTCAAATGCCAATGGACCTCATTGTGGACTTCAAGTGCATCAAGAAAGGTAGCTTACTTGTCTTGACTCTTAATTGAAGAGATTTAGATTGCACACACACACATCTCATGCATTTACTTGTCTTGAATTTTCATGTGTTTCTTGGTTGATACTTATGCATGACATTCACTCACCTCACACTTGCACAACATGCATATAGATTAGGTGTGCCTTGTTTATTTGAAAAATAGAAGTTTTTTCTCTTACAGCGATTGGTATCGTGACTGGTGCACTTGCCTAGACCGCAGTGCATGTTTGGTGTCACCTTTGATATGTTTCACCATGCATACCACGGTGGGTGCACCTTGCCTCTTAAGCGGTCCCCCACCGTGAAAGATCTCAGAGCCCACACGCTTGGCATACCGCGGCACAGACACTCTATCCGTACCGCGGCACGAGCAGCGGTAGTAACGGTCTTTGGTTTTCCAATTGCAAAAACAACGTTGTAAGGATTCCCATATGTTGATTGGCTTATTTCGTAGACAAACCACATTTGGGGTTTTTATAAGGGTAGGTTAGGCTCTCAAGACCTCAAGAGATGAAGCACCAAAGGTAAATATCTATGTGCTTAATTTGCTTTGAAGAGATTAGTTGCACATACACACAACACATGCATAAATCTTATTCTTGTACGTTGTGTGTTTTATATGAGTGCGTGCATGTTCTTGAACATCTCTTCTTGCATGTTTTATTTGATTGCATCTTGTACATTGAAATGCCATGACATTTAGGCATTAGGATGCAAAGCCTTGCTTTTGCTTGGCATGAAGGCTGGAGACCGCTGTCACTATCACTGTGGCTTCGGCAGCGGTTGTCACAGCCGTGTGATGCTCTGTTTGCATCACTTCGACCGCTGTGGATTTTTCGCAACGGTTGGACAATGGTTTCATGAACAGTGTTCACCGCTGTCATAACTGCTGCGGTAGCCACAGCGGTTTCATACCTGATGCATTTTTAATGTACCACTGTCGATACCGCTGTGGCTTTGGTTTACCCTATTTTTTTCAAAACGGCGTTGCATCAATTGGGACACCTATATAAACATTGCTTCAACTTTAGGTTGTCCCTAATGACTAAAAAATCATATTTTTAATTGAGAGCTTTTTCATCAAGAACTCTTCTTTGATCATCCTTGATCACTCAAATCAAAATTTATATGCATCAATCTTTATCTAAGCATCATCCATGATATCTAGGATGTTCTAGTGCGTAGGTATTCATCATCACACATGCTATGGTAAGTTGAACACTAATTTCATCTAATTTTAGTGTTTTTATTTATCTATCTATCTCTTTGATTTCTTGTATGTTTTAGATCATATGTTAAATACAAGTTAGAGATTATTTGTGATGAATATGATTGAGTGTTGTATTATGATAGCTAATTAGGTTTTTGCCTAATCTTGATTAGCTAAGCTTTTTGACATGTCATTTAGCTCTTGATATTTAGGATTGATTTGATTGTTATATCATCATCCTAGAAAAGCATCTAAGGTTCCCTAGCCTTGTTTGTTATTTGAATATTCATACATATTCACATAGGTTGCATTATCTCTTCATTGAGGATTAAGACTTAGGGCTAAGATTGCTTAGGCCTCAATCAAATTGGACTAGAGCCACTTTTAAAGGCCCACGTGGTAGAAGTGGGGGGGTTATTGACCGGAGTGTTAGACGAGGTCTACATAGGTTGTACAGCCCATGGTTTTTCCCAGTGGTTGGGTTTCCACGTATACATCAAGTGTTATTTAATTTCCACACCATATTACACTTGTTTGTATTTTTTACTAGTAGGGGTATTTTCGTAAAATTGACTTGTATGCGAAAATTGGGTAAAAGTAGTTACCCCCCCCCCCCCCCCCCCCCCCCCCCCCCCCCCCCCCCCCTCCCTTCTAGATTAATATATCATACACACCGTTAATTTGTTTCAATTGGTATCAGAGTGGGTTCCTAGATATACTTAGGTGATCCTAGCTCATTTTTGGTGTGTTTTGCATTTGTGTGATTTTTGCTCATTCATACATTTTGCATACATTTCACTTCTTTCATTATATACAATGAGTGGATACGGTGGCAACCATGAGGTTGCTTCAAGCACACGACCTCCTCTCCTCACCGGTGTGAATTATGCCTCCTGGAAAGGCAAGATAGAAGCATACGTGTGTCAAATCCATGATAGGGCATGGATGGCTATTGAAGATGGGTATGCGCCTCCTAAGATGACTCCTACGAGTGGTGGAGAAGAAGTACTCAAGCCTAAGGCTCAGTGGTCTACGGAAGAGTTTGAGACTTCAAATTGGAATAGGAAGGCATGGCACGCTCTTCTATATGCAGTGGATGAAAATTAGTACAAACTGATTCAGAACACTAGGATAGCCAAGGAGGCATGGGATATTCTAGAGGTTGGACACGAAGGAACCGATGTCATCAAGGATTCCAAGCTACAAGTCCTTCAAACGCAATTCGAGTTGCTTAAGATGGAGGAGGACGAATGCTTCAATGACTTTGAAGTCAAGTTGATGGATATTGTCAATCAAAGCCATCAACTCGGTGATCCTTATTCGGATAGGAGAGTTAAGCAGAAAATTATGATGTCTCTCCCCGCTAGGTTTGAACCAAAAGTTACGGCTTTAGAAGAAAATTATGGATATAAGGACATGAAGCCGAGCAAGGTAATTGGAAGACTCCTCGCCTATGAGTATAGGAAAGCTCCTAGTATTACACCTCCTAAAAAGCAAAAAGGAATTGCTTTGAAAGCTTCCAAGGTTGAGAAGGAGGAAAAAGGTGACTCGGACGAAGACACGGCATTGTTGCTTAGAAGATTCAAGAAATTTGTCATGTTCGAGAAAAAAGGCTTTGGATTAAAAGGCCAAGACTTGAAGAAAAAGGCTCCCTTCAAGAGTTTTGAGCCTAGGCAAGAGCATAGTGAAAAGAAAGGGGTCCAATGCTATGAGTGTGGTGGTATAGAACACATCTCACCTGATTGTGGGAATTTGAAGAACAAGATGGCAAAGTGATGGCCGCCACTTGGAGTGAAAGTGATGACTCCGGAGAGGGAGACAAGTCATCAATTAATGATGAGCTTACCATCGACTACACGGCATTTGGGGCCACTTGTGTAGAAGATAAAGTTGTTGGTAAGAATGTCTTGACTAGTGATCCCATAGAAGAAAGAGATGAAGAAGTAGCTCTGGAAGAGATAGGTGTAGCTATTCATTGGGACATGGCTCTCATTAACTCAAGAGACCAAGGTGAAGGTCTTAATGAGGGAAATGACTCCATAAGTGAGAAGGAGAGTGGAGGAGATAACTCAAGTAAAGATGACTCCTCATCTAACTCTACAAATGGAAATATAGAGAAAATGGACATTCATGACTTTATAGTCAAATGTGAAAGTTCATTGAAGAAGAACAATAGAAAATTAAAGATTTTAGAGAATGAAAATCTACAGCTTTCAACACACAATGACCACTTAAGTAAGAAAGTGGAAACATCAAGGGATGAGCTAGCTATGTCTAAGAGGAATGAAGAAGGGTTGAAGAGGGAGCTTGATGAAGCTAAAAAGTCATTGACTAGGATGACTTCAAGCACTAAGAAGCTTGACCATTTACTTGGTGTTGGTAAGAACCCTTGTGACAAGAGAGGTATTGGGTATGAAGATAACAATGAGATCTCTACTCCAACCAAGACCGTCTTTGTCAAGAGCTTGGGCAAGATAGAAGCCTCGCCGGTGCACACTCCTAGGAAGAAAATTGATCTAGGACAATGTTCAAGAAGTGCACAAGTGAAGGAAGCTCCAAGGAAACAACCTCAAGCTCAACGCATTAGAGTCTCTCAAGTCAACATTTCTCAACAAATGACTCAAAATGGAAAGAGGCCAATCATGCAAAATGATCCAAGGAAGCAAGCTAGACCGGTTCACCAACAAAGAAGGATTGAACCCAATTAACCACAAAGTCATGGGAAGGCTCCTATGCATGCACAAGGACATGGTATGATTTCTAAATTCATCCCTACATGTCACTTTTGTGGTATTGATGGTCACATTAGACCAAATTGCTTTCATTTCATTAAATTATGTAGAGTTAAAAGCATGATTGAAAAGAGAATGACAAGAGCTAGAATGCATGTTAATAGGAAAGAAAAAATTCATGTTCATGATCCTATTATTTCTAGAACTCTTGAACCATTGACCACTAGGAAGAAATATGTCATATCTAAGTGGATAAGGAAAAATGAACCCGCTTGCTACGAGACTAACAAGTCTCAAATAGGTTCAACTAAATCCAATGGACTTGGTAGGTCCATAGGACCTAATGACCTTCATTGATGAAGGATGGTGATGACCCTATATGGGGAACTCAAGCAAAGAGAGCTATTGCATACTTGTTGCATGCAAATATTTGAAAAATCTTATGCTTCTTTGTTGATTGCTTGAGTAAGCTTGGTTGCACATATGTTTATATGTTTTCTATTCAATAAGTGTGAACCATTCTTGTTTACAATCCATGTCATATTTATGTTCAAACATGCATTTTTAGACTAGGAGATTCTCATAGGAAGTATGATTTGAATGACCTATAGTTATCTCCATGACATGATGATTCTTTAATAACATGCTCATGTCAAATGAAAAAGCATGAAATTCAAATGACATGCTCAAATGAAAAAGCATGAATTGATGATTGCATATTCTTAAAATGCAAAACTTGTGTGAAAAAGCTTATGAGACTCAAAATGAATAAAGGATCTTGTATCCGTTCAAAGGAATTTAGATTCCAAATGTCTCTCTTTCTTTATTAGTTGATCATGGCTACTGTCATACGGGTTTCATCCCCGGAAAAATCAAATAGGGTGCAAAGTCGCTCATGCCATGTTTCACTTGTAAAGTTGGATATAGTTGCTCTTAAATTAAAATCAATGAAAATTCTATATCCTTGCTTCTCTCATGACAATAGTGAAATTGGTTTGAATTCTTATTAGAAACCTTTGTCATTTGCTTTGCTAAATACCATTGTATTTTGGACTTTGTAAGGATTCCCAATTATTGATTGGCTTATTTCGTGGACAAACCACATGTGGGGCTTGTTGTAAGGGTAGCTTAGGAATTGGTGAAAGTTCAATGGCCCTCTCCAGACCTCAAGAGAAGAAGCATGCTTTGAAGAGATCATAGTTGCACACACTCACAACTCATACATATTTCTTATACTTATATGTTTTGTGTTTTCATATGTGTGCATTCATAATTGTTGAATATCTCTTCATACATGTTTATTTAATTGCATCTAGTTTATTGAAATGTCATGACATGTTTAGGCATTAGGATGCAAAGTCATGAATTTTATTCATGCATGTTTGAATTGAGTGCATCTTATTCAATGATAATGTCATGACATGTTAGGCATTAGGATGCATTCAATACCCACACGTGCACTTCATGTATGTTAGCTTTAAGTGTGGTATAATTCGTTTTTCGAAGGATGTTCGGAAACGTCCGCGCTTGCACTATGGTGTGCATGTCTTAGCGCGATGATTGACCACTTGAGAAGGTCTCATTCTTCTCTTGGATAAGTGTTAAATTTGGTTGGGTTGATTGGAGTAAGGTGTCTAGTTTCAAAAGATTGGATTTCAATGTTTCAAGTGTTTTCAAAACTGACCTTTGCATGGTCTTGTGACCATAACTTTTTATACAAACCTTCAAAATGAGTTTTGAAAATTTCTATACAAACCAGACACTCATACCTTTCCAATGGTATAATATTCGTAATATTTTATGACCGTTTGGATTGGTTTTAAAATCTCCAAAGTTACAACCAAAACAGGGCAACTCTGTTGTTGTCCGTTTCTGACCTTTGGTCACTCAAATGACCATAACTATTTCGACAGACATCAAAATATCATTCTGTAAAAATGAGTAGAACGTAGACATCCATACCTTTCCAACAATATATCATATGAAAGGTTTCGATGTTTTTTGGTCATGTTTCGAAGCACTCAAATCCTGAGCCGCTGCACTGACGCGAGTACCGCGAAAATGCCCATAATTTTTCCATTTCTTCCAAAACAACATAGTTTCACTTGGGCATTATAAATACATATCTTTCTCATCATTTTGAGAGCAGAGCCACAAAATCAAACCCTAGAGAGAGAGGCTCCAAATTCTTGAGAGAGAAAGAGAGACTTGAGAGAAAAAACTTAAAGATTACATCTTTATCTCTCTAAACCCATTCCTACATGCACAAATCATCATCTAGACATCATCTAGGTTCATCTAGTATGTGCTAATGCATGGGTCTTCTTCAACACACATGGTATGATTTGTTAAACACTAATTTCATCTAATCTTAGTGTTTTTACTTATCAATTTATCTCTTTTATCACTTGTATGTTCTTTGAGTAATTTCTACATACATGATTGAGATTATGTGTTGATTGGGTTATTTATGTTAGCTAGGTTTTCATGCCTATTTTATATCTAGCTAATTAATCTCATTATATGATTGAGATTATTTTTGATAGCTTAATTGATTAGGTCTTTATTGCCTAAAAGCTATGCCATAAACATTCTTGTGTGATTTATTTATAACTAGGTTGATAAATTATTTTTTAATCAACTAGTTAATCTTTTGAATGTTTGTGGGTTTTTTGTGATAGCTTTGTTTCTAGGATTGGTTATCCTTTACTTAGCTAAAGTTGTATGCCATGACATATAGCTATTTTCATATCTAGGATTGATTTTATTGTCATCATATAATCCTAGGTAAGCATCTAGAGTACCCTAGCTCTATATTGCATATTTGGATATCATTGCATATTCACTTAGGGTGTTGATCTCTTCGGAGAAGTAAGTCTTGTGTGATACACCGGGATTAAGTCGTACACCAGGATTAGGTGGTCACATGAGCAAATTGGACTAGGTCCACTTTTACAGGCTTGCGAGTAGTGGTAGCGGGATATTGGCCGGGATTAGGCCTTCAAACCGGGATTAGGTTGTATACGCTATCACAATTAGTGGATTCGAGGTTCGAGTGTGGCGCACTTACCAGCCCGTGGTTTTTCCCTGTTGAGGGTTTCCACGTAAAAATCAAGTGTCGTTTATATTTCCGCACCATATTACACTTGATTATTGTTTTGTGAATTTGGGTTATATTTGTAATATTGACTAATCCGAAAAATTTGGTAATAACGGATTAACAACCCTTTTCACACCCTCTAAGTCATATTTTAAAAGACACGCACGTGTAAACAGGAATTCATTATTCCTTTCAAACTTGAATGCTACATGTCTTGTATGCAAAGCATTTTTGATTCACACATTTTCATATAAATAAATCTCCTTGTTTCTCTCCAATTAATTGAGTTGCATAAAGTGGCTTATATGATTATGCAAGTATATAGTATGCTACTATCTCTCTTTGCTAAGTGACCCGGTTGAGGACTACTCATTTGCCTATATCATGACAAAAAAGGGGAGTAGAATGGTGGTAAGGGGAGTTGCAAATTGTGGTAGCAATTGTGCATGTTGGGGAGACAATACATTGAGGGGGAGCATTATATTCATCATACATTGCTTGATGTTGTTGTTATACTTAAATTTCTAGAATGCAAATGCTTGTCTATGCTCTCACTTGATTAATCTCACATTTTACTTGTATTGGAAAGTATAGAAACTTTAGTTTCAGGAATTGATTTTCCTACAAGAGATTGAAGACTTCAAGATGTAGTATTTAAAATATCTCTCTGTAATGTAGAAAATCTTTGTTGACCCGTAGTTTCTATTTTTTTGTGAGGAATCAATGTGAGTGGTGGTTTTGTCACGAAATAGCCAAAGGGGGAGATTGTAAGGATTCCCATATCTTGATTGGCTTATTTCATGGACAAACCATATTTGGGGTTTTTGTAAGGGTAGATTAGACTCTCAAGACCTTAAGAGATGAAGCACCAAAGGTAAATATCTATGTGCTTAATTTGATTTGAAGAGATTAGTTTCACACACACACAACACATGCATAAATCTTATTCTTGTATGTTGTGTACTTTATATGAGTGCGTGCATGTTCTTGAACATCTCTTCTTGCATGTTGTATTTGATTGCATCTTGTACATTAAAATGCCATGACATTTAGGCATTAGGATGCAAAGCCTTGCTTTTGCTTGGCATGAAGGTTGGAGACCGCTGTCACTACCACTGTGGCTTCGGCAGCGGTTTGATGCTCTGTTTGCATCACTTCGACCGCTGTGGATTTTTCGCAGCGGTTGGACAACGGTTTCATGAACAGTGTTCACTGCTGTCATAACCGCTGCGGTAGCCACAACGGTTGGACAGTGGTTTCATACCTGATGCATTTTTAATGTACCACTGTCGATACCGCTGTGGCTTTAGCAGCAGTAATGGCAGCGGTTTGCCCTGTTTTTTTCAAAATGGCGTTGCATCAATTGGGACACCTTTATAAACATTGCTTCAACTTTAGGTCGTCCCTAATGACTCAAAAATCTATTTTTAATTGAGAGCATTTTCAAAGAGAGTTTTTTCATCAAGAACTCTTCTTTGATCATCCTTGATCACTCAAATCAAAATTTATATGCATCAATCTTCATCAAAGCATCATCCATGATATCTAGGATGTTCTAGTGCATAGGTATTCATCATCACACATGCTATGGTAAGTTGAACACTAATTTCATCTAATTTTAGTGTTTTTATTTATCTATCTATCTCTTTGATTTCTTATATGTTTTAGATCATATGCTAAATACAAGTTAGAGATTATTTGTGATGAATATGATTGAGTGTTGTATTGTGATAGCTAATTAGGTTTTTGCCTAATCTTGATTAGCTAAGCTTTTTGACATGTCATTTAGCTCTTGATATTTAGGATTGATTTAATTGTTATATCATCATCCTAGATAAGCATCTAAGGTTCCCTAGCCTTGTTTGTTATTTGAATATTCATACATATTCACATAGGTTGCATTATCTCTTCATTAAGAATTAAGACTTGGGGCTAAGATTGCTTAGGCCTCAAGCAAATTGGACTAGAGCCACTTTTAAAGGCCGGCGTGGTAGAAGTAGGGGCATTTTCGTAAAATTGACTTATATGCGAAAATTGGGTAAAAGTAGTTAAAATCTATTCACACCCCCCCTAGATTAATATATCATACACACCGTTAATTTGTTTCAGACGTCATTTCACTTTGGAGCTTCTATAAATATGTTGCTTTCTCTTCTTAGATTACCTAGAGCTTATAATTTGAGTTTCTTGAAAGCTAGAGAGTGACTTGCAAGAAAAGTAAGCAAGACCTGATTTTTATCAACTAAAACACAAATACCCATCATCCTTTCATGTTTCATACATCATCTAGCATCTTCTAGGTATGTTCTTCATGAGTTTTCTTTAATCTTACATGACTTGTAGTTAGAACATCATTCTTATCTATATTTGTGTTCTTGCTTTACAAGATAGCTCCTTTATGACTTGACTAGTATCAAGATTGGTTTTTTATGTTGTGTTAAGTGCTTTGTTTGTGATGGCTATTGCATCTAGGGTTTCTATTTGCTCTTATAGCTAAGTTGTATACATGTCATATAGCAACACGATATCTAGGAATGTTTGACATGTTCATGTTAGGATTATGCTCAATAGCAAGAGTGTAATGTTGTAATTAACAATCTTTTTCATATTAATAAAGTGATTTCTGGTTTAACAAATCGTATAGCATTTATAGTTTAATATTATAATTGTCAAAGTAAATAATCATAAGGTCTAAAGACTATGAGAAAAGAAGAATTGTTCGTACATCTGGATATATATGTGGTAGACACAATTCTTTAGTTAGTCTTGAATAATGTTCACAACTTAAGTTAAAGGTTGGGCACCTTTATCTTGTTAAAGTTGTAGAATTCTTTTGCTAGCATTTGAGTGGGATCAAATGAGATATGATGAGTCTAAAATCATCGGAGTGTCTTCGAGCAAAAGGATCTAGTGCACTGGGTGCATTGAACTGGATCACAATGAAAAGCTTTATCTAGAACCGTCAATAGATAATAGTCTTTTCATTATCAGGACAATCGGAGAGTCTATCTTAATCCTGAGATAAATGGACTTATGGTTGCAAATGCTATCATTTGAGTTATCAATGAGTACGATTATAACGCATAGTCTATCCTCGATAGTTTGGTGATATTCATTTGTTAATCGATAGAGGACTTCATTTATAGATATGGACATCGTGTCTCCATTTATTAAATGAGAGTATAATATCATCATATGGATGTTTTGAGGTAATTGGATATTAAATCTCAACGTTGAGTTTTCGATAGTGTCTATTGAAAACATGGCTTATGGACAAGTCAAAATATCCAAGTTCAAAACGTGGTCATATGAGTAAATATGGTAACTTGGAGAGTTATAGGCGGTCTATGAACTCTTGGCGATTACTGATATTAATCACGAGGATACACTATCTCCAACATGATTGTCTAGGGTATGAATGAGGAACATCTTCCTTTTCTATCTTTATTTAAGAGTTCAGTTTTAGCTCTTTAGTGGAATGAGTTAAAATTAATGGATCGGACCTAAGTGAATCATTTGTTGATTGTGATTAGGTTATGTCTATTGAAGCTTAAATTTAGATGGCCCGCCAAGATCCCCAATCCACACGGACTTGCATGGATCACTTGATATATTCTACCGGACCAATTTAAGGGTCCATCTAGAATTGCATTTAATATATTAAGAATATAATTTGCACATTATTTAAGTAATGGGCTGCTCAATTATATTAATATATTAATAAAAGACATGTGGGCTTGTTTCTTTTAGTAAGAATGGTTCTGGTTCACATGTGGGCTTTTTATTTAAAGTCCAATGGATTAAATGAAATAAGAAAATAATATTAGGCCCAATTTTATTCAAGTGGGGCGGCAAGGTTAATATTTTAACCTAAGATATTATTTTGTTTTCATTGTTTTAATTAAATAAGAATTAATTAATTTATTAATTAATTGTTTTATTAAGAAACAAATCTTTTCTGATTAGGAAATATGATTCCTAGTCTTATACTATTGTTGGTAGTATACTAAAAGTAAAAGACTTATTTGGTAAGAAAATAAATAATTAATTTTATTTATTTAATCAAATAAGAAGTCTTTTATTTTAGTCAATAAAAAGAATAAAATATCTATGGGTTGGATTAGGGTTTGAAGTCTATTCTTTTATGGAAATTAGGGTGCAACACAAACTCCTTTTAGGAGTGTGATTTGCGGCAACCCTAGTAGAAAAAGAGAGCAAGATTTCGGCAACCCTAATAGGAAAAGAGAAGAAAATTTAGGCCACCTATATATTCATATGTATAGAATTCGGCCACCCTATGCTTTGTGCTTGAGAGACAATTTTTCTTCTTCTTCGTAATTCATAGAGAGCATTAATTTTATTCTACTAAAAACATAAAAGAGTGAATAAATTATTCTTTGATGGTACACTATTTGCTTGTTCATCAATAAGCTTGTGTGTACAACATCGATTTAGGTTCACGCGAGTTTCGATCATTAGATTGAGAACTCAAAAGTGACCGGAATAATTTTAGTCTTCTTTTGATTGTTTTTGTGACTAACAAAGAAAAGAAAAGTTTATTTGTCCATTCACAGGTTTGCAATTCAAAGAAAAGTGAGACCACGCTCCTAGGTGATCCACGTTCATGCTAGGATTGAAGATCTTGCGGATTACCATCGACGTAAGTTAATCGGATCACGCGACAAAAGGTATTATTCTTTTGTTAGATAATATATGTGTTTAATTGATTAAAGGGTTTAAGGTTCATAAAAAGGAAAAATTTTAAAAGTTACTAAATCTATTTTTAGTCTCGCTTCCGCTGCGTGTACTACGGTATTTTTCCCTACAGTTCATCCATGGCTAGATAAGCTTAAATGTTTGACCTTGCATTTATGCACTTTGAATATTGTTCATCACTTTAGGTTGCATATCTTTTCTCTTTGAGAGTTAAGTCTTTTATTTACCTTGGGTAGTTTACAAGCAAGAGCCTAAAGTCAATATTAAAGTCTTGTGGGTAGCAAAGATGGATTAGTAATCATATAGGTGTGATGCGGTTAACCTAGATTGTTATCGTATTTACAAATAGTGGATTTGAAGGTTCGATTGGCAATTATGCCCGTGAGTTTTTTACCCTTTTAGGGTTTTCTCACATAAAACAAATCATTGTGTCATTTAGATTATTTCCGCACTTTTTGCATGATGATTTGTGTTAGAGATTAGGGGTGTTTTCGATTAATATTGACTAACCGAATTAGTTGGTGATTAATTTGGTTAAAACATATTCACACATCCCCCCCCCCCCCCCCCCCCCCCCCCCCCCCCCTTCGCTTTAGGTTTATTTAGACACTTTAGTATATATGTTTTTAATGTCTGATTGGTAGTGAGAAAGGTAGGGAAATGTAGAGAATGGGAAGGGAGGAGTTAGGTGAAGTATTCAAGATTTGGTGTTGAGTTTTTTAATGGAAAAAGTAGTCCAAGAATAGAGATGGAGGAAGTCTAACTAAGGTAAAATGGAGGAGAGAATGCTAGTCTAAGTTCTGTATTTTTGTGTTTCGAAAGAACACTCCTTCAAAATGGAGAAGAAAAATATTTATAGTGGCTCTCGAATCTGTCCTTTAACTGCCAGAAATGCTAATGTGGCATGTGTCGCGGTTGCGTTTTCACTGTTTTGGAGACCGTGACGCCACCACGGCAGATGGTTATTCGTTCTTCGATTTGGTTGTCGCGGCTGATTCTCATATTTTTCGCGGTTGTGAAGACAGCGACATTTGAAGGGCGACAATGGGATCTGAGATCTTTGATATTGGTCACTATTTGGTCACACAACGACACTAATAGCGACTCTCGACCTAATCAAAACTCTTCATCTTTTTCTTCTCTGTCGCGATTGTGGCTACACAGCGACACTCCACCGTGACACCACACCTGATGAATTTATCAGGATTTAACTCTCAGTCGCGGTTGTGCTCATAGCGACACTTCAACCATGACAATTCCTTGGCTTGATCTTCGATGATTCAAAGCCCTTCTGTCGTGATGTGCCTTTGGCGACACCAAAAGGGCAACAATGCCTTGTGATCAGTCTAATTCTATGCTTTTATTTCACCCATTTTTCCTATGTTTTGCTTGTTTCTTGAGTCCTTTTGGTGGGTTGATGTGTTTGTTGAGCCTTTGTAGGTCGCTTTCCATTGAGGTATTGATCGGATTTTATTTGGGAGAAGATGGAGTCAAAAGATGAAGAAATAGGCTAAAAGTGTGATTTACCGCGGCCCATGCGGCTCAGCATACATGTGCACCACCAGCGGTGAGTAGGCAGACGGCAAAGGCTGATTTACCGCGGCCCATGTCGCTCAGCATGCAAGCTCCTACCCAGCGAGCAAGAACAGTATGTGGCCGCTTGAATTACCGCTGCCCATGCAAGTGCCTCTCCAGCGGCACGGGCAGCGGTCCTCCGCATTCTTCATTTCTCAGGACAGGGCAGAAGACCTAATGAAAAAGAAAAAAATATATAAAGAGGCCGACGGGGGGGGGGGGGATAAAGGCACACACAGAAAACACACGAGGATTTCATTCATTTTACCAGAAGTTCCATCATTTGAAGATTATTGGAATCAAGAAGACGACGGAGACTTCAAGACAAAAGCATCTCACCATTATGGGTTTTCTCTTCTTCTCTTCTATGTTTTTGTTCTCTCCATTGATGTGTAACTAAACCTCTAACTAGGGGATTGATGTAACCGATTTTGGATAACTCTATGTGAACAATTAGTCTATCTTTTGTTAATCAATTGGGTTTCGTTTTGTTTATTGAATTAATTGCTCTATTCTACTTTCTCTGATTATGTTGTGACTGCAAGTGATTTGAGTTTTGTAGTTTAGTTTATCTATGAGATTAGGGTTTAGGTGTGGATGACCGTTTCATTTAAATCTGAATCAAAAGCTTAATAAACAAGAAAATTGATATATGCATGACCGTGCTATGTTAATTTGGCTTAGAGTTTTGTGTAAAATATGGGTTTTGACAATTGCTCATTACATGACCGTGTGTGAGTAATAGGAAGAACCCTAGATCATTATTCTGTATTCGTTGCATGACCGTGTGCGAGTATTGGAAAGGATCTTTGAACCTAATTGAATTATCTTGAAAACAAGCCCGTAAACTAGATTGAAGTGTTTAACGAGATTAAGTGTGAGCATTGAGTGTCTAAGAAAGGTGCATCAATTCCCTAGTACTTCTCTCCATATATTTATCCTTTGTGTGATTTTTGATTTAATTTGATTTTAGTCTTTTAGTTTTGTAAGGATTCCCATCAAATTGATTGGCTTATTTCGTGGTTAAACCACATGTTGGGGTTTGGTTGTAAGGGTAGTCTAGGTGATTAAGGTTGAAGATCAAAGACCCTTTCCAAGACCTCAAGAGGACAAACACCAAAGGTATATCTTGTGCTTACTTTGGCTTGAAGAGATATAGTTGCACACACACACAACATGCATAACTCTTATTCTTGAATGTTGTGTTTATATTCTGTGTGCATTGTGCTTTATTGTTTATTCAATGTCTCTTCTTGCATTAAATTGATTGCATCTTGTTTTATGAAATGCCATGACATGATAGGCATTAGGATGCATTCAATACCCACACTTGCACTTCATGTATGTTAGCTTTTAGTGTGGTGTAATTCGTTTCCCGAAAGATGTTCGGAAACGTCCGCGCGTGCACGTTGATGTGCTTTGTTTTACGCGATGATCGCCGGTGGAGATGCCTTTGAGCTTCTCCTTGGTTTCACCATTTTTGGTGAAACGGCAGTTACGTTCGGCGGCCTGGCCGCCGTTCGAAACCGCCGAATGAGACCTGATTGAAATATATCTCTCGGGTCCAAAACGGCAGTTGGGATCGGCGGTTTCTAAACCGCCGAACGAAGTCGCCGATGTTCCCCTGTTCCGCTCGGGAGCCATTCGGTGGTTCAATTCGGCGGCCTGGCCGCCGATTGAAACCGCCGATCGGTGCGTTTTAAGGGCAAAATTGTATTTTCACCTGCCCTGTTTTTGGTCTCTATAAATACATCCTTATCTCTGGTTCAGAATACAAGTCTTGCATCCCAAGAACCCTAGAGAGATATTTAGAGAGACTTGAGAGAAAAATCCTAAAAGATCACATCTTTAATTCTCTAAACCTATTCCCACATGCACAAATCATCATCTAGGCATCATCTAGGTTCATCTAGCATATGCTAATGCATGGGTCTTCTTCAACACACATGGTATGATTTATTGAACACTTTTATCTTACATAATTAGTGTTTCTACTTATCAATTTTATCTCATATTTTACTTATATGTGTTTAGATTAATTTCTATATATAATATTGAGATTATGTGTTGATTGGGTTATTATTTGATAGCTAGGCTTTAATGTTCATATGCCATCTAGCTAATTGATCTCATTTGTTGATTGAGATTATTTTTCATAGCTTATTTGATTAGGTCATTATTGCCTAAAAGCTATGCCATGAACATTCTTGTGTGATGTATTGATAACTAGGTTGATAGATTGTTTTTTTTAATCAACTAGTTAATCCTTTGAATGTTTGTGGGTTTTATATGATAGCTTTGTATCTAGGATTGGTTATCCTTTACTTAGCTAAAGTTATATGCCATGACATATAGCTATATGTGATATCTATGATTGATTATATTGTCATCTTATAATCCTAGGTAAGCATTTAGAGTACCCTAGCTCTTATTGCATTAATTGAATATTCATAAATATTCACATAGGGTTGTGCATCTCTTTTGAGAGATTGAAGTCTTGGTCTAGGGTTTCTATTACAGGCCCGCTGGGTAGTAGTGGTGGGTTACAGACCGGGATTAGGCTGTAAACATCATTACAAGTAGTGACTTCGAGGATCAAGCAAATTGGAATAGGGTTGCTAATAAAGGCCCGCTGGGTAGAAGTGAGGGGTTACAGACCGGAGTGTTAGACGAGGTCTACATAGGTTGTAAACTTCATTTCAATTAGTGATTTCGAGTTCCGAGTGTGGCGCACTATACAGCCCGTGGTTTTTCCCAGTGGTTGGGTTTTCCACGTAAACATCAAGTGTCATTTATTATTTCCGCATTTTAATACACTTGTATGTATTGTTGACTTGCTAGGGGTATTTTCGTAAAATTGACATGCACGTGAAAATTGGGTAATAATTAGATAAAATCTATTCACCCCCCTCTAGCTTTATATATTATACACACCGAGTATTTGTTTCAAGTTTAGATTCTCATAATTTAGGTTAATTTTAGATTTCAACAAACTTCCAAAGTAAAGCATTATGCAATTTAGTCTTTTCGCATTTAGAGTAAATCCTTACTAGATTAATTAGCTTTGGCCAATAGAATCACCGATCCCAGTGAACGAACTTTCTTAGTAAATTGAACACAGATTTTACTGCATCACCTTGTTTCACCTTTTTGCACTTTGTGAATCAAATCCTTCTCCTTCTTCACAAATGCCCTTGTGGCACTAATAAACATGAAACACTTGTTTATCATAGTTAGATCACGGGAAAATGCTTGAGAAACAAGCAAAAAGAGAAGGAAATAGAGGCCAAAATCATATTTATTTTGGCTCAATCATAGACCCATCACCAAAGGTGACAAATCCGCCTTCCTCCATGACAAGAGTTTCAAAGAAACTCTTGTTTCCCATCATGTGCCTAGAGCACCCACTATCTAAATACCAAAGATTTGAAGCATTTGCCTTCAAGGCAATTTGAGCAACATAGCAAAAGTACTCATATCTTCTAATCCACATAAGTGATACATTTTTCTTCCTAGTGGTCTTTGGTACATTGGCTCTAGATGTCCTAAGATCATGCAAATTTGCTCTAGATTTCCTAGGAACATGCATCTTGGCTATAGCCCTATTTTTCTCAATCATGCTTTTAGCTCTACACATTTTAATATACTTGAAGCAATTTAGTCTAAAGTGACCATCAATACCATAAAAATGACATGTATGGATAAAGTAAGGAACCGTACCATGTTCTTGTGAATGCATTGGAGCCTTCCCATGTCTTTGAGGTTGTCTTAGGTGTTGAAATGGTTCATTCCATCTTCGTTGTTGAACCAGACTGGATTGCTTCCTTGGTTGAGCTTGCATGATTTGCCTCTTGACTTGATGGACTTTAGATTGAGGACAGTTAGTGTGAGGAACCTTCATTGGTTGAGCTTAAGCTTGACCTTTTGGTGCCACCTTTACTTAGGCACTTCTTGAACACTCTCTTAGATCAATTTTCTTCCTAAGGTGTTGAGGTTGAGGTCCCTTGATGTCAATGCTCTTGACAAAAAAAATCTTGCTTGAGGAGGATGCCTCATTGCCATCAATGTACCCAAGTCCTCTCTTGTCACTTGGAGTCTTCAAGTCATTTATTGTAAGTTCCTTAAAGTTTGATTGGCTTATTTCGGTGACAAACCACAACTAGGGTTTAAATTGTAAGGGTAGCTTAGGTGAATGATGATCAAGCTCAAAGGCCCTAATAAGTTTGATTGGCTTGTCTCCCTGCGGTTGGGCATACCAGATGGCATTTATGGGACACAACCTCTCTACCTCCCTATGTGCCACCCACGTCACTATCCACGTCCTTCCGTTTCCCACTTTTTGTGCATCCGTCCTAGGGTTTCGAATTTTGAACCTGATATGTCACCTATTTAACTTCGTCTTGAGAGAAACTGGGGTCACTTTTTTATTTTCTGCCATTTTCTTCTTCTTCTTCTCCAAGAAAGTAGTATTTCTAACCTTAAACTTTTCTGTCGACGTCAATAGCTTAGATTCTTTGGTTCATCTAGTTGGGTCTCTATTTTGAGTTTTTTTTCTTCGTTTTACTTTGTCCGAAAACTCGAGATTCTCTACCCCCAGACCTCTTGGTTGGACGTTTCTCTCACAGCGGTTCGTTTGGTCTATTTCAACTCTTCTGACATCTTAAGGTTAGTTTTCATGGACTTTAAAGCTAGACACCATCTTTTCATTATTGGGATGGCCGCTATTGAGAGGAACGATACCTTTACTGCCTCGTGTGTTCATAGGTTGTTGGGAGATCCTCTTTTAGATCAACCTCATTTTTTGAACGCTGACGTTTCAAGACTCGTCCTCGAAGTTCCTCCTGCATCTGATTTTTCTGAGTTTCCTCAATTTGAGGTCCAATCTGACTCTTCTATTTCTGATCGCAGCGGTGCTCGTCCGTTGAAGTGTATGGGAAAATAAAAAAGCCAGCGTAAAGTATATAAGGATTATTATTCTCGAGAAAGCCAGATCGGCTCCTAGAGAGTAGGCGAGAGTGATGTGGAGGAGGAGCATAGGGCGGCTCACATCGTTTTTTCCCCCGAGCGAGTGTGCGCCTATGATATCGAGCCAAATGTGGTCGGGCCTGAGGAAATCAGCAAATACAAGAGTAGGTTTGATTTGGACGACGATCTCGTCTCGGTGAGGCCTACTAATGGCCGAGCTGCATGGAATCCCCCACTTGGCATGGTAGCAATATATGGGGCGATGCTTACTTGTAGCGTTACGCTTCCTCTTCAGCCTTTCATCGCCTTGTTTCTAGCAGAGGCTCAACTCGCCCCGGCTCAGTTGACCCCGAATAGCTACCGGATCTTGATGTGCATATGGCACATGTGGCATAGGATGAAGCTGCCACCCCCCACTCCTCATGAAATTAGGATTTCTATTCGTTGAGGCAACTAGGGAAGACAGGAATCTATTTTCTTCTTTCAATCCAACCCGAGAATTGGATACCAAAGAACGTTATGGTCCGCGGGGAGGTTGAGCTGACCATTGATGAGAAGATGAAGGGTTTTGTCTGGGGCTTCCCTTCTTCGAACAAATTCTAGAAGAACAGTTGGTTTTTTGTGGGCAATCGTTGGGGTTAATCAATAGATTTCGATCTTGACGGTGTTCGGGTGACAAGCAGGGTTCCCCGATACTTTTGCTCGCCTGAGAGCTGGAATCGTGCGACTCCCTCTTTTACTGATGGCGAGCTTACAAATCTGGCCCAAGTGGTTGTACGCTCTCTGGAAAAAAGGGGCAAGCCATATCTTTTTGATGAGGGGAAGATGATCAAGGCTCGCCTTTTCCCTCAAATTTCTGCCCGCCGACGGTGCTATAAGTTATTTTCTATACGTTTTGCTTATTGTTCCTGCGCTTAGTTGGCTTACTGAGTTATGTCTCTTGCTCAGTGTTTGATATAGATATCGTCTGCGATGTCCAAGCGCGTCAGATGAAGTCTTGACACGCCCGTAATAGTTCTAATAAAATATCCCCAATGGCGCTAATAACTTGATCGGCGCACGCGGGACACGCGACAGTTCTTTAAACTGTCGGTAAAAGGATGGGGCGTGTGTGTTTATCCGCAAACGCACGGATCGTTACGATCGCATAGCGGCAAGTACGGTTCGTTCCACAGGGAATGTGAGGTACCTTTTATCGGTATTAGTCTTATATATTATATACACTATTTACACTATTTACGACATATTTACATGCAAGAAAAGTAAATGGTGAAGATGGCAAGTAGGCAATTAAACTAAGATTATACTAAGATGGCATAAATTACAACTAAATTACACTACATCAATTACAACTAATTAAACTACAATTACACTAAGATGATTTTAATCTAAATTACACTAACTAACTGACTAACTAATTACCATCTAATGCAATGGTCTTGCAAAAGTGGTAATAAGAGATAGGATGTTGGGATATTGGTGTACAAGTGCAATCACCCAATCAATTAGTTGATTTATATGGATTATCTAGGATAGTCTAAAGCCTTTAATCAAGACACATACATCAAGAGTTATTCATGCATGGTCTAAATTGTAAGGTTCCCATTTGTTAATTGGCTCATTTCGTGGACAAACCACATGTTGGGGTTCTTTGTAAGGGTAGCCTAAGTATCGGTCTTATTGTTCGAAGCCCTTTGAAGACCTTGTGTTGATAAGCACCGAAGGTAAAATTCTATGTGCTTACTTTTCTTTGAAGAGATTAGTTGCACACACACACTTAACATTCATTGCATATGTGTGCATTCTCTTCACTTGTCACATTTCACACTTGCACTTATTTATTATATTTTGTTGTGTGTAATTGTGTCATGTTGTCATGTAATTCGTTTCCCGATAACTTTCGGAAACGTCCGCGCATGCACTAGAATGTGCTTGGTTTAGCGCGAGGACCGCCTATGGAGAATGCCCTTGGCTTCTCCTTGGTTTTCACCTTTCTAGGTGATCGGCGGTTATGATCGGCGGCCTGGCCGCCGAATGAAACCGCCGTTTCAGTCCAGATTGGTCTGAAGCTTTTCTGCGGTTAAGATCGGCGATCACGACCGCCGTTCGAAACCGTCGATTCAAGACCTGATTGATTTATCTCTCAGTCTAATTCGGCGATTGAATCGGCGGTCACAAAACCGCCGTTCATACCTGATTGATTTTAATCTCTCTGGTTTGATTCGGCGGTTGGGATCGACGGTCATGAAACCGCCGAATGAACTGCCGTTTATGCTCTGTTCTTCACGAGCTCAATTCGGCGGTCATGATCGGCGGCCTGGCCGCCGATTGAAACCGCCGATCGGCGCGTTTCTTTGAAACTTACTACCACACTTTGATTTGGCCCCCTATATATATGCCATTTTGTCTTTAGGTCAATTAAGAGAGTTCATATTCAGAATTCATACTTACGATATTTTTCGAAGAGAAGAAAAATTCCAAGAACTCATTTTTTATTACTCAAACACTTTTTCATGATCATCAATCATCATCTAGCATCATCCTTGATCTTCTAGATGTCATCTTGCATGGATTCTTCATCATACTTTGCTTGGTAAGCTTTTCACTAATATCTTACGTATTTTGTGTTTCTCTTAGCTAGCAATCTCAATTAATTACTTGTATGTTATTTTATATACTTTGAATACAAGTTTGAGATTAGTATGATGTATGTTTGAGAAGTTTTTTTTTTGTTATAGCTAATTAAGTTTTGTGCTTAATCTTGATTAGCTAAACTATTTGACATGTCATTTAGTTTTGATATCTAGGATTGTTCTAATTGCATATTAATCATCTTAGATAAGCATATAGGGTTTCCCTTGCTCTATGTTGCATTTGGATATTCATATATTCACTTAGGGTTGTATTCTCTTCATAGAGAAAGTAAGTCTTGTGTGTAGCATCCGGGATTAGATTGCTTAGATCGCAAGCAAATTGGACTAAGTTCACTCATACCGGGATTAGGTAGGTGTGTGATTACTTTCGGGATTAGGTTGTAATCATTTTACACATTTAGTGGATTCGAGGTTTGAGTGTGGCTTACTTACTAGCCCGTGGTTTTTCCCGTGAGGGTTTCCACGTAAAAATCAAGTGTTATTTAATTTCCGCATATTATACTTGATTTATTGCTTTATCTAGTTTGGGGTAATTTCGTAATTTGACTTAATACGAAAAATTGGGTAATAAGCTTAAAATCTATTCACCCCCCCTCTAGATAGTTTTATACATACCGTGCTATAATTTGTTTCAATTGGTATCAGAGCGGGTTCCTAGACATACATAGGTGATCCTTGCTTTTTTGGTGTGTTTTGCATTTTGTGTGATTTTTGATCATTCATACATTTGCATTCATTTCATTCATTCATAAACACTATGAGTGGAAACGATGGAAATGGTGGTGGCCACGAAGGTGCTTCTAGCACAAGGCCTCCACTTCTTACCGGTTTAAATTATTCCCAATGGAAAGGGAAGATGGAATCCTACATATGCCAAATTCATGACCGTGCATGGATGGCGGTGGAAGACGGATATGATCTACCCATGATGACTCCCGGTGGTGGAGGAGAAGAAGTTTTGAAGCCTAAGGCGCAATGGAACGCGCAAGAGTTTGAGGCTTCCAAGTGGAATAGGAAGGCTATGCATGCTATCATGTGTGCAATGGATGAGAATCAATACAAGCTTATTCAGAATACTCAGATTGCAAAAGTGGCATGGGACATCCTTCAAGTTGCACATGAGGGAACCGAGGTGGTGAAGGAGTCCAAGCTTCAAGTCCTCCAAACTCAATTTGAGCTACTTAGGATGGGAGAGGATGAATGCTTCAATGACTTCGAAATCAAATTGATGGACATCGTAAATCAAAGCCATCAACTCGGAGACCCGTATTCGGATAGGAGAGTCAAGCAAAAAATTATGAGATCTCTCCCCGATAGGTTTGAATCAAAGGTGACGGCCATAGAAGAAAATAGTGGCTACATAGATATGAAGCCAAGTGAGGTGATTGGACGTCTCCTTGCATATGAGTCTAGGAAGGCTCCTAGCACCACTACTCCTTCTAAAAAGTCTAAAGGAATAGCTTTGAAAGCATCTAAGGATGCAAAGGAAGCAAAGCATGACTCGGATGAAGACCTTGCCTTATTCGTGAAAAGGTTTAATAAGGTTATGGGGTTTAAGAAGAAGAAGGGATTTGGGTCAAGAGGACAAGACTTGAAGAAAAAAGGTTCCTTCAAGAAGTTTGAGCCTAGACAAGAGATGACCGAAAGGAAAGGGGTCCGATGCTTTGAATGTGGTGGGATTGGTCACTTTGCCCCCGAATGTGCTAATCACAATGAAAAGAAGAAGAGCAAAGTGATGGCCGCCACTTGGAGTGGGAGTAGTGATAGCTCAAATGAGGAAGATGAGTCTTCAAGTGAAGAAGAGCTCATGGCTAACTTCCTAGCTTTTGCCTCATCTCACAAGAGCAAAAGTGCTAGTGAGAGAGAGGAAATGAGTCAAGAGGAAATTGACTCTAGTGAAGTACAAAGTGACTCCTCTTCTAAGTCCATAAAGAAATTGAAACAAATTATAGCACGGTGTGTATAAAGCTATCTAGAGGGGGGGTGAATAGATTTTACGCTTTTTACCCAATTTTTCGTGTTAGTCAAAATTACGAAAATGCCCTCAAGATAATATAAACAAGCAAGTGTAATATGGTGCGGAAATTAAAACAACACTTGGTTTTTACGTGGAAACCCTCACGGGAAAAACCACGGGCTATGTAAGTAAGCCACACTCGAACCTCGAATCCACTAAATGTGCAAACGATTACAACCTAATCCCGGAAGTAATCACACACCTACCTAATCCCGGTATGAGTGAACCTAGTCCAATTTGCTTGCGTTCTAAGCAACCTAATCCCGGATGCTACACACAAGACTTACTTTCTCTATGAAGAGAATACAACCCTAAGTGAATATATGTGAATATCCAAAATGCAACATAGAGCAAGGGAAACCCTATATGCTTATCTAAGATGATTAATATGCAATTAAGAGCAATCCTAGATATCAAAACTAAATGACATGTCAATTAGTTTAGCTAATCAATATTAAGCACAAAACCTAATATGCAAGCACAATATAACTTCTCAAACATACATCATACTCATCTCAATATTGTATCCAAAGCATACAAAATAACAAACAAGTAATTAATTGAGATTGCTAGATAAGAGAAACACAAAACATGTAAGATATTAGTGAAAAGCTTACCAAGCAAAGTATGATGAAGATTCCATGCTAGATGACATCTAGATGATCTAAGATGATGCTAGATGATGATTGATGATCATGAAAAAGTGTTTGAGAATCAAGAATTGAGTTCTTGGAATTTTTCTTCTCTTTGAAAAATATTCTAAGTATGAATTCTGAATATCAACTCTCTTAATTGACCTAAAGTCAAAGTGGCATATATATAGGGGGCCAAATCAAAGTGAGGTCGTTTAAGTAAGTTTCAAAGAAACGCGCCGATCGGCGGTTTCATTCGGCGGCCAGGCCGCCGTTCATGACCGCCGAATTGAGCTCGTGAAGAACAGAGCATAAACGGCGGTTCAGTCGGCGGTTTCGTGACCACCGATTCCAACCGCCGAATCAAAACAGAGAGATCAAAATCAATCAGGTATGAACGGCGGTTTAGAACGGCGGTTTCGTGACCGCCGATCCAACCGCCGAATTAGACTGAGAGATAAATCAATCAGGTCTTGAAACGGCGGTTTCGAACGGCGGTCGTGACCGCCGATCTTAACCGCAGAAATGCTTCAGACCAATCTGGACTGAAACGGTGGTTTCATTCGGCGGCCAGGCCGCCGATCATAACTGCCGATCACCTAGATAGGTGAAAACCAAGGAGAAGCCAAGGGCATTCTCCATAGGCGGTCCTCGCGCTAAACCAAGCACATTCTCGTGCATGCGCGGACGTTTTCGAAAGTTATCGGGAAACGAATTACACAACAACATGACACAATTACACACAACAAAACATAATAAATAAGTGCAAGTGTGAAATGTGACAAATGAAGAGAATGCACACATATGCAATGAATGTTAAGTGTGTGTGTGCAACTAATCTCTTCAAAGAAAAGTAAGCACATAGAAATTTACCTTCGGTGCTTATCAACACGAGGTCTTCAAAGGGCTTCGAACAATAAGACCGATACTTAGGCTACCCTTACAAAGAACCCCCACATGTGGTTTGATCACGAAATAAGCCAATTAAAAACAACGGGAATCCTTACAGAAATTTGTGGAGCAAAAGGTGATTGCTAAATACCATGCCGAGTTCAATGATTTAGCAATTAAAAGCACAAGAAAGATTGAGAGGTTGAGAGAAGAGAACCTTGAACTTTCGGCTCACAATGACCACTTAAGTGAACAAGTGGAAAGATTGAAGAGGAGAGAGGATAAGTTAATTGAGGAGTTAGACTTATCCAAGAGAAGTGAAGAAGGCTTGAAGAGGGAACTTGTAGAAGTTAAAGGGTCCTTGGCTAGGACAGATTCTAGCACCAAGAAGCTTGACCATATGCTTGGTGTTGGAAAGAGTCCATGTGACAAGAGGGGTCTTGGGTATGAAGATGACAAGAAGATCTCTACCTCTAACAAAACTGTGTTTGTCAAGAGCTTGAAGAAAGAAGAAACTTCATTTGTGCAAATTCCTAGGAAGAAGTTAGAAATAGGACAAAGTTCAAATGCTCAAGTGAAGATGGGACCAAGAAGGCAACCTCAAGCTCAACCCCCTAGGGTCCCTCAAGCCAACTTTCCTCAACAATTGGCTCACAAAGGAAAGAGACAAATCATGCAACCTCAAGCTTGGAAGCAACCTAGACCGGTTCAACAACGAAGATGGATTGAACCCACTTATCCACAAAGACATGGACGAGCTCCCATACGTGCACAAAGACAAGGTATGATTCCTTTTTTCATCCCTATTTGTCACTTTTGTGGTTGTGATGGTCATATTAGACCAAATTGCTTTCAATATATTAAAATGTGTAGAACACGAAGCATGATTGAAAAGAGAAATAATAGAGCCAAGATGCATGTTCCTAGGAATGATAATTTTATTTTGCATGATCCTAGGACATCTAGAGCCCATGTACCAAAGACCACTAAGAAAGCTAAAATTGTTGCTAAGTGGATTAGAAAGAATGAAAATGTTTGCCATGTTGCACAAATAGCCTTGAAGGTAAATTCTTCTAATTTTTGGTATTTGGATAGTGGGTGCTCTAGGCACATGACGGGAAACAAGAGTTTCTTCGAGACTCTTGTTATGGAGGAAGGTGGAAATGTCACTTTTGGTGATGGATCCAAAAGAAATGTTGTAGGGAAAGGAACCATTTCCGTTCCCGGATTACCCTCCTTATCCAATGCTTTATTTGTTGATGGCTTGAAAGCCAATTTAATAAGCATTTCACATCTTAGTGATGAAGGATATTCCGTCTTGTTTTCTAAAGATTATTGCTCTATCCTAAAACCCGATGGACAAACCTTGTTGAAGGGCATGAGATCTAGCGACAATTGTTATTGTCTTGAAGCTAGTATTGTAACTAATCATGTGTCCATGGATGAGCAAATTGAGTTGTGGCATGAAAGACTTGGCCACATGAACTTTAGGGATCTACGGACCCTTGGAAAGTTCAATTGTGTGCGTGGCCTCCCTAAGCTTGGGAAGAAAGCCAATGGTGTTTGTGGACCTTGCCAACAAGGAAAGCAAACTAAAAGCATGCACAAAAAGGGTAAGTATCTCACCACTAAGGAGCCTCTTGAGCTTCTCCACATGGACCTCATGGGTCCTATGCAAACCGAAAGTTTGGGTGGAAAGAGATACATTTTTGTATGTGTTGATGATTTCTCTAGGTTCACATGGACATATTTTCTTAGAGAAAAATCCGAAACTTTTGATAAGTTTAAAATGCTTTGTAATAAAATACAAAATGAAATGAATTCTAATATTAAAAGCATAAAACGGATTAGAAGTGACCATGGGAGGGAATTTGAGAATGCTACTTTTGAAACCTTTTGTAATGGTTTAGGCATCTCCCATGAGTTTTCGGCTCCGAGGACACCTCAACAAAATGGAGTTGTTGAGAGGAAAAATAGGGTCCTTCAAGAGATGGCCCGTGTGATGTTGCTTAGCAACAATGTCCCTAGGAACCTATGGGCCGAAGCCATCAATACGGCTTGCTATATAGGAAATAGAGTTTTCCTAAGGCCCGGTACTAGAAACACCTCCTATGAGTTATGGAAAGGCAAGAGGCCAAATGTTAGCTAGTTCCACACTTTTGGAAGCAAATGCTACATTTTGAATGACCGTGATCAACTTGGCAAATTCGATGCTAAGAGTGATGAGGGTATTTTTATTGGCTATGCCCTGAATAGTAGAGCCTATAGAGTTTTCAATTTAAAGACTCTAAGTGTTATGGAATCATCCAATGTCATATTTGATGACACTAGGCTCAAGTCTAATGATCATGAGGAGGAGGTTATTTTTAGTGATGTTTCTCCTTTGGAGAAGGTTGTGGTGTCTCCTAATGATGGGACATCTAATGTCAACAATGATGACACACAACCTATTGATAGAGTTCCTCTCTTGGACTCTAAAGAACCCGCTCCATGGGTTAGGAAACTCCATGATAAAGAAGATATCATTGGAGAGGTTAATGAGGGTGTTAGGACTAGACGTCAACTTGCTAATCTTATTAGCTACACATGCTACACCTCTCAAATTGAACCCAAAAAGGTTGAAGAAGCCTTAAATGATGAATTTTGGGTTCTTGCCATGCAAGAAGAGCTAAACCAATTCGAAAGGAATGAGGTTTGGACTCTAGTTCCTAGGCCTAAGACCACTAATGTCATAGGCACTAAATGGATATTTAGGAACAAATCCGATGAGGATGGCAACATAGTGCGGAACAAGGCTAGACTTGTAACACAAGGATACTCTCAAATTGAGGGTATCGACTTTGAGGAGACATTTGCTCCCGTTGCCCGTTTAGAGTCTATTAGGCTTCTCTTGTCCATTTCTTATGTGCACAAGTTCAAATTGCACCAAATGGATGTCAAGAGTGCCTTCCTCAATGGCTTCTTGCAAGAGGAAGTGTTTGTTGAACAACCCAAGGGGTTTGTGGATGCTCACCACCCCAACCATGTCTATCGCCTCAAGAAGGCACTATATGGGTTGAAACAAGCACAGAGGGTTTGGTATGAGCGCCTCACTCAATTTCTTATTGACAATAACTACACAAGAGGTAGTGTTGACAAGACACTATTCATCAAGAGAGACAATGATGAGCTTTTCATAGCTCAAATATATGTCGATGACATAGTGTTTGGCTCCACCAACAACACCAAGGTCTAACAATTTGTTGATGTTATGTCTCATGAATTTGATATGAGTCTTGTTGGTGAGCTTAATTACTTCCTAGGTTTGCAAATTAGGCAACTAGATAATGGGATTTTCATAACCCAAGCCAAATATGCCAAAAACCTTGTGAAGAAGTTTGGTCTTGAAAAAGCTAAACATTGTGACACTCCTATGAGCACCACTTTGAAGCTAAGCAAGGATGCTAGCGGTAAAAGTGTGGACCAAACCTTATATCGTGGCATGATAGGGAGCTTGCTCTATTTGACCGCAAGTAGGCCCAATATATCATTTAGTGTAGGAGTTTGTGCTAGGTACCAATCCGATCCCAAGGAGTCCCATCTTTCTTCGGTTAAGAGAGTCATTCGCTTTGTGAATGGGACTTCCAACTATGGGATTTGGTACTCATTTGACACTAATCCTAGTCTTGTAGGATATAATGATGCGGATTGGGCAGGAAATTGTGATGATAGGAAGAGCACATCGGGCGGTTGCTTCTTTCTAGGCAACAACTTGGTGTCTTGGTTTTGCAAGAAGCAAAACTCGATTTCCTTGTCCACGGCGGAAGCCGAGTACATAGCCGCGGGGAGTGGATGCACTCAACTTATATGGATGAAGCAAATGCTAGTAGATTACGGATTCAACCAAGGTACTCTCACTCTCTTTTGTGATAACATGAGTGCCATTAATATTTCCAAGAATCCGGTGCAACATTCTAGAACTAAGCATATTGACATCCGCCATCACTTCATTAGAGAGCTTGTTGAAAATAAATGCATAGTGCTTGAACATGTAGGTACTAATGATCAACTTGCGGACCTATTTACAAAACCCTTAGATGCTACTCGATTTAAAATTCTTAGTAGATCTATTGGGATATGTCTTGTGGAGTGATGTTCTATGATTGACCCCATATGGGGAACTCAAGCAAAGAGAGCTAGTTTGCATTCTTGTCACTTGCAAAAAATTTGAAATATCTTATGCCTCTTCTTTTAATTGCTTGAGTAAGCTTGGTTGCACATATGTATATATGTTTTCAATTCAATAAGTGTGAACCTTGCTTGTTTACAATCCATGTCATATTTATGTTCAAACATGCATTTTTGGACTAGGAGATGTATATAGGAAGTATGATTTGAATGACCTATGATTATCTCCATGACATGATGATTCTTTAATAACATGCTAATGTCAAATGAAAAAGCATGAAATTCATATAACATGCTCACATGAAAAGCATGAATTGATGATTGCATACTCTTAAAATGCAAAACCTTGTGTGAAAGCTTATGAGACTCAAAATGAATAAAGGATCTTGTATCCGTTCAAAGGAATTTACATTCCAAATGTCTCTCTTTCTTTATTGGTTAAACATGGCTACTATCATACGGATATCTTATCCGGAAAAATAAAAAAGGGTGCAAAGTTGCTCATGCCATGTTTCGCTTATAAATTTGGATATAGTTGCTCTTATATTGAAATCAATGTATTCTATATCCTTGCTTTACTCATGACTTTGGTGAAATTGGTTTGAATTCCTATTAGAAACCTTTGTCATTTGCTTTGCCAAATACCATTGTATTTTGGACTTGAATGCTACATGTCTTGTATGCAAAACATGTTTGATTCACACATTTTCTCTCAAATAAATCTCCTTGTTTCTCTCCGATTAATTGAGATGCATAAAGTGACTTATATTAATTATGCAAATCTTGCATGCTACTATCTCTCGTTACTATGAGTGACCCGGTTGGGGACTACTCCTTTGCCTATATCATGACAAAAAGGAGGAGTAGTATATGGTAAGGGGAGATGCAAATTGGTGTTGCTATTGTGCACATTGGGGAGATAACACATTGAGGGGGAGTAACCCTTTGAGGGGGAGCATTGCATTTATCATACATTGCATATATTTTGTAATGTTGTGCCTAAATTCTAAAAATGCAAATGCTTGTTTTGATATCACTTGATTAATCTCACATTTCACTTGTATTGGAAAACATAGAAATCTTATTTACAGGGCTTGATTATTCTACAAGAGATTGAAGACTTGAAGTTTTATTTTCTTATCTCTTTGTGTTGTAGAATATCATAGTTGTCCCGTAGTTTCTATTTCTTTGTGAGGAATCAATGTGAGTGGTGGTTTTGTCACGAAATAGCCAAAGGGGGAGATTGTAAGGTTCCCATTTGTTGATTGGCTCATTTCGTGGACAAACCACATGTTGGGGTTCTTTGTAAGGGTAGCCTAAGTATCGGTCTTATTGTTCGAAGCCCTTTGAAGACCTCGTGTTGATAAACACCGAAGGTAAAATTCTATGTGCTTACTTTTCTTTGAAGAGATTAGTTGCACACACACACTTAACATTCATTGCATATGTGTGCATTCTCTTCACTTGTCACATTTCACACTTGCACTTATTTATTATATTTTGTTGTGTGTAATTGTGTCATGTTGTCGTGTAATTCGTTTCCCGATAACTTTCGAAACCGTCCGTGCATGCACTAGAATGTGCTTGGTTTAGCACGAGGACCACCTATGGAGAATGCCCTTGGCTTTTCCTTGGTTTTCACCTTTCTAGGTGATCGGCGGTTATGATCGGCGGCCTAGCCGCCGAATGAAACCGCCGTTTCAGTCCAGATTGGTCTGAAGCTTTTCTGCGGTTAAGATCGGCGGTCACGACCGCCGTTCGAAACCGCCGATTCAAGACCTGATTGATTTATCTCTCAGTCTAATTCGGCGGTTGAATCGGCGGTCACAAAACCGCCATTCGAAACCGCCGTTCATACCTGATTGATTTTAATCTCTCTGGTTTGATTCGGCGGTTCGGATCGGCGGTCATGAAACCGCCGAATGAACTGCCGTTTATGCTCTGTACTTCACGAGCTCAATTCGGCGGTCATGATCGGCGGCCTGGCCGCCGATTGAAACCGCCGATCGGCGCGTTTCTTTGAAACTTACTTAAACGACCACACTTTGATTTGGCCCCCTATATATATGCCATTTTGTCTTTAGGTCAATTAAGAGAGTTCATATTCAGAATTCATACTTACGATATTTTTCGAAGAGAAGAAAAATTCCAAGAACTCATTTTTTATTACTCAAACACTTTTTCATGATCATCAATCATCATCTAGCATCATCCTTGATCTTCTAGATGTCATCTTGCATGGATTCTTCATCATACTTTGCTTGGTAAGCTTTTCACTAATATCTTACGTATTTTGTGTTTCTCTTAGCTAGCAATCTCAATTAATTACTTGTATGTTATTTTATATACTTTGAATACAAGTTTGAGATTAGTATGATGTATGTTTGAGAAGTTTTTTTTTGTGATAGCTAATTAAGTTTTGTGCTTAATCTTGATTAGCTAAACTATTTGACATGTCATTTAGTTTTGATATCTAGGATTGTTCTAATTGCATATTAATCATCTTAGATAAGCATATAGGGTTTCCCTTGCTCTATGTTGCATTTGGATATTCATATATTCACTTAGGGTTGTATTCTCTTCATAGAGAAAGTAAGTCTTGTGTGTAGCATCCGGGATTAGGTTGCTTAGATCGCAAGCAAATTGGACTAAGTTCACTCATACCGGGATTAGGTAGGTGTGTGATTACTTCCGAGATTAGGTTGTAATCGTTTTACACATTTAGTGGATTCGGGGTTCGAGTGTGGCTTACTTACTAGCCCGTGGTTTTTCCCGTGAGGGTTTCCACGTAAAAATCAAGTGTTATTTAATTTCCGTATATTATACTTGATTTATTGCTTTATCTAGTTTGAGGTAATTTCGTAATTTGACTTAATACGAAAAATTGGGTAATAAGCTTAAAATCTATTCACCCCCCTCTAGATAGTTTTATACACACCGTGCTATAATTTGTTTCATAAATTGTATTACATGTTAATCAATTTATCAATTCAATCAACACATACATGAATTAAAGCTCAACATAGAAAATCAACAAATAGAATAGATAATATACAAAGTACACCAATTTCCCAACATCAATATTTAGTTACATAAAATAACTAAAGTGAAGTGGGTGTGGTGAGAATTAAGTTATACTAAACTAAACTAAGCTATACTAAGCTAATGGGAGGTAAAACTAAGCTATTGAGAGCTTTTTGGATATTTGGGAGGTGTGTTTTAGGTTTACAAAGGATGTATATATATAGGGAAATGATTTGGGCAAGTTTTGGACGAAATATCCTCAAAGTCGGTTGTCCCGGCGAGCTTGGATCCCTTGGCCTGCGGGTTTGTGCCCGCCGTCAAAGCTCGCGGTGGAGAACATGAAGTCGGCAGCGAGTTTCTTCCTTCTGGACTACGGGTACTTTCCCGCTGCATGAAACCGCTAAGATTTGGCGAGTTTGGACGTTCCGGTTCACAGAAAGGAAGCCGCTGGAATGAGCTTGCAAGCTTGGACTTCCATGGAGACTTGGAAGATTTGTTGGAGTTGAAAACCTTTGCATGGGAGGCTAAAAGTGGGTGCAATAGGACCGGGAGGATGGTGGCCGTCGATCTTAGCGGAGAAACGCTAGAAAAATGGTCGAAAAACCATCGAAAACGATCACCGAAGTGGCCGGGTAAAACCGGGTCGAGTCTGGTAAACGGGTCGGTCGGGCGTGTGGGTCAGCTGAAGGTTGATGACGAGCTGACGTCATCCTGATGTCAGCGTGACGCCAGCTGGTCAAAACGGTGTCGTCTGACGCGTGACGTGGCAGCTGATGATGTGCTTTGCGCGGCAAATTACAATCTGTACCCCTGACTTCTCCCTTATTCACAGAATCTTCAATAAAGTCCTGAATTTTGCATTTTTACCCCTAAATTGTCCAAAATGACAATTATGTCCCTGAACTTCCCTATTTACCTGAAACACTTATTTTATCCATTAAATACTCGGTTTTACCCGAGAAACAAGCATAAAAAGATAGGAAAAGGGAGCGCTAAATGTGAACATTTGGAGCGTGATCAAGTCTATTGTTGAGGCGAGTCGAAAAGAAGCTATGCGTCAGCGGGATGCTGGAATGGCTCCTCCACAGGATGAATCTGACGAGAGTTCCCCCGAGGATCTTCCCGAGGAAGAAACTGATGAGGGCGTACCCGAATATACGCCTGAGGAGACTCATGGTCACAATGAGGAGCCAAGCTTGGCAGAGGATATGAATGATCCGGGGGATCATGCTGCAGACGAGGCAGCTGCTAAGACGGGTGACCATGCTGGTTCTTTTGCGCCTAAGGGTAAAGAGAAAGTTGGGGAGCCTTCTGGGCCAGTGGTTTTAGTTTCCCCTGGTCCGGCCCTTGCTGTGGATGATGCGAGTCAGCAGGAGTGCTTACCTAACGAGCAAAGTGACCCGAAGGGCTCCACTGCAGACAAGGCAGCTGCTAGAGAGAGCGGGCTTGGTTCCGCTGCAGACGAGGCAGTTGCTATATCCCAAGGTGTTGAAGGGGTTGGAGAGCCCTTTAATGTTTCACCTGTTGAGGTTCTAAGCTCTATAGTGCCAACTTCTGTCTCCTCACCGACCATAGTTGGGAATGAGGTTGAGTTAGAAGATCCTGCTACTAATCTTGACACCCGTAGGAGGCAATCTGGAAAGAGGAAGGCTACATTTTCGCCTGGCCGTCCTGCCCCAAAGGTTCCTCGAGTGGTCACGTATGTTGACTCATCCTCGGGTGACGAGGAGACTGGCGCTAGGGTCGAAGAAGCGGTGATTTGAACTCTTCCCAGAGGTCAAGCGAGGACTCTTGCTAAGGATTTTACGGGTTCTTTTCCTGGGGCGGAATCAATAACTATTCTGCTTGATGCTGGTGCTGGTGGTTCAGGACCGTCGAGCTAGCCTGGTGAGCCTACCCTTCAAGCCATGCTGAAAGTTATGTCTTTGGGTCATGCTTATTTTGGGGAGGATAACTGGAGCCGCTTCAAGGTTGGCCCTTTGTCAGGTCGACTCTACAACTTTTTCAACAACGCTTCTTATGTGAGTAATCTTTGACTTCTGTTATTGATAAGCCGTCGTTGGTACTCAACAAAATGATTGTTTTAAAATGTGTTCGTGTTGAAAACTGATTTCACCACTTAGATATAAAATTAGTAAAGTGACAAGTAGGATTCGTTCCATAGGGAATTAGAGTGATAGTTAAATGAATTAACAATTCCTATATGCGATAAAATAAAACATAAGCAATGAATGGATGAATGGTTTGTCAAGCCATCAAACATACATGTAAAATAAACCTAATGAAACTAATAAAATAGATAGAAATCTATATAAGAGATATATGGGATAACAATTAATAGAATTGCTAGGGAATTAATGGGATCGCACGTGGATTACAGGAAGTGCTTCTCAAGCTACCTTAACGAACCAATCTCATAAATGTTAACCAATTGATTCCTTAATTGTGTTTAGACCATTACTATGAACCCTAAAGAACTTTCCACCGCAATGCCTAACCAATTAAGAAGAGGGGGTCACGAAGGAATCGGTTTGTTACAATTAACGGTTTAGATAATCGCAGTTGATATACCCTCTGACGATCTGTCCTAATCACTATGTTCTCAATCCATCAAGGTTGTCAATCCAATCAAGATTATATAACAAATTATCCTAAGCAAGAGTATAATCAACTAGTGGATATACATGTCAATCATATAATGCCTATAATCTATTTATAAAATGAATAGAACACAAATAAAGATTAAAATATATATTAGCTTAAACAAAACCCAATCCAAAATGTTCTCACATCAAATCCCTAGAAAGGGGGTTTAATTACACATATTACAACCAAAGGGAAGGCAAGTAAAAGATTAGGAAATCACCCTTGGGTCTCCTTTTGTAAGCTTGATCCTTTCCTTGCCTTTGATGCTCCTTGTGCAAATAATGGATTATGAGGATGTGTCTAGATAGGTGGAGTCAAATGGGAAGTGACTAAGGAGATTTGTGGAGAAGATGGGAAGAAAGGAATGATTTAGGGAAGGAAATCTAGTTATTTAGATTAGGTGGGAGAGAAGTGGAGGGATTAGGAATGGTAGAAATGAGGTTTCTTGGTTGTCAAGAATGACCAAGAGTTGTTTAAAAAATGAAAATAGTGATGAATTTATAGGATTTTCAAAATTAGGTCTCGGGTGGCAAATTACCAAAACACCCCTCATATATGGCAAATTACCATTATGTCCATAAGAGGGGTGCATATTGTAATTTGCACACCCAATCAGTTTTGCACAGCAAGGAGGTCGCTACTTCTCAAATGGCGACGGATCCGGCGACGAAAGTGGCGACACCATCAGGTGCCAAAACACATTCCCTGTCGCCATGGCGACAACGAAAGACCAAGTGGTGACAAGAGAGGGACACGTGGCGACAAGAGAGGGAGAGGCGTGGAGATTGGAGGCCGTTATTCAAACCGATTGAGCCGTCGAAATTCCTGCGACTGGGCTACCGGTGATCTCGCCGTGATCTTGGGACCAGAATCGACCTACGATAGCTCTTGGATCGCTAGAACGGCGTCGGCTGCAGTTAGGGCTTGAAGACGCCATGGCTGCGTGAAGAGGAAGAAGGTTGAAGAAGAAGATGGGGTGCATTCAGTAGGTGCAGGGGGTGCACTCAGCTGCATCACTTTTGTCTCTATCGGGGTGTGTTTAGACAAGGGCTGGGGTGCACTTAGCACCTTCTCTTTTGTCTTTATATGGGGTGCACTTAGCGCTAGCTTGGGCTGCACTTAGAGGCCCATTTTGCCCAAAACGCACCATTTAGCTATGCATGATGTGGCGCCCTTTGCTGCATTGAATGGCAAATTACACAATGCTCCCCTGTATTCTTCCATATTCGCAATAACTTCAAACCTTCTTCAGAATTTACACTTTTACCCCTATTTCTCCAATATTACTTCAATGCCCCTGAACTCTGTAAATACCTGAAAACACTTAATTTACACCATTAAATCACAGGATAATACCCAAGAATCAAGCAAAAGGAGAAGGAAATGAGGGCTAAAATCATACCAATTTTGGTCCGATCAGTTATCTCTAATTCTTTGCCACTGCTTTTTCACTTTGTTTTTCTTCGTTAATTGGTTACAGATGGTAGCTGAGATGTCGGAAGCCTGCTAGGCTGGTAGCGCTCAGGCAGATAGAGGCTCAATTGAAGGAAAGTGAAGATGGCCGTGCTCGGATTGAGTCGGCTTGCCATGAGAAAATTAGATCAAACCAGGAGTTTATGGACCGGTGTCTGGCAAGTTAGATGGAAGCCGAGTAAAAGGCTTCTCTTGCTGTCGATGAGGTTAAAACTCTGAAGGACCTGCTGTCTTCTACTCAGGAAGCGATGCTCCAGGCCAAGCAGAAAGCTGAAGAGGTTAAGTCGTCCTATGAGCGTCGAATTGAAGACTTGGAATGCCAGGCCCTGACCGTTGAATCCCTATCGAAGGAAGCTAGGCTGGAGCTGGAGATATAGTCTGTCGATCGTTTTAAAAGATCTCTAGCTTATGATGCCTTGCTTCTCAAAGAATTTTAGAGAGGGATGGTCTCGGGTGGAGAGTTTTTCAAGATGAAAAATAGGGCGACTGACCGGGCCAGGACCAATTGGGACCTTTCAATTAAGAAGCATGTGGATACCTCTTTAGAGTCTCTTCGGGTCCAGATGAAGGAGTGGCATGCATATTGTCGGAGCAAAGGGAAGATGCCACATCCCATGCATTTGGAGGTACCTACTGCCAGCGCTTTCTCTACCTTCCATGCTTGTCAGAAAGCGGGGATCAATGGTGAGGATCCTGACGTTGGGCCTGTGCTTGGAAAAGACTACAACACCTGGATGGATGATGAGGAAGACGAGATCGTGTGGCCCTCTGATGACAGTCTCTTGAACGAATATGTAATGGAGCCTGACTCGAGTATTGATAGGTGTAGCTCACAACCCTCAGTGCCATCTTCTTAATTTTTGATAGTCTTTTGTAATTGACTTTGTACATGCCTTTGGTTATATTATATATCCTTCATTTTACGTTTTACATTCGTTCCGTTATCTTTGTGAATCCGTTTGGGATACCTTTTCCTACATATTAACAACATATGTTATAAACGGAGATAAATAGAACATATGAACCTTGTATGGCTTTATTTTTAATTAGCAGCATGCGTTCAGCCGAGTATTTTTTGATTGGGAATTTCCGCTCGAGCTGGTTGATAATTGAATCGGGTGCCTCACTGGCTACTTCGTTATTGTTTGAGTTAACCTTCATCTTAGCCGAGTATCTTATTAACTGGCAATTAGGTTATTATTTTCACTCGAGCTGAGTAACCTTTATTTTAGCCGAGTATCTTATTAACTGCAATTAGGTTATTATTTTTACTTGGGCCCTTACCCTAGTGTAACGTCGAGGCTCACCACGACCATACACTTAGGTCTCTGCACATGTCACCTAGGACGTCTCCCGGTTTTGTCTGTGCAGGGGTTTACCGAATCGTTGGGGTAGTATATACCGGTCAACACAGCTGCGCATCTCACCAGCCTTTCTGGTGGCACCCCGAGCAGTTTTCCAGTTACCCTGGTGCCTCGGGTTTGCCTTTTTGCTAGGTGGCGCATTTGCACCATCCTAACTGGGTGGGCACGCTATTTCAGCTTTTCCTCCCCTCGGACACTATCCATCCGCTCTTTCGCGGTTTCATAGCGCCCGAGCTTTCAATGTTTGAGAATTCTTTTTTTTTTTTTTGCTGAACGCCCTATTCTTAGGGAAGGTCTTTGTGAAGGAATCTTTGTTCTTACGTAACTAGATTGGACATGAATTCTAGCAAACAATCTTTATTTATTAGAAACTGAATACCCAAAAACTAAAGCCTGGAACATATAAATGTAAATTGCAGAAGACTTGAAATATTTAAAGATAATGGGTTCCTTAGGGATAAAATATCTTCAGGTATTGCGTGTTGCATGGTCGGAGCACTAAGCCACCCCTTGGTCGGGCTATCGAGTAGGCACTATGTCCTACCATACCATCGATGATGTACAGTCCTTCCCATTTGTCGGTGAGGGACCCTGCTGCTCTATCCTTGGTGTTCGGGGACACCCTTCTCAGTACTAGATCGCCGAGCTGAAATTTACACACACAGACGTGGGAGTTGTAATACCTTGCAGCTCTTTGCTGGTATGCTGTGTTCCTTACTTGTGCTCTGTCTCTGGCTTCTTCCAATTCGTCCAAATTTTGTAGCAGCGTATTGACGTTGTGATCTGGATTGTATAACGGGACTTTGGGTGAGGTAAAAGTTGTCTCTGCTGGGATGACGGCTTCGATTCCGAATGCTAGGGAAAAAGGGGTTTCTCCTGTGAACGTCCTTGCAGTTGTTTGGTATGCCCATAAAACCTCGTGCAGTTTGTCCGCCCAGTTACTCGTCTTTGAATCTAGCTTTGCTTTCAGTGTGTGTTTGATCACTTTATTCACTGCTTCAGTCTGACCGTTGGTTTGAGGATGGGTAGGCGAGGCATAGTAGTTTGCGATCTTATGTTCTTTGCACATCTCCTTGAACTTTTTATTGTCAAATTGGGTCCTATTGTCTGTTATGATGGTGTTCGGGATCCCAAACCTGTATAGTATGTTCTTTTTGACAAAGTTGGTGGTGTTTGCTTCAGTGATGTGTACGAGTGCTTCTGCCTCTACCCACTTGGTTAAATAATCAATTGCCACGATAAAATGTTTTGCTCCTCCTTTGAGTCCCGTAGGCATTGGTCCTATAAGGTCAAGGCCCCACATGGCGAATGGCCAAGGGGATGTTAAGCGTCTAAGCAGCTCTGGAGGTTGACGAATGTCGTTGGCCATCCTTTGGCATGTCTCACAACTTTCCGTGAATCGTTGAGCTTCGGCGAACAAGGTTGGCCAATAGAACCCTTGCCTGAGTATCTTATGTGCTAGGCTCTTACCCCTAGTGTGATTTCCGCATACACCGCTATAGATGTTCTTTAGGATCTGATAGGCCTCTTCACCAGTGACAAACTTTTGTAATGCTTTCGAAAATCCTCTCCTGTATAGTTCACCATTTAGAATTATGTACCGGGTTAATCTGTACCTGATGCGCTTGGCTTCCATGGTGTCTTCTGGTAGTATATTTTCTTCCAAGTATCTCCTACGCTGAGTTGTCCAGTCATTCGGACATGGTCGGATTTTTGCTATCATGATTTCCACGGGTTCTGTTATGCTTGGCTTGGTCAGGTGTGCAACTGGTATTGTTTTGGATCTGATGCAAGTCGTAGCTGATGCTAGCTTGGACAGGGCATCAGCGTTTTCATTTTCTTCCCGAGGGATCTGAGTGATTTTGTATTTCTTGAACCGTCTAAGCAATCTCTTTGCTATGTCTAGATAAGTTATCATGTACTCATCTCTTGTCTGGTATTCATCCAGCACCTGGTTGACCACTACTTGTGAATCATTGAAAATTTCTATCTCATTTGCTCCTAATGCTATGCACACTCTTAAGCTGGCCAACAGAGCTTCATACTCGGCTTAGTTGTTGGTTGCTTTGAAATCAAACCTCATGGCACATTCCACAGCGTCTCTTTCTGGGGTTGATATGACTATTCCTGCCCTACTGCCATGGGTGTTTAATGACCCATCCACATGTAACTTCCATTGAAAATTATTTATCTGCTCTCATTTCATCATTCTTCTTACCTCAATATTTGGCTCAGTGAATTCTGCCACGAAGTCCGACACCGCCTGTCCCTTGATTACTACCTTTGGGGTGTATTTGATGTCAAATTCACTCAGTTCTACAGCCCATTTAGTCAGCCTGACTGACAGTTCTGGCTTTTGTAGGATAAGCTTCAATGGGCAGTCAGTGTATACTTCTATCGTATGTGCTTGAAAATATGGCCTCAATTTCCTTGCTGCCATGATCAGTGCGAGGGCTACTTTCTCGGTCGATGAGTATCTGGTTTTGGCCGGGAGTAAGGCCTTGCTTGTGTAGTACACTAGCTTTTGTATTCCTTCCTCCAGCCGAATTAGTACTGAGCTTGTCTCTACCTCTGTAACAGAAAGGTACAAGTACAACGTTTCCCCAACTATTGGTTTTGAGAGGATAGGTGCTCGTCATAAGTATTCTTTCAGCTTCTAAAAGGCCGTCTCACATTCTTCACTCCATTTGAGCCCTTTTCCTTTTTTTTTTTTATTGCTTTAAAGAATGGGGTGCACCTGTCTATTAATTTGGCGAGGCAAGACACCATGTCAGTCTCTGTATTTCCTTCAACGTCCTTGGCGAGGCCATTTCTTCTAGGGCTTTGATTTTTTCGGGGTTTACCTCAATTCCTCTTTGATGAACTTGAAAACCCAAGAACCTTCCTGACGGTACTCCGAACACACATTTGTTCAGGTTAAGCTTCATCTTATACTTCCTCAGGATATCGAAAGTTTCCTTCAAATCTTCAGAATGCTTCTCTGCTATGACGCTTTTGGTCAGCATATCATCTACGAAGACTTCCATGTTTCTCCCAATCTGCGGGGCAAATATCATGTTCACTAGTCTCTGATATGTTGCCCTAGCGTTCTTCAAACCGAACGGCATTACTTTGTAGCAATATAATCCCTGATCTGTGGTAAAGGTCATCCTTTCCTCATCTGCTTTGTTCATCCGGATCTGATTGTAACCGGAGTAGGCATCCATGAAACTTAGCAATTCATGTCCTGCTGTAGCATCTACCAATTGGTCAATTCTTGGCAAAGGAAAGCTATCCTTTGGGTAGGCTTTGTTTAAATCCTTGAAGTCCACGCACATCCTCCATTGATTGTTTTTCTTTTTAACTAACACCACATTAGCTACCCATCCTGGGTACTTGACTTCCCTTATTGATCCCGCAGCGAGCAGTTTTTCCACTTCTTTCCTGATAGCAGCACTCATTTCCAAGTTGAACATCCACCTTTTTTGTATTACTGGTCGAAATTCTAGGTCAACAGACAAGTAATGTGATATCATTTTCGTATCTATCCCAGGCATATCTTCATGACTCCATGCAAACACGTCTTTGTAATCTCTTAACATGCCAGCCAACTTGGTTTTGATATGTTCGTGTAGGTTCGCACCTATTTTGACTATCTTAGTCAGCTGACTAGGATCTAGAATTACATCCTCCGTCGGCTCGTCTTTTTTAGCTTCGGGCTCTGATCGGTATTTGATCGGTCATTTATTGTATATGTTTTTGATCCCCATTCCTCCAATCAATTGCTTGTTTCTCGAGTCTTTTTGGGATTTAATTTGTGTGTTTGAGCATTTTTCAGGTTATTGAATCCAAATGATATGTTTGAAGTATTTCAGAGAAAAAATGTGATTTTGGTAGATTTGAGGGACTTTTATGCAAATGGCCATCAACCATCATGAAATACCGCTGTCAATTTTCACACAGCGGCATGCAAGCGGTGCAAAAACAGTGTAGACCGCTGCCAAACCGCTCTGGCTCTCGCAGCGGTAGCCCGTCACAGTGCAGATCATCCATGTTACGGGGCCCATATCTCTCAGCTCCGATTGAACTGTGTGTACTACCACCTATGGATTTGAAGCCCCGGAAGTCTAGTTTCCAACCCAATTTACGGCTTGTCAATCCGAATTTTCTAGAAGAGGTTATGCCTGTTTTAGTGACCGAAGGTCAGATCAGTCAATCATAAAATCCGCGAATACTTTCGGGATTTGTTTCGCAAGTTGTCAGAATGGGAAATATTACCTTCTAAGACATGTGTGGGAGTCTTGGGAAGCAAGTAGACATCTAATCCTTATCTTCCTTCAATAATTAATCAATTTGTATGGATTATGACAGAAATAGAATTCCAAATAGGCTTGTATTATCAAAAGGAATAGATCTCCTTGTTGTTTTAGGTCATGGCCTTGCATCTACACCTATTTAAACCCCTTGTAACCTTAGAATAGGGAGAGTTGGAGAGCCAGCCAAGGGAGGTCCCAAGCCACCAAGGGGGCCGTCCCCCATCACCATTATTCATCTTTATACATAGAAGATTCGAAGACGAAAGAGTTGCCAACATTGGAGATTTGAAGAATTCGTTGAAGACGTTCAATGGGTTTTATCTTTTTCCCCTCTTGTTTCTTTGTTTCTAATATGTGTAACTAACTCCATACTAGGGAGTCAATGTGAACCTCTATGAATACTCTTTGTTAGAATTGACTATATTTCCATTAATTCAGGTTTTGATTCATTCAATTCATCCTATAACTTAATTCTTTATTCTTGTTGATGCATAGTTTTATGCTAGGTAGGAATTTAGGGTTTTTGATTGTGATTTATATCTCATGTGTTTGAGTTAAATTAAATTATAATTGAGAGCTAATATTTAATTGAATGAATAAAATTAGCAACCCCAAGTTTTTGGGACGCAATTTTGGTTCACTTGTTCTTATGCTTAACGGGTTTTTGGTTGTGATTCATATCTCAAGTTTTTGAGTTAAATTGAATTGCAATTGAGAACACTTGATTCATCCCAGGATCATACGGTAATAATCATAAATAAAATAAGAATGAACCCTTAACTTGAGTTACATCTTTTATCAAAAGTCACTTCGAAGCATTGAGTAAACATAGTTGGGGAGCATTGATGACCTAGTCCTCTCACCTCTTGATCACATTCACATATTCTTTTTAATTGTTTTCTTAGTTTAATTTAGTTAATCGATGCTCAATCAATCAATCACTCAATCAAATCTCTTGGATACTATTAATTGCTTAGCTTTAATTAGAATTAGTTACAACTAGTAAATCACTTTTCCTCGTGGGAATGATCCCTACTTGTCGCTGTACTTATCTCACGATTCGTGCACTTGCGAGTTAGGTTTTTATAACACGATTTTACACATCAGGTTCCTCTATGGGATCAAGTTCAAATTCCTCCGGTGTTTCTGCCTATTCTTCTGCCCCTTTAGTGGTTTGCTCAGCCAAAACCACACACACTTGGTGTACTTCCTTGTCTTTGTAGACTGATAGGTTCGCTCTTCTTGCCATCTCTTGTGACCCTTTAACCACTCCTACTCCTACTCCTACTCCTACTCTTACTCCTACTCCTACTCCTACTCCTACTCCTACTCCGTATTCCATTGGGAATTTCATCATTAGGGCATAGGTAGCCGTCACCGCTTTAGCTTTATTCAAAAATGGTCAGCCCAGTAAGGCGTTGTAGGGCCAATTTTCCGTATCCACGACCACAAAATCAAGTAGTACTGTCTTCTGACACAGGGTTTTTCCGATTTTAACTGGAAGTTTTACGGTGCTGAGAGATCTTACTTCTACTCCGCCGAATCCTCTAAGCGGGGTGTGAAAAGGTTGCAAGTCTTTTCTATCCAACCTTAGTTGGTCATAAACCTTCACACTTAAGATATCCGCCGAGCTTCCATTGTCGATCAAGATTCAGTGGACTTCCCTATGGCCGATCCATGCACTAATGACCAGTGCGTCATTTGGCTTGACATCCACACCATGCGAGTCAACTTCGGTGAATATAATTGGGTCCCAGCCTTCCTTGATTCTCTTTGGGTCTGGTTCGATAGAATTAACATCGAGATCTCTTCGGGCCTTCATTGCCTCCCGGATTTCCTGGGTCATTTCTCTGTTGCTTTTTCGAGTTGTCGGTCCACCGAAAATGGTGTTAATTGCTACTTCATCCTCGGCTTTCTTTGGAATTTGCTTCCTCACTCAGTTTTCCGGTCGGCCTCGGCTTTCCTACCGATTATCTTTCTGTCCATTTGTTCTCTCGGCTTTCTTTAGGACAATATCTTTCAAATGCCCTTCTCTGATAAGGGTTTCAATGTGGTCTCTGAGCTGGAAACATTTGGACGTCTCATGTCCATTATCTTTATGGAATCTACAATACTTAGTGGTGTCCCTCCGAGCGTAGAATGATTGCTTATGAGGTTTTTTAGACATGTTCTTCTCTTCCAAGATTGCTAGTACTTCTTCTTGATCCTTCTTTAGTGGGGTGTAGTTCATGTGTCTACCCTGGAATTTTTGGTACGATTGATCTATCTTCAGATCATAAGCCTGACTACCATCCCGGCCATCCCGAGTTCTGTTCTTTTGCTTGTCACCTTTTGTGTTATGTATCTTGGGCACATTATCTTTTACTTAAGATCCCTCCGGACGCCCACCATGTACGAAATAACCTCCCGTTGCAATTTCTTCTTCTTCGGCTAAGGCGTAACCCCCAGCCATATCCATCATATCACCATAACTGGTCAGGCGAGCTCTCCTTAGATCAAAAGACAGTTGGCCATTTTGTAAGTTGTTGATGAATGCCGCAACGATGACTTCGTCATTTGCGCTCCCAATCTCTGATACCTCCTGGCCAAATCTTCCCAAGTATTTCTTGAGTGACTCATCTTTCCCTTGTTTGAGTTGGGGCAGGTGAGCTACTGATTTCTTTCTATGCACGTTCCCAAGGAACTATCTCAAGAATGCCTTGCTCAGTTCTCCGAAGCTACTTATGCTTGCTGCTGGCAATCTGCCGAACAACCGAGAACCTAGATCCCCAAGTGTTTGCAGGAAATTTAGGCATAGCAGGGCATCATTGTGGATGTACTGGGCCATAGCGCTTTTATACCTCCTAACATGCTCCTTTGGATCGATGTTCTTCTTGAAATGCTCTACATGTGCATCCTGAACCTTTCCGGGAAGGGCATCCTTAGAATTTCGTTGGTGAAAGGGCTGCCTGACTCATCGTTTGATAGTTTGTTACGTCCGTAATGCCTAACCAAAGCGTCCATCTACCGACGATTGTTTTGAACCTCCCGGGTCAAACTTTGTATGAGTATGTCCCTATCTCTTTCCAGTTCTCCCATTGAGTAAAAACCCTGATTGATGGTCAACTTCTGCCTTCTTCCTTTAGGTTGATGTTCTCTGGTTCCCCAGTTCAAGCCATGCAGTCGGATTGTGCCCCTTCATTTATGACCATGGTATTGGTTGCTTTCTCCTAAAGACGATGACCGGTCTCTCCTGTGTGTACGTCTTTTTGGTTAATCCGGATCTTTTACTTGATCGGGGTTATACCTTCTGCTTGAGTAGTCTTCCCCTCTGTGCTCCCTACTATCCCGGGCTTGTCTTTCTAACAATGTCTCAGGCCGATCTGTCGAGTTTCGACTCATCTTTAGGGGTGCGTCTAGCGTTAGGGCGACTACTACGGAGCGTAACCTCCCTGGCTGCTGATCTAGGGTAGGCAGGTTATGGGGTGAGGTTAAACCCTCCGTGGTGGAAAGGTTAACCCCTTGCCTAGTTGTATCAGATATGAGCTGCTGTAAAGACGCCCGGAACCGTTGAGCGATCTCCTCATTGGTTGGAGGGAAGCGCTGAATGCCAGCCATGGCAGTTTATTGATCCGCGGTTGTCAGCGTGGCATCTGCAGCATTAAGAGTGGTGTATTCCTCTAATTCATTATCTGGCAATCCCTGACTATATCTGGAATCGCTGCCTTCTCCTTCACCAGCCATTGTTTTATAAGGGTTCTCGAAGTACGTTCAAAAAGGTATGAACCAGCCCCCATTTTTCTAGTGCCAATTATTGACGGTGTTTTCTCAGCGGTTAATCAGTCAACAGTCTAGGTTAATAAAAGCCTATAAATATGAATGAAATAAAAGACGTAATAATGGTTAGTGAAACAAATACTCAGTGTGTTCAATATTAATCTAGAGGGGTGGTGAATAGATTTTATCCGATTTTACCCAATTTTCGTGTATGGTCAAGATTACGAAAATACCCATAATAGTCAATATAATATAGCAAGTGTAATATGGTGCGGAATGTAAATAACACTTGATATTTACGTGGAAACCCTCACAAGAAAAACCACGGGCTAATATGTGCGCCACACACGAACCTTGAATCCACTAATTGAAATGATTACAACCTAATCTCGGTTTAATGATCTAATCCCGATCAATAATCATCACAACTACCTAATCCCGGTATGAGTGGACCTAGTCCAATTGCTTGTGATTTAAGCTACCTAATCCCGATAACAACACAAGACTTAGTTCTCAATGAAGAGATAATGCAACCTAAGTGAATATATGAAATATCCAAAAATGCAATTAGAGCTAGGTAACCCTATATGCTTATCTAGGATGACAATTTTACAATCAGAATAATCCTAGATATCAATGGCTAAATGACATGTCAAAAAGCTTAGCTAAACATAGATTATGAAAACCTAGATAGCTATCACAATACAATACTCAATCAATTCATCACAAATAATCTCTATTTTGTATCTAGCATATGATCTAAAAACATACAAGTGAATAAAGAGATGACTTGTGATCAAGCCATTATATATATAGAAATTCCCCCCTATTTCCAATACTTTTGATTGACTTTCGAGTAAATTCATGAAATTTATGGCTCGATGTTGATTGTACAAGTACTTTTTGTATTCTAGGTTGAAGAATGAAGAAATACGGTGATTTTGGGCTAAAAGCGGCGAAAGGAGAGCATTTGGGGGCAAAACGGTCATTTGGCAAGAAAAGAACAATTCGGCGGTTCAATTCGGCGGTCTGGCCGCCGTTTTAAACCGCCATTTCATTTTAGAAGTGTCAGGTGCATTCGGCGGCCACAGTTCAACCGCCGATCAATTCCAGTAAGTCCATTTTTAATTCGGCGGTTTACATTCGGCGGCCTGGCCGCCGTTTCTGGCCGCCGATCACGCGCCACATCAGCAACACCGGGATTTCAACACTAACTCATGGGGCCATATATAAATATCCCTTTTTCTCCTTCTCTCACAACTCTCCACCATTTTTCATGAAACCCTAACCTCTCTAACCTCTCTCTAACCTTCCATTACCCAACATCTCACCATTAATTCATCCCCCACCATTCTTCCATCTCATCTTGGAAATTTATTGAAGAGAGAAGAGGAGATTCACCAAGGTCAAGGGAATCTCAAGCACATCAAGGAACAAGAAGACTTGTGATGGCCATCATGGGTTTTCTCTACTACTTTGCTCTCTTTATTTATATTTCCACTATGTGTAACTAAACCCTTATATTGGGGAATTGATGAGACAACTCATGTGATGACCCTATGTATTTGAATTAGTCATGTATTTATAGAATCCTCTCTTGGTATATTCTATTTTCATTGCATTGAAGTTGCCATTTTACCTTACTAAGTTAATATTGGGGCTCAATTTAGCTTGTTTGTAAAGTGGTTCACATACGAAGGTTGTGGTTTAGAGTTAGAATGGCTTTCAACTCACTCTCCAACCTTTAGCATCCATGAAATTGAATATATGTGATTTGAATGCTTTATATTGTACAAGACCTTAAATTTGTTCTTGAGAATCTTGTTTGGGTAAATACTTGTAGTGGGGTTCACTTGAGTAGGAGCTTGAACATATATTCTTGCCAAGACTCATAGTAGGGCTTACTTGAGTCAAGGTTTGAATTTGCATAGTATTGAGTTAAATCAATTTAAGAACAAACCTTGAGTTGGATTAAAGTGCTTAATTGGACTAGTTCATTACATTAGGAAATCTTTTAGTTATCAACTCAATTCCCCAATATCCATCATCATATATCACACCTTTCCTTTACATTACTTGTTTTAGATTAATTAATTTAATTTAGTTTAATTTTTAAAACAAATTCCAAAACCAAAAATGAATCTTACTTTTTCGCACGTAGTTTAGATTAGTGTACATATTTTAGTTATAGCCAAATATCCTCCCTTTCCGTGAGGAACGATCCCGCTTGCCATTATACATCTCATTCAATTTGTGTATTCCAAGTGTGGAATTTTGGTACTTGTAAAAGTCGGATCAAATTTGGCGCCGCTGTCGGGGATCGGCAGCATTATATTTGGCTATTCTAGTTTAGGACATAGTTTAGTAGTTTAATTGTGTTATTTTTATCTTTTTACTTCTCGGTAGTTTTTATTTTTGGTGTTTCAGGTTACTAGTGTATGCACGGGCGTCGTTCTAGGGGAGGTATTCTGTTTCCCTTCAACAATCGTATTAATCAAGTTGGAAGACTAGCAAGAGCCACTGAAAGGGCACGGGTGAATATGGAAGACGGAAGAGAAAACCAAAACCCACCCAATGATCCACCCCCACCAATGAATATCCCACAAAATGTACAATACCCATAAATGGACATCCCTCCGAGACAAATCACCATGGGGCAATATTCAAGACCTATCATCGGAAATGAACCACCGGCCATTGTTCTTGATGAGCTCACGAAGTCATATGAGCTCAAGACCATGCACATTAGCCAACTACCATCCTTCCTTGGCAAGACACATGAAGATTGCTTACAATTTATGAAAGATCTTAGTGGGGTGGTGGAGACTTTCCCCTTTACATCAAGGATGGGTACACTCTCAAAGGAACAACTACTAATGAGGTGCTTCTCAACTTGTTTGAAGGACAATGCAAAAAAATGGCTCAATACCCAAAAGCCCGGATCTCTTGCATCATGGGATGCGGTGTGTGAAGCATTCTTCAACCGATTCTTTCCATCAAACAAGAAGAGAGAATTGCGGATGCAAATTACGGGATTTCAAGAAGAGGTGGGTGATTCATTTCATGAGACATGGGAGAGATTCCAATCCTTGCTAGCACAACTTCCTCCCTACATGCTCCCCGATGAATACAAGGTATCCTCATTCCAAGAAGGACTCTCTCCTCATACACAACTTTTGATCACTAATGCTTGTGGAGGCTCAACTGCGGACAAGATGGCGGCTTTTGTGATGGATGTGTGTGAGAGGCTTGCTCTTATGTCCCAACAATGTAATTTTAGCACAAGAGCAAATGGTAGGCATGATATAGGAGGAGGAACCGAGACGGCAATTGAAGTTTCGAAGTTGGCCAAGCAAATGCAATCTATGCAAGCCACGATGTTGTCTATGCAATCATACATAACCAACCAAAGGAATGCAAGCCATATTCAAGGAAGAGATGGAGAAGGTTGTGATGGATTCCAAGAGGAAGTCCAAGCAATGAGATATCAACAAAAAGATAGAGGTGGTGTGTTCTCTCAAACCTATAATCCAAAATGGCGCCATCCGAACCTTTCTTATTCAAACAACAATGCATTGAATTCGGACATGCTTAGCCAAGAGGTGAATCAAGGGTTTTACCAAGGTCAAGGGTCGGGGAGTGGCCAAGCCAATCAATGGAACCAACCGGGAAATTTCTACAATAACCAAGCAAGGCAACAACAAGTAGAGCCTATTTTACCGGATGGCCAACGGTTGAGTTCTCTCGAAGCCGTAGTTACCAATATGGGCACATCAATGAAGAACTTGGAAAACCAACTTGGTCAAATTGCCGAGGCCTTGAATAAACAAGAAACGGGGAAATTCCCTAGCCAACCCGAACAAGCTAAATCCATCACTGTACTTTCCACTCCAAATACCTTTCACATGACCTTACCTCCTAAACTCAAAGACCCTGGGAATTTTGTTATCAATGTATCAATAGGTGGAAGGAATGACCAAAAGGCAATGTTTGATCTTGGAGCCGGTATTAATGTTATGTCTTATGTAGTGTACAAACACCTTGAGCTCCAAAACCTCAAACCAAGTTCCGTGTCATTAGTCGTGGCGGACCAATCGGTTAGGCATCCAAAAGGAATTGTGGAAGATGTGCTAATTAAGGTTGGCAAATTGAGTGTCTCAGCAGATTTTGTTGTGTTAGAAATGGATGGTGAGAATAAGAGAGACAATGAGCTGCTAATTTTGCTTGGGAGACCTTTTATGGCTACTACCGAAGCGGTCATTGATGTGAAAAATGGAAGATTGTCCATGAAGGTGCTTGGGGAAGTCATCAACATCAACATTAACATTTTCAACTCTTCAGAACTTCTTGGTGCGGTTGATTGTTTCACTGTAGATGTGAATGAAACGGGGAAGCTTTCGAATTCCCCAAACGATTATTTGGACGAGCTCCGTGCAATCTTGGATGAAGAAGAGGAGGTCCATGTTAAAGAAGCCCCCAAGGAAGTTGATGAATTGAGGAGTCAAAAGATGGAGTTGATGTTAGAGAGGGATTTGCTTAAAGAAGAGAAGATTTTGCTTCAGAAAAAGGTGATTGAAATTGTGCAAGAAAAGGAAGCAATGAGGGAAGATTTTGAGAGGAAAATGCGGGTCATGAAGGATGAGTTGGAAGGAAAAGACAATGCCTTGAAAATTATGAGGGTTAAAGAATGTGATTACCTTGTGAAGCTTGACAAATCCGAACAAGCAATCAAAGCCTTAACTAACAAACCAACCTTGCTAAACAACACCAATAGGTGTGGGAACCCTCTTGCAACATCAACAAAGAAAAATGTACCTAAAGGGAAGAATCAACCACAATCGAAAATGCCTTCAAGGTATGCGCCAACAAGGAAGAGGGAGAGCCGGGAAGGAAGCAATAGGCAATCCCTTGTATCAAGAAACACTCACCTTAGAGGTAAATTTTCTATCCCTTCACCAACTTGCTTTTTTGCTCTAGAAGTGGACACAAAAGGTCCCAATGTGATGAATACTTCAAGAGTTACACAAGGCATAATAACTTGACTTGAAGGAAGGTAAGGGTAGTGAAACAAATTTGGGTTCGAAAGGATTAGGGTGATCCATTGAACAAAACCTCTAGATGAGTTTAGAAAAAAGCATTCCACTTAGATAGATTTCATTTTGTACATTTTGTTTTGTCAATTGTTAAATTTAAGGATTTTGTGAAATCATCCCCTAATTTGTTTTGGATATTGGTTTATGAAAACTTATTGAACCAATGAGTTGGAAACCTTGTCCAAGATAGGTTTGGGGGTTTCTTTTGGCTTGATGAGTTTTGTGTAAGTGTGCAGTTGATATGCAAGGATGCAGAATGAAGATTGCCAAATTTTCAGAAATCGGCGGTCTAATTCGGCGGCCTAGCCGCCGAATTAAACCGCCGATCAAAAATAAAAGTTCTGCCAACAAACAGCGGTTAGAACGGCGGCCATAAATTGACCGTCGATTGAATCAGGTCTCCAAACCACAAAACGGCGATTTTGAATCGACGGCCTGACCGCATAATTCATTAACCGCCGAATTGAAGCACTTATCGAAACGGCAGCGTTTTGGGCAAAAATTGGAATTCGGCGGTCTAGCCACCGAATTAGACCACAGAATGCGCGATATTAGGTCTTAAGAGGGTTGTCTCTTTCACAAGCCCCACATAATTTTCTCACTCAAAACTCTCCAAAAACTTTTCCAAGGTGCATTCTTCTCCTTCTCTTCCCTCTCAAGGCTTCAAGGTATGTTATTCTCCCCTCTAACTTGTTTTTGCATGAATTTAACTTCTCCTATCTCTCTATTGACCGAAATTTCGCATAATAGTGCTAGGGTTAGGTTTAGTTCGAAACATTTGGGGATTTTGTGATTAGATGCCGAATTGATTGTAATGCATGCTTGGGCTTTGTTTGTGGTAGAAATAAAATGCTCCTAGGATGTTGATTGATGTTTGCATGTGCCATAATTTGTCAATTTTTGTTTTAGTGCGAATTTGGATGGATATTCTCTATTTTGTGAGTGTAAATAAATTGATAGAGATGACATTGTTGCTTGATGTGTTGAAAATACCTTATATTGCCATATTCTTGTGGGTTTAACATGCTTGCTTTGTTAAAGATTATTGTTGTAACTAAATGTGGGCATAAATTTGATTTTTGATGACAAATAATTGATTAGTTGTCATGTTGATATTGTATTGTGCCTATGTTGATGTTATCATAAAAAAATGTGGCATGTTGTGGATGGGTACTATGTGCTTTGGTTTTTGTTTGTGATGTGCAGAATTTTCGCTTCCCAAATGTCACCGAAAAAGGGCAAGGGAAAGGGCAAGGCTTCTGGCTCCCGTAACCGAAGGATTGATGAGCATAGCCTTCACAACGCACTCTATGCCATTCGTCTAGACAACCTTAATTCCAGAACCATCCATCCTGACAGGGGCATTGATTTGGATGACGTGAGTGCATTGGACATTAGGCGGCAGGTTGATGGAATGGGGTGGTACCGTTTTGTCACCAAACCCCGCATCAGGGCTAACACGAGCATTGTTCGGCAATTTTATGCGTCCATGATCCATAACGAATACCTAGAAGGGAAATCTGTGAAGGTTATGGGCGTGGACGTATTCATTCGTCCCCAAGAGATTAATCAGTATTATGAGACCACGGCACAACCAGATCTACCAGACGGGATCCCGAGGAACAACATCTTCAAGCTATACTATCCTGCACTAGCTGAGGCCCTAAGGAGAGAAATGAATAATAGAGAATTATGAGATGCAGACCATGACCTTCGCCAGTCCGAATTGGAGAGAGTTCTAGCATTTTGGGCGGTATTCCTGTCTCATTCTCTGAAGCCTACACAGTAGCTGACGAAGACCATGCTAGAGATTGCTCAGTTATTGTACTGCATCAAATTTCAGCTACAAGTGGATGTAGGGAGGCTGATCCAGTTAGCAATCGCCAGAGCTGGAAAGATAGAAAAGTCGGTTATTCCTTTTCCTTGCTTAATTTCTGATTTATGCATTGAGGCAAGAGTTCCAGTGCGGGAAGGAGATGAGGATTACACCATGGGTGACCCTTACAACGCCCGAACTTTCAGGGACTTATCAGCTCCCCAGAATGTGGAGTGCCTCCAGCCGTTGGGGTCAAGGAAGAGACAGAGGGTGTTGCACCAGCAGCAAAGAGGAGATGAGGGCAGTGATGATGATGAGGATCCTAGAGCAGTTCCAGCTGCCACAGATGCACCTTCAGAGTAGAGACCGACATGGTTTGAGGCTTGGGTGACAGAGTACAACCAGCAGACGCCCCCATGGGCTACCACCATAATCCAAGGCCAGTAGGAACAACAGGCACAGATAGCTGAGCTGATCAGAGCCCTATAGGCGAGCACATTCACAGCTTCAGAGCGTCGTGGTGGAGCAGGCCCCAGCTCAGAGCCCCAGGAGCAGACACATCCAAAGCATGATAATGATGCACATTGAGATTTGTTCATCCGTTTTCCATGACTTATTTCAGTTTTAGTTCGCACTTACTTTTGGGCATTTTAGCACTTTACCTTTAGTTGGATTTTAGTTTAATTTTTCAGATTTAGTTTTAGTTGCTTATGCATGTTTCTTATCTACTTTTGGGAATTTTATTGTGCTTCATTGGATATTTTGCACATAACTTTATGCATGACCTTTTGTTCATAAATTTTTTGGGCGCCTTCCTTGCCGGGTCCTCATTGTCAACATTAGGGACAATGTTGGATTTAGGTTTGGGGGTGTGGATGTGAATGACTTGACTTTACTTGACTTTATTTTTTTTTTACTTTACTTGACTTTATTTCTTTTGTAAAAATAAAATTTTTGGAACAAAATTTTTGCCAAGCTTGTGCGATATAGGCCATGAATGAGCATATTTTGCTTGGTTTGATACCTTTGTCATGTGCTCATTGACAATCTAAGATTGCATGCATGTCATGAGTTAGTCCCATACTTTCTTGATTTAAGTAGAGGTAGCCATTTGTGTGAGTGTGTAGGTCTATTAGTGGAGACTACCCTAAGTTCACGTGCCTTAAAAAGCGAATCCATAAGGGTTATGTTTCTCTTTTTGTATTCCTAAACACATCTCACATTTTGTTGTGCATCATTGAAGTCTCATCACATCACTTGCACCACTAGCCATAGAACATTCATCAAGTGTGGATATCATGTCATTTGTTTGCAATTTCTTGTGGTTTGCCTACTTGAAGGGATGATAGGACTTTTATAGAATATGCATAAACACTTTCATCCAATTCCTACCCAATTTGTGCTCAAGGGTCTAATAATGGTGGTCGAGCACCAAGCCAAACATTTTCCCAAACACCATTGAACCCAAACACAAGCCATACCTAAACTTTCCGATCTTGCGTACTCAAGCTTTTGTAATGTATATGTTCTTGTAAAAAAAAAAAAAAAAAAAAGATAAAGAAAAAGGGAAAAAGAAAAAGAAAAGAAAGAAGAATAAATAAATTGAGCCTTGTATGTGTCTAAATTATGTGTTGCTCTCATTAAGTAGTAAAAGTTGTTGCAAGTTGTTCAAAATGAGCTTAGTGGGAATTTTTGTGGTTTTTGAGCTCAAACTTAGCTCATTGCTCTAGAATTGTTAGTTTGATCGGAAATTTCCATATTTTCCCGTATCCACCATTCACCACATAACACCCTAGCCCCATCACTTAGTAGGAAAAGTCAATTTGATCTTGTAAGTCTCCCACTTGAGAATGCAAACTCTTGTCATGCTCTACCACGTTCATGGTTTTTGGTTCCTTTCATGAGACTTATTCACTTAAAGAGCGTTCAATTTTTGAAGTACATGTATTCGTCTTAATTTGTTCCCATTGCATAAACTCATTCACATACGCTTGTATGAGTGTAAACCTAGGTTCTGAGAGGAAAAATAAGAGTGAATCTTGTAAGGACCTAGAGTCGAGGCGAAATATGACCGAAACGCTTATGCGGGTGGTCGCCAAAGCTAGGACAATTTAGTGTGGGATTCATGGCTAGCATTGCACTCATTGGATTGATTTTGTGTTCTTTCAACTTTAGCACATATCTCATGGTATCTCATCACATTTGGCAATCGCACTCTTTTTGGTTGTTTTTATAATTGTGTATATCGGCGGCTTTAGTTATAGTTCTTAGTTATGTTCTTTTGGTTTATCGGATTTCCCTAGTTTTGTTTTTGAATTTTCTTGGGGACGAGCAAAAACTAGGTTTGGGGGTATTTGATCGAGCCATTATATATATAGAAATTCCCCCCTATTTCCGATACTTTTGATTGACTTTCGAGTAAATTCATGAAATTTATGGCTCGATGTTGATTGTACAGGTACTTTTTGTATTCTGGGTTTAAGAATGAAGAAATCCGGTGATTTTGGGCTAAAAGCGGCGAAAGGAGAGCATTTGGGGGCAAAACAGTCATTTGGCAAGAAAAGAACAATTTGGCGGTTCAATTCGGCGGTCTGGCCGTCATTTTAAACCGCCGTTTCATTTTAGAAGTGTCAGGTGCATTCGGCGGCCACAGTTCAACCACCGTTCCAACTGCCGATCAATTCCAGTAAGTCCATTTTCAATTCGACAGTTTACATTCGGCGGCCTGGCCGCCGTTTCTGGCCGCCGATCACGCGCCACGTCAGCAGCACCGGGATTTCAACACTAACTCATGGGGCCACATATAAATATCCCTTTTTCTCCTTCTCTCACAACTCTCCACCATTTTTCATGAAACCCTAACCTCTCTAACCTCTCTCTAACCTTCCATTACCCAACATCTCACCATTAATTCATCCCCCACCATTCTTCCATCTCATCTTGGAAATTTATTAAAGAGAGAAGAGGAGATTCACCAAGGTCAAGGGAATCTCAAGCACATCAAGGAACAAGAAGACTTGTGAGGGCCATCATGGGTTTTCTCTACTACTTTGCTCTCTTTATTTATATTTCCACTATGTGTAACTAAACCCTTATATTGGGGAATTGATGAGACAACTCATGTGATGATCCTACGTATTTGAATTAGTCATGTATTTATAGAATCCTCTCTTGGTATATTCTATTTTCATTGCATTGAAGTTGCCATTTTACCTTACTAAGTTAATATTGGGGCTCAATTTAGCTTGTTTGTAAAGTGGTTCACATATGAAGGTTGTGGTTTAGAGTTAGAATGGCTTTCAACTCACTCTCCAACCTTTAGCATCCATGAAATTGAATATATGTGATTTGAATGCTTTATATTGTACAAGACCTTAAATTTGTTCTTGAGAATCTTGTTTGGGTAAATACTTGTAGTGGGGTTCACTTGAGTAGGAGCTTGAACATATATTCTTGCCAAGACTCATAGTAGGGCTTACTTGAGTCAAGGTTTGAATTTGCATAGTATTGAGTTAAATCAATTTAAGAACAATCCTTGAGTTAGATTAAAGTGCTTAATTGGACTAGTTCATTACATTAGGAAATCTTTTAGTTATCAACTCAATTCCCCAATATCCATCATCATATATCACACCTTTCCTTTACATTACTTGTTTTAGATTAATTAATTTAATTTAGTTTAATTTTTAAAACAAATTCCAAAACCAAAAATGAATCTTACTTTTCCGCACGTAGTTTAGATTAGTGTACATATTTTAGTTATAGCCAAATATCATCCCTTTCCCCGAGGAACGATCCCGCTTGCCATTATACATCTCATTCGATTTGTGTATTCCAAGTGTGGAATTTTGGTACTTGTAAAAGTCGGATCAACTTGTTAAGAAAGATACTAAAATTAGATGAAGTTAGTGAAAATCTTACCAAGCAAGATGTGATGATGCTAAACCATGCATGGATGAACTTTGATGCACAACGGAAAAGTGTTTGAGTGATCAAAGATGATCAAAGATGAGTTCTTGATTAAAAATCTCTCTTTGAAAAAAGCTCTCAATTAAAAATATGATTTTTGAGTCATTAGATTGACCTAAGAATAAAGAGGCATATTTATAGGAGGTTAAATTGAAGCTGTGTCGTTTTGGCCAAAATCAGTTGTCGCCATTTGTCTCAAGGCGACCTTGTGGCGACACTAATTTTTCTTCTATGTCGCCACTTGGTCGCCATGGCGACATCTCAAGGCGACCTCTGACGCAACACAAAAAACTTCATGGTCACCATTTGTCTCAGGGTGACCTCGTGGCGACCTCGTGGCGACCTCATACCTGATTGAATTTCAGGAGTAAATGTCACCGTCGCCATGGCGACACCATTAAATGGTGACCCCAACAAAGGGCGAAAATGCCCTGTTTCCACATGAGCACAATGTGCAAATGTGCAAAGTGGTGAAACCAAAGGAGAAGCCAAGGGCATTCTCCGAAGGTGATCTTCGCGCTGAACCAAGCACACATTCGTGCATGCGCGGACGTTTCCGAATAATATCGGAAAACAAATTACAAGACACATAAACACAAAACAATATACAACATCAAAGTGCAAGTGTGAAATGTGACATGTGAAGAGAATGCACACAACACATATGCAAGTATGCTAAGTGTGTGTGTGCAACTAAATCTCTTTAAAGAAAACTAGAGATTATACCTTTGGAGTGCTTGCCACCTTGAGGTCTTGAAAGGGCATTTAAGCTAAATCCTTAATCACCTAAACTACCCTTACAAATCAAACCCCCAACATGTGGTTTGTCCACAAAATAAGTCAATTAATGAATAGGAATCCTTACAGTTAGTAATGAAAGATGCGAGATACGTGGTAAAACTCCAGTAATCGGAGAAACATCCACGGGTTGTTACCCTAGCAACACAGTCAAATCCACTATAATTATTTTAATGATACACACTTTGATCTCTCTCTTGCTGATTCTCACGTACCCCTCTCATTGTGTTTTGCAAGGGTATTTATACATGGTAGTATTAGGGTTTCCCGGTGCTGCTAAGGTTTTGGGTGTTGTGACGTGCAAGCAAAGGACTCTAGAATTGGCTTAAGGATCCCTTTTTCCTATTTGGAGTAATCTTGTATTAAATACTGTTGAGTCCGACTCTGCCTAGGACTCTGACGTGTCCGTAAGGCATTTGTTTCCTTGTTTGGATTCTCGGTGACAGTGTTGTAGTTAAGCTGGGGTTGCTCGTTGTTGCTGTTTGTTGGTTCTGCTGCTGTAATAGAAGGATAAAGGCTTTTATGTAATCTTCTTTGTTGGTACCGAGTAGGGCCGAGCAGGTTTTATTGCCCAAGCTGGCTCACTCTGCTCTATCCGGTTTTATCCTCATGTCGCTCCACTTGGCGGCGAGTAACTTGTTTATGTGAGGATCTGCTCCTTTGGTTGACTAATCTTTTGACTTTTTGCCCACGTGACTATATTGGTTTTGCTCATTACAATGACGTGTCTTCTATGACGATTTTTACCTATAACAAAGACAAAAATACCCTTGGAACCGTTAACTCTAACTAACGTCTGACCCACAGAGGGACTAAATTGATAGATTTTGGAAATCATGGGGGCCCGGAAACTAAAAAGGGAAAGACATTTAAAAAGTCACAACTCACGAAAATATAGGGACCAAAATGATAATATTCTTTTTATTTTTGGTCTGGACCTAGATTTTTTTTTTTTTTGACAAAATATTTTAATTCGAGACCAAGTATTTTTTTTAAAAGCTTTTATCATTGGTATGATTCGAGCCGTTGACCTGAGAGTCATTTACCCAAGCCCTAAACTCATCCATCTACCAGCTGAGCTACGCTCCTCTTAAATCTGGACCTAGATACCTTGTTCTAGATACAACCTAAATGGCTAATCCAATAGAAATGTAAACTAAGGATTCTTAGATCTTATCTCAATGGGGTTTATATTGTTAAATATCTTGTTTTAAATTATCAAAAATAGTAAAACGTTTTATAGAAAAATTAACGACAGGTTCCAAAACCATCATAATCTACCTATAATTAGATTATTCCTTCAATAATAGTACTCTTCATGTAAAATTATTGTTGTTATCTCCCAAAAATGCCCAAAAGGACTAAACATAAAAAATGGGAAAATTTTGGTAAGATTTCAATTCAAGTCCTCTGTTTTCAACATAGAGAAGAAAGTGTGTGTTTTTGGTTCAATAATAGTGGCTCCTCTTAGGCAGATGTGAGGTGTCACACAATAAAGTCCAGAAAATCCAGAAATTAGGTGGTTAGTTGTTTGATGGGAATGGGATCTTGAATACATATTTTTTCTGAAGAAATATGAAACCAAAAATATATATTTACAATTGCAGGGGATCTTTCTCATTTTTTGTTTTTGTTTTTCTGGCTTGAAGCCTAAAACAACTATATATGTAGGAGGTGAAAACAGGAAGGAGAGAGAAAGAGAGGAAGAGGAAAGAAACAAAAGAAACAATAGGGGTATAATGGTAAATTCAGAATATATATATATAAACTATATTTTTGTCAATGAAAGCTAATTGATTCACATCATCACCACTATCTAATTCCAAAACAAAGCCTAAAAGTAGGGTGAGAACCAATAACTGCAGCCCAGAGCAGAGCAGACCACCTCTCCAACAACTAACAACAGCAACAACACATCACAAAAACACCATCATCCCCCCACTTAATATTTTTCTCTCTCTTTCTAGTTTCTACAGAGAGAGAAAGCAAAAACACAAAGTAAACAAAGAAAGTAGAAACACGGAAACAACCACACACACCCATCTCTCTCTCTCTCCATGTATTTCTTCAATGGCCCATCTGGACCAAAGTTTATGTAAGGAGAAAAACAAACAAAAAAAGAAAGAAAAAATGTGGAGAGAGAAGAGTGGTGGTGTGTGTAATGCCTTCAAATGTGCTCCAACCAAACTAAACCCACCTCACAAAAAAACACTCACACACTCTCTTTTCTTTCCTTCTCAACCAATTTTTTTTTTTTAATGAAAACATGATGCCAGAAATGCCCTTCTGCAACCCAAAAAAAATCCCATCTTCATCACTGTCTCAACCCAACCCCTCTCTCTCTCTCTCTATCAAAAAGAAAGAAGGGAAAAAATACATTTTTTTCACCGAAAATTATGTGGGCTTCTTTGGGTTTTCTTTCTTTGTCTTGGTCAGAGTTTCACAGAGAAAACAGGAAAGCGAGAACCTTCCTATCTATCTATCTATCTATATCTCTCTCTCTCTCTCTCTCTTTATTGTTTTTCCTCTCTGTCTTTTCTTCTCTTCCTTTTCATTTTTTTTTTTATCTTTCTTTGTTTACCTACCTACCTCTCTCTCTTTCTCTCTCTCTGTTCTGTTCATTGTTCATTATCAAGCTCTCACCTTTTTTTTTTCTTTTTATCTCTCTGGAGTCTCTGTGTTTCTCTTTAGTTTTTTGGTTTTGGTTTTGGTTTTGGTTTCTGGGTTGTTCTGTTTCTTTGTGATTTGTTGATTATGATGAAGAAGATGAAAGGTGTTGTTGTTGCTGCTGCTGCTGCTTCCATGGAGAAGCCTCCACCATACCCTATTTATGAGGATTCAAGAACCAGGTTCAGGCACCAGACTCTCTTGCAGGACTATGATGAGTTGTACAAGGTATTTCCTTTGATGGGTTTGTGATCTGTTTATTTGGAATCTGATCAGATCTGTTGTGTTTTGTGTTTGATTTTTGCTTTGCTGGGTTTTTTAGATTTAGGGTTTTTAGGATTTGGATCTATAAGTGATTGTGATCAGGTCTCAGCTAAGCTAAAAAAGAAGGGGGGTTTTCTCTTTTATCTGTGATTTCCTTGCTTTCATCTAATCATCTTATACTAAGTTTACCAGAAAATGAGTCCTATATTTTTCTCTCCGGCTTCTCAAAGTCTCACTTATCTTGAATTCTGTACTTTATAAATTACCTTTGTTGATATTGTTGTAGGAATTATACGTAACTAACTACACCTACTTATATGATCTCACCGTAAAACATTGTTCTCGACTAGTTGCTATAGATGGATTAAACCGTTGAGCTTTTCTCAGGATACAGAGGCCAGAAAAAGGAAATTGCAGATGATGAAACAGAAAAAAATTACCTTATTGGATGAAGTCCGGTATAATTTTGTAATCCCTATTGGCCTTTAAATTTACAATCAAATATCAGCACAACATTGTAACTGACATGTTTATGTTTTAAATTATAGGTTCTTGAGGAAACGGCAGCGATACTTGATAGCAAACCAGTCTTCAAGAACAGCATCAGAGCAAAATTCCGTACGACCTCAGAATTTGCAAATTCAACGTAAAAAAGTCACCAATAAAAAGAATTGCAGTAGAAAGGAAGCTGCTTTGGCTCATCCAGCATTAGGCCTTGATTTAAACCAAAAGGGAAAGCTTTATGATGGAAAGGAAGCTACTTTGCGAAACCCTATTCCAGTTTTTGACTTAAACCAGAAGCTGAAGACTTTCCGTGTGAAAGAACCTGCTTTGCAACATTCGCCACCAGTTCTCGACTTAAACCAGAAGGAAAGGATTTACAGTGTAAAAGAAGCTACTCCTCAGAACATGACTCCAGTTTTTGACTTAAACCAGATTTCGGTAATCTATTCGTAACTAAGATGAATGATGAGATTGTTTCATCATTGTTATGAATTAATGTTTGTTTGTTCTACTCTACTGCAGAGGGAGGAGGAAGAATTACAATGTAATGGAGAGCCATGGAGGGTTGAGGAATCGAAGAGAAATTTGATTAGAGGTGGAAGTGATGAGCAGCTCAATGATATGAAATTATCAGCATGTAGGAATATTGGAAACGGGGCAAATCGAACGGGGAAGAGAAAGATTACATGGCAAGATCAGGTTGCTTTGAGGGTTTGATTTCTTTTTCTTAGTTGTATTGAAATCTAAGGTTCAATAGTTTGGTGGGATTGGAAAGCTTACCATGAGCAGCAACACATTGTCAAGATCACTTGTCATTTTCTTAGTAATTTTTTTTCTTCTTCTTTGTTTGTAAAGGAAAAAAAAAAACAATAGTTTGATATATAAAATATATATGAAATGGAGGAATTCATCATCAGGAATCAAATTTTTGTCTTCATTTTTAGCTGTTAGATTCCAAATTGTGTTCTTGGCCTCAGATTATTGGTTGTTGGCCGGCGTTGTTGACACAAGAAAACTTTGTGTGTGCTGTTAACACACCCTTAAAGAAGATTTCATAAGTTTGGAATCTTTGGTTTGGTTTGTCAGCAATTGAATGGAGACTTGGTTGTAACTTGTAATCTTTGTTTGGTTGTGACGCTGGTTATCAAGCAATAGCTTGGAGCTGCCTTTTTGGCTTGTAGGATGGGAAAGGCCAAAAGTCTTCAACTTTAATTTGCTGTTGAGACACGACTTTCTTTAAAAACAAGAAGACTTTGGAGGTTCTTTTTTTATTATTTTCCTTAAAAAATATAGGGATTGATAAAAAGTGTTTAGATTGATTTAAATTTTATTGACATTTTTTTAGTACAACTGAAAGGGGTTTGGCAATAAAACATGAACTGTACCGTTAATGGGAGAGTTAGTTTATTTTTATTTTTATTTTATTTTATTTTATAATTTTCAAATCCTTAATTCTATACACCCTTTGACTGAAAATGGCATTTTAAAATGAATTTTCCGTCTAATGACCATTTTGATAGCACATAACAAAATGAATGGCCACCAGGATAATTATCACAAAATGATAATACTTGAGAGTTTCTTCATGAAGATGTTCCTGTGTATGATGTATCCAAAAAAAAAACTTGGGGACGAGTTCCTTTCCAAGTGGAGGGTACTTTGTTAGACATTTAGTGCTTGTTTGGTTGAGCTTTCTACTGCCTCAAAAGGTCTATCAACGTTTATTTGAGTTTTTTAAAGTTGTTTGGGTGAGCTTTTGAGATTATCTATTTTAAATTGAGTAGAGACAAGTAGAGTTTAAACCTCTATTAAGCAAAAGCTCATAGGTAGGTGCCTCTCCAAATAGACATTTTTTTTTTAAAAGTCTACAAACCAAACAATTATAAATTTTTTTTCAAAAACTTTATTTCTAATAGATCTACTACAAGTAGATCTTTTACCGATAGAGGTTTTTCAAAAGCTCAACCAAACAAAGTAGAGATTCCTATTTTCCACGTGCGGTGGATTTTGTTGTCAGAAAGGTCCAGGCGTCCAGCATCCGTAGATTAATGATTAATCTGTAGTGATGCCTAAGCAATTAGAAGTTGCCATGCATGCAGGTTCTACAGTTGATGAAGATATATTGTTATCACATTAGCTCTTATTCTAAGCCAATGACGCTTCCATTTCAGAAGAGCATTTGCCTCCTCAATAGAAGCAGAAGCCATATACGGTTTTGACGACATGTCTATTAATTAGTGAACGCACTACGCACCATTGAAGCCTAATATTTGCCAAAAAGTTAAATAAATCAACTAAATACAACAATCCGTAAATACCACGAGAAATGCTAATAACAGAAAAGCTTTCAGAATTTTCCTATGAAATACAGATTCATGAAATGCATATTCATTCAAGCACAGGCCCTCAAAAGTCAAAACTACTGCTAATCTATCGAAAATTAAAGGATCAGATAAACATCTGGTCATTAATTTAAGTCTAATTTCCAAGGTTTTTAAGTGACCAACAGAGGGGCATAATGCCATTTAAAACCGTTCAAGTAAGCTACAAGGTTTAGATATATAAGTAAAACATAACTAGAGAGAGTAATTTGCGCTACTCCAAACATATCATGGAGAGAAAAGCAATACCTTCACCGCATTAACGAGTCTGTTCTCCATATTCCCTGCTCGATTCAGCAATCTGTTACTCCAGCAACATTTTCCGCTGCTTCTTTATTAGATTCTTCAGCCACCACCACATCATTTTCTGCTACTTCTTTATTAGCTTCTTCAGCCACCACATCATTTTCCGCTACTTCTTTATTAGCTTCTTCAGCCACCACATCATTTTCTGCTACTTCTTTATTAGCTTCTTCAGCCACCACATCATTTTCCGCTACTTCTTTATTAGCTTCTTCAGCCACCACATCATCTTCTGCTGTTTTCTCATTCGCATCTTCAACCATCTCATCAATTTCTGCTGTTTTCTCATTTGCTTCTTCAACCATTGCATCATTTCCTGCTATTTCTTCACTTGATTCCTTGGTCATCTCATCTTTTTCTGATGCTTTCTCTTCGACTATGGCATCATTTTCAACTGTTTCCCCATTTATTTCTTCAACCACAGCAACATTTATTTCTTCAACCATGGCTTCATTTTCTGTTTTCTCAATTGCTCCTTCAACCAAAGCATCATTTTCTACAGTTTTATCATTTGCTTCTTTGGCCACAGCATCCACATCTTTCCCCTTCGCAGTACAGTTTGGCGATGCCTGAATGGTCAAGTTGGTAGTGGTGATGGTAGGGGCAGCTTCAATTAGTTTCTTTTCCTTGAGCCGAGAAAGGTGCTTTCTCCCCTTTTTATGACTCTCCATCACAATCGCCGAGTGAGCACCAATTTGGCAAACTGCACACCAAAACTTGAACTTTTTCTTCCTATTTTTTGCATTCTGATTCTTCTTTACCACATTTTCATTTTTATTAACCTGGTTATTCGGCAGCTTCTCATCTTTATTCTTTAAACCTACTCCATCCCTTTTTTGGTCTGAACCATCCTCAGCCTTACTAAGTTGACCTGATTCCTCTTCAGCCTTCATCTTCTGTTCTATTTTTGCAGTATCTCCACCCACTGTAACCTTAGTTTGCTTTCCAGATTCTTTTGAATGTGATGAAGTCGAGTTGTTGCGCATCTTCTGAGCCTGAGCTCTCAGTCTTGCTTCCTTGGATTTATGCTTCCTACCTTGAAGATGTTCATTTAAGCCTCTCTCACTGGTAGCACTAACCTCACAAAGAGCACAACTCCATTCCTCCTTGGATTTCTTTTTCATGTTTGTGAAAGGGAGCTCTCCCGGAGCTGCAGGTGGTGTTTCAGCTTTCCGCTTTACTCCACAAAGATTTGGATCGGGCTTAGCCTGCACACACACTCATAACAGGGAACATAACCAGCAAGTCTTGTATGAAAACTTCGGGAATGGTGAATACTGATAATTTTTACCATTGTGAACTACACCTTCTGCTATAAGTACAGATCCACATTTTCATTTAGGAGTACAGAGTAACATTGATATGCACTAATCATCTTATTTTGAACAACATGACTCTAAGAAAAGGGGAAAAAGAACAGTATTGCGAAAAAAAAATTAGAGTATCAAGAATCCATGTCAACCGGTGAATTATAGGAACTAATAATATTACCAAGAATATGGTTTCAAAACACAAATTACAAAGAATAGATTGTTATAGCAATATCATATTTGATACCGTGACTCGAATAGCTTTGGAAAAATATCAGGTTACAGCATTCAAAAGTTAGAATGTTAGAAAAAAGGATTTCCACAACCATGGTCCTTCACCATTTCTGTAAGAATTGAAAACTGGCAATATGAATCCTATGAACCCCAAAGTAGTTAATAATTTTGAACATTTGTGACAAAATACTTCAATACCAAACTAAGTATAGTATACAGCGTTCATGAAACATTTTCCAGAGATGTGGCAAACATAAATTAAAACTCAATACAGAAACTCAGCGTGTAAACCAATGTACACGTGGAACCAATTTCAATAAATAATAGCAGATAATTAATATTAATTAATTCATGCCAAGAAAATGCACAAGTAATTTCTTTCCAGATAATCATGTTAATTAATTGATACCGATAAATGAGATGATTAACTCAAAAAAAGACTCACGGTAAGAACTTTTGAGTGAAAAGTAATTTCCAAGGAGTTAAACTTCTGTGCAAGCTTCCAATAGATATGACATTTAACGATATAGCAACAGACCCAAGATGTGGGGATATTTGACGGTATGCATTTCGGATGATAACAATTTAATAGTTACTTTCTGGGAAAACTGAAAAATAATTGTCCAAGAAACCCAATAGAAAAAACAAATGTCAGGTCATGTGGGCTGAAGCGTTATCTTTGGTTATTTATTTACTTATTCTTTTAATAAGAAACTAAAAATTTGTTAAAATATAAGAAATGAACCAGCAGTTCACCATAGGGACTTTGTAGTGGATGTTATGCCTCAAACACTACTTATTAACCAGCCATGACCCAAAGAGATTACAGGATCTAAAGTCAACAGCCATGACTACCCTAGATTTAAAAATTCTATACATATAAAATCAAGGCTTTTACATACTCTACAAATAACAGTACAAGTTTACTGAGCTGATTTAATGTCTGTTCACTGGAGACTTCTAGTAAATGAAATTTGATTATAACAACCGGCAAATTCATCAAAAACTTCAGATAATCCTAGTATCAATTTGAAAACAAGCAGTAGTATCAATTTGATCAACACAACTAGTGTAGAATTTTCTTGCCATAAACAGTTTTAACTGAGGACTCAATTAGAGTAAAATCCAAAAGAGGGGGAAAAATGAAAAGCCCCCTTAAAATAAATGACAATATAACATAAAATATCATTATGATCACAGAAAAGCTAAACCACTCCCGGAATCAGAATCCTACAAGACTTTGAGTACAGAGGAAAATCTCAACCCAGACAATTACATAGACTCATACAGTTATATGAGCTACCAGAGAGGCAAAATGTAGGACCTTTGGTTTATAACAACCTCACCTCCACTCATGGCATTAAGAAAAGATTTTGATACACGAAGTGGTTCCGGATTGTGGGGGTTCACATGTCCTCATTGCCCAAATTTAAAAACCAAATGCATTAGCATTTGCACACATGGTCAAGAGTTAAACATTCTCTCATTGACTTTAGTTGACCAACCAAACCAACTTGTGAACTTTTGACCGATGTACATAACCAAATGCTTATGTGTTTGGAACCAAATCAAGATAGTGAGTCCAAATGTACTCCCCAACAAACTATGTCAACTGTATAACAAAACCAATTCAAAAGGTACTGATTGACGGTATGCTAGATTGTCTCAGCAATGACCAAGGATATAACATTCAAAACAAGGAATGCTATAGTGTTGATTTAAATTTCACAAATGTTTAAAACATATTAGTTAAGGTCATTAAGAAGGGCATGGAAAATCTGTAATAGATATAGAAGTAATTATTTATTAGCAAAAAAAAAAAAGCCGTTGGAAAGAGTGAGAAGGCCAAGATACAAGAACAGGCTTGTCTACCTCTACTCATTTTCAATTTTCGGAAATCCAAAATCTTTAACTGTCCTTTTGATCACAACAAGCTATCATTACTCAACGCTGCCACTACTCTCTTTGGAAAATTTTGTACCACTAGCAAATTTAAGTGATCTAACACATCAATGAACATACTTCTCAAACATTAAAGGCAGGGGCAGAATCTGGCCTGGCTATACCCCAGCCGATTTTTTTTTTTTTTTTTTTTTTTTTTTTGAAAGTTTATAATCTTTAATTAGCACACTTTGTAGTAGAAGTCATCCTTAGTCCAAATCTAATACATATTTGGCCTACAACCCATCAAAGAGATAAAATAAAAATCTTTTAAAAGCCCACAATAAGTTTTAAATTTAAAATACATGGCAGCTCAATCCATTCATCTCCATTTTTCGTAATCAACATACGAATTTTTGGGGTTTTGAACCCTTAAATGGGACCTGCTTCTTCTCTCCAAATGCTACAATATTATAGATTTTCTTTTTAATTTTTGCCTGCTCATTTTGGATTTTAAGTTATTGAATTAGATTAAGATTTGATATTAATTTACCAATTTCAAGTTTCAACTAGGTGTACATTTAATTTTAATTTATGAAAACTCTCTGGTTCCGTAAAAATTCACCAATAAAATGAAAAACATTATTTGATAAAATATGACCTCCAATAAAAAAAATTCATAGTTGCCCACCCAAAAAAACATCTTCTGGTTTCACCACTGATTGTAAACATCTGGTCTCTATCCAGCCATGTAGAGACATTAAGGAAAGCCCTAGAAGGCTAGAATGCAACAAAAAACAAGAACTACACAACAATACACAACAAATATGCACTGCTTTTCTTTTTATAGGTAATATTTAAACCTAATATCCACCACAGCACAACTACCCTTTCAATACTTGAGCTATAACCACAAAAACAAATAATACTCTTTTGGACAAATACACAAATGAAAGTATGATTCAAGCAAAGGTGCCAGAGATTGTCACAATCTCGTTCCTTTCTTCTTTCCACCTAAATTCTGTGGTCCATTAAAAAAATACAAGAATGCATGCATAAGTACATGTAAGTACAGTGGCAAAAATAGAAACTTTTTTCTGGCTGGGCTGTTATGATGAAATGTTTTTATTGGTAAAATGTTCGTACATTCAAAAATTAAATAATACTTTTTATTTTAATGGAGGATTTGACTGTTGGAGAGAAATTTCATTAATAAAAATAAAAGTATGTACATTTGAAATTGACAAATTAATAACAAAAACAACTTGGAGAGGAAAAATTGAGATCATCTCATAGTCTTGTTACTTTTTTCTAGTTTATTTTTTGTAAGAGTAATTTAGTTTGAATCGAACATGAAAATACTTACCTACATAAAAGAGAGAAAAAAAAAAAAGCTTAATAGAATTTTAATTCTTTTATGAGTCCCACATATGTATATAGATGTATACATATACATAGGAAAATTTTCAAGTGCTCATATGGGATCACATATTCTCACCGATGGGAATTAGTGATCCCGCAAGAAAAATTCGTACCAGATCTCGCATTAGAAAGTTAGTCCATATACAAGTATACATATAATACACATGTATATATATATATATTGGAAAATATTAATATATATATATATATTTTTCTTCCAAAAGCTTGGCTGGGCTATAGCCTAGCCCAGCAAGCCTTGGTTCCCCCATTGTAAGTACTAAGTATGCATGAACCAACAAATAAAGTGTGCGCCTGATATAGAGCAATCATATCTACATCAAAACACATAAATTGAGTCCAGGCAAGTAGAGAAGTCTGCTGCATATACATACGGGAAAACTTCTACAGGTAAACTTGAAAAAGCAAAAATCAGCACTAAAGGCATCAAAGACGCTAAAATTTTCAACAACTGGTCACCACAAATTGCACCTTTCTGGTAATCCCAAAAAAAATTTAAAAGACAAATCGAAGATAGATATAACTCATCCTAAATAAACTACAAAAAACATTATCATCCACATGCTTCCCAGTTTAGCATCTTGATTAGACCAACCCCATCAAATTTGCAGGAAATTGGAACACACCAAAAAGCCTTTAACCAAGATTGAAGAGTATATATATGTAAAGAAAAAATAAAAAACCTACCAAAAGAGATAAATTAATAATTTAAAGAAGTTAACAACATGCACACTTACCAGTATAATCAACTTGCCCTTCTTGTTAACTTCCAATGCACTCTTATTGTCATCCGTCACAGCATCTGACAACTGTGGAAGAATAGGGGGCAACATATCAAGGCCAAAAGGCCCAAAACCCAGGCTGCGACTCTCAGGAAATGCTAATCGGTCCTCGAGCAAACGATTATCCAACTTGTGTGTGAATGGAAACCTTGAGTCAAGCTGCGTTGTGTGGCTTTCTTCAGTTGATAGACCCGTTTCACTTGATCCTCGCGCTGCTGTCTCTCTTTCCATCATCAGCTCCCTCCTCACCTCTTCCTCAAGCAATCGCCGTCGCACATTTTCTGCAGCAATTATTTCTAGTCTGATTTTCTCCTTCTCTATCTCACGTTGGATTGTGTACATTTCTATTTGGCTTCGAATGAAATTGGGATCCGATGAGTAGTTAGCTGAAAGAGAGTTTCTATACGATCAAAATTGTGAAGTTGACCCAATTGTTATGAAAATGTGTGAAATGAAAGAAAATTATGTTTTCAAGCATGAAAACTCTCCAGGTTCTGAAGGTTTTCTGTTTCTCCTCTTTCTTATATCTGCCTCGCTTTTCTTAGTGATTGAACAGTAATTGAATAGAATTAGAAAGAAACAAAATAAAAAATAAAATAAAATAAAAGGAGATGAAAATATTTAAATAAAAAAATGTCTGTTTCCAAGATAGAAGTTGAATTCCTGAATTTCTTTCTCTTTACAATGTCAACATTTGTTTTCTCAGCAACTACACACTGATTAACTATTACTCAAATTTGAATAGGAAACAAAAAATATCTTCATTGAACTAAGGTCTAACACCCAATAGCAGAATACTCTTAATACAGTGTGCTAGGAATACACACACAAGAGAGGTGCGAGAGGGAGAGAGAGTGCAAAAGAAAGAACACTTAGGTTGCATAAAAAATGAGGGTGATATGAGATATCATTTGCTAACATTTCCCGAAACAGTTTTTTAACGTTTTCAGTGTTATATCATCAACAGAATTCAAACCACAACTCAAATTTCATAAACTAATGTTACACTCAAAAACAACTTAAAGACCTTTCTTCACCTTTTGAAAAAACAAGATTTGGAATTCAAAAAGAAATTAGTATCTACCACATTCTTCCACTTTTATTCTATGAAAAATGTTTCCACTACATTCAATCTGGCAAGTTCTCAGGTATTAAAACTACAATACTTTACACATTAGTTGAAGAAAATCTTAACAGAAGAACATTAATTTTAGTCTTTAACCTCCAATTCAGTTGTCACAAAAACCATCAATCTCATTCTTTTGTTTGTTTCTCCTATTTGAGTTTGTTTTATCTTTCATAAATTTGTCTTCTGAATTTTTCATCAAAGCAAGGTTTTGTTTTTTCATAACAATCAGTTCATTTATTCAGTTCACTTCTCTTTCAAATCGATGCAAATTATCAACTATAATTTCAATTTAACTATATTCATTATCGTTAATACTTCCCATCTTCAACAGCACCAACCTATGAGAAGGTTATAACAAGTTAACAACAACACCACAAAAAGAATCATTTCGTGAGTTCTTGTACAAGAGAAGTGTAAAGTTATCAAGATTTTAAGATAAACCCCGTTCTTATTAATGTGATAGATATAAGATATGAACTCTAGAAACCATGAGAGGCTCGATCAACTACTTTTTCCTCGATATATCCTATATCAGCATCAATTTTCTCAACAAACAAACAATGACAATAACAAAATTTGAAACCTTGAAAAAATTATTAAGACGCTTATCAGTTATTTTTTTTTTTTTTTTTTGACATGATGGTTGTTACAAAAGTCAATATATACAATTATTACTGGTCAAAATCACAGTCATTTGCTAACCACTACCATACAAAGAATTTAAAGTCTCAACACACATTGTCAAGTCATTTGCTATATTTAGCAATCCAGATAAGGGACAGCACCAAATTTCGAAACCAATAATGATTACTCCAATATAACCAAATTACCAAAGAGAATCTCGAGAAATTAAATTCACCTTAAATGCGAAGATTATCTCGTGCTATGCTTAATAATACAGTTCTAAAAAAATTAAAAGAAAAATAAAAGAAAATTTCAATTACTTTCATTTTCTCAGCAACCGAACAGAGATGCGTTAAGTAAAATGACAGAATATCTCAAAAATTTGAATTCAAGTAAATTTGTAATAAAATTTTAAGAGGAATGACATTTATAAAATGTCAAGAAGTTGAATTCAAGAAAAATCCACAGACTATCACATGTTTTTTTGTTCTAGTGATACAGAAAATGAACAGACAAAATTAATTTTTTCTTTACCTTCTATTATAATTATAATTATTTTTTTCACTTTCTCGGCAACCAAACAGAGCAGAGAGAGACTACTGACACAGCAAAAAATTAAAAAAAAATAAAACGTACGTACCTCGCAATGCTTGTTCTGAGATGAAACTCATGGTTGAAGAAGAGGAAGCAGGGAGATTCGGCGGCGGTCTATCGTCTCCGGCTCGGAACTTGAACTCCATTATTGAACTGGAAAAACCCAGAGAGATTTTGAATTATTAGAATTATTTGAGCTTTGTTTGAGTCTGGTGTGTTGAAAGAGAGAGGAACCTTTTACTAGTGGAATCAATTGGAAGGGCGTGTTAGGACGCGCTGGCGTGGAGCGTGGAGAGTGTGTGGTTTAGGCGCGTCACAGGTGTGTCAGTTGTAAAGACTGAAGCCCTCGTACATTGTGTATTTAAGTACAGAAAAGTTCTGTCAGTATACATGCAACCTCACAGTTGGTTGCTGATGTACACGAATAACAGTATGACACGTCAGTTGAAAAAATCTTTATCGGACATTATTTCATCCTTTTGATATCTACTTTTACAGTTTTACACCTTATTTTTTTTTTGGGGCGGCTACCATGCAGTTAAAGAAAATCACTGCATGGTGCAAGCAAAAAAAATAGTGTTTAGGCATGAATAGTACAGGTTTGAAACCTGCTATTGCCCTTAACCTATTAAAATAATAATATATATTCATTGATTTGACATTATTAATAATAAAAATAAATAAATAAAGATAAAATAATAATAAAAAATTATTTAATCTTAAAAAAATTACAAAAAATATATATTTTTTATTAGAATAAATTATATTATTTTGGTTTTTTTTTTTTTTTTTTGTAACTACTTTTAGGGCTTTAGTAACTGCTTCTACGGCAGTAGTAACTATTTAAGGGTTTCTTCCCAAAAATTTAGCTTGTAACTACTTTTACGGTTTTGGTAACTACATTTACGGAATCGGTAACTACTTTTACGGATATGGTAACTACTTAAGGGTTTCTTTAAAAAACTAGCTTGTAACTACTTTTACGGCTGTCGTAACTACTTTTACAGTAGCGGTAACTACTTTCACGGGTCTGGTAACTATTTAAGGGTTTTTCCAAAAATTTAGCTTGTAACTACTTTTACGGCATCGGTAACTACTTTTATGGGTCTGGTAACTATTTAAGAGTTTTTCTAAAAATTTAGCTTGTAACTACTTTTATGGTATTGGGAATTACTTTTACAGCTGCGGTAACTACTTTTACAGGTATGGTAACTACTTAAGGGTTTTTCCAAAAAAATTACCTTGTAACTACTTTTACGGCTATGGTAACTACTTTAACGGCATCGGTAACTACTTTCACGGTTCGGTAACTACTTAACGGTTTTTTCCAAAAAATTACCTTGTAACTACTTTTACGGCTGTGGTAACTACTTTAACAGCATCGGTAACTACTTTTACGGCTTGGTAACTACTTAAGAGTTTTTCCAAAAAAATTAGCTTGTAACTACTCTTACGGTTTTGGTAACTAGACTAACGGCATCGGTAACTACTTTTACGGCTTGGTAACTACTTAAGGGTTTTTCCAAAAAAATTAGCTTGTAACTACTTTTATGGCTTTAGTAACTAGACTAACGGCATTGGTAACTACTTTTACGGCTTGGTAACTACTTAAGGATTTTTCCAACAAATTATCTTATAACTACTTTTACGGCTGTGGTAACTACTTTAACGGCATCGGTAACTACTTTAACGGCATCGGTAACTACTTTCACGGCTTGGTAACTACTTAAGGGTTTTTCCAAAAAAATAAGCTTGTAACTACTTTTACGGCTTTGGTAACTAGACTAACGGCATCGGTAACTACTTTTACGGCTTGGTAACTACTTAAGGGTTTTTCTAAAAAAATTAGCTTGTAACTACTTTTACGGCTTTGGTAACTAGACTAACGGCATTGGTAACTACTTTTACGGCTTGGTAACTAGTTAAGGGTTTTTCTAAAAAATTACCTTGTAACTACTTTTACGGCTTTGTTAACTACTTTAACGGCATCGGTAACTACTTTCACGGCTTGGTAACTACTTAACGGTTATTTCCAAAAAATTACCTTGTAACTACTTTTACGGCATTGGTAACCACTTTTACGGCTGCGGTAACTACATTTATGGGTCTGGTAACTACTTAAGGGTTTCTTCCACAAAATGTGCTTATAACTAATTTTACGGCTATGGTAACTATTTAAGAGTTCTTTTTACCAAAAATTAGTATGTAACTACATTTTGCGTTTTTTGTGATTTATGTAGGAATCACTGGGATATATCGATATTAATCTGAATGATGTAGTGTACAATGGACGCGTCAAAGAGAAGTGTTGACGGTGATTTTTCGTAGTCACTCAATCAACGATTTGATATCAATTTTATGAATGAGAATGATTGAAATTAACACTACAAAGTATTAGCAATGATGAACAAAAATATGTGGTAAAACTCCGATGTCCGGAGAAACATCATCGGGTTGTTGCCTAAGCAACGAAGTCAAATCCACTATAAAAACTGTTAATTGAATACACACTGATCTCTCCTCTCAATTCTCACATCCCTCTTATTTGTGTTTTACAGGGGTATTTATACATAGTTGTTTAGGGTTTGTGGGTATTACTAGGGTTTGGTGTCGTGGTGCCTAGGTTTTGGGAGTTTTCTCAGTCCTAAAAGGACTTGCTTTCCTATTTGGGTGTAGCGTATCTTCTGGTTTGGCTGAGTCCTAATTTGGACAGGATTCTTATTCCTTTATTTACGGGAGACCTGCTTGTTTCCTTGGTGAGTTCTGAGCAGTTGCACTGTAGCTTATTGTATAGGTGCTAGTTGCTGATTCTACCCATATGTTTGGGGAGTGAGTTTCCGCAACTATCTTTCTAGCTGAACCCTGAGTATGCCTGAGTAGGCTATGTTTGCCCGAGCCGATTTCCTTGGTCTGTGGTTGGGTTGTCTTGGGTTTTTGCTACTTAGGTTGATTTCCCTTCACTTCTGCTTATGTGGCCTTTTATGGTGGTGACATGCCTTTTACGACTATTTTTACCTATAACAATACCCCCTTAAATATTTGAGCCGACTGTGTCGAATCAGGTCTTCTCGGGACAAATATTTAACTCTCGTATACTCCCTTTTGTTATAACTTGTCTTCGTCGTTTTCTGTATTAATGTATCCTCGTTTGATTCGAAGCATTGAATGACCTGTCTTAATTGCGTCCGCATGCACCCGATTTACTACTCATTTAAAAATCTCTTGATGGTGACGTCTTGGCTCTCCGACGGCTCAAGGCGCTCTTTGGTTGCCATCTGTCTTCTCCTGCTTGGTCGTGGTACGAGGCATTTATGAGACATGACCCTTCTGCTCGCCTGTACGTAGCCCATGTCACAACCCACGTCCTTCTGTTTTCCCGCTTCTTCGCATATCTCCTAGGGTTTTGGTTTCTTTTTTAAACCGATATCGCTCCTATATAAACTGCACTTTTAGGAAAATCTCTATTTTTCCTCTGCCATTTTCTTCTATCTTCGAGAAAAATTTGCCTGCATCTGTTATATTTCTAGGGAAACTCATTAAAACTGCACTTTGTTCTTCAACATGTTTTGAGTTTAGACGTTTCTTGGACTTGCTTTGCCGAGATACTCAGTTTCAACCCCCGGACCCTTACTTGAAGACCCTTTCTTTGCAGTTTGTGTATCTCCGGTTTTCTGATATATCAAGGTTAGTTCTCATGGATTCTGCAGCTAGGCACCGTCTTTTTACTGTTGGTATGATTGCTATTGAACAAAACGATGCTCTCACTACCACGGTTGTTCATAGGTTACTGGGAGATCCTCTTTTCGATCAGCCTCGCTTCTTAGACGCCGACGTTTCCTGGCTTTTTCATGAAGCCCCTGCTACTTCTGAAGTTCCACCTGCTTCTGAAGTTCCCTCCGCTTCTTTTGACTCTTCAAAACCTGAGTCTTATCAACCCGAAGCTCAGTCAGATTCTTCTATTTCCGTCTGTGGCGATACTCGGCAGTGGAAACGAATGGGGAAGAAGAAGAGTAAGCGCAAAATCTACAAGGATTCTTACTCCCTGGAAAGCTGAATTGGGACCCAGAGAGTTGTTGAGAATAACATTGAAGAAGACCACAGGGGGGCTCGCATTATTTTCTCTCCCGAGCGGGTGTGTGCTTATGACATCGAGCCGAATGTGGTCGGTCCTAAGGAGATCAGCAAATACAAGCGACGGTTTGATCTAGACAACGAAGTTATTTCACTAAGTCCTACTAACGGCCGAGCTGTATGGAACCCCCCACCTGGCCAAGTGGCAATCTATGGGGCGATGCTTACTTGTGGTGTTACTCTTCCTCTTCAGCCTTTCATTACTTGGTTCTTAGCTGAGGCTCAGCTTGCCCTGGCACAGCTGACTCCGAATAGCTATCGGATTTTGATGTGTATGTGGCACATGTGGCATAGGATGAAACGGCCACCTCCCACCCCTCGTGAAATTAGGCATTTTTATTCGTTGAGGCCCTTGGGGAAATCCGAGATTTATTTCCTTCTTTCGACCCAGCCCAAGAACTAGATACCAAAAGACGTGATGGTCAAGGGTGAAGTCGAACTGGCCGCGGATGAGAAGATGAAGGGATTTGTTTGGGGCTTCCCTTCTTCAAATAAATTCTGGAAGAATAGTTGGTTCTACGTGGGTAAACGCTAGGGCCAGTCGATTAGCTTCGATCTTAATGGTACTCGGATGACACGCAAGGTCCCTCGGTACTTTTGCTCGCCCGACAAATGGAATCATACGACTCCTTATTTTACTGACGACGAGCTTAAAACTCTAGCCCGGGCGACCGTTCGTCCTTTGGAGAAGAGGGGGAAACCTTATCTCTTTGACGAAGAGAAAATGATTAGAGCTTGCCTTTTTCCTGAGATTACTGCACGCCGACGAAGCCGTAAGTTTTCATAGAACTTTATTGACTATTCTCTTTCCTAGTCGGCTTACTAACTTGAAAATCTCTTTTAGTGTTCGATGTAGATATCGTTTGTGATGCTCAGGTGCGCCGGATGAAGGGTATCGTTGAGGCGAGCCGAAAAGAGGCTATTCGTCAGCGGGATGCTGGGGTAGCCCCTCCACAAGTTGATTCTGATGAGAGTTCTCTCGAGGATCTTCCCGAGGAAGATGGTGAAGGGAACGTGTCTGATTATACGCCCGGGGAGACTCATGGTCAGGAAATGGAGACATACTTGGCAGAAGATATGGGCGATCCAGGGGACCTTGTTGCAGACAAGGCTGCTGCTGAGAAGGGCAATTAGGCGGGCACTTCTTCATCCAGGGGGAAAGAAAAGGTTGGGGAGCCAATTGAGGTTGAAGAACCTGGGCAAGCGGCTTCAGTTTCTGCTAGGGTTACTCCGGCCCCGGCTATAGACAGTGCGGATGAGCGGGACTGCTTGCCTGACAATCAGGGCAATCTGAGGGGTCCTGCTATTGATGAAGCGGCTGCTGCGTCCCAAGGCATCGACGGGGTCAGGGGGCCTTCTAGTACTGCACCTGTTGTGGTTCCGGTTTCTGTACCAACTTTTGTCCCCTTATCACCTGAGGTTGGGATTGATGTTGAGGTGGAGGATCCTGCCTCCAACCTCAACACTCGCGGGAGGCAATCTAGAAAAAGGAAAGCTTCATTTTCTCTTGGGCGTCCTACCCTAAAGATTCCTCGGGTGGTTGCCTATGTTGACTCGTCTTCGGGCGACGAGGAGACTAGCATTAGAGTTGAAAAGAGGCTTTTTCCTACCCCCTGGAGATCATGCTGAGACTCAGGCTGGAAATTTTGCCGGCTCTTTCCCCCCAGCTCAAACATCTGCCGTTATGCCCAATACTGGTGCCAGTGGTTCGGGTTTACCGAGCCAACCTAGTGGTCCCACCCCCTAGTCCATGTTGAGAGCCATGTCCTCAGGCCGTGCTTACATTGGGGAGGATCATTGGAGTCACTTTAGGGTTGGTACTTCGTCTGATCAACTCTGCAGCTTCTTCAATAGTGCTTCCTATGTGAGTGACGCCTCGACTATATGTATGATTTTGTATTTTCTTTTGTTACTGTTGCTTCACTTTGTTATTCACTATTGATTTGCTGTAGATGGTAGCTGAGATGTCTGAGGCTTGGCAAGCCAGTGAAGCCTAAGCATAAATAATAAGGCGGCTAGAGGCCCAACTAAAGGAGAGTGAAGATCGCTGCGCTCGGGTTGAGTTGGCTTGTCAGGAAGGAGCCAGGGCAAATCAGGTGCTTTTTGATCAATGTTTGGCACGTCAGATAAAGGTTGAGCAGAAGGCGTCTTTCGCTGCTGAGGAGGCCAAGACTTTGCAAGATCAGTTGTCATCTACTTAGGATGCTTTGCTCCAGGCCGAGTAGAACGCTGAAGACGCTAAATCATCTTATGAGCGCCGAATCGAAGACTTGGAACGTCAGGCCTTGACAGTCAAGTCCCTATCGAAGGAAGCTAGGCTGGAATTAGAAATACAAGGTGTTGATCGTTTTAAAAGATCTCCGGCCTATGATGCTTTGCTTCTCCGGGAGTTCCAGCGGGGGATGGTCTCGGCTGGAGAGTTCTTTAAGATGAAGAATATGGCGACTGACCGGGCCAGGGCCAACTGGAGCCTTTCAATTAAGAAGCATGTGGATACGTCTCTAGAGTCTCTTTGGACCCAGATGAAAGAGTGGCGAACGTATTACCGGAGTAAAGGTAAGGTGCCACATCCCATGCATCTGGAGGTTCCCACTACCGATGCCTTCTCTACTTTTCATGCTTGTCAGAAAGCGGGGATCGACGGTGAGAATCCTGATGTTGGGCCCATCCCTGGGATTGATTATAGTGCCTGGATGGATGATGAAGAAGATGTGGTCATGTGGCCTTCTGATGATTGCCTCTTGAGCGAGTATGTAATGGAACTTGACCCAAGCGTCGACGGGAGCAGCTCGCAACCCCCAGCGCCGTCCTCTTGATCTCTTATTTTTTATTTTTGTAACGATTTTTGTATGCACCTTCACTTATATCTATATGAACTTTTATTCTTATGTTGTTCCGCTGTTTCTGTTCTGACTCCATGCATGATAAATACATATAAATGGGATGAACTAAACCTGTATGAGTACAATTTATTTGATAGCCTGTACTCGACTGTCTCTGATCTTAAGGATTTTCGGAACCCTTTGGTCTAGCCGAGTGATACTCGCTTTTTCCGTCGTTAAGAAATCGCAAGGATCAAAAGATTATTTCATTTAAAAAGGGGTTTCCTACGCAATGTGCTCTAAACTAGCAAAAGACTAGTAAAGCGGTAAGCGAGGGCATCGTTCCGCAGGGAGGTGTGATTCGTCAACCGTATCAAGTTCTAGAGTTTATTGTAAGCATGTAAATAGAATGTGGAAAGGTAAGAATGATGTGTGTGAAATGTATGTACAATGCGGTGTGTGTGTATAGAAAATGAAAATGAAAATAAATAAAAACAAAGAGAATATGGAAGGGTGAGAATGATGTTTAAAGTGATAAATAAAATGGTGGATAGGAGAGATGCATGAAAATGGCCACACAAGGTTCAACAAGTTCACCATACATAAGTGCACAAATAGTTGGTTGTTAGACATTAAGGACATCCAATTTTAGTTAAGAGTTCGTTCTTGCCTCAATCCGATTTATACCCACTCATAGAGCTAACGGTTGAAGAGTGTGTCGAGAGCCCCTCGTACACGAAACCGCAACCAACATTTGTGAACCAATTCTACAAACAAAACTACATTGAGCCCCAATGATTGCTTCGTAATGTAAAATGGCAACGTGAAAGTCTAATGAGTGTGGAAAGAGTGTTTGTATCTCCGACCATAACTCACCTAGAGCCCCTAGCATGAGAAATAGCCAAAGACCAATTGTTTACAAGAACAATGAACCAAACCCTTCTAATATGACAATTTATAGGTTCACCCACTCTTCCTAGCTAATTAGCCAAAACTATGCCCGGAGAGCCCCTCCAAAAGCACAATCCTAACTCTAATTCACTCAAACCAATTCATGACATGCAATTTCGACCTTCCAAAGACATACATACACAAATGGGATATTTGATTACAACTACTCCTACAATTAAGTTAATCTACTCCTAATCCCATCCATGAACACATATCAATTTCCAATCATCAACAAACATGCATTTCAAGATAAGAGATATACTCAATAACAATCAAGAATGAATCAAAACACAAATTGGATATAAAAACAACCATATATATATTGAGCACAAAATAGGTTTACAAATATTCCCAAGTGGGGATTACACATTCAAGAAAACAAGAAATACATAGAGAGTGAGAAATAGATACAACCCTTGAAGAAAACCTCCTCCAAGAGCTCCTTCCTTTGCTAGCTCGAAATTGACCAAAGCCCACTCCTATCTCTATGCAATCTACTCCTAAATGTGGTGGAAGATGTGTAGAAGGTGAGATGGGGAGCATCCATGGAGGAAAAACCTCCATGGATGCTCTTGAAAGCTTCTCTCTCTCTTATTAGGTGAAGAAGATGAAGATGAAGAAGAAGAGGAAGTGGTATGGGGTGTGGATTCTGAAAGAATGAGGCAAAAAGGGTGTTTATATAGTGTTGGGAGTTTTAGGGCTGAAATGGGGATGAATTGACGAGTTTGCCCCTCTCATTTCGCCCAAAATCGGCCTCTCGCTGGGCGATCGGCGGTTGAATCGGCGGCCTGGCCGCAGATTCCAAACCGCAGAATGGAAAAGTGACATTCTGGAATTGATCGGCGGTTGAATCGGCGATTGAACTGTGGCCGCCGAATTTGCTTCTGGACTCACTGATGTTGATCGGCGGTTTAAATTCTGCGGCCTGGCCGCAGATGTTGACCGCCGAATTTGGATTTTCTACACTTCATCCGTAAGCTGCTGGAATGTCGAGGGGGTTCTGCCGCAGTCTCGTTGTCGCATTCTATCTCGACGACGGATCAACCGTGGGTACGGCTAGGCTTAGATCACGCCGTTGTCTGTGTCGACGGAGAGGCACGACACTCAACATATACTCCATTTGATCCGTTTTTGGCTCATTTTGCTTCCCTAACATTCATTTATGCTCAAACACCTATTGTAGGGAATATGTACCTACACATAGCTCAAACAAAACATTATATACAAAAATACGCTCGAAAACGAGACAAACGATCGGAAATGGGGGACCTCAAATAGGTATAAAATAGTCCGATCACCGAGTATCTCATTTACTGGTATAAGTGAGATTATTCTACCGAGTATCTTATTAACTGGCAATTAATTAATACAGCCGAGTATCTTATTTAACTGGCATAAATGAGATTATTCTGCCGAGTATCTTATTAACTGGCAATTAATTAATGCAGCCGAGTATCTTATTAACTGGCAATTAATTAATACAGCCGAGTATCTTATTTAACTGGCATAAGTGAGATTATTCTGTCGAGTATCTTATTAACTGGCAATTAATTAATACAGCCTTATGTTTGAAGTTACTTTGCCCTAGCGTTACGTCGAGGTTCACCACAACCATACGCCAAGGTCCTTGCACATGTCACCTAGGACATCTGCCGGTTTTGTCTGTGCAAGGTTTTCACCGAATCGTTGGGGTATTTATGTACCGGCCAATATGGCTGCGCATCTCACCAGTCTTTTTGGCGGCGCTTCCGAGCAGTTTTCCAGTTATCCTGGTGCCTCGGATTTGCCTTTTTGCTAAGAGGTGTGTAAGGATTCCCGTTTTGTTGATTGGCTTATTTCATGGACAAACCACATGTTGGGGATCATGTAAGGGTAGCTTAGGAATGTGTTCAAGCTCAAGGCCCTTGCAAGTGTTAAGCACTCAAAAGGTAATTCTCTAAGTGCTTACTTGTCTTGAAGAGATAGTTGCACACACTCACAACTCATGCATATATTTAATCCTTGTATGTTGTGTGTCTTATTTGTGTGCCTTAATGCTCATTAACATCTCTTCTTGCATGTTAGTTTGATTGCATCTTGCATATACAATTGCCTTGTCATGCTTAGACTTAGGATTGCATTTTTGCACTGGGCGTTCTCAAAAGCGCTCTACGAACAGCCCCCGTTGGGCGCTGTACAGACCTGATCGATTTAATTCGGTCGCTGTACGAGCGCTCTACAAAGCGCTCTACGTAGAAGCGCCCCTCTGTTTTCTCGCAAGAACAGAGCAAGGGGGCTCTACAAAGCGCTCTACGTAGAGCGCCCATGGCAAAAATAGGTGTAACTTATTCAAAACGACCACACTTTGTTTTGACACCCTATATATATGCCACTTTGACTTTAGGTCAATGAAGTGAGTTGATTATCAGATTTCATACTTAGAATATTTTTCAAGCAAAGAAAAATACAAAGAACTCAACTTTAACCACTCAAATCAAACCCCTTTTGCATCAAATTTCATATTGCATCTCCTATATCTATATAGAGTGCATCCATGTAAGGGTTTGCATCATCACAACTTGCTTGGTAAGATTTTGATTAATTTCATCTTATTTTAGTATTTTAAATACCAAGCCATCTCTTTTAAATTACTTGTATGTTTTAGATCATATGCTAAATACAAGAAAAGAGATTAATTGTGATGAATTGATTGAGTGTTGTTTTTGATAGATATCTAGGTTTTTATAATCTATGATTATCTATGCTATGTGACATGTCATTTAGCAATTGATATCTAGGATTGATTTAAATTGATTATCTCATCATCCTAGATAAGCATCTAAGGTTACCTAGCCTTGTTTGTTATTTGAATATTCATATATATTCACATAGGTTGTTTCTCTTCATTGAGAATTAAGTCTTGAGGCTAAGGTTGCTTAGGCCTGAAGCAAATTGGAATAGGGTTGCTAATAAAGGCCCGCTGGGTAGAAGTGAGGGGTTACAGACCGGAGTGTTAGACGAGGTCTACATAGGTTGTAAACTTCATTTCAATTAGTGATTTCGAGTTCCGAGTGTGGCGCACTATACAGCTCGTGGTTTTTCCCAGTGGTTGGGTTTCCACGTATACATCAAGTGTTATTTAAATTCCGCACTATATTACACTTGTATGTATTTTTGACTAGTAGGGGCATTTTCGTAAAATTGACTTGTATGCAAAAATTGGGTAATATTTGATAAAATCTATTCACCCCCCCTCTAGATTAATATTGAACACGCCTCTAGGACTTTCAATTGGTATCAGAGCGGGTTCCTAGATATACTTATGTGATCCTTTGCTCATTGTTGGTGTGTTTTTGCATTTTGTATGTTTGTTTGATTTCTTCATACATTTTGCATTCTTCTCATTTGCATTCATTCAACGCAAACACTATGAGTGAATTTGTGAGAGAAGAAATTGACTCCGTTGAGGAGATGCCTCTCTTACTAGAGAGATTTAGGAGATTTGTGAAATTAACCACCTCACCTCCTAAGAAGAAGAAGACAATTGCTTTGGAAACTTCGAAGCATGACAAGAAGGAGGTAATCTCAATTGAAGACATGGGACTCAATGACAAGCCAAACCAAGGAGTGTCTTCAAGAGAGGGGATTCAGTGTTACGAATGTGGAGGATTCGGGCATTTCTCCCCGGAGTGTGGAAACTTGAAGGATAGAAGAAAAGGGAAGGCGTTGGCCACCTTATGGGATAAATATGAAGATGACGAAAATCCTTCAAGTGATGAAGAACTTGCCATCATCTACACGGAATTTGGAGCCAAGAGTGTAGAAGTTGAAGAAGATGGCAAAGTTGCTTTTCCTTGTGATCCCCAAGAAGAACTAGGTATAGAAGTAGTTGGTGTAGCTACTCATAGGGATTTGGCTCTTTCCTCATCAAGAGAAAAATTTGATGATCTTGATGAAGGAGATGACTCCATTGGTGAAATGGAGATTAGAGGAGATGACACAAGTGTTGAATATTTGTCATCTAACTCCACAAATGGATATGTGGAGGGTATGGATCTTAATGACTACAAAGTCAAAGTTGAGAGCTCGATGATGAGGAACAAGGAAGAAATTAGAAGATTAAAAGAAGAGAATCTAGAGCTTTTAACACTAGTAGACCACTTGTGTGAAGAAGTGGTGAGATCCATGGCGGATGAAGATAAGCTAAAAGACAACTTAGCCTTATCTAAGAGGAGAGAAGAAGAGCTAGAAAGAGAGCTTGAAGAAGTTAAGGTCTTAATGGCTAAGATGACTTCAAGCACCAAGATGCTTGACCACATGTTGGGAGTTGGAAGAAAGCCAAGTGACAAGAGAGGTCTTGGCTACATTGATGACAAGGATGCCTCCTCCACAAGCAAGACATCCTTGGTCATGGACATGGACTCCAGTATGTCCCCTCCTCCTCAACACCCTAGTAACAAGAGTGACCTAGGAGAGTGTTCAAGAAGTGCCCAAGTGTTTGAGGCACCAAAAGGTCAAGCTCAAGCTCACACCCAAAGGGCTCCTCACACTATCTTCCCTCAAACTCAAAAACAGAATGGGAAGAGTTCAATCATGCAAGCTCAGACAAGCAAGCAACCTCGTCTTGGTTATCAACAAAAGAGGAGAGATCCTATCCAACAACCAAGACAACCACAACGACAAGGGAAAGCCCCTATCCATGCTAAAAGGAATGGTATGATTCCTAACTTTATTCCCACTTGTCATTTTTGTGGTATTGTTGGTCATATTAGACCAAGTTGCTTGCATTACATTGAAATGTGTAGAGCTAAAAGCATGTTTGACAAGAAAAAGGCTAGAGATAAGATACTTCATAAAAAGGAAGAAAATAATTTACATAATCCTTTTTTATCTTGTTCTCTAGAACCTTCGTCCACTAGGATTGACTTAGTGTCACCTAGGTGGATTAAAAATGATGAACCCGCTTGCTACGAGACTAACAAGTCTCAAATAGGTTCAACTAAGTCCAAAGGACTTGGTAGGTCCATAAGACCTCATGCCCTTCTTTGACGCGGTATGGAAAATTGACCCCATATGGAGAACTTAAGCAAAGAGAGCTATTTTGCATTTTAGTCACGTGCAAAAAATTTGAAATATCTTATGCTTCTCTTTTTGTTGCTTGAGTAAGCTTGGTTACACTATATATATATATTTTCTATTCAATAAGTGTGATCAATGCTTGTATTGCAATCCATGTCATATTTATGTTCAAACATGCATTTTTGGACTAGGAGATATTTACATAGGATTTAATTTGAATGACCTATAATGATCTCCATGACATGATGATTGCTAAATGACATGCTAAATGCTAAATCTTGAAAAGCATGTTTTGATGATTGCAATTTATAAATGCAAAACATTGTGTGAAAAAGCTTATGAGACTCAAAATGAATAAAGGATCTTGTATCCATTCAAAGGAATTTATTTTCCAAATTGTCTCTCTTTCTTTATTGGTTGAACATGTCTATCATCATACGGATATCTTATCCGGAAAAATCAAATAGGGTGCAAAGTCGTTCATGACATGTTTGGCTTATAAAGTTGGATATAGTTGTTCTTAAATTGAAATCAATGAAAACCTATATCCTTGCTTCTCTCATGACATTGGTGAAATTTGTTTGAATTCATATTAAAAACCTTTGTCATTTGCTTTGCCAAATACCATGGTATTTTGGACTTAAATGCTACATGTCTTGTATGCAAAGCAATTTTTTGATTCACACATTTTATTTAAATAAATCTCATTGTTTCTCTCCAATAAATTGAGATTGCATAAAGTGACTTATATTGATTATGCAAATATCTAGAATGCTACTATCTTTCTTTGCCTTGAGTGACCCGGTTGGGGACTACTCCTTTGTCTATATCATGACAAAAAGGGGGAGTAGGTTGTGGTAAGGGGAGTTGCAAATTGTAGTAGCAATTGTGCATGTTGGGGAGAATACTTATTGAGGGGGAGTAACCCTTTGAGGGGGAGTAACCCTTTGAGGGGGAGCATTTGCACATTCATACATTGCATGATGTTGTACTTAGATTCTTAAATGCAAATGCTTGTTTTAATCTCACTTGATTCATCTCACCTTTTCTTGTTTTGGAAAGTTTAGAAACCTTGTTTCAGGGAATGATTGTTCCACAAGAGATTGAAGACTTCAAGATTTATTTTTATATATCTCTTTGTATTGTAGAAAATCATCATTGACCCATAGGTTTATTTTGTTGTGAGGAATCAATGTGAGTGGTGGTTTTGTCACGAAATAGCCAAAGGGGGAGATTATAAGGATTCCCGTTTTGTTAATTGGCTTATTTCGTGGACAAACCACATGTTGGGGATCATGTAAGGGTAGCTTAGGAATGTGTTCAAGCTCAAGGCCCTTGCAAGTGTTAAGCACTCAAAAGGTAATTCTCTAAGTGCTTACTTGTCTTGAAGAGATAGTTGCACACACTCACAACTCATGCATATATTTAATCCTTGTATGTTGTGTGTCTTATTTGTGTGCCTTAATGCTCATTAACATCTCTTCTTGCATGTTAGTTTGATTGCATCTTGCATATCCAATTGCCTTGTCATGCTTAGACTTAGGATTGCATTTTTGCACTGGGCGCTCCCAAAAGCGCTCTACAAAAGCGCTCTACGAACAGCCCCCGTTGGGCGCTGTACAGACCTGATCGATTTAATTCGGTCGCTGTACGAGCACTGTAGAGGCGCTCTACAAAGCGCTCTACGTAGAAGCGCCCCTCTGTTTTCTCGCAAGAACAGAGCAAGGGGGCTCTACAAAGCGCTCTACGTAGAGCGCCCATGGCAAAAATAGGTGTAACTTATTCAAAACGACCACACTTTGTTTTGACACCCTATATATATGCCACTTTGACTTTAGGTCAATGAAGTGAGTTGATTATCAGATTTCATACTTAGAATATTTTTCAAGCAAAGAAAAATACAAAGAACTCACCTTTAACCACTCAAATCAAACCCCTTTTGCATCAAATTTCATATTGCATCTCCTATATCTATATAGAGTGCATCCATGTATGGGTTTGCATCATCACAACTTGCTTGGTAAGATTTTGATTAATTTCATCTTATTTTAGTATTTTAAATACCAAGCCATCTCTTTTAAATTACTTGTATGTTTTAGATCATATGCTAAATACAAGAAAAGAGATTAATTGTGATGAATTGATTGAGTGTTGTTTTTGATAGATATCTAGGTTTTTATAATCTATGATTATCTATGCTATGTGACATGTCATTTAGCAATTGATATCTAGGATTGATTTAAATTGATTATCTCATCATCCTAGATAAGCATCTAAGGTTACCTAGCCTTGTTTGTTATTTGAATATTCATATATATTCACATAGGTTGTTTCTCTTCATTGAGAATTAAGTCTTGAGGCTAAGGTTGCTTAGGCCTGAAGCAAATTGGAATAGGGTTGCTAATAAAGGTCCGCTAGGTAGAAGTGAGGGGTTACAGACCGGAGTGTTAGACGAGGTCTACATAGGTTGTAAACTTCATTTCAATTAGTGATTTCGAATTCCGAGTGTGGCGCACTATACAGCTCGTGGTTTTTCCCAGTGGTTGGGTTTCCACGTATACATCAAGTGTTATTTAAATTCCGCACTATATTACACTTGTATGTATTTTTGACTAGTAGGGGCATTTTCGTAAAATTGACTTGTATGCGAAAATTGGGTAATATTTGATAAAATCTATTCACCCCCCCTCTAGATTAATATTGAACACGCCTCTAGGACTTTCAAGGTGCGTTTGTACTGTCATAACTAGGCGGGCACGCTACTTCAGCTTTTTCCCCCTTCGAGCACTATTCGTCCGCTCTCTCGCGGCTTCATAGCGCCCGAAATTTTTTCTTTTTCAATGTTTATTTGGTCGGCTTTTGAGTGGCCGCTATTCCCTTCTGACGGTGAATTCATTGACTTCAGCAAACAATCTTTTTATTAGCAACTGAACTTTCAAATGATCAAAATGACAATCTGAAAATTAAAATACGAAAAAAATGCGAAATTTGAAACTAACTAAAGCAAAAGGTGGGGATAGGTTCTTTTTTAAGGATAGAAGATTTTGAGGTACTGTGCATTGCATGGTCGGGGCACTAGGCTAACCTCTTGTCGAGCTATCATGTAAGCTCCATGTCCAGCGACTCCTTTAATGACGTACGGTCCCTCCCATTTGTCAATGAGAGATCCTGCTGATTTATCTTTGGTGTTTGGGGATACCCTCCTCAACACCAAATCTCTGAGCTGGAATTTACACACGCGAACATGAGAATTGTAGTACCTCGCAGCCATTTACTGGTACGCTGCATTCCTTACTTGTGCTGCATCTCTGACTTCTTCCAATTCATCTAAGTTCTGCTGCAACATGCTGACATTGTGCTCTGAGTTGTATAACCAAGCCCTGGGAGAGGTGAAAGTTTTTTCTGCCGGGATAATAGCCTCCGTTCCAAATGCTAATGCGAAAGGAGTTTCCCTATGTGGATGACCTCATAGTTGTTCGGTATGCCCATAGTACCTCAGGCAGCTTGTCTGCCCAACAACCCTTCCTTGCCTCCAACTTCACTTTCAGCGTGTGCTTGATCACTTTGTTTACTGCCTCAGTCTGACCATTGGTTTGAGGATGGGCGGGCGATGCGTAATAATTTACGATTTTGTATTCCTCGCACATCTCCCTGAATTTGCTGTTGTCAAATTGGGTCCTGTTGTCTGTTATGATGATGCTTGGAATCCCGAACCTGTATATTATGTTCTTTTTGACGAAGTTGGTGGTGTTTGCCTCAGTGATGTGCACGAGTGCCTCTGCTTCTGCCCATTTGGTAAAGTAATCCACTGCCACAATAGCGTGCTTCGCACCTCCCTTAGTTCCTGTGGGCATTGGTCCTATTAGGTCGAGGCCCCACATGGCAAAGGGCCAGGGTGAGGTTAAGCTTCTGAGTAATTCTGGGGGTTACCGAATGTTGTTTGCTATTTTTTTGGCATGTCTCACAACTCTCCGCGAATCGCTGCGCCTCTGTAAACAGGGTCGGCCAGTAGAATCCTTGTCTAAGTACCTTATGTGCTAGGCTCTTACCCCCGGTATGGTTCCCGCATACTCCACTGTGAACATCCTTTAGGATCTTTTTGGTTTCTTCACCGGCAACACACCTTTGCAGTACTTTTGAGAACCCTCTTCTGTATAATTCACCCCTCAGAATTGTGTACCAGATTGACCTGTATTTGATGCGTTTAGCTTCCATAACATCTTCCGGTAATGTGTTTTTCTCCAAGTACTTTCTGAGCAGGATTGTCTAGTCGCACGGGCCTGGTCGGATCTCTGCTATCATGACTTCCGTAGATTCTACCGTACTCGGCTTAGTCAGGTGTGCCATTGGTATTGCTTTGGACCTGATACTCTTGGTGGCTGAGGCTAATTTGGACAAGGCATTTGCTTTTTCGTTCTCTTCTCGAGGGATCTGAGAGATTTTGTACATCTTGAATTTTCTGAGCAACCTTTTTGCAATGCCCAAGTAAGTTATCATGTGCTCCTCCCTCGCCTGGTATTCGTCCAGTACCTGGTTAACCACAACCTGTGAATCGCTGTAAATTTCCAACTCATCTGCTCCCAATGCTATACAGACCTTCAAGCCGGTCAATAAAGCTTCGTACTCTGCTTGATTGTTGGTTGCTTTGAAATCGAACCTCATGGCACACTCCACAACGTCTCCTTCCGGGGTTGTTATGACTATTCCCGCCCCGCTGCCATGTGTGTTTGATGATCCGTCTACATGCAACTTCCATTGGAATCCACTCGTCTATTCACCTTCCATCATTCTTCTTACCTCGACATCCGGCTCGGTGAATTCCGCTATAAAATCTGACACCGCCTGCCCTTTGATTGCTGCTTTTGGCATGTACCTGATGTCAAATTCGCTTAACTCCACTGCCCACTTGGTCAACCTTCCTGATAGTTCTGGCATTTGTTAGATGAGTTTTAACGGGCAGTTTGTGTATACTTCTATTGCATGTGCTTGAAAATACGGCCTCAATTTCCTGGCTACTGTGATCAGAGCCAGTGCTACTTTCTCAGCTGGCGAATACCTGGTTTCTGCTGGTAGCAACGCCTTGCTCGTATAATACACCGGTCTTTATACTCCTTCCTCTAACCGAATCAGTACCGAACTTGTTACCACTTCTGTGACCGAGAGGTATAGGTACAAGGTTTCTCCAACCACCGGTTTTGAAAGAATGGGTGTTTATCCTAAATACCCTTTTAACTTCTGAAAGGCTATTTCACACTCTTCGCTCCATTCGAGCCATTTTCCCTTTTTTATTGCCCTGAAGAATGGGGTGCACTTGTCTGTTGATTTTACTATGAACCGGTTGAGTAATGCAAGGCATCCCGTCAGCCTCTGCACATCCTTTAACGTTCTTGGTGAAGCCATTTCTTCTAATGCTTTAATCTTCTCGGGATTTACCTCAATTCCTCTTTGGTGTACCTGAAAACCTAAAAACCTTCCCGACGGTACCCCGAACACACACTTACTCAGGTTGAGCTTCATCTTATACCTTCTCAGGACATCAAAGGTTTCCTTCAAATCTTCTGAATGTTTCTCCACCGTGATACTCTTGGTCAACATGTCATCCACATAGACCTCCATGTTTCTCCCAATCTGCCGAGCAAATATTTTATTTACCAACCTCTGGTACGTTGCCCCAGCATTCTTTAGTCCGAACGGCATCACTTTGTAACAATACAATCCTTGATCCGTGGTGAAAGCTGTTTTTTCTTCATCCGCCTTGTTCATCCGGATCTGATTGTATCCCAACTAAGCATCCATGAAACTCAGTAGTTCGTGTCCTGCTGTCGCATCTACCAACTGGTCAATCCTTGGCAACGGGAAGCTATCTTTCGGACAAGCTTTGTTTAAATCCGTGAAGTCTACACACATCCTCCATTGATTGTTCTTCTTCTTGACCAATACTACATTGGCCACCCACTCCGGGTATTTGACTTCCCTTATTGACCCTGTAGAAAACAACTTCTCCACCTCTTTCTTGATTGCGATGCTTCTCTCTGGATTGAACAATCTTCTCTTTTGTACGACTAGGCGGAACTCCGGGTCGATGAAGAGATAATGCGATATCACCTTTATATCTATCCCGGGCATATCTTTATGACTCCAAGCGAACACATCCCTGTAATCCCTTAATAGTGTGATGAGTTTGGCTTTGATGTGTTCACTTAAGCTTGCTCCTATCTTTACTGTTCTACTCGGCTCATCTAGGTCTAACGCCACCTCTTCGGTCGGCTCATCTTTTTTGGCTTCAGGCTCTTCTCTAGGGTCTAGCTCAAATTCCTTTGGTGCCTCTACTTGCTCCTCAGGTTCATCGACGGCCTGCTCGGCTGATATAGTGTATACTTGGTGTAATTCCCTATCCTTGTAGACTGACAGGTTTACCATTTGCGCCATCTCTTGTGATCCTTTGACCACGTCTACCCCATACTCAGTTAGGAACTTCATTATGAGGGCATACGTTGCCGTTACTGCCTTCACTTTATTCAGGAATGGTCGGCCGAGCAGGGCGTTGTATGGCCAATTCTCTGTATCCACAACCATAAAATCGAGCAACATTGTCTTCTGACAAGGGGCCTTCCCGATCTTCATTGGTAGTTTTACTGTGCCGAGTGACCTCACCTCTGCTCCGCCAAATCCTCTGAGTGGGGTATGAAAGGGCTGCAGGTCCTTTCTATCTAATCTTAACTGATCATACACCTCTGCACTTAAGATATCCGCTGAGCTTCCATTATCAATCAAGATCCGGTGGACCTCCTTGTGACTAATTCGAGCACTGATGACCAGCGTATCGTTTGGTTTTACATCTACTCCATGAGAATCAGCCTCTGTGAAGACAATTGGATCCCAGCCTTCCTTGATCCTTTTTGGGTCTGGTTCAATGGAGTTAACGTCGAGGTCTCTTCGGGCTTCCATGGCTTCTCGAATTTCCTGGGTTCTCTCCCTGTTACTTTTACCAGTTGCTGGCCCACCAAAGATGGTGTTGATTGCTCCTTCATCTCCAGCTCTCTTGGGACTCAACTTCCTTTCTCGTCCACCCTGTCGGCTATCTTTCTGTCCATCTGCCTTATCGGCTTTCTTTAGGACAATGTCCTTCAAGTGCCCTTCTCGGATGAGGGTCTCGATGTGATCCCTTAGCTGGAAGCACTTGGATGTCTCATGTCCGTTCTCTTTATGGAATCTGCAATACTTGGTGGTGTCCCTCCAAGCATAAGTCAACTGCTTAGGCGGCTCTTTGGACATATTCTTTTCTTCCAAGATAGCTAATATCTTCTCCTGATCTTTCTTCAACGGGGTGTAATTTGTGTATCTGCCCTGTAACTTTTGGCGCGGCTGATCGGTTTTTGGATCATAAGCCCGGTGGCTATCCCGTCCATCTCGTGCTTTGTTCTTTGGCTTGTCACCTTTGGTGTCTGGTGCCTTGGCTTGATCTTTTGTTTTAGCTCCTTCTGGACAACCACCATGTACAAAGTAACCTCCTATCGCAATTTCTTCTTCCTCGGCTAAGGCATAACCCCCAGCCATGTCCATCATGTCGGCATAACTGGTTAGGCGAGCTCTTCTTCAATCAAAGGATAGCTAGCCGTTCTGAAGGTTATTGATGAATGCTGCAATGATGGCTTCATCATTCGCACTCCCGATCTCTGATACTTCCTGACCGAACCTCCCCAAGTATTTCTTTAGAGACTCGTCTTTTCCTTGCTTAAACTGAGACAAGTGAGCCACTGACTTCTTCCTATGTACATTCCCAAGGAACTGCCTTGAGAAAGCTTCGCTCAGTTCGCCGAAGCTGCTTACGCTTGCTGCTGGTAATCTGCCGAACCACCGAGAACCTAGATCCCCAAGAGTCTGTGGAAAGTTCAAGCATAACAGGGCGTCATTGTGGATGTATTGGGCCATGGCGCTCCTATACCTCCGGATGTGTTCTTTTGGATCTGTATCTTTCTTGAATTGCTTTACGTGTGGCATCCTGAACCTCTCTGGGAAGGGCATCCGTAGAACTCCATAGGTGAAAGGGCTGCCGGATTCGTCATCCGACAATTCATTGCACCCGTACCGCCTGACCAAAGCATCCATCTGTCGATGATTATTTTGCACCTCCCGGGTCAGGCTCTGTATGAGTATGTCTCTATCTCCTTCTGGTTCCTGATCCCTGTGTTCTCGGTTTAGGCCATGTAATCGAACTATGCCCCTCTAGCGTTTGTGACGATAATACTGCTCACTCTCCCCTGACGATGACCGATCTCTCCGGTGAATACGCTTCTTAGGTTGGTCCCGACTCTGCCCCACTCGATCTGGATCATACCTTCTATCTGAATATCCTTCTTCTCTACGCTCCTTGCTATCCATGGCTTGCCTTTCGGACAAAATCTCTGGCCTGTTTGTAGGGTCTCGGCTTACTTTTAAAGGCGCGTCAAGTGTTGGTATCACCACCGTGGAGCGCAATCTTGTTGTTTGATGTGGAGCGGACAGGTTGTGGGGTGAAGTCAAACCCTCCGTAGTGGAAAGATCAACTCCTTGCCTTGCTGCGTCAGATATGAGTTGCTGCAGAGAGGCCGGAATCGTTGCACGATTTCTTCATTAGTTGGAGGGAAACGCTAGATACCGGCCAGGGCAATTGATTGGTCTGCAGTTGCTAAGGTTACATCCGCAGTATTTAGGGTGGCGTCATCCTCCAACTCGTTAATTGGTAATCTTTGACTGTATCTGGAATCGCTACAATCTCCTTCGCCGGCCATTGCTTCACAAGTTATTTTTTTATTCCCCCCTCCTTCTAGCACCAATTGTTAATGGTGATTTTTCGTAGTCACTCAATCAACGATTTGATATCAATTTTATGAATAAGAATGATTGAAATTAACACTACAAAGTATTAGCAATGATGAACAAAAATACGTGGTAAAACTCCGATGTCCGGAGAAACATCCACGGGTTGTTGCCTAAGCAACGAAGTCAAATCCATTATAAAACTGTTAATTGAATACACACTGATCTCTCCTCTCAATTCTCACGTCCCCCTTATTTGTGTTTTACAGGAGTATTTATACATAGTTGTTTAGGGTTTGTGGGTATTACTAGGGTTTGGTGTCGTGGTGTCTAGGTTTTGGGAGTTTTCTCAGTCCTAAAAGGACTTGCTTTCCTATTTAGGTGTAGCGTATCTTCTGGTTTGGTTGAGTCCTAATTTGGACAGGATTCTTATTCCTTTATTTACGGAAGACCTGCTTGTTTCTTTGGTGAGTTCTAAGCAGTTGCACTGTAGCCTATTGTATAGGTGCTAGTTGCTGATTCTACCCATATGTTTGGGGAGTGAGTTTCCGCAACTAACTTTCTAGTTGAACCCAGAGTATGCCCGAGTATGCCCAAGTAGGCTATGTTTGCCCGAGCCGATTTTCTTGGTCTGTGGTTGGGTTGTCTTGGGTTTTACTACTTAGGTTGATTTCCCTTCACTTCTGCTTATGTGGCCTCTTATGGTGGTGACATGCCTTTTACGACTACTTTTACCTATAACAAGAAGTACCACCTGATTAATTCAAAATACCGAGTTTTTCATGTAGAGATGCGATGGAAAGCAATATGATTAGAGAAGCATCAATCATCCAATTTATCTACACTTACGGCTTTGGTAACTACGTTTACAACTTTGGTAACTACATTTACGGCTTTGGTACCTAGACATTCAAACCCTGGAAAAAAGCATGATATGAAAATAAGCTTTGAATGTAGATAAAGAGAATTTTGATAAATAATAGAGTTGAGTTGCAGTGCAAAAGCAGTTTTTTTAAAGATAATATTGAATCATATGTTTTTTTTAAAGATAATTATAATAATACTTGTTAGCCCAAAATTGTCACCGGGGTGCAATTTAGAATTAACGGTATGTGATGGACCCGGATCAAATTAGACTTGGGCTAGCGAGAGACTCTATACCCTGGTATCCCGCTAGGTATCATGAATCCGATATTACGATGAATACAAGTAATGGAATGGACGAGTTTCTTATATGGTGGATATATGAAAGTTGAAAAGCAGTTTATATGTATATATATGTGGATTTGAAATACGATTCCTTACAACCCGGTATTTGAACTATCAGTATTGCAATATAGAAAAGAAATCAGGCCTGAAGGAGAACGATGGAGATGGAGCTTTTCATGTATGTCGATAAGTAGAAAAAGTAAATTAGGGTTTCGATCCCCTTTTCCTATGAACATATCATTAATATATAGGCCCGCTTTCTTGCCGAGCATTCCTAGAACCTTGGTCTAGGGTTTCAGTGATACACGGGTCTTCATGTGGAGCCCGACAACTTCGTCGGGAAATTGATCCCAAAAGGCCTGGTGATTCCTTCTTTTTCGGTTTCCAAATGAGTTGACTCCTATTTAAAATAGGACACTAACTTGGCGGGGATGAATGCCGCGTTGTAGCTTGAGTTTTTATCTCGAACGGTGACGTTTAATGTCTGTTTTTATATGTAGTCTACTCTTCGGGGTACCAGGATACTCGAGTATCGGGGTATCCGAGGTAATTGGGCGCCAGGATCTGGTGATGATCGTGTCTCCGGGAATTCTGGACCTGACCTGGGTAGGCAAAGGTTCTAGCCTGTCAACTAGCAGGCGGGGTACCCAGACATCTTTTCGCTTCTACTTCGGATCCCGGCTTTCTCCTGTAAGCTAGTGGAAAATTCTTTTTTGATCCCTGCCAATTATGGCGGTTAACAGAAGTCCCCCCTGACTTGAACACCGGTGTCTTGCAGTGGTTGAAGTCAGGATTTCCTCGTCCACTCGAAGGATTTTCCCTATTGTCCGCTCGTCTAGTCTCGTCCGGTTGGCTTCCATAATTGATGAGAGTATCTTTCTTGGATTTGATTGCATTTAATGCTCGTCCCACGTGTCAGATAACGTCTGTTTTCAAGTTTTAAATTGGCCATTTTTGGCGCGATTCCCTCGAAACTGTCATGATTCGTCTCCGACCCCGTCTCTTCCTCTACCTCGATATTAGCCCGTCTTTGCCTATAAATGTACCCTTCATTCTCCCCTCACATGTTCACGCTTATTTGAACCTTTCAGAGCTTCTGTATCTTCTTCTTTCTCTTATAAGGATCCTCGTTGCTTTCCTTCTCTTACTCAAATGGCCTCACCTTCCAACAAAACAGCTCCTACATCGGTCCTTCCAGAAGATAGCCTGGCGGTCTTGGCTAATCCTCCACCTTTTTCTCCGAATCTTCCTGATAGCATTGACGAGATGCTTGATACGGGGTGAACGGGATCAGGTGATGATTCCCCGACGTCTAAAGAGCCAAAACGAGGTCGGGACGTAGGCGACGCCGTCGACGACAGTACTCCGCTAAAACGCCGTCATTCTAGCGAGAATCAGAGAATCGGGTCGGGTTCTGGAACTGGGCCCGAAGATCCAACCCGAATCGCTAATGAAGTTGACGATGAGGCTAAAAACGAGGCAGATGAGGGGAATGCCCTGACTATTGGTCTAACTGGGGTTCACATAGGCCCATTGTCCTCCTTCCACGATGGTCGGATTATCCCGGACTCCGTCTGTACATTCGAAACTCTCAACCGATTGAGGAGGACCTTTAGGATACCAGATTACCTCTCGCTGTCTCTCCCTCTCCCTCATCGGGGTTATGACGTTTACACCCCTTCTGAAAGTCATTTCCTGATCCACGTAGCCACCTTTGAATGCGGGGTCCGGCTTCCACTTCACCCTTCCCTTCGCCGAGTACTTGTAGCTTTGGAACTAGCCCCACTCTAGATTTCTCCCGGGTTCTGGAAGAACTTGACGGGGTTCTTGGTGCTTTGGAGAGAGCAATGCGAGAGGGACAACATTCAGAGGGAAGTGGGCATTGACGAAATCCGCTATATCTACCAGGTAGCCAACCTATCACCCCGGGGTCAGTTTTATTTGAGACCCAGCAATAAAATGAAGTTCGTTGTACCCGGGGCAAATGTGAAATATAATTCCTCTTGGAAGGACGAATGGATAGTAGTCGAAGGGGAATGGGGCCGCTCAGTGCACATCGGAGGGACCGAATATCCCGTTCCTACCCAGTTCTCTCCTAAAGACAAATGGAGTTCAGAGGAGTTGTCTTCTGAATCCAGAGGGATTCTAAAAAGGATCCAGGAGCGGGGTTATATTAACATGAAGTACCCCTCCTGTGACTCATTCGAAGGAGCCCGGCTAGAGAGGTATTTAAGGATATCTATCGCTGAACCGGGTGAGTGATCGTGATTTGCCAAACATCCTTCCTCCATTCTCTATTTCTATGTTAAATATTACATATTATCTTATGTATATATATATTTTTGCAGTTTCAGCAGTCCCTTCTCCAGCATCCCCTCCTACTGCTACGAGATTGCCAATCCCGGCTTCTCAAGCACCCCGCTCTCCCATTCCTTCTCCTCCTGGCGCCGGGGTTACCTCGGGGTCTTACCTCTCGGCACCTTCCTCTCCTCCTATCTTGGCGGAGTCCCCGCTTCGTTTCCCAGAACCTTCTCTAACAAAAATTGTTGCTCATCCCTCGCTTAGCGAGATGTTAGCGAGGGCAGCCAAGGTCAAAACTTCTCTAGTCCCTAAGGCGAAGCCACCTGCTAAGAGTGCTAAGCCTACAGTTGTAGCTACCCCTCCTTCTTCTCAGATTTCTTCCGTCATGCGTTCCACTAGGGCGGAAAAGGCTAAACCTGCCCGGGCGGACAAAGGAAATGATTCCACCTCTAGAGCTCCTATTGCTAGCCTCTCATCTGGGTCAAGGCCATAAGATAACAGCCAAGATGATATTGTTTCCAAGTTCATCGCGGCGTGTCCTGGCGGGAGTGTGCAGTCAATGTCCTCTTTGCCTACGGAGATTTTGGCCACCAAGGGGGCTTCTCTGCTCGCCGAGGTATGATTTTGCTCCCTTCGAGTTGGTATAGTTGGTATACATATATAAATGCTCATGTATCTCATTTGACTATATATATTTTTTATAGGGCTTCAAGTTTGCTATAGCTATCGGGCAACAGGTGGCGACTTTGAAGGAGGCCAATTTGGCGCTTCAGGCCAATTTGGAAGAAGCCCGCGCTGATCTAGCCCGGTCTGAAGAAAACATCACTGCCCTGGTCCAATCTGCAACTGAGTCTGAATCCGAGAGGCAGAATGATCTGGTGGAGTTGGAAAGGATGCAGCGTGCTTATGACACGGAGACTATCGTTTCCACCCGGCGTAAGGCTGAGAGGGAGTCTGTCAAGGCGGAGATGGCAGTCCTTTTAGACAAGAACCAGTTCCTACGGGGATCCGTGAAGCTCTTAGAATCCTGACTGGATTCTTCCTTCGCGGACGGATATTTTACTACCTCTTACAAGGTTGCCAAGGCCTTCCCTCTTCCTTTCGACTTGATGACTCCTCTTGGCTGGGATCGGGACCACATTCAAGCTAAGGCTGCAGCCCTTTCAGATGTTGGCCTTGACCAAGGGGGTCCCTCGAAGGATGTCTCTATCCCGAATCCAACTTCTCTCCCCTCCTATTGCTGGATCTGGAGGAAATGTTGATGGGGAATCTCAGGATCCTTCTTTCATTCAGGAAGATGTTGGGCAGGCTTCTGTTCAACGTTTGAAGGTGGCGGGCTCTCCTGTAGTGACCAGCTCACTTGAAGAAAGGCAGGCAAAAGGGGAACAGGTGGTGGAATCTTTGCAGGAAAAAAATGCAGGAGGGGGGAATGATATATGACTTTTGTTTTTTTTTTTTTCGGAATTTTTGTAACTGTTTGTAGCCCAGAAATTGGGGTGGGCATCCTGCCTAAGTTAATGAACTCCTTCCAATCTTACGATCATTCTCCTTTACCCTTCGAAAATGCTTGCTTGTTGAACTTATGCTTTGACCCAAGATGGTGCTTGCATGTTTGAACGTGATCCAAGTAAAGCCTATCCTGATTCCTGTATAGTTTTAGCTTCAATCTTAACTTGTTGGTGGACAAAAGATCTTCAGTTTGTCTTGAATACAATCTTTAGTTAATAATCTCTCTTAGCAGAAATCAGCTATCATGTCTGACCAGAAAATTTCTTCCCTTTTTTTTTTTTTTTTTTTTTTTGCTGGGAATCCCGGTGATGGTTTCATCTTAGTCATCTATCAGGATCAAACGTCTGGCTCCTAAGTGTAATGGCCGAGTTCCCTAATGCCTTGTTTCTGAGCGGTTGCTAGAGCCATTTTCAACTCAGACCTTTGAATGTAACAAGGAGAAATGGTAGTACGAAGCAAAAAGATGTCGGGTATCCAAATGGAGTATCCTGGCTTTTTGTTGAACTGTCCTGGCAAGCATCTACGGCTATTTTGACACCAGGTTCATCCCGGATGGGGGGTATTCCCCGTCCAAGGCTTCAGGAGGCCCATATAAGTTCTTCTAGTCTTTGACGAGGGCTACTTTGACACCGGGTTCATCCTAGAGGGGGGTATTCCCCGTCCAAGGCTTCATGAGGCTCATATAGGTTCTCCTGGTCTTGATGAGATCGATCCTGGCAAGTGACTACACCCCTTATGCATTTGAGCACCAGGTCCTTCCTGGAGGAGGGTATTCCCCGACCAAGGCAATAGGAACACCATATGGCTTTTTCTGGTCTCGAGGCGAAACGGGATGATGAAGACTTGCTTATGTGAAATTAGGAACACTAAAACTGACTTTATTGATTTTCTCAAAAGCAAATACAAAGCAGAAAATGGTCAGGGTGTACACATCAGAAATACACCAACCGAGATAACATCCTTCTTCAAGTCTTGAGACTAAATCCCCCTAGAATGATCCTTTTTCCTAAGGTAACACAATGGGTACTCTTCTTTCTTTCCAAACTGTTCTGTGCTTTCCAGCTATGCCTCCCCGAGACCCGATTTATGGATGACGCGGGCATATTGCCTTATCAATGCAGCGGGGGTGCAGATACTGCGTAACATGTGCGGGCCGCCTGCTGGTCTCCCCTGACTTCTCCAACCTCGGTCCCAACCGGGAACTTTAGGACATTGTGATAAATGGACAAGACTCCCTTGATGTCTGATAAAAATGGTCTCCCCAAGATTGCATTATAAGCGGATGGGGTGTCTACCACGATGAACTCAGTCATGATGTTCTGTTGGAGGGGGGCTTCTTCGACTATCATGGGCAAGATGTGTGTTCCTACTGGCATTACGGAGTCCCCTGTAAATCCGTATAAAGGTGTAATGCAGCTGTTGTAACAGGGATTCTTCAGGTTGAGCTTCTCCAGTGCTTCTTTAAACAAAATGTCCACACTACTCTCGGTGTCTACAAGGATGCGGTGGACCCGACAATTAGCAATCTGAATCGCGATCACCATTGGATAGTCATGGGGTTGTACGGTGTCATAGGCATCATCCTCGGTGAAAATGATCTGTGCGGACTGCGGGTATTCCCATGATTCTCGAGATACCCGGAACACATCCTGGCCAGTGGCGAGTTTCGGGATCTTCCTAATGTGATTCTTTCTTGAATTGTTGGATGTCCCAGCCAAAGTTGGTCATTTACTTATGGTATGGACGACATGGATCTGTTGCATCAAATCCTTTCCTTCGTCTTTCCTCTTTTCTTCTGCATTGCGCATCTCCTTCTGTACTTCCTTTCCCATTTTAATGCTGTCCCATACTTGTTGCAAGAATTCCGTTAAAAGTCTTCGTCTCACCAAACTCTCAATCTGGTTACGGAGGCTATAGCACTCAGATGTGTTGTGCCCGACATCCCATGAAAGTTGCAATACTTGTAGTGATTTCTTTGATCAGCGGGGACTTTTATTGGATCGGGTTTTCTGAGCAAGCCCTTATCGCGGATGGCTAGGTATATGGTTTCCCGAGAGGCATTGAGAGGAGTGTAATGGTTATACCAGTCTTCTTCCGTTGATATGCGGGCTACCTCTCTTAGTGGAGAAGTTGCTCGGGGTGGAGTCCTTCTTGTAGGGTATCTTTCCCGGTATTTAGGAGGTGGCGGCCTATACGTCAATCGATTCGAATGAGGGTTCTGGACTCTCCTCGTAGGTGCCGAATTAGGAGATTCCTTCTTAGACCAGTTAGGCGTCCGGGCTTCATCGTGTTCAACCTTAATTTGGAGCTGCTCATCTATATCCACCTACTCCAACGCCCTATCATAGGCCTCCTGGTATGTCTCAGGAGGGTGCTTGGCAAACAATCGGAATAACCTGCCAGCCCACAGGTTTCTTCTGAAGTTAGCGAGGGTTTCCTTCTCAGCGAATACTCCTATCTGGATCACTTCCTTGTGGAACTTTTCTACGTAAGATCTCAGTGTCTCACCTCGTTCCTGGATCACATATTGCAGAAGGACGGGATCCTTGGGGCGAGGTTTGATTCCCTGGAATTGAGCACAAAAGTCGGTAGTGAGCTTTGTGAATGAATCTACACTTCCTAGAGGTAACATTCTGAACTAAGTCTTGGCACAGTCAGTCAATGTTGAAGGGAATATCCTACACATAGCTGACCGGGTAGCATTTTGGATTTCCATCTGGTGGACAAAGCTCTCCATGTGACTCACAGGATCCTCCGATCCAGAATACTTCTCAGTAGGCATTTTAAACTTGGGGGGCAACTCGGCTTCTCGAATCCTCCTGGAAAATGGCGCGTTCATCTCCCTCAGAGGGTTCTTCCGAGTACCCCGTTGCTTTCCTTTCTTTAATTCCTCGAGCTCCTTCACCATCTTAGCCATCTGATCCTCAAGGCGTTTGGATCTGTTATGTCCGAATCGTGCCACCGAGTCTTCATTGTCCGAGGTTTCTGATTCTCCATCAGGTTCCTTACGCTCCCCTTCCCGCCGATGGGTACCCTGCTGGCCCCTCCTAGATCCAGTACTGCCACTAGTGTCGGGCTGGGGATTCCTTTTCCTTGCCGCCGACCCTATTGTTGACTGGGCCTTTCTTGGTGGGACATCGGTAGCTGATTTCGCCAATCGATGTCTGAGATCTTCGGGATGATTCCGGGTTGGTAAAGGCGGCCCGAGTCTGTCAAACACCGGTGCTCGGGTACTTGGTCCTGCTCCTTCTGCCAATCTAGGTGCTTCAAAGGGTATCCCTTGGGCGATCATCCGAAGGCGGACGCTCTCCACATAGGCAGCAGCTTGTCGCTCTATGGCCTCCCGAGTCACTTCTGGGACCGTGGGGTCCTGTGGTGCTGACCCGGGATTAGGCAGCGGGACTGGTACCGGGATCTGACTTCTGGCTCCCTTGTTTTTCTCTTGATTTCTCTGGGTGGAAGCGAGGGAATAGGGCCTGAGTTCGTGGGCTGCCCCTGGGAGGATCGGAGCCTCATCTGCTATCTTCTTCTGAGTTGAACTTGAAAGTTTGTTAATGGTGGGGGATCTTTCCCACAGACGGCGCCAAAGTGTTAACCCAAAATTGTCACCGGGGTGCAATTTAGAATTAACGGTATGTGATGGACCCGGATCAAATTAGAGCTAGGCTAGCGGGATACTCTATACCCTGGTATCCCGCTGGGTATCGTGAATCCGATATTACGATAAATACAAGTAATGGGATGGACGAGTTTCTTATATGGTGGATATATGAAAGCTGAAAAGTAGTTTATATGTATATATATGTGGATCTGAAATACGATTCCTTACAACCCGGTATTTGAACTATCAGTATTGCAATATAGAAAAGAAATCAGGCCTAAAGGAGAATGATGGAGATGGAGCTTTTCGTGTCTGTCGATAAGTAGAAAAAGTAAATTAGGGTTTCGATCCCCTTTTCCTATGAACATATCATTAATATATATGCCCGCTTTCTTACCGAGCATTCCTAGAACCTCGGTCTAGGGTTTCAGTGATACACGGGTCTTCATGTGAAGCCCGACAACTTCGTCGGGAAATTGATCCCAAAAGGCCTGGTGATTCCTTCTTTTCCAGTTTCCAAATGAGTTGATTCCTATTTAAAATAGGACACTAACTTGGCGGGGATGAATGCCGCATTGTAGCTTGAGTTTTTATCTCGAACGGTGACGTTTAATGTCTGTTTTTATATTTAGTCTACTCTTCGGGGTACCAGGATACTCGAGTATCGGGGTATCCGGGGTAATTGGGCGCCAGGATCTGGTGATGATCGTGTCTCCGAGAATTCTGGACCTGACCTTGGTAAGCAAAGGTTCTAGCCTGTCAGCTAGCAGGCGGGGTACCCAGACATCTTTTCGCTTCTACTTCGGATCCCGGCTTTCTCCTGTAAGCTAGTGGAAAATTCTTTTTTGATCCCTGCCAATTATGGTGGTTAACAATACTCAATATAAATCAAGTCCCAACTCTTTTTATTTATTTATGGAATATATGATTTTGCAAATTGTGAACATGGAAAGAGAAAAACGAGGATATAATGATGTTGATAATTAAATGACTCAAACATCCCTGATATGGTCATAAAAAAACATGTTGCCACAATCTTCCTTGTGCTAAAAAAGATGAGAAAAAAAAAAAAAACTACTTCTAAACTGTAATACCATCAACAGACTTCGAAATGCCTAATTATTCACACAACTGAAAAAAAAAAAATGATCTTCTGTTATTCTTTTGAGAAGGAATTTACAAGTTTCAAAGTACTATAACATCAGGAAGCTTCGTCCACCACAAATAAGATTATCTTATTTATTTCCCAATTAAAGGAAAAAGGTTATCAACTTGGAAGATATTACAGAATTCAAGAATATGAAACAATCCCTCCCAACCCTTAACACAAATGAGTGACAAACATATCCCCAAGAAGTACTATTTGATACTCTAATTACTCTATCGCCATGATTGCATTTATTACTCTATCCTAACATTTATCATTTACATCCATTCCTCTAAGCATTAAGTTTTCCTTTTAAAAAAAAATTGGTTGTATTAATAATTTAAGTGGGTTTATAAATAAAATGTATTAAAATATATATTCATTTCAATAAGGATACTATTGACATTTCAAAATGACTTAATATTGCTTTTAAAACTCGACGAAGTTTGTGGTCGTTGACATGACTTCTATGCTTGTTGAACACATAATCAGCGCTCCAAATGTTCACATTTAGCGCTCCCTTTTCCTATCTTTTTGTGCTTGTTTCTCGGGTAAAACCGGGTATTTAACGGATAAATAAGTGTTTCAGGTGATAAGGGAAGTTCAGGGGTAATTATGTAATTTTGGACAAATCAGGGGCTAAAGTGCAAAATTCGGGACTTTATTGAAGATTCTGTGAATAGGGGAAGGATCAGGGGTGCTGATTGTAATTCGCCAGCAAAGCACAGAGTCAGCTGCCACGTCACCCCCTGGAACGACACCGTTTTGGCGCTGCCTGCGTCACGCCTGACGTCATGCTGACGTCAGGTCATCTTCCTCAGCAACCGGGTCAGCCCGACCTGATTAAGACCCGACCCGAACCGGTACCGACCCGGCAATTTTGATGGCCATTTCCGGTGGTTTTCCAGCCACTTTTCCGACGGTTCTCCGCCCAGATCGGAAGCCCACTCCACGGTGGTCACGATGGACCCACTTTAGCCTCCCATGCAAAGGTTTTCAACTACAACCAATCCTCCAAACCTCCATGGATGTTCAAGCCTTCAAGCTTGGTTCGGCGGCCATTCCCCCGCGTTCCAGCACGTCCAAGCTCGCCAAATCTTGGTAGGTACATGCAGCGGGAAAGAACCCGCGGTCCAGAAGGTCAGAACTCGCCACCGACTTCAATTTCTTCGCGGCAAGCTTCGACGGCGGGCACAAGCTCGCCGGCCAGCAGTTCTGAACTCGCCGGGACGACCGACTTGAAGATATTTCTGTCCAAAACCTCCCCAAAACAGTTCCCTATATATATATTCCCTCCTCTAACCTAAAACACACCTCCCAAATGTCCAAATAGCTCACAAATACTCTAGATTAGCTTAGGAGTAGCTTAATTTAGCTTAGTTTAGTTAGTGTAATTTACTTCTCACCACCCACTTCACCTTAGTTATATTATGTAACTAATATTGATGTTGGGAAGTTGGTGTACTTTGTATATTATCTATGATATGTGTCGGTTTTCTATGGTTGAGCCTTAATTCATATATGTGTTGTTTGAATTGATAAATTCATAAGCATGTAATACAATTTAGACTATGTAGGAATGATTATCAATGCATGTGTCTTTATTAAAAGTTTTAGACTATCCTAGGCTAATAGAAATCAACTAATTGATATGATAATTGCACTTGTACACCAATATTCCAACATCCCATCTCTCATTACCACTTTTGCAAGATCATTGCATTAGATGGTAATTAGTTTAATTAGTTAAGTTAGTTAATTTAATTTAGATAATTGTAGTGGTAGTTTAGTTGATAGATTAATTAGTTGCTAAGGAGATGGCAATCCTTAGTTGTAGTGTAATTTAGTTGTAGTTAATTTATGCCATCTTAGTTAATTTAGTGATTAGTTAGTTTAATTGCTTTCTTGCCATCCTCTTAGTTTAATTGCTCACTTGCCATCCTCACAATTTACTTTTCATGCATGTAAATATGTTGTAATTAGTGTAAATAGTATATGTAACATATAAGATTAAAACTGATAAAAGGTACCTCACGATTCCCTGTGGAACGAACCGTACTAGCCGCTATGCGATCGTAATGATCCGTGCGCTTGCGGATAAACATACGCTCCCCATTTATTTTACGATAGTTTATAGAACTATCGCGTGTCCCGCGTGCGCCGATCAAGTTATTGGCGCCGCCGGGGATACTTTATTAGAACCGTTCCGGGGCGTGTCAAGATTTATGGCGCCGCTGCCGGGGAACTAAAATGTGCAGCGTATATTTTGTTGGTTTTAGTCTTATTTTTATTTTTATTTTCATATTTGTATTGTTATTTTGTGTTTAGTCTTGAGTCTCTTAATTATCCACTAACCATATTGCAAGTATGCTATAAGATGCATAGAATTAGATAGGTTTGGGGGTTTTTGGACTCCTTACTTATCATTTGTATAGCATGTGCTTGTGATAGTTGTTGGTGTGATTTTTGTGTGTGTAGGGTTTGGAATCAAGAAGAAATCCCTACGGCGGGGTGAGTTCGCGGGAATGAGCCCGCCCAACAAAGCCGCCTGGTTCTTTTTGAACCTTTGGCGAGATCAGATGGCGAGATCACTTATTTATCCGTTAAATACCCGGTTTCATACTTGTTGAACACATAATCAGCGGTACATTCCCTCATCGCCCCACCACAAGCATTGTCGACAATTGCTTGTGTGAGTCCAGTAAGTCCATCATAAAATGATTGCACCTGTGACTGAAGTGTGAAATCATGGTGTGGGCACTGAGCTAACAATAGCTTGAACCTCTCCCATGATTCGTGGAATGCTTCTCCTTCCTCCTCTTGGAAGTTTGCAATTCTTCCCTTTATTTCTTTGGTTTTCCAGGACGGGAAGAACTTGGAGAAAACTTTCTGCTCCACCTCGGCCCATGTGGTCAGTGTACCAGCTGGCAAAGCCATTAGCCATTTCTTGGCGTTGTCCTTCAAACAGTATGAAAAGCAACGCATCCTCAGTAAGTCCTCTGTTAACCGGCCCAATGGTATCGTAGTGATAGCATTGTAGTATTCTTTCATAAACTAAAGTGCGTCCTCATTAGGTTTCCCATAGTAGGATGGCAAGATGTTATAGTGCAAGTTCTTCAGCTCATAGTCCCGCTGAGCGGCATTCAATGCTATGGCCGAAGGATGTGCCCCCACAATGGGCAATGAAAATTCCTTCATGCATCGTACGTCCTCCATCTCGTTCACTGTGAAGATTCTGCATACAAGTTCAAGAAAAGTAACAAAGATCAATGTGAAAAAGATAAATGTTATACTAATGTGCGACTAAAAGTGTAGTAATTCTAAATTTACCCTAAAATGACAATCCTAAACCTAACTAACCGCGCTACAAGAGAAAGTATTCCCCGGCAGCGGCGCCATAAATCTTTGACACGCCCAAACCGGTTCTACAAATATCACTATAAATTAACCTATTCTACCTCGGTTGTATTAAAGGGGCGTGCGAGTCTGATGACCCTATTGCAAATCGTACAAGTCGTTATGCTAGTATAGTGTACAAAGTAAGGGTATCGGTCCACAGGGAAATCTAGTAACTGGTAAATGCTAGAATTAGTGATCGTTCTAAGGAATTAAACTAATGTGATGATAAACGATTATAATTGATAAGCTAAGATGCTAGGGAATGTATGAAATTAGTAATGATGCACCACAAATAACCACCTTCATGCAACAAAGATCAAATCACTCATGTAGTTCCATTTATACAATTGGTACACTCAACCATCCACTTAATAACTCATCTGAGGTTCAGATTCATCATCAAGGACTGTCAGTTGTGGAACTAAATTCATAGAATGTATTCTTAGGATTTTTATGAACAACACATTCTAATCTCGGAGTTTTTACTAATCATACTCAATTCAAACATCATGAACTAGTATTTTATCACTTTACAATAACCAACTCCATGCTTCTAAGATTTATGAGATATATGGCATGATTTCATCAATTCAAGCATATAAACACAAGTGATTCATACAAGAAAAAGTGGTAACAAGTGATTACATCAATACTTTCATAAATTCCCTAACAAAGTGTTTAGTTACACATGATCATTGAATATAGCATATTAATGAACAAAAGGAAGAAATACTACCCTCGAAGAATCAAGGCTGACCTCTCCTTCCTCCACAGCAATACAAACCAATTGATCACAAATAACTTTCAAGAGATTGATGAGAAAGGTATTTACTAAGATCAATACCTTTAAGCTACAAAGATTTCAAGTGATGAACTACTTGAATCACTAATCTATTCTATGATAAATTAACCAAAAACTACTAAGAACTATTCTATGTGTAAGTGCCTCATTTTTTATTGGCGTATTTCGTTGGCAAAATCACAATGGGGTTCTATATGTAAGGATAGCTTAGGATGGAAGAAAACCTCATTGCATGATCAAGAGCTTCAAGGAAGGTAGATTTCTTGACTTACTCTACTTTGAAGAAATGTAGTTGCACACACACACAACACTTGCATAACTCTTACTTGTATGTTGTGTTTGAAGTTTTTGTGCATCATTGGGTATTTAAATCTCTCTTCTTACATCTTGTGATTATAATGGCATATCTAGTTAGGCTTAGGATGCATTTCTTTTGACCCTTGCACTTTTGTTTGTGTGCTTAAGGGAGTGTGTGCGCTGGTCATGCGCTGGTGTCACCAGCGCAAGCTGACCAGCGCAACTAGTCCAGTGGACTACCGCTGGTCGTGCGCTGGTCTGCACCGGCGCTCTCCTCCAGCGCAACTCCTCCAGTAGGTTGTCGCTGTTGGTGCGCTGGTCGTCACCAGCGCAAGCTCCACCAGCGTATCTCATCCAGAATGTTGCCGCTGGTCTTGCGCCCTTGAGACGCGCCACTCGTCGAGCGCCCTTGCCAGTTAAAGGGCGTGCGCTGGTGAGTTGCGCTGGTCGTCCAGCGCTTCACCAGCGCAGCTGACGGGAATCTGAACCGTTTTTTTTCAAAAACGATGTCACTTCACTTGGATCCCATTTATATATGTCTTGATAGTCTTGGCTCGGTTTAAAGAGCAAAAATTACACTTTTGAGAGCATGGTTGAGTATCTTCAAGCCAAGGTATCAAGACTTCATCTTTAAGCTTCCAAATCACAAAACCCTTCATATTGCATCTTTCATTTATCATCTAGCATAATTCTAGGTTGATTTCATCTAGGGTTTTTAGTTTTGCTCACATGACTTGTATCTAGAACATCATTCTCATATCTATATGTTCTTGCTTTACAAGATAGCTTCTTTATCACTTGAATTGATTCAAGATTGCATCTTTATGACTTGACTTAGTTTCAAGATTGTTTTATTGTGGTTTGTGAGTTGTATTGTGATAGATAATGCATATAGGATTTTGGTTGCTTATTTAGTGTTGGTTTATGCATGTCATCTAGTAATATGATATCTAGGATTGTCTAACATGTTCATCCTTGCCTAGATAAGCTTAAAATGTCTAACCTTGCATTTTTAGCATCTTGAGTATTTCACATATTCACCTTAGGTTGTGCTATCTCTTCACTTTAGAGACAAGTCTTGTATTTACCTCTTAGGTAGTTTGCAAGCAAGGGACTAGAGTCACTATTAAAGGCCCGCGGGTAGCAAAGACGGATTAGTAAATTTAGGTGTGATGTGGTCAACCTAATTTGTAATCGTATTTGCAAATAGTGGATTCGAGGTTCTCGTGTGGCGCACATAACAGCCCGTGGTTTTTCCCCGTGTGGGTTTCCACGTAAATATTGTGTGTCCTCAAATTTCCGCACTTGTATGTTTTTTGTATATTGACTAGATTGGGGCTTTTTCGTAATTTGGACTAATCTCGAAAAATTGGGTAAAATTGTTTAAAATCTATTCACCCCCCCTCTAGATTACTTTAGGACACGTTTATTATTTATTTTCACTATGCTATATTGTTTTCCACACTTTGTCACTCAGGAGAGAGAAGTATATATATGTTTTCTTCAAATGAGGCAAGAAACACACAAATTGGCCTTTGGACGTGTCTTGGGCGGGTTCATTCCCGCCGCAAGAACCCGCCTCGCGAACCCGCCTTGCTTTCGGCAAGCTTCTCGGAGTCTTCTTTCCCGCCGTTACGAAGTCGCCGCGCTTCTGAAAAGCTATGGGCGGCCTCTTTCCCGCCTCACGAAGTCGCCGCGTGAACCCGCCTTGCTTTCTGGCGACTTCAAACCATCGGGAAGGCTGGAATGTGCCCGCCTTCAGAACCCGCCATCTCTTATTCTCTTGGTTTTTGCTCATCTTTTAACTATTTTGATGCAAAAACCTTCCTGACTGGTCTAATTACCTGAACTTAACAAAAACACACGTTATGCACACAAAAGTGCTCGAATACGAACACAAAAGGTAGGAATTAGGGGCGCTAAATGTGAACATTCATAGCGCGATCAGACCCCCAAACCTATCTTTTGCTCGTCCTCGAGCAAAACAACGAAAGAAAGAACAACTATACTACTTATTAAGAACAATTAACTAGTCCATTTTCGTAGGAAACACGATGGTACTTAACACGTACCACATTCCTTTTAAACCTCTAGGTGCCCCTAGTAGGAGGAGTGTAGTCTCCTGAGGGTTTACCAGATATGCTACCCACAAACGCAACTCTGTAATCCACTATTGAGGAGTCAACTTGTATATATCAACAGAAACTCATGCAAGCTAAGCATTCTCAATTAGGACTAATAATATTCCACTTCAGTCATAACAACACATAATACTTGTATGCCAATAATTTGGATGTTTTTGGTCCAAGAATCAGTAAATTATCTGCCTCAGGTAAATTCGCCTCGACTTCTATTTCTCACAGATCCATCTCTTTCTTCTCTCAGAATCCTAGGTTATCTCTCTTTAATCACATGCGAATTGAGTGTATGTAAATAGAATTCGAATAAAACACATGTGAATATAGAAACAACGCACTTTCACAATATCAAGTCTCATGAATGAATTGATAACCATGAACGTGGAGAGAACATGTTTGACTCGTATTCCCAACTTAGACTTCTCACAGATCCACTACGGCTTTCCTTGGTTGTATTTGGGCCATGGGTAATTTATGGTGAGTGGAATGAAATTGATGGAATCCTAAAGATGTTGATCAACCTTTCAATCACTTTACTAGCTCATTCAATGTCCACAAGCGTCTAGGCTAAGATTAACAATTTGATGATGTGCTAATTGGTACTTACTACAAGTATTCAATCGATAGGTATCATGGCTTTAAGTGTTAATTTTTTACACCTTAACAAAGTAGCCCCTTCCTATTGCACAGTTATTTCTATCATCGCCTGAGTACACGCTATTTACAGATTTGAGCTATCTACTTGCATTTTTACTTATGCAACTATTATCAACATCTAAAGATTTCATGTGGTTGATGTGTATGAAATGAATGGTTGTGTTTGGCCTCAAATTTGGCAATTGGAGCACACACATAAGGACAGTGTTTGGATAATAAAGTTAAACACACATGTCTAGGATCATTTCTATCAGACCTTCTAACAAGGGAATACAAATTTCACAAGCAGTCCACAATATTTACTATTCAATGGCAATCAATACTAGTGCATATGAATGAGATCTCAATGCATCCTAAATTTGAATAGTGCTTTTTACAAGAAGAATGGATTATACCCTCTCAATTAATCAGCACAGGCTCGATTCCTCACATGGGTAGTCTCCACAATTCCCCTAGGATCAAACAGTCTAAGGTTCCTTCACCTAAACATCCAAAAATTGGCACTGTACAAGTATATTTATAGTGGTGCAACAGCTTAGATGGCATGCATTATAGTCAAAATTTAGCCTCCAAAGCAAGTATGGAATGGTTCCATTGGCATATATAAGTACCAACCCACAACAAATTGTTACAGAGATTTGAAAAATTTTCCTACATGACTACCTAACACTACATAATATAAAAATAATTATCAAAATACTACCAAAAATTACAAAAACTTGTGCCACACCCCCAAACCTAAACCAAACATGGTCCTCAATGTAATTGCGAACATGGTTAGTTAGAGTTTAGATATAGCAACAATAAAATTAACACTAACAAACAAACATATATATAAATATATATATATATACATTAAAATACATAAATAACACTAGGTAAGAAAATTGTACCTGGGTGGGGTGCCTCCCACCTAGCGCAAGATTTTCCGTCTAGGCAAGACGCGTGAGAGCTCTACGGCTCTGTAAGAGCTACCTGTTCCAAAATCCTGACTTCATCCACTCCTTACAGATATGGCTTCACTCGATGCCCATTCACCTTGAATGTATCCCCATTTTTCTCATTCAGTAGCTCGACGGCTCCATATGGGAATATTTGGAGTATCCTATACGGCCCATACCATCTTGATCTGAGCTTTCTTGGAAATAGCTTCAACCTGGTGTTGAATAGGAGGACTAACATCCCCTGGCACAGATCCTTGAGGATTATTTTCTTGTCATGCATTCTCTTGGTCTTCTCTCTGTAGATTTTTGCATTCTCATATGCTTCATCCCGGAGTTCCTGGAGTTCATTCAGTTGAAGTTTTCGTTCTTCCCCTGCTGCATCCATATCAAAGTTCAGCTTCTGGAGTGCCCAGTAAGCATTGTGCTCTAATTCCATTGGCAAATGGCAAGCCTTCCCAAAGATCAAACGATAGGGTGTCATCCCTATTGGAGTTTTAAAAGCAGTTTTGTAGGCCCATAAGGCATCATTCAACTTGAACGACCAATCTTTTCTGCTTGTGTTCACAGTCTTTTCAAGGATTTGCTTGATGTGTCTGTTACTGACTTCTACTTGACCGGAGGTCTGAGGATGATAGGGGGTTGCAACCTTGTGATTCACACTATATTTCTTCAGTAGTGTGGCGAATATCTTGTTACAAAAGTGACTTCCCCCATCACTTATGATGGCCTGTGGAGTCCCGAACCTAGAGAAAATCATGCCCCTGACAAACTTAACAACTACTTTACTGTCATTGGTCTTCGTGGCTATGGCTTCAATCCATTTAGAAACGTAGTCCACGGCTACCAGGATGTAGCTGTATCCGTCCGATGGTGGGAATGGTCCCATGAAATCGATTCCCCAGACATCGAAAATCTCTACTACCATTTGGCCTGATTGCGGCATCTCATTCCTCTTACCAATGTTCCCTGTTCTCTAACATCGGTCACATCGTAAGCAGAAATGGTAAGCATCTTTGAACAATGTTGTCCAATAGAATCCCGAGTGAAGAACCTTCATCGCTGTCTTTCTAGAACTGTAGTGGCCTCCGCATTGAAGTTCATGGCAGAACTTCAGGATGTCTAATTGTTCATCCTCTGGTATACATCTTCTAATGATTTGGTCTGCCCAGTGTTTGAACAAGTATGGGTCGTTCCAAAAGTACTGTCTTGCATTGAAAATGAATCTCTTTCTTCCTTGACTTGTCATGCATGCTGGTAAAATCTTGTTTGTGATGAAATTGACTATATCAGCATACCATGGCTCTGTGTCGCTTAATTTCAAAAGCTGTTCATCTGGAAAACTGTCCCTCAGTGGTAGAGTATCTTTTTTTGCATATGAATCTAACATTAATCTACTCAAGTGATCGATTACCACATTCTCACTCCCTTTCTTGTCTCTGATCTCTAAATCGAATTCCTGTAATAGAAGGATCCATCGAAATCCTTCTTTTGGAGGAGATATCGGAGTGCTGAGTGATCAGTGAACACCATAACCTTTACGCCAATTAGATATGATCTAAATTTTTCTAACGCAAAAATAACTGCTAACAACTCCTTTTCTGTAGTGGAGTAGTTCATCCGTGCGTCATTCAGGGTCCTTGAAGCGTAGTATATGGCATGTGGAATTTTATCAACCCTCTGTCCTAGTACTGCTCCAACAGTATAGTCAGAAGCATCACACATGAGCTCGAAAGGCAGACTCCAATTAGGTGGTCTCATTATGGGAGCCGTGGTCAACAATTCCTTGAGTTCTTTAAATGCTGCCATACACTTCTCGTCAAAATCAAACTCGATCTCTTTTTGAAGTAGTCGACACAAGGGCCTCGAAATCTTTGAAAAGTCTTTAATGAATCTTCTGTAAAACCCTGCATGTCCCAAAAATGCTCGAATTTCCCTCAATGATCTTGGAAACTGTAAACTCTTCATGACATCAACTTTGGCCTTATCTACTTCAATGCATCTACCCGAGATAATGTGCCCTAGCACAATTCCTTCCTTTACCATGAAATGACTTTTCTCCCAGTTTAATACTAAATGAGCTTGCTTGCATCTTGCTCGCACTGAGGATAGGTTTCTCAAACAGTCACCAAAAGAATTTCCCATTACTGAAAAGTCGTCCATGAAGATCTCTATTATGCCTTCCACCATGTCTGAAAATATAGATGTCATGCACCTCTGAAATGTACCTGGAGCATTACATAGCCCAAATGGCATCCGTCGGTAGGCGAATGTACCGAAAGGGCATGTGAAAGTGGTTTTCTCCTGATCTTCTGGAGCGATAGCAATCTAATTGTATCCGGAGTACCCGTCCAAAAAGCAGTAATGACTATGACCTGCCAGACGTTCCAACATCTGATCAATGAATGGCAGAGGGAAGTGATCCTTCTTAGTAGCTGTATTAAGTTTCCTGTAGTCGATGCATACTCACCAGCCTGTCTGAACCCTTTGTGGCACCAATTCATTGTCTTCATTCTTTACCACAGTCAACCCAGACTTCTTAGGCACTACATGAATAGGGCTAACCCACTTGCTGTCCGAAATAGGGTAAATGATCCCATTTTCTAACAACTTGAGGATTTCCTTCTTGACTACCTTCTTCATGATTGGATTTAGCCTTCGTTGCCCTTCGATGGTTGGTTTGGATCCTTCCTCAAGAAAAATCTTGTGCATACAAGTGGTAGGGCTAATTCCCTTCAAGTCATCCAATGACCAACCTATAGCCTCTCTGTAGTATCGCAACACATTGATCAATTCTTTCTCTTCCTCTGGTTGCAAGTCTGATGTAATGATCACCGGCAGTGTCTCATTTTCCCCTAGGAATGCATACTTCAAGGTAGATGGCAGTAGCTTGAGTTCTAAGATAGGTGGGGGAGTTGTGTTTGGCTGCTCATCCCACAGAATGTGCTCCCCTGTCTCCTCATCTTCCACTGAGGTACTAGCCCATACCAACATTTCTACCCAGTCAGTTTCTTGACCCTCTTCTATTTCATAGTCTTCCGAAGCCATAGAGTCACGGATATTCTTCTCAGAGAAATCGATCACTAACACATCTTCAATGGAGTTTTCCATTTCCTGGTATGAACAATTTATACACTATATAGAATCAATGTTAACAAGACTACTGGAACAGTGAATTCTACTTCTACTGAAGTATCTTAATTTTCCTAAGTATTTCTTAACCCTTATGTTATTTACTATCATTAGGTGTGTGTGTGTGTAAACCATCATGCATATAAACATGTTATTCAACAATCAAAATCACAAGTTGGGTCACATATCATTGATTTATCTTAATCCTGACGAACCCATCATCCTAGCATGCACATGTTTCTAGATAACTTCTAGTGATTTCTCTTTTCTAATCCTTGAAATTTCTACAGCCTAACATCACCATATAAACAAGAAAGAAAAGAGAAAGAGAGAAGACTTGCAAACCAAGTAAAGAATTAGTATCTAAAAGGTACCTTGGTTGATGATCAGGAAGAGCAAGGATGTTTGAAATGAAAACTTCAGTTGAAAAATAGAGTACCAACCCAAAAAGTCAAAACATCTACCTTTTAACCCCTTTCTGAAGCCTCGGCGGGTTTGTGCGACGGGTTCAATCCCGCCTTACTAACTCGCCGCCCAACAACACCCTTCTTCAGAAACAACTCGCGACGGCTTTATGCCTTCTGGATGGCGGCCTATATCACGCCGCACAAGGTCGCGGTCCACTTCTTCCATAAATGGAGAGCTTGTTTCTTCTGCCAGGCGGTTTCCTTCCCGCCGTCCATGGTCTCGCCACAAGGTCGTCAATTCCCGGCGAGCTTGACTCATCTGGAAGGCGGCCATTGTCCCGCCAAACCAAGGTCGCCGAGATCCATCCCAACACTTTTGGGTTCCCCTTTTCCCAATTTGGAACTTTTGTCCTGCATAAAACATTTCACACACAACACACAAAATATATATATACAACCTTAGCTCAATGCTCGGGGAAATTACACACATAATAGATATTATTACTTATTAGAGTCCAAGGTTATGGGTCAAATGATCCCATACCTCATTACTTGTCCTTTATTAATAATTACAAACAAAACAAGTACATCATTCCATTTCCGACCCTGTTCTTCGGGTCATCCACCTACACACACACAATATTCATTAAATCGTTCACATATTCAAAGGTGAACGAGCCGTGCTCGTGCTTCCAATCTCAGAACAAGACGTAGGAGATCGGCGTAACAAGGTCAAGGTCATGGGTGCCTCAGGGGGCCACATTTTCAAATCCGGTGTGGAGTTCACTTGTGGTAAGGAAGATTCCTTGTATGTGTCCTTTCGAACCCATATTTGCCTTAGTCTCCCCACAACCCTCCTAAGAGACACATTCCTTGTTTTACAGAACTTGTGATATCTCATGCAATTGGGCCTTTTGTGCCCTTGAGTTCCACAATAATAACATGTTGGAGAGTAGATAGTACCTCCATGGTTGTCAACTCCTTCGGTGATATTGAGGTTGTGGCTGGCTCGCTTCCTTCCCGGACAAGTTACGTTCAAATCGTCCACCATATCCCGTACCTCCAATTCTTTCATTAGATCAAAGATCCTATCTTGCATCTTCTGTGTAGAGGACGTATAGGCCTCCTTCAAATCAGATATGAGTTTCATAACCTCTGCAAGATATCTCATCTGTTCCTCCTTCTCTTGCTCTAGCTGCTCAATTCTTGTCAACAAGCTCTTGTTGTGGGCAAGTAATTCCTCCTTTTTCAGAGTCTCTGAATCCTTCAGGCTTCTCTCCTCTTCTTCCAGTGTCCTAAAAAATTCTTCTATGGTTTCAGAATCCTGAGTGTCTTGACTAGGTAGACCTTCTTCCTCAATCCTAGCTTCCTTCTTTGGCAATGGTTGAGCTCCAAACATATTGAACTCTACTACATCATCCAAAACACTCAAAGTGAGTTTCCCTCCATGAACATCCACAATTGCTCGTGAGGTCGCCATAAACGGCCTTCCTAACAACACTGGTTGTGAGTTTCCATTCTCATCTCTATCCTCTACGTCCAACACTACAAAGTCAGTGGGAATGAGCAATCGATCCACCTTGAGGATCACATTCTCCACTACTCCTCTAGGATTTCTAGATGACTGATCAGCAAGACGCAAATTAATGGAAGTCGGCTTGAGTTCACTCAATCCCAGCCTTTCATACACAGAGTATGGCATCATGTTGATACTGGCTCCTAGATCAAGCATCGCTTTTTCTGCTGAGGAGTTTCCCACAGTAATACTCAACTCAAACTCCCTGGATCTTGTTCCTTGGTAGTGTACCCACTCATAGAACTAGTAATGGCATGAGCCTGCTCATGCATGGGGGCTTTCCCCCTGTCTTGCTGCCCATTAGCCTCCATCACCTGTCCCAATTGAATTGATAACTTTTTCAGTGACGCCTCTATTCCCATCATTCTTTGGTCCATTTCTTATTGATATGACTGTGGAGGGTTCTGATTGCTCCACTGACCCGAACTCCCAGCACCCTACTGTACTTGATATTGACCACGGGGGTTTTTTCCACCCCATGATTGATTCTGATTATACCTCGGTGATACTCGCTTTTTCCGTCGTTAAGAAATCGCAAGGATCAAAAGATTAATTCATTTAAAAAGGGGTTTCCTACGCAATGTGCTCTAAACTAGCAAAAGACTAGTAAAGCGGTAAGCGAGGGTATCGTTCCGCAGGGAGGTATGATTCGTCAACCGTATCAAGTTCTAGAGTTTATTGTAAGCATGTAAATAGAATGTGGAAAGGTAAGAATGATGTGTGTGAAATGTATGTACAATGCGGTGTGTGTGTATAGAAAATGAAAATGAAAATAAATAAAAACAAAGAGAATATGGAAGGGTGAGAATGATGTTTAAAGTGATAAATAAAATGGTGGATAGGAGAGATGCATGAAAATGGCCACACAAGGTTCAACAAGTTCACCATACATAAGTGCACAAATAGTTGGTTGTTAGACATTAAGGACATCCAATTTTAGTTAAGGGTTCGTTCTTGCCTCAATCCGATTTATATCCACTCATAGAGCTAGCGGTTGAAGAGTGTGTCGAGAGCCCCTCGTACACGAAACCGCAACCAACATTTGTGAACCGATTCTACAAACAAAACTACATTGAGCCCCAATGATTGCTTCGTAATGTAAAATGGCAACGTGAAAGTCTAATAAGTGTGGAAAGAGTGATTGTATCTCCGACCATAACTCACCTAGAGCCCCTAGCATGAGAAATAGCCAAAGACCAATAATTGTAACTCTAACCATGACTCACCTAGAGCCCCTAGAGTGAGAAATAGCTAAAGTCCAATTGTTTACAAGAACAATGAACCAAACCCTTCTAATATGACAATCTATAGGTTCACCCACTCTTCCTAGCTAATTAGCCAAAACTATGCCCGGAGAGCCCCTCCAAAAGCACAATCCTAACTCTAATTCACTCAAACCAATTCATGACATGCAATTTCGACCTTCCATCAACATACATACACAAATGGGATATTTGATTACAACTACTCCTACAATTAAGTTAATCTACTCCTAATCCCATCCATGAACACATATCAATTTCCAATCATCAATAAACATGCATTTCAAGATAAGAGATATATTCAACAACAATCAAGAATGAATCAAAACACAAATTGGATATAAAAACAACCATTATATATATTGAGCACAAATATAAGTTTACAAATATTCCCAAGTGGGGATTACACATTTAAGAAAACAAGAAATACAAAGAGATGAGTTAAAAGAGACAACCCTTGAAGAAAACCTCCTCCAAGTCCTCCATGAAACCCTAGCTCGAAATTGGTCCAAAGACCCTCCTTTCTCCTTGCAATCTACTCCTAAATGGGTGGATGATGGGTAGAAGATGAAGTGGGGAGCATCCATGGAGGAAAAACCTCCATGGATGCTCTAGAAAGCTTCTCTCTCTCTTATTAGGTGAAGAAGATGAAGATGAAGAAGAAGAGGAAGTGGTGGGAAGTGTGGATTCTGAAAGAATGAGGCAAAAAGGGTGTTTATATAGTGTTGGGAGTTTTAGGGCTGAAATGGGGATGAATTGACGAGTTTGCCCCTCTCATTTCGCCCAAAATCGGCCTCTCGCTGGGCGATCGACGGTTTAATCGGCGGCCTGGCCGCAGATTCAAAACCGCAGAATGGAAAAGTGACATTCTGGAATTGTTCGGCGGTTGAATCGTGGCCGCCGATTTGCTTCTGGACTCACTGATGTTGATCGGCGGTTTAAATTCTGCGGCCTGGCCACAGATGTTGACCGCCGAATTTGGATTTTCTACACTTCATCCGTAAGCTACTGGAATGTCGAGGGGGTTCTGCCGCAGTCTCGTTGTCGCATTCTATCTCGACGACGGATCAACCGTGGGTACGGCTAGGCTTAGATCACGTCGTTGTCTGTGTCGACGGAGAGGCACGACACTCAACATATACTCCATTTGATCCGTTTTTGGCTCATTTTGCTTCCCTAACGTTCCTTTATGCTCAAACACCTATTGTAGGGAATATGTACCTACACATAGCTCAAACAAAACATTATATACAAAAATACGCTCGAAAACGAGACAAACGATCGGAAATGGGGGACCTCAAATAGGTATAAAATAGTCCGATCAAATACCCCCAAACCTATCATTTGCTCGTCCTCGAGCAAAACAAAGAGAACAAAAATACAAATAACAAATAACAAATAAAAAAACTTATAAATAAAAACTAAAAATTAAGATAGTCCACTTCCGTAGGAAACACGGTGGCACTTAGCATGTGCCACAAGCCTTTAAACCACTAGGCGATCCCTAGAGGAGGAGTTATAGTCTCCTGAGGGTTTACAGCTACGACACCCACAAACGTATACTCTGCAATAAAAGTTGAGATGCAAATCCGCACATACCAAGCAAAGACTACACATGCATGCTAGAATCTCAAATATACCAATTAATAACAATGCATCACACAATGCAAGTATGCCAATACTTAGGATGTTTTCGGTTTACAAAACAACTACATCCGTATGCCCAAGATAAAATTCGCCTCGACTCTAATCCTCACCGGATTTCAGTCATATTTTCACTCAGAACTTAGGCGCACTCTCTAGCAAACATATGTGATTTGGAGTTTAGGTATATGGAATCAAATATAATCACATATGAGTATTTTCCAATGACGCACATTTCTGAAAATGGATCTCATGGAAGGAATTGAAATGCCACGAACGTGGAAAGACATGCATTGACTCGCATTCCCAAGATAGACTTCCTAAGAGATCAAATGAACTTTTCCTCACTTTTATTAGGGCCAAGGTGATTTGTGGTAGTGTTTGGGATGTAAGAGATGGTGGGAGCGGGAAGGATAAAGTTATTAACAATGCTAAGGTGTGTTTACACATTACACTTTACAACAAAATTAGCTCTATTACATATTTACAATACAAGCGTCTTGGCTTTGTGCTACAATTGTACCCTTATTAGTGAGTAACTTTACCATTGGAGAACTAGAAGGCTTAAGTGTTTTATATTTCAACACTTATTCAATTTCTTTTTCTTTTTCTTTTTCTTTTTTTTTTTTTTTTTTTTTTTTTTTTTTTTTGCAAGCCTTTTCCTAGCACAATTTACATATATTCGTCCAAGTACACGCTTTTACAAAATTTAGAGCTAGCTTCTCCTAAGCTATACACCTCAACATGATCAATAACTAGGGAATGGATATGTGTTTGGCTTCAATTTGCAATGAATATAGGGGTATGGGAGTGTTTAGGCTATTTTAGTAGTTTATGCACACACTCAAGCTCAAAATCATTTCTAAAAGTCCATCTACCAAGGGAATACAAGTTTCAACAAGCAGTCCACATGAATGTTCTATGGCAATCAATGCAAAGCTGATGTACAATGAGATCACAATTAACAAAACCAAAAAAATCGAAGAGTGTTTAAAGAGTAGAAACATAATATACCCTCAAATTTTCGCAATTTAGGCACAATGTAGCTCACTGGTAGTCTCCACTATTTTCCTAGGCTAAACAAACATAGAAGTCTCATCCACCTCAACATCAAAAGATTGGCACTGTACAAGCAAATTTAAGCGACGCACGGAGCTAAAAGCATACATGTGTCTCTACCGGCACACGAAGAAAAACAACTCAACAAAATGGACTCATTTCCATAAAAATTTAAAATTGATCGTTTTGTGCAGAGATTTGAAAATTTTCTAAACGTAACAAAAATAAAAACAAACAACGAAGGTGTCCACACCCCCAAACCTAAACTCAACATTGTCCTCAATGTTGTTCAAATCATAAAATATGGACAATGTTTAGCATGATTCGGTGATAAGAACGAAAATAAAAAACTAACAACAAAACACAACAAATCCTAAGATCTAAGCACAATTCAAATCCACTCTTAGATCTAAACAAAAATAAAAGTTACAAACACTACAAGCATAGCATTTTAACATTAAGCTCATGGCCAATTTCCGCCTAAATCAACAACTAATCCACAAGTGCTCCATTTAAACTCAAAATTCAGAGGATACCTCTTGTGGCTACAACCAACTAGGCCATTGTGGCGTTGCCGTTTCACTTGGGAGTTGTTGCGGTATGATAAGCACACCGTATGGTTCTCTTGAGTTGTGTGGTCCATCCGACCTGAAATTTCCTTTCCTTGCACAAACACAACTCAAACAACATTAAACGCATATGCTATAAAGAAAAATAGAAAAAACAAGTGTTTATTTTCAACATATCTAAACATAATCCGCAAAGCAATTAAATCTAAACATTTACAGAACCTAAGCTAAAACAAGAAACAATCAACGAATACGCCTCCCCGGCAGCGGCGCCATTTTGATACTCGCTTTTTCCGTCGTTAAGAAATCGCAAGGATCAAAAGATTAATTCATTTAAAAAGGGGTTTCCTACGCAATGTGCTCTAAACTAGCAAAAGACTAGTAAAGCGGTAAGCGAGGGTATCGTTCCGCAGGGAGGTATGATTCGTCAACCGTATCAAGTTCTAGAGTTTATTGTAAGCATGTAAATAGAATGTGGAAAGGTAAGAATGATGTGTGTGAAATGTATGTACAATGCGGTGTGTGTGTATAGAAAATGAAAATGAAAATAAATAAAAACAAAGAGAATATGGAAGGGTGAGAATGATGTTTAAAGTGATAAATAAAATGGTGGATAGGAGAGATGCATGAAAATGGCCACACAAGGTTCAACAAGTTCACCATACATAAGTGCACAAATAGTTGGTTGTTAGACATTAAGGACATCCAATTTTAGTTAAGGGTTCGTTCTTGCCTCAATCCGATTTATATCCACTCATAGAGCTAACGGTTGAAGAGTGTGTCGAGAGCCCCTCGTACACGAAACCGCAACCAACATTTGTGAACCGATTCTACAAACAAAACTACATTGAGCCCCAATGATTGCTTCGTAATGTAAAATGGCAACGTGAAAGTCTAATAAGTGTGGAAAGAGTGATTGTATCTCCGACCATAACTCACCTAGAGCCCCTAGCATGAGAAATAGCCAAAGACCAATAATTGTAACTCTAACCATGACTCACCTAGAGCCCCTAGAGTGAGAAATAGCTAAAGTCCAATTGTTTACAAGAACAATGAACCAAACCCTTCTAATATGACAATCTATAGGTTCACCCACTCTTCCTAGCTAATTAGCCAAAACTATGCCCGGAGAGCCCCTCCAAAAGCACAATCCTAACTCTAATTCACTCAAACCAATTCATGACATGCAATTTCGACCTTCCATCAACATACATACACAAATGGGATATTTGATTACAACTACTCCTACAATTAAGTTAATCTACTCCTAATCCCATCCATGAACACATATCAATTTCCAATCATCAATAAACATGCATTTCAAGATAAGAGATATATTCAACAACAATCAAGAATGAATCAAAACACAAATTGGATATAAAAACAACCATTATATATATTGAGCACAAATATAAGTTTACAAATATTCCCAAGTGGGGATTACACATTTAAGAAAACAAGAAATACAAAGAGATGAGTTAAAAGAGACAACCCTTGAAGAAAACCTCCTCCAAGTCCTCCATGAAACCCTAGCTCGAAATTGGTCCAAAGACCCTCCTTTCTCCTTGCAATCTACTCCTAAATGGGTGGATGATGGGTAGAAGATGAAGTGGGGAGCATCCATGGAGGAAAAACCTCCATGGATGCTCTAGAAAGCTTCTCTCTCTCTTATTAGGTGAAGAAGATGAAGATGAAGAAGAAGAGGAAGTGGTGGGAAGTGTGGATTCTGAAAGAATGAGGCAAAAAGGGTGTTTATATAGTGTTGGGAGTTTTAGGGCTGAAATGGGGATGAATTGACGAGTTTGCCCCTCTCATTTCGCCCAAAATCGGCCTCTCGCTGGGCGATCGACGGTTTAATCGGCGGCCTGGCCGCAGATTCAAAACCGCAGAATGGAAAAGTGACATTCTGGAATTGATCGGCGGTTGAATCGTGGCCGCCGATTTGCTTCTGGACTCACTGATGTTGATCGGCGGTTTAAATTCTGCGGCCTGGCCGCAGATGTTGACCGCCGAATTTGGATTTTCTACACTTCATCCGTAAGCTACTGGAATGTCGAGGGGGTTCTGCCGCAGTCTCGTTGTCGCATTCTATCTCGACGACGGATCAACCGTGGGTACGGCTAGGCTTAGATCACGTCGTTGTCTGTGTCGACGGAGAGGCACGACACTCAACATATACTCCATTTGATCCGTTTTTGGCTCATTTTGCTTCCCTAACGTTCCTTTATGCTCAAACACCTATTGTAGGGAATATGTACCTATACATAGCTCAAACAAAACATTATATACAAAAATACGCTCGAAAACGAGACAAACGATCGGAAATGGGGGACCTCAAATAGGTATAAAATAGTCCGATCACTCGGCTGTTGGTAGGCATTGTTACTGTTTCTCTGCCTGCCTTGATTCCACTGGTATATCGCTTGAGCTTCTGCCTCTGAATAAACCTCTTTGTGGGAGGTGCATACATCTGCTCCATGTCCAATCATGCCACATGCTTGGCATACCTTACCCAGGCTATTTTGTTGCCCCTACTGATTTACCATCATTGCCCTGACACTGTTATTCAAGGTCTCCATCTACATTGCTAAATGTGCAGTCCCACTACGGCTTCCCTTTGTGCTCCTTTGTTGAGAATTCTGTCCCAGCATTTCATACTTGTTGAACACATAATCAGTGGTACATTCCCTCATCGGCCCACCACAAGCATTGTCGACAATTGCTTGTGTGAGTCCAGTAAGTCCATCATAAAATGATTGCACCTGTGACTGAAGTGTGAAATCATGGTGTGGGCACTGAGCTAACAATAGCTTGAACCTCTCCCATGATTAGTGGAATGCTTCTCCTTCCTCCTCTTGGAAGTTTGCAATTCTTCCCTTTATTTCTTTGGTTTTCCAGGACGGGAAGAACTTGGAGAAAAATTTCTGCTCCACCTCGGCCCATGTGGTCAGTGTACCAGCTGGCAAAGCCATTAGCCATTTCTTGGCGTTGTCCTTCAAACAGTATGAAAAGCAACGCATCCTCAGTAAGTCCTCTGTTAACCGGCCCAATGGTATCGTAGTGATAGCATTGTAGTATTCTTTCATAAACTGAAGTGCGTCCTCATTAGGTTTCCCATAGTAGGATGGCAAGATGTTATAGTGCAAGTTCTTCAGCTCATAGTCCCGCTGAGCGGCATTCAATGCTATGGCCGAAGGATGTGCCCCCACAATGGGCAATGGAAATTCCTTCATGCATCGTACGTCCTCCATCTCGTTCACTGTGAAGATTCTGCACACAAGTTCAAGAAAAGTAACGAAGATCAATGTGAAAAAGATAAATGTTATACTAATGTGCGACTAAAAGTGTAGTAATTCTAAATTTACCCTAAAATGACAATCCTAAACCTAACTAACCGCGCTACAAGAGAAAGTATTCCCCGGCAGCGGCGCCATAAATCTTTGACACGCCCAAACCGGTTCTACAAATGTCACTATAAATTAACCTATTCTACCTCGGTTGTATTAAAGAGGCGTGCGAGTCTGATGACCCTATTGCAAATCGTACAAGTCGTTATGCTAGTATAGTGTACAAAGTAAGGGTATCGGTCCACAGGGAAATCTAGTAACTGGTAAATGCTAGAATTAGTGATCGTTCTAAGGAATTAAACTAATGTGATGATAAATGATTATAATTGATAAGCTAAGATGCTAGGGAATGTATGAAATTAGTAATGATGCACCACAAATAACCACCTTCATGCAACAAAGATCAAATCACTCATGTAGTTCCATTTATACAATTGGTACACTCAACCATCCACTTAATAACTCATCTGAGGTTCAGATTCATCATCAAGGACTGTCAGTTGTGGAACTAAATTCATAGAATGTATTCTTAGGATTTTTATGAACAACACATTCTAATCTCGGAGTTTTTACTAATCATACTCAATTCAAACATCATGAACTAGTATTTTATCACTTTACAATAACCAACTCCATGCTTCTAAGATTTATGAGATATATGGCATGATTTCATCAATTCAAGCATATAAACACAAGTGATTCATACAAGAAAAAGTGGTAACAAGTGATTACATCAATACTTTCATAAATTCCCCAACAAAGTGTTTAGTTACACATGATCATTGAATATAGCATATTAATGAACAAAAGGAAGAAATACTACCCTCGAAGAATCAAGGCCGACCTCTCCTTCCTCCACAGCAATACAAACCAATTGATCACAAATAACTTTCAAGAGATTGATGAGCAAGGTATTTACTAAGATCAATACCTTTAAGCTACAAAGATTTCAAGTGATGAACTACTTGAATCACTAATCTATTCTATGATAAATTAACCAAAAACTACTAAGAACTATTCTATGCTATATTTTTTTCCACACTTTGTCACTCAGGAGAGAGAAGTATATATATGTTTTCTTCAAATGAGGCAAGAAACACACAAATTGGCCTTTGGACGTGTCTTGGGCGGGTTCATTCCCGCCGCACGAACCCGCCTCGCGAACCCGCCTTGCTTTCGGCAAGCTTCTCGGAGTCTTCTTTCCCGCCGTTACGAAGTCGCCGCGCTTCTGAAAAGCTATGGGCGGCCTCTTTCCCGCCTCACGAAGTCGCCGCGTGAACCCGCCTTGCTTTCTGGCGACTTCAAACCATCGGGAAGGCTGGAATGTGCCCGCCTTCAGAACCCGCCATGTAACTAGCCTTGGCTTAGGGCGACTTCAGACCTTCGGGAAGGTTGGCATGTGCCCGCCTTTAGAACCCGCCATCTCTTCTTCTCTTGGTTTTTGCTCCTCTTTTAACTATTTTGATGCAAAAACCTTCCTGACTGGTCTAATTACCTGAACTTAACAAAAACACACGTTATGCACACAAAAGTGCTCGAATACGAACACAAAAGGTAGGAATTAGGGGCGCTAAATGTGAACATTCATAGCGCGATCAACTATCAGTATTGCAATATAGAAAAGATATCAGGCCTAAAGGAGAACGATGGAGATGGATCTTTTCGTGTCTGTCGATAAGTAGAAAAAGTAAATTAGGGTTTCGATCCCCTTTTCCTATGAACATGTCATTAATATATATGCCCGCTTTCTTGCCGAGCATTCCTAGAACCTCGGTCTAGGGTTTCAGTGATACACGGGTCTTCATGTGAAGCCCGACAACTTCGTCGGGAAATTGATCCCAAAAGGCCTGGTGATTCCTTCTTTTCCGGTTTCCAAATGAGTTGATTCCTATTTAAAATAGGACACTAACTTGGCGGGGATGAATGCCGCGTTGTAGCTTGAGTTTTTATCTCGAACGGTGACGTTTAATGTCTGTTTTTATATGTAGTCTACTCTTCGGGGTACCAGGATACTCGAGTATCTGGGTATCCGGGGTAATTGGGCGCCAGGATCTGGTGATGATCGTGTCTCCGGGAATTCTGGACCTGACCTGGGTAGGCAAAGGTTCTAGCCTGTCAGCTAGCAGGCGGGGTACCCAGACATCTTTTCGCTTCTACTTCGGATCCCGGCTTTCTCCTGTAAGCTAGTGGAAAATTCTTTTTTGATCCCTGCCAATTATGGCGGTTAACAATACTCAATATAAATCAAGTCCCAACTCTTTTTATTTATTTATGAAATATATGATTTTGCAAATTGTGAACATGGAAAGAGAAAAACGAGGATATAATGATGTTGATAATTAAATGACTCAAACATCCCTGATATGGTCATAAAAAAACATGTTGCCACAATCTTCCTTGTGCTAAAAAAGATGAGGAAAAAAAAAAAAAAAACTACTTCTAAACTGTAATACCATCGATAGACTTGGAAATGCCTAATTATTCACACAACTGGAAAAAAAAAAAAAAAAAAAAAAAGATCTGCTATTATTCTTTTGAGAAGGAATTTACAAGTTTCAAAGTACTATAACATCAGGAAGCTTTGTCCACCACAAATAAGATTATCTTATTTATTTCCCAATGAAAGGAAAAAGGTTATCAACTTGGAAGATATTACAGAATTCAAGAATATGAAACAATCCCTCCCAACCCTTAACACAAATGAGTGACAAACATATCCCCAAGAAGTACTATTTGATACTCTAATTACTCTATCGCCATGATTGCATTTATTACTCTATCCTAACATTTATCATTTACATTCATTCCTCTAAGCATTAAGTTTTCCTTTTAAAAAAAAATTGGTTGTATTAATAATTTAAGTGGGTTTATAAATAAAATGTATTAAAATGAATACATTCATTTCAATAAGGATACTATTGACATTTCAAAATGACTTAATATTGCTTTAAGAACTCGACGAAGTTTGTGGTCGTTGACATGACTTCTATGCAAGATCATTTCGCATTAGGAACTCACTTTTGCTCCTATCTTTCAAATATTTTACTTTTGCCCCAAATGCTTCACTTTATGATCAAATGCCCTGGAATCCAATAATGATCTGAACTAAACATACTAGGCTGTTTTTTTTTTTTTTTTTTTTTTTAAAGTTGTTCTGCTATACAATTAATAATAGAAATTAATATTAGATACTGAATACATACAAAATAAGTACCGAAAAATTGTACATCATTTTGGATTAATCGAAATTCATTAAAGCAAACAAATAACATCCTTACAAAAAAATAATCCAAGCTACTAATGTAGTGAACACAATTACAATATTCTCACAATAATATAAAAAAAAGGACCATCATTCTTCAACCCGCCATTACCTGTAAAAATACAGTAATAAAATTATAAATAAGTAATTTGAAAAACAAGCATTCAAATAAATTAGAAATTATAGGAAATTAACCTTGGACGTAACCTCAATTGCAATGGCTTTCGCCTCTGGTTTTTCCAAACCAAATATATTTATTTCTGAATTGATTCAATCCATTAATCTACAGAAACGGAGAGGCAATAAGAGTTAAAAAACAAAAAACAAAAAACAATAAAATGCACTCAAGCTCTAAAGAATGTAGGTTGATTCAATCAATTCACAAACTAAGACAATTTGGCATTTCACAATTACAGGTATTTAATATCCACCGGGGAAGGAAAACACAAAGAAAGAGCAGTTTTCTTCGGTTTTTAGTTTACTATCTTTAAACCGCTCCTCATTTCAAGATGGAAAATAAGAGAAAACAAAACAACAAAGGGCTTATTTTTCTTTGGTTTTTAATCTACTACCTTTAAATCAGTGCTAAATTCAAAACAAAGCCTCAAACTAAGTAACAATGAATGTAAACACGTTAAGACTTGAAAGATAAAAATAAAAATAAAATAAGGGAACATACAGTGCTGTCATCAATTATGAACCACTCCCAATGGGAATTTTTTAATTTTTTTTTACATAATGACCTGAAAAATGCAGCATCCATCCAAGTGAACAACAACTGCATACAGACTCTACACAGCAAATTTATCATTACTTCCACTCATAGAAGGGGCATGTTTGGAAACCAAACTGACATATTCAACTTCCTAAAATTTTCCCATTTTTCATTAACAAATGGTAAAGATATATAATTGCAATGCATATATATATAATTGTAGTATCAACTAAAAATCCACAGTATAAAGGTTTTTAACTGGTGATTGAAACTTACCTACAATAAATCATCCTGTTTAAAAGGGTCTACACCAGGAGATGGGTACCAAACCTATAAAAGAAAGCTTCCAGCAAGAATCTTTATGAGACAAGTAACAGAAACTAAAAATCCAAACTAGAGATAGTGGGATTTCTAAATAAAAACAAAACTAAAAATCCAAACTAAAAACCAATTTGTTCAACACTTCTAAATAAACTCCTCTGTCATCATCCAATAAACATTTTTGAAACAATTTCAGATACACCCTATAAGGTTGAATTGTCAAAGCTTCACAAAACACCCTCATAAAAAATACCCAATAAGACAATCACTATAATTTGAATTGTCAAACCTTCAAAAAACAAAAAAAAAACAATAACTTCAAAGGTGCCCAATGGCTAGTTCAATTTTCAATTGCAGATACAAAAATTAAATTACTAAGCAACGAAAGCAACAAAAACATACTTGAAACGCGGTCGAAAACATCAGTACTGTGCAATACCTAAATACATTACAACACTTTGTAACTTACTATCAACGCAAGACGTAAACCTAGAAAGAATGAGAATTACAATTCACAACCAATTAGATGTTACGAAAACGTTCCAAGTCAATCAAATTCAAAACAACTTGCAGAAACATGATAATATGACTAGTAATAAATCAGAAAATAGTTTAAAATATTTGGACCATAGAAAGAAACATTAAATGAGCTTCTAGTTGAAATAATCAAGAAGTAAATGTTTTAAGATGAGACCCTTTCTCCATCTAAACCAGTATATAGTAACTCAAAACTCAAATTATTAGCTCTACTTTATTCCATTAATAATTACTAGTTCAATATTGAAGCACTCAATTTGAATAAAAGTCTCTGAAAACCTAACCCTAAAATAAGCCAAAACAAAACATCAGAGCTAACAAAATAAATTTATTGAAGGAATAGTTTGGTCCTGTTATGCTTATCTAAAGCAAAATTGATACCCCAAGTTCATAATCCACTAAAATAACATGACTGCCAGAACTAACCTCCAAAGACGAATCGTCACGACGAAGTTCATCCACAATCTCTAACTGAGAGTCTGAATCATAGTAATTGTTGCCGAAACAAGAAATTTGGGAGATTGAATCATTTCTGTGTACAATACTACAATGTCAGTAAAAAAAAACATAAGAAAGAATACAACTCAAAGCTCCACCCTTAATGAAACAAAAGAGCATAAAAGAAGTGAGATGCAATTGAAAAAGAAAGAAAGCACCCTTACAAGTTAAAAGCAGATTGGACAACCGGAGAGACACACATCTTCAGATCGTGAGCTTTGACTTTTATCACATAAAGAACATCCTAAAATTCTCCAAAACCTTAGCTTCTTTATGCACTTATGTCTGTGCACAAACAAGCCTCATAAATACTGTAGATTCACTACAAGCAAGAAATATTTGTTTCTTTTAGAGCATATAAATGGTGAAATCTAACAAAAATGTAATCATCTATAAGCATAGGATAGCTTAAAAGACAGGGCAAAATGATATTGAGGAATCAGGAAGAAAAAAAAGTATTGTGGCACATGTGAACATGTATAAGGACAAACACATTCATGAATGCACAGCTACCAGTCATTACTTTGGACATTAATTTAATTTGATAGATGGTCACATGACATAGAAGCAATAAATACAAGTGCTTTTGGGTCAGACACAAAATTAAGACATTTTGGCCAATTGAATGAACTCTTAACTTATATTAATGTATCAAAATAACAAATTGGTAAACTGATTTGAAGAAGACAGTATGCATACATATATTTTCTCTGGTAAAAAGCTGTGGATGAGCAAAAAGATTAAAGCCAACAAGAGAAGCTTTGAAAGTGTAGTAATGATTGTAGAACCAGGCACAATGAAGTTGTAGTAAATTGCTACCAAAACTAAAACTGATGTGAGAGTCTGCTTTTTATCTCTCCAAAGTAGTGTGTCAGAAACTGCAAAAGGAAGCAAGGCAACAAGATTACTCCATCAATATACACAGACATATTCATATTTAATATTTATCCTCATTCCCTTTCTCTCTCAGCTAATAACTTCAGTAACTCATCATATGATTATGCTCCCTCTCAAATACACCATATCCAAACAACGTACACTTACGTATGTTCTTGTCAAAGATATACAAGCTGAATTCCAACACATATAAAACGTGATAAACAAGGTGACTCACTTTAATACCATGTTTAGAGTTATTTTCTTTAGTAATTCAGCCATACTCTTCTACAAAGCATCCTAATCAAAAAAATTAATTATTTCATAACTATCAAAAGGTTACATAAACCCTAAACATGGTAACAAGTGATTGCGCTCCAAATGTTCACATTTAGCGCTCTCTTTTCCTATATTTTTGTACTTGTTTCTCGGGTAAAACCGGGTATTTACCGGATAAATAAGTGTTTCAGGTGATTAGGGAAGTTCAGGGGCATTATTGTCATTTTGGACATTTTAGGGGCAAAAGTGCAAGATTTTATTGAAGATTCTGTGAATAGTGAAGCGTAGAGGGGTACATATTGTAAATTGCCAGCCAAAGCACAGTAGAGCGCCATGTCACCAACGCAAACGGTGTCGTTTTGAGAAGGGCCGCGTCACGCTGACATCAGCATGACGTCACAGCGTCTTCAAGCTTCAGCCGGGTCACACGACCCACAACAGACCCGACCCGACTCGAACCCGGTTGACCCAATGTTGACCCGGTTGTGTTCTGGCGGTTCTTCGACGTATTTTTCGACGATATCCACCCAGATCGGCTGCCCTCCTCTTTCCGATCATGATGGACCCACTTTCAAGCCTCCATGCAAAGATTTTCCATGTCCTCCAAGTCCACCAACTTCCATGGACGTCCACACTTCCAAGCTTGGTTCAGCGGCTTCTTGCCCGTAATCCAGAACGTCCAAGCTCGTCGGAATACCATGTGTTCATGCAGCGGTTTCTTTCCTGCAGTCCAGAAGGTACAAACTCACGGGAAACGTCCATTTTTCCGCGGCGACTTCCGAAGGCAGGAACAAACCCACGAGCTTAGTGGATTGAACCCGCCAACCTGACCGACTCAAGCTTCTTTCACGCCCAAAACACTCCCCTATATATATATTCTTCTCTCCTAAACCTAAAACACATCCCTAATATCCAAATTTACCTTCACATGTCATATATTACTCCTAAATAGCTTAGAATAACCTAGAAGCACACCAAGAACACTCAACCCACCTTAGTTAGTTAGTAAACTTTGGTTGCATGTGGATTCCAAGCTTTGGAAAGCAAGAGGAGCTTGTTTTGTTGTGAAGAATCTCCAAGATATTGGGTTGTCTCTCTTTCTCTCTTATTTCCTTTAGTTTGTAATTATATGTGTAACTAATTAGTTGATGTTGGGATTTGGTGTACTTGCAATATTATCTATGATATTTGTTGATTATCTATGTTGATCTTCATTTTATGTATGTGTTGATTTAATTAATCAATTAATTAACATATAATACAATTTAGATAATACATGAATGACTATTTATGTATTGGTCTTTATTCAAGGTTTAAGACCACATATGTGCTTAATTGAAATCAACTTAGTAAATTAGGTTATTGAACTTGTACCCCAACATCCTAACATCTTATTTCCCATACCACTCACTTTCATTACCACTCTTGCATGACCAATATTGCATTAGTGGTAATTAGTTAAGTTAGTTATTTTAATTTAGATAATTGTAGTGTTAACTTAGTTGATTAGGTTAATTAATTGCTAAGGAATGACAACCCTTAGTTGTAGTTAATTTATGCAACTTAGTGTAATTTAGATAATTGCCTTCTTAGTGTAATTTAGATATTAGCCAGCGTAATTGACTTGCCACCATCCTCCATTTACTTTTCATGCATGTAATTAGTGTTAATAGTGTAAATAGCTTGACTATAACATAAGATGTAGAACCGACTTTAAGTGTACCATACTTCCTCCGTGGGAACGATACCCTTACTCGTAACCACTATACGTGGCCAACGATTCGTATACTTGCGAAGGGGTAAAAACTAGCACGCCCAATCACTTACGATAGTTTATAGAACTATCACGTACCAAATTTGCGGCGATCAACAAGCATGTATATGTGTAAGCTTAAAACATGGTATCTGTTTAGGGTAAACATACAAATCCAAATAAAGACAAGTGGTAAGCTTAAATCTACTATCTGTTCAAACAAAAACCCAACAAGGTCAAAACAAGTGGAAAGAAGAAAATTAAGAAATAACAATATATATGTGGGGTGGGATTTGGGAGTAGTACATTTTGTTGCAGTAATCATGAAGTTAGAGCTCAAGGAAAAAAAAAAGTAAAATCTTCAATATTATGAGGACATGATTGTCTTCAAAAGGGAAAATTACCAATTTAAAGACATGGAAAGAATTTATTTTACCCTACTGTTCATAGAGCAGCACAGAATGCAAGAGAAGAGAATAAAGGTGGGGATACACACCCATTTAGCAGCCTTCACGGAATTGAAGACAAAAGCATATTACAAGCACACCCACAGAAGATAGAAAATTGGTTGCTTTTGCTGCTATGGAGTCTTCGAATTGAGTTCAATCGAAGCTGAATGTCTTCATTCTTGAGCTCATCAATTAGAACGGCAATGGGTACAGTGGCTCGTCAATCATCGCCATCTTGCCTAAAGAGATCTTGCAGCTGCAAGAAAAAAAATCAAGTTTCCCACAATACGACTCCGTATAAATAAACCCAGAAGAGATCAAATCCTTCAATACCAAGGAAATGTAGATAAGAACTTCAAACCCAAAATTGATACATCATTTTGAACCACAATTTCAAAAAAAAAAAACATATCAAGCATAGTAAAGAGTAATTAATGACTTGCTAATTATAACGATGTAAAAGATTCAATCATCAATAAATGATAGAAAGCCATTTAAGTGGAACTCTAAAAAAAAAGAGTGAAAGCATAAACTTGAAGAAGGAATACGATAAGATCTGGAGAAAAAAAAAGGTATTTCCAGAAAATTGATAGGTTACAAATTGGATCAAAAAATTAAAAACCTAAACAGAAAATGAACTCCATGGAATACAAAAACAAAATGATAAGCAACAGTGGAGGTACCTTGCGAGGTTTCAGTGCTTGATCTGGCAAGAGAGAGGGAGATTCGAAGCAAGTGCAGGGAAAAGCTTGACAAGCTCATCAGTATACTGTTAAGAAGTGCGTCCAAATCAACACCTCTGAAGCTGAACTTCTTGAATGTTCTCTTCGTCGGTTGCGCCGCTGTGGCCACCTCAGGATCGACATCCGCCATGAATGAAAATTAGAATGGGAAGATAAGCTGAGACAAGAGAGAGTGGCTCCTGCTGGATTTGAGGCCGCTAGGGTTTTTTGGGTGAGGAGGAGCATATAGAGAGAGAGAGAGAGAGGCTTTGGGAAGAATAGTGAGAGAGCGAAAGAGAGGCTTTGGGAAGAAGAGTGGGATATTACCGGTGTAATAGGTTTCCCATTTTTATTTATATTTATTTTTAAATGATTAATTTTATTAAATATTTTATATAAACCGTTGGATCAAATTTTATTTCATCTTATGGCTCAAATTTTACCAAAAAATCACTGCATGATGCAGTGATTTTTTTTCACTGCATAGTAGCAATTTCTTTTTTGTTTACTACCTATAAAGCCTTTAATCCCAAATTTCATTTCTTCACATCATTATGATTGCTTTGATGAAATAAAGAGAAATGTAAGGAAATGAAAATTCTTTGTTTTGATTGTTAAACAAGACCAAAAGGAAAAGATAAGACCGTCTCCAACCAGCAACTTTGCTCTAAAATGCAGCAACTTTCACATTTCCATCTCTAACCAGAAACTCCAAATCCTACTTTAAAAAGAATATTCCATAAATATTCTTTTTATTATTATTTCACAACAATTAACATTTCACCCCTTAATTAAGATAATATTACGATAAGTTAAGAAATTAATAAAGTATGCTCATGCATTAGTTTCAAATTGACAAATATTGTGAAATTGCATATTCTAGGACTATGTCTAGGAAATGGCATACTTGTGTGATCTTGTGTTTATTTGTTTGTGTTTTATTATATTTGGACTTGAACATGATCTTATATGATTCCTTATTGAGTCTCGGTCATTTCGGTTACTCATTCATTAGATTTCAAGTCCAAACTAGGAAGCTTCGCTACTTTGCATTCTCATTCGTTTTGTTGTCTTCGTCGTCGTATTCTGAGTTGAATTCTCAACCTTTTATCAAAGTTTCGTAGTCTTCCTTGTGCATGAGGGAGTCATGGTTCGTAATCCAAAGATGGATTTGAATTCGGAGTTTGGAGGCCTGAATACGGCCAAAGAATGCGAGAAGAGCGTGAGGGAAGCAAGCTTGGCCAACGGCCAAGCAAGGGGAGGCGCGTGAAGAGGCCGTGAGCCTCACGGCCCAGCAGCCTCTCTGCCCCGTGAGGCTCACGCACCCCTCACAGCCAGCTGAGGTGGCAACCTCTTATTTGTTGGTTCTTTCCCTCTCTTCATTTCATTTAAATATCCTTATTTTCCCTCCCATTCATTTTAAAAGAAGAAAAATTAGAAAAACTCAATTTTTTCTCTCAATTTTTCTCACCTTCCAAACACCATAACTTTCTCATACGAAGTCGGAATTGAGTGATTCAAGTTGGAGAAGTTTTGTAATCAAGTCCTCTACCTTTTCCAAGTGGTTTTGCAGCTGTTTGATTGAGTTTTCTAGTGGTTCTACCCAGAAAACCAAACTAGCTCGTGGATCAAAGGTATTTGACTTATCTTTGTGTTTTCTTCTTCTATAACCTTCAATTATCTTGGGGTTTCTTCTTATATATGTATGTGTATGTATGATGAATCCTATTGAGAAAGAAAGCTTCATAATCAAACCTAATCAAGTCTAATTAGAGACAAATGTGAACTAGTTTTCTAGGATTCTAGGTTTTCACATGTTTGAGTGTTGTATTGTGATTAGTTTGATATCTAGGGTTATTTGTGGATTGATTGATTCATTTTATGATCAATAACCTTGACATGTGCTTTGATCCTCTTATTGAACAAATCTAGGATTAGCACTTGTGTTTTTGTATTTAGAGCCTAATAGGATTTAATTGAATATTCATTATATATTTGCTCAAAATGTTGGCTAGATTATTCTTTGAACATATTATGTGATTCTAGCATTTTTGTGTATGTTTCCAATATCTTGAATATGTGCTTCATGTATATGATTGATTCAAGTGTTAGATGTGTGAATGAAACTATGAACTATATGTGTTAGGTGTTTTCTCATGCTCTAGGTTTTAATTCAAGTTTTGCTTCTAGACTATTTGACTTGTGTTCTCACATGATTTAAGTCTAGTTTCCATGGAATGTATTGATCACATGTTTTATGTTGAATTGCTTGTTTGCATCATTTGATCACACTAGGAAGTCCTTGTAAAAGACATGAAGTCTTGACTAGGACAGGGTGTCCGGATAGTCAAACAAAGAAGACTTGGTTAGGACAAGAGGTCTGGATAACCAAGCAAGAAGTCATGGCAAGGATAGGGAAGGTCCGGATAGCTATGCAAGGGAGGCTCTCTAGAGGCATAAGTGCATTGGATAGGGAGTTGGCTATAATATTTGTAGGCCTAGGCGTTTGGTTAGACATAAACTCTAATAGAGAGTGGTACATGGGATGTGTATGCATTCTTGAGGAATTTATAATCTTCCAACGATGTTGGTTAGACATGGACTCCAATATATGGTGGTTTCGCATCATTGAAGGATTTCACATCTTCCAATAGGGATTGGGTAGACATAGACTCCAATAGAGAGTTGATCATAGGTTGATCACTTTTGAGGAATTTCTAATCTATCATCCAATATTTATAATTCCTAATGGTTGTAGTTCAACCCGTAGATGTTTCCTCCTTAGAGCTTTTACCACGTTAAAAAATCTCTTGTGTTAATTCTTTCTATCTCTCTCTCTCATATTTGTATATGTGTATGTTTTAATCTTGTTGCTCAATATTCACTTGTGATGTATTTGGAAACAAGATTTTGTTAACTGTGATATGTAAGCAAATCATTTACATCTTAGTTGTGTATATAATTCTTTTGTATATTGTATATTGATTCATTTGTGTATAATAGTAATTTGTTTCATACTTGTAACACATTGGATATTATTTGATATACAAGTATTCTTTATTGATTAGTTTTTATTGTTATTCTTCCTTTTGATTTTTGTTGATGTATGGATAAAGCTTTAATGATCACATGCTTATCTTGTATATACTTGTTTATATGGTTTATGTGTTATAATGTAAGCTACATTGAGGGACAAACTTGCGTTTGTTTCAAGGGATTGAAAAAAGCGTAAAAACCTATTCACCCCCTCTAGGTATACTTTAGGCAATTTAACTATGTTTGTACATTTTAATTTGGTATAACACGTTCACACATTTATTGAAGTATGCACATGCATTTGTATCATATTGACAAACATTGTAAAATTGCATGTTCTAGGACTATCTCTAGGAAATGACATACTTATGTGACTTTGTGTTTTTTATTTTTATTTTTTGTGTTTCTTTTATTTTAGACTTGAATATGTTCTCATATGATTCCTCATTGAGTTCTGGTCGTTTTGGTTACTCACTCATTAGGTTTCGAGTCCAAACTAGGAAGTTACGCTACTTTACGTTCTCGTACGTTGTGTTGTCTTCGTCATCGTGTATTGAGTCGAATTCTCAACCTTTTATTAAAGTTTCATAGTCATCCTTGTGCATGAGGGAGTCACGGTTTGTAATCCAAATATGAATTCGAATTCGGAGTTCGGATGCCCAAATATGGCTGAAGAACGCGAGAGAGGTGAGCAATGGCCAAAGGCCATTGAAGGGCAAGCCCGTGAGGAGCCCATGAGGCTCACAGCCTCAACACCCCTCGGCCCCGTGAGGCTCACATGCCTCTTACGGGGTGGGCTATGTGGCCTCTTTTGATTGGCCACCGAATCTCCCTCCTTCTCTCTTTTAAATATCTTCCTCCTTCCCTCCAAACTTGTGTGAATAAAAAAATTGAAAAAGAAAGAGTGCAGAAATTTCTTCAAGTTTTTTGATTTCTTATTTTGATCATATCTCTCTCATTTGAACTCTGAATCAAGTGACTCAAAAGCCAAAAATGTTGTTCTTGAAGAGAGGAACAAACCTCAAGCATTTTTAAAGCTAAATGATTTCATGATTTTTCGCAGTAAGTTGATTTCAGTCCGAGACTCATCATTTGTAGGTGAAATATCTTCTTCTCACTTTCTCTTTTGATCATCTCATTTAATCTTCCTATTTGATAGATAAAATGTGTTAAGAATGATGTTAATTCATATTCTAAGTTTGTTTGATCGATTGATTGTTGAGTTTTAGCTTTGTGATCTCATTTGAATATATTCTAGCTAAACTTGATTCACATGAAATTGATTCTGGAAATGTTTTGTATGATATGCTTCATGATGATTTCTAGGTTTAATTTCATGATCTAAGAACTAGGTTTTTTGAGCTTGATATTGAATATTCTAATCTTGTTCTTATTGATTGACATGCTTTGATTTCTAGATAATTTTGTGATTGAGTGTTGATAGCTTATTCTAGTTGTCTTTTGCATGTTCATAGAGCTTGTGTGATCATCTTGTTCTATTTGATTATGTTTGTATCATTTCCATCACTTAAATCAATTTGTATTGCAAAAGGTTGAAGTCTCTTTCAAAGTGAGTGAAGCTTTGTTTAGAGCAAGAAGACTTGGCTAGGAAAGTGTTCTGGATAGCCAAGCAAGAATTCTTAGTTAGGATCAAGAGGATCCGGATAACTAAGAAAAAGTTTTAGCTAGGAGTGCAATACAGCTAGGGAAGCTTGACTAGGATCTTTGTGATCCGGATAGCTAAGCACGAAATCTTCCTAGAGACGTGAGCGTCTTGGATAGGAAGTTGCTTTCTAGAGGTGAAGGACTCATCTTGGATAGGGAGTAGGGAAAGTGATTCACTTGGTCTTAAGGGTAGACTAGGAGTTGATTGCATTGAGTGTGTATCTCCTTTCATCATAGTGAATTACTTGCCGGTGGTTGTGGTATCAACCCGTGGATGTTTCCTCTTTGAGGTTTTATCACGTAAAAAATCTTGTGTTAAGTTTCGTTATATATTTCATTATCTTCCATATCTTGCATTGATTGCATCACTTGTATATTGATTTTCACATGTGTTAATTAAAACAATTCATTTGTTAAGACACATAAAATGTGCATTTCTTTGTTGTATTCCGCAAAATCAAACTTGGAAGAATTTGGGCCTATACCTATTCACCTCCCCAACCCCCCTAGGTATATATTACACTGCATTGCTTAAGGGGATTTCATATACAAAATCAAGACATTTATTAACAAAGAAAATTACCTTTTTTATTGACATCAGGATGGTACTTCAAAGCAAGTTTCCGATAAGCCCTTTTGATTTCGAGAGGAGTTGCAGTCGGAGACACACCCAAAACCTCATAAGGAGACTCTTTGCAATTTGCTCTCAAAAAGGGTATGATTGTTTCTTCTATTCCTCTCGAAATTCCCAAAATTTGTTGTAAAACTTTGTGGGGCAAACACGAGAAAGCCAAAGTCACCTCCATAGCTGTAACTACTATGTCTACAAGTGGGTGTTGTCAAGTTCGTTTGGTTTTGCAAGTAAAAAAAGAGATCTTAAGAAGAGGAGGTTGGGGAGAGAAACAAGGGCAGTGTGTGGTGTTAGAGATAGAGTCAATCCACCATGCATGTTCAACAAGTAAGCCTCGTATATCGTTATGTTAAGCTTTTATGTGTTGTTCGTGGAATCATACAAACACTCATGTGTGAGACCGATATAGTCCTTTTGTGTCATTTTAAGATCCAAAAACACTTTGAAATTCCCTTAACCACTTATAGTGTAAAATATACCTAGATTGGGGGGGTGGGTGGGGTGAATAAGTGTATGCCCAAGTTCTCGCACTTCTTTTCCACACAACCAATTTACACACACTTAGAGTATTTAACAAGTTAATATGAATTCAATTAGGCAAGTGTTAAAACAATACAAGTTAAAGTATGTAAAGAAACTAAAAGCACTAAAATCAACACAAGTGATTTTTACGTGGTCAAACCTCCGAAGAGGAAACATCCACGGGTTGATACCACAACTACCGGCAAACCGCAATTCACTATGACGAAAAGGAGATACACACTCAAAGGAAATCAACACATGATACACTCCCCAAGCTATAAACTCCTAATCTACCCTCGGGCCTAGTGAGTCACTTTGCCTACTTCCTATCCAAGATGTGACCAACACACCTCTAGAAAGCAACTTCCTATCCAAGACACTCACGTCTCTGAGAAGATTCCTTACTTGACTATTTGGATCACAAAGATCCTAGTTAAGCCTCCCTAGCTTATCCATCTAAGTCCTCCCGACTCTAGTCAAGACTTCTTGCTCAAATCAAAGCTTCACTCACTTTGACAAGAGACTTCCACCTTATGCAAGGCAATGATCTAAGTGAAATGCAAGCATGCAATCATGATGTAAACACAAGCAAATAGAGTAAGTAGATCAAACACACTCTGTGAAGAATTAGATTCGCACAAATCAAGCTCACAAGCAAATGTAACTAATTCTTATGAACATGTTATTAGAGATCTAGATTAAACATTCAAAATCATTCACAAATGTATCTAAAAACCTAAACATGTCAATCAAAGCTAGAATAACAAGTTTGCAACAAAAAGCACAAATCTAGCTTTGAAATCAAGTGATCAAGTTAACACTTGAAATCAACAACATATTAAACCAAGCAAGAACTGGATTTAAATGATAGAGATCACAATCAAAATATCCTAATTATAGAACATGTGACTAAAACCTAGAAATCAACAATTAAGATCAAATCACAAAGATATTCTAGATTCAAGTTTATGTTCTTCAAAATTAGCGAAAAGATGTTCAATCAAAAATCACAAAAGCTAATTTCGAAAATCAATCAAACAAGTCCAAAAGTTGAATCAAAATCATTCTAAACATTTTTCCTTAATCAAATAAGAAGAAGATCCATCAAGTTGATCATAAAAGAAAATGGAAAGAAGATGATTCACTTATAAATGATGAACACATGAATTGAGATCAGATCACCGTGAAAACCTTGGACATCATTTGACTCTAAAATTTCTTGGGCCTTGTTCCTCTTTTCAAGACCAACAGTTTTTGCTTTTGAATCACTTGATTCGGAGTTGAAATGAGAGAGATATCACAAAATCGAAATTGAAAAGTTGTGAAAATTTCTGCTCAACATTTCAATTTAAATGGAGGGAAAATGAGATGGAGAAGAAAGAGACTCGACCACCCATTGAGGTCTTGCCACCTCAGCTACCCATGGAGGCACGTGAGCCTCACAGGGGAGAGAGGTGGCCTTCCTATGAGGCTCACGCGCCCTCACGAGAAGGTGGCCCAAAATGGCCTTTGGCCATTCACCTCCTTCGCGCTCCTCTCACGTTCTTCGACCATTCTCCAGCCTCCAAACTCGGAATTTAAATCCTTTTTCAGATTACAAACCATGACTCCCTCATACACAAGAAAGACTATGAAACTTTAACAAAAGGTTGTGAATTTTACTCAATACACGATGACAAAGACAACGCATTGTAAGAGAACAAAAAGTAGCATAGCTTTCTAGTTTGAACTTAAAAACTAATGAATGAGTAACCGAAACTCAATAAAGAATCATATGAGAACATATTTAAGTCCAAAACAAAAAAACACAAATAAATGAACACAAGATCACACAAGTATGTCATTTCTTAGAGATAGTCCTAGAACATGCAATTTTACAATGTTTGACAAATTAAGTCTAATGCATGTGCATACTTCAACAAGTGTGTGAATGTGTTATACCAATTAAGCACAAATGATGCAGGGACACATATGAAGGCAATGTGTGTGTGTGCACTTACGCCTTGCAAGAGGAAGAAGAAACTTGATACCTTAGCATCTAAGTAAGCATATTTCCTCTTGAAGACGAACTTTGCATGCAACGTTGCTTTCCTTCTTTGAAGCTTGATCTAATCAAGAATCACCTAAGCAACTAAGCAATACAAATAAAGAGAGTTTTGTTATGGAATCAAGTCAACACAAATATAACACCTAACAATCTTCCCCTTTGGCTATTCCATGGCAAAACCTCAACCTCACCATACAATGATCACTCAAACTTTCTCATAGTTGATTGCATTCTCTCAACCTCACATTACAAAGAGATCCCTAGACTAAAATGTCTTCATGTCTTCATAAGTCTTCAAGAATCCCTTCTTTGATCATCAAAGTACCTATGAGAAAAGATAGCAAACCAAACAAGAGATCTTCTCCAAAGACGATCCGTGAGATATATTCACAAAAACAAACAAGACTCCCCCTATCTCATACAAATGTTAACTTTAAAGCTTTCCATATGTTCCTTAACCTCATCAAGCAAGAATTCTTTTCTCCCCCTTAAGACAAAGTCTCCATATAGCACAAAGAGGTACATTTCTCCCACACATGGTGAGGTATACATTTCTCCCTCTTTTTGTGAAGGAATAGACAAAGGACACATGAGATAGAATATGAGATATTATGCAAACAAGTCATATAGAGAACAAAGCTAAATAAACTAAGGTCCCCTTTAACATATGCTCCACATTATGATCAGCATGTAAACTTGTTCACTAGGGAATCACACAATCACACATTTTAAGCAATAAGAGAAAATATTTCATCACTTTTCAAAGTCCAAGAGAAAATCATAGATTTTCATTAATCTCTCAAAAATATTCTCACATTGCTAATGAATCACGCACTATAAGCAAAATATGTGTGTGTGTGTGTGTGTGTGTGTGTGTGTGAATGCTTCTAGCATATATAATAGGAGCAATTAAGATATCAACATGCAAACCATATCCACACCTATCCATCTAAAGCGTTTCCAATCTAGGTCAAACCGATTATCATCCGAATTTTCGCTTTAAATAGAATAGATTTCAACATGTGAGCGTGTGTGTGCATGTGGCTCGTTAACTCATTTTTATTTGACAATCCGAGCATTCTCAATTCTTTTCAACTAAACTCCTTTAAGCTTTTTTTTTTTTTTTAATGATTCATTTCAACACTTCTTTGATTTTACTAACAAAAACTTATACACTTCATGATGGCTTTCACTCATCACAATGGTGTAGCCCTTTCCTACATTGGGCGACTATACAACCAAGGTGTGTAGCCCTTTTCATGAAGGTGCTCGTTGAGTTCTATATAGTTGCCGAAGCAAAATGGATACTAACCATAGGTCATCTATCATGTACTAAGAAATAAACTTCTAGATGCATCCATAATCTACACATTTTCAAACTCAACTACTCAAAACTAAAACATATAAGAGAAGCATTAGTGCACTTTTAAAAACAAGATTTTTAAGGCTCAAGTGCATGTTCTATAAACAATAAAAGTTATTTGTTTAAGATCATTACTTCTCAAGTGAGTAGCTCTCAAATATTTTGATACGAATTGAAAAAAAGTTTTGCTTATCAAGCCACTCACAATCACACATAAACAATAATCAACACAAATCATGCCAATGGATCTTTGAAGAGTTTTAAACCTCTTATGTCCAAGGGCTTAGTGAACAAATCCGCAAGTTAATTTTTTAGTAGGCATTACTCTAGAGTAACAATAGAATGTTTAACAAGTTCTCTAAGGAAATGATGCCTAACATCTATATGCAATGATATCATGCATACATAAAGTTAAAAAACGATGAAATAAAAAGTAAGCTTTTAGAATAGAGAAATACCTTAGTAAGCTTTTTCACCAATGAAAGGTTTCCGCTCTTTTTATGAGCCCTCTTGGCTTGTTCATCATTATGACAACAAGTTGTTGGTGTGTCATCCCAAGAGAATAAAGACCAAACGCTTTTAACTGAAACAATCACATGAAAATGACTTTCTCTAAAAGTCTTAACAAAAATTTTCACCAAATAGATTTTAAAATTCAACTTCTTTAAAGTTAATCAACAAATTTTGACTATCATTGTGATAGTATGAGAATATTAAGTTCATGTAGTGACTAGAGACACCAAGTTTGAGTAATAGACCTAGCACATCACAAATAGCTTAGTCAAGCATCAAACTTAGAACTTTTATCAAACAAGAAAAAAAATATTCTCATATGTGCTACTCAATCAACACTACAACAGATTGGCTCTTTTACGGCTTGATTTTTACAGCGCACATAAATGTTATTAATCACGACTTACGTTCAGTGCAAGTCGTAATAGTGATACATAATTTCTCATAGACGACGCACATTTGAGGAACACCGTAAAAAAAGATTATTTACGGCTTACCTGTTGCGTGTCTTATTTTAGAGTCTTTTAAGACATATAATGCACGCCATGTATACATTTTCAATTCTCAAAGACGGCGCACATTTGAGGAATGCCGTAAAAATGGATTATTTACGGCTTACATATTGCGTGTCTTATTTGAGAGTCTTTTAAGACATACAACACACGTCATGTATACATTTTTCAGAAACAAGTGAATGACTATTTACTGCATTTAGTGCAAGTCATAATAGTGATACATAATTTCTCAAAGACGGCGCACATTTGAGGAACGCCGTAAAAAATGATTATTTATGGCTTACATGTTGCGTGTCTTATTTGAGAGTCTTTTAAGACATGCAACGCACGCCATGTATACATTTTTCAGAAACAAGTGAATGACTATTTACTGCATTTAGTGCAAGTCGTAATAGTGATACATAATTTCTCAAAGACGGCACACATTTGAGGAACGCCGTAAAAAAATATTGTTTACGGCTTACCTGTTGTGTGTCTTATTTGAGAGTCTTTTAAGACATACAACGCACACCATGTATGCATTTTTTCAGAAACAAGTGAATGACTATTTACTGCATTCAGTGCAAGTCGTAATAGTGACACATAATTTCTCAAAGACGGCGTACATTTGAAGAACGCCATAAAAATGATTAGTTACGGCTTACCTGTTACGTGTCTTATTTGAGAGTCTTTTAAGACATACTCACGCCATATATACATTTACCATAAACAAGCTTTTTGGCTCCTAAGAGGAACACCAAGGTTAAAACTTAATTTTTTGTTAGGCGGGTGTTTTGGGACAAAATAATATTTGTTGATGATAATGATTTTAGAGAGTACATTTTCCCTTTTTTATCTTGATTTTTTTTAAGTTTTTCCTAAGAGACAGATTAATAATTAATTTTTCTTCAATTTTGTATAATAATTATTATAGATTAATTCAAAAAATTACAAAAAATATATATTATTTTCATTTATAAATATAATAATAAGAATCTAAAATGCACAACCACTTTTTAGAAAAGTCCATTTACATTTCCCCTTCCCTTTTGTTACAGGGATTCAAGTCTTACATTTATCTATTAAATTGTAAAATGTAGAGAAACATCTCTCTATCTCGGGTACGATTAACCAATATCTTTTGATTCAAAAATATATGATTTAATTTTTTTTATTAAATGTTAAAATAAATGTTTTTTTGTTTATCATATATAATAAAATTTATAGAGATAATTCCATAGAATAGCCACTGCGGTTTTCCAATTTTTACATATAGCCACTAGTTTTTAAAAAATCAAATATAACCAATAGGATCATGGATCATGGATTGTGTGGTGGAAGTTAGTGGGTTCTTTGACAAGTATACCCCTGGAGAGTTGTCAGTGGTTGTTGATGTAAAAGGTCCAAAATGACCTCGTCTCCTTCTTATATCTCAGATGAAGTCAATCCCCAAACCCAATCCCTAAAATACGGTGCGGCTTCCAACTGATTTTATTATGCATCTTATTAAATTGAAATTCAAGTCAGTTAACCTAAACCCTTACACTTCAAAATAGCACCCAATTACCCGCGATATTTCGTATCTTCGCCATAATCGTATTTCCAGTTGTCGATTCGTTGCCGTGATTGAAGCGGTCCTAATCTGTTTCAGCCATCCCTAATATCAGAGAAGGTATATATCTCCTTAGAACTCGAACTATAACTATAAATATATTTGATTGATTTCTTTCATAATTTTCATATAACATATGTTGAAAATCATTGAGAAGGGTCATCCTGTTCTTCGTCGCGGCGGCCTGTGTGTGTTGATGTTAGTCTAAAAACTACATATGATTGATTTCTTTCATATTCAGGATATATAACATATGTTTATGTCAGTCTAAATACATATGATTGATTTCAATCATATTCAGGATTGAGAAGGGTCCCCTTTATCTTCGACGCGGTGGCCTGTGTGTATTTGTTTATGTCAAAGTAGGAGTTTTATGGCATTCCCTGTGTCATTGTACCCCTAGGTTACGAGCTTTAAGCCTTTATTACATTTCATGATCCTACCATTACAGTTCATGGTCCTATCATTACATTTCATGATCCTACAATTACACGAGATTCAGTGTACCATTACATTCCATGATCGTACCATTACACGAGATTCAATGTACCATTACATTCCATGATCGTACCATTACACGAGATTACATGACATGGAATGACATTCCAAGATTCTCCATGACATGGAATGACATTCCTAGATTCTCCATGACATGAAATGAGATTCCATCCCTCCCAGATTCCATGATCCTACCATTACAACACGAAATTACATTCCATGATCCTCCTATCACAACACGACATTACATTTCATGATCCATAATGGAATGTAATTTCATAACATTGAAGACATTGTCCATCTAATGACATTGATGACATGTCCATCTTCCCATGATGACATTGATGACAAGTATTTTAATCCGTCTGATGACATTGATGACATGTATTTTAATTTTAATTCCATGATGATGGAACTGATTACATCTGTTGTATACAGCTTCAGGAATATGGTTCTGTTGATAGTGAACTATGATGGACAGTGGGAAGATGGACAGTTCAACCTTAAAGCTGTTTTCTTTTTGTCAATGACAGTGAAGGAGACTTTAAAAACATTGGTGGAGAAGATATGTAGTCGATTTGGCTTAAATTCCAATTAAGTGGACTTCAAGATAAGTACTAGAATTGATGGCTCTATTGTTGAAATGATTTATGACTTAGATTTACATATCTTCATTTCGCATAACAAAGAGAATCCTAAATGTTATGTGTCGGTGTTTCACAAACAGTTACGAAGCCAGGTTGAACAGTTAACTATGCATCCTGATCTGAAATCCAAATCTACCTTCATCACCTTCAGTTGTACTGGTGATCAGGCATGTACGCCGCCACCCATGATGAATTGTAAATCTACACTCAACCCTGTTGTGAGTTCATCCGAATACAGATCCACAATTGGTAGCAATGAATTTGTTCCGAGTGGTTTCCCCGTTGATGAATCAAAAACTCCGCCATCAATCAGGAAGTCTATATTTCCCCAAAGCCTACTCGTTACAGCCTATAAGAAATCTGCTAACCATAGCAATCATGGCTATTATGCTAAAGATGAGAAAGTTCATTGTCCAACTGTTGTTACGGTTGAGGATGAAGAAGATGGCATGGGTTGCTCAGCCAATATCAACTCGCCATTGTGTCCTTGCTCTAATGAAATCAGTCCACAAGATTTACCGCTACGCCCTACACATGATGACAATCCATTGCACCTTGTTGATCTGATAAGCCTTTCTGCATCAAGTATAAACAAGAATTTATCAGGTCCCGAGCACGAGCTAAAATTGCATCGACGGTCTGTAAGATAGAGAAAGTCCATTAAGTACAACCAGGAGACTTGTTCAAATAGCTCTGAAATGGGACACAACAAATCAGGGTGCTGGAAACCAGCGTTTGATGCATCTCGGCCAACCAAGCCTCCACGCACTTGCAGTATATGTCACAGACCTAGACACAATAGACAAACTTGTCCCTCTGGCTAATAACCCTAATCCATCAGGTGATATCATGACCCAGTTTTGAATGCTGCACCAACAAGGTCCTCCGATTTGAGAACCTTTTATCGGCACTCTTAGGTTGATTCATGGACAATGTGTCATTCTACTTTGGTTTTAAGGAAAATGCGTGTAATACGTGCTCTATTTAATTTTTCTTTCATTCAGTTGTTTGAGTAGTCCTTGCTTGTAATATCAGGTTACGATATTTGGTTATGAATCGTTTGACGTTAGGTGTAATTTTCTGTTTATTTACAAACCTCAATTGGGTAGGTTTTCCTCCAGTCTGGTCTCTTCCCAAAGAATTTGTAGGCTACTTATCCCCCTTATAAACATCTCTGAAAAAGTTACCCATCTACTTATAAAGATTTTGCAATCCTAGATGGGTAATATGTGCTTATATTTACAAGGGATGTTCACGGATCTCTTCTTGCATAGCAATCACAGGTAGGCACAGCTATGTGTGCCTAGCAAGGGTCTACTTCCATCCTTTAACCATGTGAGAAAATCCTTTTCCTCCAAGGTTTCAAGTGAGGTAGGAGAGGGTGTAAACCAAACATCCACTTGTATGAGAGAGAAAGAAACCAATAAATCTTGACCATGTATTTTCATTTATGATTAGGTCTCAACAATGTAGTGCAAATCTAAGGGGAACAAAAAAGCAGAGGAGAGATTCCTGATCCGTTAACAAGTACGAAATGAGAACTTCATGTACATAATCTTGTACCCCACATCGGACTACGTTGTTTATGCTGTGAATTTGATAAAAACAGCCTTATATGAGTTACCAACGCTGAAGGGTTTTTTTTATATGATCACAATCAAAATTTTCTATGTTGTATCATGTAAAGTTGCACCCAAGGGTAGCCCATATATAAAAACTATTAAAAAATTTATATATACTAAAATTAAGTGCAAATATTGATTAAGTTATGAATATGTACTTGTTTGTTTTCACGTTTCCAAAATGGCAAACCAAATCTGTCCATGTTGCGACAAACTTTTCTTTGTGTTTGTTTAGCCATTTCTTCTTGATGTAATCAAGTGCTTTTGGATATTTAGCAAAATCAGTTTCCATAATAGTTAAATGTCGCATGTACTCTTGTTTAGTGGCTGATAACACAAGTACATTTCAACTACAAATGAAAGCATCTCACCTCCTTTTAATCTCAAATAACTTTTTGCAGTTAGCTAATACATTCTTTGAAATATGCCATCCGCATAGAAGATTACTAGCATCTCAAAATACCTTTTCAATAGCATTCATCAAAGCCACCTCTCTATCCATAACAATTACACTCGGTAGCACATTAATTTGCATAATACTCTTTAATTTCTCAAGTGCCCAATTATAGTTATCTTCACGCTCGTATTCTAAGTATACAAAAGCAACCGAAAATGTCATCTGAGTTGATGTAATACCAACTATCTTTAATAACGGCATGCAATATCTATTAGTTTTGTACGTACAATCCATAATTAGAACATGTGGAAAAGCATGTAACAACTCAATTGAAAAGGGGTGTGTGAAGAACAAATCCCTTACACAATCTGTATCTTCATTATTGCGATGCCACTCAATGTAATTATGTTCAGAAAGCTTACTCAATAGTTGCTGCATTTGTGACCTCCCAGCTAGTTCTTTAATCTTATATTTATGTCATGCATTATAAATTGTTTTCATTGTTGTGGCATTATGTTCATCCCTCGTCTTCAAAGTATACAATATATCTTTCGGCTTAACGTTGCTCTTTGACATATCAACCAATAAACTGGTTTCTGTTTCGTTAAGCCTGCCAACAAATGAATGGCCTTCAAAATATTGTGCAGCTGCATGATTGTATAGGTACCCCACAAACCACTTTCAAAATCCAATCATCATCACTTTCCAATTTCTGCCCCTTTAATAAAAATGGGCAACCACACTTTTTCGTTCCAATTGCCTTAGGTCGTTTTGGTTTTGTAGCTTATTTATACTTGTGCCTGTAAGCAACACTTCTTTTGCATGTAAAATTCATCTGTGGCTTTCTTCCCTCTACAGCAACATAAGAATTTTTAATTACAATAACAAACCCGTTTCTCTTCTTGATATCTCGAGTCCATTCAATCAACGCTTTTCTGTTCTTGAAAATCTGGACATAGTAAATTAAAAATTAATGTCATACTACTTATCCATTTTTTTAATAAAAAAATGTAACAACAAACTCAATAAGTCACATACCATTTTAGTGGTACAAGCCTTGGTGCAGTCGACAATGTGCAATTCATTTTCAACGATATGCTCACGTGTCATATTTTCATCCTTCATAATTGCGACAGAAAAAAAAATGTTAATCAAGCATAACCAAAGTAAGAAATTATTCCATTAAAATATTTATGGTAAATAGGAGACAATAACAATAAAAGAAGCCCCTAAAGCAAGCAAGCTATTGAGATTTATGCCATAAAGCTTGTAATTAGTAAATGTTATAAATGCATTTGTTAACCGCCAAAAATGGCAGGGGCTCAATGAAGAATTTTCCATCAACATTGGAGGATAAATCGAGATAGAAAGACATCTGAGAAGAGCATCCCGATACCCCGCCACTCTACCAATTGGCCGAGTACAACCTCCTACCAGTCCAAATCAAGATCAAGGGTTCCTAGACTCAAAAGGTACTAGGAAATACAGAAGACAAGGTTCCAGAGACTCCACTGCTGCAAGATCCTAGTACCTCTTTACCATCTGGAATCCCGGTACCTCGGTACCCCAGTACCCCGATACACTCATACAAAGTTAGATGAACGAGAAAAAGGTAAGATATCCGAGTACCCCGATCCCACCTAAAGCTAGCCAACCAAGCAGTAAGTGTCAGGCTAGCAGACTACCAAGTATCAAGACAACATCATGTATGCCGAAGATCAAGCTACATAGAAAGGACAAGCATAACGACAACGTTTTAAAAACAAGAAAGTGGATTCTCTCCTGCCACTTAAAGAGTTCTATTCGAAATACAAGTCAACTCCATTAGAAGTCCGCCAAATAAGGGATCTCTAGATTCCTAGAAGGAAAGAAACTATCTTCTCGTCAATCACCGCTGAGTGCTCTGAAAAACTCTAGGTCACAAGACCAAATTTAGAGGAGTGCTGGGTATGAAACAAAGACCTATATATACATCGTATTATCACAGAGAAAATGAGGGATCGCAACTTGAGGACCTAACCCTACCACAGATTGTTTTCCACTTATCGACATGCATAAGAATTCCATCGCCATAGCCAACTGAATGTTTTTTTATCCCATCACCATAGCCACCTGAAAACTCCATTGTACTCCTATCACGTTTTCATTATCAATAAAAAATATGCTACGTGTGATCCTTTTATTACATTAATTCTTGCCCTCCATTATCATTGTTTTTTTTACAGGTTTTATTAGGAAGCTAAGGGTATCGAACTACTTGATATCCCTCTGACTGAAATCAACCTTGATTCCAGTCCCTTGAATTGTTAATTGGAGTTATCACCCCAGTGATAATTTTCGGTTAACAACATTAACAAAAGAAGTGGTTATTTCATTCAATTAACGTGACTTATACGTTTATATTGTATGTGCTAAACATCCAAGATTGCTAGATGTAATCTTAAACTGAGTATATGAATGTCATATACAGAGGAATTACTTTTGAGACATACAATCTAAAGAGTCCATATAAAGCAAATAAAGATGGGTACTTTATTTGTGGTTAATCTACAACTGCGATCTAATCGAGCCAAAATTGGTATGATTTTGGCCCTTATTCCCGTCTCTTTATGCTTGATTCTCAGGCATATTCCCCGTATTTAATGTCGTTAAATCGAGTGTTTCAGGTTTATTTAGGCCTCAAGGGCATTTGTGAAGAAGAAGAGAAGTTTGGTACAAATGGTGCACAAGTTGGCAAAATAGGGCATTGTCACCACAAAGCATCGCCACATATGTCGCCATAGCGACATAAGGTTTTATTCCAAGCTAAATTCAATCAGGTGTTGTCGCCACTTCAAATGGTCACACAAAGTGGCGAAATAGAAGAATTAGTGGTGTGGCCACCAGACGTCGCCACTTCAAATGGCGACATAGAAGAATTAGTGGTGTGGCTACTTGACGTCGCCATTTCAAACGGCGACACAAAGTGGCGACATAGAAGAATTAGTGGCGTGGCCACTTGACATTGCCACTTCAAATGGCGACATAGAAGATCAGTGACCTGATTTGAAAACCCTATAAATTCATCACTATCTTCCCCTTTTAGAGAACTTTTGGCCATTCTTGACAACCAAGAAACCTCCTTTCTCCACCATTCCTAATCCCTCCATTCTTCTCTCCAATAAACACTTAGATTTCCTTACCACAAACACTCCTCTCTTTCCATCTTCTCCACCCATTTCCTTTATCACTTTCCATTTGACTCCACCTATCTAGACATATACTCAACACCTACTCTTTGCACAAGATTCAAGCAAGGAAGCTCAAGGAAGGATCAAGCTTACAAGAGAGACCCAAGGGTGATTTCTCTATATTTTACTTCTTTTTCTTGTTTGTAATTATGTGTAATTAAACCCCCATGTAAGGATTCCCATTATTGATTGGCTTATTTCGTGGTCAAACCACATGTTGGGGTTTGGTTGTAAGGGTAGTCTAGGTGTTTGTTGAAGATCAAGACCCTTTCCAAGACCTCAAGAGGACAAGCACCAAAGGTATATATCTAGTGCTTACATTGGCTTGAAGAGATATAGTTGCACACACACACACAACATGCATAACTCTTATTCTTGTATGGTGTGTTTATATTTTGTGTGCATTGTGCTTTATTGATTTATTCAATATCTCTTCTTGCATGTTGAATTGATTGCATCTTGTTATATGATAATGCCATGACATGTTAGGCATTAGGATGCATTCAATACCCACACTTGCACTTCATGTATGTTAGCTTTTAGTGTGGAGTAATTCGTTTCCCTAAGGATGTTCGGAAACGTCCGCGCGTGCACGGTAATATGCTTTGTTTTGCGCGATGATCGCCGGTGGAGATGCCTTTGGCTTCTCCTTGGTTTCACCATTTTTGGTGAATCAGCGGTTACGTTCGGCGGCCTGGCCGCCGTTCGAAACCGCAGAATGAGACCTGATTGAAATATATCTCTCGGGTCCAAAACGGCGGTTGGGATCGGCGGTTTCCAAACCGCCGAATGAAGTTGCCGAAGTTCCCCTGTTCCACACGGGAGCCATTCGGCGGTTCAGTTCGGCGGCCTGGCCGCCGAATGAAACCGCCGATCGGTGCGTTTCAAGGGCAAAATTGTATTTTCACCTGCCCTGTTTTTGGTCTCTATAAATACATCCTTATCTCTGGTTCAGAACACAAGTCTTTGATCATAAGAACCCTAGAGAGATATTTAGAGAGACTTGAGAGAGAAAGCTTAAAGATCATATCTTTATCTCTCTAAACCCATCCCTACATGCATAAATCTTCATCTAAGCATCATCTAGGATCATCTAGCATATGCTAATGCATGGGACTTCTTCAACACACATGGTATGATTTGTTGAACACTTTAATCTTACATAATTAGTGTTTCTACTTATCAATTTTATCTCATATTTTACTTATATGTGTTTAGATTAATTTCTACATATAAGATTGAGATTATGTGTTGATTGGGTTTTTATTTGTTAGCTAGACTTTAATGTTCATATGCCATCTAGCTAATTGATCTCATTTATTGATTGAGATTATTGTTCATAGCTTATTTGATTAGGTCATTATTGCCTAAAAGCTATGCCATGAACATTCTTGTGTGATGTATTGATAACTAGGTTGATAGATTATTTTTTAATCAACTAGTTAATCCTTTGAATGTTGTGGGTTTTATATGATAGCTTTGTATCTAGGATTGGTGATCCTTTACTTAGCTAAAGTTATATGCCATGTCATATAGCTATATGTGATATCTAGGATTGATTATATTGTCATCTTATAATCCTAGGTAAGCATTTAGAGTACCCTAGCTCTTATTGCATTAATTGAATATTCATACATATTCACATAGGGTTGTGCATCTCTTTTGAGAGATTGAAGTCTTGGGGCTAAGTGTGCTTAGGCCTCAAGCAAATTGGACTAGAGCCGCTATAAAAGGCCCGCGTGGTAGATTAGAGGGTGCTCACGCCAAGAGTAGTGTATCAGGGGATATCACTAGGGATTGAACCAAGAGTGGCGATTGGTAGTGTCCATAGCCTGAGGTTATCTAGGGTGAGGGTCCGAGAATCACTTGAGGGTGTAACCGTCTTTTCATATAGTGGATTTCGAGGTCCGAGTGTGGCGCACTTAACAGCCCGTGGTTTTTCCCAGTGGTTGGGTTTTCCACGTATACATCAAGTGTCATTTACTATTTCCGCATCTTATTACACTTGTATGTTTTGTTGACTTGCTAGGGGTATTTTCGTAAAATTGACATGCATGCGAAAATTGGGTAATAATTAGATAAAATCTATTCACCCCCCCTCTAGCTTTATATTGATGAACACACCTCGAGTATTTTAAGAACTTTCACCCCATTTTAAAGGATGATTTGAGAAGACTTTTTGGACATGAGTATTTATTAAAGCTTCGAGTATTATGTTTGCATGATTATAGTTTTATTTACTTTTTAATTAGATCTTGCACTTATGTGATTAAATGAGTATTGACACACTTGTTGATTATAATCTGTTGTAGGATTTATTTGTGATAAAATTGATTGAGTTATTGACACACTTGATTGATTATAGCACATAGTGAATAGGATAGGCTTTTGGAGGGGTGATCAACCTCTATTGCCTAGGCCATTCGATCGTCACTAACCGATCCCGCCGTGACCCCCTCTCCTTAATCGATTAGGCATTGTGGTAGGAAGTTGCTTAGGGTTCGTAGTAACGGTCTAAGCAACACTTTCGAATGAAATCGGTCCTTGATTGTGTAGATTGTGCATTAATGAAGTCTTGTATGAATTTCTCATAGTCCATTAGCTACTCTATCATTTTCCCAGAATTCCTATTACTTGTTTATCCATTTTATTATCTAGGTTGTTTGTATTGGATTCCTATCTCCATTCATATTTTCTTTAAATTTTTGTACATTTAATTTACATGCATTGTTTGGTGGTTTCTCAAACCACACACTATCATCTAACCATGATTTACTTTTCTTACACACTAGTTAGGCTAATTTAGATTAGATAGCAAATCGATTAATCTAACCTAATCCCTGTGGAACGAATCTTAAGCTTACCGCTTTACTAGTTTTCAAAACTTAAAGTATATTGCGTAAGAATTCATATATAAATATCTTTTGATAATTCGTAATTTGGTAATGACACAAAAAGTGAGTCATCAAAATGGCGCCGCTGCTGGGGATTGGTGTTTAGATTTGTTGATTTGTGTTATTTCTTTTTGTAGTTTGATTTTTTTTAGGTAGTGTGACATTTTTGTTATTTTTAGATTTTCTAGTCTTGTTTCTTTTGCGTCTTGCTTTCGTTTTTCTTTTTGTTTTTCTTTTCAGGAACAATGGATCCTTTTTGCTTGCAATTGGCAAAATTCAACTGGGACATGGAGTAATTTGCCTCAAGGCACTCGAGGGAAGAAAGAGCTCATGACTCAAATTCTTCCAATACGGGGTCGAAGGATGGGAATCCCGAGGAAGAAATGCTAGAGGCCATCCGAGCATCACAAATGTCGTATGAGTATACTTTGAAAGGATGTTTGGAGGCAAGTGCACTTAGATTTTCGAGATTAGACGCTTCGTTGAGAAGAATAGAAGTGCACCTTGGAGCTATCATGGAAGCCATGCAAGCTCAAGAGAGCCAAGAGTTCCCAAGTCCATCGATGCTAGAAGAAGCTACCACCATCCCTTGGAATGGTGAGAATGTAGAGTACAATTATTTTCACAATTTTCCTAATGAGTCTTCTAGTATTTCAGGTGAAGAAGTAGGAGAAGAGGAGACAAACGATGAAATGAAGGAATTGAAGCCTTATGTCCCTCCTACTATTCCTCAAAGCCGCCTACTTAAAAGCATTTGGTATAGATTGTTTCCTAAACTTATTAAGCCACTTTTTCAAGTGCATTTTTACTTGCCTTTGCTTTTTGTGATTAGGAACACGCCGGCGGGCGACAAATACTTCCAAGACCTAATCGCATATAGGTGCATCTTCGAAGCCTTAGAATTCTGTTGACCGATCCAAGTAGCATGTCTAGCGGGGATGAAAAACCAAGCGCTTGTTGGAGGCAACCCACCTTGGTACAATTTCTTTTCTTCCCTTTTAATTTGTTTTATTTCTTGCTTTCTAGTTTCTTATTTAGAGTAAGGTTGTGAGTTGTTTTTGATAGTGGATTTAGGCTTGAATGATCATATCTTTTGTCCACATGGATTGTGATGTGACTCTTGAAGAATTTACATTGCCATATCTCTTGAGTTGATGATGTATATTTAGGATGTTAATGAACGCAATACTTGATTCTATTCTTTGGGATAAATTTGAAAATGGACATTAAATGTGTTTTTAAAACTCTTTAATTGTGGATGTGTGTTGCACCGCGTTTACCGGTTTATATGCCCCAAAGGCATTGAGGACAATGTCTAATTTAGGTTTAGGGGTGTGTGTGCAACATCGTCTCTTGTTTGCAAATTGTGTGCAAATAGTTTGAGCCTAATTTTTCAAAAAAATCGAAAATCTTGTGATAATGCCATACTTGAGCATATTTTGCTTGTTGAGATTGTGCCATTGTGTGTGCAAGTAAGGAATTGTGAATCTTTGCATTGATTAGTTTAGATTAACTTCATGTCATTTAAGGTTTCATTAAGCAAAGCGCCCTAGTTCTTTTCTCTTTCTGTTAGAGTGAATATTCAATTGTGCTTGAAGGTTAGAAATTAATAGTGGAGACTTCCCGTGAGATTCACAAACACAGCCTAAAAAGCTTATTTTGAGGGAATGTTTTCACTCTTTATACACTCATTCAAACACGCATGTTAAATATATTTAAAATGTCTCATCTGCACTTAAATGTTGTTTGCCATAGAACATATGGAGTGCTTGTGGATGCCTTTATTGACTTTGTGGACAAACTTTTAGAGATGATTTTAGGCAATGTATGTGAAAAACCACCAAATTGGCCTAAATACTTCATATCCCTCTATGTGTGTGCTCTATTGCCCATTTGAAGCCAAACACAATTAAGCTTTTCATTTATGAACCACATCAACATGAACCACATCAACATAAACCATATAGCTTATACACTAGACTTACCTTGTACCAAATGGTTTGCTAAGGTTTAGGGGTTGAATGTAAGCTTTGAGGAGTATTAAAATATAAGGCGTGTACCTAGGCAAATATGTATGTGCAAACACATTAAAAAGATGAAATGCAATGCTTGAAAAGAAAAGAAAAGCAATGCAAAAGAAAGAAAAAGAAAAGATGAATGAGGCACTAAGTGCCTAGATGAATTATGTAGAATTAAATGAGCTACTCAATGAAAATTAAGAGTAGAAAATGCACAAAGTAAATTGTAAGCCTGGACGCCAAAGTGTGGAATATGCAAGTTGTAATGAGCATAAATGTGCTTAATATAGAATGTATGCCTTAGTGTGACCTTTGGGTGTTTGTTATCAATTCTTCTCATTTATTGACTCACCACTCACCTTAGGCCCTATTACAACCAAATGAAAGACCTATTTGATCTTTAGGAATGTCCACTTTGGAAATTTTGGTTGATGAATGTTCTTTCCGGTTCATAGCTTTCAATTCCATTCATGAGATAAATTTTCAGAAATTGTGTTTTTAAATGATCATGTGCAATTATATTTGATATCTTGAACATAAACTCATATTGCATATGAATTGTGAGTGAAGCCTATGAATCTATGCGAAAATGAGAGAATCCAGTGAGGATTAAATGTCGAGATGAATTACATTCTTTTCCTAATGGCACTCTAATCTTGAAGCTTGAGCATCTTGAATGTAGGATCGCATTGCATGCAATGTTTACTTAGAGTGGCAAGACTTTAATTTTTATTTAGCATCTATTACATGCATTTTTTCCTAATGAGCACAACGTTGGTTAAATCTTTTCACTTTTGGTTTTGCAAATCGAATATTGACTTTTGAGTCTTTTACAAAGAGTTGGTGTTGTAATGATTATTTAATTTTTTAGACGCATGTCCATGTGTGCTTATGTTTGTTTTGCTCAAGGACGAGCAAAAGATAGGTTTAGGGGTATTTGATCGAGCCAAAATTGGTATGATTTTGGCCCTCATTCCCGTCTCTTTATGCTTGATTCTCAGGCATTTTCCCCGTATTTAATGTCTTTAAATCGAGTGTTTCAGGTTTATTTAGGCCTCAAGGGCATTTGAGAAGAAGAAGAGAAGTTTGGTACAAATGGTGCACAAGTTGGCAAAACAAGGCATTGTCGCCACATATGGCGCCATGGCGACAGAAGGTTTTATTCCAAGCTAAATTCAATCAGGTATCATCACCACTTCAAATGGTGACACAAAGTGGCGACATAGAAGAATTAGTGGCTTGGCCACTTGATGTCGCCACTTCAAATGGTGACATAGAAGAATTAGTGGCGTGGCCACTTGATGTCGCCACTTCAAACGGCGACACAAAGTGGCGACATAGAAGAATTAGTGGCGTGGCCACTTGACATTGCCACTTCAAATGGCGACACAAATGGCGACATAGAAGATCAGTGACCTAATTTGAAAACCCTATAAATTCATCACTATCTTCCCCTTTTAGAGAACTATTGGCCATTCTTGACAACCAAGAAACCTTCTTTCTCCACCATTCCTAATCCCTCCATTCTCCTCTCCAATAAACACTTAGATTACCTCACCACAAACACTCATCTCTTTCCATTTTCTCCACCCATTTCCTTCGTCACTTTCCATTTGACTCCACCTATCTAGACATATCTTCAACACCCACTCTTTGCACAAGATTCAAGCAAGGAAGCTCAAGGGAAAATCAAACTTACAAGAGAGACCCAAGGGTGATTTCTCTATATTTTACTTTCTTTTCTTGTTTGTAATTATGTGTAATTAAACCCCCATTTTAGGGGATGATTTGAGAAGACTTTTTGGACATGTGTATTTATTAAAGCTTTGAATATTATGTTTGCATGATTATAGTTTTATTTACTTTTTAATTAGATCTTGCACTTATGTGATTAAATGAGTATTGACACACTTCTTGATTATAATCTGTTGTAGGATTTATTTGTGATAAAATTGATTGAGTTATTGACACACTTGATTGATTATAGCACATAGTGAATAGGATAGGCTTTTGGAGGGGTGATCAACCTCTATTGCCTAGGCCATTCGATCATCACTAACCGATCCCGCCGTGACCCCCTCTCCTTAATCGGTTAGGCATTGCGGTGGGAAGTTGCTTAGGGTTCATAGTGACGGTCTAAGCAACACTTTCAAATGAGATCGGTCCTTGATTGTGTAGATTGTGCATTAATGAAGTCTTGTATGAATTTCTCATAGTCCATTAGCTACTCTATCATTTTCCTAGAATTCTTACTAATTGTTTATCCATTTTCTTATCTAGGTTGTTTGTATTGGATTCCTATCTCCATTCATATTTTCTTTACATTTTTTACATTTAATTTACATGCATTGTTTGGTGGTTTCTCAAACCACACACTATCATCTAACCATGATTTACTTTTCTTACACACTAGTTAGGCTAATTTAGATTAGATAGCAAATCAATTAATCTAACCTAATCCCTGTGGAATGAATCTTAAGCTTACCACTTTACTAGTTTTCAAAACTTAAAGTATATTGCGTAAGAATTCATATATAAATATCTTTTGATAATTCATAATTTGGTAATGACACAAAAAGCGAGTTATCACGATCCATTCGGTAATGTATGGTGGTCTTATCCTAGAATACTCATATGGTGATATGAGAATGGAGGTACATTATATGATGCGATCATATAGGACTGGGCCACGATCTATATGAATCTATCACTAAGATCCGTTAGTTGAAAAGATTCATATATATCAACAAATGATGGCTGTATATGGGTGATCTAAATCCTGAGTGTCTTACTGACTCCTTTGAGTTAGATCGTATTTTTTGAAATACCATGGGTGAGATTGGAGTAGCATTCCCGATCAATAACTCCGTATCTTGGAATCACGTTTTGGCTTATGGCTGGGAAGGTATGCACACAATAGTGGAATCCTCTCATTCTTGCGAGAAGTAGATTAGTAGTTCCCTTAAGGGTTGATTCGAGACTTGAACGATTAAGAGTGTTGTCCTTCTTCCGTAAAAGAATGAAGGATATAATCATTCGCTAGGGAATCAATGGTAAAGGAAAAGATATAATTAGAGAGGTATAACGGACTTTATGACCTAGCTCTAATTATGACCTACTTGTGGAGGATCATATCATATGTAATAGCTATATCGATAGACATAGATAATTTGGTTGTGTAAAACATCTATAGTTATGAGAGTACAACCTTAGGTTTTTAGTGGAATAACTTCGAGGTTAATGATTGTGAAATATTAATTAAAGAGTTTAATTAATTTTTTTTAAGTATTATTGGAGCTCAAAACTGTGGATCCATTAAGTCCTCTTGCTAGCCCTTTACGATTGATAGTAACAAGGCTCATGGAGAATTGGATGGTCCAATTAATTATATTATGAAAGTAACTTAAATATAATCTGGGAATTAATTAAATGATGTGATTATTTAATTAATATATTATTTATTTGATGAATTAAATATTATTAAATAATATGATTATTTAATTGATATATTAATAATTAAGAATTATTAATTGTTATATGGAGGTTTCAAGTTCGAACCTTGACAAGAGCAAAAGAATAAAATAATAAGTGATTATTTTTATTTTCTCTAAAGAGATCAAAGGTTCAAACCCTAGTGGCAACCGAATTAAAAATAAATTAGAATCCTATTTTAACTTGGTATACTAAACCCTAAGATCCTAGTATATCGGATATACTTATCAGAAAAAATAAACTAACTGAAACCGTAGAGAGACTAAGGTGGTGCGGCAATAGCAAGAGGAAAAAGAAAAATATTTTTTTTTCTTTGCTCATAGGTTGGCCGAATTCACTAGAGGAGACAAGGCGTTTGAAACAAATTATAGCACGGTATGTATAAAACTATCTAGAGGGGGGGGTGAATAGATTTTAAGCTTATTACCCAATTTTTCGTGATTAGTCAAAATTACGAAATTACCCCTAAATAGATAAAGCAATAAATCAAGTATAAAATGCGGAAATTAAATAACACTTGATTTTTACATGGAAACCCTCACGGGAAAAACCACGGGCTAGTAAGTAAGCCATACTCGAACCTCGAATCCACTAAATGTGTAAACGATTACAACCTAATCCCGGAAGTAATCACACACCTACCTAATCCCGGTATAAGTGAACCTAATCCGATTGCTTGCGAATTAAGCAACCTAATCCCGGTCACAACATAAGACTTAATTCTCTAAAAAAAGATTAACACCCTAAGTGAATATACGAATACTCAAATGCAACATAGAGCAAGGGAAACCCTATATGCTTATCTAAGATGATGAATATGCAATTAAAAACAATCCTAGATATTAAAACTAAATGACATGTCAATTAGCTTAGATAATCATAGATTAGAGAAACCTAGATATCTATCATAAAAACAACACTCAATCAAATCAACACAACAATCTCTATCTTGAATATTAGAATATAATCTAAGAACAATCAAGTAATAAAAGAGATGCTATAATAAATTAAACACTAATTATGTATGATAATAGTGAAAAACTTACCAAAGCAAGTGTGATGATGAAAGACCCATGCAAGCAAGCATCCTAGATATGCTAGAGAATGCTAGATGAACTTTGATGCAAATGGATTTTGGTTTGAGTGTTTGATGAGCAAACTTGATTGCTTTCTCTCTTAAAAAACTCTCTTTTTAAAGTAGGGTTCTTGATGATTCAAGAGTCACTCTCAGAACAAGAGAAAGTGATGTATTTATAGGCAAGAAAAATAGAGCATGTGAAAAGACAAGTTTGCCCCTGCGCCGAATTGGCCAGAGAGGAACAGGGGACCAACGGCGGTTTCATTCGGCGGTTTCGTGACCGCCGATCTAACCGCCGAATCAAACCTGAGATTAAAAAATCAATCAGGTGTGAAAACGGCGGTTTCATTCGTGACCGCCGATTCAACCGCCGAATTAGGCCGAGAGATAAAATCAATCAGGTCTTGAACGACGGTTTCGAACGGCGGTCGTGACCGCTGATCATAGCCGTAGAATTGCTCCATACGCTACTGGAAGCAAACGGCGGTTTCATTCGGCGGCCAGGCCGCCGATCATAACCGCCGATCACCAACAAAGGTGAAAACCAAGGAGAAGCCAAGGGCATTCTCCGTAGGCGGTCCTCGCGCTAAACCAAGCACATTCTAGAGCATGCGCGGACGTTTCCGAAAACAATCGGGAAACGAATTACAAGACAACAAGACACAATTACACACAACAAAATATAACAAATAAATGCAAGTGTGAAATGTGACAAGTGAAGAGAATGCACACATATGCAATGTATATTAAGTGAGTGTGTGCAACTAATCTCTTTAAAGAAAAGTAAGCACATAGAAATTTACCTTCGGTGCTTATCAAGACGAGGTCTTCAAAAGGCTTGAACAATAACATCGATACCTAGGCTACCCTTACAAAGAACCCCCAACATGTGGTTTGTCCACAAAATGAGCCAATCAACAAATGGGAACCTTACAATCTCCCCATTTGGCTATTTCGTGACAAAACCACCACTCACATTGATTCCTCACATTAAAATAGAAACAACGGGATAACTATGATATTCTATAGTACAATGAGATAAGAAAATAAAACTTCAAGTCTTCAATCGCTTGTAGAATAATCAAGCCCTGAAAATAAAGTTTCTAACATTTCCAATACAAGTAAAAAGTGAGATGAATCAAGTGAGAACAAAAACAAGCATTTGCATTTGTAAACGTTTAGGCACAACATTATGAAATGTATGTGTATGCAATGCTCCCCTTCAACGGGTTACTCCCCCTCAATGAATGTTCTCCCCAATATGCGCAATTGCTTCTATATTTTGCAACTCCCCTTACCATATACTACTCCCCCTTTTTGTCATGATATAGGCAAAGGAGTAGCCCCCAACCGGGACACTCATAGCAACGAGAGATAGTAGCATGCAAGATGTGCATAATTAATATAAGTCACATTATGCATCTCAATTAATTTGGAGAGAAACAAGGAGATTTATTTGAAAGAAAATGTGTGAATCAAACATGCTTTGCATACAAGACATGTAGCATTCAAGTCCAAAATACAATGGTATTTGGCAAAGCAAATGACAAAGGTTTCTAATAAGAATTCAAACCAATTTCACCAATGTCATGAGTAAAGCAAGGATATAGAATATATTGATTTCAATTTAAGAACAACTATATCCAACTTTATAAGCGAAACATGGCATGAGCGACTTTGCACCCTATTTGATTTTTCCGGATAAGATATCCGTATGATAGTAGCCATGTTCAAGTAATAAAGAAGGAGAGACATTTGGAATGTAAATTCCTTTAAACGGATACAAGATCCTTTATTCATTTTGAGTCTCATAAGCTTTCACACAAGGTTTTGCATTTTAAGAGTATGCAATCATCAATTCATGCTTTTCATGTGAGCATGTTATATGAATTTCATGCTTTTTCATTTGACATTAGCATGTTATTTAAGAATCATCATGTCATGGAGATAATCATAGGTCATTCAAATCATACTTCCTACATACATCTCCTAGTCCAAAAATGCATGTTTGAACATAAATATGACATGGATTGTAAACAAGCAAGGTTCACACTTATTGAATTGAAAACATATATACATATGTGCAACCAAGCTTACTCAAACAATTAAAAGAAGAGGCATAAGTTATTTAGAATTTTTTGCAAGATACAAGAATGCAAAATAGGTCTCTTTGCTTGAGTTCCCCATATGGGGTCAAATAACAAAACACATCACTCCACAAGACATATCCCAATATATCTACTTAGTGTTTTAAATCGAGTAGAATCTAAGGGTTTAGTAAATAAGTCCGCAAGTTGATCATTAGTACCTAAATGTTCAAGTACTATGCATTTATTTTCAACAGGCTCTCTAATGAAATGATGGCGGATGTCATTATGCTTAGTTCTAGAATGTTGCACCAGATTTAATGGCACTCATGTTATCACAAAAGAGAGTGAGGGTACCTTGGTTGAATCCGTAGTCTACTAGCATTTGCTTCATCCATAGGAGTTGTGTGCATCCACTCCCCGCGGCTATGTACTCGGCCTCGGCCGTGGACAAGGAAATCGAGTTTTGCTTCTTCCAAAACCAAGACACCAAGTTGTTGCCTAGGAAGAAGCAACCGCCCGATGTGTTTTTCCTATCATCACAATTTCCTGCCCAATCCGCATCACTAAAGCCTACAAGACTAGCATTAGTGTCAAAAGAGTACCAAATCCCATAGTTGGAAGTCCCATTCACATAGCGAATGATTCTCTTTACGGAAGAGAGATGGGACTCCTTGGGATCCGCTTGGTACCTAGCACACACACCCACACTAAAAGATATATCGGGCCTACTTGCGGTCAAATAAAGCAAGCTACCTATCATGCCCCGATATAGAGTTTGTTCCACACTTTTACCACTAGCATCCTTGCTTAGCTTCAAAGTGGTACTCATGGGTGTATCACAATGTTTGGCATTCTCTAAACCAAACTTTTTCACTAGGTTTTTGGCATATTTGGCTTGGGTTATGAAAATCCCATCATCTAATTGCCTAATTTGCAAACCTAGGAAGTAACTAAGCTCACCAACAAGACTCATCTCAAATTCATGAGACATGACATCAACAAATTGTTGAACCTTGGTGTTGTTGGTGGAGCCAAATACAATGTCATCAATATAGATTTGAGCTATAAATAACTCATCTTTGTTTCTCTTGATGAACAAGGTCTTGTCAACACTACCTCTTGTGTAGTCATTGTCAACAAGAAATTGAGTGAGGTGCTCGTTCTCGGTTCCGGTTGCTTCGTTTTTCTTCGTGTCTTCGAATCTTCAAGACCTAAATATATTACGGCAGTATTTAAACAAATAAAATACTGCAGTATTTTTTTTATTTTTTTTTTTAATCACTGCAGTACCTTTTACATATAAAAACTGCACATAATAAAAAAAATAAAACTGCAGCAGTATATAAAAAAAATACTGCACCAAAAAAAAATAATAAAACCTAGCAATCTACCAAGAAGGAATTATGGCGATGATAGACCACCCTTCTTGTTACAACTCCGAAACAAAAATTACATTGAAAATCTAGGACCAAAATCGAGCAATAACAATCCACATAAACATATATAAATCCATACATCCACATGTAATTATATATTCGAATACCTAGAGTGCCATCTCTTTCTAAACATGCATAATCACAATAAAAAGAAATAGATCCACGTATATATACGTTAATTAATTAAAAGGGTTTAACCTAGGCTCTGATACCAATTGTAGGGAAAAATACCGTAGTACACGCAGCGGAAGCGAGACTAAAAATAAGATTTAGTGACTTTTAAAATTTTTCCTTTATGAACCTTAAACCCTTTAATTAATTAAACATGCATATACAATAACCAAAAAGTAGAATACCTTTTGTCGCGTGATCCGATTGACTTACGTCGATGGTAATCCGCAAGATCTTCAATCCTAGCACGAACGTGGATCACCTAGGAGCGTGGTCTCCCTTTTTCTTTGAATTGCAAACCTGTGAATGGACAAAACAAACTTTCTTTTCTTTGTTAGTCACAAAAACAATCAAAAGAATGACTGAGATTATTCCGGTCACTTTTGAGTTCTCAATCTAATGATCGAAACTCGCGTGAACCTAGATCGATATCGTATACACAAGCTTATTGATGATTAAGCAAATAGTATACTATCAAAGAATAATCTAACACTCCTATTTGTTTTTAGTAGAATAAAAGCTTTCTATGAATTGAGAAGAAGAAGAAAAATTGTCTCCAGAACCACTAGGGTGGCCGAAATCTATATGTGGGAATATATAGGTGGCCGAAATTTTCCTCTCCTTGTCTTTTAGGGTTGCCGAAATCTCTCTCCTTTTTACACTAGGGTTGCCGCAAATCACCACCTCTAAAGGTTTGTGTTGCACCCTAATTTCCATAAAAGAATAGACTTCTAACCCTAATCTAACTCATAGTTATTTTATTCTTTTTAATGACTAAATTAAAAGACTTCTTATTTGAATAAATAAAATTAATTATTTATTTTCTTACCAAATAAGTCTTTTACTTTTAGTATACTACCAACAATAGTATAACATTAGGAATCATATTTCCTAATCAGAAAAAATTTGTTTATTAATTAAACAATTAATTAATAAATTAATTAATTCTTATTTAATTAAAACAAATGAAACAAAATAATATATTAGGTTAAAACTTAACCTTGCCGCCCCACTTGAATAAATGGGCCAAAATATTATTTTCTTATTTCATTTAATCCATTGGACTTTAAATAAAAAGCCCACATGTGAACCAGACCCATTCTTACTAAAAGAAACAAGCCCACATGTCTTTCATTAATATATAAATATAATTGAGCAGCCCATTACTTAAATAATGTGCAAATTATATTCTTAATATATTAAATGCAATTCTAGATGGACCCTTAAATTGGTCCGGTAGAATATATCAAGTGATCCATGCAAGTCCGTGTGGATTGGGATCTTGGCAGGCCATCTAAATTTAAGCTTCAATAGACATAACCTAATCACAATCAACAAATGATTCACTTAGGTCCGATCCATTAATTTTAACTCATTCCACTAAAGAGCTAAAATTGAACTCTTAAATAAAGATAGAAAAGGAAGATGCTCCTCATTCATACCCTAGACAATCATATAGGAGATAGTGTATCCTCGTGATTAATATCAGTAATCGCCAAGAGTTCATAGACCGCCTATAACTCTCCAAGTTACCATATTTACTCATATGACCACGTTTTGAACTTGGATATTTTGACTTGTCCAGAAGCCATGTTTTCAATAGACACTATCGAAAACTCAACGTTGAGATTTAATATCCAATTACCTCAAAACATCCATATGATGATATTATACTCTCATTTAATTAAATGGAGCCACGATGTCCATATCTATAAATGAAGTCCTCTATCGATTAACAAATGAATATCACCAAACTATCGAGGATAGACTATGCGATATAATCGTACTCATTGATAACTCAAATGATATCACTTGCAACCATAAGTCCATCATTTATCTCAGGATTAAGATAGACTCTCCGATTGTCCTGATAATGAAAAGACTATTATCTATTGACGGTTCTAGATAAAGCTTTTCATTGTGATCCTGTTCAATGCACCCAGTGCACTAGATCCTTTTGCTCGAAGACACTCCGATGATTTAGACTCAACATATCTCATTTGATCCCACTCAAATGCTAGCAAAAGAATTCTACAACTTTAACAAGATAAAGGTGCCCAACCTTTAACTTAAGTTGTGAACATTATTCAAGACTAACTAAAGAATTGTGTCTACCACATACATATCCAGATGTACGAACAATTCTTCTTTTCTCATAGTCTTTAGACCTTATGATTATTTACTTTGACAATTATAATATTAAACTATAAATGCTATACGATTTGTTAAACCAGAAATCACTTTATTAATATGAAAAAGATTGTTAATTACAACATTACACTCTTGCTATTGAGCATAATCCTAACACATAGGTTCCTAGGGACATTGTTACTAAGCAACATCACTCGGGCCATCTCTTGGAGGACCCTATTCTTCCTCTCAACAACTCCATTTTGTTGAGGTGTCCTAGGAGCCGAGAACTCATGGGAGATGCCTAAGCTATTGCAATAGCTTTCAAAAGAGGCATTCTCAAATTCCCTCCCATGGTCACTTCTAATCCGTTTAATGCTTTTAATGTTAGAATTCATTTCATTTTGTATTTTAGTACAAAGCATTTTAAACTTATCAAAAGTTTCGGATTTTTCTCTAAGAAAATATGTCCATGTAAATCTAGAGAAATCATCAACACAAACAAAAATGTATCTCTTTCCACCTAAACTCTCGGTTTGCATAGGACCCATGAGATCCATGTGGAGAAGCTCTAGGGGCTCCTTGGTGGAGAGATACTTGCCCTTTTTGCGCATGCTTTTAGTTTGTTTTCCTTGTTGGCAAGATCCACAAATACCATTGGCTTTCTTCCCAAGCTTAGGGAGGCCACGCACACACTCAAACTTTCCAAGGGTTCTTAAATCCCTAAAGTTCATGTGGCCAAGTCTTTCATGCCACAACTCTATTTGCTCATCCATGGACACATTGTTTGAGACTGTTCTAGCTTCAAGACAATAGCAATTGTCGCTAGATCTCATACCTTTCAATAAGGTTTGTCCATCGGGCTTTAGGATCGAGCAATCATCTTTACAAAACAAGACGGAATATCCTTCATCACTTAGATGTGAAATGCTTATTAAATTGGCTTTCAAGCCATCAACAAATAAAGCATCAGATAAGGAGGGTAATCTGGGAACGGAAATGGTTCCTTTCCCTACAACCTTCTTTTTGGATCCATCACCAAAAGTGACATATCCTCCTTCCTCCATAACAAGAGTCTCGAAGAAACTCTTGTTTCCCGTCATGTGCCTAGAGCACCCACTATCTAAATACCAAAAATTAGAAGAATTTGCCTTCAAGGCTATTTGAGCAACATGGCAAACATTTTCATTCTTTCTAATCCATCTAGAAACAATCTTAGCTTTCTTAGTGGTCTTTGGTACATGGGCTCTAGATGTCCTAGGATCATGCATAATAATATTACCATTCCTAGGAACATGCATCATGGCTCTTTTCTTTTTCTTCTCTATCATGCTTCTAGTTTTGCACATTTCTATATATCGAAAGCAATGTGGTCAAATATGACCATCAAATCCACAAAAGTGACATATAGGAGTAAAATAAGGAATCATACCTTGTCCTTGTCTTTGTGGATGAAAGGGTTCAATCCTTCTTCGTTGTTGAACCGGTCTAGATTGCTTCCTAGCTTGAGGTTGCATGATAGGTTTCTTTCCTTTGTGAGCCAATTGTGGAGGAATGTTGGCTTGAGGGACCCTAGGGGGTTGAGCTTGAGTTTGCCTTCTTGGCCCCATCTTCACTTGTGCATTTGAACATTGTCCTACTTCTAACTTTTTCCTAGGAATTTGCACATATGAAGTTTCTTCGTTCTTCAAACCCTTGACAAACACGGTCTTGTTAGAGGTTGAGATCTTCTTGCCATCTTCATACCCAAGACCCCTCTTGTCACATGGACTCTTTCCAACACCAAGCATATGGTCAAGCTTCTTGGTGCTAGAATCCATCCTAGTCATAGAATCTCTAACTTCTTCAAGCTCCCTCTTTAGACTTTCTTCATTCCTCCTAGATAAGACTAACTCCTCTCTTAGCTTATCTTCCATCTTCTTGAATTTTTCCACTTGTTCACCTAAGTGGTCATTATGGGATGCAAGCTCAAGATTTTCTTCTCTCAACATCTTGATCTTTCTTGTGCTCTTGATTGCTAAATCATTAAACTCGGCATGATATTTAGCAAGCACCTTTTTCTCCACAAATCCATTTATGGAGTTAGAAGAGGAATCACTTTCTTCTTCACTTGAGTCATTTTCCTCTTGACTCATTTCCTCTCTCTCACTAGCACTTTTGCTTTTATGGGAGGAGGCAAAAGCTAGGAGATTAGCCATGAGCTCTTCATCACTTGAAGACTCATCTCCCTCAATGGAGTCATCACTACTTCCACTCCAAGTGGCGGCCATCACTTTTCCCTTTTTTCTCTCATTGTGATTTGCACATTCGGGGGTAAAGTGACATATGCCACCACACTCGAAACATCGGACCCCTTTCCTTCCGGTCCTTTCTTGCCTAGGTTCAAACTTCTTGAAAGAGCCCATTTTCTTCAAATCTTGACCTTTTGATCCAAAGCCCTTTCTTCTAAACTTTATAACCTTGTTGAACCTTTTTACAAACAAGGCAAGGTCTTCATCCGAGTCAACCTTCTTTGCCTCATTTTCATCCTTGGAGGTTTTTAAAGCAATTCCTTTTTGCTTTTTAGTGGGTGTGGAGACAGGCCCTTTCCTAGACTCATAAGCTAGAAGTCTCCCAATCACCTCACTCGGCTTCATATCCTTATATCCACTATTTTCTTCTAAAGCCGTCACCTTCGATTCAAACCTATCGGGTAGAGATCTCATAATCTTTTGCTTGATCCTCCTATCCGAATATGGATCACCAAGTTGATGGCTTTGGTTGACTATATCCATCAACTTGATCTCGAAGTCGTTGAAGCACTCATTCTCCTCCATCTTAAGCATCTCGAATTGAGTTTGGAGGACTTGAAGCTTAGAGTCCTTCACCACTTCGGTTCCCTCATGTGCAATCTCTAGGATGTCCCAAGCCTCCTTAGCTATCCTAGTATTTTGAATCAATTTATATTGATTTTCATCCATAGCATACAAGATGGCATGCATCGCCTTTCTATTCCACTTTGAAGCCTCAAACTTTTGCGCGTTCCATTACGCCTTAGGCTTCAATACTTCTTCTCCTCCACTATCGGGAGTCATCTTGGGTAGATCATATCCGTCTTCCACCGCCATCCATGCACGGTCATGAATTTGGCATATGTAGGATTCCATCTTCCCTTTCCATTGGGAATAGTTCAATCCGGTAAGAAGTGGAGGCCTTGTGCTAGAAGCACCTTCGTTGCCACCACCATTTCCACCGTTTCCACTCATAGTGTTTATGAATGAATGAAATGAATGCAAATGTATGAATGATCAAAAATCACACAAAATGCAAAACACACCAAAATAAGCAAGGATCACCTATGTATGTCTAGGAACTCGCTTTGATACCAATTGAAACAAATTATAGCACGGTGTATATAAAACTATCTAAAGGGGGGGTGAATAGATTTTAAGCTTATTACCCAATTTTTCGTGATTAGTCAAAATTACGAAATTACCCCTAAATAGATTAAGCAATAAATCAAGTATAAAATACGGAAATTAAATAACACTTGAATTTTACCTGGAAACCCTCACGGGAAAAACCACGGGCTAGTAAGTAAGCCACACTCGAACCTCGAATCCACTAAATGTGCAAACGATTACAACCTAATCCCGGAAGTAATCACACACCTACCTAATCCCGGTATAAGTGAACCTAGTCTGATTGCTTGCGAATTAAGCAACCTGATCCCGGTCACAACACAAGACTTAATTCTCTAAAAAGAGATTAACACCCTAAGTGAATATATGAATACTCAAATGCAACATAGAGCAGGGGAAACCCTATATGCTTATCTAAGATGATGAATATGCAATTAAAAACAATCCTAGATATTAAAACTAAATGACATGTCAATTAGCTTAGATAATCATAGATTAGAGAAACCTAGATATCTATCATAAAAACAACACTCAATCAAATCAACACAACAATCTCTATCTTGAATATTAGAATATAATCTAAGAACAATCAAGTAATAAAAGAGATGCCATAATAAATTAAACACTAATTATGTATGATAATAGTGAAAAACTTACCAAAGCAAGTGTGATGATGAAAGACCCATGCAAGCAAGCATCCTAGATATGCTAGAGAATGCTAGATGAACTTTGATGCAAATGGATTTTGGTTTGAGTGTTTGATGAGCAAACTTGATTGCTTTCTCTCTTAAAAAACTCTCTTTTTAAAGTAGGGTTCTTGATGATTCAAGAGTCACTCTCAGAACAAGAGAAAGTGATGTATTTATAGGCAAGAAAAACAGAGCATGTGAAAAGACAAGTTTGCCCCTGAAACGCACCGATCGGCGGTTTCAATCGGTGGCCAGGCCGCCGATCATAACCGCCGAATTGGCCCGAGAGGAACAGGGGACCAACGGCGGTTTCATTCGGCGGTTTCGTGACCGCCGATCTAACCGCCGAATCAAACCTGAGATTAAAAAATCAATCAGGTGTGAAAACGGCGGTTTCATTCGTGACCACCGATTCAACCGCCGAATTCGACCGAGAGATAAAATCAATCAGGTCTTGAACGACGGTTTCGAACGGCGGTCGTGACCGCCGATCATAACCGCAGAATTGCTCCATACACTATTGGAAGCAAACGGCGATTTCATTCGGCGGCCAGGCCGTCGATCATAACCGCCGATCACCAACAAAGGTGAAAACCAAGGAGAAGCCAAGGGCATTCTCCGTAGGCAGTCCTCGCGCTAAACCAAGCACATTCTAGTGCATGCATGGACGTTTCCGAAAATAATCGGGAAACGAATTACAAGACAACAAGACACAATTACACACAACAAAATATAACAAATAAATGCAAGTGTGAAATGTGACAAGTGAAGAGAATGCACACATATGCAATGTATGTTAAGTGAGTGTGTGCAACTAATCTCTTTAAAGAAAAGTAAGTACATAGAAATTTACCTTCGGTGCTTATCAAGACGAGGTCTTCAAAGGGCTTGAGCAATAACACTGATACCTAGGCTACCCTTACAAAGAACCCCCAACATGTGGTTTGTCCACGAAATGAGCCAATCAACAAATGGGAACCTTACAGCGTTGTCTTCCGGATCTTTCAAGTCTCCATTCAACTTCTCTCGGAATATGTGACGTGCCCACACACATGGTTGCTAGATCGCGGGACATAGCTCGGAAGGCTTAGTGGTGAAGGGTCGAAAAGAAAATGAAGGAGTGTTCTTCAATGGTATGAAAACAAATCTCTTCCTCATATTCGTATACACAAAAGGTCCCAAAAGAAGATAAATTTTAAAAACATATTGTTCTTATCAAACTGGTTTTGATCACTTTCTGTTGTGCACAAGCACCTATCTATAGGGGGGGAACAATAGAAAGAAACCAACTACATGATTAGGCTAATTCTATGCTTATATTTCGCATTTTTTCCTATGTAATATGTTTGTCTCTTTAGTCCTTTTGGTGGTTTGATGTGTTTGTTGAGCCTATGCAGGTCGTTTTCCATAGAAGTGATGATGGATCCGTTGTTGAAGAAATGAAGTCAAAAGATGAAGAAAAAGGGCAAAATTGTTTTTAGTCGCGGTCTAGGTCACTACCTAGGCGAGTGCACCAGCAGCACCTTGTCAAATAGTCGACAGCAGAGGACAGCCTACAATTACCGCTGCCTAGACCGCCACGCATGCACAGACCTCCACAGTAGTCTACAGAGCATTAAAGTCTAGAAGTTCTCCGCTTGCTATGTCGTTGCCTAGGCAACTTGTCCGTGTAGCGGTATAAGGAGCGGTTGTGCGTAAAACGTGTTCGCTCTGGACAGCGAGAGACCTATTTTTGAGAGAACTATATAAATAAGTTGTGTCTTATTTTCTAAAGGAGAGCCACATAAGGGGATTAGACCTAAAACACCATTCTTTCACATTCATTCATTCCATTTATTCTTTCATTTAATTCCATCCATCCTTGAAGGATTCTTGGAAGCAAGAAGAAGGAGATTTCCAGCCAAAAAAGCTATCAAGATCAATATGAGTTTTCTCTATAACTCTTCTATATTTTTATCTTCTCCATTGATGTGTAACTAAACCTTTATCTAGGGGATTGATGTAACATATTTGGATAACTCGATGTAATCAAGTAGTCTATCTTTCGTAATTCAATTGGGTTTCAGTCTTGTCTGTTGAATTAATTGTTCTATTTTACTTGCTCATATTATTTTGTGGACTTCAATTGATATGGGTTTGTGATTTAGTTTATCCATGAGATTATGGTTTAGATGTGAATGGCCATTTCCATTTAAACCAGAATCATAAGCTTAGTAGATTTAAAAGTTAATGTATGCATGGCCTTGCAGCGTTGATTTGGCTTAGAGTTTTCAAAACAAGCCCTAAACTATATTTAAGTTTTTAATGAGACTGATTGAAAGCATAGAGTATCTAAGAAAGGTGCATCAATTCCCTAGTATTTCTCTCCATATATTCATCCATTGTGTGATTTGATTTGATTTTAGTCTTTAGTTCAGATTCTTATAATTTAGGTTAATATTTGAATTTAACAAATTTTCTTAGGTGAAGCATTATGCAATTTAGTTTTTCACATTTGGAGTAAATCCTTATTAGATTAATTGGCATTCGACCGATAGAATCGCCAATCCAAGTGAACGAACTTTCTTAGTAAATTGAATACATATTTTACTGCATCAATTTTGGCGCCGTTGTCGGGGATTGGTATAGATTCCATTAGTTGAATCTAGTTAATTTAGTTTAGGTAGTGTGTGTCATTAGTTTTTTTTTTAGTTTTTTTTTTTTTTTTTTTTTTTTTTGTCATCTTACTTCGTGGTAATTGTGTTTTTGGTGTTTCAGGTTTTAAAGGTTCATGAACGGACGTCGTTCGCTTGGAGGTATTTTGATCCCTACTAACGACGAGATTGATCGAGTAGGCCGGGTTGCTAGACAGTTCGAAGAGATAGATCCTTTTGTTGATGAAATGGACAAACGAGGTGTTCCACGTGACCGAGTTGTTCAAGCTAAAAGAGAAGTTCAAGATAGACAGGCTGTTCGAGAGAGCCCACCTAATTCTCTAAGACGTGCATTAGAGGATGATATAAGGGCAATGAGAGAGTTCGGGCAACCTATGCTGGGAAACCAACCTTCATCGATTGTGTTAGATGCCATGGCCAGGAGCTATGAGCTGAGAAGTATGCACTTGAATATGCTTCCATCTTTTCACGGCAAGGCAACGGAAGACTGCCTACAGTTTATGAGAGACTATCAATCTATCGTGGAGACATTCCTAATAGGTCGATTAACAGAAGAGTAGTTAAGAATGAGGTGTTTCCGGTATTGCATGAAGGAAAAAGGTAAACAGTGGTATAGTTCATTAAAGGCAGGATCTTTGACATCGTGGGACGATATGTGCTAAGCATTTTTCAACAGATTCTTCCCTGCATTGAAGACAAAGGAGATCCAGATCAAGATTGCTAGTTTCGGTGAGGAAGATGGTGAGTCTTTCCATGAGGCTTCAGAAAAGTACAAGGAGCTTTTAGAGCAATGTCCCCCCTCACATGGTGACCGAAGAGTAAAACATCCGCACCTTTTACGATGGGTTGACACCTTTCACCCAAGCCATTGTTGACAATGCTTGTGGAGGTGTCATTACAAAGAAGTCTGCTTTAGAGATCAATGAGATTATGGTTGGAGATTCAGATGGCAAATCTTGTTAAGCAGGTACAAGCTTTGATGGCCCAAAACATGAATAAACAACATGGAGGGGTAAACTCAGTGAAAGATGGAGACAGGATGCCATTTGAAATAGAGGAGGTTCAAGCTCTTAATTACCAAAGAGGGAGAAACGACCCTTACTCAAACACTTACAATCCTGGATGGCATAATCACCCCAATTTCTCTTATTCCGACCCAAACACTGCTTTGAATGGTTAACAAAACACTGAGGGAACCAATCAAGGAAGTTACAAAAGAGGTAATTACCAAGGCCAAGGGTCCAGCAGTCAGCAGTAACAATGGAACAATGTTGCAAACAAAGAAAACGCTACATATAAGCCTAAAAAGCAATCTTTAGAAGAACTTGTGACGTCCCTTGCTCAGAATTCACAACATTCGGATCAAAGAATGAACAATTTGGAGTCATCCATAAAAAAAAAAAATAGAAACACAGATAGGGCAGATAGTCGACAAAGTTCACATGAATGAGCCAGGAAGGCTTCCTAGCCAATGTGAACAAGCCAGTGTCGTGACAGTTTTGAGAAGTGGGCGAGTGTTGAATAAAGAAGATGAAACCGAGCCGAAGAAAAAGAAAGCTAAGGAGTCGGGAGAAGTATGTGGTGATGATGTTAGAGTAGAGGAAGAGAAGATAGTGGTTGATTAAATACCTCAGAAGACCCCTCTTTTACACAAAGCACCAAACCTATACATTCCACCGATTCCATTCCTAGAGAGGTTGAAAAGAGACAAGCTCAACAAGTCATTTAAGGATATTTTTGACATCCTTACAAAGGTGAATGTAAACCTTCCCTTACTCTATATGATAGAGAAGATGCCTGCTTATGCTAAGTTTTTCAAGAGTCTCCACTCCAATAGGTAGAAGTTTGGTCCTAACCATCAAGAATACATAACAGGAAATGCGAGTGCAGTTCTACAGAAAGAGCTTCCACCTAAGCTTAAGGATCCGGGCAATTTTTCCATCAACATCACAGTTGAGGGTACCAAACTCGAGAAGGCAATGCTAGACTTAGGGGCTAGCATCAATTTGATGCCTTTCTCTGTTTACAAGCAACTTGGGTTGAATGAGCTTAAACTGACAATGATGTCACTTTTGTTAGCAGATGAATTAGCTCGATATTCGAGAGGAATTGTGGAGGATGTTGTAGGGAAAAATCGAGTGCACGCAGCGGAAGCGAGACTAAAATAGAGTTTAGTATAGTTTAAAATTTTTCCATAATTTGAACCTTAACCCTTTAATTAATTAACATATAATACTAAAGATATCATACCTTTGTCATGTGATCTAATTGACATTGCATCGATGGTAATCCGTAAGATCTTCCAATCCAATCATGAACGTGAATCACTTAGGAGCGTGGTCTCCCTTCTCTTTGAATTGTGTACCTGATGATGGATTAACAAAACTTTTTCTTTTTCGTTAGTCACAACAAGTTCCAAGAGACAACAAAGAATGTTCCGGTCACTTTTGAATTCATAATTTTTAGATCGAAACTCGCATGAACCTTATTCGAAATTGTGCACAAAACCTTTTGATGTAAAAGTAACTAGTGCACTATCAAAATAAGAACAAACTTTTCTCTCTATTCCTCTTGGCCGAAATCACACTAGTCTAAGAGTTGGATTGTATTTTTCTCTAGTAAAAGAAAAAACTCTCAAGTCCAAGACATTAGGGTTTGCCGAATCCTTTTCTCAATATATAATATATGTTTTGCGACCACTTGCCATATTAATCATATATTTATATATTGTGATATCCTTGCATAATAAATTATATATATATATCTAGTGCTATTTACTTGCACAATATATTATATATATATATATATCTGCATGAATTCAATTTGCATGTATTTCACACATATATTTGCATGCTTATATGTATAAATACTTCCGCATGCATATATGTATATATATTTCCGCATGCATTCATGCATATATTATCTATATATTCTGCATGCATATATTGTCTATATATTCCGCATGCATATATATATTATATACAAACCCTAATCCAACTCTTTAGTGTATTTGTGACTATATTAAAGACTTCCTAATTTGACTAGATAAATAAATCTCTTATTTATCTACTTACCAAATAAAGTCTTTTAACTTTAATATACTACTACCAATAGTATAACTCTAGGAAACATATTTTCTGATCAGAAAAAGATTTTGATTCTTAATTAAATGATTAACTAATAAATTAATTAATTTCCATTTAATCAATCAATAAAATAAAATAATATTTTAGACTATTATTTTAGTCTTGCCGCCCACACCATATACATGGGCCAAATATTATTTTTTTATTTTATTTAATCCATTAGACTTTAATTAAAAAGCCCACATGTGAACCAGACCCATTCTTACTAAAAGAAACAAGCCCACATGCCTTTCATTAATATATTAATATAATTGATCAGCTCATTAAATAAATAATGTGCAAATTATATTTTTAATATATTAAATACAATTCTAGATGGACCCATAAATTGGTCCGATAGAATATATCAAGTGATCCATGCAAGTCTGTGTGGATTGGGGATCTTAGCGGGCTATCTAAATTTAAGCTTCAATAGACATAATCTAATCACAATCAACAAATGATTCACTTAGGTCTGATCTATTAATTTTAACTCATTCCACTAAAGAGCTAAAATTGAACTCTTAAATAAAGATAGAATAAGTAAATATTTCTCATTCGTACCCTAGACAATCTTATTGGAGATGGTGTATCCTCGTGAAGAATATCAGTAATCGCCAAGAGCTCATAGACCGCCTATAGCTCTCCAAGTTATCATATTTACTCATATGACCACATTTTGAACTTGGATATTTTGACTTGTCCAGAAGCCATGTTTCAATAGACTTTATCGAAAACTTAACGTTAAGATTCAATATCCAATACCTCAAAACATCCATATTGAAACAAATACTCGGTGTGTTCTATATACTAATCTAGGGGGGTGAATAGATTTTATACGATTTTACCCAATTTTCGTATGAATGTCAATTTTACGAAAATGCCCCCAAACTAGTCAATCAAGCAATCAAGTGTAAATGTGCAGAAATAATAAATGACACTTGATATTTACGTGGAAACGCTCAACAGGGAAAAACCACGGGCTGGTAAGTGCGCCACACTCGAACCTCGAAATCCACTATATGAAAAGACGGTTACACCCTCAAGTGATTCTCGGACTCTCACCCTAGATAACCTCAGGCTATGGACACTATCACTCGCCACTCTTGGTTCAATCCCTAGTGATATCCCCTGATACACTACTCTTAGCGTGAGCACCCTCTAATCTACCCTGCGGGCCTTTTATAGTGGCTTTTAGTCCAATTTGCTCATGTGACCACCTAATCCCGGTGTAGCAACCTAATCTCGGTCTATCACACAAGACTTACATTCTCCGAAGAGATCAAACACCCTATGTGAATATGCAATGAATATTCAAAGAGCAAATAAAGCTAGGGAACCTTAGATGCTTATCTAGGATTATATGATGACAATAAAATCAATCCTAGATATCAAAATAGCTATATGACATGGCATACAACTTTAGCTATGTTAAGGATGACCAATCCTAAATACAATAGCTATCACAAATAACCCACAAACATTCAAAAGATTAACTAGTTGATTAAAATACAATCTATCAACTTAGTTATCAATAAATCACACAATAATGTTTATGGCATAGCTTTTAGGTAATAATGACCTAATCAATTAAGCTATCAAAAATAACCTCAATCATATAATGAGATTAATTAGCTAGATATAAAATAGGCATGAAAACCTAGCTAACATAAATAACCCAATCAACACATAATCTCAATCATGTATGTAGAAATTACTCAAAGAACATACAAGTAATAAAAGAGATAAATTGATAAGTAAAAACACTAATTATGTAAGATAATAGTGTTCAACATATCATACCTGAAAGTCCTAGAGGCGTGTTCAATATAAAGCTAGAGGGGGGGTGAATAGATTTTAGCTATTATTACCCAATTTTCGCATACAAGTCAATATTACGAAAATGCCCCTACTAGTTAAATATACAAGCAAGTGTAATATAGTGCGGAATTAAAATAACACTTGATGTATACGTGGAAACCCAACCACTGGGAAAAACCACGGGCTGATTAGTGCGCCACACTCGGACCTCGAAATCCACTAATCGAAATGGAGTTTACAACCTATGTAGACCTCGTCTAACACTCCGGTCAATAACCCCCCACTTCTACCACTCTGGCCTTTAAAAGTGGCTCTAGTCCAATTGCTTGAGGCCTAAGCAACCTTAGCCTCAAGACTTAATTCTCTAAGAAGAGATTATGCAACCTATGTGAATATGTATTAATATTCAAATAACAAACAAGGCTAGGTAACCTTAGATGCTTATCTAGGATGAGATAATCAATTTAAATCAACCCTAGATATCAATTGCTAAATGACATGTCAAATAGCTTAGCTAATCAAGATTAAGCAAAAACCTAATTAGCTATCACAAAAACAACACTCAATTAATTCATCACAATTAATTCTCTATTCTTGTATTTATCATATGATCAACAACATACAAGTAAATAAAAAGAGAATATGCTAGATAGTAAAAATACTAAAATAAGATGAAACTAATCAAAATCTTACCAAGCATATTGTGATGATGCCAATCCAATCATAGATGCTTTCTATGTAGACATAGAGGATGCAATATGAAATTTGATGCAAAAAGGATTTAATTTGAGTGTTTAAAGGTGGGTTCTTGAATTGATTTTTTCTCAAAAATCTCTCTTGAAAGATTAGGGTTCTAATTGCTCAAGAAAACTTGTTCAGAGATTGAGAAAACAAGATATTTATAGACATCAAGAATTGGGCATGTGAAAAGACACTTTTGCCCCTGAAACGCACCGTTCGGCGGTTTCATTCGGCGGCCAGGCCGCCGATGACGACCGCCGAATTGAGCTCGTGAAGAACAGAGCATTAACGGCGGTTTCATTCGGCGGTTTCACGACCGCCGATCCAACCGCCGAATCAAACCCGAGGGATTAAAATCGATCAGGTATGAACGGCGGTTTCGAATGGCGGTCGAGACCGCCGATCTTGACCGCATAATTGCTTCAGACCAATCTGGACTGAAATGGCGGTTTCATTCGGCGGCCAGGCCGCCGATCATAACCGCCGATCACCAACAATGGTGAAAACCAAGGAGAAGCCAAGGGCATTCTCCATAGGCGGTCTTCGCGCGAAACCAAGCACTAATTAGTGCAAGCGCGGACGTTTCCGAACAATGTCGGGAAATGAATTATAAGGCACATATACACACAACAAGATATATCAACCAAAGTGCTAGTGTGTAAAGTGACATGTGAAGAGATGCACATAAAAATAAGCAAGTATGCAATCATAGCAAGAATGCTAAGTGTGTGTGTGCTACTAAATCTCTTCAAAGAAAAACAAGCACAAGAGATTATACCTTTGGCGTGCTTGAATCTTGAGGTCATGGAAGGGCCTTTGATCTTCAATCATTAAACACTTATGTAAGTGCCTCTTTTTTTATTGGCGTATTTCGTTGGCAAAATCACAATGGGGTTCTATATGTAAGGATAGCTTAGGATGGAAGAAAACCTCATTGCATGATCAAGAGCTTCAAGGAAGGTAGATTTCTTGACTTACTCTACTTTGAAGAGATGTAGTTGCACACACACACAACACTTGCATAACTCTTACTTGTATGTTGTGTTTGAAGTTTTTGTGCATCATTGGGTATTTAAATCTCTCTTCTTACATCTTGTGATTATAATGGCATATCTAGTTAGGCTTAGGATGCATTTCTTTTGACCCTTGGACTTTTGTTTGTGTGCTTAAGGGAGTGTGTGCGCTGGTCATGCGCTGGTGTCACCAGCGCAAGCTGACCAGCGCAACTAGTCCAGTGGACTACCGCTGGTCGTGCGCTGGTCTGCACCGGCGCTCTCCTCCAGCGTAACTCCTCCAGTAGGTTGTCGCTGTTGGTGCGCTGGTCGTCACCAGCGCAAGCTCCACCAGCGCATCTCGTCCAGAATGTTGCCGCTGGTCTTGCGCCCTTGAGGCGCGCCACTCGTCGAGCGCCCTTGCCAGTTAAAGGGCGTGCGCTGGTGAGTTGCGCTGGTCGTCCAGCGCTGCACCAGCGCAGCTGACGGGAATCTGAACCGTTTTTTTCAAAAACGATGTCACTTCACTTGGATCCCATTTATATATGTCTTGATAGTCTTGGCTCGGTTTGTAGAGCAAAAATTACACTTTTGAGAGCATGGTTGAGTATCTTCAAGCCAAGGTATCAAGACTTCATCTTTAAGCTTCCAAATCACAAAACCCTTCATATTGCATCTTTCATTTATCATCTAGCATAATTCTAGGTTGATTTCATCTAGGGTTTTTAGTTTTGCTCACATGACTTGTATCTAGAACATCATTCTCATATCTATATGTTCTTGCTTTACAAGATAGCTTCTTTATCACTTGAATTGATTCAAGATTGCATCTTTATGACTTGACTTAGTTTCAAGATTGTTTTATTGTGGTTTGTGAGTTGTATTGTGATAGATAATGCATATAGGATTTTGGTTGCTTATTTAGTGTTGGTTTATGCATGTCATCTAGTAATATGATATCTAGGATTGTCTAACATGTTCATCCTTGCCTAGATAAGCTTAAAATGTCTAACCTTGCATTTTTAGCATCTTGAGTATTTCACCTATTCACCTTAGGTTGTGCTATCTCTTCACTTTAGAGACAAGTCTTGTATTTACCTCTTAGGTAGTTTGCAAGCAAGGGACTAGAGTCACTATTAAAGGCCCGCGGGTAGCAAAGACGGATTAGTAAATTTAGGTGTGATGTGGTCAACCTAATTTGTAATCGTATTTGCAAATAGTGGATTCGAGGTTCTCGTGTGGCACACATAACAGCCCGTGGTTTTTCCCCGTGTGGGTTTCCACGTAAATATTGTGTGTCCTCAAATTTCCGCACTTGTATGTTTTTTGTATATTGACTAGATTGGGGCTTTTTCGTAATTTGGACTAATCTCGAAAAATTGGGTAAAATTGTTTAAAATCTATTCACCCCCCCTCTAGATTACTTTAGGACACGTTTATTATTTATTTTCAACTTAGACTACCCTTACATTCAAAACCCCAACATGTGGTTTGACCACGAAATAAGCCAATCAACAAAACGGGAATCCTTACAATCTCCCCCTTTGGCTATTTCGTGACAAAACCACCACTCACATTGATTCCTCACAACAAAAAATAAACCTATGGGTCAATGAAGATTTTCTACAATACAAAGAGATATATAAAAAAAATAAAACTTGAAGTCTTCAATCTCGTGTAGAACAATCATTCCCTGAAACAAGGTTTCTAAACTTTCCAAAACAAGTAAAAGTGAGATGAATCAAGTGAGGACATAAACAAGCATTTGCATTTCTAAGAAATTAAACACAACATCATGCAATGTATGATGAATGCAATGCTCCCCCTCAAAGGGTTACTCCCCCTCAATGTATATTCTCCCCAATGTGCACCAATTGCTACAACAATTTGCACCTCCCCTTACCATATTCTACTCCCCCTTTTTGTCATGATATAGGCAAAGGAGTAGTCCCCAACTGGGTCACTTAGCAAAGAGAGATGATAGCATTCAAGTCATTTGCATAATCATAAAATGCACTTTATGCAACTCTATCAAATGGAGAGAAACAAGGAGATTTATTTTGACATTAATGTGTGAAACAAAATTGCTTTGCATACAAGACATGTAGCATTTAAGTCCAAAATACCATGGTATTTGGCAAAGCAAATGACAAAGGTTTCTAATGAGAATTCAAACCAATTTCACCAATGTCATGAGAGAAGCAAGGATATAGAGTTTTCATTGATTTTAATTTATGAGCAACTATATCCATCTTTATAAGCTAAACATGTCATGAGCAACTTTGCACCCTATTTGATTTTTCCGGGAATGAAACCCGTATGATAGTAGACATGTTCAACCAATAAAGAAAGAGAGACATTTGGATTGTAAAATCCTTGAATGGATACTAGATCCTTTTTCATTTGAGTCTCATTAGCTTTTTCACACAAGTTTTTTTTTTTTTTTTGCATTTAAGAACGCAATTATCAATTCATGCTTTTTCATTTGAGCATGTACATGAATTTCATGCTTTTCATAAGACATTAGCATGTTGTAAGGATTCCCATTTATTGATTGGCTTATTTCGTGGTCAAACCACATGTTGGGGTTTGGTTGTAAGGGTAGTCTAGGTGTTTGTTGAAGATCAAGACCCTTTCCAAGACCTCAAGAGGACAAGCACCAAAGGTATATATCTAGTGCTTACATTGGCTTGAAGAGATATAGTTGCACACACACACAACATGCATAACTCTTATTCTTGTGTGGTGTGTTTATATTTTGTGTGCATTGTGCTTTATTGATTTATTCAATATCTCTTCTTGCATGTTGAATTGATTGCATCTTGTTATATGATAATGCCATGACATGTTAGGCATTAGGATGCATTCAATACCCACACTTGCACTTCATGTATGTTAGCTTTTAGTGTGGTGTAATTCGTTTCCCTAAGGATGTTCGGAAACGTCCGCGCGTGCACGGTAATGTGCTTTGTTTTGCGCGATGATCGCCGGTGGAGATGCCTTTGGCTTCTCCTTGGTTTCACCATTTTTGGTGAATCGGCGGTTATGTTCGGCGGCCTGGCCGCCGTTCGAAACCGCCGAATCAGACCTGATTGAAATATATCTCTCGGGTCCAAAACGGCGGTTGGGATCGGCGGTTTCGAAACCGCCGAATGAAGTCGCCGAAGTTCCCCTGTTCCACTCGGGAGCCATTCGGCGGTTCAATTCGGCGGCCTGGCCGCCGAATGAAACCGCCGATCGGTGCGTTTCAAGGGCAAAATTGTATTTTCACCTGCCCTGTTTTTGGTCTCTATAAATACATCCTTATCTCTGGTTCAGAACACAAGTCTTTGATTATAAGAACCCTAGAGAGATATTTAGAGAGACTTGAGAGAGAAAGCTTAAAGATCATATCTTTATCTCTCTAAACCCATTCCCACATGCATAAATCTTCATCTAAGCATCATCTAGGATCATCTAGCATATGCTAATGCATGGGACTTCTTCAACACACATGGTATGATTTGTTGAACACTTTTATCTTACATAATTAGTGTTTCTACTTATCAATTTTATCTCATATTTTACTTATATGTGTTTAGATTAATTTCTACATATAAGATTGAGATTATGTGTTGATTGGGTTTTTATTTGTTAGCTAGGTTTTAATGTTCATATGCCATCTAGCTAATTGATCTCATTTATTGATTGAGATTAGTTTTCATAGCTTATTTGATTAGGTCATTATTGCCTAAAAGCTATGCCATGAACATTCTTGTGTGATGTATTGATAACTAGGTTGATAGATTGTTTTTTAATCAACTAGTTAATCCTTTGAATGTTTGTGGGTTTTATATGATAGCTTTGTTTCTAGGATTGGTTATCCTTTACTTAGCTAAAGTTATATGCCATGTCATATAGCTATATGTGATATCTAGGATTGATTATATTGTCATCTTATAATCCTAGGTAAGCATTTAGAGTACCCTAGCTCTTATTGCATTAATTGAATATTCATACATATTAACATAGGGTTGTGCATCTCTTTTGAGAGATTGAAGTCTTGGGGCTAAGTGTGCTTAGGCCTCAAGCAAATTGGACTAGAGCCGCTATAAAAGGCCCGGGTGGTAGATTAGAGGGTGCTCACGCCAAGAGTAGTGTATCAGGGGATATCACTAGGGATTGAACCAAGAGTGGCGATTGGTAGTGTCCATAGCCTGAGGTTATCTAGGGTGAGAGTCCGAGAATCACTTGAGGGTGTAACCGTCTTTTCATATAGTGGATTTCGAGGTCCGAGTGTGGCGCACTTAACAGCCCGTGGTTTTTCCCAGTGGTTGGGTTTTCCACGTAAACATCAAGTGTCATTTACTATTTCCGCATCTTATTACACTTGTATGTATTTTTGACTTGCTAGGGGTATTTTCGTAAAATTGACTTGCATGCGAAAATTGGGTAATAATTAGATAAAATCTATTCACCCCCCCTCTAGCTTTATATTGACAAACACACCTCGAGTATTTAAGAACTTTCACATGTTATAAAAGAATCATCATGTCATGGAGATAATCATAGGTCATTCAAATCATACTTCCTACATACATCTCCTAGTCCAAAATGCATGTTTGAACATAAATATGACATGGATTGTAAACAAGCAAGGTTCACACTTATTGAATTGAAAACATATATACATATGTGCAACCAAGCTTACTCAAGCAATCAACCAAGAAGCATAAGATTTTTCAAATTTTTTGCAAGTGACAAGAATGCAAAAATAGCTCTCTTTGCTTGAGTTCCCCATATGGGGTTAGTATCATCCTTCATTAATGAAGGGCATGAGGTCCTATGGACCTACCAAGTCCATTTGACTTGGTTGAACCTATTTGAGACTTGTTAGTCTCATAGCAAGCGGGTTCATTTTTCCTTATCCACATAGATATGACATTTTTCTTCCTAGTGGACAATGGTTCAAGAGTACTAGAATTAATAGGATCATGAATATGAATGTTTTCCTTCCTATTAGCATGCATTCTAGCTCTTATCATTTTCTTTTCAATCATGTTTTTGATTCTACATAATTTAATGAAATGAAAGCAATTTGGTCTAATGTGACCATTAATACCACAAAAGTGACATGTAGGGATAAATTTAGAATTCATACCATGTCCTTGTGCATGCATAGGAGCCATCCCATGACTTTGTGGTTGAGCGGGTTCAAATCTTCTTTGTTGTTGAACCGGTCTAGCTTGCTTCCTTGTTTCATTTTGCATGATTGGCCTCTTCCCTTGATGAATATGAGCTTGAGGGAAGTTAGGTTGAGGAACTTTTTGAGCTTGAGGTTGTCTCTTAGGAGCTACCTTCATTTGTGCATTTCTTGAACATTGTCCTAGATCAATTTTCTTCCTAGGAGTGTGCACCGGTGAGGCTTCTATCTTGCCCAAACTCTTGACAAAGACGGTCTTGGTTGGAGTAGTGATCTCCTTTGTTTCTTCATACCCAATACCTCTCTTGTCACAAGGGTTCTTTCCACTACCAAGAATGTGGTCAAGTTTCTTGGTGCTTGTAGTCATCCTAGACAATGACTCTATGGCTTCAACAAGCTCTCTCTTCAACCCTTCTTCATTCCTCTTAGACATAGCTAGCTCATCCCTTAGCTTGTCTTCAATCTTCTTGGATGCCTCCACTTGTTTACTTAAGTAGTCATTGTGTGTTGAAAGTTCTAGATTTTCATCCTCTAAAATCTTCAACTTTATATTTTTCTTCTCCAATGAACTTTCACACTTGACTATAAAGTCATTTACATCCATTTTCTCTACACCTCCATTTGTAGAGATAGATGAGGAGTCATCTTCACTTAAGTTATCTCCTCCACTCTCATTCTCACTAATGGAGTCATTTCCCTCATTTAGACCTCCACCTTGATCTCTTGAGTCAATGAGAGTCATATCCCAATGAGTAGCTACATATGTCTTCTCTAGAGCTACTTCTTCATCTTTTTCTTCTATGGGATCACTAGTCAAGTCATTCTTACCAACAACTTTATCTTCTACACACGTGGCCCCAAATGCCATGTAGTTGATGGTAAGCTCATCATCACTTGATGACTTATCTCCCTCTCCGGAGTCATCACTTTCACTCCATGTGGCGGCCATCACTTTTGCCATCTTGTTCTTCAAGTTCCCACAATCCGGTGAGATGTGACCTATACCACCACACTCATAGCATTGGACCCCTTTCTTCTTACTATGCTCTTGCCTAGGCTCAAAATTCTTGAAGGGAGCTTTTTTCTTCAAGTTTTGGCCCTTGGATCCAACGCCCTTGTTCTCGAACTTGACAAACTTCTTGAATCTTCTAAGTAGCAAAGCCATGTCTTGGTCCGAGTCACCTTTTTCCTCCTTCACAACCTTGGAAGCATTCAAAGCAATTCCTTTTTGCTTTTTAGGAGGTGAAATACTAGGAGCCTTCCTAGATTCATAGGCGAGGAGTCTTCCAATCACCTCGCTCGGCTTCATATCCTTGTAAGTGCTATTCTCCTCTAAAGCCGTCACTTTTGATTCGAACCTAGCGAGGAGAGACCTCATAATTTTCTGCTTAACTCTCCTATCCGAATAATGATCACTGAGTTGATGGCTTTGATTCACAATATCCATCAACTTGACTTCAAAGTCATTGAAGCACTCATCCTCCTCCATTTTAAGCAACTCAAATTGCGTTTGAAGGACTTGTAGCTTCGAATCCTTAACCACATCGGTTCCTTCGTGTGCAACCTCTAGGATATCCCATGCCTCCTTGGCTATCCTAGTGTTCTGAATCAGTTTGTACTGATTTTCATCCACTGCACATAGAAGAGCATGCCATGCCTTCCTATTCCATTTTGAAGTCTCAAACTCTTCAGGTGACCATTGGGCCTTTGGCTTGAGTACTTCTTCTCCACCACCCGTGGGAGTCATCATAGGAGGTGCATACCCATCTTCAATAGCCATCCATGCCCTATCATGGATTTGGCACACATACGCCTCCATCTTGCCTTTCCATGAGGCATAATTCACACCGGTGAGGAGAGGAGGTCGTGTGCTTGAAGCACCCTCATGGTTGCCACCGAATCCACTCATTGTATCAAATGAATGAATGAAATGTATGCAAAATGTATGAATGAGCAAAAATCACACAAATGCACAACACACCTAAAATGAGCTAGGATCACCTAAGTATATCTAGGAACCCGCTCTGATACCAATTGAAAGTCCTAGAGGCGTGTTCAATATAAAGCTAGAGGGGGGGTGAATAGATTTTAGCTATTATTACCCAATTTTCGCATACAAGTCAATATTACGAAAATGCCCCTACTAGTTAAATATACAAGCAAGTGTAATATAGTGCGGAATTAAAATAACACTTGATGTATACGTGGAAACCCAACCACTGGGAAAAACCACGGGCTGATTAGTGCGCCACACTCGGACCTCGAAATCCACTAATCGAAATGGAGTTTACAACCTATGTAGACCTCGTCTAACACTCCGGTCAATAACCCCCCACTTCTACCACTCTGGCCTTTAAAAGTGGCTCTAGTCCAATTGCTTGAGGCCTAAGCAACCTTAGCCTCAAGACTTAATTCTCTAAGAAGAGATTATGCAACCTATGTGAATATGTATTAATATTCAAATAACAAACAAGGCTAGGTAACCTTAGATGCTTATCTAGGATGAGATAATCAATTTAAATCAACCCTAGATATCAATTGCTAAATGACATGTCAAATAGCTTAGCTAATCAAGATTAAGCAAAAACCTAATTAGCTATCACAAAAACAACACTCAATTAATTCATCACAATTAATTCTCTATTCTTGTATTTATCATATGATCAACAACATACAAGTAAATAAAAAGAGAATATGCTAGATAGTAAAAATACTAAAATAAGATGAAACTAATCAAAATCTTACCAAGCATATTGTGATGATGCCAATCCAATCATAGATGCTTTCTATGTAGACATAGAGGATGCAATATGAAATTTGATGCAAAAAGGATTTAATTTGAGTGTTTAAAGGTGGGTTCTTGAATTGATTTTTTCTCAAAAATCTCTCTTGAAAGATTAGGGTTCTAATTGCTCAAGAAAACTTGTTCAGAGATTGAGAAAACAAGATATTTATAGACATCAAGAATTGGGCATGTGAAAAGACACTTTTGCCCCTGAAACGCACCGTTCGGCGGTTTCAATCGGCGGCCAGGCCGCCGATGACGACCGCCGAATTGAGCTCGTGAAGAACAGAGCATTAACGGCGGTTTCGCGACCGCCGATCCAACCGCCGAATCAAACCCGAGGGATTAAAATCAATCAGGTATGAACGGCGGTTTCGAACGGCGGTCGAGACCGCCGATCTTGACCGCATAATTGCTTCAGACCAATCTGGACTGAAACGGCGGTTTCATTCGGTGGCCAGGCCACCGATCATAACCGCCGATCACCAACAATGGTGAAAACCAAGGAGAAGCCAATGGCATTCTCCATAGGCGGTCTTCGCGCGAAACCAAGCACTAATTAGTGCAAGCGCGGACGTTTCCGAACAATGTCGGGAAACGAATTATAAGGCACATATACACACAACAAGATATATCAACCAAAGTGCTAGTGTGTAAAGTGACATGTGAAGAGATGCACATAAAAATAAGCAAGTATGCAATCATAGCAAGAATGCTAAGTGTGTGTGTGCTACTAAATCTCTTCAAAGAAAAACAAGCACAAGAGATTATACCTTTGGCGTGCTTGAATCTTGAGGTCATGGAAGGGCCTTTGATCTTCAATCATTAAACACTTAGACTACCCTTACATTCAAAACCCCAACATGTGGTTTGACCACGAAATAAGCCAATCAACAAAACGGGAATCCTTACAATACCATGTGTGTTGAAGAAGACCCATGCATTAGCACATGCTAGATGAACCTAGATGTTGCCTAGATGATGATTTGTGCATGTGGGAATGGGTTTAGAGAGATAAAGATGTAATCTTTAAGCTTTTTCTCTCAAGTCTCTCTTTCTCTCTCAAGAATATGGAGCCTCTCTCTAGGGTTTGATTTTATGGCTCTGCACTCAAAATGATGAGAAAGATATGTATTTATAATGCCCAAGTGAAACTATGTCGTTTTGGAAGAAATGGAAAAATTATGGGCATTTTCGTGGTACTCGCGTCAGTGCAGCGGCTCAAGATTCAAGCGCTTTGAAACATGACCAAACGATATCGAAACCTTTCGTATATATATCATTGGAAAGGTATGGATGTCTACATTCTACTCGTTTTTACAGAATGATATTTCAATGTCTGTAGAAAACGTTATGGTCAATGGAGTGACCAAAGGTCAGAAACGGACAATAACAGAGTTGCCCTGTTTTGGTTGTAACTTTGGAGATTTTAAAACCAATCCAAACGGTCATGAAATATTACGAATAATATACCGTTGGAAAGGTATGGGTGTCTAGTTTGTACAAAAATTTTCACAACTCATTTTGAAGCTTTTTATAAAACGTTATGGTCACAAGACCATGCAAAGGTCAGTTTTGAAAACACTTGAAACATTGAAATCCAATTTTTTGAAACTAGACACCTTACTCCAATCAACCAAACCAAAACTACCACTTATCCAAGAGACGAATGAGACCTTCTCAAGTGGTCAACCATCGTGCAAGCACGGACGTTTCTGAACATCCTTTGGGAAACAAATTATACCACACTTAAAGCTAACATACACGAAGTGCACGTGTGGGTATTGAATGCATCCTAATGCCTAACATGTCATGGCATTAACATTGAACAAGATGCACTCAATTCAAACATGCATGAATAAAATTCATGACTTTGCATCCTAATGCCTAAACATGTCATGGCATTTCAATAAACTAGATGCAATTAAATAAACATGCATGAAGAGATATTCAACAATTATGAATGCACACATATGAAAACACACAACATATAAGTATAAGAAATATGCATGAGTTGTGAGTGTGTGCAACTATGATCTCTTCAAAGCATGTAAGCACTAGAATTTACCTTTGGTGCTTCTTCTCTTGAGGTCTTGAGAGGGCCATTGAACTTTCACCAATTCCTAAGCTACCCTTACAACAAGCCCCACATGTGGTTTGTCCACGAAATAAGCCAATAAATAATTGGGAATCCTTACACATATGATGATATTCTACTCTCATTTAATAAATGGAGCCACGATGTCCATATCTATAAATGAAGTCCTCTATCGATTAACAAATGAATACCACCAAACTATCGAGGATAGACTATGCTATATAATCGTACTCATTGATAACTAAAATGATAACACTTGCAACCATAAGTCCATCATTTATCTCAGGATTAAGATAGATTCTCCGATTGTCCTGATAATGAAAAGACTTTTATCTATTGATGGTTCTAGATAAAGTATTTCATTGTGATCCAGTTTAATGCACCTAGTGCACTAGATTCTTTTACTCAAAGCCACTTTGATGATTTAGACCCATCATAACACATTTGATCCCACTCAAATGCTAGCAAAAGAATCTACAACTTTAACAAGATAAAGGTGCCCAACCTTTAACTTAAGTTGTGAACATTATTCAAGACAAACTAAAGAATTGTGTCTACCTCATACATATCCAGATGTACGAAAAATTCTTCTTTTCTCATAGTCTTTTGACCTTATGATTATTTACCTTGACAATTATAATTATAAATGCTATAAGATTTTGTTAAATAAACAGAAATCACTTTATTAACATGATAAGATTGTCAATTACAATATTACACTCTTGCTATTGAGCATAATCCTAATAGATGTATTGGTTCAAGTGGATAAGCTCGTCATTCTGGCAGATTTTGTAGTTTTAGACATAAATGATGTGAGTAGGGAGACAAACATGAGACCTATCATTTTAGGTAGACCATTCATGAAGACAGCAAGAACAATCATTGATGTACATGAAGGAAAGCTTTCTATGACCATTTTGGATGAAACGGTAGAATTTAAGGTCTTCAAATCAGATTTGCAGGACATAAGCTCAGTCGATTGTTTTGCTATGGACAGAGTGCAGTCAGAAGACCACCTAAGAAATGCGAGCGAGTTCTTTCTATCACTATTTGAGGACAAAGGTGAGAAAGATGTTCATGTAAGAGATACTTGTGAAAATCAAACGTCATCAGAAATCAATAAACTGAAGAGTGAAAATGCCAACTTGAAGATGGACGTAGAGACCCTTAGGAAAGAAAAGGATGAGGCAATCAAGAAGACGAAAGAACTTGCAAGGTTGGTAGAAGAACAATAGGAAGATTTTGCTCACAGGACAAGGAAAATCCAAAGGCAAGCGGAGCTGAAAGATAAAACGATAGATGTCATGAAGGAGGAATCATACAACAATGAGAATGCTTTGAGGATAGCAAAGGTCAAGGAATGTGATTACTTAGTGAAGCTTAGAAAGGCTGAAAGCACTATCAAGATCTTGACAAAGGAACAAGGCGTTAAGGGTGAGACTTTAGGGATTAACATCAGCAAAAGAAATTTAGGTCATCCGGATGCAAAGGGTAAAAATGTCACATATGACCCTCTATTCTTTCCTTACAATTGTTATTTTTGCCACACTAGGGGTCATAAAAGGGCTCAATGTGGGGAGTTTATTGAAAATTGCAAAAAGAAACAAAGGAAGCCTAGAGGAAAACCAAAGAGAGCTCGATAAGTTTGGATCCGCAAGGACAAAGTGGATCAGGTAAGAGAAACTATCAATGGTAGGAAGAAAGCCCTTGATATGGAAGAGTGTCCTAAACTCCTTAACACAAATGGTGGCAGTACAAGCGGAGAGGTCGCACAGTTGGAAGTCATCACGCTTATAGAGCCGTAGTGCTCTCATACGTCTTGCCTAGATGCTAAATAAAACGCTTGGTGGGAGGCAACCCACCCAAGTACTATTTTCTTTCTTTTCTTTCCCTTTGTTTCATTTTAAGTTGATAATTAGTGTGAGTCTCGAGCACCCTTGGACGCAGTTGAATATCATTTTATGCTATAGTTGAGCTTTAGTGAAGGTCGTTATTTAATTTCAGGTTTAGGGGTGTGCGAAAAAGTTTAGTATTTTAGGTTGGGAGCAGATGTGCGGTAACGTAAGTGAAACGGGGCGTTTTGATCATCCAAGTAAGAAATTCAGGAATTACCGCGGCTTGGACCGCTGCACTGGCAATGTGTCCCGGCCGCGGTAGGTCAAAAATTTATCTCTCTATTTACAGAACGCACAGCAGTGGGACTCATTCGTCCCACCGTTGCTACACAGTTCTTCTTCTTTTCTATTCCAAATTGTTCATTTTTCTTCTCCATTGCCTCTACTCTTCCCATTCAAGGTCAAGGTATGTTCTTTTCTCTCTCTCTTCTTGATTCTATTGCCTTATTTGATCAAGTTATGCTCATATGATTTTCATTGGAAGGTTAGAGTTATTTAGTGCTTACAATCCGAATTCCATGCTTTCATAACCATTGTGCTTCGTTTTAATTGAGTTATGCGGTGGGATTAAGCATATTTGGTTGGGTTTTTACTTGGTATATGTGGAATTTCGAATTTATATGTTGTTAGGGAGAGTTGGAAAATTTTACTTGGTTACATTGATGCCATGAATTATTTTGAATGCTAAGTTATGCTTGAGGAAGTTAGATGGACTATGAATTGTTTTTAACTTGGTTGCGCTTGGGAATTTTTTACATATATGGCATTGATTGTGTGAATTTGGGTCCAGATTTTGAAACAAATTGCTGCCGGATTTTTGTAAAATTTTGAGCTTATTTTGGGTTGTTTTGTTTGCAGACGGCGAAAACTCATGTAGGGAAGCACCCTCGGATTAGTGTGGCCGATAAGGGAAAAAGACAGGCAGTGCTGAAGCAGGCTCAGCACAAGGATTTCAAGGGTCATTTCAGTAAGTTCCAAGTGTGACCCTGGATTATTGAAAGGGGCATTGGCGTCACTAGTTTGGCACAGACACCCATTCCAGAGGTGGTTGCAAACCGTCGATGGGGGAGGTACATAGCACAACTACCAAGACCGAACAGGAACATTGTGGCAGAGTATTATGCCAGTGCTGTTGTAGAGAGGCTCCAAGCTGGGTCCCCAGTTTTGGTTCAAGGTGTTGAGATCCATATTACCCTGGAGGCCATTAATTAACACTTTGAGGTTCCAGAGGTTTTTATCAGATGAGGAGGTGGAATAGAATATATTGAGAATCTTGACCCGTACAGAGGGAGATTGGCTGCAGTCCTTATGTTGAATAAGCTATAGCAGTGGGATCAGTTAGTGAGGCTATACCAGCATGATACATATGTCGATGTTGCCTTCTAGAACCTTTTCTGACATACTCGCTACTGCCATCTCAGCACCATATAGAGATTTTTTTTACCAGGCACGTGTGTTACACCGTTTGAGGACATGTGGCCCTATTAACATTGGGCGGGTGATCTCTAGTGCCATTCGTGAGGCTAGTGAACACGATGATCAGTCCATGGTATTTCCGTGTTTGATCACGGCATTCTGCAGACAAGCTGGTATTGATGTGACTGCTGGATTAGAGGATTGCGAGCTAACCTTGCTAAACTTGACTAAATGGAACCAACAGTTAGTTCTTCGGGGTTTACAGCCTATTGGGGCCTATGGTGAAAGGAGACATCATCGGGAGGAGAGAGAAGCACGAGAGGCTAAGGTAGCGGCGCAGTTACAGGATCAGCCTATAGGGATTGAGGCACCAAATGCCGCTCAGCCAATGGCTGTCTAGCCAGGAGGTAACCCATTTGGTGCTCTTCTGCAGTCCATGCAGTCTAACATGGATATGCGGTCCGGATAGTTAAAGGGACAGTTGAACACTCATTTTGACACTGTCGAGATGAACATAAAGGCGCCACGCGTGATGATGACTACCCGGTTTTCTGTGGCTAGCGATAGTGGTGCACCATTCCAGACCCCGTTTCCTAACCCGTACTATGCAACTAGTGGATCAGGATTGAAGCAACATGACTATGATCAGAGGACCTTGATCATAAATTTCGATGATGAGGAGCAGCTGCAGGATGATCAGATAGACTCAGACCAGAACACAGAGATACTTCAGCTTTCCGATGAGGACGGGGGAGATTAGCAAGATATGATTTTCTTTTCTTTTCCTTTTTGAACTTTTAATTTATTTCTTTATTTCTTTGTTAAATGTCAGATATCTTTGTTATGTCTTTGGATGTTGCAGATTTACTCTCAGATAGTGTACTTCAGTCTTTGATTGTGTCTTTCACCACTTATCTGTTTTTAATTGTCAACATTGAGGGTAATGTCGAGTTCAGGTTTGAGGGTGTGACGTCTTGAGTCGTTTGTTTGAATTTGTTTTTTAGAGTCTGTCGTTCCTGCATTATCCATGATGAGATTCTTCGATTTTTGCCTTAGAAATGAAATGTTTTAATCACTGGGTTTATACTAACATCTTGCCGCTTAGAGTAGTGCATTGTATTTTCAAAAACTTATGGCATGCTCTTGATGGGATAATGGATAGGATGCTTAGTTAGATTGTCATGATTAATAGTAGAAACTACCCTGTGAGGTCACTAAGCCAAAAAGCGTACATAAATGACATGATGTGAGGGATATTTTGTATCCAATCTTTAAACACTCAGTAGGTTCTTAGCATTAGATTTGATCTCTATAGGTTGAACATAGAGCATTATAGAACATTCATCATAAAAGATTTCTCATGTTATCTTTGTTCTTGAGTAAGACGAACCAGTGGAAGTGATTTTAGACTATGTGTGCTTGAACCACTTAAAAGGCATGTAATATTTCATACCCTTGTATGTGTGCTCCATAACCCTGTTTGAAGCCAAACACTGATTAGCCTTTTTCTTTCTTCACCAATTAACTATAACCCATGTAAGCCTATATTATAGCCATACCTGTTAACTTGGGATCATGCTTTGAGTTTGTGAAGAAAACATGACAGTTCGGCACAGGAACTTTGTGCGGAGTTAATATGAGACAAACAAGGGAAGAGCTGTATTCAATCCAAATGAAAAAGGAAAGGTTTATATTGTTATGTAAGTCTCTGATTCTAAGAAAAAAAAATGCCACCAAAATGAATGGTGTGTTGAGAGAATCAGAGAAAAGAATTTAATGAATACAATAAGTCAAAGAATTTGAAGTGTTGTATCTACTCACGAAGGAGTTGTCAAGAGAGGATGGTGATTTATGAGGACTGTAACAAATGATGAGTGGCAGTATTTCACTTACAATGGAAGTCAAAGAAAACCTAAGAGTTGCGTGAAGCCGTAAAGGTAATTGAAGACTCTCATTGAATGATTGATCGGACTATTTTATACCTATTTGAGGTCCCCCATTTCCGATCGTTTGTCTCGTTTTCGAGCGTATTTTTGTATATAATGTTTTGTTTGAGCTATGTGTAGGTACATATTCCCTACAATAGGTGTTTGAGCATAAAGGAACGTTAGGGAAGCAAAATGAGCCAAAAACGGATCAAATGGAGTATATGTTGAGTATCGTGCCTCTCCGTCGACACAGACAACGACGTGATCTAAGCCTAGCCGTACCCACGGTTGATCCGTCGTCGAGATAGAATGCGACAACGAGACTGCGGCAGAACCCCCTCGACATTCCAGTAGCTTACGGATGAAGTGTAGAAAATCCAAATTCGGCGGTCAACATCTGCGGCCAGGCCGCAGAATTGAAACCGCCGATCAACATCAGTGAGTCCAGAAGCAAATCGGCGGCCACGATTCAACCGCTGATTCAACCGCCGATCAATTCCAGAATGTCACTTTTCCATTCTGCGGTTTTGAATCTGCGGCCAGGCCACCGATTCAACCGCCGATCGCCCAGCGAGAGGCCGATTTTGGGCGAAATGAGAGGGGCAAACTCGTCAATTCATCCCCATTTCAGCCCTAAAACTCCCAACACTATATAAACACCCTTTTTGCCTCATTCTTTCAGAATCCACACTTCCCACCACTTCCTCTTCTTCTTTATCTTCATCTTCTTCACCTAATAAGAGAGAGAGAAGCTTTCTAGAGCATCCATGGAGGTTTTTCCTCCATGGATGCTCCCCACTTCATCTTCTACCCATCATCCACCCATTTAGGAGTAGATTGCAAGGAGAAAGGAGGGTCTTTGGACCAATTTCGAGCTAAGGTTTCATGGAGGACTTGGAGGAGGTTTTTCTTCAAGGGTTGTCTCTTTTAACTCATCTCTTTGTATTTCTTGTTTTCTTAAATGTGTAATCCCCACTTGGGAATATTTGTAAACTTATATTTGTGCTCAATATATATAATGGTTGTTTTTATATCCAATTTGTGTTTTGATTCATTCTTGATTGTAGTTGAATATATCTCTTATCTTGAAATGCATGTTTGTTGATGATTGGAAATTGATATGTGTTCATGGATGGGATTAGGAGTAGATTAACTTAATTGTAGGAGTAGTTGTAATCAAATATCCCATTTGTGTATGTATGTCTTTGGAAGGTCGAAATTGCATGTCATGAATTGGTTTGAGTGAATTAGAGTTAGGATTGTGCTTTTGGAGGGGCTCTCCGGGCATAGTTTTGGCTAATTAGCTAGGAAGAGTGGGTGAACCTATAAATTGTCATATTAGAAGGGTTTGGTTCATTGTTCTTGTAAACAATTGGACTTTAGCTATTTCTCACTCTAGGGGCTCTAGGTGAGTCATGGTTAGAGTTACAATTATTGGTCTTTGGCTATTTCTCATGCTAGGGGCTCTAGGTGAGTTATGGTCGGAGATACAATCACTCTTTCCACACTCATTAGACTTTCACGTTGCCATTTTACATTACGAAGCAATCATTGGGGCCCAATGTAGTTTTGTTTGTAGAATCGGTTCACAAATGTTGGTTGCGGTTTCGTGTACGAGGGGCTCTCGACACACTCTTCAACCGTTAGCTCTATGAGTGGGTATAAATCGGATTGAGGCAAGAACGAACCCTTAACTAAAATTGGATGTCCTTAATGTCTAACAACCAACTATTTGTGCACTTATGTAAGGTGAACTTGTTGAACCTTGTGTGGCCATTTTCATGCATCTCTCCTATCCACCATTTTATTTATCACTTTAAACATCATTCTCACCCTTCCATATTCTCTTTGTTTTTATTTATTTTCATTTTCATTTTCTATACACACACACCGCATTGTACATACATTTCACACACATCATTCTTACCTTTCCACATTCTATTTACATGCTTACAATAAACTCTAGAACTTGATACGGTTGACGAATCACACCTCCCTGCGGAACGATACCCTCGCTTGCCGCTTTACTAGTCTTTTGCTAGTTTAGAGCACATTGCGTAGGAAACCCCTTTTTAAATGAATAATCTTTTGATCCTTGCGATTTCTTAACGACGGAAAAAGTGAGTATCAATGATCCTAGGTTTTTGAATTCCTATTGCCCGTTCTTTCTTAACCTTTACTTAATAACCCCATTATAACCGAAATGAAAAATTTGATTGTTCTGCTAGTTATCCTTGCTATGAAAGTAAAGGTGAAACGTGTGTTTATCTTGTTCAAAATGTTTAATTCTTTTTGTGAGATCTTTTGCATACAAATCAAGCGTTCTTTCAATGATATATTCATATGTGGTTATAATTTGAAACTTCTTATGCATAGCTTCTTTCGCATAAGCTTGATGAGTGACTTACCTAGGTTTTGTGCGATTAATGAGCATTATCTTGTGAGGATTAGAGTTGAGGCGAATTACATCTATGACGTTCAGCGAATGTGTTTTTGATGCTAGAATATCTTGAGCTTGGCCTTTTCAATTAAAATGAGCGATGCATTCAGTTTTGTGACTTAATGTTAGTCTTTACTTATTGCCTTTTGCATGCATTGTTTCAATATGGGCACTAATCGATTGCATCTCAATGATTGTGAAATTCCCTTAAGCAATAGTGTATTATATACCTAGAGGGGAGATGAATAGGTATAGGCCCAAATCTCTTCCAACTTCAAGATATGCGGATAACAATAATGAAATGTACAATTGAAATGATATAGCAATTGTATAGTATGCGTCAATACATGTGAAAATCAATATACAAGAGATATATTCAATACATGATATGGAATATAATGAAAAGTAAAGTGAAAATAGACACAAGGATTTTAACGTTGTAAAACCTCAAAGAGGAAACATCCATGGGTTGATACCACAACCACCGGTAAAGCAATTCACAATGAAAGAAAGAGATACACACTCAATGCAATCAACTCCTAGTCTATTCACAAGACCTAGTGAATCACTACCCTTCTTCCTATCCAAGGTGAGTCCTTCACCTCTAGGAAGCAACTTCCTATCCAAGGCTTTCAAGCCTCTAGGAAGATTTCCTTGCGTAGCTATCTAGATCCAAAGATCCTAGTCAAGCTCCCCTAGCTCAACCATCCAGAGTATCACACTCCTAGCTAAGTCTTTCGCTTAGTTATTCGGATCCTTTTAATCCTAACTAAGACTTCTCGCTTGGCTATCCGGAATCCTTTCCTAGCCAAGTCTTTTTGCTCAAGATAAAGCTTTACTCACTTTAATCAAGAGACTTCAACCTTTTCACAAGGCAATGATCTAGGTGATGCAAATGATGCAAATCACAACAAATAAAGCAAGATGATCAATCTAGCTCTATGAACATGCTTAGAGATAATCTAGGATATGCTTTCAACAAACAATCACAAATGTACTTAGAAATCAATGCATGTATATCAATAAGAACAAGTCAAGAATATTCAATATATCACTCAAAAATTCTTTGATCTTAGATCATGAAATTAAACCTAGAAATTATCAAGAGATACATCATACAAGATATTTCTAGAATCAATTTCAAGATTAATCAAGTTTAGCAAAATATGTTCAAATAAGATCACAAGGCTAAAACTCAATCAATCAATCAATCATACAAACCTAGAATGTGAACTAACATCATTCTTAACACATTTCATCTATCAAATAAGAAGATTGAATGAGATGATCAAAAGAGAAAGTGATAAGAAAATGTTTCACCTACAAATGTATAATCTCGGACTGAAATCAGCTTGCTGCGAACAATCACGAAATCACTTGGCTCTGAAAATGCTTGGGGTTTGTAGTTTTCATCAAGACCAACATTTTTGGCTTTTGAATCAAGTGATTCGGAGTTAAGATGAGAAAGTTATGATTGCAACAAGACACCAAAAATCATGAAGAAATTCTGCACATTCCTTCTTTTTCAATTTTCTTCAAGTTATGTTTGGAGGGAAGGAAAATGATTTTTAAAAGAGAGAGAGAGGGAAAGGAAGCACCCAATTGAAGAGTGCCACATCAGCCACCATGTGTGGACCGCGTGTGGCACACGTGGGCAGAGAGGACCTCTGGCGGTGTGGCACACGTGGCCTCCAAGGTTGGCCGATGGCCAATCTTGCTCCTCTCACGCTCCGCTAGCATTTTTCGGCCGTATTCGGGCCTCCAAACTCCGATTTTGAATCCATCTTCGGATTATGAATCATGACTCCCTCACGCATGACGACGACTACAAAACTTTGACAAAAGGTTGAGAATTCATCTCGGAAAACGATGACGAAGACAACTCAACGAATGAGAACGCAAAGTAGTGTAGCTACATCGTTTGGACTCGAAACCTAATGAGTGAGTAACCGAAATGACCGGGACTCAATAAGGAATCATATGAGATCATTTTCAAGTCCAAAATACAAGAAACACAAACAAATAAACACAATGTCACACAAGTATGCCATATCCAAGCGATAGTCATAAAACATGCAATTCTACAATGTTTGTTTATATGAGACCTGTAAGGTTCCCATTTGTTGATTGGCTCATTTCGTGGACAAACCACATGTTGGGGGTTCTTTGTAAGGGTAGCCTAGGTATCGGTGTTATTGCTCAAGCCCTTTGAAGACCTCGTCTTGATAAGCACCAAAGGTAAATTTCTATGTGCTTACTTTTCTTTAAAGAGATTAGTTGCACACACACACTTAACATACATTGCATATGTGTGCATTCTCTTCACTTGTCACATTTCACACTTGCACTTATTTGTTATATTTTGTTGTGTGTAATTGTGTCTTGTTGTCTTGTAATTCGTTTCCCGATTATTTTCGGAAATGTTCGTGCATGCACTAGAATGTGCTTGGTTTAGCGTGAGGACCGCCTACGGAGAATGCCCTTGGCTTCTCCTTGGTTTTCACCTTTGTTGGTGATTGACGGTTATTATCGACGGCTGAAACCGCCATTTGCTTCCAGTAGTGTATGGAGCAATTATGCGGTTATGATCGGCGGTCACGACCGCTGTTCAAAACCGCTGTTCGAAACTGCCGTTCAAGACCTGATTGATTTTATCTCTCGGCCTAATTCGGCGGTTGAATCGGCGGTCACGATTGAAACTGCCGTTTTCATACCTGATTGATTTTTTAATCTCAGGTTTGATTCGACGGTTAGATCGGCGGTCACGACACCACCGAATGAAACCGCTGTTGGTCCCCTGTTCCTCTCGGACCAATTCGGCGGTTATTATCGGTGGCCTGGCCGCCGATTGAAACCACCGATCGGTGCATTTCAGGGGCAAACTTATCTTTTCACATGCTCTGTTTTTCATGCCTATAAATACATCACTTTCTCTTGTTCTGAATGTGACTCTTTAATCATCAAGAACCCTACTTTAAAAAGAGAGATTTTTAAGAGAGAAAGCAATCAAGTTTGTTCATCAAACACTCAAACCAAAATCCATTTGCATCAAAGTTCATCTAGCATTCTCTAGCATATCTAGGATGCTTGCTTGCATAGGTCTTTCATCATCACACTTGCTTTGGTAAGTTTTTCACTATTATCATACATAATTAGTGTTTAATTTATTATGGCATCTCTTTTATTACTTGATTGTTCTTAGATTATATTCTAATATTCAAGATAGAGATTGTTGTGTTGATTTGATTGAGTGTTGTTTTTATGATAGATATCTAGGTTTCTCTAATCTACGATTATCTAAGCTAATTGACATGTCATTTAGTTTTAATATCTAGGATTGTTTTTAATTGCATATTTATCATCTTAGATAAGCATATAGGGTTTCCCTTGCTCTATGTTGTATTTGAATATTCATATATTCACTTAGGGTGTTAATTTCTTTTTAGAGAATTAAGTCTTGTGTTGTGACCGGGATTAGGTTGCTTAATTCGCAAGCAATCAGACTAGGTTCACTTATACCGGGATTAGGTAGGTGTGTGATTACTTCCGGGATTAGGTTGTAATCGTTTACACATTTAGTGGATTCGAGGTTCGAGTGTGGCTTACTTACTAGCCCGTGGTTTTTCCCGTGAGGGTTTCCACGTAAAAATCAAGTGTTATTTAATTTCCGCATTTTATACTTGATTTATTGCTTTATCTATTTAGGGGTAATTTCGTAATTGTGACTAATCACGAAAAATTGGGTAATAAGCTTTAAATCTATTCACCCCCCCTCTAGATAGTTTTATACACACCGTGCTATAATTTGTTTCAATTGGTATCAGAGCGAGTTCCTAGACATACATAGGTGATCCTTGCTTATTTTGGTGTGTTTTGCATTTTGTGTGATTTTTGATCATTCATACATTTGCATTCATTTCATTCATTCATAATCACTATGAGTGGAAATGGTGGAAATGGTGGTGGCAACGAAGGTGCTTCAAGCACAAGGCCTCCACTTCTTACCGGATTGAACTATTCCCAATGGAAAGGGAAGATGGAATCCTACATATGCCAAATTCATGACCGTGCATGGATGGTGGTGTAAGACGGATATGATCTACCCAAGATGACTCCCGATGGTGGAGGAGAAGAAGTATTGAAGCCAAAGGCGCAATGGAACGCGCAAGAGTTTGAGGCTTCAAAGTGGAATAGGAAGGCGATGCATGCCATCTTATGTGCTATGGACGACAATCAATACAAATTGATTCAAAATACTAGGATAGCTAAGGAGGCTTGGGACATCCTAGAGATTGCACATGAGGGAACCGAAGTGGTGAAGGACTCTAAGCTTCAAGTCCTCCAAACTCAATTCGAGATGCTTAAGATGGAGGAGAATGAGTGCTTCAACAACTTCGAGATCAAGTTGATGGTCATAGTCAACCAAAGTCATTAACTTGGTGATCCATATTCGGATAGGAGAATCAAGCAAAAGATTATGAGATCTCTTCCGGATAGGTTTGAATCAAAAGTAACGGCTTTAGAAGAAAATAGTGGATACAAGGATATGAAGCCGAGTGAGGTGATTGGGAGACTTTTAGCTTATAAGTCTAGGAAGGGTCCTATCTCCACACCACCTAAAAAGCAAAAAGGAATTGCTTTGAAAACCTCCAAGGATGAAAAGGAGGCAAAGAAGATTGACTCGGATGAAGACCTTGCCTTGTTTGTAAAAAGGTTCAATAAGGTTATGAAGTTTAGAAGAAAGGGCTTTGGATCAAAAGGTTAAGATTTGAAGAAAAAGGGCTCTTTCAAGAAGTTTGAACCTAGGCAAGAAAGGACGGAAAGGAAAGGGGTCGGATGTTTCAAGTGTGGTGGCATAGGTCACTTTGCCCCCGAATATGCAAATCACATTGAGAAGAAGAAGGGAAAAGTGATGGCCGCTACTAGGAGTGGAAGTAGTGATGACTCCATTGAGGGAGATGAGTCTTCAAGTGATGAAGAGCTCATGGCTAACCTCCTAGCTTTTGCCTCCTCCCATAAAAGCAAAAGTGCTAGTGAGAGAGAGGAATTGAGTCAAGAGGAAAATGACTCAAGTGGAGAAGAAAGTGATTCCTCTTCTAACTCCATAAATAGTTTTGTGGAGAAAAAGGTGCTTGCTAAATACCATGCCGAGTTTAATGATTTAGCAATCAAGAGCACAAGAAAGATCAAGATGTTAAGAGAAGAAAATCTTGAGCTTTCATCTCATAATGACCACTTAAGTGAACAAGTGGAAAAATTCAAGAAGATGGAAGATAAGCTAAAAGATGAGTTAGTCTTATCTAGGAGGAATGAAGAAAGTCTAAAGAGGGAGCTTGAAGAAGTAAAAGAGTCGATGACTAGGATAGATTCTAGCACCAAGAAACTTGACCATATGCTTGGTGTTGGAAAGAGTCCATGTGACAAGATGGGTCTTGGGTATGAAGATGGCAAGAAGATCTCAACCTCTAACAAGACCGTGTTTGTTAAGAGTTTGAGGAACGAAGAAACTTCATGTGTGCAAATTCCTAGGAAGAAGTTAGAAATAGGACAATGTTCAAATGCACAAGTGAAGATGGGGCCAAGAAGGCAACCTTAAGCTCAACCCCCTAGGGTCTCTCAAGCCTACATTCCTCCACAAGTGGCTCACAAAGGAAAGAGACCAATCATGCAACCTCAAGCTAGGAAGCAATCAAGACCGGTTCAACAACGAAGATGCTTTGAACCCATTCATCCACAAAGACAAGAACAAGGTTTGATTCCTTATTTTACTCATATATGTCATTTTTGTGGATTTGATGGTCATATTAGACCACATTGCTTTCGATATATTAAAATGTGCAAAACAAGAAGCATGATGAGAAGAAAAAGAAAAGAGCCATGATGCATGTTCCTAGGAATGATAATATTATTATGCATGATCCTAGGACATCTAGAGCCCATGTACCAAAGACCACTAAGAAAGCTAAGATTGTTTCTAGGTGGATTAGAAAGAATGAAAATGTTTGCCATGTTGCTCAAATAGCCTTGAAGGCAAATTCTTCTAATTTTTTGTATTTAGATAGTGGGTGCTCTAGGCACATGACGGGAAACAAGAGTTTCTTCGAGACTCTTGTTATGGAGGAAGGAGGATATGTCACTTTTGGTGATGGATCCAAAAAGAAAGTTGTAGGGAAAGGAACCATTTCCGTTCCCGGATTACCCTCCTTATCCGATGCTTTATTTGTTGATGGCTTGAAAGCGAATTTAATAAGCATTTCACATCTAAGTGATGAAGGATATTCCGTCTTGTTTTGTAACGATGATTGCTCGATCCTAAAGCCTGATGGACAAACCTTATTGAAAGGTATGAGATCTAGTGACAATTGCTATTGTCTTGAAGCTAGAATAGTATCAAACAATGTGTCCATGGATGAGCAAATAGAGTTGTGGCATGAAAGACTTGGCCACATGAACTTTAGGGATTTAAGAACCCTTGGAAAGTTCGAGTGTGTGCGTGGCCTCCCTAAGCTTGGGAAGAAATCCAATGGTATTTGTGGACCTTGCTAACAAGGAAAACAAACTAAAAGCATGCACAAAAAGGGCAAGTATCTCTCCACCAAGGAGTTTTTAGAGCTTCTCCACATGGATCTCATGGGTCCATGCAAACCGAGAGTTTAGGTGGAAAGAGAAACATTTTTGTTTGTGTTGATGATTTCTCTAGATTTACATGGACATATTTTCTTAGAGAAAAATCCGAAACTTTTGATAAGTTTAAAATGCTTTGTACTAAAATACAAAATGAAATGAATTTTAACATTAAAAGCATTAAATGGATTAGAAGTGACCATGGGAGGGAATTTGAGAATGCCTCTTTTGAAAGCTATTGCAATAGCTTAGGCATCTCCCATGAGTTCTCGGCTCCTAGGACACCTCAACAAAATGGAGTTGTTGAGAGAAAGAATAAGGTCTAGTTATGTTGCTTAGCAACAAAGTCCCTAGGAACCTATGGGCCGAAGCCGTCAATACGCCTTGCTATATAGGGAATCGTGTTTTCCTAAGGCCCGGTTCTAGAAACACCTCCTATGAGTTATGGAAGGGTAGGAAGCCAAATGTTAGCTACTTCCACACATTTGGAAGCAAATGCTACATTTTAAATGACCGTGATCAACTTGGCAAGTTTGATGCTAAGAGTGATGAGGGTATCTTTATTGGCTATGCCTTGAATAGTAGAGCCTATAGAGTTTTCAACTTGAAGACTCGAACCGTCATGGAATCATCGAATGTTGTTATTGATGATACAAGGCTCAAGTCTCATGACCATGAGGAGGAGGAAGTTTTAGAGGATGACTCTCATTTGGAGAGGGTTGTGGTGACTCCCAATGTTGGGACGTCTAATGACATTAATGAAGTCACACAACCTATTACTAGAGTCCCTCTCTTGGACTCTAATGAACCCGCTCCATGGGTTAGAAGGCTCCATAACAAAGAGGATGTTATTGGATATGTGAATGAGGGTGTTAGAACTAGGCGTCAAATAGCTAATCTAATTAGCTACACATGCTACACCTCTCAAATTGAACCCAAAAAGGTTGATGAAGCCTTAAATGATGAATTTTGGGTTCTAGCCATGCAAGAAGAGCTAAACCAATTCGAAAGGAATGAGGTTTGAACTCTAGTTCCTAGGCCTAAAAACACTCATGTGATAGGCACTAAGTGGATTTATAGGAACAAATCCGATGAGGATGGCAACATAGTGCGGAACAAGGCTAGACTTGTAGCACAAGGATACTCTCAAATTGAGGGTATCGACTTTGAGGAGACTTTTGCTCCCGTTGCCCGTTTAAAGTCCATTAGGCTTCTCTTGTCCATTTCTTGTGTGCACAAGTTCAAATTGCACCAAATGGATGTCAAGAGTGCCTTCCTCAATGGCTTCTTGCAAGAGGAAGTGTTTGTTAAACAACCCAAGGGGTTTGTGGATGCACACCACCCCAACCATATCTATCGCCTCAAGAAGGCACTATATGGGTTGAAACAAGCACCGAGGGCTTGGTTTGAGCGCCTCACTCAATTTCTTGTTGACAATGACTACACACGTGGTAGTGTTGACAAGACACTATTCATCAAAAGAAACAATGATGAGCTTTTCATAGCTCAAATATATGTTGATGATATAGTGTTTGGCTCCACCAACAACACCAAAGTCCAACAATTTGTTGATGTTATGTCTCATGAATTTGAGATAAGTCTTGTTAGTGAGCTTAGTTACTTCCTAGGTTTGCAAATTAGGCAACTAGATGATGGGATTTTCATAACCCAAGCCAAATATGCCAAAAACCTAGTGAAGAAGTTTGGTCTTGAAAAAGCCAAACATTGTGACACTTCTATGAGCACCACTTTGAAGCTAAGCAAGGATGCTAGCGGTAAAAGTGTGGACCAAACCTTATATCGTGGCATGATAGGGAGCTTGCTCTATTTGACCGTAAGTAGGCCCAATATATCATTTAGTGTAGGAGTTTGTGCTAGGTACCAATCCGATCCCAAGGAGTCCCATCTCTCTTCGGTTAAGAGAGTCATTCGCTTTGTGAATGAGACTTATAATTATGGAATTTGGTACTCATTTGACACTAATCCTAGTCTTGTAGGATATAGTGATGCGGATTGGGCAGGAAATTGTGATGATAGGAAGAGCACATCGGGCGGTTGCTTCTTCCTAGGCAACAACTTGGTGTCTTGGTTTTGCAAGAAGCAAAACTCGATTTCCTTGTCCACGGCCGACGCCGAGTACATAGCCACGGGGAGTGGATGCACACAACTCCTATGGATGAAGCAAATGCTAGTGGACTACGGATTCAACCAAGGTACTCTCACTCTCTTTTGTGATAACATGAGTGCTATTAATATTTCCAAGAATCCGGTACAACATTCTAGAACTAAGCATATTGACATCCGCCATCACTTCATTAGAGAGGTTGTTGAAAATAAATGCATAGTACTTGAACATGTAGGTACTAATAATCAACTTGCGGACTTATTTACTAAACCCTTAGATGCTACTCGATTAAAAACTCTTAGTAGATCTATTGGGATATGTCTTGTGGAGTGATGTTCTATGATTGACCCCATATGGGGAACTCAAGCAAAGAGAGCTATTTTGCATTCTTGTATCTTGCAAAAAAAAATTCTAAATAATTTATGCCTCTTCTTTTAATTGTTTGAGTAAGCTTGGTTGCACATATGTATATATGTTTTCAATTCAATAAGTGTGAACCTTGTTTGTTTACAATCCATGTCATATTTATGTTCAAACATGCATTTTTGGACTAGGAGATGTATGTAGGAAGTATGATTTGAATGACCTATGATTATCTCCATGACATGATGATTCTTTAATAACATGCTAATGTCAAATGAAAAAGCATGAAATTCATATCACATGCTCACATGAAAAGCATAAATTGATGATTGCATATTCTTAAAATGCAAAACTTGTGTGAAAGCTTATGAGACTCAAAATGAATAAAGGATCTTGTATCCATTCAAAGGAATTTATATTCAAAATGTCTCTCTTTCTTTATTCGTTGACCATGGCTACTATCATACGGATATCTTATCCGGAAAAATCAAAAAGGGTGCAAAGTCGCTCATGCCATGTTTCACTTATAAAGTTGGATATAGTTTCTCTTAAATTGAAATCAATATATTCTATATCCTTGCTTTACTCATGACTTTGGTGAAATTGGTTTGAATTCCTATTAGAAACCTTTGTCATTTGCTTTGCCAAATACCATTGTATTTTGGACTTGAATGCTACATGTCTTGTATGCAAAGCATGTTTGATTCACACATTTTCTCACAAATAAATCTCCTTGTTTCTCTCCAATTAATTGAGATGCATAAAGTGACTTATATTAATTATGCAAATCTTGCATGCTACTATCTCTCGTTGCTATGAGTGACCCAGTTGGGGACTACTCCTTTGCCTATATCATGACAAAAAGGGGGAGTAGTATATGGTAAGGAGAGTTGCAAAATATAGTAGCAATTGTGCATATTGGGGAGAACATTCATTGAGGGGGAGTAACCCGTTGAGGGGGAGCATTGCATACATTACATTTTATCATGTTGTGCCTATTTTTTTTTAAATGCAAATGCTTGTATTTGTTCTCACTTGATTCATCTCACTTTTTACTTGTATTGGAAACGTTAGAAACTTTCTTTTCAGGGCTTGATTATTCTACAAGAGATTGAAGACTTGATGTTTTATTTTCTTATCTCTTTGTACTATAGAATATCATAGTTATCCCGTTGTTTCTATTTTAATGTGAGGAATCAATGTGAGTGGTGGTTTTGTCACGAAATAGCCAAAGGGGGAGATTGTAAGGTTCCCATTTGTTGATTGGCTCATTTCGTGGACAAACCACATGTTGGGGTTCTTTGTAAGGGTAGCCTAGGTATCGGGTTTTTGTGTTCGAAGCCCTTTGAAGACCTCGTATTGATAAGCACCGAAGGTATATTTCTTTGTGCTTACTTGTCTTGAAGAGATAGTTGCACACACTCACAACTCATGCATTTGTTTAATACTTGTATGTTATGTGTCTTATTTTTTGTGCATTAATGTTCATTAACATCTCTTCTTGCATGTTAGTTTGATTGCATCTTGCATATCCAATTGCCTTGTCATGCTTAGACTTAGGATTGCATTTTTGCATTGGGCGCTCCCAAAAGCGCTCTACAGAAGCGCTGTACGAACATCGCCCATTGAGCGCTGTTCAGACCCGATTGATTTAATTCGGTCGCTGTTGGGTCGCTGTACAGGCGCTGTACAAAGCGCTCTACGTACAGCGCTCTACGTACAGCGCCTTACGTACAGCGCCACTCTATTTTCCCGTGAGAATAGAGTAGGGGCGCTGTACAAAAGGCGCTCTACGTACAGCGCCCATGGCAATATTGAGGCAAACTTATCAAAACGACCACACCTTATTTTGGCCCCCTATATATATGCCTCTTTGACTTTAGGTCAATCACATGAGTTCATATTCAGATTCTATACTTACGATATTTTTCAAAGAGAAGAAAAATTCCAAAGAACTCATTTTTAGTTTACTCAAACACTTTTGCATGATCATCAATCATCATCTAGCATCATCCTTGATCATCTAGATGACATCTTGCATGGATTCTTCATCATACTTTGCTTGGTAAGCTTTTCACTAATATCTTACATATTTTGTGTTTCTCTTAACAAGCAATCTCAATTAATTACTTGTATGTTATTTTATATACCTTGAATACAAGTTTGAGATTAGTATGATGTATGTTTGAGAAGTTGTATTATGATAGCTAATTAGGTTTTGTGCTTAATCTTGATTAGCTAAACTATTTGATTGAACATGTCATTTAGTTTTTAATATCTAGGATTATTCTAATTGCATATTAATCATCTTAGATAAGCATATAGGGTTTCCCTTGCTCTATGTTGCATTTGAATATTCATATATTCACTTAGGGTTTATTCTCTTCATTGAGAAAGTAAGTCTTGTGTGTAGCTTCCGGGATTAGGTTGCTTAGATCGCAAGCAAATTGGACTAGGTTCACTCATACCTGGATTAGGTAGGTGTGTGATTACTTCCGGGATTAGGTTGTAATCGTTTTATACATTTAGTGGATTCGAGGTTCGAGTGTGGCTTACTTACTAGCCCGTGGTTTTCCCGTGAGGGTTTCCACGTAAAAATCAAGTGTTATTTAATTTCCGCATTTTATACTTGATTTATTGCTTTATCTATTTAGGGGTAATTTCGTAATTTTGACTAACACGAAAAATTGGGTAAAAAGCTTAAAATCTATTCACCCCCCTCTAGATAGTTTTATACACACCGTGCTATAATTTGTTTCAGCTGGAGTTAGAGATACAGGGGGTCGACCGTTTTAAACGATCTCCAGCCTATGATGCTTTGCTTCTTAGGGAGTTCCAACGAGGAATGGTCTCGGCTGGAGAATTCTTCAAGATGAAGAGCAGGGTGATCGACCGGGCCAGGGCCAACTGGAGCCTTTCGATCAATAAGCATGTGGATACGTCTCTGGAGTCTCTTCGGATCCAGATGAAAGAGTGGCGAGCATAGGTGCCACATCCCATGCATCTGGAGGTTCCCACCGCCGATTCCTTCTCTACTTTTCACGCTTGTCAGAAAGCGGGGATCGATGGTGAGAATCCTGATGTTGGTCCCCTCCCTGGGATGGATTATAGCGCCTGGATGAATGACGATGATGAAGAAGATGTGATTGTGTGGCCTTCTGAAGACAGCCTCCTCAGCGAGTATGTGATGGAGCCTGACCCGAGTGGGAGCAGCTCACAACCCCCAGCACCATCTTCTTGATTTTTCTTCTGTATTTTTATAACGAATCTTTGTATTATCCTTAAATATATGAATTTTCATTCTTACCATTCTGCTTTCTTATTTTTGAGTGCTTTCTTAACTGGTCGCTTAGCCAGTCTAGCCAAGTATCTTATTTAACTAGCAATTAATTTGGCCAAGTATCTTATTTAACTGGCAACTAACCGATCTTAGCCAAGTGTCTTATTAAACTGGTAACTAATGTGGCCGAGTATCTTATTCAACTGGCGTTTTTCTTTTTAACCTATTTAGGTTTTACCTAGACGTTACGTCGAGGCTCACCCCGACTATACGTTGAGGTCCTTACACAAGTCACCTAGGACGTCTCCCGGTTTTGTATGTGCAAGGTTTTGCCGAATCGTTGGGGTACTCTATACCGGCCAACACAGCTGCGCATCTCACCAGTTTTTCTGGCGGCGCTCCGAGCAGTTTTCCAGTTACCCTGGTGCCTCTGTTTTGCCTTTTTGCTAAGAAGCGCGTTTGCACTATCTTAACTAGGCGGGCGTGCTACTTTAGCTTCTTTGCCCTTCAAGCACTACTCGTCCGCTCTCTCGCGGCTTTGTAGCGCCCGAATTCTTTTTTGCGTTTGTTTGGCCAACTATTAAGTGGCTGTTGTTTGTTCACCGGCCATGGAATACCTTTGATCATGAGACTCATCGACTTCAATGAATAACCTCTTTATTGGCAAATGAACTTTATTAGAAAATCAAATGAATCTGAAACAATTGATGTAAAGCTAAAATGGGACAAGAAACAAACTGAATTAACATAAACATTGAGATGAGTTCCTTAGGGGTAGAAAATCTTGAGGTAGTGGGCATTGCATGGTCGAGGCACTAGGCTCCCCCTGGTCGGGCTATCATGTACGCCCCGTGCCCCGCGCCCTGCGAATCCCTTGACGATGTAAGGTCCCTCCCATTTGTCGGCGAGGGATCCTGCCGACCTATCCTTGGTGTTCGGGGACACACTTCTTAGCACTAAATCTCTGAGCTGGAATCTACGCACGCGAACATGGGAATTGTAGTACCTCGCAGCCTTTTGCTGGTATGCGGCGTTTCGCACTTGTGCTGCATCCCTGACTTCTTCAAGCTCGTCTAGGTTTTGCTGTAGCATGTTAACATTGTGCTCGGGGCTGTATAGTTGTACCCTGGGCGATGTAAAACTTATTTCTGCTGGGATAACGGCCTCTGTCCCGAATGCTAACGCAAAAGGAGTCTCCCCTGTGGATGACCTTATAGTTGTTCGATATGCCCATAGCACCTCTGGTAGCTTGTCTGCCCAGCTGCCTTTCTTGGCTTCCAACTTTGCCTTTGGCAAAGCGTGTGCTTGATCACCTTGTTCACAGCTTCGGTCTGGCCATCGGTTTGAGGATGAGCAGGTGAGACATAGTAGTTTGCGATCTTATACTCCTCGCACATTTTTCTGAACTTGCTATTGTCGAATTGGGTCCCATTGTCTGTTATGATGATGCTCGGGATCCCAAACCTATATATTATGTTCTTTCTAACAAAGCTGGTGGTGTTTGCCTCAGTGATGTGCACAAGAGCTTCTGCTTCCGCCCATTTAGTAAAGTAGTCGACTGCTACAATAGCATGCTTCGCGCCCCCCTTTGTTCTAGTGCATATTGGTCCTATCAGGTCGAGGCCCCACATGGCAAAAGGCCAAGGTGAAGTTAAGCTTCTGAGCAATTCTGGAGGTTGCCGAATATCGTTTGCTATTCTCTGGCATGTCTCACAGCTCTCCGCGAATCGCTGTGCCTCTACAAACAAAGTTGGCCAATAGAATCCTTGCCTAAGTACTTTATGCGCCAGTCTCTTACCCCCAGTATGGTTCCCGCATACTCCACTGTGAACATCCTCCAGGATCTTTTTTGTTTCTTCGCTGGTGATACACCTTTGTAGCACCTTTGAGAACCCTCTTCTGTACAATTCGCCTCTCAGAATTGTGTACCGGGTTGACCTGTACTTGACACGTTTTGCTTCTATAGCATCCTCGGGTAAAATGTTTTCCTCCAAATACTTTCTGAGCTGTATGGTCCAGTCGTCTTGAACTGGTCGAATCTCTGACACCATGACTTCCTCAGATTCTGCTGTACTCGGCCTAGTCAAGTGTGCCATCGGTATCGCTTTGGACCTGATACTCATGGTGGCTGAAGCTAATTTGGACAAAGCGTCTGCTTTCTCGTTTTCTCGTTTTCTTCCCGAGAAATCTGAAAAATCTTGTACATCTTGAATTTTCTGAGCAGTTTCTTTGCAATGTCCAGGTAAGCTATCATGTGCTCCTCCCTCGCCTAGTATTCATCCAATACCTGGTTAACCACAACTTGCGAATCACTGTAAATCTCCAGGTAAGCTATCATGTGCTTGGTTGTTGGTTGCTTTGAAATCGAACCTCATGGCGCACTCTACAGCGTCTCCCTCCAGGGTTGTTATGACTATCCCGGCCCCGCTGCCATGGGTGTTCGATGATCCATCTACATGCAACCTCTATCGGGAATTATTCTCCTGTTTTCCTTCCATCATTCTTCTTACTTTGGCATCTGGCTCAGTGAATTCCACTATAAAATCTGACATTGCCTGCCCTTTGACTGCGGCTTTTGGGGTGTATTTGATGTCGAATTTGCTCAACTCTACCGCCCATTTAGTCAGCCTACCTGACAGTTCGGGCTTTTGCAAGATGAGCTTTAGCGGACAGTCGGTGTACACCTCTATTGTATGCGCTTGGAAATACGGCCTTAGCTTCCTGGCTGCCGTGATCAAGGCTAGCGCTATCTTTTCTGCCGGTGAATACCTTGTCTCTGCGGGCAGCAACGCCTTGCTAGTGTAATACACTGGTCTCTGTATTCCTTCCTCCATTTGGATCAACACCGAGCTTGTTGCCACTTCTGTGACCGAGAGGTATAGGTATAATGTCTCTCCAGCTACTGTCTTTAAGAGGATGGGTGCTCGCCCTAAGTAATCTTTCAACTTCTGGAAGGCTGCTTCACATTCTTTGTTCCACTCGAGCCCTTTTCCTTTCTTTATTACTTTAAAGAACGGGGCGCATCTGTCTGTTGATTTTGCTATAAATCGGTTAAGTGATGCAAGACATCCCGTCAGCCTCTGTACGTCCTTCAGCGTTTTTGGCGAAACCATCTCTTCTAATGCTTTGATCTTCTCAGGATTCACTTCGATTCCCCTCTGATGCACATGGAAGCCGAGAAACCTACCTGATGGTACCCCAAACACACATTTGTTCGAGTTAAGTTTCATCTCATACCTTCTTAGAACTTAAAAGGTTTCTTTTAGATCTTCCGCGTGCCTCTCTGCCGTAACACTCTTGGTCAGCATGTCATCTACATAGACCTCCATGTTCTTCCCAATCTGCCGGGCAAATATCCTATTCACTAACCTCTGGTACATTGCCCCGGCATTCTTCAATCCGAATGGCATCACCTTATAGCAATACAACCCCTGGTCTGTGGTGAATGCCGTTTTCTCTTCGTCCGCTTTACTCATTCGGATCTGATTGTACCCCGAGTAAGCATCCATGAAGCTTAACAGTTCGTGCCCTGCTGTTGCGTCCACTAGTTGGTCGATCCTTGGTAGTGGGAAGCTGTCCTACGGGCAGGCCTTGTTTAAATCCGTGAAATCCACACAAATCCTCCACTGGTTATTCTTTTTCTTTACCAGCACCACATTGGCCACCCATTCCGGGTACTTGACCTCCCTTATCGACCCTGCGGTAAGTAACTTTTTTACTTCATTTTTAATAGCTGTACTCCTTTCGGGGTTGAACAGCCGCATTTTCTGCTTCACCGGGCGGAACTCTAGGTTGATGGAGAGACCATGTGATATCACCTTCGGGTCTATCCCCAGCATATCTTCGTGGCTCCAAGCAAAAACATCCTTGTACTCTTTCAGTAGTGTGACAAGCTGGGTTTTGACATGTACATTTAAATTTGCCCCTACCTTGACTGTCCTACTTGGGTCTTCTGGATCCAGTGCTACTTCTTCGGTCGGCTCATCTTTCTTCGCCTCAGGTTCCTCTCTGGCATCCAACTCAAATTCTCTCGGCACCTCTACCTGCTCTTCAAGTTCACCAACCTCTTGCTCGGCTGTAACCGCGTACACCTGGTGTACTTCCCTATCTTTATAAACTGACAAATTTGCCCTTCGGGCCATTTCCTGTGACCCCTTGATCACTCCTACCCTATATTTTGTTGGGAACTTCATCATAAGGGCGTAGGTTGCGGTCACTGCTTTCACTTTATTCAAGAATGGTCGGCCCAATAAGGCTTTATATGGCCAATTTTCTGTATCCACCACCACAAAGTCAAGTAGCACTGTTTTTTGGCAAAGAGCCTGCCCGACCTTTACGGGTAACTTCACCGTGCCAAGTGACCTTACTTCGACTCCTCCAAATCCTCTAAGGGGTGTGGGAAATGGTTGTAGGTCTTTTCTATCTAGCCTCAGCTGGTCATACACTTCTGCATTTAGAATATCTGCTGAGCTTCCATTGTCAATCAAAATCTGATGAACCTCTCTATGACCAATCCATGCGCTGATCACCAGTGCGTCGTTCGGCATAACATCAACTCCATGTGAATCGGCTTCTGTGAATATGATTGGGTCCTAGCCTTCCTTGATTCTCTTCGGGTCAGGTTCAACAGAATTGACGTCCAGGTCTCTCCGTGCTTCCACGGCCTCCCGGATTTCCTGGTTCCTTTCCCTATTACTCTTACCAGTCGCTGGTCCCCCGAAGATAGTGTTGATTGCTCCTTCATCCTCAGCTTTCTTGGGACTAGGCTTTCTTGGCCATCCGTCCTGTCGGCTATCCTTCTGTCCGTCCGCCTTGTCAGCCTTTTTTAAGACGATGTCTTTCAAATGTCCTTCCCTGATGAGGGTTTCAATGTGATCCCTTAGCTGGAAACACTTAGATGTCTCGTGCCCATTCTCCTTATGGAACCTGCAATACTTGGTGGTGTCCCTCCGGGCATACGTGGATTGCTTTGGCGGTTCTTTAGACATGTTCTTTTCTTCTAGGATTGCCAAAATTTCCTCTTGATCTTTTTTCAATGGGGCATAGTTTGTATACCTGCCCTAGAACTTCTGTCGCGGTTGATCGGATTTTGGGTCATAGGCTCGACGTCCATCCCGACCATCCCGCGCCTTATTCTTCTGTTTGTCACCTTTGGTATCGGGCGCCTTTGCTTGGTCTTTGGTTTTAGATCCTTCTGGGCGACCGCCATGTACGAAATAACCTCCCGTGGCAACTTCCTCCTCCTCAGCCAGAGCGTAGCCCCCGACCATGTCCATCATATCGGCATAACTGGTTAGTCGGGCTCTTCGGAGGTCAAATGACAATTGGCCGTTCTGAAGGTTGTTGATGAATGCGGCAATTATGGCTTCGTCATTTGCACTCCCAATTTCAGACACTTCCTGACCGAACCTCCCTAAATATTTTTTTAATGACTCGTCTTTTCCCTGTTTTAGCTGGGACAAGTGGGCCATTGACTTCTTCCTATGTACATTACCGAGGAATTGCCTTGAGAAAGCTTTACTCAGCTCGCTGAAATTGCCTATACTTGCTGCTGGTAACCTACGGAACCACTTGGAGCCTAAATCCCCGAGAGTTTGGGGGAAATTTAATCACAGCAAGGCGTCATTGTAGACATACTGGGCCATGGCACTCTTATACCTTCTAACGTGTTCCTTTGGATCAGTATCCTTTTTGAATTGCTCTATGTGAGGCATCCTGAATCTCTCCAGGAAGGGTGTCCTCAGGACTTCATTGGTGAAAGGGCTTCCGGTCTCGTCGTCCGACAATTCATTACGCCCATATCGCCTGACCAAAGCATCCATTTGTCGACGATTATTCTGAACTTCCCGGGTCAAACTCTGTATGAGTATGTCCCTGTCTCCTTCCGGTTCTCCCATCGCATTAAAATTCTGACTTACGATCAGCTTTTGGCCCCTTTCCTCTAGATTCAACTCTCTGTGTTCTCGGTTCAGGCCATGCAGCCGAACTGTGCCCCTTTGGCGTTTGCGATGATAACTCTACTCACTTTCTCCTAAGGATGATGACCTGGCTCTCCGATGAGTACGTCTCCTGGGGCGATCTCGATCCTTGGCTAACCGATCCCGATCCCGATCATGCCCTCTGTCAGAATCATTCTCCTCTCTATGCTCCATGCTATCCATGGCTAACCTTTCAGACAAAATTGTCGGCCTATCTACAGGACCTTGGCTCACCTTTATGGGTGCATCCGGGGTTGGTACCACCACCGTGGAACGCAATCTCGTTGCCTGCTGATTTGGGGCGGAAAGATTGTAAGGTGACATCAAACCCTCCGTGGTGGAAAGATCAACTCCCTGCCTCGCTGCGTCCGCCATGAGTTGCTGTAGAGAAGTACGGAATCTTTGCACGATTTCTTCATTAGTTGGGGGGAAGCGCTGGATGCCAGCCAGGGCAATTGATTGATCTGCAGTCGCTAAGGCTGCATCCGCAGTGTTGGGAGTGGCGTCATCCTCCAACTCATTAGTGGGTAGTCCATGACTGTACCTGGAATCGCTACCATCTCCTTCGCCGACCATTGCTTTACAAGTACTTTGATCCCCCCTTCTTCTAGCGCCAATTATTGACGGTGATTTTTCGTCAACACTCAATCGATGATTCGAGATCACGTTTGCGAGTGATAATAGTTTGAATCTTAATATTGTAAAAATAATGAGCAAGAAATACGTGGTAAAACTCCGATGATCGGAGAAACATCCACGGGTTGTTGCCTAAGCAACGAAGCCAAAATCCACTATAAAAAATTGATTACAAAATACGCTCGGGTCTCTCTTATGCTAAAAAAGATCGATCCCTCTCTTATGCGTTACAAAGGGTATTTATACATGTTGTTTCTAGGGTTTGGGGATGCCGCTAGGGTTTGGTGTCGTGGCGCCCAAGTCTTGAGCGGATTCCCAGTCCTAGTCGGATTATGTTTCCTTCTTGGGCATGATATGTTTCCTGTTTTGGCTGAATCCAAGTTTAGGACGGATTCATTCTCCTTTATTCGCGGGAGGCCTATTTGTTTCCTTGTTAAACTCTGAAGGGTTACACTGCTACGTATCGTGGAGGTGCTTACTGCTGATTCCTTCCATGTATTTGGGAAGTGAGTTTCCGCAACCATATCTTCTTATTGATTCCCGAGTATGCCCGAGTATGCCCGAGTAGGTGGTGTTGCCCGAGCTGGTTCTCTTGGTTTGTGATCGGGTTGCTTTGGTTTCAGCCGAGTGGGTCACTTGGGGGATTTCCCCCTTTCGAGTTTGACTTTTCCTGGCTCCTGCTTACATGGCTTTTTCATGGGGGTGATGTGTCCTCTATGACGATTTTTACCTATAACAATACTCAACAAAATACGTTTTTATGTGTTCATTTGAAAACCAAGTTTCACCACTTGAAAATCCACTTAAGATGTAAAATTAGTAAAATGGTAAGTAAGGATTCGTTCCACAGGGAATTAGAGTAATTGGTTGAATTGATTAACTAATCTAAAATACAAGAAAATAACTCATGGTAGTTTGAATGGTGTATGGTTTGAGAAACCATCAAACATACATGAAAAAATAAAAGTAACAAAAGGTAAAGAGAATATGAATAGATAGGAATCCAATATCAACAACTTAGATAAGAAAATGATTTAACCAATTAATTAGAAGTCTAGGGAAATGATAGAGTAGCTAATGGACTTTGAGCAATTCATACATAGCTTCATTAATGTACGATCCACACAATCAAGGACCGATCTCATTCGGAAGTGTGTTTAGACCGTCACTACGAACCCTAAACAACGTCCTACCAAAATGCCTAACCGATTAAGGAAAGGGGGTCAAGGTGGGATCGATTAGTGACGATCAAAGGCCTAGGCAATGCGGTTGATATACCCTCCAACAACCTATCCTATTCACTATGTGCTACAATCAATCGTGTCAATAACTCAACCAATTTTATTACAAATAAATCCTACAACATAATGCAATCAACAAGTGTGTCAATAACTTAATCAATCACATAAGAGCAAGACCTAATTAAAAAGTAAATAGAACTATAATTGTATAAACATGATATTCAAAGCTTTACCAAATTCCTAATGTCCAAAAGTTACTCAAATCATCCCCCTAGAATGGGGGTTTAGTTACACATAATCACAAACAAAGAAACAGAAGTAAAATGTAGAGAAATCACCATTGGGTCTCTCTTGTAAACTTGATCCTTCCTTGAGCTCCTTTGTTGATCCTAGTGCAAAGATTGGGTGAAGAGGATATGTTTAGATAGGTGGAGTTAAATGGAAAGTGACAAAAGAGATGTGTGGAGAAAATGGGAAGAGATGAGTGATTTGGGTTAAAGTAATCTAAATGTTGTTGATGATATTTGGAGAGGAGAAATGGTGGGATTAGGAATGGTGGAAGAAGGGATTGTTGATTTAAAGGAAAAGCTATGATGTATTTATAAGGTATTGGAATTAGGTCACGAAATCAGTAATTTTAGGCCATCAGACCAATGTCGCTGTCCGTTTTCGTGGTTACGCCATGATGACATTTGGAGGCGACATTTGGAAGTGCAACACTAGACTCATTTTCGCTGTGGCACCGTGTGGGGAATAGCGTCTAGTGAACCGTGAATCTTCTAGATTCATTTTCGCGGTTGCTTCGCGCTTTAACTGGTGGCGAATGGAGAGGCGACGTCGGCGAGATGAGGAAGAACGTGGCTGGAGCATGGCGGGGTTTGGTGTGCCGAAAAGGACCTCATCGAACTCGCACTGAGCTTGGCGAACAGCTGGACCGGAAATCGGCCGGAATAAGGCACAAATGGCCGCTTTTCGGTGACTGTAACGGCCTAGGGTTTGGCTACTTGTCAGCTCGTGAAGCTGGAGGTTGAAGATGAAACGGGTGGGGTGCATTCAGCGTTGGGCTAGGGTGCAGTTGGACTGAAGTGCTTTGTCTTCTCTAGGGTGCACTCAGCCCACCAACCCAAAACGCACTGTATTACTAATGACGTGGCGCTGGCTGGTTGCTTTGCATGGCAAATTACGAAACACTCCCTGTATTCTTCCAAATCCGCAATAACTTCAATCTTCCCTCAATAATTACAGTTTTACCCCTAATTGACCAATATTACTCCAATGCCCCTAAACTTTATAAATACCTGAAAATACTTAATTTAGACAATTAAATCACGGGATATTGCCCGAAAATCAAGATAAAAGAGAAGAAAATGAGGGTCAAATTCATACCAATTTTGGTTCGATCACTTATTACCATAAGAACTTCATTAGGGAGATCGAGATTTCCTTTAAAGGAGATCCCAATCTCTATGGAGGAGTGCTCCTCCGCGGATGTCGATTTGATATCCATTGGAGAGCCTCCTTCAAACACGTTTTTTCAATTATATTTTTGAGTTGTCTTTTATAATATTTTTTAAAATTAAAATTATTATAATAATTGAGAAAATATGATGTTTAGGGGTAATTTGGTCATTTTGTAATATTTGACTAGTCAACAATTAACTGTAACGATCAACGCTTGGTCAAGGGTACTACTTTAATATTTTAACAAAAATCTGATCTAGTTGCAATATTAACAATGGTTAGGGTACTTTGGTGCAATTATCCTAAAAAATAATAAATTCAAGACTTATTTTTATTATTATTATTATTATTTTTTTGACAATATCTATTAATTCAGAATCAGGTATTTTTTGAAAGCTTTTGCCATTGGTAGGATTCGAGCTGCTGACCTGGGAGTCATTTACCCAAGCCCCAAGCTCGTCCATCTACCAGCTGAGCTACTCCCCAGTTGGCAATTCAAGGCTTATTTGATAATTGCTATGTCGGTTTTGAAATTGAAACGTCGTAGTTTAATAGATATTTTTTAATTTTTAATAATTTGTTGACCATGCCTTGCACGTTGAACCATCAAAGCCATTCGTTAAAAATAGAAGATCAATCAGATCTCAATCTCTGTTTGTTTATCCATTTACATCGTCGTCGTTGTCATCAGTTACTGTAGAAATAAACAAAAGCAAAAATGCCGAGTGGCTGTGCAATCTGCTGCGAAATCTTGATCGCGATTCCGCCTCTGGGAGTCTGTCTTCGTCATGGTTGCTGCACCGTAAGATTCTCTCTTTCTCAGTATTTTTTTTTCCCGTTATTTTCTGTTTGGTTGCAGAGAAAATAGTTTTCTCGGCAGCCAAACGGAGGTTGATTTTATTTTAGCACAATTTTTGTTCAATTCTTAGTGGATTAAATGTGATCGAAGCTTTTTGTTCATGAAAATATAATACTCAAAATATCGATCATGCTAAATTGAAATCTATCTAGTAAACTGCCGTTTGGCTTCCGAGAAAACACCAACAAAATGCATATATTACTTTGTCTTTAAGTGAACTTCCTTTTTAAGTTGCTTGTATTTCAAGCTCGTTAAGCTAAAAAATCTGCTCCAGAACGGAACAAATAAGATAAATTTCTAATCCGAGCAATTGAGAGTACTCATTTTATGTGTTAACATGTATCTAGACTCTAGTTTAAGGCCTATAAGGAGCATCTAACTTAGATGGCTTAATTGTAACTTGTAAGCTGATAATGAACTTCAACAAGGTTTTATTGAGAAGAGAACACAGTCACCTTGACAATGTCTCAGGTTTGAGTTGCACATAGGATTAGATTGCATAGGGGGATTCTCCTCCACATGAAATCAAAAAAGTCCTTTCAAACATGCTCGAGGCACGCCTAATTATAGATCTAATTTTCAAACTTTTGAATTTTTGTTGATCATTGGATTCTACTCTTGTAATTATAAAGATCCTGTATAGTAGCATTACCCTCACTACACTGGTGGCTTTTGGGGAAATCGATACGAACGCGAAGCCACTTAGTTAAAGGACTATTTGTGATTCAAAATGATGATTTCTTTAAATGTTGTGTTTGGATTAATATGAATTTATCTATTTGCAGGTTGAGTTTTGCATTTGTTTGATCCTGACGATTCTTGGATACATCCCTGGTATAATCTACGCACTCTATGCAATCGTATTTGTGAATCGTGATGAGTTCTTTGATGAATACAGGCGTCCCCTTTACGCGCCATAGGTGAATCTGTTCTTTGATGAAACAGGATAGGACCTCGCTGTTTCTGCATCTGTTTAGTGTTTTATCATCCATGCTGTACTGTCCTGATAATAAAACTCTCTGCTGCGTGTATTGCTCTGATGTGTGGCACGATAAATCCTATTTGATTTGATGTTCATCTGAAATCAGAATAATTTTTCCACTATGCGCGATAACAATTGTGTGTTTGATGTTGTCGTTGCGGATATGTGCTTTGGATTCAAGTCTAAACTTTGCGGATTTCGAATAAATGTCTTATCTGATTTTTGAAGTGCAAGAGAGAGATTTTCTAGTTAATATGTATTAATATATAATGATATAATGATTTTATTTTTTGTTAAGTTTTAATTAGTTTGTTCAACATGAGTACATCATATGACATTCGAAAAAGAGATTGATTATTATTGTATTATTAAAATGTAAAAATGTTCTTGTTTCAGAAGAACATAATAAACCAACAATTCAGTAAATTTTCTGAATTGAAATACAACCTTGATATTTAAAGTATTCAATAGGTCCATGAGCCCAAACCTAATTATTATTTTTAGGGAAAATTGCACTAAAGTACCTTACCTTTGCTAAAATTGCAACTAGATTGCACTTTTGACAAAATAACAAATTAGTATCCTTACCAAACAGTTGACCGTTAGAATTAACTTGACATCATAAAGGTAATAAGGTTAGTTAATCTTATAAGAAATTAAAGAAATAAAAATCTTTTAAAAAAAGTCTAGGTAAGAACTAAGAAGTAAAATAAGATCCAAAAAAAAAAAAAAAAAAAAAACCAATTAAGATTAAAACACTTGAATCTATTTCACATATAATTTATGAATAATGCTTGGGTACTATCAGTACCTAAAATACTGACCTCACCAATGGGAGTGTAGCACGTGGCCTTTTTTCTTTTTCTTTTTATATTTATCTCATAAATTGGGCCAAGTGCTACACTCCCATTAGCGAAGTCAGTACTTTAGGTACTAACTAGTTAGTATCCAAGTATTATTCATAATTTATGGGAACCAAATCTCACTTTCTCCAATCCATCAGTTTCTCTAATTCTTTTTAAACAACAATCATTGAGTCTTCTTTATTTTTCTTGTTCTCTCACATCCATGGCAATCCACAAGAGAAAATGATAAATCTAAGCGAAATGTCGATTTTGAAGACTAGAAGAGGGGTTGAAAAGAATCAAACAATTGTGGGTGTTTTTAGGGACTTTGTTTTCAGTGGAAGTAAAGAAACAACATTGGTGGAGGAAATATGTATTGGACCGAAGGATTTCACTTCATCTCCTTTTATTTTTATTTTTTATTTTTAAGTGATTTGTATTTTGTGATATTGAATCGATGGTGTTGAAATGTTTTTATCAGTTGTTTCTAAATTTAAATGAAGTATGTGGGTTTGAGTGTGTAAGAAGAATGGATGCCTATAAGATGTGTAGTATACCATGAAAAATTGGTATTAAATACTTATCACTTGTAAAAAAAAGGTCAAATATATAGTCAAGAACACAAAAGAACTTGTAGATGACCAACCGGGGGATTCAAAGGTAGATAAAATTAGTTGTTTTTGCTAAGAGTTAGTAGATTTTAGAAAACCTTTCAAAAAAATAAAAATAATAGTGGATTTAGAAAATTGTACATCTTTCCAAATTTCGTTGATGCAAATTTCATTAATTTGATCATTTATGCACTTTTGAATTCCAAAAAAAAAAAAAAAAGGTGCAGCGAATGAAAATATGGAATGAGGTAGATATTTGATGAAGAAGTGGTTCAGTGGTTTGTCATTTTTATTTTGTTTTTTTTTTTTCCTAATGATTTTATTGATAAAATATGTTGCCTATGGGTAATTTGAACATTTCGTAAAATTTGACTAGTCCACCGTTAACTCTAACGGTCAACCGTTTGGTCAAATGTACTAATCTATATTTTAACAAAAGTATAATCTGGTTGAAATTTTAGCAAACGTCAGGGTACTTTAGTGCAATTTACCCTTATTTTTATTAGGGTTAATTTCACTAAAGTCCCTACTTTTTGACGAAATATCACCTATTTAAACGTTGAAAGTTCTTAATTAATGCTCGGTGTGTTTATCAATATAAAGCTAGAGGGGGGGTGAATAGATTTTATCTAATTATTACCCAATTTTCGCATGCAAGTCAATTTTACGAAAATACCCCTAGCAAGTCAATAATACATACAAGTGTAATAAGATGCGGAAATAATAAATGACACTTGATGTTTACGTGGAAACCCTCAACAGGGAAAAACCACGGGCTGGTAAGTGCGCCACACTCGAACCTCGAAATCCACTATATGAAAAGACGGTTACACGCTCAAGTGATTCTCGGACCCTCACCCTAGATAACCTCAGGCTATGGACACTACCAATCGCCACTCTTGGTTCAATCCCTAGTGATATCCCCTGATACACTACTCTTGGCGTGAGCACCCTCTAATCTACCACGCGGGCCTTTTATAGCGGCTCTAGTCCAATTTGCTTGAGGCCTAAGCACACTTAGCCCCAAGACTTCAATCTCTCAAAAGAGATGCACAACCCTATGTGAATATGTATGAATATTCAATTAATGCAATAAGAGCTAGGGTACTCTAAATGCTTACCTAGGATTATAAGATGACAATATAATCAATCCTAGATATCACATATAGCTATATGACATGGCATATAACTTTAGCTAAGTAAAGGATAACCAATCCTAGATACAAAGCTATCATATAAAACCCACAAACATTCAAAGGATTAACTAGTTGATTAAAAAACAATCTATCAACCTAGTTATCAATACATCACACAAGAATGTTCATGACATAGCTTTTAGGCAATAATGACCTAATCAAATAAGCTATGAAAAATAATCTCAATCAACAAATGAGATCAATTAGCTAGATGGCATATGAACATTAAAGCCTAGCTAACAAATAATAACCCAATCAACACATAATCTCAATCTTATATGTAGAAATTAATTTAAACACATATAAATAAAATATGAGATAAAATTGATAAGTAGAAACACTAATTATGTAAGATAAAAGTGTTCAACAAATCATACCATGTGTGTTGAAGAAGACCTATGCATTAGCATATGCTAGATGAACCTAGATGATGCCTAGATGATGATTTGTGCATATGGGAATGGGTTTAGAGAATTAAAGATGTGATCTTTTAGGATTTTTCTCTCAAGTCTCTCTAAATATCTATCTAGGGTTCTTGGGATGCAAGACTTGTATTCTGAACCAGAGATAAGGATGTATTTATAGAGACCAAAAACAGGGCAGGTGAAAATACAATTTTGCCCTTGAAACGCACCGATCGGCGGTTTCAATCGGCGGCCAGGCCGCCGAATTGAACCGCCGAATGGCTCCCGAGTGGAACAGGGGAACTTCGGCGACTTCGTTCGGCGGTTTGGAAACCGCCGATCCCAACCGCCGTTTTGGACCCGAGAGATATATTTCAATCAGGTCTCATTCGGCGGTTTCGAACGGCGGCCAGGCCGCCGAACGTAACCGCCGTTTTACCAAAAATGGTGAAACCAAGGAGAAGCCAAAGGCATCTCCACCGGCGATCATCGCGTAAAACGAAGCACATCAACGTGCACGCGCGGACGTTTCCGAACATCCTTCGGGAAACGAATTACACCACACTAAAAGCTAACATACATGAATTGCAAGTGTGGGTATTGAATGTATCCTAATGCCTATCATGTCATGGCATTTCATATAAAAAGATGCAATCAATCTAATGCAAGAAGAGACATTGAATAAACAATAAAGCACAATGCACACAAAATATAAACACAACATTCAAGAATAAGAGTTATGCATGTTGTGTGTGTGTGTGCAACTATATCTCTTCAAGCCAAAGTAAGCACAAGATATACCTTTGGTGCTTGTCCTCTTGAGGTCTTGGAAAGGGTCTTTGATCTTCAACCTTAATGACCTAGACTACCCTTACAACCAAACCCCAACATGTGGTTTGACCACGAAATAAATCAATCAACAAAAGGGAATCCTTACAAACGTCTTTGTCATATTAGCAACCCCAGTTCCTTGGTTTTTTTTTTTTTTCAAAATGTATCACTTTAGTCATTTGACCAAAAAACCTAACAGTCAACTTTGACTATATGTCCAAAAGTATAAATTTGCCCTTTTTGATAAATAATGCAAGCCTAAAAGGTCACTTTTACCCTTAAAAGGTTTTGTTATTAGACCTTTACTTTTTAAAAACAAAAAATTTCAAGATCTAGTTATTAAGTGAATAGAACTATAATTGAAGAACATTTTATTGATAGTTAAAACAAATACCCAAAGTCCAATAGTTTCTCAAATCAATCCCCTAGAGTGGGATTTAGTTACAGGTGATTACAAACAAAGAGAAGAGGTAAAAGATAAGGAAATCGCCTATGAGCCTCATATTGTAAGCTTGATCCCTTCTATCTCCTTGTTGAATCTTGATGCAAAGAGTAGATGATGAGGATGTGTAGTGAGGTGGAGTCAAATGGAAAGTGACAAATGAATGATGTGTAGAGAACGGGTAGAGAGGAATGATTTTGGGGAAGTAGTCTAGATATCTATTGTTGAGCTTTTTGGTGGGGAAGATGAGTTCAAGGAGAGAAATGGATGATGATGAATTTCTGGCTAAAAATTGGTTGTTTTCTCCATGTGTGTACGAATGAATCTAAGGGGAGTATATATATGGTCCAGAGATGAGGTCTTGCTATTACTAGATTCGCTGAGGTAGCGTGTGTTGTTGCCCGACTGTCACAGTTTTGACACAGCGACAGTGACCGCGATAGACGGTTATATGGTCTTCGATCTGGTTTTCGCAGTTGGCAAGGCAGCGACCATAAGGGCGACATCTAGATCTGGGTTTCTTCATAGGGTGTTGCGGTTGGCTTCCTAGCGACGCTAAGGCAATGACATTCTTTGGAAATGGGTTCACTGTATTCATTCTTCTTTGTCACGGTTTGGTCATGGCGACATAAAAGCCACCAAAATCTCTGGACTTGTCTTTGCTGGCTTCTTATATATTTGTCGCGGTTACTTGGTAGCGATGCAAAGGCCATGATATTCTCTAGAATTGCCTTCGCTAAAATAAGCTCTTTTGTCACGATTGCTCGGTAGCGACGCAACGGCCGCGACATTCTCTAGAGTTGGGTCACTGTTGCTTCCAAGTGACATGACAACAACTTCTTTTTGACTTCATTTCCCTTTTTCATGTTTTTTGCACTTTTGTACCTGAAATTCTTCCTTTTCTCATAAATGCCTCTGTTGCATGAATATACCTGTAACACTTGATTCAAACATTTAAATCACGGGAAATTACCTGAGATCAAGCGAAAAGAGTCGGGAATGAGGGCCGAAAGTCATATACTATTTGGCTCAATCAATAATGATGACTGAGAATGAAAAAACTATTGTTAATGATGATTGAAGAATAAGAGAATGGACATTTGGATTCTCCGATTTTTTGTTAAGTAATGTTACTTTGTCTAAAATTGGTGCCCAAATGATATAACATCAATATAATTCTCTCATTTAAATTGTATTGGATTTGCTTGATTTAAATGAATGGATTATAGTGATCCCATATCATTTGGGCACCATATTTGGACAATGTAGCATTATTGTTTTTTGTTTTATAAACGATTGAGAAGCTGATAATGTTGATTGAAGCAAAAGATGTAGAGAAGATGGAGAACTGGGTACTAAATCTTTAAAAAGAAAAAATGTCATATTTTTTTTCTTAATTTTTTTTTCTACAATTTAATAGTTGATGATTGAAAAAGAAAGAAAAGTTTTTTCCTTAATTTTTTTTTTTTAATTTGTGAATCATACTTTTTTTCTTTGGAGATCTGGAATCTCCATAAAAAAAAAAAAAAATTCCTTTAATTGTTTCTCTATTTTATAATTTTTGAAATAGAATGACATATTTACCCATCTAACATTATGACATCCATTAATTCTATCGATGAATGAATTAGTCAAAGGTATTTCACTGTAATTATGGTAAAACTACGGTCTCATTGCACTTTGGTGAAATGTCGAGGGTACTTTATTGCAATTTTTGCTTTATCATTTTTACACATGTAAAATTGCCATTACACCCTTGATGGTGAACTAAATCAATGGTACTTATGTGTAATTAACCCTCAACTAGCATTTTGTTTTTGTGTATTTATACTAGTGGTGGCCGCGGTTCAGTTTCGGACCGAAACCGGTGGTTTCGGTTTGGTTGCCCCCCAAAACTGAAACTAAAACCGGAAATTCGGTTTGGTGACTGGTTTCTAACCAGCGGTTTGGCAATTTAGGTTTCAGTGTTTTTTTTTTTTTTTTTTTGTGTGGATAAATCATAAAGATTGTTTGTAAATATAAAATCTTGACAAATAATAATAAAATCTTGTATTTATTAAATAAAAAATCATAAAGTTTTAAATAAAAAAACATTTACAAACATTTTCATTGAAGTATTTAAGTATTTCACAATGTTTAAAAGAAAAGAAATTAGATGGCAAAGAAAAAATGGGCGCGTGGGGATAGCTTGTTGAACGCGCTTGGTGTGTTCCCGTGAGCTGAGCTTTCTGCGAGTGTGTGGTGCACGCGCCGCCTCTTTCCTCGTCTTCTGCGTTTTTTCTTGCGTTCTTCTTGCTTTCTTCTTGCTTTCTTTTTCTCATTTCTTTTAGTCGATGGAAAACCCAAGCGAGATTTTCCTTTTTACAGCACAAAAACCATTTCAAAGTGATGGATCTGGTCTGAATCTAGATAATGGAGGCTCTGCTAAACGGGCTAGGGCTGAGTCAGATATACGTGGTAGGCATGATATACCACGGAAGGAGGATGGGGGAAGTTTCAAATCCAAGCTCATGAGCATGTCGTGCCCAAGTTCTTGGTCTGGGTTTGAATCTGCTACTGGAAAACTGAAGATTGATAAGGACGACATCACGGTTTCTGATGGCCCGAGTGGTCCGATGATGATGCTATCGCCCCAATTGAAAGAACAATTATATAAGCCATGGGCTAATGCATTGCTTCTAAAGAACATGGGTAGAAACCACACACTGAGTTTCATGATTACGAAATTGACTCAGAAATGGTCTCTAATTGGGCAGTGGCATCTGACTGATCTGGGAGAAGGGTATTTTGTAGCTAGATTCCAAATGAAAGAAGATTTGGAATACGTTCTTATAGGTGGTCCATGGGTCATCATGAATGAGTATTTGGCTGTTCAAAGGTGGAAGCTGAATTTCGTTCCTGGAGAAGAACTGGTTTAGAGTATGCCAATATGGGTTAGACTTTCTAAATTGCCTATGGAATGGATGGTTTTTGATCTCTTGTAGAGCATTGGTGGTATGCTGGGAAGGATGTGTAAGGTTGACCCATTCACTGAGAAGCAAGCTCGTGGAAGATTTGCTAGGATTTGCGTTGAAATTGACATAACCAAGCCGCTCCTAAGTCATCTCAATATTGAAGATAGAATTATCAAATTAGAGTATGAAAGTCTAGGTTCCATCTGCTTTAAATGTGGGAGGTTTGGACATGTTGACGGTGGTTTTTCGTCAACACTCAATCGATGATTGGAGATCACGTTTGCAAGTGATAATAGTTTGAATCTTAATACTATAAAAATAATGAGCAAGAAATACGTGGTAAAACTCCGATGATCGGAGAAATGTCCACGGGTTGTTGCCTAAGCAACGAAGCCAAAATCTACTATATAAAATTGATTACAGAGTATGCTCGGGTCTCTCTTATGATAAAAAAGATCGATCCCTCTCTTATGCCTTACAAAGGGTACTTATACATGTTGTTTCTAGGGTTTGGGGATGCCGCTAGGGTTTGGTGTCGTGGCACCCAAGTCTTGAGCGGTTTCCCAGTCCTAGTCGGATTCTGTTTCCTTCTTTGGCGTGATATGTTTCCTGTTTTGGCTGAGTCCGAATTTGGGAAGGATTCATTCTCCTTTATTCACGGGAGGCCTGTTTGTTTCCTTGTTAAACTCTGAAGGGTTACACTACTGCGTATCGTGGAGGTGCTTACCGCTGATTCCTTCCATGTATTTGGGAAGTGAGTTTCCGCTGCCATCTCTTCCTATTGATTCCCGAGTATGCCCGAGTATGCCCGAGTAGGTGGTGTTGCCCGAGCCGGTTCTCTTTGCTTGTAATCGGGTTGCTTTGGTTTTGGCCGAGTGGGTTACTCGGGGGATTTTTCCCCTTTCGAGTTGACCTTTCCTAGCTCCTGCTTATGTGGCTTCTTCATGGGGGTGACGTGTCCTTTATGATGATTTTTACCTATAACAATACCCCCTTAAATGTTTGAGCCGAATACTGCTTGCTCGGGACAAATATTTAACCTCTGTTCACGACTTGTTTTCATTTGTCGTCTTTCATATTAATTTTGGTTTTCAGTATCCTCATTTGATTCGAAGTATTGCTGACGTGTCTCAATTATGTCCACACATGTTTGATCTGCCCACTATCCAGAAATCTTTTGATGGTGACACACTGACTTCCTGACGGCGGCTCAAGGCTCTCTTTGCTTGCAACCCACATCACTCCCCTTGCCTCTGTGTTTTCCCGCTTCTCCACCTACCCTCTCTAGGGTTTCGATTTTTTTTTAAACTGGTACTGCCTATATATACCAGCTTGACGCTCCGTGAGAAAAAATCCTTTTCTCTTCTTTGCAAAAAATCCCTTGCTATTTTTCTTTTCTCTTCCTGAAAGAAGTTTACTTGCCTCTGCTACTTCTCTTTGAGTTATCTAGGTTTAGCCGCTCATTTCTCAGCCTTTGCCAAGATCCTCAACCTCAAAACACGGATCTTTTCTTGAAGATCATTCCTCTACAGTTTGCGTTGCTCCAGTTTTCTGATATATCAAGGTTAGTTCTTATGGATCCTACTGCTAGGAATCGTCTTTTTACTGTTGGTATGATTGCTATTGAACAAGGTGACGTTTTTCTTGCCACGGTTGTCCACAGGTTGCTAAGAGACCTTCTTCCAGATCAACCTCAATTCTTAGACGCCGACGTTTCAGGGCTTTTTCGTGAAGGACCTGCTACTTCTGAAGTTCCTCCTACTTCAGAGATTCCCTCCGTTTCTTCGAATTCATCGCGGCCTGATTCTTATCAACCTGAAGCTCAGCCAGATTCTTCTTTTTCCATTCGTGCTGATACTCAGCCGTGGAGACGAGTTGGGAAGAGGATGAGTACTCGTAAAAAGGATCCCCTGGAGAGCCGAGTCGGGACCCAAAAGGTGATTGGGAGTGATGTTGAAGAGGAGCATAGGGCCGCTCGCATCCCTTTCTCTGCCGAGCGGATATGTGCCTATGATGTCGAGCAGAATGTGGTCGGCCCCAAAGAGATAGAAAAGTATATGGGACGCTTCGACCTGGACAGCAACATGGTTTCGCTGGTTCCTTCTGACCGTCGAGCTGCATGGAACCCCCCACCTGGCCACGTTGCAATCTCTGGGGCGATGCTTACTTACGGTGTTACTCTTCCCCTTCAGCCATTTATCACCTAGTTTTTGGCTGAGGCTCAGGTTGCCCTTGCGCAGTTAACCCCAAACAGCTACCGAATTTTGATGTGCATGTGGCACATGTGGCATAGGATGAAACGGCCACCTCCCACACCTCGCGAAATCTGGCATTTTTACACGCTGAGGCCCGTGGGGAAGACGGGGGTTTATTTTCTTCAATCAAACCTGCCCGAGCTTTGGATCCCTAAAGACGTAGTGGTTAAGAGTGACATCGAACCGACCACTGACGAGAAAATGAAGGGGTTCGTTTGGGGCTTCCCTACTTCAAATAAATTTTGGAAGAACAGCTGGTTCTTCGTGGGAGGACAATGGGGCCAATCAATCAGTTTTGATCTTGATGGCACTCGGGTGACTTGCAGGGTTCCTCGATACTTTTGTTTGCCTCAATGGAACCATATGACTCCTGCCTTCACCGACGAGGAGCTGAAGACTTTGGCTTGGGTAGCCGTTCGCCCTTTGGAAAAGAGGGGTAGACCTTATCTCTTCAACGAGGCGAAAATGATTAAAGCTCGCATTTTTCCTCAGATTTCTACACGCCGCAAACGCCGTAAGTTTTTATAAGCTTTCCATGGTTATTCTTGCATTCTGTCTTTTGAATCAGTTTACTGACTCGAGAAAACACCTTTTATTTCTTCTCTTTTTTTTTAAGTGTTCGACGTAGAAATAGTCTGCGATGCTTAGGCACGCTGGATAAAATGCATCGTGGAGGCGAGCCGAAGAGCGGTTCTTCGCCAGCGAGATGCTGGGATAGCTCCTCCTGAGGGTGACTCTGATGAGAGTGTTCCCGAGAATCCTCTCGAGGGAGGTGATGAAGAGGGAGTGCCCTATTATGTGCCCGAGGAGACCCATGGTCAAGAAATGACCGCATATTCAGCAGGGGTTGTGGACGATCCAGAGGGTTTTGGAGTAAGTAATACCCACTTTGGAGTAAGTAGGACTGCTGCTGGGCAGGACAATCAAGCGGGTCCTTCTTCTTCTAAGGGAAAAGAGAAAAGAGAAAACTGGGCACTCCCCTAAGCCTGCCTCTGAACCCGAGCCAGAGCCAGAGCCAGAGCCAGAGCCAGAGCCAAAGCCAGAGCCAGCGGCTTTCTCCCGTGGAGATAACTCCCCCTGCTCTGCTGCAAACACTCCAAGTGCTATATTCCAGGGTACTGAAGCAGCTGGGGAACACTTGGGCGTGATGGCTTCGGAGACTCCGACTCCCGCCGAGCCAATTCCTACTCCTCCCGGGGTCAACGGTGTTGAAATGGGGCATCCCGATCTGGATTCTGAAGATCCTGCGGCTGACTTGAATTCTCGCGGGAGGCAATCTGGAAAGAGAAAAGCCTCGTTTTCTCCTGGTCGCCCTACCCCCAAGATCCCCCGAGTCGTTACATATGTTGATTCATCTTCAAGTGATGAGGGGGGAGTAGAGGTTGGGAGAAAAACGGGTATGACCCCTCTACGGGACCAGATCAAGGACAGTGTTGGTGGCTTCCCTAGCTCTCCTCGGGTGGCCTCGACTGTCGGGCTCCCTGAAACTTGCGTGGGTTGTTTGGGCCCCTCGACCCATACAGATGATCCTACCCCCGAGACTATGTTGAGGGCCATGGCTTCAGGCCGAGCCTATATTGGGGAGGACCATTGGAGTCACTTCAGGGCTGGAACCGTGTCCGATCGGCTCTGTAACTTCTTCAACAGTGCTTCTTATATGAGTAACGCCTTGTTTATATGAATAATTTTATATTTTTCTTCTTTTTTGTTACTTCACCCCTGTTTGCTGTTGATTTGCTACAGATGGTGGCCGAAATGTCCGAGGATTGCCAAGTTGGTGAAGCCCAGGCAGACAGAATAAGGCAGCTAGAAGCTCAATTAAAGGAGAGCGAAGATCGCCACACTCAGGTTGAGTTAACTCGTCAGGAAGCGGCTAAGTCAAATCAGGTGCTCCTGGATCAATGCTTGGCACGCCAGATGGAGGCTGAACAAATAGCATCCTTCGCTGCTGAGGTGGCCCAAACTTTACAAGATCAATTGTCATCCACTCAGACGCTTTGCTCCAGGCCGAGCAGAACGCTGAAGACGCCAAGTCATCTTATGAACGCCGAATCGAAGACTTAGAGCGTCAGGCTTTGACAATCAGGTCCCTATCGAAGGAAGCTAGGCTGGAACTGGAGATACAGGGTTTCGATTGTTTCAAAAGATCTCCGGCCTATGATGCTTTGCTTTTCTGGGAATTCCAGCGGGGAATGGTCTCGGCAGGAGAGTTTTTCAAGAAGAGAAACAGGGCGACTGACCGGGCCAGGGCCAACTAGAGCCTTTCAATTAAAAAGCATGTGGATACATCTCTGGAGTCTCTTCGGATCCAAATGAAAGAGTGGCGAGCGTATTGTCGAAGTAAAGGTAAGGCGCCAAATCCCATGCACCTGGAGGTTTCCACTGCCGATTCCTTCTCTACTTTTTATGCTTGTCAGAAAGCGGGAATCGATGGTGAGAACCCTGACTTGGGGCCCGTCCCTGGGATTGACTATAGCGGCTGGATGGATGATGAAGATGAGGATGTGATTGTATGGCCTACTGACGATAGCCTCTTGAGCGAATATGTGATGGAACCTGACCCGAGTGTTGGCGGGAGCAACTCTCAACCCTCAGCGCCACCTTCTTGATCTTTTGTTTATTTATTTTGTAATGATCCTTGTATTCACTTTACATATATGAATGAAAATTCTTACCGTTCTGCTTTCTTATTTTCGAGTGCTTTCTTAACTGGTCGCTTAGCTAGTCTAGCCAAGTATCTTATTTAACTGGCGTTTAATTTGACCAAGTATCTTATTTAACTGGCAACTAACTGATCTTAGCCGAGTGTCTTATTAAACTGGTAACTAATGTGGCCGAGTATCTTATTCAACTGGCGTTTTTCTTTTCAACCTATTTAGGTTTTACCTAAATGTTACGTCGAGGCTTACCCCGACCATACGTTGAGGTCCTTACACAAGTCACCTAGGATGTCTCCCGGTTTTGTCTGTGCAAGGTTTTGCCGAATCGTTGGGGTACTCTATACCGGCCAACACAGCTGCGCATCTCACCAGTTTTTCTGGCGGCGCTCCGAGCAGTTTTCCAGTTACCCTGGTGCCTCGGTTTTGCCTTTTTGCTAAGAAGCGCGTTTGCACTATCTTAACTAGGCGGGCGTGCTACTTTAGCTTCTTTGCCCTTCAATCACTACTCGTCCGCTCTCTCGCGGCTTTGTAGCGTCCGAATTCTTTTTTTGCGTTTGTTTGGCCAACTATTAAGTGGCTGTTGTTTGTTCACCGGCCATAGAATACCTTTGATCATGAGACTCATCGATTTCAATGAATAACCTCTTTATTAGCAGATGAACTTTAAATGAATCTGAAACAATTAATGTAAAGCTAAAATGGGACAAGAAACAAAATTAACATAAACATTGAGATGAGTTCCTTAGGGGTAGAAAATCTTGAGGTACTAGGCATTGCATGGTCAGGGCACTAGGCTCCCCCCTGGTCGGGCTATCATGTACGCCCCGTGCCCCGCAATTCCCTTGACGATGTAAGGTCCCTCCCATTTGTCGGCGAGGGATCCTGCCGACCTGTCCTTGGTGTTTGGGGATACTCTTCTTAACACTAAATCTCCAAGCTGGAATCTACGCACGCGAACATGGGAATTATAGTACTTCGTCACCCTTTGCTGGTATGCGGCGTTTCGCACTTGTGCTGCATCCCTGACTTCTTCAAGCTCATCTAGGTTTTGCTGTAGCATGTTAACATTGTGCTCGGGGCTGTATAGTTGTACCCTGGGCGATGTAAAACTTATTTCTGCTGGGATAACGGCCTCTGTCCCGAATGCTAACGCAAAAGGAGTCTCCCCTGTGGATGACCTTACAGTTGTTCGATATGCCCATAGCACCTCTGGTAGCTTGTCCGCCCAGCTGCCTTTCTTGGCTTCTAACTTTGCCTTTAGCGTGTGCTTGATTACCTTGTTCACAGCTTTGGTCTGGCCATTGGTTTGAGGATGAGTAGGTGACGCATAGTAGTTTGCGATCTTATACTCTTCGCACATTTTTCTAAACTTGCTATTATCGAATTGGGTCCCATTGTCTGTTATGATGATGCTCGGGATCCCAAACCTATATATTATGTTCTTTCTGACAAAGCTGGTGGTGTTTGCCTCAGTGATATACACGAGAGCTTCTACTTCCACCCATTTAGTAAAGTAGTCGACTGCCACAATAGCATGCTTCGCACCCCCCTTTGTTCCAGTGGGCAATGGTCCTATCAGGTCGAGGCCTCACATGGCAAAGGGCCAAGGTGAAGTTAAGCTTCTGAGCAATTTCGGAGGTTGCCGAATATCGTTTGCTATTCTCTGGCATGTCTCATAGCTCTCCGCGAATCGTTGTGCTTCTGCAAACAAAGTTGGCCAATAGAATCCTTGCCTAAGTACTTTATGCGCCAGACTCTTACCCCAGTATGGTTCCCACATACTCCACTGTGAACATCTTCCAGGATCTTTTTTGTTTCTTCGCTGGTGATACATCTTTGTAGCACTTTTGAGAACTCTCTTCTGTACAATTCGCCTCTCAGAATTGTGTACCGAGTTGACCTGTACTTGACACGTTTTGCTTCCACAGCATCCTCGGGTAGAATGTTTTCCTCCAAATACTTTCTGAGCTGTGTGGTCCAGTCGTCCTGAACTAGTCGAATCTCTGACACCATGCCTTCCAAAGATTCTGCTGTACTCGGCCTAGTCAGGTGCGCCACCGGTATCGCTTTGGACATGATACTCATGGTGGCTGAAGCTAATTTGGACAAAGCGTCTGCTTTCTGGTTTTCTTCCCGAGGAATCTGAAAAATCTTGTACATTTTGAATTTTCTGAACAGTTTCTTTGCAATGTCCAGGTAAGCTATCATGTGTTCCTCCCTCGCCTGGTATTCATCCAATACCTGGTTAACCACAACTTGCGAATCACTGTAAATCTCCAACTCATCTGCTCCTAACGCTATACAGACCCTCAAGCCAGCCAACAAAGCTTCATATTTTGCTTGGTTGTTGGTTGCTTTGAAATCGAACCTCATGGCACGCTCTACAGCGTCTCCCTCCGGGGTTGTTATGACTATCCCGGCCCCGCTGCCATGGGTGTTCGATGATCCATCTACATGCAACCTCCAACGGGAACTATTCTCCTGTTTTCCTTCCATCATTCTTCTTACTTCGGCATCTGGCTTAGTGAATTCCACTATAAAATCTGATACTGCCTGCCCCTTGACTGAGGCTTTTGGGGTGTATTTGATGTCGAATTCGCTCAACTCTACCGCCCATTTAGTCAGCCTACCTGACAGTTCGGGCTTTTGCAAGATGAGCTTTAGCGGACAGTTGGTGTACACCTCTATTGTATGCGCTTGGAAATACGGCCTTAGCTTCCTGGCTGCCGTGATCAAGGCTAGCGCTATCTTTTCTGCCGGTGAATACCTTGTCTCTGTGGGCAGCAACGCCTTGCTGGTGTAATACACTGGTCTCTGTATTCCTTCCTCCATTCGGATCAACACCGAGCTTGTTGCCACTTCTGTGACCGAGAGGTATAGGTATAATGTTTCTTCGTCTACTGGCTTTGAGAGGATGTGTGCTCGCCCTAAGTAATCTTTCAACTTCTGGAAGGTTGCTTCACATTCTTTGTTCCACTCGAGCCCTTTTCCTTTCTTTATTACTTTAAAGAACGGGGCACATCTGTCTGTTGATTTTGCTATAAATCGGTTAAGTGATGCGAGACATCCCATCAGCCTCTGTACGTCCTTCAGAGTTTTTGGCGAAGCCATCTCTTCTAATGCTTTGATCTTCTCGGGATTTACTTCAATTCCCCTCTGATGCACCTGGAAGCCGAGAAACCTACCCGATGGTACCCCAAACACACATTTGTTCGGGTTAAGTTTCATCTCATACCTTCTTAGAACTTTAAAGGTTTCTTTTAGATCTTCCGCGTGCCTCTCTGCCGTAACACTCTTGGTCAGCATGTGATCTACATAGACCTCCATGTTCTTCCCAATCTGCTGGGCGAATATCCTATTCACTAACCTCTGGTACGTTGCCCCGGCATTCTTCAATCCGAATGGCATCACCTTATAGCAATACAACCCCTGGTCTGTGGTGAATGCCGTTTTCTCTTCGTCGGCTTTACTCATTCAGATCTGATTGTACCCCAAGTAAGCATCCATGAAGCTTAACAGTTCATGCCCTGCTGTTGCGTCCACTAGTTGGTCGATCCTTGGTAGTGGGAAGCTGTCCTTCGGGCAGGCCTTGTTTAAATCCGTGAAATCCACACACATCCTCCACTGGTTGTTTTTTTTCTTTACCAGTACCACATTGGCTACCCATTCCGGGTACTTGACTTCCCTTATCGACCCTGCGGTAAGTAACTTTTTTACTTCATTTTTAATAGCTGTACTCCTTTCGGGGTTGAACATCCACCTTTTCTGCTTCACCGGGCGGAACTCTAGGTTGATGGAGAGACAATGTGATATCACCTTCGGGTCTATCCCCAGCATATCTTCGTGGCTCTAAGCAAAAACATCCTTGTACTCTCTCAGTAGCATGACAAGCTGGGTTTTGACATGTATATTTAAACTTGCCCCTACCTTGACTGTCCTACTTGGGTCTTCTGGATCCAGTGCCATTTCTTCGGTCGGCTTATCTTTCTTCGCCTCAGGTTCCTCTCTGGGATCCAACTCAAATTCTCTCGGCACCTCTGCCTGCTCTTCAAGTTCACCAACCTCTTGCTCGGCTGTAACCGCATACACCTGGTGTACTTCCCTATCTTTATAAACTGACAAATTTGCCCTTCGGGCCATTTCTTGTGACCCTTTGACCACTCCTATCCCATATTCTGTCAGGAACTTCATCATGAGGGCGTAGGTTGCTGTCACTGCCTTGGTTTTATTCAAGAATGGTCGGCCCAATAAGGCGTTGTACGGCAAATTTTCAGTATCTACTACCACAAAGTCGAGTAGCACTGTTTTCTGGCAAGGAGCCTTCCCGACCTTCACGGGCAATTTCACCGTGCCAAACGACCTTACTTCGACTCCTTCAAATCCTCTAAGGGGTGTGGGAAATGGTTGTAGGTCTTTCCTATATAGCCTCAGCTGGTCGTATACTTCTACACTAAGAATATCTACCGAGCTTCCATTGTCAATCAAAATGCGATGAACCTCTCTATGACCAATCCGCGCGCTAATCACTAGCGTGTCATTTGGCCTAACATCCACTCCATGTGAGTCGGCCTCTGTGAATATGATTGGGTCCCAGCCTTCCTTGATTCTCTTCGGGTCAGGTTCAATAGAATTGACGTCCAGGTCTTTCCGTGCTTCCACGGCCTCCCAGATTTCCTGGGTCATTTCCCTGTTACTTTTGCCAGTCGCTGGTCCTCCGAAGATTGTGTTGATTGCTCCTTCATCCTCAGCTTTCTTGGGACTAGGCTTTCTTGCCCGTTCGTCCTATCGGCTATCCTTTTGTCCGTCCGCCCTGTCAACCTTTTTTAGGACGATGTCTTTCAAATGTCCTTCCCTAATGAGGGTTTCGATGTGGTCCCTTAGCTGGAAACACTTAGATGTCTCGTGCCCATTCTCCTTGTGGAACCTACAATACTTGGTGGTGTCCCTCCGAGCATACGTTGACTGCTTAGGCGGTTCTTTAGTCATGTTCTTTTCTTCTAGGATTGCTAGAATTTCCTCTTGATCATTTTTCAACGAGGTGTAGTTTGTATATCTGCTCTGGAACCTTTGCCGCGGTTGATCGGTTTTTGGGTTATACGCTCGATGTCCATCCCGACCATCCCGCACCTTATTCTTTTGCTTGTCACTTTTGGTATCGGGCGCCTTTGCTTGGTCTTTGGTTTTAGATCCTTCTGTGGCAACTTCTTCCTCCTCAGCCAGGGCGTAGCCCCCGGCCATGTCCATCATATCGGCATAACTGGTTAGTCGGGCTCTTCGGAGGTCAAATGACAATTGGCCGTTCTGTAGGTTGTTGATGAATGCAGCAATTATGGCTTCATCATTTGCACTTCCGATTTCAGACACTTCCTGACCGAACCTTCCCAAATATTTCTTCAGCGACTCGTCTTTTCCCTGTTTTAGCTGGGACAAGTGGGCCATCAACTTCTTCCTATGTACATTGCCGAGGAATTGCCTTGAGAAGGCCTTACTTAGCTCGCTAAAATTGCTTATACTCGCTGCTGGTAACCTGCCGAACCACCTAGAGCCTAAATCCCTGAGAGTTTGGGGGAAATTCAAACAAAGTAAGGCGTCATTGTAGACATACTGGGCCATGGCACTCTTATACCTTCTGACGTGTTCCTTTGGATCAGTGTCCTTTTTGAAAAGCTCCATGTGAGGCATCCTGAATCTCTCCGAGAAGGGTGTCCTCAGGACTTCATTGGTGAAAGGGCTTCCGGTCTCGTCGTCCGACAATTTATTACGCCCATATCGCCTGACCTACGCATCCATCTGTCGACGATTATTCTAAACTTCCCGGGTCAAACTTTCTATGAGTATGTCCCTGTCTCCTTCCGGTTCTCCCATCGTATTGAAATTCTGACTTACGATCTCTGGATTCGACTCTCTATGTTCTCGGTTTAGGCCATGCAGCCGAACTGTGCCCCTTTGGCGCTTACGATGATAACTCTGCTCGCTCTCTCCCGAGGATGATAACCGGGCTCTCCGATGAGCACGTCTCCTGGAGCGATCTCTATCCCTGGCCATCCGGTCCTGATCATGCCTCCTGTCAGAATCATTCTCCTCTCTATGCTCCCTGCTATCCGTGGCTAACCTTTCAGACACAATTGTTAGCCTATCTATAGGACCTCGGCTCTCCTTTATAGGTGCATCTGGCGTTGGGACCACCACCGTGGAATGCAATCTTGCTACCTGCTGATTTGGGGCAGAAAGATTGTGAGGTGACGTCAAGCCCTCCGTGGTGGAAAGGTCAACTCCCTGCCTCGCAGCGTCCGACACGAGTTGCTGTAGAGAAGCACAGAATCTTTGCACGATTTCTTCGTTGGTTGGGGGGAAGCGCTGGATGCCTGCCAGGGCAGTTGATTGATCTGCAGTTGCTAGGGCCGCATCCGCAGTGTTGGGAGCAGCGTCTTCCTCCAACTCATTAGTGGGTTGTCCGTGACTATACCTGGAATCGCTGCCATCTTCCTCGCCGGCCATTGCTTCACAAGTTCTTCGATCCCCTTCCTTCTAGCACCAATTGTTGACGGTGGTTTTTCGTCAACACTCAATCGATGATTGGAGATCACGTTTGCGAGTGATAATAGTTTGAATCTTAATACTGTAAAAATAATGAGCAAGAAATACGTGGTAAAACTTCGATGATCGGAGAAACATCCACGGGCTGTTGCCTAAGCAACGAAGCCAAAATCCACTATATAAAAATTGATTACAAAAATTCGTTCTGGTCTCTCTTATGCTTGAAAACGATAGATCTCTCCCTTATGCGTTACAAAGGGTATTTATACACGTTGTTTCTAGGGTTTGGGGATGCCGCTAGGGTTTGGTGTCGTGGCGCCCAAGTCTTGAGCGGTTTCCCAATCCTAGTCGGATTCTGCTTCCTTCTTGGGCGTGATATGTTTCCTGTTTTGGCTGAGTCCGAGTTTGGGCCGGATTCTTTCTCCTTTATTCGTGGGAGACCTATTTGTTTCCTTGTTAAACTCTGAAGGGTTGCACTGTTACGTATTTGTGGAGGTGCTCACTGCTGATTCCTTCCGTGTATTTGGGAAGTGAGTTTCCGCAACCATCTCTTCTTGTTGATCCCCGAATATGCCCGAGTAGGTGGTGTTGCCCGAGCTGGTTCTCTTTGTTTGTGATCGGGTCGCTTTGGTTTCAGCCGAGTGGGTTACTTGGGGGATTTCCCCCTTTCGAGTTGACTTTTCCTGACTCCCGCTTACGTGGCTTCTTCAAGGGGGTGACGTGTCCCTTATGACGATTTTTACCTATAAAAACCACATTTTGAACTTGGATATTTTGACTTGTCTAGAAGCCATGTTTCAATAAACTCTATCGAAAACTTAACGTTAAGATTCAATATCCAATACCTCAAAATATCCATATGATGATATTCTACTCTCATTTAATAAATGGAGCCACGATGTCCATATCTATAAATGAAGTCCTCTATCGATTAACAAATGAATACCACCAAACTATCGATGATAGACTATGCTATATAATCGTACTCATTGATAACTCAAATGATAACACTTGCAACCATAAGTCCATAATTTATCTCAGGATTAAGATAGACTCTCCGATTGTCCTGATAATGAAAAAACTTTTATCTACTGACAGTTCTAGATAAAGTATTTCATTGTGATCCTATTCACTGCACCCAGTGCACTAGATTCTTTTACTCGAAGACCCTTTGATGATTTCAGACTCATCATAACTCATTTGATCCCACTCAAATGCTAGCAAAAGAATTCTACAACTTTAACAAGATGAAGGTGCCCAACCTTTAACTTAAGTTGTGAACATTATTCAAGACTAACTAAAGAATTGTGTCTACCTCATACATATCCAGATGTACGAACAATTCTTCTTTTCTCATAGTCTTTTGACCTTATGATTATTTACTTTGACAATTATAATTATAAATGCTATAAGATTTTGTTAAATAAACAGAAATCACTTTATTAATATGATAGGATTGTCAATTACAATATTACACTCTTGCTATTGAGCATAATCCTAACACTTTCAACCAACAATTACGAGACTTTTGTTGCCAAAACACTTCTTCTTGCTCAAGAATGGTGTTATACTCTTCCGCAAGCTCATCTTCAAGCCTCACGAGATAGTGATTATATCTATTACCTAGGCTCTTTTGAATCCCCTGAATTCTAGCCAATAGTCTACGCTTATTTCTGAAAATGTTACCAAACTCTACCTTGTTCCATAAACTAAGGGAGTCAGCAAATTCACTAAGTCTATCACTTATACTAGTTTTTTGTGTTAGGATTATGCTCAATAGCAAGAGTGTAATATTGTAATTGACAATCTTTTTTATATTAATAAAGTGATTTCTGGTTTAACAAATCTTATAGCATTTATAGTTTAATATTATAATTATCAAAGTAAATAATCATAAGGTCTAAAGACTATGAGAAAAGAAAAATTGTTCGTACATCTGGATATGTATGAGGTAGACACAATTCTTTAGTTAGTCTTGAATAATGTTCACAACTTAAGTTAAAGGTTGGGCACCTTTATCTTGTTAAAGTTGTATAATTCTTTTGCTAGCATTTGAGTGGGATCAAATGAGATATGATGAGTCTAAAATCATCGGAGTGTCTTCGAGTAAAAGAATCTAGTGCACTGGGTGCATTGAACTGGATCACAATGAAAAGCTTTATCTAGAACCGTCAATAGATAATAGTCTTTTCATTATCAGGACAATCGGAGAGTCTATCTTAATCCTGAGATAAATGATGGACTTATGGTTGCAAGTGATATCATTTGAGTTATCAATGAGTACGATTATATAGCATAGTCTATCCTTGATAGTTTGGTGATATTCATTTGTTAATCGATAAAGGACTTCATTTATAGATATGGACATCGTTGCTCCATTTATTAAATGAGAGTATAATATCATCATAAGGATGTTTTGAGGTAATTGGATATTAAATCTCAATGTTGAGTTTTCGATAGTGACTATTGAAAAAATGGCTTCTGGACAAGTCAAAATATCCAAGTTCAAAACGTGGTCATATGAGTAAATATGGTAACTTGGAGAGTTATAGGAGGTCTATGAACTCTTGGCGATTACTGATATTAATCACGAGGATACACTATCTCCAACATGATTGTCCAGGGTATGAATGAGGAACATCTTCTTATTCTATCTTTATTTAAGAGTTCAATTTTAGCTCTTTAGTGGAATGAGTTAAAATTAATGGATCGGACCTAAGTGAATCATTTGTTGATTGTGATTAGGTTATGTCTATTGAAGCTTAAATTTAGATAGCCCGCCAAGATCCCCAATCCACACAGACTTGCATGGATCACTTGATATATTCTACCGGACCAATTTATGGGTCCATCTAGAATTGCATTTAATATATTAAGAATATAATTTGCACATTATTTGTTTAATGGGCTGATCAATTATATTAATATATTAATGAAAGGCATGTGGGCTTGTTTCTTTTAGTAAGAACGGGTCTGATTCACATGTTAGTTTTTTATTTAAAGTCCAATGGATTAAATAAAATAAGGAAATAATATTTGGCCCATATATTTAATGTGGGGTGGCAAGGCTATATTATTAGTCAAAAATATTATTTTATTTTATTGTTTGATTATATGAGAATTAATTAATTTATTAATTAATTATTTAATTAAGAAACAAAATTTTTTTCTGATTAGGAAATATGTTTCCTAGAATTATACTGTTGGTAGTAGTATACTAAACGTAAAAGACTTGTTTGGTAAGAAAATAAATAATTAAGTTTATTTATTTAATCAAATAAGAAGTCTTTTTATTAAGTCAATAAAGAATAAAAATACTTATGAGTTGTATTAGAGTTAGGAGTCTAAAGTTGATGTGAATTAGGGTACAACACAAATCCTTTTTAGTAGAGGAATTGCGGCAACTCTAAGTAAAACAACAAGTAGATTTCGGCAACCCTAAAAGGAAAAGAGAAGAATATAGGGTTCGGCCACCCTTAAGTGTTGATTGAATAAAATTTTCTTCTTCTTCTCATACTCATAGAAAAGTGTTTGATTATTCTGCCAATACAAAAAAAGAGAGAAGAGATTATTCTTTTAATAGTACACTAATTGCTTGTTCATCAATAAGCTTGTGTGTACAACATCGAATTAGGTTCACGCGAGTTTCGATCATTAGATTGAGAACTCAAAAGTGACCGGAATAATCTTTGTATTCTTTTGGTTGTTTTGTGACTAACAAAAGGAAAAAGAAAGTTTGTTTATCCATTCTCAGGTACGCAATTCAAAGAAAATGGAGACCACGCTCCTAGATGATTCACGTTCGTGCTAGGATTGAAGATCTTGCGGATTACCATCGACGTAAGTCAATCGGATCACGCGACAAAAGGTATTCTACTTTTTGTTACTTTATAAGTATGTTTAATTAATTTAAAGGGTTAAGGTTCATCAAAGGAAAAATTTTAAAACATACTAAATCTATTTTTAGTCTCGCTTCCGCTGCGTTAACCGGTATTTTTCCCTACATTTTGAACACTCCAGAACTTCTGAACCATATCATCAAACTGTCTATGTTGCAACCACATGGCTTCAAAGCGGAAAGGCTTGAGGCCACATTTAGGAATGTGAGAGCTATTAAAGTGAATAAGAATAGGGCAGTGGTCGAATACGACTCTAAGAAGGTGCTTAACAAATCCCTCCGCATAGCATAACCTCCAATCCATAGAGCAAAGGGCCCTATCCAACCTCTCCCATATTTCCTCACCAATACCCCTTTTATTCATCCATGTGAAATTCGAACCTATAAACCCCATATCAACCAGCTCATTCCTATCCACCCAATTCCCGAGACCAGTGAACGAGAATTTACTTCTTCCTCCTCTCTTCTCAGAGCTGCACAATATCTCATTAAAGTCCCCGACAATTAGCCAGGGAAGATGGAAACATTTCCTAATAGCATCAAGGTAGTTCCACAAGGCTTTTATGAAGGTAGCACAAGGGCTGGCGTACACAACTGAGAGGACGAGTGTTGACGTGATTTTAAATCATCGATCGAGTATTGACGAAAAATCACCGTCAACAATTGGCGCTAGAAGGAGGGGCGGATCGAAGCACTTGTGAAGCAATGGCCGGCGAGGGAGATGGTAGTGATTCCAGGTACAGTCACGGACTACCCACTAATGAGTTGGAGGATGATGCCACTCCCAACACTGCGGATGCAGCCTTAGCAACTGCAGATCAATCAACTGCCCTGGCTGGCATCCAGCGCTTCCCCCCAACTAATGAAGAAATCGTGCAAAGATTATGTACTTCTCTACAGCAACTCATGGCGGACGCAGCGAGGCAGGGAGTTGACCTTTCCACCACGGAGGGTTTGATGTCACCCCACAATCTTTCCGCCCCAAATCAGCAGGCAACAAGATTGCGTTCCACAATGGTGGTACCAATGCCGGATGCACCCATAAAGGCGAGCCGAGGTCCTGTAGATAGGCCAACAATTTTGTTTGAAAGGTTAGCCATGGATAGCAGGAAGCATAGAGAGGAGAATGATTCTGACAGAGGGCATGATCAGGATCGGTTGGCCAAGGATCGAGATCACCCTAGGAGACGTACTCATCGGAGAGCCAGGTCATCATCCTCAGGAGAGAGTGAGCAGAGTTATCATTGCAAGCGCCAAAGGGGCACAGTTCGGCTGCATGGCCTAAACAGAGAACATAGAGAGTTGAATCTAGAGGAAAGGGGCCAAAAGCTGATCATAAGTCAGAATTTCAATGCGATGGGAGAACTGAAAGGAGACAGGGACATACTCATACAGAGTTTGACCCGGGAAGTTCAGAATAATCGTCGACAGATGGATGCTTTAGTCAGGCGATATGGGCGTAATGAATTATCGGACGACGAGACCGGAAGCCCTTTCGCCAATGAAGTCCTGAGGACACCCTTCCCGGAGAGATTCAGGATGCCTCACGTAGAACAATTCAAAAAGGACACTGATCCGAAGGAACATGTCAGAAGGTATAAGAGTGCCATGGCCCAGTATGTCTACAATGACGTCTTGCTCTGTTTAAATTTCCCCTAAACACTCGGGGATTTAGGCTCCAGGTGGTTCGGCAGGTTACCAGTAGCGAGTATAGGCAATTTCAGCGAGCTGAGTAAAGCCTTCTCAAGGCAATTCCTCGGTAATGTACATAGGAAGAAGTTGGTGGCCCACTTGTCCCAGCTAAAACAGGGAAAAGACGAGTCACTGAAGAAATATTTGGGGAGGTTCGGTCAGGAAGTGTCCGAAATTGGGAGTGCAAATGACGAAGTCATAATTGTCGCGTTCATCAATAACCTTCAGAACGGCCAATTGTCATTTGACCTTCGAAGAGCCCGACTAACCAGTTATGCCGATATGATGGACATGGCCGGGGGCTACGCCCTGGCTGAGGAGGAGGAGGAAGTTACCACAGGAGGTTACTTCGTACATGGCGGTCGCCTAGAAGGATCTAAAACCAAAGACCAAGCAAAGGCGCCCGATACCAAAGGTGACAAACAGAAGAATAAGGTGCGGGATGGTCGGGATGGACGTTGAGCATATGACCCAAAAACCAATCGACCACGGCAGAGGTTCCAGGGCAGATATACAAACTATGCCCCATTGAAAAAAGGATCAAGAGGAAATTTTGGCAATCCTAGAAGAAAAGAACATGTCTAAAGAACCGCCTAAGCAATCAACGTATGCTCAGAGGGACACCACCAAGTATTGCAGGTTCCATAAGGAGAATGGGCACGAGACATCTAAGTGTTTCCCGCTAAGGGACCATGAAACAAATAATAGCACGGTGTGTATAAAGCTATCTAGAGGGGGGGTGAATAGATTTTACGCTTTTTACCCAATTTTTCGTGTTAGTCAAAATTACGAAAATGCCCTCAAGATAATATAACCAAGCAATTGTAATATGGTGCGGAAATTAAAACAACACTTGGTTTTTACGTGGAAACCCTCACGGGAAAAACCACGGGCTATGTAAGTAAGCCACACTCGAACCTCGAATCCACTAAATGTGCAAACGATTACAACCTAATCCCGGAAGTAATCACACACCTACCTAATCCCGGTATGAGTGAACCTAGTCCAATTTGCTTGCGTTCTAAGCAACCTAATCCCGGATGCTACACACAAGACTTACTTTCTCTATGAAGAGAATACAACCCTAAGTGAATATATGTAAATATCCAAAATGCAACATAGAGCAAGGGAAACCCTATATGCTTATCTAAGATGATTAATATGCAATTAAGAACAATCCTAGATATCAAAACTAAATGACATGTCAATTAGTTTAGCAAATCAATATTAAGCACAAAACCTAATATGCAAGCACAATATAAAATCTCAAACATACATCATACTCATCTCAATATTGTATCTAAAGCATACAAAATAACAAACAAGTAATTAATTGAGATTGCTAGATAAGAGAAACACAAAACATGTAAGATATTAGTGAAAAGCTTACCAAGCAAAGTATGATGAAGATTCCATGCTAGATGACATCTAGATGATCTAAGATGATGCTAGATGATGATTGATGATCATGAAAAAGTGTTTGAGAATCAAGAATGGAGTTCTTGGAATTTTTCTTCTCTTTGAAAAATATCCTAAGTATGAATTCTGAATATGAACTCTCTTAATTGACCTAAAGTCAAAGTGGCATATATATAGGGGGCCAAATCAAAGTGAGGTCATTTAAGTAAGTTTCAAAGAAACGCGCCGATCGGCGGTTTCAATCGGCGGCCAGGCCGCCGTTCATGATCGCCGAATTGAGCTCGTGAAGAACAGAGCATAAACGGCGGTTCATTCGGCGGTTTAGTGACCGCCGATTCCAACCGCCGAAACAGAACAGAGAGATCAAAATCAACCAGGTATGAACGGCGGTTTCGAACGGCGGTTTCATGCCCGCCGTTTCAACCGCCGAAATAGACTGAGAGATAAATCAATCAGGTCTTGAAACGGCGGTTTCGAACGGCGGTCGTGACCGCCGATCTTAACCGCAGAAATGCTTCAGACCAATCTGGACTGAAACGGCGGTTTCAGTCGGCGGCCAGGCCGCCGATCATAACCGCCGATTACCTAGATAGGTGAAAACCAAGGAGAAGCCAAGGGCATTCTCCATAGGCGGTCCTCGCGCTAAACCAAGCACATTCTCGTGCATGCGCAGACGTTTCCGAAAGTTATCGGGAAACGAATTACACAACAACAAGACACAATTACACACAACAAAATATAATAAATAAGTGCAAGTGTGAATTGTGACAAACGAAGAGAATGCACACATATGCAATGAATGTTTAGTGTGTGTGTGCAACTAATCTCTTCAAAGAAAAGTAAGCACATAGAAATTTACCTTCGGTGCTTATCAACACGAGGTCTTCAAAGGGCTTCGAACTTTAAGACCGATACTTAGGCTACCCTAACAAAGAACCCCCACATATGGTTTGATCACGAAATAAGCCAATTAAAAACAACGGGAATCCTTACAATCTCCCCCTTTGGCTATTTCGTGACAAAACCATCACTCACAATGATACCTCACAATAAAATAGAAACTACGGGACAATAATGATATTCTACATTACAAAGAGATAAGAGAATGCAACTTGAAGTCTTCAATCCTCTTGTAGAATAATCAATCCCTGAAAAGAGTTTCTAACATTTCTAATACAAGAAAAGTGTGAGATTAATCATGTGAGAACAATACCAAGCATTTGCATTTTTAGAATTTAGGCACAACATTACCAAATGTATGCAATGTATGATAAATGCAATGCTCCCCCTCAACGGGTTACTCCCCCTCAATGTATGTTTTCCCCAAAGTGCACAAAAGCCTCTATATTTTGCACCTCCCCTTACCATATCCTACTCCCCCTTTTTGTCATGATATAGGCAAAGGAGTAGGCCCCAACCGGGTCACTCATAGCAACGAGAGATAGAAGCATGCAAGACTTGCATATACATATAAGTCACTTTATGCACTTCAATCAATTTGAGAGAAACAAGGAGATTTATTTTGAGAAAATGTGTGAATCCAACATGCTTTGCATACAAGACATATAGCATTCAAGTCCAAAATACAATGGTATTTGGCAAAGCAAATGACAAAGGTTTCTAATAAGAATTCAAACCAATTTCACCAATGTCATGGGAAAAGCAAGGATATAGAGATTATTGATTTCAATTTAAGAGCAACTATATCCAACTTTATAAGCGAAACATGGCATGAGCGACTTTGCACCCTATTTGATTTTTCCGGATAAAATTATCCGTATGATAGTAACCATGTTCAACTAATAAAGAAAGAGAGACATTTGGAATGTAAATTCCTTTGAATGGATACAAGATCCTTTATTCATTTTGAGTCTCATAAGTTTTCACACAAGTTTTGCATTTTTAAGAATATGCAATCATCAATTCATGCTTTTCATATGAGCATGTTATATGAATTTCATGCTTTTTCATTTGTCATTAGCATGTTATTAAAGAATCATCATGTCATGGAGATAATCATAGGTCATTCAAATCATACTTCCAATGTAAATCTCCTAGTCCAAAAATGCATGTTTGAACATAAATATGACATGGATTGTAGACAAGCAAGGTTCACACTTATGGAAATTTAAAACATATATACATATGTACAACCAAGCTTACTCAAGCAATTAAAAGAAGAGGCATAAGATATTTCAAATTTTTTGCAAGATACAAGAATGCAAAATAGCTCTCTTTGCTTGAGTTCCCCATATGGGGTCAATCATAGAACATCACTCCACAAGACATACCCCAATAGATCTACTTAGAGTTTTAAATCGAGTAGCATCTAAGGGTTTAGTAAATAGGTCCGCAAGTTGATCATTAGTACCTACATGTTCAAGTACTATGCATTTATTTTCAACAAGCTCTCTAATGAAGTGATGGCGGATGTCAATATGCTTAGTTCTAGAATGTTGCACCGGATTCTTGGAAATATTAATGGCACTCATGTTATCACAAAAGAGAGTGAGAGTACCTTGGTTGAATCCGTAATCCACTAGCATTTGCTTCATCCACATAAGTTGAGTGCATCCACTCCCCGCGGCTATGTACTCGGCTTCTGCCGTGGACAAGGAAATCGAGTTTTGCTTCTTGCAAAACCACGACACCAAGTTGTTGCCTAGAAAGAAGCAACCGCCCGATGTGCTCTTCCTATCATCACAATTTCCTGCCCAATCCGCATCACTATATCCTACAAGACTAGGATTAGTGTCAAATGAGTACCAAATCCCATAGTTGGAAGTCCCATTCACAAAGCGAATGACTCTCTTAACCGAAGAGAGATGGGACTCCTTGGGATCGGATTGGTACCTAGCACAAACTCCTACACTAAATGATATATCGGGCCTACTTGCGGTCAAATAGAGCAAGCTCCCTATCATGCCACGATATAAGGTTTGGTCCACACTTTTACCGCTAGCATCCTTGCTTAGCTTCAAAGTGGTGCTCATAGGAGTGTCACAATGTTTGGCTTTTTCAAGACCAAACTTCTTCACAAGGTTTTTGGCATATTTGGCTTGGGTTATGAAGATCCCATTATCAAGTTGCCTAATTTGCAAACCTAGGAAGTAATTAAGCTCACCAACAAGACTCATCTCAAATTCATGAGACATAACATCAACAAATTGTTGGACCTTGGTGTTGTTGGTGGAGCCAAACACTATGTCATCGACATATATTTGAGCTATGAAAAGCTCATCATTGTCTCTCTTGATGAATAGTGTCTTGTCAACACTACCTCTTGTGTAGTTATTGTCAACAAGAAATTGAGTGAGGCGCTCATACCAAGCCCTCGGTGCTTGTTTCAACCCATAAAGTGCCTTCTTGAGGCGATAGACATGGTTGGGGTGGTGTGCATCCACAAACCCCTTGGGTTGTTCAACAAACACTTCCTCTTGCAAGAAGCCATTGAGGAAGGCACTCTTGACGTCCATTTGGTGCAATTTGAACTTGTGCACACAAGAGATGGACAAGAGAAGCCTAATAGACTCTAGACGGGCAACGGGAGCAAATGTCTCCTCAAAGTCGATACCCTCAATTTGAGAGTACCCTTGTGCTACAAGTCTAGCCTTGTTCCGCACTATGTTGCCATCCTCATCGGATTTGTTCCTAAAAATCCATTTAGTGCCTATGACATTAGTGGTCTTAGGCCTAGGAACTAGAGTCCAAACCTCATTCCTTTCGAATTGGTTTAGCTCTTCTTGCATGGCAAGAACCCAAAATTCATCATGTAAGGCTTCTTCAACCTTTTTGGGTTCAATTTGAGAGGTGTAGCAAGTATAGCTAATAAGATTAGCAAGTTGACGTCTAGTCCTAACACCCTCATTAACATCTCCAATAACATCCTCTTTGTTATGGAGTCTTCTAACCCATGGAGCGGGTTCATTAGAGTCCAAGTTAGGAACTCTAGTAATGGGTTGTGTGACTTCATTAGATGTCCCAACATTGGGAGTCACCACAACCCTCTCCAAAGGAGTGTCATCCTCTAGAACATCCTCCTCCTCATGGTCATTAGACTTGAGCCTAGTATCATCAATGACCACATTTGATGATTCCATGACGGTTCGAGTCTTCAAGTTGAAAACTCTATAGGCTTTACTATTCAAGGCGTAGCCAATAAAGATACCCTCATCACTCTTAGCATCAAACTTGCCAAGTTGATCACGGTCATTTAAAATGTAGCATTTGCTTCCAAATGTGTGGAAGTAGCTAACATTTGGCTTCCTACCCTTCCATAGCTCATAGGAGGTGTTTCTAGAACCGGGCCTTAGGAACACACGATTTCCTATATAGCAAGCCGTATTGATAGCTTCGGCCCATAGGTTCCTAGGGACATTGTTGCTAAGCAACATCACTCGGGCCATCTCTTGGAGGACCCTATTCTTCCTCTCAACAACTCCATTTTGTTGAGGTGTCCTAGGAGCCGAAAACTCATGGGAGATGCCTAAGCTATCACAAAAGCTTTCAAAAGAGGCATTCTCAAACTCTCTCCCATGGTCACTTCTAATCCGTTTAATGCTTCTAATGTTAGATTTCATTTCATTTTGTAATTTAGTACAAAGCATTTTAAACTTATCAAAAGTTTCGGATTTTTCTCTAAGAAAGTATGTCCATGTAAATCTAGAGAAATCATCAACACATACAAAAATGTATCTCTTTCCACCCAAACTTTCGGTTTGCATGGGACCCATGAGGTCCATGTGGAGAAGCTCAAGAGGCTCCTTGGTGGTGAGATACTTACCCTTTTTGTGCATGCTTTTAGTTTGCTTTCCTTGTTGGCAAGGTCCACAAACACCATTGGCTTTCTTCCCAAGCTTAGGGAGGCCACGCACACACTCGAACTTTCCAAGGGTCCGTAGATCCCTAAAGTTCATGTGGCCAAGTCTTTCATGCCACAACTCAATTTGCTCATCCATGGACACATTGTTTGAGACTATTCTAGCTTCAAGACAATAGCAATTGTCGCTAGATCTCATACCTTTCAATAAGGTTTGTCCATCGGGCTTTAGGATCGAGCAATCATCTTTACAAAACAAGACGGAATATCCTTCATCACTTAGATGTGAAATGCTTATTAAATTGGCTTTCAAGCCATCAACAAATAAAGCATCGGATAAGGAGGGTAATCCGGGAACGGAAATGGTTCCTTTCCCTACTACTTTCTTTTTGGATCCATCACCAAAAGTGACAAATCCACCTTCCTCCATAACAAGAGTCTCGAAGAAACTCTTGTTTCCCGTCATGTGCCTAGAGCACCCACTATCTAGATACCAAAAATTAGAAGAATTTGCCTTCAAGGCTATTTGAGCAACATGGCAAACAATGTCATTCTTTCTAATCCACCTAGAAACAATCTTAGCTTTCTTAGTGGTCTTTGGTATATGGGCTCTAGATGTCCTAGGATCATGCATAATAATATTATCATTCCTAGGAACATGCATCATGGCTCTTTTCTTTTTCTTCTCAATCATGCTTTGTTTTCTACACATTTTAATATATTGAAAGCAATTTGGTCTAATATGACCATCACAACCACAAAAGTGACAAATAGGGATGAAATAAGAAATCATACCTTGCCTTTGTCTTTGTGGATGAAAGGGTTCAATCCTTCTTCGTTGTTGAACCGGTCTTGGTTGCTTCCTAGCTTGAGGTTGCATGATAGGTCTCTTTCCTTTGTGAGCCATTTGAGGAGGAATGTTGGCTTGAGAGACCCTAGGGGGTTGAGCTTGAGGTTTCCTTCTTGGACCCATCTTCACTTGTGCATTAGAGCATTGTCCTACTTCTAATTTCTTTCTAGGAGCTTGCACAAATGAAGTTTCTTCTTTCTTCAAGCTCTTGACAAACACGGTCTTGTTAGAGGTAGAGATCTTCTTGTCATCTTCATACCCAAGACCCCTCTTGTCACATGGACTCTTTCCAACACCAAGCATATGGTCAAGCTTCTTGGTGCTAGAATCAATCCTAGTCATAGAATTTCTAACTTCTTCAAGCTCACTCTTTAGACTTTCTTCATTCCTCCTAGATAGAGCTAACTCCTCTCTTAGCTTATCTTCTATCTTCTTGAATTTTTCCACTTGTTCACCTAAGTGGTCATTATGAGATGCAAGCTCAAGATTTTCTTCTCTCAACATCTTGATCTTTCTTGTGCTTTTGATTGCTAAATCATTAAACTCGGCATGGCATTTAGCAAGCACCTTTTTCTCCACAAAACTACTTATGGAGTTAGACGAGGAATCACTTTCTTCTTCACTTGAGTCATTTTCCTCTTGACTCATTTCCTCTTTCTCACTAGCACTTTTGCTCTTATGTGAGGAGGCAAAAGCTAGGAGGTTAGCCATGAGCTCTTCTTCACTTGAAGACTCATCTTCCTCATTGGAGTCATCACTACTCCCACTCCAAGTGGCGGCCATCACTTTGCTTTTCTTCTTTTCATTGTGATTAGCACATTCGGGGGCAAAGTGACCAATCCCACCACATTCAAAGCATCGGACCCCTTTCCTTTCGGTCCTCTCTTGTTTAGGCTCAAACTTCTTGAAGGAACTCTTTTTCTTCAAATCTTGTCCTCTTGACCCAAATCCCTTCTTCTTCTTGAACCCCATAACCTTGTTGAACCTTTTCACAAATAAGGCAAGGTCTTCATCCGATTCATGCTTTGCCTCCTTTGCATCCTTAGATGCTTTCAAAGCTATTCCTTTAGACTTCTTAGGAGGAGTAGTGGTGCTAGGAGCCTTCCTAGACTCATATGCAAGGAGACGCCCAATCACCTCACTTGGCTTCATATCCATGTAGCCACTATTTTCTTCTATGGCCGTCACCTTGGATTCAAACCTATCGGGGAGAGATCTCATAATTTTTTGCTTGACTCTCCTATCCGAATACGGGTCTCCGAGTTGATGGCTTTGATTTACAATGTCCATCAATTTGATTTCGAAGTCATTGAAGCATTCATCCTCTCCCATCCTTAGTAGCTCAAACTGAGTTTGGAGGACTTGAAGCTTGGACTCCTTCACCACCTCGGTTCCCTCATGTGCAACTAGAAGGATGTCCCATGCCACTTTGGCAATCTGAGTATTCTGAATAAGCTTGTACTGATTCTCATCCATAGCACACATAATGGCATGCATAGCCTTCCTATTCCACTTAGAAGCCTCAAACTCTTGCGCGTTCCATTGCGCCTTAGGCTTCAAAACATCTTGTCCTCCACCCTCGGGAGTCATCATAGGGAGATCATATCCGTCTTCCACCGCCATCCAAGCACGGTCATGAATTTGGCATATGTAGGATTCCATCTTCCCTTTCCATTGGGAATAGTTCAATCCGGTAAGAAGTGGAGGCCTTGTGCTAGAAGCTCCTTCGTGGCCACCACCATTTCCACCGTTTCCACTCATAGTGTTTATGAATGAATGAAATGAATGCAAATGTATGAATGATCAAAAATCACACAAAATGCAAAACACACCAAAATAAGCAAGGATCACCTATGTATGTCTAGGAACCCGCTCTGATACCAATTGAAACAAATAATAGCACGGTGTGTATAAAGCTATCTAGAGGGGGGGTGAATAGATTTTACGCTTTTTACCCAATTTTTCGTGTTAGTCAAAATTACGAAAATGCCCTCAAGATAATATAACCAAGCAATTGTAATATGGTGCGGAAATTAAAACAACACTTGGTTTTTACGTGGAAACCCTCACGGGAAAAACCACGGGCTATGTAAGTAAGCCACACTCGAACCTCGAATCCACTAAATGTGCAAACGATTACAACCTAATCCCGGAAGTAATCACACACCTACCTAATCCCGGTATGAGTGAACCTAGTCCAATTTGCTTGCGTTCTAAGCAACCTAATCCCGGATGCTACACACAAGACTTACTTTCTCTATGAAGAGAATACAACCCTAAGTGAATATATGTAAATATCCAAAATGCAACATAGAGCAAGGGAAACCCTATATGCTTATCTAAGATGATTAATATGCAATTAAGAACAATCCTAGATATCAAAACTAAATGACATGTCAATTAGTTTAGCTAATCAATATTAAGCACAAAACCTAATATGCAAGCACAATATAAAATCTCAAACATACATCATACTCATCTCAATATTGTATCTAAAGCATACAAAATAACAAACAAGTAATTAATTGAGATTGCTAGATAAGAGAAACACAAAACATGTAAGATATTAGTGAAAAGCTTACCAAGCAAAGTATGATGAAGATTCCATGCTAGACGACGTCTAGATGATCTAAGATGATGCTAGATGATGATTGATGATCATGAAAAAGTGTTTGAGAATCAAGAATGGAGTTCTTGGAATTTTTCTTCTCTTTGAAAAATATCCTAAGTATGAATTCTGAATATGAACTCTCTTAATTGACCTAAAGTCAAAGTGGCATATATATAGGGGGCCAAATCAAAGTGAGGTCGTTTAAGTAAGTTTCAAAGAAACGCGCCGATCGGCGGTTTCAATCGGCGGCCAGGCCGCCGTTCATGATCGCCGAATTGAGCTCGTGAAGAACAGAGCATAAACGGCGGTTCATTCGGCGGTTTAGTGACCGCCGATTCCAACCGCCGAAACAGAACAGAGAGATCAAAATCAACCAGGTATGAACGGCGGTTTCATGCCCGCCGTTTCAACCGCCGAAATAGACTGAGAGATAAATCAATCAGGTCTTGAAACGGCGGTTTCGAACGGCGGTCGTGACCGCCGATCTTAACCGCAGAAATGCTTCAGACCAATCTGGACTGAAACGGCGGTTTCAGTCGGTGGCCAGGCCGCCGATCATAACCGCCGATTACCTAGATAGGTGAAAACAAAGGAGAAGCCAAGGGCATTCTCCATAGGCGGTCCTCGTGCTAAACCAAGCACATTCTCGTGCATGCGCGGACGTTTCCGAAAGTTATCGGGAAACGAATTACACAACAACAAGACACAATTACACACAACAAAATATAATAAATAAGTGCAAGTGTGAATTGTGACAAACGAAGAGAATGCACACATATGCAATGAATGTTTAGTGTGTGTGTGCAACTAATCTCTTCAAAGAAAAGTAAGCACATAGAAATTTACCTTCGGTGCTTATCAACACGAGGTCTTCAAAGGGCTTCGAACTTTAAGACCGATACTTAGGCTACCCTAACAAAGAACCCCCACATATGGTTTGATCACGAAATAAGCCAATTAAAAACAACGGGAATCCTTACAGACCACATTGAAACCCTCATCAGGGAAGGACATTTGAAAGACATCGTCTTAAAAAAGGCTGACAGGGCAGACGGATAGAAGAATAGCCGACAGGACATAGGGGCAAGAAAGCCTAGTCCCAAGAAAGCTGAGGATGAATGAGCAATCAACACCATCTTTGGGGAACCAGCGACTGGCAAGAGTAACAGGGAAAAGACCCAGGAAATCCGGGAGGCCATGGAAGCACGGAGAGACCTAGACGTCAATTCTGTTGAACCTGACCCGAAGAGAATCAAGGAATGCTGGGACCCGATCATATTCACAGAAGCCGACTCACATGGAGTTGATGTTAGGCCAAACGACGTGCTGGTGATCGGCGCACGGATTGGTCATAGAGAGGTTCATCGGATTTTGATTAACAATGGAAGCTCAGCAGACATTCTAAGTGCAGAAGTGTATGACCAGCTGAGGCTAGATAGGAAAGACCTACAACCATTTCCCACACCCCTCAGAGGATTTGGAGGAGTCGAAGTAAGGTCACTTGGCATGGTGAAGTTACCCGTGAAGGTCGGGAAGGCTCCTTGCCAAAAAACAGTGCTACTTGACTTTGTGGTGGTGGATACAGAAAATTGGCCATACAACGCCTTATTGGGCCGACCATTCTTGAATAAAGCCAAAGCAGTGACAATAACCTACGCCCTCATTATGAAGTTCCCGACAGAATATGGGGTAGGAGTGATCAAAGGGTCACAAGAAATGGCCCGAAGGGCAAATTTGTCAGTGTATAAAGATAGGGAAGTACACCAGGTATACGCGGTAACAGCCGAGCGAGAGGTTGGTGAACTTGAAGAGCAGACAGAAGTGCCGAAAGAATTTGAGTTGGATCCCAGAGAAGAACCTGAGGCTAAGAAAGATGAGCCGACCGAAGAAGTGGCACTGGATCCAGAAGATCCGAGTAGGACAGTCAAGGTAGGGGCAAGTCTAAATGTACATGTTAAAGCCCAGCTTGTCACACTACTGAAAGAGTACAAGGACGTTTTTGCTTGGAGCCACGAAGATATGCTGGGGATAGACCCGAAGGTGATATCACATTGCCTCTCCATCAACCCAGAGTTCCGCCCGGTGAAGCAGAAAAGGCGGCTGTTCAACCCCGAAAGGAGTACAGCTATTAAAAATGAAGTAAAAAAGTTACTTACCGCAGGATCGATAAGGGAAGTCAAGTACCCGGAATGGGTAGCCAATGTGGTGCTAGTAAAGAAAAAGAACAACCAGTGGAGGATGTGTATGGATTTCACGGATTTAAACAAGGCCTGCCAGAAGGATAGCTTCCCACTACCAAGGATCGACCAGCTAGTGGACGCAACAGCAGGGCACGAATTGTTAAGCTTCATGGATGCTTACTCGGGGTACAATCAGATCCGAATGAATAAAGCCGACGAAGAGAAAACGACATTCACCACAGACCAAGGGTTATATTGCTATAATGTGATGCCATTCGGATTAAAGAATGCCGGCGCAACGTACCAGAGGTTAGTGAACAGGATATTCACTCGGCAGATTGGGAAGAACATGGAGGTCTATGTAGATGACATGCTGACCAAGAGTGTTACAGCAGAGAGGCACGCAGAAGATCTAAAAGAAACCTTTAAAGTTCTAAGAAGGTATAAGATGAAACTTAACCCGAACAAATGTGTGTTTGGGGTACCATCAGGTAGGTTTCTCGGCTTCCAGGTGCATCAGAGGGGGATCGAAGTGAACCCTGAGAAGATCAAAGCATTAGAAGAGATGGCTTCACCAAGAACGCTGAAGGACGTACAGAGGCTGACGGGATGTCTCGCATCACTTAACCGATTTATAGCAAAATCAACAGACAGATGCGCCCTATTTTTTAAAGCAATAAAGAAAGGAAAAGGGCTCGAGTGGAACAAAGAATGTGAAGCAGCCTTCAAGAAGTTGAAAGATTACTTAGGGCGAGCACCCATCCTCTCAAAGCCAGTAGTTGGAGAGACATTATACCTATACCTCTCGGTCGAATGGAGGAAGGAATACAGAAACCAGTGTATTACACCAGCAAGGCGTTGCTGCCCGCAGAGACAAGGTATTCACCGGCAGAAAAGATAGCGCTAGCCTTGATCACGGCAGCTAGGAAGCTAAGGCCGTATTTCCAAGCGCATGCAATAGAGGTGTACACTGATTGTTCGCTGAAGCTCATATTGCAAAAGCCAGAACTGTCAGGTAGGCTGACTAAATGGGCGGTGGAGTTGAGCGAATTCGACATCAAGTACACCCCAAAAGCCGCAGTCAAGGGGCAGGCAGTGTCAGATTTTATAGTGGAATTCACTGAGCCAGATGCCGAAGTGAGAAGAATAATGGAAGGAAAACAGGAGAATAGTTTTTGATGGAGGTTGCATGTAGATGGATCATCAAACACCCATGGCAGCGGGATAATTATAACAACCCCGGAGGGAGACACTGTAGAGTGCGCCATGAGGTTCGACTTCAAAGCAACCAACAACCAAGCAGAATATGAAGCTTTGTTGGCTGGCTTGAGGGTCTGTATAGCGTTAGAAGCAGATGAGTTAGAGATTTACAGTGATTCGCAAGTTGTGGTTAACCAGGTATTGGATGAATACCAGGCGAGGGAGGAGCACATGATAGCTTACCTGGACATTGCAAAAAAACTGCTCAGACAATTCAAGATGTACAAGATCTGTCAGATCCCTCGGGAAGAAAACGAGAAAGCAGACGCTTTGTCCAAATTAGCTTTAGCCACCATGAGTATCAGATCCAAAGCGATACCGGTGGCGCACTTGACTAGGCCGAGTACAGCAAAATCTGAGGAAATCATGGTGTCGGAGATCCGACCAGTTCAAAGCGACTGGACCACACAGCTCAGAAAGTATTTGGAGGAAAACATTTTACCCGAGGATGTTGTGGAAGCAAAACATGTCAAGTACAGGTCAGCCCGGTACACAATTCTGAGAGGTGAATTGTACAGAAGAGGGTTCTCAAAGGTGCTGCAAAAGTGTATCGCTGGCGAAGAAACCAAAAAGATCCTGACGGATGTTCATAGTGGAGTATGCGGGAACCATACTGGGGGTAAGAGTCTGGCGCATAAAGTGCTTAGGCAAGGATTTGATGCGCACGTAATTGTTCTAATTAACTATCCCCAATGGCGCCAATAACTTGATCGGCACACGTGGGACTCACAGTTCTATGAATTGTGGTAAATGATGGTACGTGCGTGCGAGTGTATTTCTACCATATTCGCAAGTATACGAATCGTTCGCCACGTATAGTGGTTACGAGTAAGGGTATCGTTCCCACGGGGGAGGAGGATGGTTGGTATACGTAAGGTCGGTTCTACGCCTATGTTATAGTCAAGCTATTTATATATATTATTATTTACACTATATACATGCAAGAAAAGTAAAAGGAAATGGTCACAAGCAAATTAAACTAAAATTACACTAAGGCTAAACTAAGATGGCAATAATTAAATTACAACTAAATTACGATTAACTAACTAAACTGAAAGTTATTAAAATACTCGAGGCGTGTTCAATATAAAGCTAGAGGGGGGGGGGGGTGAATAGATTTTAGCTATTATTACCCAATTTTCGCATGCAAGTCAATTTTACGAAAATGCCCCTACTAGTCAAAAATACATACAAGTGTAATATAGTGCGGAATTTAAATAACACTTGATGTATACGTGGAAACCCAACCACTGGGAAAAACCACGGGCTGTATAGTGCGCCACACTCGGAACTCGAAATCACTAATTGAAATGAAGTTTACAACCTATGTAGACCTCGTCTAACATTCCGGTCTGTAACCCCTCACTTCTACCCAGCGGGCCTTTATTAGCAACCCTATTCCAATTTGCTTGAGGCCTAAGCACTCTTAGCCTCAAGACTTACTTCTCTAAGAAGAGAAACAACCTATGTGAATATATATATGAATATTCAAATAACAAACAAGGCTAGGTAACCTTAGATGCTTATCTAGGATGATGATATAATCAATTTAATCAACCCTAGATATCAATTGCTAAATGACATGTCAAATAGCTTAGCTAATCAAGATTAATTAAAAACCTAATTAGCTATCACAAACAACACTCAATTAATTTTCATCACAAATAATCTCTAACTTGTATCTAGCATATAATCAAAAGCATACAAGTAATTAAAGAGATGTATTAATATGAAAAACACTAAAGTAATATGAAATTAGTGAAGAACATACCAAATAAGATGTGATGATTCAAAACCATGCATGGATCAATTCTATGAAGGCATAGAAGATCAAATATGAAATTTGATGCAAAAGGGAATTGATTTGAGTGTTTAAAGATAGGTTCTTGATTTGATTTTTTCTCAAAAATCTCTCTTGAAAGATTAGGGTTCTAATTGCTCAAGAAACTTATTCAGAGATTGAGAAAACAAGATATTTATAGACATCAAGAATTGGGCATGTGAAAAGACACTTTTGCCCCTGAAACGCACCGTTCGGCGGTTTCAATCGGCGGCCAGGCCGCCGATGACGACCGCCGAATTGAGCTCGTGAAGAACAGAGCATTAACGGCGGTTTCATTCGGCGGTTACGTGACCGCCGATCCAACCGCCGAATCAAACCCGAGAGATTAAAATCGATCAGGTATGAACGGCGGTTTCGAACGGCGGTCGTGACCGCCGATCTTGACCGCATAATTGCTTCAGACCAATCTGGACTGAAACGGCGGTTTCATTCGGCGGCCAGGCCGCCGATAATAACCGCCGATCACCAACAATGGTGAAAACCAAGGAGAAGCCAAGGGCATTCTCCATAGGCGGTCTTCGCGCGTAACCAAGCACTCATTAGTGCAAGCGCGGACGTTTCCGAACAATGTCGGGAAACGAATTATAAGGCACATATACACACAACAAGATATATCAACCAATGTGCTAGTGTGTAAAGTGACATGTGAAGAGATGCACATAAAAATAAGCAAGTATGCAATCATAGCAAGAATGCTAAGTGAGTGTGTGCTACTAAATCTCTTCAAAGAAAAACAAGCACAAGAGATTATACCTTTGGCGTGCTTGAATCTTGAGGTCATGGAAGGGCCTTTGATCTTCAACACTAAACACTTAGACTACCCTTACATTCAAAACCCCAACATGTGGTTTGACCACGAAATAAGCCAATCAAAAAAACGGGAATCCTTACAATCTCCCCCTTTGGCTATTTCGTGACAAAACCACCACTCACATTGATTCCTCACAACAAAAATAAACCTATGGGTCAATGAAGATTTTCTACAATACAAAGAGATATATAAAAATAAAACTTGAAGTCTTCAATCTCTTGTAGAACAATCATTCCCTGAAACAAGGTTTCTATACTTTCCAATTCAAGTAAAAGTGAGATGAATCAAGTGAGGACATAAACAAGCATTTGCATTTCTAAGAAATTAAACACAACATCATGCAATGTATGATGAATGCAATGCTCCCCCTCAAAGGGTTACTCCCCCTCAATGTATATTCTCCCCAATGTGCACCAATTGCTACAACAATTTGCACCTCCCCTTACCACATTATACTCCCCCTTTTTGTCATGATATAGACAAAGGAGTAGTCCCCAACCGGGTCACTCAAGGCAAAGAGAGATAGTAGCATTCTAGTATATGCATAATCAATATAAGTCACTTTATGCAATCTCAATTAATCGGAGAGAAACGAGGAGTTTTATTAGATAAAATGTGTGAAACAAAATGCTTTGCATACAAGACATATTGCATTCAAGTCCAAAATACCATGGTATTTGGCAAAGCAAATGACAAAGGTTTCTAATAGGAATTCAAACCAATTTCACCATTGTCATGAGAGAAGCAAGGATATAGAAATTTCATTGATTTCAATTTAAGAACAACTATATCCAACTTTATAAGCTAAACATGTCATGAGCAACTTTGCACCCTATTTGATTTTTCCGGGAATGAAACCCGTATGATAGTAGACATGTTCAACCAATAAAGAAAGAGAGACATTTGGATTGTAAAATCCTTGAATGGATACTAGATCCTTTTTCATTTGAGTCTCATTAGCTTTTTCACACAAGTTTTTGCATTTAAGAACGCAATTATCAATTCATGCTATTTCATTTGAGCATGTACATGAATTTCATGCTTTTCATAAGACATTAGCATGTTATTTAAGAATCATCATGTCATGGAGATAATCATAGGTCATTCAAATCATACTTCCTACATACATCTCCTAGTCCAAAATGCATGTTTGAACATAAATATGACATGGATTGTAAACAAGCAAGGTTCACACTTATTGAATTGAAAACATATATACATATGTGCAACCAAGCTTACTCAAGCAATCAACCAAGAAGCATAAGATTTTTCAAATTTTTTTTTGCAAGTGACAAGAATGCAAAAATAGCTCTCTTTGCTTGAGTTCCCCATATGGGGTTAGTATCATCCTTCATTAATGAAGGGCATGAGGTCCTATGGACCTACCAAGTCCATTGGACTTAGTTGAACCTATTTGAGACTTGTTAGTCTCGTAGCAAGCGGGTTCATTTTTCCTTATCCACATAGATATAACATTTTTCTTCCTAGTGGACAAAGGTTGCATGTCATTCACTAACCTAGGATTATTGACAAAAGATTTCCTAGGCTCATGCAAATGGGCTCTTCTTAGCCTCTTTTTCTTTATCATGCTATCAATCCTACAATGGTTAATGTACTTAAAGCACTTAGGCCTAATATGCCCATAAACACCACAATAATGACAAGTTGGTACAAAGTAAGAATTCATACCATGTTCTTGTGAAGTCATTGGAGACTCATCATGCATTTGATGTCTCTTTTGGTGTTGAGTCGGTTCATGTCTTCTATTTGGTTGAACCGGAATGGGTTGCCTCCTTGGATTAGGTAGCATGTTTTGCCTCTTTTCATAGTGAGTCATTTGTTGAGGAGAGATGACTCGAGAGGCTCTAATCCGTTGAGCTTGGGGTTGTCTCGTTTTCACCACCTTCACTTGTGCATTTTTCGAACATTGTCCTAGTTCTAACTTCTTCCTAGGAGTTTGCACCGGTGACGCTTCTATCTTACCCAAACTCTTCACAAAGATGGTCTTCTTAGGAATAGAGCAATCCTTGCTCACTTCGAATCCAAGACCTCTTTTGTCACAAGGGCTTTTTCCTACACCAAGTATGTTGTCAAGTTTCTTGGTGCTTGTGGTCATTCTAGTCAATGACTCTTTGGCTTCAACAAGCTCTCTCTTTAAACCCTCTTCATTCCTCTTAGACAAAGCTAGCTCATCTTTTAGCTTGTCTTCTTCCACCATGGATCTTATCACTTCATCATTCAAGTGATCAACTTGTGTTGAAAGCCTAAGTAGTTCTTCCTTTAACCTTTGAATCTCTTTTTCATTCTTTAACTTAGAGCTTTCAAAACTTTCAAAGTTGTCCTTAAGATCCATTTTCTCCACTTGCTTCTTTAGGAGGTCATTGTATGTTGTAAGCTCTAGATTTTCTTCCTCTAAAATCCTTAGAAATCTATCTTTCTTCTTCATGGAGCTTTCAACATTGACTATAAAGTTATGCATATCCATATTCTCTACATTTCCATTTGTAGAGTTAGATAAGGAGTCATCTCCACTAGTGTCATCTTCTAGGCTCTCCTCCTCTCTTATGGATCCAATTTCCTCATCAAGACCTTCACCTTGATCTCTTGAGTCAATAAGTGCCATATCCCAATGCGAAGCAACAACTATCTCCTCTAGAGCTACTTCTTCGACTTTCTCTTCTATGGGATCACTAGCAACGGAATTCTTACCAACAACTTCATTTTCTTCACAATTGGCACCCAATGCCTTGAAGTTATTGATAAGCTCATCATCACTTGATGACTTATCTCCTTCTTCGGAGTCATCACTTTCACTCCAAATGGCGGCCATCATTTTTTCTCTCTTGTTCTTCAAATTCCCACAATCTAGTGAGATATGACCTATGCCACCACACTCATAGCATTGGATCCCTTTCCTTTCACTATTCTCTTGCCTATGCTCAACCTTCTTGAAAGGAACCCTTTTCTTCAATTCTTGCCCTTTGGATGCATGACCCTTCTTCTCGAATTTTACAAACTTCTTGAATTTTCTCATTAAAAGTGCCATGTCTTCATCCGAGTCATCCTTGTCCTCCTTCTCAACCTTGGAAGCTCTCAAAGAAATCCCTTTTTGCTTCTTTGAAGGAGTGGAGCTAGGACCCTTCCTAGACTCGTAGGCGAGAAGTCTACCTATTACCTCGCTCGGCTTCATGTCCTTAAAATCACTATTTTCTTCTAAAGCCGTCACCTTAGACTCAAACCTCTCGGGAAGCGATCTCATTATCTTTTGCTTGATCCTTCTATCCGAGTAAGGGTCACCAAGTTGATGACTTTGGTTGACAATGTCCATCAACCTAATCTCGAAGTCGTTGAAGCACTCATTCTCCTCCATCCTAAGTGTCTCAAATTGAGTTTGGAGGACTTGAAGTTTGGAGTCCTTCACTACTTCGGTTCCCTCGTGTGCAACCTCTAAGATGTCCCATGCCTCCTTGGCTATCTTAGTGTTCTGAATCAATTTGTACTGATTTTCATCCACTGCACATATGAGGGCGTGCCACGCCTTTTGATTCCACTTGGACAACTCAAACTCAGGTTGTGTCCACTGTGCCTTAGGCTTGAGCACTTCTTCTCCTCCATCCGTGGGAGTCATCATAGGAGGCGAATATCCATCTTCAATGGCCATCCATGCCCTATCATGGATTTGACACACATATGCCTCCATCTTCCCTTTCCATTGGGAGTAATTTATGCCGGTGAGGAGGGGTGGCCGTGTGCTTGAAGCACCCTCATGGTTGCCACCGAATCCACTCATTGTATCAAATGAATGAATGAAATGTATGCAAAATGTATGAATGAGCAAAAATCACACAAATGCACAACACACCTAAAATGAGCTAGGATCACCTAAGTATATCTAGGAACCCGCTCTGATACCAATTGAAAGTTATTAAAATACTCGAGGCGTGTTCAATATAAAGCTAGAGGGGGGGGTGAATAGATTTTAGCTATTATTACCCAATTTTCGCATGCAAGTCAATTTTACGAAAATGCCCCTACTAGTCAAAAATACATACAAGTGTAATATAGTGCGGAATTTAAATAACACTTGATGTATACGTGGAAACCCAACCACTGGGAAAAACCACGGGCTGTATAGTGCGCCACACTCGGAACTCGAAATCACTAATTGAAATGAAGTTTACAACCTATGTAGACCTCGTCTAACATTCCGGTCTGTAACCCCTCACTTCTACCCAGCGGGCCTTTATTAGCAACCCTATTCCAATTTGCTTGAGGCCTAAGCACTCTTAGCCTCAAGACTTACTTCTCTAAGAAGAGAAACAACCTATGTGAATATATATATGAATATTCAAATAACAAACAAGGCTAGGTAACCTTAGATGCTTATCTAGGATGATGATATAATCAATTTAATCAACCCTAGATATCAATTGCTAAATGACATGTCAAATAGCTTAGCTAATCAAGATTAATTAAAAACCTAATTAGCTATCACAAACAACACTCAATTAATTTTCATCACAAATAATCTCTAACTTGTATCTAGCATATAATCAAAAGCATACAAGTAATTAAAGAGATGTATTAATATGAAAAACACTAAAGTAATATGAAATTAGTGAAGAACATACCAAATAAGATGTGATGATTCAAAACCATGCATGGATCAATTCTATGAAGGCATAGAAGATCAAATATGAAATTTGATGCAAAAGGGAATTGATTTGAGTGTTTAAAGATAGGTTCTTGATTTGATTTTTTCTCAAAAATCTCTCTTGAAAGATTAGGGTTCTAATTGCTCAAGAAACTTATTCAGAGATTGAGAAAACAAGATATTTATAGACATCAAGAATTGGGCATGTGAAAAGACACTTTTGCCCCTGAAACGCACCGTTCGGCGGTTTCAATCGGCGGCCAGGCCGCCGATGACGACCGCCGAATTGAGCTCGTGAAGAACAGAGCATTAACGGCGGTTTCATTCGGCGGTTACGTGACCGCCGATCCAACCGCCGAATCAAACCCGAGAGATTAAAATCGATCAGGTATGAACGGCGGTTTCGAACGGCGGTCGTGACCGCCGATCTTGACCGCATAATTGCTTCAGACCAATCTGGACTGAAACGGCGGTTTCATTCGGCGGCCAGGCCGCCGATAATAACCGCCGATCACCAACAATGGTGAAAACCAAGGAGAAGCCAAGGGCATTCTCCATAGGCGGTCTTCGCGCGTAACCAAGCACTCATTAGTGCAAGCGCGGACGTTTCCGAACAATGTCGGGAAACGAATTATAAGGCACATATACACACAACAAGATATATCAACCAATGTGCTAGTGTGTAAAGTGACATGTGAAGAGATGCACATAAAAATAAGCAAGTATGCAATCATAGCAAGAATGCTAAGTGAGTGTGTGCTACTAAATCTCTTCAAAGAAAAACAAGCACAAGAGATTATACCTTTGGCGTGCTTGAATCTTGAGGTCATGGAAGGGCCTTTGATCTTCAACACTAAACACTTAGACTACCCTTACATTCAAAACCCCAACATGTGGTTTGACCACGAAATAAGCCAATCAAAAAAACGGGAATCCTTACATAAACTAACAAGCTTACCTAATTAATTAATTAAACTAACACTAATTAACTAAACTAATCTAATTACCAACTACACTCATGATTGGTCATGAGAGAGTGTAGTTGTGAGATGGTAAATACATGCAAATGCTAGGAAATGGGTTTATGCAATAAATCCACTACCTAGTTGATAGTAATAAGCTTACAAGATTGATATTCACCAATCTACACTAGGATAAGACACACACACACAAACAATCATTCATGCATGCTATTGATATCTAAATCCTATTACATATCAATTAATTGGTTAATCAATTAACATGCATCAATTAAGCTCAAGCAAATATACTAATCAACCAAAATATGAATATTATTACAATCCCACCAATATTCCCAACATAAACATGTAGTAAAATTACAACACAAATAATAACAAGCTAAAGTAAAACAAAAGAGATAAAGAAGACAACCAATCTCTTGAGAAGTCTTCAAATCTAGCTAGGCTTCTCCTTGCCTTTCCAAAGCTTGGAATCAAAGGTGTTGAGAGTGAGAGTGTTGGCTTGGTTGCACTTCTAAGCTAGGTGATTTGTAAGTGTAAATTTGCATTTGTTTGTGTAAGGTTTGGATGTTAGGGATGTGTTTTAGGGTTAGGAAAAGAGAAGATATATAAAGGGGAGTGATTTGGGCGTGAAAAGAGCTGGAGTCGGTCAAGTTGGCGAGCTCAACACGCCAAGCTCGCGGGGCACAAAGTCGCCGTCGATTTTGGAGGTTGGAGGGCGAGTTTGAACCTTCTGGAAGGCTGGTTTCTTTTTGCCGCATGAAACCGCCATCATTTCGATGAGTTTGGAACGTCTGGAACGCGGGAAAGAGGCCGCCGAAGTTGGACTTGGAGCTTGGTGGCTATGGAGGTTTTGCTTGTTGGAGGAGAGAGAAATATTCTGCATGGAAGGCCGAAACTAGGTCCGTTGTGACCGGAGGAGGCTTGGACGTCGATCTGGGCCGGAATTGGCTGAAAAAACAGCCGGAAACGGGTCAGAAACGGCAGGGTAAGAGTCGGGTCACGACCGGGTCTGAACCGGGTCGGACCGCTCCATCGGGTAAAAGGGTCGACCCGGCTGGAGGTAAGTGACGATGACGTCATCCTGACGTCACGCTGACGTCCGTTCTGATGCTGACGTGGCGCGCTGACTCTGCGCTGGCTGGAAATTTACCGTTTGCACCCCTGAACTTTCCCCTATTTGCAGAATCTTCAATCTGTCCACAATATTACATTTTAGCCCCTATTTCTGCAAAATGACCAAAATGACCAAAATGCCCCTGAATTCCTCTATTTTCCTGAAACACTTATTTAAACCATTAAAATCCCTAATTTACCTAAGAAACGAATAGAAAAGATAGGAAATGGGAGCGCTAAATGTGAACATTTGCAGCGCGATCAGGATTCTATTGGCCAACTTTGTTTGCAGAGGCACAACGGTTCCCGGAAAGCTGTGAGACATGCCAAAGAATAGCAAACAATATTCGGCAACCCTCGGATTTGCTCAGAAACTTAACTTCGCCTTGGCCTTTTGCCATGTGGGGCCTCGACCTGATAGGACCAATGCCCACTGGAACAAAGTGGGGTGCGAAGCATGCTATTGTGGCAGTAGACTACTTTACTAAATGGGCGGAAGTAGAAGCTCTTGTGCACATCACTGAGGCAAACACCACCAGCTTTGTCAGAAAGAACATAATATATAGGTTTGGAATCCCGAGCATCATCATAACAGACAATGGGACCCAATTCGACAACAGCAAGTTCAGAGAAATGTGCGACGAATATAAGATCGCGAACTACTATGCGTCACCTGCTCATCCTCAAACCAATGGCCAGACCGAAGCTGTGAACAAGGTGATCAAGCACACACTGAAAGCAAAGTTGGAAGCCAAGAAAGGCAGCTGGGCGGATAAGCTACCAGAGGTGCTATGGGCATATCGAACAACTGTAAGGTCATCCACAGGGGAGACTCTTTTTGCGTTAGCATTTGGGACGGAGGCCGTTATCCCAGCAGAGATAAGTTTTACATCACCCAGGGTATAACTATACAGCCCCGAGCACAATGTTAACATGCTACAGCAAAACCTAGACGAGCTTGAAGAAATAAGGGATGCAGCGTAAGTACGAAACGCTGCATACCAGCAAAGGGCTGCGAGGTACTATAATTCCCATGTTCGTGTGCGTAGATTCCGGCTTGGAGATCTAGTGCTAAGAAGAGTGTCCCCGAACACCAAGGATAGGTCGGCAGGATCCCTCGCCGATAAATGGGAGGGACCATACATCGTCAAGGGAGTCGCGGGGCACGGGGCATACATGATAGCCCGACTAGGGGGGAGCCTACTACCCCGACCATACAATGCACAGTACCTCAAGATTTTCTACCCATAAAGAACTCATCTTTATGCTTATGTTATCCCGACCATGCAATGCACAGTACCTCAAGATTTTCTACCCTTAAGGAACTCATCTCTATGCTTATGTTAAATCAGTTTGTTTTTTTTTTTGTCCCGTTTTAGCTTTGCATCAACTGTTTCAGATTTATTTGATTTTCTAATAAAGTTCATTTGCCAATAAAGAGGTTGTTCATTGAAGTCGATGAGTCTCATGATCAAAGATATTCTATAGCCTATGAACAACAGCAGCCACTTAATAGTTGGCTAAACAAACGCAAAAAAAATGAAAGGAAGAATTCGGGCGCTACAAAGCCGCGAGAGAGCGGACGAGTAGTGCTTGAAGGGCAAAGAAGCTGAAGTAGCACGCCTGCCTAGTTAAGATAGTGCAAACGCGCTTCTTGGCAAAAAGGCAAAACTGAGGCACCAGGGTAACTGGAAAATTGCTCGGAGAACAGCCAGAAAGGCTGGTGAGATGCGTAGCTGTGTTGGCCGGTACATAAAACCCCAACGATTCGATAAAACCTTGCACAGACAAAATCGGGAGACGTCCTAGGTGACTTGTGTAAGCCCCAAAACGTCGGCGTCTAAATATTGAGGTTGATCAGGGAGAAGGTCTCCTAGCAACCTGTGGACAACCGTGGCAAGAAAAACATCACTTTGTTCAATAGCAATCATACCAACAGTAAAAAGACGATTCCTAGCAGTAGGATCCATAAGAACTAACCTTGATATATCAGAAAACTGGAGCTACGCAAACTGCAGAGGAAATCTTCAGAGAAGGTGGAATGGTCTTCAAGAAAAGATCCGGTTTTTGAGGTTGAGGATCTTGGCAAAACTAAGAAATGAGGGTCTAAACCCAAATAACTCAAAGAAAAGTAGCAGATGCAAGTGAATTTCTTTCAGGAAGAGAAAAGAAAAATGGCAAGAGATTTTTTACAGAGAAAAGAAAAGGATCTTCCCCACGAAGCGTCAGGTTGATATATATAGGCAGTACCGGTTTAAAAAAAAATCGAAACCCTAGAGAGGGTAGGTGAAGAAGCGGGAAAACAGAGAGGTAAGGGGAGTGACGTGGGTTGCGTATGAATGAACAGAAAGGTCGTGTCCCATTAATGCCTCTTACCATGACCAAGCAAAAGGAGACATGTGGCAAGCAGAGAGAGCCTTGAGCCGTCAGGAAGTCAGTGTGTCACCATCAAAAGATTTCTGAATAGTGGGTGGATCAAGCATGTGCGGACATAATTGAGACACGTCAGCAATACTTCGAATCAAACGAGGATACTGAAAACCAACATTAATATGAAAGACGACAAATGAAAACAAGTCGTGAGAAACGAAGCAAACAGGGTTAAATATTTGTCCCGAGCAAGCGGTATTCGGCTCAAATATTTAAGGGGGTATTGTTATAGGTAAAAATCATCATAAAGGACACGTCACCCCCTTAAAGAAGCCACGTAAGCGGGAGTCAGGAAAAGTCAACTCGAAAGGGGGAAATCCCCCAAGTAACCCACTCGGCTGAAACCAAAGCGACCTGATCACAAACAAAGAGAACCAGCTCGGGCAACACCACCTACTCGGGCATACTCGGGCATACTCGGGGATCAACAAGAAGAGATGGTTGCGGAAACTCACTTCCCAATTACACGGAAGGAATCAGCAGTGAGCACCTCCACAAATACGTAACAGTGCAACCCTTCAGAGTTTAACAAGGAAACAAACAGGTCTCCCGCGAATAAAGGAGAAAGAATCCGGCCCAAACTCGGACTCAGGCAAAACAGGAAACATATCACGCCCAAGAAGGAAGCAGAATCCGACTAGGACTGGGAAACCGCTCAAGACTTGGGCGCTACGACACCAAACCCTAGCGGCATCCCTAAACCCTAGAAACAACGTGTATAAATACCCTTTGTAACGCATAAGGGAGAGATCTATCGTTTTCAAGCATAAGAGAGACCAGAGCGAATTTTTGTAATCAATTTTTATATAGTGGATTTTGGCTTCGTTGCTTAGGCAACAACCCGTGGACGTTTCTCCGATCATCGGAGTTTTACCATGTATTTCTTGCTCATTATTTTTACGGTATTAAGATTCAAACTATTATCACTCACAAACGTGATCTCAAATCATCGATCGAGTGTTGACGAAAAATCACCGTCAACAGTGGTCATATGAGTAAATATGGTAACTTGGAGAGCTATAGGCAGTCTATGAGCTCTTGGCGATTACTGATATTCTTCACGAGGATACACCATCTCCAATAAGATTGTCTAGGGTACGAATGAGAAATATTTACTTATTCTATCTTTATTTAAGAGTTCAATTTTAGCTCTTTAGTGGAATGAGTTAAAATTAATAGATCGGACCTAAGTGAATCATTTGTTGATTGTGATTAGGTTATGTCTATTGAAGCTTAAATTTAGATAGCCCGCCAAGATCTCCAATCCACACGGACTTGCATGGATCACTTGATATATTCTACCGGACCAATTTATGGGTCCATCTAGAATTGTATTTAATATATTAAGAATATAGTTTGCACATTATTTATTTAATGGGCTGATCAATTATATTAATATATTAATGAAATGCATGTGGGCTTGTTTCTTTTAGTAAGAATGGGTCTGGTTCACATGTGGGCTTTTTAATTAAAGTCCAATGGATTAAATAAAATAAGAAAATAATATATGGCCCATGTATATGTATGTGGGGCGGCAAGGCTAATATATTAGTCTAATATATTATTTTATTTTATTATTTGATTAAATGGGAATTAATTAATTTATTAGTTAATCATTTAATTGAGAATCAAAATCTTTTTCTGATCAGGAAATATGTTTTCTAGAGTTATACTATTGGTAGTAGTATATTAAAAATAAAAGACTTTATTTGGTAAGTAGATAAATAAGTGATTTATTTATCCAGTCAAATTAGGAAGTCTTTGATATAGTCACAAATACACTAAAGAGTTGGATTAGGGTTTGGAATTCTTAGGAAATCTACCTAGGGTTAGGATTTAGGTCAAAAGACACAAATCCTACATGGTAGAGGATTTTAGCCTCAATATATAGAGATATATAAAATATATATGGCAATTAGCCGGAAGATATATAGAGATATATATTTATAAAGCATACGGCACAAGATATATATAATATATGGGGCACAAGAAATATATATGAGATTGTGCAAGAAGAATTCGGCACAAGAAATATATAATATATTGTGCATATATATAATATAGATGGTGCAGTAGAGATATAAACAAGATATACTATTTATGTGGCAATCAGGATTCGTATATATAAAGATATATATATATATGTAAGGATTCCCATTAATTGATTGGCTTATTTCGTGGTCAAACCACATGTTGGGGTTTGGTTGTAAGGGTAGTCTAGGTGTTTGTTGAAGATCAAGACCCTTTCCAAGACCTCAAGAGGACAAGCACCAAAGGTATATATCTAGTGCTTACATTGGCTTGAAGAGATATAGTTGCACACACACACAACATGCATAACTCTTATTCTTGAATGTTGTGTTTATATTTTGTGTGCATTGTGCTTTATTGATTTATTCAATATCTCTTCTTGCATGTTGAATTGATTGCATCTTGTTATATGATAATGCCATGACATGTTAGGCATTAGGATGCATTCAATACCCACACTTGCACTTCATGTATGTTAGCTTTTAGTGTGGAGTAATTCGTTTCCCTAAGGATGTTCGGAAACGTCCGCGCGTGCACGGTAATGTGTTTTGTTTTGCGCGATGATCGCCGGTGGAGATGCCTTTGGCTTCTCCTTGGTTTCACCATTTTTGGTGAATCGGCGGTTACGTTCGGCGGCCTGGCCGCTGTTCGAAACCGCCGAATCAGACCTGATTGAAATATATCTCTCGGGTCCAAAACGGCGGTTGGGATCGGCGGTTTCGAAACCGCCGAATGAAGTCGCCGAAGTTCCCCTGTTCCACTCGGGAGCCATTCGGCGGTTCAGTTCGGCGGCCTGGCCGCCGAATGAAACCGCCGATCGGTGCGTTTCAAGGGCAAAATTGTATTTTCACCTGCCCTGTTTTTGGTCTCTATAAATACATCCTTATCTCTGGTTCAGAACACAAGTCTTTGATGATAAGAACCCTAGAGAGATATTTAGAGAGACTTGAGAGAGAAAGCTTAAAGATCATATCTTTATCTCTCTAAACCCATTCCCACATGCATAAATCTTCATCTAAGCATCATCTAGGATCATCTAGCATATGCTAATGCATGGGACTTCTTCAACACACATGGTATGATTTGTTGAACACTTTTATCTTACATAATTAGTGTTTCTACTTATCAATTTTATCTCATATTTTACTTATATGTGTTTAGATTAATTTCTACATATAAGATTGAGATTATGTGTTGATTGGGTTTTTATTTGTTAGCTAGGCTTTAATGTTCATATGCCATCTAGCTAATTGATCTCATTTATTGATTGAGATTATTTTTCATAGCTTATTTGATTAGGTCATTATTGCCTAAAAGCTATGCCATGAACATTCTTGTGTGATGTATTGATAACTAGGTTGATAGATTGTTTTTTAATCAACTAGTTAATCCTTTGAATGTTTGTGGGTTTTATATGATAGCTTTGTATCTAGGATTGGTGATCCTTTACTTAGCTAAAGTTATATGCCATGTCATATAGCTATATGTGATATCTAGGATTGATTATATTGTCATCTTATAATCCTAGGTAAGCATTTAGAGTACCCTAGCTCTTATTGCATTAATTGAATATTCATACATATTCACATAGGGTTGTGCATCTCTTTTGAGAGATTGAAGTCTTGGGGCTAAGTGTGCTTAGGCCTCAAGCAAATTGGACTAGAGCCGCTATAAAAGGCCCGCGTGGTAGATTAGAGGGTGCTCACGCCAAGAGTAGTGTATCAGGGGATATCACTAGGGATTGAACCAAGAGTGGCGATTGGTAGTGTCCATAGCCTGAGGTTATCTAGGGTGAGAGTCCGAGAATCACTTGAGGGTGTAACCGTCTTTTCATATAGTGGATTTCGAGGTCCGAGTGTGGCGCACTTAACAGCCCGTGGTTTTTCCCAGTGGTTGGGTTTTCCACGTAAACATCAAGTGTCATTTACTATTTCCGCATCTTATTACACTTGTATGTTTTGTTGACTTGCTAGGGGTATTTTCGTAAAATTGACATGCATGCGAAAATTGGGTAATAATTAGATAAAATCTATTCACCCCCCTCTAGCTTTATATTGATAAACACACCTCGAGTATTTTATGAACTTTCAATATATATATATATATTAATATTATTTGATGGCCATAAGTATTCGGCAACCCTAATAGTTTTTCTAGAGATTTATTTTTCTATTGCTTGAAAAATAAAAGCTAACTCTTAGACTAGTGTGATTTTCGGCCAAGAGGAATAGAGAGAAAAGTTTGTTCTTATTTCGATAGTGCACTAGTTACTTTTACATCAAAAGGTTTTGTGCACAATTTCGAATAAGGTTCACGCGAGTTTCGATCTAAAGATTATGAATTCAAAAGTGACCGGAACATTCTTTGTTGTCTCTTGGAACTTGTTGTGACTAACGAAAAAGAAAAAGTTTTGTTAATCCATCATCAGGTACACAATTCAAAGAGAAGGGAGACCACGCTCCTAGGTGATTCACGTTCGTGATTGGATTGGAAGATCTTGCGGATTACCATCGATGCAATATTAATCGGATCACGCGACAAATGTATAATATCTTTAGTATTATATGTTAATTAATTAGAGGGTTAAGGTTCAAATTATGGAAAAATTTTAAACTATACTAAACTCTATTTTAGTCTCGTTTCCGCTGCGTGACCGTATTTTTCCCTGCAGAAAGAAGGTGACAAAAACACTAAGTTTTTCCACCTTTCAACTGTGGTTAGAAGGAGGAGAAACAAGCTTGAGGGGCTTAAAAAAGAGGATGGCATTTGGATTGAAGAGATTGAGGAGATGAAGGTTGAAGCAACACGGTATTTCCTTAATCTGTTCAGGGCTGTCAATAGTGAGAAGAGTTATTCCCAACTCCCACCTTTATTCCCCGCCTTGGGAAATGATGATGTTGAAGCTCTGGATGCTAGCATTAGTGAGGAGGAAATCAAGCAGTGCCTTTTCAACATAGGTGGGCTAAAGGCACCTGGGCCTGATGGATTTTCGACGTTGTTTTTCCAGAAGTATTGGAATGTATGCAAAGAAGAGGTGATTAGTATGGTGACTGAGTGTTTTCGGTTGGGTAGAGTGCCTGAGCATATAAACCAAACCTATATTTCTCTCATTCCAAAAGTTGTTGGTGCCGTGAACATGACCCAACTTAGGCCCATTAGTCTTTGCAATACTTCCTACAAAGTGGTCAGTAAAGTGATTGTTGCTAGACTTATGCATCTTCTCCCTAAATTGATAAGCCCCAATCAAGTTGCTTTTGTGCCTGGAAGGCAAATCCAAGACAACATAATTGTTGCCCAAGAAGTTCTTCATAAGTTTAGAAAAGTGAGAGGGAAAATGGGTCTTATTGCTTAGAAGATTGATTTATCCAAGGCCTATGACAGGCTTCAGTGGGGCTTTATCCAAGAAGTGTTGAATGAAGTGGGCATTGTAGGAAACCTTAACAGATTGATCATGAGTTGTGTCTCAAGTGTCCAGTATAAAGTGATTGTGAATGGTGAGTCTACTAATAGCTTCCGTCCTAGGAGTGGCATTAGACAAGGTGACCCTTTATCACCTTATCTCTTTGTCTTGTGTATGGAGAAGCTATCTCACATCATTAATCATAAGCTTGAAGAGGGTAGCTGGAAGCTAGTTAAGATATCTAGAAAGGGTCCTATGGTGTCTCATCTCTTTTTTGTTGACGACCTCATTCTTTTTGGGCAAGCCACTAGGCAACAAGCTCAAGTTATGAAAGATTGTCTAGATATTTTTTGTGACCTCTCTGGGCAACAAATGAGTTTTCCTAAGTCCAGAATTCTGTGTTCTAGCAATGTTAGTGATAGATTTGCTAGAGAATTAGCTAAGGTTTGTGGTTCTCCCATCACCAAAAAATTTGGCAAGTACCTTGGTGTCCCTCTCATCCATGGGTGCATCACAAGGGATACTTACAAGGAAATCCTGGACAAAACTCAAAGTAGATTGGCTGCTTGGAAGAGCTCTTCTCTCTCCCTTGCTGGTAGGTGTACTTTGATTAAAGCTGTGTCTTCAGCTATACCTGTTTATGCCATGCAATCGGTTAAACTCCCTGCTGAAGTTTGTTCCAAATTAGACAAGCTTAATAGGAATTTTTTATGGGGCCATACATATGGCAATAAAAAAATCCATTTGGTGAATTGGGATGTTGTCTGCCTTCCTATTTGCAAAGGGGGGTTGGGTATAAAAAAGACCAAGATGATGAACCGTGCTCTGCTTGCGAAAGTTGGATGGAGGCTAAGTCATAATGATAATGGCTTATGGGGTAACTTGCTCAGGCATAAGTACTGGAAAGATGAGGGGTCATATATCACTAACTGCAAGCAAAAAAGTGATGGCTCCAATACTTGGAGGGGTATTTTGTGGGGTGCCAAGCTGGTTCGGGATAATGTGATTTGGAGAATAGGAGATGGCTACCAAGTTAATTTCTGGAAGGATGATTGGGTTCCTACCTTTGGTAGGCTGCTATCCCATGCTAGTATTCCCTTATCCTCCAATCAAATTGATGAGAAGGTGTGTGATTATATGTCACAGGATGGTTGGGAAATTCAGAAGCTTAGTATGGTCCTCCCTTGGCATGTTATTCACAAAATCTTCAGTATTCATGTTGGTAGATTTCAGAGTGGGCGTGACAAAGTGATCTGGGGGCTGACTGAAAATGGGGAGTTTTCAGTCAAAAGTGCTTATAGGAGTATGGTCATGGATGATGATATGCCAAATTGGAAGTGGAGTTTCATGTGGAAACTCAAATTCCCTCCGAGGGTTAAGAACTTTCTTTGGATTTTATTGCATGGTAAGCTGCTCACTAATGAGCATTGTGCTCACAGAGGCATAAATATTGATATCATGTGTGTCAGGTGTAAGCAGGGGTGTGAAACACTCAATCATGTGTTCAGATATTGTGCTGGTTCTGTGCTAATTTGGGATGACGTGTGTAAATGAGTCACTTTATGTGATCCCTTCAATTTGGAGTGGGGTGATTGGCTTCTTCAGAACTTGAGATGTACCACGCTGATCATAGGGGGAGTGCCTGCCAACATTCTTTTTGCTGTGACTCTGTGGTATATCTAGAAGTGGAGGTGTAAGAGTATCTTTGAGCCAAATTTTAAAATGCCTATCTGTGCTGGTAAGGTTATCAGGCAGTATACTGAAGATTGGCTGAAAGCTAATGGTAATGGCAGCAGCAAGAATGTGGTAGAACCTTGCTCTATAGCTTGGTGCCCACCTGTAGAGGATTTTATCAAGCTTAATGTTGATGGCAGCCTCATTCCGGAGCTGGGCACTATCTCTGCTGGAGGAGTGATTAGAAATCGTACGAAAAATTGGATTGGTGGCTTTGCTTTAAATATGGGCACTGGGAGTATTATGGAGCCTGAGTTTTGGGGTATTTTTGAAGGTCTCCAGTATTTATGGGTGGCTGGTTTCAGGAAAGTTTTGGTTAAGTCTGATTCGAATAATGTTATGTATCTCCTGAATTCTATAACGCCTTCTAATCATCCTCTCTATAGCATCATTATGTCTTGCAAAGGGCTGATAGGTAAAGAATGGTGCTGCTATGTTAACCATGTTTTTAGAGAAGGAAACAGAGCTGCGGATGGCATTGCCAAACTGGGAAATTCTTTAAAGTTGGGTATCACTATTTTCACTGATCCTCCTACGCAGATCCTCAACATTTTGAAAGAGGACTTTGATGGCCTTGCTTCTGCTAGGCGTGTCTCTTTAGCTTAGTTTGTTTCTTCTGGGCTTTGCCCGCCTTAGCACCGAAAAAAAAAAATTGACATTTATTAATAAATACAACTTTACAATTTCACAAAAAAATAAATAAATTACAAATTAGCCTTGAAGGCTTGAATTCAAATATACAATATTACAATGTAACAAAGTTAAAATTAAAAAAAAAAAAAAATACCAGCCATGCACTTAATTTTTACCACAATTAAGCTGCCTACGTATCCTCCACCAATGTAGAAGAATCAAAGGCCACATAATTTTTTTAACTTTAATTAGTTGCTCGGTGTTAGGGAATCTATTCGCTGCCTTCCGTTCCCGTGGTTTGGTCATCTTTGAAGAAGTTGTTCACTATCTCTAGCTGGAGTTCTTGTTGTCTATATTTTGCCTTTGTCCAATCATCAACACACGCTTGGATTTCAAGTGATTGTGGAGACATAGCTGACCGTCTTGGATCCAAAATATTTCCACCTGCACTAAATTCTTGTTCCACAGCAACAATAGAAACTGGCGTTCCAAAAATTTGTTTGGCAATAATAGCCAAAATTGGATAATCCTATTGATGACTCTTCCACCAAACCTGGAGACTAAATTCTTCATCTGAAAATTGATGAGTGTCTTCTAAATACTGGTCAAGCTCTGAGACAGATGAGGATGAAGAAGATGTTCGTAATTTTTTGGATCTTTGGGAAAACAGTCGATCCCCTAAACCCCTTAATTGAAATTTTGAGGAAGAACTACTACCACCAGATGTGGGTTGGAGTTGTGAAACTGGCACGTTCAAAGACTGACCATACATTCTAAGATAGTCATCGTATAATTCATAAAACAAAGTCTTAACGAAATCACAACAATGAAGAACATTAACTTATAATCCTAAACATTTGTAATAATTAGTTAAATATTCCTACAAACATTCTATAATTTAAAGTGTGGATCAAAACACGGTGCAAGCAAGTAAATATTTGGAATCTCCCCATAATACGAAACCCATTTTGTTTTCATGGCAGCAACACATGGACTCAATTGAACATCAAATTCACAATCACTAAATGCACTGCAATATTAACACTTTGAATAAGAAATAAATGAGTAGTGGGATAGTAAATACCAGATAAAGCATTAGTAGCATTATTAAAAACACGTAGCAATTCAAGAATTTTTATACAAGCATCTCAATGGTTCATGAAACAAATTATAGCACGGTGTGTATAAAGCTATCTAGAGGGGGGGTGAATAGATTTTACGCTTTTTACCCAATTTTTTGTGTTAGTCAAAATTACGAAAATGCCCTCAAGATAATATAACCAAGCAATTGTAATATGGTGCGGAAATTAAAACAACACTTGGTTTTTACGTGGAAACCCTCACGGGAAAAACCACGGGCTATGTAAGTAAGCCACACTCGAACCTCGAATCCACTAAATGTGCAAACGATTACAACCTAATCCCGGAAGTAATCACACACCTACCTAATCCCGGTATGAGTGAACCTAGTCCAATTTGCTTGCGTTCTAAGCAACCTAATCCCGGATGCTACACACAAGACTTACTTTCTCTATGAAGAGAATACAACCCTAAGTGAATATATGTAAATATCCAAAATGCAACATAGAGCAAGGGAAACCCTATATGCTTATCTAAGATGATTAATATGCAATTAAGAACAATCCTAGATATCAAAACTAAATGACATGTCAATTAGTTTAGCTAATCAATATTAAGCACAAAACCTAATATGCTAGCACAATACAACTTCTCAAACATACATCATACTCATCTCAATATTGTATCCAAAGCATACAAAATAATCAACAAGTAATTAATTGAGATTGCTAGATAAGAGAAACACAAAACATGTAAGATATTAGTGAAAAACTTACCAAGCAAAGTATGATGAAGATTCCATGCAAGATGACATCTAGATGATCCAAGATGATGCTAGATGATGATTGATGATCATGAAAAAGTGTTTGAGAGATTAAAAATGAGTTCTTTGTGTATTTTTCTTCTCTTGAAAAATATCCTAAGTATAGAATATGAATATGAACTCTCTTGGCTGACCTAAAGTCAAAGTGTTATATATATAGGGGCCATAAGTGAAGTGTGGTCATTTTGAAAAACGCACCAAAAATTGCTCTGTGCGCTGGTGGCCTTGCGCTGGACGACAGGCGCAAGACCAGCGCACACGCACATTTTTGCATTGGCGCTGGACGACATGCGCTCACACAGGCGCCATACCAGCGGAGCCACACTGGGCGATCAGCGCTGGTGACCTTGCGCTGGTGTAGACCAGCGCACGACCGGCGACAGAGAACTGGACAATCTGCGCTGGTGGACTGCGCTGGTGTGGACCAGCGCACGACCAGCGGCACGCCACTGGGCGTTTTGCGCCTGAGAGCGGCGCTGGACGTCAGGCGCAGGTGGACCAGCGCACAGCCCACAACTTTGAACCCCACAAGCAATCATGCAAGGGGAACAAAGGTAAACTAAGATGCATCCTAAAAGCCTAAATGCTATGATGTTATAAACACAAGATGCAATCATTATACCAAGCAAGAAGAGATGTAAATAGGCATTGATGCACAACAAAAAGAAACACAACATACAAAGATTAAACATATGCATGAGTTGTGAGTGTGTGCAACTATCTCTTCAAGACAAGTAAGCACTTAGAGTATTACCTTTGGTGCTTGTCAATTATGAGGTCTTCAAAGGGCCTAAGCAATAACAACAACATCTAAACTACCCTTACAAAGAATCCCCACATATGGTTTGATCACGAAATAAGCCAATTAAAAACAACGGGAATCCTTACAATCTCCCCCTTTGGCTATTTCGTGACAAAACCATCACTCACATTGATTCCTCACAAAACAAATTGAAACTACGGGACTACAATGATATTCTACATTACAAAGAGATAAGAGAATGCAACTTGAAGTCTTCAATCCTCTTGTAGAATAATCAATCCCTGAAAAGAGTTTCTAACATTTCTAATACAAGAAAAGTGTGAGATTAATCATGTGAGAACAATACCAAGCATTTGCATTTTTAGAATTTAGGCACAACATTACCAAAGGTATGCAATGTATGATAAATGCAATGCTCCCCCTCAACGGGTTACTCCCCCTCAATGTATGTTCTCCCCAAAGTGTACAATAGCTTCTATATTTTGCACCTCCCCTTACCATATCCTACTCCCCCTTTTTGTCATGATATAGGCAAAGGAGTAGTCCCCAACCGGGTCACTCATAGCAACGAGAGATAGAAGCATGCAAGACTTGCATATACATATAAGTCACTTTATGCACTTCAATCAATTTGAGAGAAACAAGGAGATTTATGTTGAGAAAATGTGTGAATCCAACATGCTTTGCATACAAGACATATAGCATTCAAGTCCAAAATACAATGGTATTTGGCAAAGCAAATGACAAAGGTTTCTAATAAGAATTCAAACCAATTTCACCAATGTCATGGGAAAAGCAAGGATATAGAGATTATTGATTTCAATTTAAGAGCAACTATATCCAACTTTATAAGCGAAACATGGCATGAGCGACTTTGCACCCTATTTGATTTTTCCGGATAAAATTATCCGTATGATAGTAACCATGTTCAACTAATAAAGAAAGAGAGACATTTGGAATGTAAATTCCTTTGAATGGATACAAGATCCTTTATTCATTTTGAGTCTCATAAGTTTTCACACAAGTTTTGCATTTTTAAGAATATGCAATCATCAATTCATGCTTTTCATGTGAGCATGTTATATGAATTTCATGCTTTTTCATTTGTCATTAGCATGTTATTAAAGAATCATCATGTCATGGAGATAATCATAGGTCATTCAAATCATACTTCCAATGTAAATCTCCTAGTCCAAAAATGCATGTTTGAACATAAATATGACATGGATTGTAGACAAGCAAGGTTCACACTTATGGAATTTTAAAACATATATACATATGTACAACCAAGCTTACTCAAGCAATTAAAAGAAGAGGCATAAGATATTTCAAATTTTTTGCAAGATACAAGAATGCAAAATAGCTCTCTTTGCTTGAGTTCCCCATATGGGGTCAATCATAGAACATCACTCCACAAGACATACCCCAATAGATCTACTAAGAGTTTTAAATCGAGTAGCATCTAAGGGTTTAGTAAATAGGTCCGCAAGTTGATCATTAGTACCTACATGTTCAAGTACTATGCATTTATTTTCAACAAGCTCTCTAATGAAGTGATGGCGGATGTCAATATGCTTAGTTCTAGAATGTTGCACCGGATTCCTGGAAATATTAATGGCACTCATGTTATCACAAAAGAGAGTGAGAGTACCTTGGTTGAATCCGTAATCCACTAGCATTTGCTTCATCCACATAAGTTGAGTGCATCCACTCCCCGCGGCTATGTACTCGGCTTCCGCCGTGGACAAGGAAATCGAGTTTTGCTTCTTGCAAAACCAAGACACCAAGTTGTTGCCTAGAAAGAAGCAACCGCCCGATGTGCTCTTCCTATCATCACAATTTCCTGCCCAATCCGCATCACTATATCCTACAAGACTAGGATTAGTGTCAAATGAGTACCAAATCCCATAGTTGGAAGTCCCATTCACAAAGCGAATGACTCTCTTAACCGAAGAGAGATGGGACTCCTTGGGATCGGATTGGTACCTAGCACAAACTCCTACACTAAAAGATATATCGGGCCTACTTGCGGTCAAATAGAGCAAGCTCCCTATCATGCCACGATATAAGGTTTGGTCCACACTTTTACCGCTAGCATCCTTGCTTAGCTTCAAAGTGGTGCTCATAGGAGTGTCACAATGTTTGGCTTTTTCAAGACCAAACTTCTTCACAAGGTTTTTGGCATATTTGGCTTGGGTTATGAAGATCCCATTATCTAGTTGCCTAATTTGCAAACCTAGGAAGTAATTAAGCTCACCAACAAGACTCATCTCAAATTCATGAGACATAACATCAACAAATTGTTGGACCTTGGTGTTGTTGGTGGAGCCAAACACTATGTCATCGACATATATTTGAGCTATGAAAAGCTCATCATTGTCTCTCTTGATGAATAGTGTCTTGTCAACACTACCTCTTGTGTAGTTATTGTCAACAAGAAATTGAGTGAGGCGCTCATACCAAGCCCTCGGTGCTTGTTTCAACCCATATAGTGCCTTCTTGAGGCGATAGACATGGTTGGGGTGGTGAGCATCCACAAACCCCTTGGGTTGTTCAACAAACACTTCCTCTTGCAAGAAGCCATTGAGGAAGGCACTCTTGACATCCATTTGGTGCAATTTGAACTTGTGCACACAAGAAATGGACAAGAGAAGCCTAATAGACTCTAAACGGGCAACGGGAGCAAATGTCTCCTCAAAGTCGATACCCTCAATTTGAGAGTACCCTTGTGCTACAAGTCTAGCCTTGTTTCGCACTATGTTGCCATCCTCATCGGATTTGTTCCTAAATATCCATTTAGTGCCTATGACATTAGTGGTCTTAGGCCTAAGAACTAGAGTCCAAACCTCATTCCTTTCGAATTGGTTTAGCTCTTCTTGCATGGCAAGAACCCAAAATTCATCATGTAAGGCTTCTTCAACCTTTTTGGGTTCAATTTGAGAGGTGTAGCAAGTATAGCTAATAAGATTAGCAAGTTGACGTCTAGTCCTAACACCCTCATTTACCTCTCCAATGATATCTTCTTTATCATGGAGTTTCCTAACCCATGGAGCGGGTTCTTTAGAGTCCAAGAGAGGAACTCTAGCAATAGGTTGTGTGTCATCATTGTTGACATTAGATGTCCCAACATTAGGAGGCACCACAACCTTCTCCAAAGGAGAACCATCACTAAAAATAACCTCCTCCTCATGATCATTAGACTTGAGCCTAGTATCATCAAATACGACATTGGATGATTCCATAACACTTAGAGTCTTTAAATTGAAAACTCTATAGGCTCTACTATTCAAGGCATAGCCAATAAAGATACCCTCATCACTCTTAGCATCGAATTTGCCAAGTTGATCACGGTCATTCAAAATGTAGCATTTGCTTCCAAAAGTGTGGAAGTAGCTAACATTTGGCCTCTTGCCTTTCCATAACTCATAGGAGGTATTTCTAGTACCGGGCCTTAGGAAAACACGATTCCCTATATAGCAAGCCGTATTGACGGCTTCGGCCCATAGGTTCCTAGGGACATTGTTGCTAAGCAACATCACACGGGCCATCTCTTGAAGGACCCTATTTTTCCTCTCAACAACTCCATTTTGTTGAGGTGTCCTAGGAGCCGAAAACTCATGGGAGATACCTAAACCGTTACAAAAGGTTTCAAAGGTAACATTCTCAAATTCCCTCCCATGGTCACTTCTAATCCGTTTTATGCTTTTAATATTAGAGTTCGTTTCATTTTGAAGTTTATTACAAAGCATTTTAAACTTATCAAAAGTTTCGGGTTTTTCTCTAAGAAAATATGTCCATGTGAACCTAGAGAAATCATCAACACATACAAAAATGTATCTCTTTCCACCCAAACTTTCGGTTTGCATGGGACCCATGAGGTCCATGTGGAGAAGCTCAAGAGGCTCATTGGTGGTGAGATACTTACCCTTTTTGTGCATGCTTTTAGTTTGCTTTCCTTGTTGGCAAGGTCCACAAACACCATTGGCTTTCTTCCCAAGCTTAGGGAGGCCACGCACACACTCGAACTTTCCAAGGGTCCGTAGATCCCTAAAGTTCATGTGGCCAAGTCTTTCATGCCACAACTCAATTTGCTCATCCATGGACACATTGTTTGAGACTATTCTAGCTTCAAGACAATAGCAATTGTCGCTAGATCTCATACCTTTCAATAAGGTTTGTCCATCGGGCTTTAGGATCGAGCAATCATCTTTACAAAACAAGACGGAATATCCTTCATCACTTAGATGTGAAATGCTTATTAAATTGGCTTTCAAGCCATCAACAAATAAAGCATCGGATAAGGAGGGTAATCCGGGAACGGAAATGGTTCCTTTCCCTACTACTTTCTTTTTGGATCCATCACCAAAAGTGACATATCCACCTTCCTCCATAACAAGAGTCTCGAAGAAACTCTTGTTTCCCGTCATGTGCCTAGAGCACCCACTATCTAGATACCAAAAATTAGAAGAATTTGCCTTCAAGGCTATTTGAGCAACATGGCAAACAATGTCATTCTTTCTAATCCACCTAGAAACAATCTTAGCTTTCTTAGTGGTCTTTGGTATATGGGCTCTAGATGTCCTAGGATCATGCATAATAATATTATCATTCCTAGGAACATGCATCATGGCTCTTTTCTTTTTCTTCTCAATCATGCTTTGTTTTCTACACATTTTAATATATTGAAAGCAATTTGGTCTAATATGACCATCACAACCACAAAAGTGACAAATAGGGATGAAATAAGAAATCATACCTTGCCTTTGTGCACGTATGGGAGCTTGTCCATGTCTTTGTGGATAAGTGGGTTCAATCCATCTTCGTTATTGAACCGGTCTAGGTTGCTTCCAAGCTTGAGGTTGCATGATTGGTCTCTTTCCTTTGTGAGCCAATTTTGGAGGAGTGTTGGCTTGAGGGACCCTAGGGGGTTGAGCTTGAGATTTCCTTCTTGGTCCCATTTTCACTTGAGCATTAGAACATTGTCCTACTTCTAACTTCTTCCTAGGAGGTTGCACAAATGAAGTTTCTTCATTCTTCAAGCTCTTGACAAACACGGTCTTGTTAGAGGTTGAGATTTTCTTGCCATCATCATACCCAAGACCTCTCTTGTCACTTGGACTCTTTCCAACACCAAGTAAATGACCAAGCTTCTTGGTGCTAGAATCTATCCTAGCCAAGGACCCTTTAACTTCTACAAGTTCCCTCTTCAAGCCTTCTTCACTTCTCTTGGATAAGTCTAACTCCTCAATTAACTTATCCTCTCTCCTCTTCAATCTTTCCACTTGTTCACTTAAGTGGTCATTGTGAGCCGAAAGTTCAAGGTTTTCTTCTCTCAACCTCTCAATCTTTCTTGTGCTTTTAAGTGCTAAATCATTGAACTCGGCATGGTATTTAGCAAGCACCTTTTGCTCCACAAATTTCTTTTTGGAACTAGAAGAGGAGTCACTTTCTATTTCACTTGAGTCATTTTCCTCTTGAGTCATTTCCTCTTTCTCACTACCACTTTTGCTCTTATGTGAGGAGGCAAAAGCTAGGAGGTTAGCCATGAGCTCTTCTTCACTTGAAGACTCATCTTCCTCATTGGAGTCGTCACTACTCCCACTCCAAGTGGCGGCCATCACTTTGCTCTTCTTCTTTTCATTGTGATTAGCACATTCGGGGGCAAAGTGACCAATCCCACCACATTCAAAGCATCGGACACCTTTCCTTTTGGTCCTCTCTTGTCTAGGCTCAAACTTCTTGAAGGAACTCTTTTTCTTCAAATCTTGTCCTCTTGACCCAAATCCCTTCTTCTTCTTGAACCCCATAACCTTGTTGAACCTTTTCACAAATAAGGCAAGGTCTTCATCCGATTCATGCTTTGCCTCTTTTGCATCCTTAGATGCTTTCAAAGCTATTCCTTTAGACTTCTTAGGAGGAGTAGTGGTGCTAGGAGCCTTCCTAGACTCATATGCAAGGAGACGCCCAATCACCTCACTTGGCTTCATATCCATGTAGCCACTATTTTCTTCTATGGCCGTCACCTTGGATTCAAACCTATCGGGGAGAGATCTCATAATTTTTTGCTTGACTCTCCTATCCGAATACGGGTCTCCGAGTTGATGGCTTTGATTTACAATATCCATCAATTTGATTTCGAAGTCATTGAAGCATTCATCCTCTCCCATCCTAAGTAGCTCAAACTGAGTTTGGAGGACTTGAAGCTTGGACTCCTTCACCACCTCGGTTCCCTCATGTGCAACTAGAAAGATGTCCCATGCCACTTTGGCAATCTGAGTATTCTGAATAAGCTTGTACTGATTCTCATCCATAGCACACATAATGGCATGCATAGCCTTCCTATTCCACTTAGAAGCCTCAAACTCTTGCGCGTTCCATTGCGTCTTAGGCTTCAAAACATCTTGTCCTCCACCATCGGGAGTCATCATAGGGAGATCATATCCGTCTTCCACCGCCATCCATGCACGGTCATGAATTTGGCATATGTAGGATTCCATCTTCCCTTTCCATTGGGAATAGTTCAATCCGGTAAGAAGTGGAGGCCTTGTGCTAGAAGCTCCTTCGTGGCCACCACCATTTCCACCGTTTCCACTCATAGTGTTTATGAATGAATGAAATGAATGCAAATGTATGAATGATCAAAAATCACACAAAATGCAAAACACACCAAAATAAGCAAGGATCACCTATGTATGTCTAGGAACCCGCTCTGATACCAATTGAAACAAATTATAGCACGGTGTGTATAAAGCTATCTAGAGGGGGGGTGAATAGATTTTACGCTTTTTACCCAATTTTTCGTGTTAGTCAAAATTACGAAAATGCCCTCAAGATAATATAACCAAGCAATTGTAATATGGTGCGGAAATTAAAACAACACTTGGTTTTTACGTGGAAACCCTCACGGGAAAAACCACGGGCTATGTAAGTAAGCCACACTCGAACCTCGAATCCACTAAATGTGCAAACGATTACAACCTAATCCCGGAAGTAATCACACACCTACCTAATCCCGGTATGAGTGAACCTAGTCCAATTTGCTTGCGTTCTAAGCAACCTAATCCCGGATGCTACACACAAGACTTACTTTCTCTATGAAGAGAATACAACCCTAAGTGAATATATGTAAATATCCAAAATGCAACATAGAGCAAGGGAAACCCTATATGCTTATCTAAGATGATTAATATGCAATTAAGAACAATCCTAGATATCAAAACTAAATGACATGTCAATTAGTTTAGCTAATCAATATTAAGCACAAAACCTAATATGCTAGCACAATACAACTTCTCAAACATACATCATACTCATCTCAATATTGTATCCAAAGCATACAAAATAATCAACAAGTAATTAATTGAGATTGCTAGATAAGAGAAACACAAAACATGTAAGATATTAGTGAAAAACTTACCAAGCAAAGTATGATGAAGATTCCATGCAAGATGACATCTAGATGATCCAAGATGATGCTAGATGATGATTGATGATCATGAAAAAGTGTTTGAGAGATTAAAAATGAGTTCTTTGTGTATTTTTCTTCTCTTGAAAAATATCCTAAGTATAGAATATGAATATGAACTCTCTTGGCTGACCTAAAGTCAAAGTGTTATATATATAGGGGCCATAAGTGAAGTGTGGTCGTTTTGAAAAACGCACCAAAAATTGCTCTGTGCGCTGGTGGCCTTGCGCTGGACGACAGGCGCAAGACCAGCGCACACGCACATTTTTGCATTGGCGCTGGACGACATGCGCTCACACAGGCGCCATACCAGCGGAGCCACACTGGGCGATCAGCGCTGGTGACCTTGCGCTAGTGTAGACCAGCGCACGACCGGCGACAGAGAACTGGACGATCTGCGCTGGTGGACTGCGCTGGTGTGGACCAGCGCACGACCAGCGGCACGCCACTGGGCGTTTTGCACCGGAGAGCGGCGCTGGACGTCAGGCGCAGGTGGACCAGCGCACAGCCCACAACTTTGAACCCCACAAGCAATCATGCAAGGGGAACAAAGGTAAACTAAGATGCATCCTAAAAGCCTAAATGCTATGATGTTATAAACACAAGATGCAATCATTATACCAAGCAAGAAGAGATGTAAATAGGCATTGATGCACAACAAAAAGAAACACAACATACAAAGATTAAACATATGCATGAGTTGTGAGTGTGTGCAACTATCTCTCCAAGACAAGTAAGCACTTAGAGTATTACCTTTGGTGCTTGTCAATTATGAGGTCTTCAAAGGGCCTAAGCAATAACAACAACATCTAAACTACCCTTACAAAGAATCCCCACATATGGTTTGATCACGAAATAAGCCAATTAAAAACAACGGGAATCCTTACAGTTCAATTGAAGAGAAATTGAAGGAACGTCTAATAAATCCTTATATTCAACACTTTCATTAAGAAACTTATAAGTTGAATTCCAATGAGTGGTAATATCTCGAGAAAATTTTTTGGGACGCATATTATTCTGAGAGCAATATTTTAACCATTGTTTATGGATTTTGCTATGCCTCTAGATTTAGTTAATACTATCTCTAATTGGTCTAATAAAAGCAGAAAGCTCTGCTAATCTAGCTTAAACACACAAATTTAAAACATGGCATGTGTAAGGATTCCCATATCTTGATTGGCTTATTTCGTGGACAAACCACATGTTGGGGTTTATTGTGTAAGGGTAGTTTAGGTGATTGAACTTCAAGCTCGAAGGCCCTTCCAAGACCTCAAGGGACAAGCACTCCAAAGGTATACTTCTAGTGTTTAGTTTCCTTTGAAGAGACTTAGAATGCACACACACACTTAGCATACTTGCATTTGTGTGCACACTCTTCACATGTCACTTTACACACTAGCACTTTGATTGATATATCTTGTTGTGTGTATATGTGCCTAGTAATTTGTTTCCCGATATTATTCGGAAACGTCTGCGTATGCACTAGAATGTGTTTGGTTTTGCGCGAAGACCACCTATGGAGAATGCCCTTGGCTTCTCCTTGGTTTTCACCTCTGTTGGTGATCGACGGTTATGATCGGTGGCCTGGCCACTGAATGAAACCGCCATTTGCATCTAGAAGTGTCTGGAACAATTCTACGATTACGATCGGCGGCCACGACCGCCGTTCGAGACCGCCGTTCATACCTGATTGGTTTTTTCTCTCAGGTTTGATTCTGCGGTTGAATCGGCGGTTTCAAAACCGCCGTTGATGCTCTGTTCTTCCCGGGCTCAATTCAGCTGTTGTAAATGGCGGCCTAGCCACCGATTGAAACCGTCGATCGGTGCGTTTCAAGGGCAAAATTGTCTTTTCACATGCCCTGTTCTTGATGTCTATAAATATCTCACTTTCTCATTATCTGAATAAGTTCTTTTACTCCTTAGAACCCTAAACTTCAAAGAGAGATATTTGAGAGAAAATCAAATCAAGAACTCACCTTTAACCACTCAAATCAAATCCTTTTTGCATCAAATTTCATATTGCATCTTCTATGACTATATAGAATGCATCCATGCATGGGTTTGCATCATCACAACTTGCTTGGTAAGATTTTGATTAACTTCATCTTATTTTAGTATTTTTACTATCAAGCCATTTCTTTAAATTACTTGTATGTTTTAGATCATATGCTAAATACAAGAATAGAGAATTGGTTATGATGAATTGATTGAGTGTTGTATTGTGATAGCTAATTAGGTTTTTGCTTAATCTTGATTAGCTAAGCTATTTGACATGTCATTTAACTCTTGATATCTAGGATTGATTTAATTGTTATGTCATCATCCTAGATAAGCATCTAAGGTTCCCTAGCCTTGTTTGTTATTTGAATATTCATACATATTCACATAGGTTGCATAATCTCTTCATTGAGAATTAAGTCTTGGGGTTAAGATTGCTTAGGCCTCAAGCAATTGGACTAGAGCCACTTTTAAAGGCCCGCGTGGTAGAAGTGAGGGGTTATTGACCGGAGTGTTAGACGAGGTCTACATAGGTTGTAAACTCCATTTCAATTAGTGGATTTCGAGGTTCGAGTGTGGCGCACTATACAGCCCGTGGTTTTTCCCAGTGGTTGGGTTTCCACGTATACATCAAGTGTTATTTAATTTCCACACCATATTACACTTGTTTGTATTTTTGACTAATATGGGCATTTTTGTAAAATTGACTTGCATACGAAAATTGGGTAATAATAGTTAAAATCTATTCATTCCCCTCTAGATATATTTATCATACACACCGAGTAATTGTTCTTTCAAATGGTATCAGAGCGGGTTCCTAGATATACTTAGGTGATCCTGGCTCATTTTTGGTGTGTTTTGCATTTGTGTGATTTTTACTCATTCATACATTTTGCATACATTTCACTTCATTCATTATATACAATGAGTGGATACGGTGGCAACCATGGGGGTGCTTCAAGCACACGACCTCCTCTCCTCACCTCACCGGTGTGAATTATGCCTCATGGAAAGGCAAGATGGAAGCATACGTGTGTCAAATCCATGATAGGGCATGGATGGCTATTGAAGATGGGTATGCACCTCCTAAGATGACTCCCACGGGTGGTGGAGAAGAAGTACTCAAGCCTAAGGCTCAGTGGTCCACTAAAGAGTTTGAGACTTCAAAATTTAATAGGAAGGCATGGCACGCTCTTCTATGTGCAGTGGATGAAAATAAGTACAAACTGATTCAGAACACTAGGATAGCCAAGGAGGCATGGGATATTCTAGAGGTTGCACATGAAGGAACCGATGTCGTCAAGGATTCCAAGCTACAAGTCCTTCAAACGCAATTCGAGTTGCTTAAGATGGAGGAGGACGAATGCTTCAATGACTTTGAAGTCAAGTTGATGGATATTGTCAATCAAAGCCATCAACTCGGTGATCCTTATTCAGATAGGAGAGTTAAGCAGAAAATTATAAGGTCTCTCCCCGCAAGGTTTGAATCAAAAGTGACGGCTTTAGAAGAGAATTATGGATATAAGGACATGAAGCCGAGCGAGGTAATTGGAAGACTCCTTGCCTATGAGTTTAGGAAAGCTCTTAGTATTACACCTCCTAAAAAGCAAAAAGGGATTGCTTTGAAAGCTTCCAAGGTTGAGAAGGAGGAAAAAAGTGACTCGGACGAAGACACAGCATTGTTGCTTAGGAGATTCAAGAAATTCGTCAAGTTCGAGAAGAAAGGCTTTGGATCAAAAGGCCAAGACTTGAAGAAAAAGGCTCCCTTCAAGAGTTTTGAGCCTAGGCAAGAGCATAGTGAAAAGAAAGGGGTCCAATGCTATGAATGTGGCGGTATAGGACACATCTCACTCGATTGTGGGAATTTGAAGAGTAAGATGGCAAAAGTTATGACCACCACTTGGAGTGAAAGTGATGACTCCGGAGAGGGAGACAAGTCATCAAGTGATAATGAGCTTACCATCGACTATACAGAATTTGGGGCCACTTGTGTAGAAGATAAAGTTGTTGGTAAGAATGCCTTGACTAGTGATCCCATAGAAGAAAAAGACAAAAAAGTAGCTCTAGAGGTGATAGGTGTAGCTACTCATTGGGACATGGCTCTCATTAACTCAAGAGACCAAGGTAAATGTCTTAATGAGGGAAATGACTCCATAAGTGAGAAGGAGAGTGGATGAGATAACTCAAGTGAAGATGAATCCTTATCTAACTCTACAAATGGAAGTGTAAAGAAAATGGATGTTCATGACTTTCTAGTTAAGTGTGAAAGTTCATTGAAGAAGAACAATAGAAAGTTGAAGATTTTAGAGGATGAAAATCTAGAGCTTTCAACACACAATGACCACTTGAGTAAGCAAGCTAGACCGGTTCAACAACAAAGAAGGTTTGAACCACTCAACCACAAAGACATGGGAAAGATCCTAAGCATGCTCAAGGACATGGTATGATTTCTAAATTCATCCCTACATGTCACTTTTGTGGTATTAATGGTCACATTAGACCAAATTGCTTTCATTTCATTAAATTAAGTAGATTCAAAAGCATGATTGAAAAGAGAATGACAAGAGCTAGAATGCATGTTAATAGGAAGGAAAAAATTTATATTCATGATCCTATAGTTTCTAGAACTCTTGAACCTTTAACCACTAGGAAGAAAAATGTCATACCTAAGTGGATAAGAAAAAATGAACCCGCTTGCTATGAGACAAACTTGTCTCACATAGGTTCAACCAAGTCCGGTGGACTTGGGAGGTCCATAGGACCTCATGACCTTGATTGATGAAGGATGGTGATTGACCCCTTATAGGAAACTCAAGCAAAGAGAGCTATTGTATTCTTGTTGCATGCAAATATTTGAAAAATCTTATGCTTCTTTGTTGATTGCTTCAGTAAGCTTGGTTGCACATATGTATATATGTTTTCTATTCAATAAGTGTGAATCATGCTTGTTTACAATCCATGTCATATTTATGTTCAAACATGCATTTTTGGACTAGGAGATTCTCATAGGAAGTATGATTTGAATGACCTATAGTTATCTCTATGACATGATGATTCTTTTATGACATGCTAATGACATATGAATAGCATGAAATTCAAATGACATGCTCAAATGAAAAAGCATGAATTGATGATTGCAATTTTTTTAAAATGCAAAACTTGTGTGAAAAAGCTAATGAGACTCAATGAATAAATGATCTTGTATCCGTTCAAAGGATTTTAAAATCCAAATGTCTCTCTTTCTTTATTTGTTGAACATGTCTACTATCATACGGGTTTCATTCTCGGAAAAATCAAATAGAGTGCAAAGTCGCTCATGACATGTTTGGCTTATAAAGATGAATATAGTTGCTCATAAATTAAAATCAATGAAAACTCTATATCCTTGCTTCTTTCATGACATGTGTGAAATTGGTTTGAATTCTTATTAGAAACCTTTGTCATTTGCTTTGCCAAATACCATTGTATTTTGGACTTGAATGCTACATGTCTTGTATGCAAAGCATGTTTTGATTCACACATTTATTTTAAATAAATCTCCTTGTTTCTCTCCAATTGATTGAGTTGCATAAAGTGGATTATATGATTATGCAAGTATATAGTATGCTACTATCTCTCTTTGCTAAGTGACCCAGTTGGGGACTACTCATTTGCCTATATCATGACAAAAAGGGGGAGTAGAATGGTGGTAAGGGGAGTTGCAAATTGTGGTAGCAATTGTGCATGTTGGGGAGACAATACATTGAGGGGGAGTAACCCTTTGAGGGGGAGCATTGCATTCATCATACATTGCATGATGTTGTACTTAAATTTCTTGAATGCAAATGCTTGTTTATGCTCTCACTTGATTAATCTCACATTTTACTTGTATTGGAAAGTATAGAGACTTTGCTTTCAGGGATTGATTGTTCTACAAGAGATTGAAGACTTCAAGATTTTTTATTAATTATTTCTTTGTAAAGTAGAAAATCATTGTAGACCCATAGTTTCTATTATGTTGTGAGGAATCAACGTGAGTGGTGGTTTTGTCACGAAATAGCCAAAGGGGGAGCTTGTAAGGATTCCCATATCTTAATTGGCTTATTTCGTGGACAAACCACATGTTGGGGTTTAGTGTGTAAGGGTAGTTTAGGTGATTGAACTTCAAGCTCGAAGGCTCTTCCAAGACCTCAAGGGACAAGCACTCCAAAGGTATACTTCTAGTGTTTAGTTTCCTTTGAAGAGACTTAGAATGCACACACACACTTAGCATACTTGCATTTGTGTGCATACTCTTCACATGTCACTTTACACAATAGCACTTTGATTGATATATCTTGTTATGTGTATATGTGCCTAGTAATTCGTTTCCCGATATTATTCGGAAACGTCCGCGCATGCACTAGAATGTGCTTGGTTTTACGCGAAGACCACCTACAGAGAATGCCCTTGGCTTCTCCTTGGTTTTCACCTTTGTTGGTGATCGGCGGTTATGATCGGCGGCCTGGCCGCCGAATAAAACCGTTGTTTGCATCCAGAAGTGTTTGGAGCAATTCTGCGGTTACGATCGGCGGCCACAACGGCCGTTCAAAACCGCCGTTCATACCTGATTGGTTTTTTCTCTCGGGTTTGATTCTGCGGTTGAATTGGCGGTTTTGAAACCTCCGAATGAAACCGCCGTTGATGCTCTGTTCTTCTCGGGCTCAATTCAGCGGTTGTAAACGGCGGTCTGGCCGCCGATTGAAACCGCCGATCGGTGCGTTTCAGGGGCAAAATTATCTTTTCACATGCCCTGTTCTTGATGTCTATAAATATCTCACTTCCTCATTATCTGAATAAGTTCTTTTACTCCTTAGAACCCTAAACTTCAATGAGAGATATTTGAGAGAAAATCAAATCAAGAACTCACCTTTAACCACTCAAATCAAATCCTTTTTGCATCAAATTTCATATTGCATCTTCTATGACTATATAGAATGCATCCATGCATGGGTTTGCATCATCACAACTTGCTTGGTAAGATTTTGATTAACTTCATCTTATTTTAGTATTTTTACTATCAAGCCATCTCTTTAAATTACTTGTATGTTTTAGATCATATGTTAAATACAAGAATAGAGAATTGATTGTGATGAATTGATTGAGTGTTGTATTGTGATAGCTAATTAGGATTTTGCTTAATCTTGATTAGCCAAGCTATTTGACATGTCATTTAGCTCTTGATATCTAGGATTGATTTAATTGTTATATCATCATCCTAGATAAGCATCAAAGGTTCCCTAGCCTTGTTTGTTATTTGAATATTCATACATATTCACATAGGTTGCATAATCTCTCCATTGAGAATTAAGTCTTGGGGCTAAAATTGCTTAGGGCTCAAGCAATTGAACTAGAGCCACTTTTAACGGCCCGCGTGGTGGAAGTGGGGGGTTATTGATCGGAGTGTTAGACGAGGTCTACATAGGTTGTAAACTCCATTTCAATTAGTGGATTTCGAGGTTCGAATGTGATGCACTATACAGCTCGTGGTTTTTTCCAGTGGTTGGGTTTCCACGTATACATCAAGTGTTATTTAATTCCCACACATATTACACTTGTTTGTATTTTTGACTAATAGGGGCATTTTCATAAAATTGACTTGCATGCGAAAATTGGGTAATAATAGTTAAAATCTATTCACCCCCCTCTAGATATATTTATCATACACACCGAGTATTTGTTCTTTCAGCATGCACAACGTTGATGAAATAATTTACCTCAACAATAGGGATTGCACAAATCCTATAACATAGGAATAGATGCGGTATTGCTTGCAGCATTATCAAATCCAATAGCAAAAATTTTGTTTAGGATATTATACTCTTGAAAAATGATTTTAAGGAGTTGAAAAATATTTTGAGCTGAATGCGAGTCATCGAAAACACGAAATGCAAGAATTCTTTTTTGCATGTCCCAGTCATTATCCATATAATGACATGTGACACCCAAATATGAATGACTACCAAAATTGTCAGTCCATATGTCGACACATACGGAAACGCGACCTTGAAATTGAGAAAAAAAATGTTTTCAATCTGTTTTTTTCTTTTTTGTAAATGGCATTTAGTGTACGTGTGAGAGTGGCTCTAGGAACACGTTGCATTGTAGGATTTAATGCATTTTGACAATAATTAACAAAACCGACTTTCTCAACAAAACCAAAGGTAAATGTTCAGTTGTAACCATTAATGCTAATTGTTCTCTATTTTTTCAGGCGTGTAAGGAAATAATTAATTAGAAGGGGTTGCGTACCTAGCGATTTGGGCTTGGTTATTCGCCATCGCGTTTTCGGACAGGTGATTTTTTCTGATATAGGTCCAGTACGTGCCATATCCGAAGTTTTTTCCAGTCTTGTATGATTTGGTGCAGTAATTGCACTGGATGTGGAAAAATCCACCATCTAACTTAGTTTTCTTCATATGCACTTTGAAGAGATCAGACTTCATCGGCTTTTCTTCTTCACCTTCACCTACAAAAAAATAATTCGAAGGGGGTGGGGGGTCAGATAGATTTTCATTAGTATTGGGGGTATTGTGAGCGGGGTCGAGTCTGTCGAACTCGGGAATTATTAGAGGGGGATTAGGAATAGAAAGGTGATCGGATCCAACTTGATCTTCAAGGAACTGGTGAAAAGCCACATCGTCGTAAGTGACATCATCACCAATGTGTTCCAACAAGTTTTGCAATGTACCATTTCCTCTGTTCACATTTCTTGAACCATCTCCCCCACTTGCCATTGAAAAATTAATAATATAAAAAATATAGATATATGTAAAGAAAATATTGTTGGAATAATAGTGGTAACAAAGTAAAAAAAAAATAGATGATTGAAAAAAATATATTGTTGGAATAAGAGTGGTAAGCAGGTTAAAAAAAATATATGATTGAAAAAAATATATTCTTGGAATAATAGTGGTGAAAAAAATATATGATGGTCAAAAATAGAAGAAATAAATATTGTAAATCAATTTAATGATTGAAAAAATAGATGCTAGAAAAAAAAAGAATAAATAATTTATATATGAAATGAGAATTAAAGAAAATTGTAAATGTAGAGAGAATTGAGAATTTGAGAGAATGAGAAGGGTGTGAAGAAAAATGAATCTGGGGGGGGGGGGCGTGGGATGGCTTTGCAATATTAAGGGGTGAAAAAAAATATTAAGGGGTGAAAAAAACATAGGTGGCTGTTGGGCAGAAATCAAAATGGTCATCTGATGACTACCCAACAATTTTTTTTTTTCAAACGTTGTGCTACGTGGTAGCGTCTCATTGGTCACTTTTTTTTTTTTCCAACGGTTGCAATCAACGGTGGTTTTTTTAAATGTCCTGCCACGTGGTAGCGTTTGATTGTTTGAATTAATAATTTTTTTTATATATTGCCGGTTTTGGTCTGTTTTTGGAAATCCGAAACTGAAACCGTACGGCCCGGTTTTCAATCGGTTTTCAAACCGACGGTTTTGGTTCTGGTTTGGTCCATACGGTTCCGGTTCAACCGCAGACAAAACCAACAGTTCAACCGCAACCGTGGCCACCACTAATTTATACCAAACATTGGGTAGTATATTGCAATTTGGCCTATAAAAATCTCCATCAGTTGAAGTTGACTTGTGAAGCATCTAAAAACCAATCCGTTGAGTTGAAGAAGATATATTGGATCTCTGCTGCTGTTTGCTTCTCCATTAAAAGACTCTTGCTTCGACTGTAATTCATCGTCAACCGTTAACACACAAAAAAAGAAAAGAAGAAATGCCGACTCGCTGTGAGATATTTTGCGAAATCTTGATCGCCATTTTGATTCCGCCTCTCGGAGTTTGTCTCAGGCACGGTTGCTGCACTGTAAGATTCTCTTGATACTCTTTCTCATCTATTTGCAGTTAAAAAAGCAATTTGTGATTCAAAATTTTGAATTTCTTTAATTTCCATTTGTTTTAAATTAATATGAATTCATATATTTGCAGGTTGAGTTCTGCATTTGCTTGCTCAACGTCAACTGAATTAGTGGAGAGATTTCACCATTTGTTCGGTATATAGCCTTGTTATAGATTTGATTAACATTCAACGATGGTGATAAAGTTGGAAACAAACCTGTAAATTGTTGCATTATTTAGAGTTTGTTGCATCATGCTTGAATCCACATTTGCTTCTAAATTCTAATCTTATGGGCTCCAACAGAGGAGTGTAAAATAATAGCCATATTCAATATCTCTTCCACCAGTCTTACTGGAGATAAAAATTGAAACGTTTTCATTTTCTTTAAGAGTTCCTATGATGTATCTGTAAATATTGATAGTTATTGATTATCGTGTATCTAATGCTCCAAAAAACCCAAGGGTTTCACCGAAAGGTTCTTCCACGGAGGGTGAGTCAGGGCCTAAGATTGGCCGAAAGGCGTAGTCGATGGATAACAGGTGAATATTCATGTATGGACCCCTTGTTTGTCCCATGGAACAGAGGAGGTTAGGTCAGTCGAAAGATGGTTATTGGTTTAAGGACGTAAGGTGCCCCTGCTTCTTCAAGGTAAGAAGTGTAGAGAAAAGGCCCCTAGACAATGTTCGAGTACCAGGCGCTACAGCGCTGAAGTAACCCATGCTACATACATGATTTTTAATCTCCTCTTTTCTTTCTATAAATAGGAGAATAAAAGGAATCGAATTTGAAAATTGTGAGTTTTAGGTTCTGTTGAAATGTTAATTGCATGAAATTATGCCTTTGTATCACAGAAATCAACTGCACACCTATAACTATAAAGCTAAACCGGATTACTTTTACAATAGCCATTTGTCACGCCCCGCGAAGTTTCTAGCCTAGGAGTCTAGAAAGCCCACAACTATGCCAAGCTCCTGGAAGGTTCTAGAGTTTTCTACACATTTCTAGCTCTGGATTGCTTCTAGAAATCTCTAGCTAAAGAACTATTCTAGATAGGTAGAATACTGTAGATACTTGTAGATAATTTTGGAGGCAAATCCTTCACCATTTGATCAAATTGACCCGGGCTATTCATTAAAGAGGTGGCTCACTATAAATAGGAAAGACCCTCATCTGTGTAAGACATCCAAGCCATAATCACTCAAAGCAACTAATCCTTAACTTCTCTTCTAAATACTAATTTCAAATACAAATTGGAATCACCTACTAGTTGTAGCACTGATTGAAAGGCAATCACAAATTTGAAAAGTTTCTTCCGTTCACAATGTAGATAAACACACTATATATATATATATTTGTTGCTAAAATTGGATTGATCTAAAGGGAAAAAGTATCACAAACGATTATATGCTGAAAAACCCCTAAGCAGTACCCATATATAAATGAGAAAAGAAAATATTAAAGAAGAACAAAAACCAAAAAAGCACAAAAACCAAGGGGAAACAACCCCAACCAAAACAGTGATATGCATGCCATACCAAACAGAAACTGAAAACATTAGGAAAACCAAAAAAACTCCTGCCTATGCAGTCATTGCCAACCAATAAAGAGTAGAAAGACGAGGTGGATTTGTGTTTTGCCTTTTACATGGCACACAAATGTTTTGCCTTTTACATGGCACACAAATCTGCCTTATAAATATATATATATATATATATATAGTCTTTCTATTATTAGTTCGAACTGACAAAAGTTATATCAGTTCCTTGTATATAGGCCACTGGATTTAAATACTTTGACTAACAAGTGTATACAGCCAAGTCAAAGTATTTAAATCCAGTGACCCACATGCAAGGAACTGATATAACTTTTGTCAGTTCGAACTGATAATAGAATTTCTGTATATATATATATATATATATATATATATATATATATATATATATATATATAGAGAGAGAGAGAGAGAGAGAGAGAGAGAGATTTTCTATTGTTAGTTCGTCTTGATATAAAATATATCAAGACGAAGAATGTGGACCATTAGATTTACATACTTTGACTCAAAGTGTATTCACTAGTCAAAACTTCTCTATAATCTATGGTCCATATTCTTCATCCTGATATATTTTATATCAGAACGAACTGACAATAGATAGAATATATATATATATATACATATATTATATTTTATGAATGTAGATATTACCACTCATAAATACGATTTACAAACCCATATTTTATTAAAACTTTTAATCACAAAATTATCCCAACTCAAAATAACCAATAAGACAAATCGTTTTAATTAAAAATAAATCAAATACTATTTACACCCAGTAATTACTCAAAATTATTTTATATTCTAACCGATGTTTATGAATATTAAACTAACACGACTAGGTTTTTCAGAGAAAAAAAAAATGGCTAGCTTTAGGTAATATTGTTGGATACAAAGGAGAATATATAAACAGTATAAACTCGAAAAATTCAGATTTATCAAACACACTCAATTTCAGATTTTCAATAACAACAATGTATAAATATGAATTAGAGATAAGAGAAAATGTACTTGCTCGAAGCACGTTAAATAACGCTTTCCGTAAAGGAAATTCGCCCCCTCTGCACAGTATTAATTCTGGCGATTCCCTTCCAAGATACGACGACCACTAGGCGTTTCTTCTATTGCAGGAAGATTGGCCCTCGAACCACTTTGTTCACTCTTTCAATTGATTGAGATATCGAAGAGAAGTTTTGAGAGAATTGAGAATTTTTGTTTTTCAGAGAAAGAAAGAAAAGAACGTTCTGTTGTTTCTGAAGAAACCAATTATCTTTTTCTGACAAACAATTTTCTTTTTTATAGAGAAATAATGAAGAGTTGTATCTCTTCAGAACAACTGTTAAATAAAAGAGAAATACTGAAGAGTTGTATCTCTTCAAAACAATCAGTTATAAAATTTGAAATAATTAATAAATTAATTCAATATAAATATAAGTAAACTTTTTATTAAACAATAAATAAATATTTATAACAAATATAACCGATGTTTATGAATATTAAACTAACACGACTAGGTTTTTCAGAAAAAAATTAATAATAATAAAAATAAAAAACCTAACATGGCCAGCTTTAGGACTCAAAGAAAAGCATTGAAAAGTTTGCTCAACCCTTCTCCTCCTTTATTAATAAATGGCCATCCAAAAATTTCCTTGAAACGAGAAAAAAAAAAAAAAGACTCAATGACTTAAAAATGGAAATAAAGATTGAAGGGCACATAAATGGTTTGATTATTCTTGCTAATGAATTCACCGATAACCTGGTTGCTTATTGTTCTGTTGAGACCAGAATTTATTCATTTTAATAAGGGTAATATAGATATTAGAAATTTAGAATGAATGCTTACAGTAATGATTAAAATTAAAATTTTAGAAATGGGTGTATTTATAAACTATGAGTAAATCATATTTATATGTAACAATATATCGTCACTTTTAGACCTAGTTTGGTATGTAAGATATGATATGATTATTTTTATGGGATATGATAGGATAGTATTGTATTGGATAGGATCAGATTGATTTTAGGAGTAATTGTACTTGGTTTGGTATTGAGTCCAATATATGGTGGTTTCGCATTGTAAGGTTCCCGTTTATTGATTGGCTTATTTCGTGGACAAACCACATGTTGGGGTTTATTGTGTAAGGGTAGTTTAGGTAATTGAGGTTTAAGCTCAAAGGCCCTTTCAAGACCTCAAGGGACAAGCACGCCAAAGGTATAATCTTTAATGCTTAGTTTTCTTTGAAGAGATTTAGTTGCACACACACACTTAGCATACTTGCATATGTGTGCATTCTCTTCACATGTCACATTTCACACTTGCACTTTGATGTTGTATATTTTTGTGTGTTTATGTGTCTTGTAATTCGTTTTCCGATTTTGTTCGGAAACATCCACGCATGCACGAATGTGTGCTTGGTTCAGCGTGAAGATCGCCTTTGGAGAATGCCCTTGGCTTCTCCTTTGGTTTCACCACTTTGCACACTTGCACATTGTGCTCATGTGGAAACAGAGCATTTTTGCCACTTGTTGGGGTCACCATTTGATGGTGTCACCATGGCGACAGTGACATTTACTCCTAAAATTCAATCAGGTATGAGGTCGCCATAAGGTCGCCACGAGGTCGCCCTGAGACAAATGGCGACAATGAAGTTTTTATGTGTGTTGCGTCAGAGGTCGCCCTAAGACAAATGGCAACCTCAAATGGTGACCTAGAAGAAAAATTGGTGTCGCCACGAGGTCGCCCTGAGACAAATGGCGACCACTGATTTTGTCCAAAACGACATAACTTCATTTTAACCTCCTATAAATATGCCTCTTTATTTTTATGTCAATCTCATGACTCAATAATCATATTTTTAATTGAGAGCTTTTTCAAAGAGAGATTTTTAATCAAGAACTCATCTTTGATCACTCAAACACTTTTCCTTTGTGCATCAAAGTTCATCCATGCATGGTTTAGCATCATCACATCTTGCTTGGTAAGATTTTTACTAACTTCATCTAATTTTAGTATCTTTCTTAACAAGTCATCTCTTTATTCACTTGTATGTTTTTTGATCATATGCTAGCTGTGATGAATTGATTGAGTGTTGTATTGTGATAGCTATTTAGGTTTTCATAATCTATGTTTAGCTAAACTTTTTGACATGTCCTTTAGCTATTGATATCTAGGATTATTTTAATTGCAATATTGTCATCCTAGATAAGCATATAGGGTTTCCTAGCTCTAATTGCATTTTGAGTATTCCATATATTCACATAGGATCTATTATCTCTTCATTGAGAATATTGAGAATTGAGACTTGTGTTGCTTCCGGGATTAGGTTGCGTAAATCACAAGCAATTGGACTAGGTCCACTTATACCAGGATTAGGTGGGTGTGTGATTATATACCGGGATTAGGTTGTAATCGTTAACACATTTAGTGGATTCGAGGTTCGAGTGTGGCGCACTTACTAGCCCGTGGTTTTTCCCGTGAGGGTTTCCACGTAAATATCAAGTGTTATTTATATTCCGCACTATATTACACTTGCTATATTATATTGTCTAGTTAGGGGTATTTTCGTAATCTTGACCATACACGAAAATTTAGTAAACTCGGATAAAATCTATTCACCCCCCCTCTAGATTAATATTGAACACACCGTAATTTGTTTCAATTGGTATTAGAGCGGGTTCCTAGATATACTTAGGTGATCTTTGCTCATTTTGGTGTGTTTTGCTTTTTGTGTGATTTTTGATCATTCATACATTTGCATTCATTTCATTCATTCATAAACACTATGAGTGGAAACGGTGAAAATGGTAGTGGCCACGAGGGTGCTACTAGCACAAGGCCTCCACTCCTTACCGGGTTGAATTATTCCTCATGAAAGGAAAGATGGAATCCTACATATGTCAAATTCATGACCGGCTTGAATGGCGGTTGAAGACGGATATGATCTACCTATGATGACTCCTACGGGTGGAGAAGAGGATGTGCTCAAGTCTATGGCACAATGGAGTGCGCAAGAGTTTGAGTCATAAAAATGGAATAGGAAGGCGATGCATGCCATCCTATGTGGAATGGACGAAAATCAATATAAATTGATTCAAAACACTAGGATAGCTAAGGAGGCATGGGACATCCTAGAGGTTGCACATGAGGGAACTGAAGTTGTTAAGGACTTGAAGCTTCAAGTTCTCCAAACGCAATTCGAATTACTTAGGATGGATGAGAACGAATGCTTCAACGACTTCGAAGTAAGGTTGATGGACATTTTGAACCAAAGTCATCAACTTGGTGACCCGTATTCGGATAGAAGGATCAAGTAAAAGATTATGAGATCTCTCCCTGATAGATTTGAGTCTAAGGTGATGGCTTTAGAGGAGAATAGTACTTACAAGAATATGAAGCCGAGTGAGGTGATAGGGAGGCTTCTAGCTTATGAGTCTAGGAAGGGTCCTACCTCCACACCTCCTAAAAAGCAAAAGGGAATTGCTTTGAAAGCCTACAAAGATGTGAAGGAGGAGAATGATGACTCGGACGAAGAAATGGCCTTGTTGATGAGAAGGTTCAAGAAATTCTACAAGTCTGAGAAAAAAGGTTTCGGATCCAAGGGTCAAGACTTTAAGAAAAAAACTCCATTCAAGAAGTTTGAGCTTAGGCAAGAGAAGACTGAAAGGAAAGGGGTCCGATGCTATGAGTGTGGTGGCATAGACCACTTTGCCCCCGAATGTGCTAATCACATTAACAAGAAAAATGGGAAAGTGATGGCCGCCACATGGAGTGTGTTTTCGAGTAAAACTAGTAAACGATTGTTACCAAACTAATGGTTTGTCACGACTTTTTATTTCTTAGTAAATTTAATACAAGTACAGAAATCGTATTAAACTTTACATCCGAAGACTCAACCCTTGAACCCTCAAAGATACAGATCTTCAGGATTTTCTAGTTGAAAAGAAACGCGCGCCCTTTTTATGGATCTCTTTGCTTGTATTTATACTTCTGGAAGGCTTGTTCTAGGATCTAAACTCGAGTGCTTGGTCTGACATCTTAGGTAGCTTGGGCGGGGGATGAGGTAGGCTGATACCTGTCTATTCCTTGGCTAATCGCTACCTGACGCGTGTCTTGGCGTATGAATAGGAGAAGACCCGTTATTCGAGAGACATTTTGGGGTGACTTAGTTCAACGCATAGGTTTGGCCGAGTATTGCGAACTGAGTACTTCTTTTCCCGAGCGTGAATTTTGTTGGAAGGGCATCAAATCCGAGGACCATATTTTTCGGATCTTATTATATGGTCGGATTTGATCAATTACTCAGACTTTGGACGAGCCGTGCCTATAACGTTCGGCCATCTCTGGGTTTTCTCATGGATAGCCGGATCGTCTTGTGGTCGGCCAATTATGGGGTATAACATCTGGCCCCCAGTTTTTGCCTGACTCTTAGAGTATAGTTAGGGAAAAACCAGTATGTTCCCGCATTCTGAATATGAGTTTAAAACCTGAGCGTTTGAAAGGCTTGGCCGGCATTCAAGCTTGAATATATTAAATCTGATTTGACGGTTACGTTGATCGAAGTCCACATGTCAAACGCCGAACTACGTGCCATTTGACTTTGAAGTAGGCTTGGTAACCGTGATAATGATGGCTTAGATCTTCTAGATCTTCATCACCGCCCGATCCCTTCGTGATCCAACGGTTGGGGTCTCTCTCTCCTATCTATAAATATCATCATTCAGAAATCTTTTCACTGTTTGGACTTCTTTCTTTTGAGATTTCTCTTTTTCTTCTTCAATCATTTGTGTTCCGGCGATCCTTATGTCTCCTTTCCCGATCACTTTGCGCGGCGGTTATTCCTACTTCGGTCGTTGGTGAGTTCTTTTTTCCTTCTCTCTCCTTCTTTTCGAACAAATCTTTTTCTCGTTTGACCTGTTGGGAGAGGTTTTTGTTGTGAAGATTTTGATTTCTTTTAGAAGAATTTTTACTTCATGAAATCACGTTTCTTCTAGTTTTGGAGATTTCATTCTGTGACCAGATTCACTTTTGGTTTTTCAGGTCTTTCCTGATCTACCGAAAATCATGGTGACTAAAGCCTTGAAGGGTCCCTCTCTGCTTGCGGACCAAGAGGAGTTCACACAATCAGATAATGAAAACCACTGTGGTCTTCAAACTCGGTTTTCATCTGAGAATCCTTTTTTTGTTGATTGCGAGACTAATTCGGTCGACGAAAAATGTTTGAGAGAATATATGACTTATTTTCGTATCCTGAAGGAAATCATCTTTCGTTTGCCTGGGAACTATGCCGCCTGGAACCCTCCCAAAGGTTGCGTGGCTATTTATGGTTTCATGTTTTGCTGTGGAATCAATTTGCCTATCCCTAGGTTTATTGCTAGATACCTGGACTCGGTCAAATGTGCACCAATGCAACTTACCCCGAATGCCTACCGAAACCTGATAGCCCTTTATTGTCTTTGGCGTAGTTTGAATTTTGACGCTCAAACGGTTAATGAGATAAAACACTGTCTGATTCTTCAGAAATCTATTAATGAAGCGGGTTCCTACTATTTGGCTTCCTACCACTTTTCTAGGTGGTTGCTTGTTGGGGAAGATGGGAAAAGGATGAAGGGGAAGCTCGATTTGCCGAGTAAGGAGGAAGCTCAGAAGAAGAATGGCCTTATTTGGGGGATGCCGAGTTCTAATAAGTACTGGAAAGGTAGTTGGTTTTTCATCGAAGGAGAATGGGTAGAGAAAACTTCGGATGGTTCGGATGGGGAGGTTTTAAATATTCCCCGTCATTTTTGCGAAGCTCGTAAGTGTTCTTTTGTTTGTCCCCGTCAAATGTAAAAAGAAAAAGGGTTTATCATTTTTCCTTCTTTGCTTCCAGGCACTTATACTAACCAGCCGAGGCTAAGCAAACATGAAACGGATCGAGTTGCACAGGCGGTTCAAACCTCAATGGAAAGCCGAAATTTCAAAGCTTTGGTGATTATCGGGAGTTTGAAGGCCTTCGGCCTAATTCCCGAGCTTATAAACGATCGTAATCATACTAAGTGGACGTGATTATTTTGCTCACAAATTTCCCTCTTTGAGGTCTTTAATAACTTTGTTTTGACAGTTCTGGATCTGGATCCAATCCTTGGAAAAACGATCCAGGCGTTGAAGAGTGTCAAGGTCATTAGCAAAGAAGATGCAAATATAGCTGAGAAACAAGGAATTGCTCCGCCCGATGATCCTAGCTTGGCCAAGGATTATGACAATGAAGGTTTGAACTTGAATACAGCCACTGCCGGGTCTGGTGTGGCGGCAACAGTCTCTACGGCTGGGTCCGATGCTTTTATGTGGGCACTTAGTGGCCCGACTGGAAACCTTCGAAAAAGAAAATGGAAAGTTCCTCCTGGGCCGAAAGGTCCGAAAGTTCCAAGAACCCTCAGTATTCCTTCGAAATCTTAAAAAGGCAGTAGTGAATTGACTGGCAATGATCCGATAGATAGCATTTTCAGGGACCTCGGCCCTTTTCCTGAGTGGGAGGCATCAAAGATTGCCACGGATGGTTCTTCAGAAAAAATCCGAAAGGATACTGCTTCTGTTTTACCCGAACAAGTTGTGGTCTCGAAAGTGGCTCGTCCTTCAGCCACGATATCGGGTTTCTTTGGTGGAGAAGGTTCGGCCCATCAAGCTCCGGCTGAGGCAACCGGTTCTTTACTATCGGAACCAGATCGCCTTGATCCGTCGGTAGCTCTGCGTTGGGCTATGACAGGCGAGCTTTCTTTTGGATCAATCGAGGATTTTGAAGCCTTTAATGCTGGTAGCATGGTTGATCAAGGGCAAAACAGCCTTCATTTTCTTACTATGGTAAACTCTTTGTTTGACACATGTGCTTGCTTGTTTTTATTACTCTGACTTGGCTGACCTTCCTTCTTGTTTGTTTTATTCAACTATTGAGAAAATGTGATTTGGCTGTGAAAGACAGAGAGAAACTTATCGGGCAAGTAAGTAGATTGGTCGAGGAAAAAGGCAAGCTTTTAGCTGACAATGCAAAACTCTTAGCCAGTCAAGGGAGTGCCTTGGCTGTGGAAAAGATGAAAAATGAAGAGAGTGCCCGACGGATTGCAACCCTCGAGAAACAAAGGGATTCGCTTGAATTTCGTTTGAAAGACTTTGAGTCAAATTTTGAGACGGCAAAGGTCAAGCTTGGTGTTCGTGCCATTGACCTCTTCAAACACTCTTCGGCTTTTGAAGCATTTACTCACAAAGAATTTATAAGTGGAGTTGTGGCTTGTAAAACTCTTGTTCGATCACTGGATCATCCCACCGTGGCTGATCAAATCGATGAATCCCTACGAGTCAATGCGCAAGAAGCCGAGGAGAATCTGAAGAAACAAATTGCTAGGTGGGAGTTGGATAGGCAAAAGAAAAGGATGCCTTTGTTGAGAGTGCATACTGATCTCGAAGCTCGTATCGATCAATGCTTTGGGAGTTCTCAGCCGGGCAATCTGTGGCTTGATCCACTCATTGAATATGGTCCTGATTCTGAGTCCGAAGGCAAGGATTTTTATGAAGAGGCGTTTCAAGATGAGGAAGGAGACTGTGCAGAGGATGATCAGGAGGAAGGAGAGACTATTGCTGAAGACTTTCGGGGGGATACCGGCGTTGATTTAGATGATCCGGGGAAGAATGGCAAAGATGACGACCCTAAAGATTGAGGGTGCCCTTGCAAATTTGTTTGTTACCGATGGGCGATCAAAAATGATTTATGTAATGGCGTTTTTGTCCATATGGCTTGTTTATCTCAAGTTTTTGTTTTTACTCTACTAGGCTAAAGCTTTGGGTCAAGGACGTATGTGTCCGACTCTTACCCCTGTTTTTGTCATGTATACATGGAAGGATTTTGAGCCTTTTTGAATTCTGCTTTGATATATTTTGAGATCTTATCGGATTATTCTGATAGTTTTTAGCTTTTTGGTAATGAACCAATATTGCCGTAACCATCGTAAATCGATTTTGACTTGGATTTCTGAAGGATTTATAGTACTCGGTAATGATCCGATCAACAATAACCCGTGAAGCCAAGCTTGTACCTTCCTTTCTTTTTATTATATGCTCTAATTTTTAGGCTGATTTGGAATAAGGTACTTTTGATGGTGCTTTTAAGATGGTCATTTTATTATTCTTTTTTTTTTCTTTTTTTCTTAATGGCCTAAAAACCATTTGAGAATTCATGCCCGTGGGCCGTATGAAGTTTTGACATATGAAGGTTTGCCAAATCAAAAAGATGCTATCTAACCGCTTCTCGGGGGTGCTCATACCCCTATTGGTAGTAAGTTTTCAGATACTGGGCGTTCCATGGGAGAGGTATGACTTCACCACCCGGTCGTGCCAGCTGGTAAGCTCCATGTCCGACTATGCCGATCACTTGGTAGGGTCCTTCCCATTTGTCGCCCAACGTTCCTACAGCTCTATCCCTGGTGTTAGGCATTACCCTTCGTAGGACTAAATCATTTACTTGGAAATGCCTTGGTTTGACCCTGCTGTTGTAATGTCGAGCGATTCGTTGCTGATAATCTACCATTCGGATTCTAGCTCTATCTTTACATGCCTCTAAATCATCAAGGCCTGAGTTTAGGAGATGGACGTTGTTGCCTTGATCATAAAATCTGACCTGGGGGGAAGCTACTTCTGTCTCAATTGGGATGACGGCCTCGGCCTCAAACGCCATTGCGAAAGGGGTTTCCCTAGTCGACATCCTCGATGTCGTTCTATACGCCCATAAAACTTCGGGCAATAAATCAACCCAACACCCTTTCCTGATATCCAGCTTCGCTTTGATGTTGTGCTTGATTATCTTATTTATCGCTTCCACTTGTCCGTTCGTTTGTGGATATGCTGGGGTGGCAAATAGACAGTTGATATTCCATTCGTCACAGAAGTTTCGAAAACTAGCGTTATCAAATTATGTTCCATTATCCGTGACTATGGCATTTGGGACACCAAACCGGTAGATGATTGATTTTCTGATAAAGTCTGTGGTTTTGGCTTCGGTGATCCTGACCAGGGCCTTTGCTTCGACCCATTTCGTAAAATAGTCTACTGCTACAATGGCGTATTTCGCCCAACCCTTGGCAGTCGGCATTGGCCCTATTAGGTCGACTCCCCATCGATCGAACGGGTGGGCTGATACCATTGTTCGGAGCCATTCAAGTGGCTGCTTGATGTTGTCGCCTATTCTTTGACATTTATCGCATCTCACTGCTACCCTTTTACGTCGTCAAATAGGGTTGGCCAGTAAAAACCATGTCTCATAACTTTATGGGCTAGGCTGAGTTAACCCGTGTGGTTACCGCATATTCCTGCATGGACTTCGCCGAGAACCTTTTCTGCCTCCATTGGTCCCACACATCGTTGTAAAACTCTTGAAAAACCTCTTCTATACAACTCGCCAGATATTACTGTGTACCAGGCTGACCGATATCTGAGCCTTCTGGCCTCCATTTTATCTTCTGGCACCTGACCCTCCAGCAAAAAGGATCTGATTGGTGTCATCCAATTGGTTTCGGCTGGACTGATTTCGGAGACCGTTTGTTGATTGTCGGGGTGGATACTTGGTAATGGTAAGTGCGTTACTGAAATCATCTTTGTGACAATCGCGTTGGTAGCCGAGGCTAACTTAGATAGTGCATCCGCATGGTTGTTTTCCGCTCTGGGAATATGAGTGATCCGGAAAGCTTTGAATCGTCTAATGGCCAACCTTGCTATGACCAGGTAGGCCGCCATCCCTTCCTCATTGGCCTTGTACTCTTCATGTATTTGATTGACAACAAGTTGGGAATCACTGTATACATCGATTTTGTCGGCACCTAAAGTCATGGCGACCCTCATTCCTACTAACAGGGCTTTGTACTCGGCCTAGTTGTTGGTTGCTTTGAAGCCGAATCTAAGGGCACATTCTATTTGATCATTTTCAGGGGTAGTTACTACTATTCCCGTGCGTATTTGACGAGCCGTCTATATGAAGTTTCCATTGGAAATTATTTTCAAAAGGTTCGGGTTCAGTAACTCCTATTTCGATCGTGGGTTCTGAGAATTTTGCGATGAAATCGGATACAGCCTGTCCTTTGATGGACAACCTTGGCTTATACTCAATATCGAACTCTCCTAGTTTTATGGCCCATTGGGTCAGCCGGCTAGAGACTTCTGGTTTCTGCAAGATCTGTCGTAGTGGGCAATTGGTCAGGATTATGATAGGATGAGCCTGAAAATACGGCCTGAGCTTTCTAGCGGATATGATTAATGCCAAAGCCATTTTTTTGGCCTCGAAATATCTGGTCTGGGGGTCAGCGAGTGCTTGGCTCGTATAATACACTGGCCTTTGAATTCCGTCTTCTGCTCGGATAAGGACCGAACTGGTGGATGCCGATGAGACTGATAGGTATAGGAAGAGTGCTTCCCCTGAGACTAGCTTTGACAACATCGGGGGTCATACCGAGGTATTTTTTCAACTGTTGAAAGGCTACTTCACATTCCTGGGTCCATTCCAAGGATCTTCCTTTCTTCAAGGCTTTAAAGAAAGGGAGGCATTTGTCCGTTGATTTTGATATAAATCTGCTGAGCGCGGCGAGGCAACCAGTTAATCGCTGAAATCCCTTCAGGGTTCAAGGGGACTCCATTTTTACTAGAGCGTCTATCTGTTTGGGGTTTGCTTTAATTCCTCGCTGATGCACCATAAAACCGAGGAATTTTCCTGCTCTGACACCGAAGACGCATTTTTCTGGGTTCAACTTCATCCCAAATTTTCTGATCGTGGTGAAAGTTTTCCGAAGTGCGCCGATGTGTTCGTCAGCTGTCAGGCTATTTGTTAGCATATCATCCACGTAGACCTCCATTGTCCGACCTATTTGGTCTGCAAACATTCTGTTTACCAACCGTTGGTACGTTGCGCCCGCGTTTTTGAGTCCTAAGGGCATGACTTTATAGCAATACAAACCCTAGTCTGTTATGAACGTCATCTTCTCCTCATCAGGGCTGTTCATCTTTATCTGGTTATATCCCGAATATGCGTCCATGAAGCTTAGTAATTCATGTCCGGCGATGGCGTCTACCAGTCGGTCGATCCTAGGGAGGGGAAAGCCATCCGTCGGGCAAGCTTTGTTTAGGCCTGTAAAATCCACACACATTCTCCAGGTGTCATTTTTCTTTTTTACCAAAACTACGTTGGCTGTCCACTCTGGATATGTCACTTCTCGGATTGATCCGGCCGTTAAAAGTTTTTTCACCTCTTCTCTAACCGCTGCGTTTCTCTTAGAATTGAAACATCTTCTCTTCAGTCATATCTGCGTGGCTCCAGGCAAAAACGTCTGCAAATTCTATCAGGAAAGCCGAGAGGTCAGCTTTTAGCTGAGGATCCAAATGGCTTCCTATTCCAACCGTCCTCTCAGGGATATTTTCATCGAGTAGGATGTTGTCGGTCTGTTCCACTTCATCCTCATTCCCTTTGTTGACTGGTTCCTTTGGATCTAAAGTGAAACATTGGGGAGTTTCCGTTGTATCCTCAATGAGCGCTTTTTGCTCATCCGAAAGTTTCTTTGTTTGCTTCCTTTGCATGGCGATTGAAGGTTCATCCAGCTGGAGCACCTCCTCACCCCCTTTCTGTGTGAATGTTGAGAGGTTCGCTTTCCGTACAGTTTCTTGACAACTTTTAATTTCCCTAGTGCCGAATTCGGTGGGGAACTTTATTTTCAGACAGTAAGTTGCTGTGATCGCTCTTATCTCGTTGAGGAAAGGTCTTCCCATTAGTGCGTTGTAAGGCCATCTGGGGATGTTTACCACCACGAGCTCAATCAAAACTGTTCGTCGGGCAGGATGCTGGCTGACCCTTACGGGGAGTTTCACCGTTCCCAAAGGACGGATTTCAGATCCTCTGAAGGCTCTAAGAGGGGCATCGAACGGCTCGAGATCCTTGGCTGTAAATCCTAATTGTTGAAAAACTGATTCGCTCAGGATGTCGGCTGAACTTCCGTTACCAACCAGGATCCTTCGGACATCTCTATGACCGATCTGTAACTCAACCACTATAGCATCGTTAGGTCGGGCGTCGTATCTATTAGCATCCTTGGGTCGAAAAGATATCGGAGCCCAACCTTCCTTTGATTTCTTGTGAGTCCTCTCTATGAGGTTGACTTCTCTCCCTGAAACCTCCCTTGTCTCCGATTTTCTTTCCCGGTTACTAAGACCAGTGTTTGGTCCTCCCGAGATTGTTTGAATCGGGGCTTCCCTTTCGGGGACTCCTCTAAGGTGTGTCCCTTTTTTCCTCTGGCCTTGGGACTCAGCTATCTACCTTTCTGACTAGGTAATCCTTCAAGTGGCCTTCTTTGATCAAACTTTCGATATGCTCCTTCAGCTGGAAACACTTAGAAGTTTCATGACCGTGATCACGGTGGAACCGACAATATTTCTTTGTAGTTCGTTTGTGTGAAGGGGCACTCATCTTCTGGGGCTAACGGATTATCCCTTTTTCCTGAGCCACTGCGAATATACTTTCCACGTCCCGTGTGAGTGGGGTGTAAGATGAGTACCTGCTCCTTAGATAATCACTTTTGTCTCGGGCATTATTCCTCCGGCCACCTTTGTTTCTGTCAAAACGCTGTTCTTTTTGTCCCGCTTTAGTTGCATTGGCCGTTTTTTATCCTTCTCCATTTTCAGGTCGTGAGCCATGCACTAAAGTTCCACCTTGAGCTACCTCTTCCTCCTCGGCCCTTGCGTATTCAGCGGTTACTTTGACTAATTCTGGATACGAGGTGGGCCTCTGTCGCCTCAGCTGGAAAGAAAAAGGTCCACTCTGAAGCACATTTGTGAAGGCATTAATGGCTGTCATGTCGTTGAAGTCTTCTATCCTCACCGCTTCTTTGTTGAAACGAGCCAAATATTCTCGGATGGCCTCGGTTCTGCCTTGTTTCAGGCTTGATAGATGAGCCAACGATTTTTTCCTTTGGAGGCTTCCTATGAACTGTTGGGTGAAGGCTTGGCTAAATTGATCGAAGTTGCTGATGCTATTTCAGGGTAATTGTCTGAACCAACTTCCCGCTAAATCTCCGAATGTGACTGGGAAAGCTTGGCACAAAAGGCGATCATCACGGGTTTGGGTGGCCATTAACGTGACAAAACGGCTTACATGTTCCATTGGATCTCGCTCCTCCGTGTATTGCTCAACATTCGACATCCTGAAATTCTTTGAGAAGGATTTTCTTGCTACATCTTCTGTGAATGGTCCATGGTGGCTGCCCGGCAAGCGCATTGATCCTCACATTTTGTGGCGACTTTTCTCCATCCTTCGTATATCATCCCTGATCGTCCGCATTTCTTCTATGTATCCTCGATCGTTTTTCTCCGAATGATCAAAATTTAACCGTCGACGGGCTGATTGTTTCCTCTCGTCGCTGGGAAATCTCCTGGCTTCGTGAAGTGACCTGTTGACTCTAGGTAGAGTTTTGGTTTTTTGGGACGTGTGACTTCGTCGACCCTGGTCGCGCTTGCTAGGAATGCTTTCCTCAATATCTAACTCTTTAGTCGTCCTGTGACTTTTCGTTTTTGAACGGGTCGAATGAGAGCTCTCTCCATTCGAGTGATATTGCCAAGATTGTGACTTGCTATATTCGTCCGCTGCTTTCCCCATTTCAGCTCTTGCTTCCTGGGTAGGGTCTTCCGCCTGTACACCGTACGGAGCTAAGATCGCTTGATTTCTTGGGGTGTGATATACGAGAGGGGGAACCTGGAAAGTTCCCCCCATGATCCTTAAGAGTTGTTGTATGTGACCCTTGCGGAGTAAGACTTGGGATGGTCTGTCTGTCAGACGAGGGTGGAGTTAGGACGATTTGGGGAGCATCAGGTTCTTGCTGCCCGAGAATCTGGTTCTCAACCGTTGGGCCAGTGGTGAGATCCGTTAGATTGTTGCTTGTGTGGTCTGGTAGTCCCATAGGTTTAATCTCTAAGATTTCCTTGGAGTTGAGTTTTTTTAATTCCCCTCCATCTAGCGCCAATTGTTTTCGAGTAAAACTAGTAAACGATTGTTACCAAACTAATGGTTTGTCACAGCTTTTTATTTCTTAGTAAATTTAATACAAGTACAGAAATCGTATTAAACTTTACGTCCGAAGACTCAACCCTTGAACCCTCAAAGATACAGATCTTCAGGATTCTCTAGTTGAAAAGAAACGCGCACCCTTTTTATGGATCTCTTTGCTTGTATTTATACTCCTGGAAGGCTTGTTCCAGGATCTAAACTCGAGTGCTTGGTCTGACATCTTAGGTAGCTTGGGCGGGGGATGAGGTAGGCTGATACCTGCCTATTCCTTGGCTAATTGCTACCTAACGCGTGTCTTGGAGTATGAATAGGAGAAGACCCGTTATTCGAGAGACATTTTGGGGTGACTTAGTTCAATGCATAGGTTTGGCCGAGTATTGCGAACTGAGTACTTCTTTTCCCGAGTGTGAATTTTGTTGGAAGGGCATCAAATCCGAGGACCATATTCTTCGGATCTTATTATATGGTCGGATTTGATGAATTACTCAGACTTTGGACGAGCCATGCCTATAACGTTCGACCATCTTTGGGTCTTCTCATGGATAGCCGGATCGTCTTGTGGTCGGCTAATTATGGGGTATAACAGAGTGGAAGTGATGACTCCAATGAGGGAGATGAGTCTTCGGATGATGATGAGCTCATGACTAACTTCATAGCCTTTGCCTCCTCTCACAAAAGCAAAGGTTCTAGTGAAGAAGAGAATGAGAGTCAAGAGGAAATTGACTCAAGTGATGATGGCTATTCATCTCACTCTACTAATGGAAAAGTGGATAGGATGGATCTTAGAGATTACATGGTCAAGTTTGAGAATTCAAGGTTAAAAAACAAGAGAGAAATCATGAGATTGAAGGAAGAAAACCTAGAGCTCTCATCTCATATAGACCAATTAAGTGAAAAAGTAGTGAGATCCACATCGAATGAAGATAAGCTAAGAGAGGAGTTAGTCTTATCTAAGAGGAATGAAGAAGGTTTGAATAGGGAGCTTGATGAAGCTAAAGAATCATTAGCTAGGATGGCCTTTACCACCAAGAAGCTTGACCATATACTTGGTGTTGGAAAGAGTCCGTGTGACAAGAGAGGTCTTGGGTATGAAGATGGTAAAGAGATCTCAACTTCTAACAAGACCGTGTTTGTCAAGAGCTTGAGCAACAAAGAAGCTTCACCGGTGCAAACTCTTAGGAAGAAAATTGATCTAGGACAATGTTCGAATAGTGCACAAGTGAAGGTGGCGCCAAGAAGGCAACCTCAAGCTCAACATTCAAGAGCTATTCAAGCCAACATTTCTCAACCTATGGCTTACAAAGGAAAGGGACCAATCATGCAAGATATACCTCGGAAGCAAGCTAGACCGGTTCTACAACGAAGATGGATTGAACCTACTCAACCTAAAAGACATGGGAAAGCTCATATGTATGCACAATGACAAGGTATGTGTAAGGATTCCCGTTGTTTTTAATTGGCTTATTTCGTGATCAAACCATATGTGGGGGTTCTTTGTAAGGGTAGCCTAAGTATCGGTCTTATTGTTCGATGCCCTTTGAAGACCTCGTGTTGATAAGCACCGAAGGTAAATTTCTATGTGCTTACTTTTCTTTGAAGAGATTAGTTGCACACACACACTAAACATTCTTTGCATATGTGTGCATTCTCTTCGTTTGTCACATTTCACACTTGCACTTATTTATTATATTTTGTTGTGTGTAATTGTGTCATGTTGTTGTGTAATTCGTTTCCCGATAACTTTTGGAAACGTCCGCGCATGCACGAGAATGTGCTTGATTTAGCGCGAGGACCGCCTATGGAGAATGCCCTTGGCTTCTCCTTGGTTTTCACCTATCTAGGTGATCGGCGGTTATGATCGGCGGCCTGGCCGCCGACTGAAACCGCCGTTTCAGTCCAGATTGGTCTGAAGCATTTCTGCGGTTAAGATCGGCGGTCATGACCGCCGTTCGAAACCGCCGTTTCAAGACCTGATTGATTTATCTCTCAGTCTAATTCGGCGGTTGAAACGGCGGGCATGAAACCGCCGTTCGAAACCGCCGTTCATACCTGGTTGATTTTGATCTCTCTGTTCTGTTTCGGCGGTTGGAATCGGCGGTCACGAAACCGCCGAATGAACCGCCGTTTATGCTCTGTTCTTCACGAGCTCAATTCGGCGATCATGAACGGCGGCCTGGCCACCGATTGAAACCGCCGATCGGCGTGTTTCTTTGAAACTTACTTAAACGACCTCACTTTGATTTGGCCCCCTATATATATGCCACTTTGACTTTAGGTCAATAAAGAGAGTTCATATTCAGAATTCATACTTAGGATATTTTTCAAAGAGAAGAAAAATTCCAAGAACTCCATTCTTGATTCTCAAACACTTTTTCATGATCATCAATCATCATCTAGCATCATCTTAGATCATCTAGATGTCATCTAGCATGGAATCTTCATCATACTTTGCTTGGTAAGCTTTTCACTAATATCTTACATGTTTTGTGTTTCTCTTATCTAGCAATCTCAATTAATTACTTGTTTGTTATTTTGTATGCTTTAGATACAATATTGAGATGAGTATGATGTATGTTTGAGATTTATATTGTGCTTGCATATTAGGTTTTGTGCTTAATATTGATTAGCTAAACTAATTGACATGTCATTTAGTTTTGATATCTAGGATTGCTCTTAATTGCATATTAATCATCTTAGATAAGCATATAGGGTTTCCCTTGCTCTATGTTGCATTTTGGATATTCACATATATTCACTTAGGGTTGTATTCTCTTCATAGAGAAAGTAAGTCTTGTGTGTAGCATCCGGGATTAGGTTGCTTAGAACGCAAGCAAATTGGACTAGGTTCACTCATACCGGGATTAGGTAGGTGTGTGATTACTTCCGGGATTAGGTTGTAATCGTTTGCACATTTAGTGGATTCGAGGTTCGAGTGTGGCTTACTTACATAGCCCGTGGTTTTTCCCGTGAGGGTTTCCACGTAAAAACCAAGTGTTATTTTAATTTCCGCACCATATTACACTTGCTTGTTTATATTATCTTGAGGGTATTTTCGTAATTTTGACTAACACGAAAAATTGGGTAAAAAGCGTAAAATCTATTCACCCCCCCTCTAGATAGCTTTATACACACCGTGCTATTATTTGTTTCAGTATGATTCCTTATTTTATTCCTACATGTCATTTTTGTGGTTTTGATGGTCATATTAGACCAAGATGCTTTCGTTATATTAAAATGTGTAAAACTAGAAGCATGATTGAGAAGAAAAATAAAAGAGCCATGATGCATGTTCCTAGGAATAATAAGATTGATTTGCATGATCATAGGACATCTAGAGCCCATGTACCAAAGACCATTAGGAAAGAAAATGTTTTACCTAGGTAGATTAGAAAGAATGAAAATGTTTTCCATGTTGCACAAATTGCCTTAAAGGCTAATTCTTTTAATTTTTGGTATTTAGATAGTGGGTGCTCTAGGCACATGGCGGGAAACAAGAGTTTCTTTGAGACTCTTGTCATAGACGAAGGAGGATGTGTCGCCTTTAGTGATGGATCGAAAAAGAGAGTTGTAGGGAAAGGAACCATTTCCGTTCCCGGATTACCCTCCTTATCCAATGCTTTATTTGTTGATGGCTTGAAAGCCAATTTGATAAGCATTTCACATGTTAGTGATGAAGGATATTCCGTCTTGTTTAGTAAAAATGATTGCTCTATCCTAAAGCCCGATGGACAAACCTTATTGAAAGGTATGAGATCTAGCGACAATTGCTATTGTCTTGAAGCTAGAATAGTCTCAAACAATGTGTCCATGGATGAGCAAATTGAGTTGTGGCATGAAAGACTTGGCCACATAAACTTTAGAGATTTACGAACCCTTGGAAAGTTCAATTGTGTGAGTGGCCTCCCTAAGCTTGGGAAGAAAGCCAATGGTGTTTGTGGACCTTACCAACAAGGAAAACAAACTAAAGGCATGCACAAAAAGGGCAAGTATCTCTCCACCAAGGAGCCTTTAGAGCTTCTCCACATGGATCTTATGGGTCCCATGCAAACCGAAAGTTTGGGTGGAAAAAGATACATTTTTGTTTGTGTTGATGATTTCTCTAGGTTCACATGGACATATTTTCTTAGAGAAAGTTCTGAAACTTTTGATAAGTTTAAAATGCTTTGTACTAAAATTCAAAATGAAATGAACTCAAACATTAAAAGCATAAAACAGATTAGAAGTGACCATGTGAGAGAATTTGAGAATGCTTCATTTGAAACCTATTGTGATAGTATAGGTATCTCCTATGAGTTTTTGGCTCCTGGGACACCTCAACAAAATGGAGTTGTTGAAAGGAAAAATAGGGTCCTTCAAGAGATAGCCGGTGATGTTGCTTAACAATAATGTCCCTAGGAACCTATGGGCCGAAGCCGTCAATATGGCTTGCTATATAGGGAATAGAGTTTTCCTAAGGCCCGGATATAGGAATACCTTCTATGAGTTATGGAAAGGTAGGAAGCCAAATGTTAGCTACTTCCACACCTTTCGAAGCAAGTGCTACATTTTGAATGACCGTGATCAACTTGGCAAGTGAGACAAATAATGCATGGTGTGTATAAAACTATCTAGAAGGGGGGGGGGGGGGGGGGGGGGGGGGGGGGGGGGGGGGGGTGGGGGGGGGGGGGGGGGGGGGGGGGTGGGTTGCATTTAAAAACCTAATGGGACAATTGGACAAAATACACATTAACAAACTCGGCATGCAAAGTTATTCAACAAACAACAATCATATAAACGTTACATGCAAACGTTATTCAATAAAACACGAAACGATGCAAAAATTATTCACTAAAACCGAATCAAGATACCTGTTATGAAACCGGACAAAATTTTAACAATAAACAAATAACTTTTACTAAACGTGGCATCCAGATGATTCAACAAAACGAGAAACAAGGATACCTGTTAATAACTCGGAATGCAAACATTATTCTTGAAACAAGAATCCAAGGAAAAAGCATATCGAATTCTTCAGCAAACCACAACAAAAAAAAAAACATTAACAAAAAAGGTGAGAAGGAGAATTGTGCTGTTGAATCGTAATAGCGTGGAGTCAGGATGTGGATGTGTCGGGAAGGATTCATGTTGCTGAAAAGACAAATTACAGTCTTTGCGCAGCTCACATCAACCAACTTCGAATTCTTTTGATGAGTTTTTAGGGTTTATATTTGGGGATTTCCTAATAACTTTTGTGAAACCAACTTTCTAATACCTTAAGGCTTAAACCCTAACGCTAATCTATAAAAACACGACATTTACACGCAATTGGTACTTTTAAAAAAAAAATTAGGTTTATGTTTGTGCAGTAAATCCTTTTTTTTTTTTTAATTTTTTTTTTATAAAGATTAATGCTACAAATCCCAACACTTGTGGTAGTTGAGTTGTCATTTGATGAGTGGATACACATTAAATGTTGTGTCTAATCCCTCTTTTTTTTTTTTTTTTTTTAATTAATTATATCTTCATAGATTGCAACTTTGCTCACCCCTTTAACTAGAGGTAAGCATTACCCCCCACCTCAAGTGTTGCCACGTGTCCCAAACTTAACCCAAAGTCCAAAGTTAACCCAACACCTGAGGTGGGGGGTAATGCTTACCTTTAGTTAATGTGGGTGAGCAAAATTGCACTCTTCACTGATCCTGATCTATTGTCATAGGTATTTGCTATTTTTTAAAAATTTTAATAAACTAAGATTAAAATTGAGATTCACTATTACTATTATTTGTTTTTTTTTTTAATATATAAAAGTCAACAAATACATTCGGTGCATTCAATATTTGTTTAAGGAGTTGCTTTCGTTTTAGGTAGAAGATTTTTTATAAGTAAATCTTCTATCACGTATAATACAACAAGAAGTCACTATTTAGTTTGGGGTCCGGTCAAGCGGGCTATTACACTTTCTGGCGTGATCACACCAACAAAAACTGCATCATTTTTCCGTGAACATAGCATCTAATAGTTGATTACCTAAACTGTGATCGAAAGAACTAAAATATTTGAAGACAAAGTATATTTAAAAACAAACAGCAAATTCACAATAAGATGCCCAGGTCCAATATAGGTTTCACATGCAGTGGAGTAAGACTGACCTGAATTTTTTTCAATTAATAATGCGTGTGGGAAGTGTGCAATTGGTAATTAACGAAACACTAATTGACCATAAACTAGAAATCAATAATAACCTATATTGCATTTTCGAGAAAGTAATACACATGCATTGGGCAATTACTTAAAGCAGATATTGAATTAGCTGCATCTCTTTATCCAAGGACACATTATTGATGCTTTTAATACACGATTGGGATTTGTTGGATGATTATGCTATTTTTAATTTTATTTTTGACAACAAAATTGGAAATGGAATCACTCTTTCTTATAATTATTTACGTCTGTTGGTGATCCCTGATATAATCTTTATACGGATATATTTTTAAACTGGTATTGTTCATAGATTAAATCAAGGGTTCAACATATAAATTACCGAAAATTCAAGCAAATGTCCTTCGAGGTCTAAATAATGAATGTATTCAATTATGAAATAATAGAACACATCATTCCAGGTTTTTTTAAACTAAAGGGAATTCCTCAAAGAGTTCATACAATGACCAAGCGCACTATATCTGATGTCAATCAGATTACAAACAAACCAAAAAAGCTATGATCGACAAATCTTACACACTTGAACGGTGTGATTGCATAGAAAATAATTTTTTTGAAAAAAAAATACTAATCAGATGGCCTGGTCCAATCAACCCAAAATATTGCAATGGAAAAATACGAACATAGCTTACTCATAGGAAAGTTTCAGTTGCTCACGGCAGGTGGGCAGTTGAGTGCCTTCTCGAACCACTTGGTGATACAAGTATGATGAAATATGGGAGCATGGCATCAAAACAATTTCCCCTCCCGATGAAAAAAAATCTTCAAAACAAATCACACAATGTTCTCCCGGTAACGAACCCTTATCAATTTCCATCTTTATCAATTCTGACTTGAACAAACTTTCTTCTTTCATAGAGAGTCGAAGCACAATCCCAACTTGCACCAAAATTGGTACAACTTTGTACTCTGGCATAGTACAGGCTATAGACATTGACATATCCACAATTATTTTCGTCATAGTCTGTTCAACGTCTTTTGGCAGGTCACTACTGGAAAAGCATCCACGCAACTTACCTGACAATGAATATTCATCTTCTGCGTAAAGATTATCAAATTGGACGTGAAACTCGCATTGCATTACGTCGTCTTCAATTGCTAAAGTGCGATTCGGATAAACAAGCTTAGTGGTGTAGTAGAATTGCTCTGTGAAGAAAAAACCTTGTGCCAGATTTATCTGTTGTTCCGGAATTGCAATCGAATCATCCACATGTTCCACTGTCCAGAGTTGGAATCGGTAATCTCCACAGTTTCTGTAATATATCATCTTGATTGATAATGAAGAATATGTTGCACTTACTTAACCAGCGAAACATACATAAGGAATGTTGACTCTTCATCTTGACTGTTCAGCTGCCATCTTTATTAATACAGATGACATGTGGGAGCCTTTTTTAGTTTCAATATAAAATTCGTTTGCTGCTTTGTGGTGGGAAGCACATTGATGACATATTAAATGACTTACCACATGCATAAAAAAAAAAATTACTACTATGTGGTATGATATATTGATATCGACATTAAATAGGTACTAATTTTATACTTATACAACAATATTTTAATACCGTTATACCTAATACATTTCAATCTATATACATGATTATGTGAACATGAATTGAGTGTGGCACATATGTATGTTAATTTGAACAAAGTAGTTAATTGTTAAAAGTGGTACAATTATACTTATACAACAATATTGAATGGTTATACCTAATACATTTCAATTATATACATGATTATGTGAACATGACACATTATGTATGTTATTTTTAAAATGTGGTACTACTTTTATACTTTACAACATATATTTGTATACCGTTATACCTAATACATTTCATCTATATACATGATTATGTGACATAAATTGAGCTAGTGTACACATTATGTATGTTAATTTTATAACTAACGTATGTTAATTTTTAAAATGTGGTACTAATTTTATACTTATACAACAATATATTTGTAATGCCATTATACCTAATACATTTCATATCTATGTACATGATTATGTGAACATGACACATTATGTATGTTAATTTTAAAATGTGGTACTAATTTTATACTTATACAACAATATATTTGTAATGCTGTTATACCTAATACATTTCAATCTATATACATGATTATGTGAACATGAATTGAGCTAGTGTACACATTATGTATGTTAATTTTATAACAAATGTATGTTAAGTTTTTAAAATGTGGTACTAATTTTATACTTATACAACAAATATTTGTAATGCCGTTATACCTAATACATTTCAATCTATATACATGATTATGTGAACATGACACATTATGTATGTTAATTTTTAAAATGTGGTACTAATTTTATACTTATACAACAATATATTTGTAATACCGTTATACCTAATACATTTCAATCTATATACATGATTATGTGAACATGAATTGAGCTAGTGTACACATTATGTATGTTAATTTATAACTAATGTATGTTAATTTTTAAAATGTGGTACTAATTTTATACTTATACAACAATATATTTGTAATGCCGTTATACCTAATACATTTCAATCTATATACATGATTATGTGAACATGACACATTATGTATGTTAATTTTTAAAATGTGGTACTAATTTTATACTTATACAACAATATATTTGTAATACTGTTATACCTAATACATTTCAATCTATATACATGATTATGTGAACATGAATTGAGCTAGTGTACACATTATGTATGTTAATTTTATAACTAATGTATGTTAATTTTTAAAATGTGGTACTAATTTTATACTTATACAACAATATATTTGTAATGCCGTTATACCTAATACATTTCAATCTATATACTTGGTTATGTGAACATGACACATTATGTATGTTAATTTTATAACTAATGTATGTTAATTTTTTAAACAGTTCTTTATATCTCCTAAATGTAGTTATGATTTGTCAATGTTAAGGTTAATTGTGTAATTTTATCAGTTTATAAATAAATTAAAATGGAACCCTAATCCCATTTGTACGTCGTTCATCACTTCAACCAAACATACCTCTCTCATTCTCTCTCTCTATCTGTGAAAGCAACTAATGAGAAATGGCAGAGGTCATTATCTATACTAGGGAAGAGTTAAAACGCACTATCTAACATCTTCGTGATCGTCTAGAAGCATTGGCCAGTAGCAAATATCAGAGGTCAGATGTTGTTGATTCCAACAATCTGGGTTTGGAGAGGGAACATTTGCTACAAGGTATACAACGTCTTAAGGACCGTCAAGATGAATTGTCCACCACCATTTATCGCTGTCCATCTATTGTGAAAATCAAGTCCAAATCCTTTTCGGGTTCAGATGTTGCTGGTTCCTACCAGCTTGGTATGGAGGACGGTTTCAAGTTGCTTAAGGATTATTTGAAGAACATTAAACCTGATGGTAATTGGGATGAGGTTTGTGGAAATAATGCAAAGGAAATGTTGAACAAGTGATGACTCTTTTGTTATTTTTATATGTTTTTGTATCTGTTTTTTTTTTTAATGGTTTTTGTCTGTAATCACACCAGAAAGGTGTTGTTGAATTTGTGTTGACATCTCTGAAGATGTTTAGGTGTTTTTATTCTCACCATTTATGGTGTGGTTGACTGGTTGTGTAATATCGTATGTTTGATCATTGTCATTGTATTTCTGGTGATTTCATGAGGGTTGGAGGTAATTGCAGATGACCTTAAGGAATATAATATCGTATAAAGTATACTTGAAAAGTAATGGTGTTTGAACAAATTTTCAGATCGTAATTCAATTGATGTGATAGATTCATTGAAAAAAAAAATTCAAACTGTCTACACAATATCCTATGGATTTGGTGTTTGCGATTACAAAATTTTTCTTCAGGATATACTGACCGCTTAAATAAATTAATTATTTAAACAAAATTTTTGATTAGGAAATATAAATATAAATACATTACTCATTTAAATATTACACTGTGTAGAGTAAATAATAACTATTATTAATGGGAATACGGAATCATGATTTCTAATGATGTTAAATGGAGAAAATGCAATGATATTAAATGTTGGAAATTAATTTTAGATGAATATCAATGTAAACTTGTAAAGTAACATTAAAAATCCGCGTGGCAAGTGTGTAATTGGCTTGGCAAGTAAGGAGACATTGACTGGCCATACAATACGAAGCAATAAAAACCTATATTGGGTTTTGGAGAAAGCAATACTATCTTTTTGTCTTCCTATTTAATACAAATATTGATCATGCATTGGGTAATTAATTACAGCATAAAGATTTGAAACACTGATCACGCATTGGGCAATTAATTACAGCCTATTGATTTTAAATACTGATCATGCATTGGGCAATTAATTACAGCCTATTGGGTTATCAAAACATAAAGATTTTAATTGATTTTAAATACTGATTATGCATTGGCCAATTAATTACAGCATATTGGGTTATCAAAACATATACCGATCATGCATTGGGCAATTAATTACAGCATATTGGTTATCAAAACATAAAGATTTAATTGACTTTAAATACTGATCATGCATTGGACAGTTAAGTAAAGTAAAGCCTAACTTAACTACCTTGGGCAGTAAAGCATTGGGCAATGCATTGGGCATTGGGTAATTAATTACAGCATAAAGATTTTAATTGATTTTAAACACTGATCACGCATTGGGCAATTAATTACAGCCTATTGATTTTAAATAATGATCATGCATTGGGTAATTATTTACAGCCTATTGGGTTATCAAAACATAAAGATTTTAATTGATTTTAAATACTGATTATGCATTGGGCAATTAATTACAGCATATTGGGTTATCAAAACATAAAGATTTAATTGAGTTTAAATACTAATCATGATGTTTTCATACTATTCATTGAACAAATTTCGTAGGGAAATGATTCAGTTGATATTGGACCTGTACAAATTTCTCATCCTCATAAAATTGTGTAAATGTAGTTATGATTTGTCAATGTTAAGGTTAATTGTGTAATTTTATCAGTTTATAAATAAATTAAAATGGAACCCTAATCCCATTTGTACGTCGTTGATCACTTAAACCAAACATACCTCTCTCATTTTCTCTTTCTATCTGTGAACGCAACAAATGGGATTAGGGTTCCATTTTATTTATTGATAAACTTATGGTAAAATTACACAATTAACTGATTGGATATGGTCAATCTGTTGATTTGATGGACTGATTTAATGATTTTGAAAAATGAAGCAAATAAATTCAAACCGCCATCACAATATCCAATGGATTTGATAGATGCAATCTGAATTAAATATTCTTCTAAGATTTGCTGACAGCAGTTTCTATATAATAATTAAAACAATTTCAATTCGATTCCACATCACAAAAACCAACTGAATTAAAAAATATTAAATAAGTTGGTTCAGCCGAGAAGATTAATTGGAAAACGAGATGATGATTAATAGTTGTTGGTAATATCAACTTGCACTACAAAAGATGTAGTAATAAATAAATTCGCTTTCACTCTATCCAATGGATTTGATGGATTACAGTTGAATGAAATGTTTTTGTAGGAATTTGCTGAGTTAAGTAAAAATATAATTATTTAAACAGTTCGTATTCATTTCCACATCAAAAAAATCAATTGAATTAAAAAAAAATATTAAATAAGTTGGTTCACACGAAAAGATTAATGGGAAAACGAGATGACTATTACATTAACTTTTTGGTAATTTAAAGTTACACTCCAAAAGATGTAGTAAATACATAAATATTTATAAAATTTATTGCGGTGGTTCATCTGAAACGATTAATGGGAAATCGGGATCATGATTACTTCATCTGCATTCCAAGTAATTATTTAAACAATATTATAATCATTGGAAATTGTATTAAGCAATATTAAATCGTATTACGGTTTCAACAAAAACAAATTGTAAACGTTAATGGTTGATGATATCTTTTTTATTAATAGCTGATGATATCTTGTTTTAAATTATAATTACGTTTACAAAAGTACAAGTTAATTCAACTTTATCAATTAGTCCTGAAATAATAATTCAAATTCATTGAATCCAATCAACCCAGATATCGATCGATCAATAGGTATGTTTTAGAAACGCAACTAAACCGCTCCATAATTACTTCAGATCAGTTTAATAAACACAAGTAATAAAGACGTTATATTATTAGAAACAAAAACAAACACACCTTTGTTCTTCTCACGAAGAAACACACAAAAGAAATTTACAAAACATGATCATGAATCCAAAAAAAAGTCCAAGGTGTGATTAAAAGCACTTTAAAAAGCACTTTACATAACAAAAGAGTGAAAAAAAAAAGGTACCAAAAACTGCATCAGTCCTTCAACATATCATTTGCATGACTTTGGTCAACCACATCCCAATTACCTTTCGGATGAACCTTCTTGATATAATCCATAAAAAGCTTAAACCCGTCTTCCATACCTAGATTGTAAGCACCGGATACATCCTTTCCAGTAAAACGTTTGAAATTGATTTGATCAACAGCAGGGTTGCGATAAAGCTTACGGTTGACTGCAATTATATCGCGTTCCAGTTTCTGAATGTCACGAACCATCTTCTCTTGATTATCATGGTCGGAGTTGGAGTCAGTTTTCAATTTCTTTGTCGAAGTTGGTGAAGGGTTTTCCATGGTGGAGAAACAAAGAAAAATAAGATTTAAAATACACAGAGAGAAGAGTAGATATGGAGACAAAACATTATTTGGTGAATATATATATAGAGTAAACATAAAGAATAGTCACAATTTTTGGCATTCAATTCGGTGCCAAACACCTGGAATCCAAAACGGTCAGAGTAAATATATAATATATAAGTCATAATTGTTGGCATTTGGTGCCAATCAGACCCTTTGGAATCCAAACCGGTGTAACATAATTTCATACAACTTAAGAGTATAGTTCAGTAATGTGTTACCGTATACAATCTTATTCAACTCTGATTGCAAATATAAAATATTATACTGTGAGTTTAACATGGGACCATGCATGAATTGAAAAATTATACACATTACTGATAACGTACATAAATGACTATATGGGAAAATGAATTGACCTGTTGTAACTAATATATATTAACTCGTCATTTGTAGTATTGTGTGCATGTGGGAGGGGAATCATATGATATAGGTATAACATTGATATCCTTTGATATAAACATTACACTATGAATGTGCATTCAACACTTTATTTGCATATGGGGACAACAATTGGATAGTCGGACAACGATTTGTACTACCGTTATAACTAATAAATTTCAATTAATATGAATGACTATATGGGAAAATGATTTGACCTGTTGTACACATGTACGAATAATTCGGTAACTAATATATGTTAACTCATTTGTAGTATTTTGTGCATGTGGGAGGGGAATCATATGATATAGGTATAACATTGATATCCTTTGATATAAACATTACACTATGAATGTGCATTCAACACTTTATTTGCATATGGGGACAACAATTGGATAGTCGGACAACGATTTGTACTACCGTTATAACTAATAAATTTCAATTAATATGAATGACTATATGGGAAAATGATTTGACCTGTTGTACACATGTACGAATAATTCGGTAACTAATATATGTTAACTCGTCATTTGTAGTATTGTGTGCATGTGGGAGGGGAATCATATGATATAGGTATAACATTGATATCCTTTGATATAAACATTACACTATGAATGTGCATTCAACACTTTATTTGCATATGGGGACAACAATTGGATAGTCGGACAACGATTTGTACTACCGTTATAACTAATAAATTTCAATTAATATGAATGACTATATGGGAAAATGATTTGACCTGTTGTACACATGTACGAATAATTGGTAACTAATATATGTTAACTCGTCATTTGTAGTATTGTGTGCATGTGGGAGGGGAATCATATGATATAGGTATAACATTGATATCCTTTGATATAAACATTACACTATGAATGTGCATTCAACACTTTATTTGCATATGGGGACAACAATTGGATAGTCGAACAACGATTTGTACTACCGTTATAACTAATAAATTTCAATTAATATGAATGACTATATGGGAAAATGATTTGACCTGTTGTACACATGTACGAATCATTTGTAGTATTGTGTGCATGTGGGAGGGGAATCATATGATATAGGTATAGCATTGATATCCTTTGATATAAACATTACACTATGATTGTGCATTCAACATCTTATTTGCATATGAGGACAATAATTGGATAGTCATATGATAGGGAAGATAAAACATTATTTTATTTTATTTTTATTCTTAAATGGATTCGGAATATTAAAGAAATGAAAGAGGAATAAACATGTGCAATAAATGCATCATTTGAGATAATGTTTTATGTTTTATGGTGCAATAAAAAAACCTAAAACTCTAAACAACATAAAGAAAACATTTAGAAACCCTAAAACTCTCTCTCTCACTCTCACTCTCACTGTCTATCTCTCTCTCTCTCTCTGTCTATCTCTCTCTCTCTTTCTCTCTCTCACGTCTGCTGTGTACATCCATCGATCTTCAAACAATCTTTAAACAATCTACAACCCGCCAGGTTGGTTACATTTTTTTTCTGTTATTTCATAACTTCGGATTAATATTTTTGTAATTTAATAATTTCGATTTAATATATTACAATTTGTTGTGATGATTATTGGTTTTCATATGTAATTAGAAGAAGCAAAGATGAAAATTTATACTCGACTATGTCTGATAATGGTGTGCTGGTTTATCGCGTTCATACCTAGATGGTGTAGCCACGTTTTCATGATTTTTAGTTTGTTTAAAGTTAACCTGACTGTTGTATTTAAAAAAATTGTCTTAATTTATAGCTGCAGCTAAGTTTGAACTTGTTTAAATTTTATATATAATCTTATTCCGCGATATTATACTTGTGTAATTAGTGTTTGCATGTACTTGATCTGACTTTTAGATTGTTATTTTTGAAAATTAGATAAATCTGGCTATTATGATAGCTTTTTTTTTATTGAAAAATAGTAGTAGTTGCAATTTGTTTGTTTAGTTGGGGAAGGTTTTATTAATATTCTCTCACTTGCACAATAAAAGGTTTTGTTAATGTCATCTTCCTCTTCTTCAAACGTACGTGGGTATGGGGAGGGAACATGCAAATGTGGGCTACCATTGAGAGAATATCTAGCCATAACACCTTGGAACTATAAGAGACTATTCGAAGGGTGTTCCAAAGGAAAGGTTAGTGAACTATAAGTGACTGTTTTAATTTATACTTCTATAGATTGATTTATGAACTAATAGAGCTTACATTTCTGGTTTTAAACTACAGAAAGAATTTGGTGGATGCAATTACTTCAAATGGTTGGGTCCTGAAGTACCGGTTACAATTATCCCAGCTGATATCTCATTGAATGAAGAATTGCAGAGGTTACAAAGGGAATTTCATAGGTCAGAACGACTTCATTGGTTCTACGAAAGCGAAAATATGGGCTTAACAAATCGTGTTCGGGTGTTGGAGTTTGATTTGGCTAAGAAGAGGGCAACAATTCAGAAAACTAGGGCTTTTATATTTCTATCTTCGATTGTCATTCTTTGGCTGCTTTGTAAATGCCCATACAATGTGTAGTGTGGAGTAATCGAAAAATATCAAATATTATATACCATGTAACGTAAAATTACTATGGTTCCTGTAATTTCATTTTATTTAACGTGATCGCATTGTTTCTATAGATTCATAGTACTGTGTTCTTCATATTAGGTTATTTATGTTGTACCTTATTAATTGCAATCAGAGGTAAGGTAAGTCCAGGTTTTGAGTTGGAGGATAATTTTTTTTTTTTGAAAAAGCCCCAAACAAGCCGGCAAAAACCAGACACAGCTGGGAAAGGAGAAAAACAAAACATGATAAAACAAAGAAAAGCAGAGGAAAACGAGCAGAGAACACCACAAAATAGTTGGAGGATAATTTTTGTTAACTATGCATATGGCAACTTTTATAATCATTAAAAACTTCTAGGCCGTCTTTGAAGCAGTTGTTCGGCTTTAGACACATAATTATTTAATTCGATCGTCATTCTCTAAACATAATCTAAAACTTTTACATTTACGAACAACCTCTTTAAACATATTGGCTCATTGTGGCCTAGTACAAAATATGCAAACCACATGGCTCGCTGTGGCCCAGTGGCCCAGTTAAATTTCAATGGAAGTCATCTAGACCACATGGACACATAATTTGCATATAGAAAATTATGTGTCCTTGTGGTCCAGCTCAAAATCCATAAATCAAAGAAAGTACATGTCAATTAAAATCATACAACAAACAACTCAAACAGAATTATCAACACAACAAACAATAACAAAAGTAACTAACATTCATGAGAATTAAATAACAACCCAGTGACAACCAAATACATATAACAAACAAGACAAATGAAAAAATCCAAATGCATCATCAACCCAAAACACTAATGAAAGTGACTAACTGTCTGATTCTCTTTTTGGACAATTACGCCAGTCATGCCCAGAAATGTGGCATATACGGCACTGATTTGGTCTTTTACGCTTCTGCGGCTTGCCTGCTGGTGTAGTAGGTGCAGTCGGACCAGTGGGTCTGCCTTTGGTCTTCACAACATTTGGATCTTTTAAAATTTGGCTCTTTGTACTAGAATCATCACCATTTTTGTTGCAATTATTTCGGAACTCATCATTCAACCCTTGCAGAGTATTTCTCAGAATATTGAGTTCCCTTTTAATCAAATTGAAACCTTCTTCGGTTTGGCTCCCACGGTGACAGATATAGTTGCAATCTGCACTCAATGAAGCGAACCGGGCAATATCAACACTCTTCGAACAGTCATCGTCAGGCTGGAGATGGATACGAACGTCATCTGCAGCTGACTTCGTCCACCTCTTAAATATCAAGGACTCTGGAATCTTTGTAATGTTCTCCACTTTCATAACATAAAACATATGACAGCAGGGAATTCCTTTATTTTGTAACAACTTGCATTCACACGAAAGTACTGGCAGATTGTGCTTTGTCGAATCCCAATCACCATCCTCAACGACTTGCTGAAAATCAATTTTGTCCCTATAGTAAAAAACACTCACAGTCTTTTTATATGGACAATCATATTCGATGAGAACGTATTCGACTTCATTCTCCTCATTCCATGGTGCAAAGTGTGAATACTTTATTGAATCGTTGATCTCTTTAGTAATGTCACAGTAGATACGATAAGTGTAGATGGAAGATGCATGCTTCTCTAACGCTTTCATGTGGCTTAAGATAACTGGACTCTTAGTGTTTGAAGCATATTCGTCAGTAAAGAAATTGTTTCTTAACCTCATGAGTGCCCTGTCGATTTGAGGGAATAAGTCGAACAATTTCTCACGGCTGTAAACATATTCTTTCATGTAATTATTCATTGACTCTGATCTTTGAGTGCTGCGCATTCCAGCAAAAAAATGGCCCTTGGAATATGTTTCTGCCCATCTATGCCTCTTTTTGTACATCATATTAACCCAAACGTTGTCTTCCAGACCGTGTTGTTTTATCATTTCATTCCAACATTCATCGAATTTGTCCTCGTCTATGTGGTCAAAGATGAAGGATCTAAAGGCTAATGACTTCTTAGGGCCGTTAATGTGAGCACATGCGTTTCTTGCTACATGCCATCCGCATACCCTGTGCTGACAGTTTGGAAAGACCTCATCGATTGCCTGTCGCATTGCTTCGTCTCCGTCCGTCATTATAGAAAGGGGATGCTTGCTGCCCATTGAATCCATGAGTTTAGTAAGGGCCCATTTGTATGAAGTAAAAGTCTCGTCTAACAAAAGTGCAGCACCAAATACACAAGTTGCACTATGGTTGTTGACACCGACAAATAAAACCAAAGGCTTGCATAGGCATTTGTCTTGTAAGTGGTATCAAAAACAAGAACATCTCCGAAGCACTTGTACTCGAATAGAGAATGGGAGTCCCTCCAAAATATATTAGCAAGCCTATCATCATCATCTGTGTTGAACCTGCAGTAAAAGTTTGCTTCAGTAAATGCCTTTGACTCGAGATACGAAATTGCCGCTTGTGAATCGCTTTCAAAAGCTTTTGATCGTCTCAACTTAGCAATCTTGTTATACATGTCCTTCTGAGTGAATCCAATTTTAGAGTATCCTCCCTTCTGGTCAACCATGTACTCAAATGTTTGACAACCTCTTATGCAGTTTTTGCCCATGGCGTCAATTTGGGCATAGTCACCTTCATCTAAGTTTCTGTGAGATCGATGGGATGAAACCTCACGAAAAGTTGCTAGTTTGTGTGAATGATCATCCATGAATACCCTTACGCTGTACTTTAACGTATCACTGTCTAGGCCAATTGAGAAACAAGCTTTGCAATTTTGTCTTGTCTGCAGCCTTGGCTTGCGTTTCCTATCTTTATTGGTCAAATACTCCTCCCTTCTTAATCCCTGCTTATCACAAACCCACTTTCTCCTTAATACTCTACCTTCACGGTCATGGTCCAAGTTTGTCGCTCTTATACCAAACCCATTACCCCTAGCATAACCAAGATAAAACGACCTTGCATCATCCACAGAATCAAATTTCATATTTTTGATCTGATTGATATCAACATCTTGATTGCCACTGCCTTCCCATGACGAAAATTGCACAGAATTCACCCCAGTAGAACACATATTATTTGGTGTGAAAAACAATCCTTCCTTGTTGTCAGGCTTACTTTGCGATCCACTCCCATCCATTACTATACAAAGTCAAAACAGGATGATCGAAGTATAAGTAAAATTTTAATCGCAAAAAAAATGTGTTGATCGAAGGATAATGAAAGTAATAGTAAACAGAAAATAATATTGATGCGAGCAAACACCGACATTTTGAACATGCATCTTTCAGCATAGAAATTATAGAAATATCACTATAAAGATAACATACAGAAACAATTACATACAGGAAAACATTATTCATTCTACGAATTCGAACACTAATTAAACTTCATATTGATTTCGAAACTAATCAAAACAACCGTATGGATGTATTGTAGAGATGAGATAAAAAGAAAGATTCAAACAATAAGTAATTTCATATGGAATTCAAAGCTTACTGACAAAAAGAACAATTCAAACAATAAGCTAATTCATATTGAATTCGAAGCTAACCGAAAAAAGCCATGGATGAGACATACCTGTCAGATCAAACTTGATGAAGCAAAAAAGAGTAGGTTGGAGATGAGATTTCAATATGAATGCAATTAGACGAGTCAGACCACCAGACTGAAACACCAATGAGCAAGACGCATGATCGATTGAAGTGGATGTTTACCAGTGAGATCAAATTTGATGAAGCATAAAAGAATAGGTTGTAGATGAGATTTTAATACGAACGCATTTGAGTCTAAACACCATAACGAAACACCAATCAGAAAGACGAATGTTTGATTGAAGTGTTTGAGCTGGTAACAAATAAAAGTTCACAACAGTTTTTGAGGTGGTAAACCAGAAAAGTTAAAGAAGAAGATAACGTTGGGAAGAAGAAGAGTTGGATTTGCAAAGGAGAAGAAGTGTTTCTGTACGTAGAAGAGTTGGATTTGCAAAGGAGAAGAAGTGTTTTTGTACGTTTAAATAAAAAGAGTTGGATTTGGAAAGGAGAAGAAAATTGCGTTGGGAAGGAGGAAAATTAAAAACGGTAACTATTGGGTTTTGTGAAGAACAAACGGTCATTATGTTTTGTGACCAGCTAAGAAGGTAATATTAGGATGCATAGGAAATCACAACAACTTTAAAACATAACCATTAGATGTGAAATTTGGACAAATCAAGGGTCAAGATTTGATGAGCTGGATTTTTTTTTAGAGGTGTATAGAAACACCGGTGTTCTATAAATTGTCCCTATATATATATATTGCGGCCAATTGCCATATATCTTTCATTTATATCTATATATTGTGGTCGATTTCCTTTACCATGTAGGATTTGTGTCTTTTGACTTAAATCCTAACCCCAGGTAGATTTCCTTAGAATTCCAAACCCTAATCCAACTTTTTAGTGTATTTGTGACTATATAAAAGACTTCCTTATTTGACTAGATAAATAAATCCCTTATTTATCTACTTACCAAATAAAGTCTTTTATTTTAATTATACTACCACAATAGTATACTACTAAGAGACATATTTCCTAGTCATAAAAAGATTTTGATTCTTAATTAAATAATTAATTAATCAATTAATTAATTTCCATTTAATCAAATAATGAAACAAAATAATATATTAGACTTTTATGCAAGCCTTGCCGCCCATACATATATATATGGCCCATATATTATTTTCTTATTTCATTTAATCCATTGGACCTTAATTAAAAGGCCCACATGTGAACTAGGCCCATTCTTACTAAAAGAAACAAGTCTACATGCCTTAATACAATTCTAGATGAACTCATAAATTAGTCCGGTAGAATATATCAAGTGATCCATGCAAGTCCGTGCGGATTGGGGATCTTGGCGGGCTATCTAAATTTAAGCTCTAATAGACATAACCCAATCACAATCAACAAATGATTCACTTAGGTTCGATCTATTAATTTTAGTTCATTCCACTAAAGAACTAAAATTGCACTCTTAAATAAAGATAGTGAAACAAATTATAGCATGGTGTGTATAAAACTATCTGGGGGGGGGGGGGGGGGAATAGATTTTAAGCTTTTTACCCAATTTTTCGTGATAGTCAAAATTACAAAATTACCCCTAAATAGATAAAGCAATAAATCAAGTATAATATGCGGAAATTAAATAACACTTGATTTTTACGTGGAAACCCTCACGGGAAAAACCACGGGCTAGTAAGTAAGCCACACTCGAACCTCGAATCCACTAAATGTGTAAAACGATTACAACCTAATCCCGGAAGTAATCACACACCTACCTAATCCCGGTATGAGTGAACCTAGTCCAATTTGCTTGCGTTCTAAGCAACCTAATCCCGGATGCTACACACAAGACTTACTTTCTCTATGAAGAGAATACAACCCTAAGTGAATATATGAATATCCAAATGCAACATAGAGCAAGGGAAACCCTATATGCTTATCTTAGATGATTAATATGCAATTAGAACAATCCTAGATATCAAAACTAAATGACATGTCAAATAGTTTAGCTAATCAAGATTAAGCACAAAACTTAATTAGCTATCACAAAACAACTTCTCAAACATACATCATACTAATCTCAAACTTGTATTCAAAGTATATAAAATAACATACAAGTAATTAATTGAGATTGCTAGCTAAGAGAAACACAAAATATGTAAGATATTAGTGAAAAGCTTACCAAGCAAAGTATGATGAAGAATCCATGCAAGATGACATCTAGAAGATCAAGGATGATGCTAGATGATGATTGATGATCATGAAAAAGTGTTTGAGTAATAAAAAATGAGTTCTTGGAATTTTTCTTCTCTTTGAAAAATATCCTAAGTATGAATTCTGAATATGAACTCTCTTAATTGACCTAAAGACAAAATGACATATATATAGGGGGCCAAATCAAAGTGTGGTCATTTAAGTAAGTTTCAAAGGAACGCGTCGATCGGCGGTTTCAATCGGCGGCCAGGCCGCCGATCATGACCGCCGAAATGAGCTCGTGAAGAACAGAGCATAAACGGTGGTTCATTCGGCGGTTTCGTGACCGTCGATCCCAACCGCCGAATCAAACCAGAGAGATTAAAATCAATCAGGTATGAACGGCAATTTCAAACGGCAGTTTCAAACGGCTGTTTCGTGACCGCCGATTCAACCACCGAATTAGACTGAGAGATAAATCAATCAGGTCTTGAATCGGCGGTTTCGAAAGGCGGTCGTGACCGCCGATCTTAACCGCAGAAATGCTTCAAACCAATCTGTACTGAAACGGCGGTTTCATTCGGCGGCCAGGCCGCCGATCATAACCGCCGATCACCTAGAAAGGTGAAAACCAAGGAGAAGCCAAGGGCATTCTCCATAGGCGGTCCTCGCGCTAAACCAAGCACATTCTAGTGCATGTGCGGACGTTTCCGAAAGTTATCGGGAAACGAATTACACGACAACATGACACAATTACACACAACAAAATATAATAAATAAGTGCAAGTGTGAAATGTGACAAATGAAGAGAATGCACACATATGCAATGAATGTTAAGTGTGTGTGTGCAACTAATCTCTTCAAAGAAAAGTAAGCACATAGAAATTTACCTTCGGTGCTTATCAACACGATGTCTTCAAAGGGCTTCGAACAATAAGACCGATACTTAGGCTACCCTTACAAAGAACCCCAACATGTGGTTTGTCCACGAAATGAGCCAATCAACAAATGGGAACCTTACAGTCCACAAATACCATTGGCTTTCTTCCCAAGCTTAGGGAGGCCATGCACACACTCGAACTTTCCAAGGGTTCTTAAATCCCTAAAGTTCAATAGGCCAAGTCTTTCATGCCACAACTCTATTTGCTCATCCATGGACACATTGTTTGAGACTATTCTAGCTTCAAGACAATAGCAATTGTCGCTAGATCTCATACCTTTGAATAAGGTTTGTCCATCGAGCTTTAGGATCGAGCAATCATCTTTACAAAACAAGACGGAATATCCTTCATCACTTAGATGTGAGATGCTTATTAAATTGGCTTTCAAGCCATCAACAAATAAAGCATCGGATAAGGAGGGTAATCCGGGAACGGAAATGGTTCCTTTCCCTACAACTTTCTTTTTGGATCCATCACCAAAAGTGACATATCCACCTTCCTCCATAACAAGAGTCTCGAAGAAACTCTTGTTTCCCGTCATGTGCCTAGAGCACCCACTATCTAAATACCAAAAATTAGAAGAATTTGCCTTCAAGGCTATTTGAGCAACATGGCAAACAATTTCATTCTTTCTAATCCACCTAGAAACAATCTTAGCTTTCTTAGTGGTCTTTGGTACATGGGCTCTAGATGTCCTAGGATCATGCATAATAATATTATCATTCCTAGGAACATGCATCATGGCTCTTTTCTTTTTCTTCTCTATCATGCTTCTAGTTTTGCACATTTTTATATATCGAAAGCAATGTGGTCTAATATGACCATCAAATCCACAAAAGTGACATATAGGAGTAAAATAAAGAATCATACCTTGTCTTTGTGCACGTATGGGAGCTCGTCCATGTCTTTGTGGATAAGTGGGTTCAATCCATCTTCGTTGTTGAACCGGTCTAGGTTGCTTCCAAGCTTGAGGTTGCATGATTGGTCTCTTTCCTTTGTGAGCCAATTGTTGAGGAATGTTGGCTTGAGGGACCCTAGGGGGTTGAGCTTGAGGTTGCCTTCTTGGCCCCATCTTCACTTGTGCATTAGAGCATTGTCCTACTTCTAATTTCTTCCTAGGAGCTTGCACAAATGAAGTTTCTTCTTTCTTCAAGCTCTTGACAAACACGGTCTTGTTAGAGGTAGAGATCTTCTTGTCATCTTCATACCCAAGACCCCTCTTGTCATATGGACTCTTTCCAACACCAAGCATATGGTCAAGCTTCTTGGTGCTAGAATCTATCCTAGCCAATGGCCCTTTAACTTCTACAAGTTCCCTCTTCAAGCCTTCTTCACTTCTCTTGGATAAGTCTAACTCCTTAATTAACTTATCCACTCTCCTCTTCAATCTTTCCACTTGTTCACTTAAGTGGTCATTGTGAGCCGAAAGTTCAAGGTTCTCTTCTCTCAACCTCTCAATCTTTCTTGTGCTTTTAATTGCTAAATCATTGAACTCGGCATGGTATTTAGCAAGCACCTTTTGCTCCACAAATTTCTTTATGGACTTAGAAGAGGAGTCACTTTCTACTTCACTAGAGTCAATTTCCTCTTGACTCATTTCCTCTCTCTCACTAGCACTTTTGCTCTTGTGAGATGAGGCAAAAGCTAGGAAGTTAGCCATGAGCTCTTCTTCACTTGAAGACTCATCTTCCTCATTGGAGTCATCACTACTCCCACTCCAAGTGGCGGCCATCACTTTGCTCTTCTTCTTTTCATTGTGATTAGCACATTCGGGGGCAAAGTGACCAATCCCACCACATTCAAAGCATCGGACCCCTTTCCTTTCGGTCCTCTCTTGTCTAGGCTCAAACTTCTTGAAGAAACCTTTTTTCTTCAAGTCTTGTCCTCTTGACCCAAATCCCTTCTTCTTCTTGAACCCCATAACCTTATTAAACCTTTTCACGAATAAGGTAAGGCCTTCATCCGAGTCATGCTTTGCCTTCTTTGCATCCTTAGATGCCTTCAAAGCTATTCCTTTAGACTTCTTAGGAGGAGTAGTGGTGCTAGGAGCCTTCCTAGACTCATATGCAAGGAGACGTCCAATCACCTCACTTGGCTTCATATCCATGTAGCCACTATTTTCTTCTATGGCCGTCACCTTTGATTCAAACCTATCGGGGAGAGATCTCATAATTTTTTGCTTGACTCTCCTATCCGAATACGGGTCTCCGAGTTGATGGCTTTGATTTACGATGTCCATCAATTTGATTTCGAAGTCATTGAAGCATTCATCCTCTCCCATCCTAAGTAGCTCAAATTGAGTTTGGAGGACTTGAAGCTTGGACTTCTTCACCACCTCGGTTCCTTCATGTGCAACTTGAAGGATGTCCCATGCCACTTTTGCAATCTGAGTATTCTGAATAAGCTTGTATTGATTCTCATCCATTGCACACATGATGGCATGCATAGCCTTCCTATTCCACTTGGAAGCCTCAAACTCTTGCGCGTTCCATTACGCCTTAGGCTTCAAAACTTCTTCTCCTCCACCACTGGGAGTCATCATGGGTAGATCATATCCGTCTTCCACCGCCATCCATGCACGGTCATGAATTTGACATATGTAGGATTCCATCTTCCCTTTCCATTGGGAATAATTTAAACCGGTAAGAAGTGGAGGCCTTGTGCTAGAAACACCTTCGTGGCCACCACCATTTCCACCGTTTCCACTCATAGTGTTTATGAATGAATGAAATGAATGCAAATGTATGAATGATCAAAAATCACACAAAATGCAAAACACACCAAAAAAGCAAGGATCACCTATGTATGTCTAGGAACCCGCTCTGATACCAATTGAAACAAATTATAGCACGGTGTGTATAAAACTATCTAGAGGGGGGGTGAATAGATTTTAAGCTTTTTACCCAATTTTTCGTGATAGTCAAAATTACAAAATTACCCCTAAATAGATAAAGCAATAAATCAAGTATAATATGCGGAAATTAAATAACACTTGATTTTTACGTGGAAACCCTCACGGGAAAAACCACGGGTTAGTAAGTAAGCCACACTCGAACCTTGAATCCACTAAATGTGTAAAACGATTACAACCTAATCCCGGAAGTAATCACACACCTACCTAATCCCGGTATGAGTTAACCTAGTCCAATTTGCTTGCGTTCTAAGCAACCTAATCCCGGATGCTACACACAAGACTTACTTTCTCTATGAAGAGAATACAACCCTAAGTGAATGTATGAATATCCAAATGCAATATAGAGCAAGGGAAACCCTATATGCTTATCTAAGATGATTAATATGTAATTAGAACAATCCTAGACATCAAAACTAAATGACATGTCAAATAGTTTAGCTAATCAAGATTAAGCACAAAACTTAATTAGCTATCACAAAACAACTTCTCAAACATATATCATACTAATCTCAAACTTGTATTCAAAGTATATAAAATAACATACAAGTAATTAATTGAGATTGCTAGCTAAGAGAAACACAAAATATGTAAGATATTAGTGAAAAGCTTACCAAGCAAAGTATGATGAAGAATCCATGCAAGATGACATCTAGAAGATCAAGGATGATGCTAGATGATGATTGATGATCATGAAAAAGTGTTTGAGTAATAAAAAATGAGTTCTTGGAATTTTTCTTCTCTTTGAAAAATATCCTAAGTATGAATTCTGAATATGAACTCTCTTAATTGACCTAAAGACAAAATGGCATATATATAGGGGGCCAAATCAAAGTGTGGTCGTTTAAGTAAGTTTCAAAGGAACGCGCCGATCGGCGGTTTCAATCGGCGGCCAGGCCGCCGATCATGACCGTCGAAATGAGCTCGTGAAGAACAGAGCATAAATGGCGGTTCATTCGGTGGTTTCGTGACCGCCGATCCCAACCGCCGAATCAAACCAGAGAGATTAAAATCAATCAGGTATGAACGACAGTTTCAAACGGCGGTTTCGTGACCGCCGATTCAACCACCGAATTAGACTGAGAGATAAATCAATCAGGTCTTAAATCGGCGGTTTCGAACGGCGGTCGTGACCGCCGATCTTAACCGCAGAAATGCTTCAGACCAATCTGGACTGAAACGGCGGTTTCATTCGGCGACTTCATTCGGCGGCCAGGCCACCGATCATAACCGCCGATCACATAAAAAGGTGAAAACCAAGGAGAAGCCAAGGGCATTCTCCATAGGCGGTCCTCGCGCTAAACCAAGCACATTCTAGTGCATACGCGGACGTTTCCGAAAGTTATCGGGAAACGAATTACACAACAACATGACACAATTACACACAACAAAATATAATAAATAAGTGCAAGTGTGAAATGTGACAAATGAAGAGAATGCACACATATGCAATGAATGTTAAGTGTGTGTGTGCAACTAATCTCTTCAAAGAAAAGTAAGCACATAAAAATTTACCTTCGGTGCTTATCAACACGAGGTCTTCAAAGGGCTTCGAACAAGAAGACCGATACTTAGGCTACCCTTACAAAGAACCCCAACATGTGGTTTGTCCACGAAATGAGCCAATCAACAAATGGGAACCTTACAGATAGAACAAGTAAATTATTCTCATTCATACCCTAGACAATCTTATTGGAGATAGTGAATCCTCGTGAATAATATCAGTAATCGCCAAGAGCTCATAGACCGCCTATAGCTTTCCAAGTTACCATATTTACTCATATGACCACATTTTGAACTTTGGATATTTTGACTTGTCCAGAAGCCATGCTTTCAATAGTCACTATCGAAAACTCAATGTTGAGATTTTATATCTAATTACCTCAAAACATCCATATAATGATATTATACTCTCATTGTATAAATGGAGCCACGATGTCCATATCTATAAATGAAGTCCTCTATCGATTAACAAATGAATATCACCAAACTATCGAGGATAGACTATGCTATATAATCGTACTCATTGATAACTCAAATGATACCACTTGCAACCATAAGTCCATCATTTATCTCAGGATTAAGATAGACTCTCTGATTGTCCTCATAATGAAAAGACTTTAATCTATTGACGGTTCTAGATAAAGTATTTCATTGTGATCCAGTTCAATGCACCTAGTGCACTAGATTCTTTTACTCAAAGCCACTTTAATGATTTAGACCCATCATAACACATTTGATCCCACTCAAATGCTAGCAAAAGAATCTATAACTTTAACAAGATAAAGGTGCCCAACCTTTAACTTAAGTTGTGAACATTATTCAAGACTAACTAAAGAATTGTGTCTACCTCATACATATCCAGATGTACAAACAACTCTTCTTTTTTCATAGTCTTTTGACCTTATGATTATTTACCTTGACAATTATAATTATAAATGCTATAAAATTTTGTTAAATAAACAGAAATCACTTTTTTAATATGATAAGATTGTCAATTACAATATTACACTCTTGCTATTGAGCATAATCCTAACAACTTCTTCACTAGGTTTTTGGCATATTTGGCTTGGGTAATAAAAATCTCATCATCTAATTGCCTAATTTGCAAACCTAGGAAGTAACTAAGCTCACCAACAAGACTCATCTCAAATTCATGAGACATATCATCAACAAATTGTTGGACTTTGGTGTTGTTGGTGGAGCCAAATACAATGTCATCAACATAGATTTGAGCTATAAATAACTCATTTTTGTTTCTCTTTGTAAGGATTCCCATATCTTGATTGGCTTATTTCGTGGACAAACCACATGTTAGGGTTTATTGTGTAAGGGTAATTTAGGTGATTGAACTTCAAGCTCAAAGGCCCTTCCATGACCTCAAGAGAATAAGCACCAAAGATAAATATCTATGTGCTTAATTTGCTTTGAAGAGATTAGTTGCACACACACACAACACATGCATAAATCTTATTCTTGTATGTTGTGTATTTTATATAAGTGTGTGCATATTCTTGAACATCTCTTCTTACATGTTTTATTTGATTGCATCTTGTACATTGAAATGCCATGACATTTAGGCATTAGGATGCAAAGCCTTGCTTTTGCTTGGCATGAAGGCTGGAGACCGCTGTCACTACCGCTGTGGCTTCGGCAGCGGTTATGACAGCGGTGTGATGCTCTGTTTGCATCACTTCGACTGCTATGGATTTTTCGCAGCGGTTGGACAGCAATTTCATGAATAGTGTTCACCACTGTCACAACCGCTGTGGTAGCCACAGCGGTTAGCACAGTGGTTTCATACCTGATGCATTTTTAATGTACCGCTGTCGATACCGCTGTGGCTTTGGCAGCGGTAATAGCAGCGGTTTGCCCTGTTTTTTTCAAATGAGCTCGGGTTGCCAAATAGAAATGGGTTGACGAGCCACATGCACACACACGCTCACATGTTGAAATCTATTCTCTTTATAAGCAAAAATTTCGGATGATAACCGGTTTGACCTTTTCATGGAAAGGCCTAAGATGAATAGATGTTGAAATTGTTTGCATGCTTGATTATCAAACTACTTCTTTTCATATACTTGAAGCAAAATCTTCACACACTCACTTTTGCTTTATTAGTATTTTGATACTTTAGCAATTTTTGATGACATATGAGAGTGATTGAAAATCTTGATGTAACTCTCTTAGATATGTGAAGCTTATTTGCAAATCTAATAAAATTGCTTGTGATGTGATTGTGTCGTGATTTTTGTGAACTTGTCTATCTTGATTTTAGATGAGGCACTTGTCAAGGGGGAGCATAATATGCTAAATTCTTGTTCTCTTTTATGACATGTTCACATGTTCTTCAAGGTTGTTGTTTGTTGGCATTATTCTTATTTTTGATAAATCATATTGATACTTTGATATATTCTTATATGCATAATGATTTGTTGAATATAGTGTTTTGCCTTTGTATATGTTTATTGATTTATTTGTTTCCTCTCACTTTTGTTTTTAGTTTTTTTTTTGCAAGATCATGGGAAAAGCAAAGAAAATTGGTGGCAATGTTTCTTCAACTCCCATTGTCAAGTCTAAACCTACAATTTCTTCCAAAATTTCCAAAGCTAACAAAGTGGATGAATTGGGAATTTTTGGTTGCAAAAATCTAATTCAAGAAAGAGGTATTGACTTGGACTCTTGTGTTGGATCCTATGTTTATGATGTGCTTAAGAGTAGAAATTGGAATTCATGGGTGAACATGTTAGGAATCTCTAATGAGACCGTTGTTAGAGAATTTTATCATGCTTATAAAGATAGTTCTACTGTGACTAGTGCCAATTTGAACATGAGGAAAGTCGTCTTTAGAGTTTGTTCTAGGACGGTTAATGAATTTCTTGACTTGTCCGATAACATTGAATCGGAATTCCTTGATGTTGACATCTTGGAAAACCTTGATTTAATGGGAAGAACTCTATGTGATGATAGTAATTTTGTGTGGGGGAAACGTGCTTTTATTAAGCAAGGTGAGTTAACAAAAATTAGTGCATTTTGGCATTTATTTGTGTGCTCCAATCTTGTTGTTTCTACTAATGCTTCGGAGCTTAATAGAGACAAAATTAAGATTGTATATGCCTTGGTGACTAACAAACCTATAAACCTTGGTGAATTGCTTGTGGAGCAAATTGAAATTGCGGCTTGTACTAGTCGTTTGGATAAGAAATTGGCTTTTCCGGGGTTTATAACTCAATTGTGCTTAGCTAAAGGTGTGAGGAATCTTGATGGTGATGTTATGCTTCCTCCCTTAGAGAAGTTGAGTGAGAAACGTATGGCATCCATGTCATACAAGGACAAGGGAAAGTCTAATGATGTGTTTAGACTTTTTGGTGATTCTCTTGATTCTAACCATGTCCCTAGCTCACCCGCTCTTCCTAGTTGGGCTTTAAAATTGAGGAATGAGGTTGAAGAATCTCGTAGGTTGATTGAGACGTCACAAAGGAAGATTGAAGACCTTAGTGCCAAGCTTGTTGTTCAAGATGAAAGGATCAAAGAGTTGGAAGGAAAATCAACTACAACAAGGCAATATGTGAGATCCTCACACCGCACTTCATTCCTTGGTGGCATAAGTGGCTAGAGAGCTTCATGAGGTATATTTTCTTACTCTTTCCCTTTGGCTTCATATCATGTCAAAAAGGGGGAGAAATATGAGAAACACATGGGAGAAATCTAGCTTACTTAGTCTCATTTTAGTTTTTGTGTTGTTTTATTTTTAGTATGTTTTTCATATCAAGCTTGAACTATATGGCATGTAATATTTTTTGTTGTTGAATCTTGGCTTAGAATATTTTGATGGATAGTATGTATTAAGGGGGAGCATACTTGATCCATTTGAACTTATATGATTTTATTTTCTTGCCTAAGATTGGATATTGCCATATTTGTTGTCTCTTGGATATTCTTGTGCTTTCAAGTTTCTTTTTAGGTGATATCAAGAGAAGACCAAGTTGAAGTTCAAGACTTGTTTTGGTTGTTAATTTGTGTCTATATGTGTAACTCATTGTACTCATTGTGACCAAATTTTCTTTGTAATTGTTTTAGTGTTTGTTTAGGGGTTTTGACATGGAATTTGCCAAAGGGGGAGATTGTAAGGTTTATAGTTTGTGTTGGCATCAATTCCATATCAAAACGTGTTTCTCTTGTAATGTTTAGTGGTTAGTATATCGAAGAATTAAGAAGACGAAGGACGTCTCATCCACAATTCATTCAAGAAGCCGGCTTTTAAGAGATTCGTGCATCATTGGTCAACAAAGGTATTAAAGGACCTCATATCTTTTACAAGGCTAGGCACACACAGACACATAGCATTCTTGTGTGTTCCTTCATGATTTAATTTCATTTACATGTCACTTTCACACACTTGGCAAAATATGCTCATGCATTCATATTATGTTGGCAAACTTTGTGTTTTGCATTTTCTAGGACTATGTCCGGAAACTAGCATATGTGTGTGTCTTTTTGTTTGTATGTTTCCGTATTTTTGTATTTGGACTTGAATATGTTCTATTATGATGCCTTATTGAGTTCCGGTCATTTCAGTTACTCATTCATAAGGTTTCGAGTCCAAACGATGTAGCTACGCTACTTTTCGTTCTCATTCGTTGAGTTGACTTCATCGACGTTTTCCGAGATGATTTCTCAACCGTTTTTCAAAGTTGTGTAGTCTTCGTCGTGCGTGAGAGAGTCATGGTTTGTAATCCGGAAACGGATTCGAAATCAGAGTTCGGACGCCCAAGATACGGGCTGAAGAACCGAGGGAGCGCGCGAGAGGACAGCCCAGGCCGTGAGGCCACTTGGGCTGGCCGTTGGTGAGGCCGTGGGCCCCACGGCCTGGAGGGGCCTCTGCCCCCGTGTGGGCCACGCGCCCCCCACGGCCAGGGGGTGACGTGGCCTCACATGGTTGGTCGGTTTTGGCCTTCTCTCTCCTCCTATTTCTTTCCTCTCTCTCTCCATTTGAAAAATTAAGAAGAAAAAGTTGTGTTTTCCCGTAAGGATTTTCTCTCCAGTTTTCAGATTTTCAAAACACCATATCTTCCTCATCCGGAGTCGGATTTGAGTGATTAAAGTTGGAGAGTGTTCGTATTTGAGTCCTCTATCATCTCCAAGTGGTTTGGTGGCTGTTTGATCGTGATTTCTAGTGGTTCAACACTGATTTCCGAACCAGCTGCATAATCTGAGGTAATGGTCTCAACTTTGGGATTTCTTTTTTTTTGACCTTCCATTTGCTTGGGGTTTCTTCTTCTATATCTATGTTTATGTTTGGTAAAAGCTATTGAGAAATATAGCTTGATTATCATTCTAATTGAAAGTCAATTTGTGGACTAATGTTGACTAGTTTCTATGATTCTAGGTTTTACATTTGTTTGTGAGTTGTATTGTGATTAGAATGGCATCTTAGGTTGTTTGGAACTTAATTGAATTAATTTTGTGATAAATGATCTTGAGATTTGATTTGATCATTTGATTGATGAAATCTAGGATTTGTGTATTTGTTTGTGATTTAGAGAATCTAGGTTTTGATTGATGTAAATCTCAATTCCTTGCTCTATATTTTTGACTAGAATATTGATTGATTTTAATCTCATATATCTAGCATTTTATTGTATGTTAATTGCATCTTGAACTTGTACTTAATGAACATATTTTGATTCAAGTGTTGTATATGTGAATGAGGCTTTGAGCTTATGTGTTTGGTGTTTCACATGCTTAGGTCACTACTACAAAAAATGCAAAAGAAATCGGTTTTTTTATATGGAAGAAATCGGTTTTTGAAATTTTTAAAACCGATCTCTTTTTGAGTGATTTAGAAAAAAAAGCGCAAAAGACATCGGTTTTTAACCGATGTAAAACAAGAGAAAAGAAATCGGTTTTACTTAAAACCGATTTAAAAACCTAGTAGAAAATAAATCGGTTTTACTTAAAACCGATTTAAAAAACCTGATGTAAAATTGATGAATTACAAAAAAAAAATCCCACCGTCGCCGGCACACCCCACCTATGATAATAATGACAATTAATTGTCATTATGAGGAATCGAACTCGCAACCTCAAAGTCAAAGTGGTAAACCTTTACCGCCTGACTACAAGAATGAATGTGTTAACAATTGCACAATATATATATATATAACCTATATGAATTGTTAGAAAAAAAAAAAAAAAAAAACTTGTTTGATAAATTTAAATTTACTCAACTACTCAAAATTCTAATTTCTACTACAAACATACATATATTAAATAAATTTTATTGGTGGGTTTATTTTTCATTTCATTTTTTATTGTGTGGTTTTGTGTTCTGCTAGAGATATTTTTATGCAAACCTTTTCCCTAAAACTGTATCTTTTGGCAACGAAATAATTTTTTTCATCCATGCTAGATTTTTTGATTTTTCGATACGAATCCAACGGTATAAAGAACGTAAAATTATGGGCGGTATTTTGAAAGTTATGATCAATTATTCAGTCAAAGGTCAGAAGCAATTGAAGATATTTTTGTGCAAACTTTTTTCTTAAAACTGTATCTTTTGGCAACAAAATAATTTTTTTTGTCCATGGTAGATTCTTTGATTTTTTGATACGAATCCAACGGTATAAAGAACGTAAAATTCCGGGTGGTATTTTGAAAGTTATGATCAATTATTCATGAGTACTCAAAGGTCGATCGATTGGAGATATTTTTGTGTAAAAATTTTCCTTAAGAAATAATTTTTTTTTCCATGATGCAGTCTTTGATTTTTCGATACGAATCCAACGGTATAAAGAACGTAAAATTCCAGGTGGTATTTTGAAAGTTATGATCAATTTTTCAGTCAAAGGTCAGAATTGGAGATATTTTTGTGCAAACTCTTTCCTTAAAACTGTATCTTTTGGCAAGGAAATAAATTTTTTTGTCCATGTTGGATTCTTCAATTTTTTGATGCGAATCCAACGGTTTAAAGAACGTTAAATTCCGGGCGGTATTTTGAAAGTTATGATCAATTATTCATGTGTACTCAAAGGTCAAGCGATTGGAGATACTTTTGTGTAAACTTTTTCCTTAAAACTGTATCTTTTGGCAAGGAAATAAATTTTTTTTTTCCATGGTAGATTCTTCAATTTTTCGATACGAATCCAACGGTATAAAGAACGTAAAATTCCGGTTGGTATTTTGAAAGTTATGATCAATTTTTCAGTCAAAGGTCAGAATTGAAGCGATTGGAGATATTTTTGTGTAAACTCTTTCCTTAAAACTGTATCTTTTGGCAAGGAAATAATTTTTTTTGTCCATTTTCAGTTCTTCAACTTTTTGATACAAATCCAACGGTATAAAGAACGTAAAATTCCGGGCGGTATTTTGAAAGTTATGATCAATTATTCATGAGTACTCAAAGGTCAAGCGATTGGAGATATTTTTGTGTAAACCTTTTCCTTAAAACTGTATCTTTTGGCAAGGAAATAAATTTTTTTTTCCATGGTAGATTCTTCAATTTTTTGATACGAATCCAACGGTATAAAGAACGTAAAAGTCCAGTTGGTATTTTGAAAGTTATGATCAATGTTTCAGTCAAAGGTCAGAATTGAAGCGATTGGAGATATTTTTGTAAAATTTCTTTCCTTAAAACTGTATCTTTTGGCAAGGAAATAAATTTTTTTGTCCATGTTGGGTTCTTGAATTATTCGATACGAATCCAACGGTATAAAGAACGTAAAATTCCGGTTGGTATTTTGAAAGTTATGATCAATTTTTCAGTCAAAGGTCAGAATTGAAGCGATTGGAGATATTTTTGTGAAAACTCTTTCCTTAAAACTGTATCTTTTGGCAAGGAAATAATTTTTTTTGTCCATGTTGGGTTCTTCAATTTTTCGATACGAATCCAACGGTATAAAGAACGTAAAATTCCGGGTGGTATTTTGAAAGTTATGATCAATTATTCAGTCAAAGGTCAGAAGCGATTCGTGAATCCGCGAGTGAGCTGTTTTCATCGCTCATTTTCTCACTTTTCCAAATCGATTTTTGGAATATTTTCTGATTTAAAAGTGTTTGTTTGCATGTCTACTTTCTTTTGTCAAAAGTTGAGCAAATAACGTTGAGTATTTTTAGAGATGTGCCCTTGAATATGGACATAGGTCAGATTTGCATTGCAGAATTTTGCTTTTGAATCTACATCGATTTTTATAAAAACCGATGTCTAAACGCTTGCTTTTAATATCGGTTTTTATAAAAACCGTTGTCTTTTCAACGCAAAATTTAAGACATCGGTTTTTATAAAAACCGATGTCTAAACGTTTTTTTTAAATATCGGTTTTCTTAAAAACCGATGTCTTTTGAAATTGTAATTTTTAAGACATCGGTTTTTATAAAAACTGATTTCTAAAAGCTTTTTTAAAATCGGTTACCAAAAACCGATTTCTTTTAGTGATTTCTAGTGATGTCTTTAAGCATTTTTGTAGTAGTGGGTTTTATTCTCTTATTTTGCTTCTAGACTTGATTACTTGTGATATCACATGTTTAGGTCTATTTGTGCCATAGAATGTATTGATCACATGTTCTATGTTGTATTGATTATTTGCATCATTTGCATTCACATGATCACACTAGGAAGTCCTTGTAAAAGGCATGAAGTCTTGGTTAGAGTCGGGGTGACTCGGATAGCCAAGCAAGAAGTCTTGCCTAGAGTCGGGATGACTCGGATAGGTAAGCAAGAAGTCATGGCTAGAGTCGGGAGAACTCGGATAGTCATGCATGGGAGGCTCCCTAGAGGCAAGAGTGCCTTGGATAGGGAGTTGGCTAATATATTGGTAGGCCTAGGCGTATGGTTAGACATAGACTCCGATAGAGCGGGGTACACGGGAGGTGTATGCACTCTGGAGGAATTTCTAATCTACCATCGATGTTGGTTTTGTGTGTTGTCCAATATATGGTGGTTTCGCATCATTGAGGGATTTCACACTTTCCAATAAGGTTGGGTAGGCTTAGACTTCACTAGGTTGGGTGAGCTAAAGATTGGTCACTTTATGAATGTTCTATGTTTGCTTTCCAATAATATAGTATCCAATGGTTGTAGTTCAACCCGTGGATGTTTCCTCCTTGGAGGTTTTACCACGTTAAAAAATCTCTTGTGTTAATTCTTCCTATCTCTTATCTTATATTTTAATTGTATATTTTATTATCTTGATTCATAATATTCACTTGTGATATATTGTGAAGCAAGACTTTGTATAGTGTGATTTGTGGATTCATTCTTTTGATCATTTTTGTATCTATGATTCTTTTGTATATTGTAATTTTTGTATAGTGATATTTGATCACTCTTGTAACTCATTGAACATCTATTGAAATACAAGCTTACTTTGTTGTTGTGTTTATTTGTTCTTATACCTCACATAACTAGATGATATACTTAGACCTTGCTCTCATGATTGTATTCTTGATTGTCTATGTATGTCTTCCTTGGCTTATTTTGTTGTGTGTAAGGCTACCTTGAGGGACAAACGAAAGTTTGTTCAAGGGTTTGAAAAAAGGTGTAAAAACCTATTCACCCCCCCCCCCCCTCTAGGTATGCTTTAAGCAATTTAACTACGTTTGTATACTTTCATCTAGGATGGTCTAGTGCATTGGTACTCATCATCACACATGCTATGGTAAGTTGAACACTAATTTCATCTAATTTCATCTAATTTTAGTGTTTTTATTTATCTATCTATCTCTTTAATTTCTTGTATGTTTTAGATCATATGCTAAATACAAGTTAGAGATTATTTGTGATGAATATGATTGAGTGTTGTATTGTGATAGCTAATTAGGTTTTTGCCTAATCTTGATTAGCTAAGCTTTTTGACATGTCATTTAGCTCTTGATATTTAAGATTGATTTAATTGTTATATCATCATCATAGATAAGCATCTAAGGTTCCTTAGCCTTGTTTGTTATTTGAATATTCATACATATTCACATAGGTTGCATTATCTCTTCATTGATAATTAAGACTTGAGGCTAAGATTGCTTAGGCCTCAAGCAAATTGGACTAGAGCCATTTTTAAAGGCCCGTGTGGTAGAAGTGGGGGGTTATTGACCGGAGTGTTAGACGAGGTCTACATAGGTTGTAAACTCCATTTCAATTAGTGGATTTCGAGGTTCGAGTGTGGCACACTATACAGCCCGTGGTTTTTCCCAATGGTTGGGTTTCCACGTATACATCAAGTGTTATTTAATTTCCACACCATATTACACTTGTTTGTATTTTTGACTAGTAGGGGCATTTTCGTAAAATTGTCTTGTATGCGAAAATTGGGTAAAATTAGTTAAAATCTATTCACCCCCCTCTAGATTAATATATCAAACACACCGTTAATTTGTTTCACTTTTGATGAACAAGGTCTTGTCAACACTACCCCTTGTGTAGTCATTGTCAATAAGAAATTGAGTGAGGCGCTCATACCAAGCCCTCGGTGCTTGTTTCAACCTATATAACGCCTTTTTGAGACGATAGACATGGTTGGGGTGTTGTGCATCCACAAACCCCTTGGGTTGTTCAACAAACACTTCCTCTTGCAATAAGCCATTGAGGAAGGCACTCTTGACGTCTATTTGGTGTAATTTGAACTTGTGAATACAAGATATGGACAAGAGAAGCCTAATGGACTCTAAACGGGCAACGGGAGCAAATGTCTCCTCAAAGTCAATACCCTCAATTTGAGAGTACCCTTGTGCTACAAGTCTAGCCTTGTTTCGCACTATGTTGCCATCCTCATCGGATTTGTTCCTATAAATCCACTTGGTGCCTATGACATGTGTGCTTTTAGGCCTAGGAACTAGAGTCCAAACCTCATTCCTTTTGAATTGGTTTAGCTCTTCTTACATGGCAAGAACCCAAAATTCATCATTTAAGGCTTCATCAACCTTTTTGGGTTCAATTTGAGAGGTGTAGCATGTAAAGCTAATGAGATTAGCCATTTGATGCCTAGTCCTAACACCCTCATTAACTTCTCCAATGATGTCATTTTTATCATGGAGTTGTCTAACCTATGGAATGGGTTCTTTAGAGCTTAAGAGAGGAACTCTAAAAATAGGTTGTGTGTCCTCAACATCACCATGGGACATCCCAATATTGGGAGTCTCCACAACCTTCTCCAAGGGAGAGTTATCATCTAAAACTACCTCCTCCTCATGGTCATTAGACTTTAGCCTTATATCATCAATGACAACATTGGATGATTCCATGACGGTTCAAGTCTTCAAGTTGAAAACTCTATAGGCTCTACTATTCAAGGCATAGCCAATAAATATACCCTTATCACTCTTAGCATCAAACTTGCCAAGTTGATCACGGTCATTCAAAATGTAGCATTTGCTTCCAAAGGTGTGGAAGTAGCTAATATTTGGCTTCTTACCTTTCCATAACTCATAGGAGGTATTCCTAGATCTGGGCCTTAGGAAAACTCTATTTCCTATATAGCAAGCCGTATTGACGGCTTCGGCCCATAGGTTCCTAGGGACATTGTTGCTAAGCAACATCACATGGGCCATCTCTTAAAGAACCCTATTTTTCCTCTCAACAACTCCATTTTATTGAGGTGTCCTAGGAGCCGAAAACTCATGGGAGATCCCTAAGCTATTGCAATAGCTTTCAAAGAGGGTATTCTTAAACTCCCTCACATGTTCACTTCTAATCCTTTTAATGCTTTTAATGTTAGAATTCATTTCATTTTGTATTCTAGTACAAAGCATTTTAAACTTCTCAAAAGTTTCGGATTTTTCTCTAAGAAAATATGTCCATGTGAATCTAGAGAAATCATCAACACAAACAAAAATGTATCTCTTTCCACCCAAACTTTCGGTTTGCATGGGACCCATAAGATCCATGTGGAGAAGCTCTAAAGGCTCATTGGTAGAGAGATACTTGCCCTTTTTGTGCATGCTTTTAGTTTGTTTTCCTTGTTGGCAAGGTCCACAAACACCATTGGCTTTCTTCCCAAGCTTAGGGTGGCCACGCACACAATTGAACTTTCCAAGGGTTCGTAAATCCCTAAAGTTCATGTGGCCAAGTCTTTCATGCCACAACTCAATTTGCTCATCTATGGACACATTGTTTGAGACTATTCTAGCTTCAAGACAATAGCAATTGTCACTAGATCTCATACCTTTCAACAAGGTTTGTCCATCGGGCTTTAGGATAGAGTAATCATCTTTACTAAACAAGACGGAATATCCTTCATCACTAAGATGTGAAATGCTGATCAAATTGGCTTTTAAGCCATTAACAAATAAAGCATTGGATAAGGAGGGTAATCTGGGAACGAAAATGGTTCATTTCCCTACAACTCTCTTTTTGGATCCATCACCAAAGGTTACACATCCTCCTTCCTCCATGACAAGAGTCTCGAAGAAACTCTTGTTCCCCGTCATGTGCCTAGAGCATCCACTATCTAAATACCAAAAATTAGAAGAATTAGCCTTTAAGGCAATTTGAGCAACATGGCAAACATTTTCATTCTTCCTAATCCACCTAGGTAAAACATTCTCTTTCCTAGTGGTCTTTGGTACATAGGCTCTCGATGTCCTAGGATCATGCAAATTAATCTTATCATTCCTAGGAACATGCATCGTGGCTCTTTTCTTTTTCTTCTCAATCATGCTTCTAGCTTTGCACATTTTAATATAACGAAAGCATCTTGGTCTAATATGACCATCAAAACCACAAAAGTGACATGTAGGAAAAAAATAAGGAATCATACCTTGTCATGGTGCATACATAAGAGCTTTCCCATGTCTTTGTGGTTGAGTGGGTTCAATCCATCTTCGTTGTTGAACCGGTCTAGCTTGCTTCCGAGGTATAGCTTGCATGATTGGTCCCTTTCCTTTGTAAGCCATAGGTTCAGAAATGTTGGCTTGATGAGCTTTTGAACATTGAGCTTGAGGTTGCCTTCTTGGCGCCACCTTCACTTGTGCACTATTTGAAAATTGTCCTAGATCAATTTTCTTCCTAGGAGTTTGCACCAGTGAAGCTTCTTTATTGCCCAAGCTCTTGACAAACACGGTCTTGTTAGAGGTTGAGATCTCCTTGCCATCTTCATATACAAGACCCCTCTTATCACACGGACTCTTTCCAACACCAAGTGTATCCTAGCTAGAGGCTATCCTAGCTAATGATTCTTTAGCTTCATTAAGCTCCCTCTTCAAACCTTCTTCATTTCTCTTAGATAAGTCTAACTCCTCTTAGCTTATCTTCATTCGATGTGGATCTCACTACTTCTTCACTTAATTGGTCTATATGAGATGAGAGCTCTAGGTTTTCTTCGTTCAATCTCATGATCTCTCTCTTGTTTTTTAACCTTGAATTCTCAAACTTAACCATGTAATCTCTAAGATCCATTCTATCCATTTTTCCATTAGTGGAGTGAGATGAATAGCCATCATCACTTGAGTCAATTTCCTTTTGACTCTCATGCTCTTCTTCACTAGAACCTTTGCTTTTGTGATAGGAATGATCGACCCAAATTTGGTATGATTTTAGCCCTTATTCCTGTCTCTTTATGCTTGGTTCTCGGGCGTTTCCCCGTATTTAATAGTGTTAAATTGAGCATTGCAGGTTTATTTAGGCCTCAAGGGCATTTGTGAAGAAGAGGAGGAACTTGGTGCAAAAATGAGCATTAAGGCATAAAACAAGGCATTTTCACCATTTGCTAAAGTTAAGGTCGCCATGGTGACAGAAGACATTTTTCAAGAAATTTTCAATCAGGTGTTGTCGCCATGGCGACAATGTTGGAATTCCAGCGTTGGAATTCCAACGTTGGACATTGTCGCCATGGCGACATTAAAGGACAAATGGCAACATTGAAGGATAAAGGGCGACAACATAGGAATTCCAACGTAGGAATTCCAGTGTTGGCATTCAAGAGGGGTATTCTTGTCATTTCATGCCCATTTCGTACCCTAGCTTTCCTAGCCTATAAATTCACCAACTTTTACAGATCACCTATCCTATTCTCTCTTACCTATCTCTTCTTCAACCTAGGATCACCATCAATCATCTCTCAAACTCCTCTATTTCTATACTTGAACTAATCTTTTCCATCCAAACCTCAACACCAAATCTTGACTACTTCACCCAACCATTCCTCTCTTCCCATTCTTTACATCCCAATCCCTTTGTCACTCACCATTAGACACCCACCTATCTAGATACATCACCTTCTACCACTTTTTGCACTAAGAAGCATCTAGGGAAAGAAAGGAACAAGCATTAAAGAAGGAGACCTAAGGGTAATTTCTTTATTTATTACTCTCTTTTCTTATTTGTAATTATGTGTAGCTAAAACCCCCAATCTAGGGGGTTGGTGTTAGGAACATTTGAATTTGGGGTTTGCTTGATTATATTGTAATTGAATCTCTATATATTTTCTATTTATTCTATCATTAGATTCTTTTCATTATGTGATTAATTTGGTAAATCAACTTGTTAATCATAATCTTGTTAGAATAATATATTATATAATCACCTTTGATTGACACCCTAGTGTGATTAAAGAATCCAATGAATGGGATGGATTAGTGGAGGGTATATCAACCACATTAATGTAAACCTTGTCTTGTAAACAACCAATCCCACCTTGACCCCCTTTCCTTAATCGGTTAGGCATTGAGGTGGGAAGATGTTTATGGTTCATAGTTATGACCTAAACACACTAAAGAATACAAAAGGTTAATTTATATGAGATTGGTTCTTTAGGATAGTCGACAAGCACCCCTAATCCACTTGCAACTTTATCAATCCCCTAGCGTATCTCTTAATTGTTTACACCCACTTTTCTTATTAAGATTGTTGAGTATTCTATTTTTCCTATCACCATATTTTAGTTACATTTACTTTTATGCATTTTTGGTGGTTTATCAAACCACACACACTATCCACCTACTATGATTTGTTTAATTGCATTTAGGATTAGTTAAGTTATTCAACTCATTACTTCGATTCCTTGTGGAACGAATCCTTACTAACTGCCATACTAATTTTTACATCCTAAAAGGATTTTCTAGTGGTAAAAACATTGTTTTCTAAAGATCACATTTATACACAAATATTGTATTTTGTTGAGTACCAAAACGACCTCATCAAGGAGGCAAAGGCTATGAAGTTAGTCATGAGCTCTTCATCATCTGAAGACTCATCTCCCTCATTGGAGTCATCACTTCCACTCCATGTGGCGGCCATCACTTTACCCTTTTTCTTGTTAATGTGATTAGCACATTCGGGGGCAAAGTGGCCTATCTCAGCACATTCATAGCATCGGATCCCTTTCCTTCTGGTCTTCTCTTGCCTAGGCTCAAACTTCTTGAATGGAGTCTTTTTCTTGAAGTCTTGACCCTTGGATCCGAAACCCTTCTTCTCGGACTTGTAGAATTTTTTGAACCTTCTCATCAACAAGGCCATTTCTTCGTCCGAGTCATCATTCTCCTCTTTCACATCTTTGGAGGCTTTCAAAGCAATTCCCTTTTGCTTTTTAGGAGGTGTGGAGGTAGGACCCTTCCTAGACTCATAAGCTAGAAGCCTCCCTATTGTAGGGAAAAATACGGTCAACGCAGCGGAAGCGAGACTAAAATAAAGTTTAGTATAGTTTAAAATTTTTCCATAATTTGAACCTTAACCCTTTAATTAATTAACATATAATACTAAAGATATCATACATTTGTCGCGTGATCCGATTGACATTGCGTTGATGGTAATCCGCAAGATCTTCCAATCCAATCACGAACGTGAATCACCTAGGAGCGTGGTCTCCCTTCTCTTTGAATTGTGTACCTGAGGATGGATTAACAAAACTTTTTCGTTTTTCGTTAGTCACAACAAGTTCCAAGAGACAACAAAGAATGTTCCGGTCACTTTTGAATTCACAATCTTTAGATCGAAACTCGCATGAACCTTATTCGAAATTGTGCACAAAATCTCTTGATGTAAAAGTAATTAGTGCACTATCAAAATAAGAACAAACTTTTCTCTCTATTCCTCTTGGCCGAAAATCACACTAGTCTAAGAGTTGGATTCTATTTTTCTCTAGCAAAAGAAAAAAACTCTCAAGTCCAAGACAATAGGGTTTTTGAAAATTTACAAAGAATATATATATATATCTTTAGTGGCCGCTCAATATTATATATATTTTTGCGCCGCTTACTATATCATATATTTTTGCGCCTATGCCCAATATATATATCTTATATAGTCAAAATCTGCACTTTACTTATATATATATATACTGCACCGAATACCACTTATATTATCTATATATTTATTTCTATAAAGCATATATATATCTATATATATTCCGGTTAATTGCCATATATATTTTATATATATCTATATATTGAGGCCGAAATCCTTTACCATTTAGGATTTGTGTCTTTTGACTTAAATCCTAATCTTAGGTAGATTTCCTTAGAATTACAAACCCTAATCCAACTCTTTAGTGTATTTGTGACTATATAAAAGACTTCCTTATTTGACTAGATAAATAAATCCCTTATTTATCTACTTACCAAATAAAGTCTTTTATTTTATTTATACTACCACAATAGTATACTAGTAAGAAACATATTTCCTAGTCAGAAAAAGATTTTGATTTTTAATTAAATAACTAATTAATCAATTAATTAATTTCCATTTAATCAAATAATAAAAATAAAACAATATAATATCATATATATATCTCGGCCATGTGCCATATATATTAATATATCTATATATTGTTTTTCTATTTTATTAAATCCATTGGACCTTAATAAAAGACCCACATGTGAACCAGACCCATTCTTACTAAAAGAAACAAGCCCACATGCCTTTCATTAATATATTAATATAATTGATCAGCCCATTAAATAAATAATGTGCAAATTATATTCTTAATATATTAAATACAATTCTAGATGGACCCATAAATTGGTCCAGTAGAATATATCAAGTGATCCATGCAAGTCCGTGTGGATTGGGGATCTTGGCGGGCTATCTAAATTTAAGCTTCAATAGACATAACCTAATCACAATCAACAAATGATTCACTTAGGTCTGATCTATTAATTTTAACTCATTCCACTAAAGAGCTAAAATTGAACTCTTAAATAAAGATAGAATAAATAAATATTTCTCATTCGTACCCTAGACAATCTTATTGGAGATGGTGTATCCTCGTGAAGAATATCAATAATCGCCAAGAGCTCATAGACCGCCTATAGCTCTCCAAGTTACCATATTTACTCATATGACCACATTTTGAACTTAGATATTTTGACTTGTCCAGAAGCCATGTTTCAATAGACTCTATCGAAAACTTAACGTTAAGATTCAATATCCAATACCTCAAAACATCCATATGATGATATTCTACTCACATTTAATACATGGAGCCACGATGTCTATATCTATAAATGAAGTCCTCTATCGATTAACAAATGAATATCACCAAACTATCGAGGATAGACTATGCTATATAATCGTACTCATTGATAACTCAAATGATACCACTTGCAACCATAAGTCCATCATTTATCTCAAGATTAAGATAGACTCTCCGATTGTCCTGATAATGGAAAGACTATTATCTATTGACGGTTCTAGATAAAGTATTTCATTGTGATCCAGTTCAATGCACCCAGTGCACTAGATTCTTTTGCTCGAAGACCCTCCGATGATTTTAGACTCATTATAACACATTTGATCCCACTCAAATGCTAGTAAAAGAATTCTACAACTTTAACAAGATAAAGGTGCCCAACCTTTAACTTAAGTTGTGAACATTATTCAAGACTAACTAAAGAATTGTGTCTACCTCATACATATCCAGATGTACGAACAATTCTTCTTTTCTCATAGTCTTTTGACCTTATGATTATTTACTTTGACAATTATAATATTAAACTATAAATGCTATAAGATTTGTTAAACCAGAAATCACTTTATTAATATGAAAAGATTGTCAATTACAATATTACACTCTTGCTATTGAGCATAATCCTAACACCTATCAACTCACTCGGCTTCATATCCTTGTAAGTGTTGTAAGGATTCCCGTTGTTTTTAATTGGCTTATTTCGTGATCAAACCATATGTGGGGATTCTTTGTAAGGGTAGTTTAGATGTTGTTGTTATTGCTTAGGCCCTTTGAAGACCTCATTATTGACAAGCACCAAAGGTAATACTCTAAGTGCTTACTTGTCTTGAAGAGATAGTTGCACACACTCACAACTCATGCATATGTTTAATCTTTGTATGTTGTGTTTCTTTTTGTTGTGCATCAATGCCTATTTACATCTCTTCTTGCTTGTTATTATGATTGCATCTTGTGTTTATAACATCATAGCATTTAGGCTTTTAGGATGCATCTTAGTTTACCTTTATTCCCCTTGCATGATTGCTTGTGGGGTTCAAAGTTGTGGGCTGTGCGCTGGTCCACCTGCGCCTGTCGTCCAGCGTCGCTCACCGGCGTAAAACGCCCAGTGGCGTGCCGCTGGTCGTGCGCTGGTCCACACCAGCACAGTCCACCAGCGCAGATCGTCCAGTTCTCTGTCGCCGGTCGTGCGCTGGTTTACACCAGCGCAAGGTCACCAGCGCTGATCGCCCAGTATGGCTCCGCTGGTCTGGCGCCTGTGTGAGCGCATGTCGTCCAGCGCCAAAGCAAAAATGTGCGTGTGCGCTGGTCCTGCGCCTGTCGTCCAACGCAGGTCCACCAGTGCACAGAGCAATTTTCTGGCACATTTTCAAAACGACCTCACTTCACTTATGGCCTCTATATATATGCTAACTTGATTTTAGGTCATTTACAAGAGTTCTTATTCATGCTTCATGCTTAGGATATTTTTCAAGAGAAGAAAAATACACAAAGAACTCATTTTTAATCACTCAAACACTTTTTCATGATCATCAATCATCATCTAGCATCATCTTAGATCATCTAGATGTCATCTTGCATGGAATCTTCATCATACTTTGCTTGGTAAGCGTTTCACTAATATCTTACATGTTTTGTGTTTCTCTTATCTAGCAATCTCAATTAATTACTTGTTTGTTATTTTGTATGTTTTGGATACAATATTGAGATGAGTATGATGTATGTTTGAGAAGTTGTATTGTGCTAGCATATTAGGTTTTGTGCTTAATATTGATTAGCTAAACTAATTGACATGTCATTTAGTTTTGATATCTAGGATTGTTCTTAATTGCATATTAATCATCTTAGATAAGCATATAGGGTTTCCCTTGCTCTATGTTGCATTTTGGATATTCACATATATTCACTTAGGGTTGTATTCTCTTCTAGAGAAAGTAAGTCTTGTGTGTAGCAACCAGGATTAGGTTGCTTAGATCACAAGCAAATAGGACTAGGTTCACTCATACCGGGATTAGGTAGGTGTGTGATTACTTCCGGGATTAGGTTGTAATCGTTTGCACATTTAGTGGATTCGAGGTTCGAGTGTGGCTTACTTACATAGCCCGTGGTTTTTCCCGTGAGGGTTTCCACGTAAAAACCAAGTGTTGTTTTAATTTCCGCACCATATTACACTTGCTTGTTTATATTATCTTGAGGGCATTTTCATAATTTTGACTAACACGAAAAATTGGGTAAAAAGCGTAAAATCTATTCACCCCCCCTCTAGATAGCTTTTTACACACCGTGCTATAATAAGTTTCAAGTGTTATTCTCCTCTAAACCGTCACCTTAGACTCAAATCTATCAGGGAGAGATTTCATAATCTTTTGCTTGATCCTCCTATCTGAGTACGGGTCACCAAGTTGATGACTTTGGTTAACTATGTCCATCAACTTGATCTCGAAATCGTTGAAGCACTCATTCTCCTCCATCCTAAGCATCTCGAATTGAGTTTGGAGGACTTGAAGCTTAGAGTCCTTCACCACTTTAGTTCCCTCATGTGCAACCTCTAGGATGTCCCAAGCCTTCTTAGCTATCCTAGTGTTTTGAATCAACTTATATTGATTCTCATCCATTGCACATAGGATGGCATGCATAGCGTTCCTATTCCATTTCGAAGCCTCAAACTCTTGCGTGTTCCATTACGCTTTAGGCTTCAATACTTCTTCTCCTCCGCCCGTGGGAGTCATCATAGGTAGATCATATCCATCTTCAACCGCCATCCATGCATGGTCGTGAATTTAACCTATGTAGGATTCCATTTTTCCTTTCCATGAGGAATAATTCAACCCGGTAAGAAGTGGAGGCCTTGTGCTAGAAGCACCCTCGTTGCCACCACCATTTCCACCGTTTCCACTCATAGTGTTTATGAATGAATGAAATGAATGCAAATGTATGAATGATCAAAAATCACACAAAATGCAAAACACACCAAAATGAGCAAAGATCACCTAAGTATATCAAGAAACCCGCTCTGATACCAATTGAAACAAATATTGCACGGTGTGTATAAAACTATCTAGAGGGGGTGAATAGATTTTAAAGATATTACCCAATTTTTCGTGTATAGTCAATATTACAAAATTACCCCAAAGTAGATAAAGCAATAAATCAAGTGTAAAATGCAGAAATTAAATAACACTTGATTTTTATGTGTGTTGACGTTGAAATTTGGATTACCACGCGACCAACAATTAAATCAAAACAATCGTCAATTAAGAAAGAAAATCAATGCATGCAAGAGACTAATTTACGTGGAAAACCCTTGAATGGGAAAAAACCACGGCATCCCGGAGAACAAGAAAATATCACTATAGTTCCTTTATTTCGGTTACACACTCAAATCTCTCGAATTATTGCTTTTCTCTCTTTTGGTTTTCGAACCCCTTCCTCGTGGGATAGATGGTTCTATTTATACATGTTAATTAGGGTTTTTCCCTTGATCCTTGTCGTGTTGGGAGTAGGACTTCTTCTTGGATTTGTATTGGGAGTCCCATGTTGTATTGGAAGTCCCATGTTGTATTGGATTAGGACTTCTTCTCTCCGCCCTTTCCTATGACTCCTAGTTATCGTGGGTCTTCTGGGAGTTTAGGGTTTATTTTCGTGTTTCTACCGAGTTGGTTTGTACCTAGTATGCTGATGCGGCGAACATCTCCCTTCCTGGGTATTAACCTTCGGCGACCATGTTTCTATCTTTGGCGAGTACATATCTAGCTCTGGCGACCATACCTTTGACTTTATTGACTTGACGTTTACATACTGACTGGTCCACGTTTTCTCCTTTGACCTGGTCGATAAGTGACGTGGCAACCTGTTCTTCAACATTTATTGATTCCTTTGATAACGTGGCTGCTTGGCGAAATTATATATACAACAATACCCCCCTAAATACTTCGAGCTGAGCGCATATCTTGGGTTTTCAATTCGTTTGTTTCTGCGAGCAGTATTTATATCCATGCTTTAAGATTTCGGCGCATTCTGTAAATACCTTCCCTCTTTTTCCTTTTCACCACGTGCTGTATTAATTGGTTGATTCTTCCGGTGCAAGCTTTTAATTTCAGGCACACAACCTCTGGCGCTTCCACTTACTTCACAGGTGAAGGTATATTTTGACTGCTTGGTGATCCCCGAGGTGCCACATGTCCATTATTTGGTGGTGACTATTGCGGTTAGTTACTGTGACCGTCGCCCAAAATATCTTTTTTCCTGATTTTCTTTTTGAATTTCATAACTCCCTCTTTTAATACCTGATTGTTTCTTCTCCCTCATTTCACTCCTCGTTTATTCCTCCATTACTTTTCTTAGAGCAGAAAAATTTCAAACCTTCGTTTTCATCTGCCCTGTTTCTTCGAGTATTTGCTACAGCCTTTTTCTTGCGTCTCCCATTGTCAGACGGTTCATTGAACTCGACTGTTCCTGTTTCTCTGCGTCCCCAACTCTCCTGCGAATCTAGGGTTTTCTGGTGAGTTCCCATGGATCCTTCCTTACGTTCTTCTCTTTTTAATCAAATGATGCAAGCCTTAGAACTTGGTGATAAGTGTACTGCAGACCGAATTGTGATAAATGTCTAGGGGTTGATTGATGATTGTTTTGCTCGAGGACAAGCAAAAGATAGGTTTGGGGGTATTTGATTGGACCAAATATGGTACGATTTTATACCCTTATTTCCTACTCTTTGTGCTTAATTCTCGGGTATTTTCCCGTATTTAATGTTGTAAAATCAAGTGTTTCAGGTTTATGAGGCCTCAAAGGAAATTGTGAAAAAGAAGAAGAACTTAGAATGAAAGAAGAGCATAAAGATATGAAGCAGGGCATTCTCACCACTTGCTAAAGATGGTCGCCCTAGGGTCATCATGGCGACAGAATGGTTTGTAAAATCACCATTTGGTCACCCCAGGGTCGCCATGGCGACATACCATATTTCTCCAAGAAAATGTATCAGGTATGGTCGCCATGGCGACATTCAATGGCAAATGGCGACCTCTTCCCAAATTCCTCAATATCGCCATTTGCTAAGGGGCGAAAACGATGATACTCATGGCGACAATGGGATCTCAGAATGCGTAACAGTATGTCGCCATGAGGTCGCCATGAGGTCGCCATGGCGACACAAATAGCGACATTCCCGCCACATCAGCTTTCCAAGAGATTTTCAGTACAAAAATCAAGCCAGTATAAATATCCCTTTTCTCCGAGTTTGAACTAGAGAGAAATATACAGAGTTTTAGAGATATCACTTTTTACTTAGCATTTTAGACCTAGATTTTCTTCCATGACTCCCACTTCCAAATTCCTCCATTTCTAACCTTGAACTATCTTTTCCATCAAACACTCAACACCAAATCTATCCTACCTCACCAAAATCATTTCTCTCTCACCATATTTTCTTCACCTTATTACCTTAGTCACACACCATTTGTCACTCATAACACTAGTAGACAAGGAGCATCTAAGGAGGGAAAGGATTGAGCATTAAAGAAGGTGACCTACGGGTGATTTCCTCATTATTTACTCTCTTTTCCTATTCGTAACTATGTGTAGCTAAAACCCCCAATCTAGGGGGTTGGTGTTAGAAACATTTGGACTTAAGGTTGCTTGACTATATTTTAATTGAATCTCTATGTATTTTCTATTTATTATATCTTTAGATTCTTGTCACTATATGATTGATTTGTGTATCAACCTATTAATCATAATCTTGCTAGAATAATCTATTTTATAATCACTTTGGAATGACAACCTTAATTGATTAAAGAATTCAATAAATAGGATGGATTATTGTAGGAAATACCAACCACAATAATCCAAACCTTGTTGTGAGGTTAATCCATTTGAGATTGGTTCTTTATGATAGTTTAAAAAGCACACTTAATCCATTTTCAACTTCACTAATCCTCTAACGTATCTCTTAATTGAATTCACCCACTTCTCTTATTATAGATTGTTGAGATTCTATTTTCCCTATCACTTTTATTACTTTTGCTTTATGCATGTTTTGTGGTATTTTAAACCACCCACTATCCACTTATTATGATTTATATTATCGCAATCTTAGATTAGTTAATTAACCTAACCATTACTTCATTTCCCTGTGGAACGAATCCAACTTACCCTTATTACGTTTCATATCCTAAAAGGGATTCCCAAGTGGTAAAACATTATTTTCCTACAAGATCACACATATATTTATATTGTTTTGATGTGTACAAACGACCTCATCACTTCACACTGAACCAAGCACACATTCGTGCATGCGCAGATGTTTCCGAACAAAATCGAAAAACGAATTACAAGACACATAAACACACAACAATATACAACATCAAAGTGCAAGTGTGAAATGTGACATGTGAAGAGAATGCACACATATGCAAGTATGCTAAGTGTGTGTGTGCAACTAAATCTCTTCAAAGAAAACTAAGCACTAGAGATTATACATTTGGCATGCTTGTCCCTTAAGGTCTTGAAAGGGTCTTTGAGCTTGAACCTCAATCACCTAAACTACCTTTACACAATAAACCCCAACATGTGGTTTGTCCACGAAATAAGCCAATCAATAAATGGGAACCTTACAATCTCCCCCTTTGGCTATTTCGTGATAAAACCACCACTCACATTGATCCTCACAAACATAATTGAAGCTACGGGATAAAAAATATATTCTACATTGCAAAGAGATATAAAAAAGTAAACAACTTTAAGTCTTCAATCTCTTGTAGAACTATCAACCCTTCAAAACAAAAAATTACACTTCCAGAGCAAGTGTATGTGAGATAGGGATGGGACTGGGGGCCCAATGGGGCGGGGGAGGGTCCCCCCACCCCCACCCCCACCCCCACCCCCACCCCCATTCCTAAAACCTGCCCCTACCCCCACCCCTAAACCCCATTTGGGGGTACTGGGGATGGGGGTGTGTGGGGGGAGGTACCCCTACCCCCACCCCCGTCCCCCATTTCCCCCATTTTTAATCCTAAAATTTTTTAATCCAAAATCTAGAATTTAGAATTCAGAAATCGGAATTCGATCAGACTAAACTTTTGTTTTACCCTGTTTCAATATCCAATCCAATAATTAACAAAATATACAATCTAAAATCTATAATTGATTTAATTTAATCCAAAATTAATACAAATAACTATAATAATATAGTATTAGTGTATTACACATAAAAGTCTAAACAAATTTAACTGTGCAGAGAATAATCAAGTATATGAGTAATTGACTAATAGAGTTAGAGTTTTTTTTTTTTTTTTTTAAGAAAATAAAATAATATATATATATATAATATGGGGGAATGGGGAAATGGGGGTGGGGGGAGGTTCCCCCACCCCCACCACCATTTAGGTTTTGGGGGCAAAATTTGCACCTAAATGGGGGCGGGGCCCGTGGGGGTGGGGCCCCGTGGGGGAAATTCCCATCCCTAATATGAGATGATCAAGTGAAAATAAAACAAGCATTTGTATTTAAGAATTTAAGCACAACATCATGCAATGTATGTGTATGCAATGCTCCCCTTCAATGGGTTACACCCCCTCAATGAATATTCTCCCCAACATGCACAATTGCAACTCCCCTTACCACATTCTACTCCCCCTTTTTGTCATGATATAAGCAAAGGAATAGTCCCCAACCATGTCACTTCTAGCAAAGAGAGATAGTAGCATACATGATATTTGCATAATCATATAAGTCACTTTATGCATCACAAATAATTAAAGAGAAACAAGGAGATTTATTTGAAGAAAAATGTGTGAATCAAAAAATGCTTTGCATACAAGACATGTAGCATTCAACTCCAAAATACAATGATATTTGGAAAAGCAAATGACAAAGGTTTCTAATAAGAATTCAAACCAATTTTTCCATTGTCATGGGAGAAGCAAGGATATAAAGATTTTATTGTTTTTTAATATATGAGCAACTATATCCAACTTTATAAGCGAAACATGGCATGAGCGACTTTGCACCCTATTCGATTTTTCCGGACAAGATATCCGTATGATAGTAGCTATGTTCAACCAATAAAGAAAGAGAGACATTTGGATTGTAAAATCCTTTGAACAAATACAAGATCCTTTATTCATTTTGAGTCTCACAAGCTTTTTCACATAAGTTTTGTATTTTTATATAACAATCATCAATTCATGGTTTTTCATTTGAGCATGTTATTTGAATTTCATGCTTTTCATTTGTCATTAGCATGTTATAAAAGAATCATCATGTCATGGAGATAACTATAGGTCATTCAAATCATACTTCCTATGAAAATCTCCTAGTCCAAAAATGCATGCTTGAACATAAATATGACATGGATTGTAAATAAAGCATGGTTCACACTTATTGAATTGAAAACATATATACATATGTGCAACCAAGCTTACTCAAGCAATTAAAAAGGAAGCATAAGATATTTCAAATTTTTGCAAGTGACAAGAATGCAAAATAGCTCTCTTTGCTTGAGTTCCTCATATAGGGTCAATCACCAAAATCCATCACTCCACAAGACAAATCCCAATAGATCTACTAAGTGTTTTAAATCGAGTAGCATCAAAGGGTTTAGTAAATAAGTCCACTAGCTGATCATTAGTACCTACATGTTCAAGTACTATGCATTTATTCTCAACTAGTTCTCTAATGAAATGATGACGGATGTAAATATGCTTAGTTCTAGAATGTTGCACCGGATTCTTGGAAATATTAATGGCACTCATATTATCACAAAAGAGAGTGAGAGTACCTTGGTTGAATCCGTAGTCTACTAGCATTTGCTTCATCCATAGGAGTTGTGTGCATCTACTCCCTACGGCTATGTACTCGGCCTCTATCGTGGACAAGGAAATCGAGTTTTGCTTCTTGCAAAACCAAGACACCAAATTGTTGCCTAGGAAGAAGCAACCGTCCGATGTGTTTTTCCTATCATCACAATTTCCTACCCAATCTGCATCACTAAAGCCTATAAGACTAGCATTAGTGTCAAACGAGTATCAAATCCCATAGTTGGACGTCTCCTTCACATAATGAATGATTCTCTTTACGGAAGAGAGATGGGACTCCTTAGGATTTGCTTGGTACCTAGCACACACACCCACACTAAGAGATATATCGGGCCTACTTGCGGTCAAATAAAGCAAGCTACCTATCATGCCCCAATATAGAGTTTGTTCCACACTTTTTCCACTTGCATCCTTGCTAAGCTTCAAAGTGGCACTCATTGGTGTATCACAATGTTTGGCATTTTCAAGACCAAACTTCTTCACTAAGTTTTTGGCATATTTGGCTTGGGTTATAAAGATCCCATCATCTAATTGCCTAATTTGCAAACCTAGGAAGTAACTAAGCTCACCAACAAGACTCATCTCAAATTCATGAGACATGACATCAACAAATTGTTGGATTTTGGTGTTGTTGGTGAAGCCAAAAACAATGTCATCAACATAGATTTGAGCTATAAATAACTCATCTTTGTTTCTCTTGATGAACAAGGTCTTGTCAACACTACCCATTGTGTAGTCATTGTCAACAAGAAATTGAGTGAGGCACTCATACCAAGCCTTCGGTGCTTGTTTCAACCCATAAATAGCCTTTTTGAGGCGATAAACATGGTTGGGGTGGTAAGCATCTACAAACCCTTTGGGTTGTTCAACAAACACTTCCTCTTGCAAGAAGCCATTAAGGAAGGCACTCTTGACGTCCATTTGGTGCAATTTGAACTTGTGCACACAAGAGATGGACAAGAGAAGCCTAATAGACTCTAAGCGGGCAATGGGAGCAAATGTCTCCTCAAAGTCGATACCCTCAATTTGAGAGTACCCTTGTGCAACAAGTCTAGCCTTGTTACGCACTATGTTGCCATCCTCATCGGATTTGTTCCTATATATCCATTTAATGCCTATGACATTAATGGTCTTAGGCCTAGGAACTAGAGTCCAAACTGTTAGGATTATGCTCAATAGCAAGAGTGTAATATTGTTTTTGACAATCTTTTCATATTAATAAAGTGATTTCTGATTTAAACAAATCTTATAGTATTTATAGATTGAATATTATAATTGTCAAAAGTAAATAATCATAAGGTCAAAAAACTATGAGAAAAGAAGAATTGTTCGTACATCTGGATATGTATAAGGTAGACACAATTCTTTAGTTAGTCTTGAATAATGTTCACAACTTAAGTTAAATGTTGGGCACCTTTATCTTGTTAAAGTTGTAGAATTCTTTTGCTAGCATTTGAGTGGGATCAAATGAGTTATGATGAGTCTGAAATCATCGAAAGGTCTTTGAGTAAAAGAATCTAGTGCACTGGGTGCATTGAATAGGATCACAATGAAATACTTTATCTAGAACTGTCAGTAGATAAAAGTTTTTTCATTATCAGGACAATCGGAGAGTCTATCTTAATCCTGATATAAATGTTGGACTTATGGTTGCAAGTGTTATCATTTGAGTTATCAATGAGTACGATTATATAGCATAGTCTATCCTCGATAGTTTGGTGGTATTCATTTGTTAATCGATAGAGGACTTCATTTATAGATATGGACATCGTGGCTCCATTTATTAAATGAGAGTAGAATATCATCATATGGATGTTTTGAGGTATTGGATATTGAATCTTAACGTTAAGTTTTCGATAGAGTCTATTGAAACATGGCTTCTGGATAAGTCAAAATATCCAAGTTCAAAATGTGGTCATATGAGTAAATGTGGTAATTTGGAGAGCTATAGGCGGTCTATGAGCTCTTGGCGATTACTGATATTCTTCACGAGGATACACCATCTCCAATAAGATTGTCTAGGGTACGAATGATAAATATTTACTTATTCTATCTTTATTTAAGAGTTCAATTTTAGCACTTTAGTGGAATGAGTTAAAATTAATAGATCGGACCTAAGTGAATCATTTATTGATTGTGATTAGGTTATGTCTATTGAAGCTTAAATTTAGATAGTCCGCCAAGATCCCCAATCCACACGGACTTGCATGGATCACTTGATATATTCTACCGGACCAATTTATGGGTCCATCTAGAATTGTATTTAATATATTAAGAATATAATTTGCACATTATTTATTTAATGGGCTGATCAATTATATTAATATTGAAACAAATTATAGCACGGTGTGTATAATTCTATCTAGAGGGGGGGGGGGGGGGGGGGGGGGGGGGGGGGGGGGGGGGGGGGGGGGGGGGGGGGGGGGGGGGGGGGGGGGGGGGGGGGGGGGGGGGGGGGGGGGGGGGGGGGGGGGGGGGGGGGGGGGGGGGGGGGGGGGGGGGGGGGGGGGGGGGGGGGGGGGGGGGGGGGGGGGGGGGGGGGGGGGGGGGGGGGGTTGGGGGGGGGGGGGGGGTTTCTTTTTTCGTTTATTTTTTTTTTTCGTGTTAGTCAATTTGCGAATATTATAATAAATTATCATACCTACCCCTAATATAGATTA